>OY856411.1:800624868-801897368 GCA_963693085.1 Alisma plantago-aquatica
TATAATAATTCTATCATTTATTATTTACATGATATATCTAAATGTTTATGTCATATTCCATAATTTTATCATTTGTTATTTACATGATATATCTAAATGTTTATGTCATTTTTATTTTATTTTAAAGGATGCATTTCTAGTGTTTCATTGGTCATTTATACACTTCTATAAGAATGTTTATCTGGTTCATAATTTTATTTGATTACAGTCATTTTCAAAATTGTATAAGTAATATGTGACGATAAAGACAAAATGGTAGGTAGCATTAGACAATATTAGAAGTAATTTTAAATAATAGAATTAACACATTAAGAGCTATTGTTAAAGTCAGTAGAAAATGGGAAACACTTAATGATCATTGTCACTTTCATTATGCATGTCATACACATTCAACTTATATTCTATTTATAACCATAATTTGGTGTTTTACATAAAAACTGTCATCAACAATTTGATTGTATGTAGACATTTATAACACTTGCAATATATAAAATAAGATAATGAAATTGATTTTAAAAAAGTTCCATTGATCTAGATGCAAAAAATATGAAAAGTCTTCAAAATCCTTTTGCATATTTATATGGGAAAATATGCAAGAAAGTAGCTAGGTGATTGTAATCTTGTGAGGACTATATATGACTTATATTTATCATCTATATGAGAATGCTGGTATAGAAAATTTCTAAAAATATATAAAAATAATAATTTGACGTAGTTAGTTCAATGGGTGTCACTCAATTAATTTAGAATGGTAAGAAACGTGTGTCTGGGACATTGGAGCATGGGAGGATGAGAGAAAATCAATAAGAAATTTGATAGAAAATGTGTAAAAAGAAAATATGAAAATGACATGTATTTTTAATAAACTTACCCAATATGTTAATTCAAAATATTATCATTCTAGTTGGACTTCATTTGTAAGTGTTTGTCATGATTTTTTGGGTTTTAAGGTGAAATTGAGTATGCTTCAATATGTTTATTTTGAAAAAATAACTATAAAATTTAATGTATAGTCAAAATTAATTTTGATACATATGAAATTAACCAAATTAGTGATCAATGTGTTTGTATGATTTATATGCTATTTTTTCATCTAGCATCATATGTTGTGGAGAAATTCAGCTTTTGTCTCTAATTTTCATTGTTCAAGAACAGAAAATTCTTAATATCAGTATATTGAAAGAGGTACTTCATTCATTGTATAATCATGTCGAGATTAAAAATATGTTATCAACAAAACCAATACATATTGTTATCCAAACATACATTGGAGTCACTTTATGAAATAAACTCTGGAATGTACTTCAGATGGCTAATTTTCGTATAGCTGAAAAGAAATCCTAATACAACACTTTCCCACAAAAATGATAACAATAAGTCACATTTTACAATTGTATATCTTCTGGAAAATAATACCTATTTGGTGTTAGGTAGGCTATAAAAAATGATATGATCTCATAACAAGAAGTCTTCATTTATGTACTACTAATTACCACTTGTCTATACTCCCTCAACTTGGTCATCTGTGTGGAAAATGATACGAGCTTAGTTCAGATAGACACATCTACATATCTAATTGTCAAAGAGGAATGATGTGTGAATTAATTAGTAGTAGATGCAACAGATTGATATGTTCCCTATATGACAGAAATGGGAGGGGTTAATACTCATGTCATGGCTCAATATTCTAGCAAAAATCATCACAGAGTCGTGACACTATTTGACATACCCTCATATATGATTGGCTCAAACACCTTCACCAAGCCTCCTAGTATGTGTGCTTCTGATTTGTCGTGATAACCCAACATGGAGATGGACATTACTGTCTTAATATCATTGTGGTCAATTTGCCATAAAGTATTATATCAGTTAAATGTATTGATGATATCATTTGAAATCCAAAAAATAAAGTTCAAGAAATGTCACTTACCTAAATAGAATAAAATGTGAATGTTTGTAGGGAAAAAAATCCAACAATATAAATTTGATGTTTTAAAGGAAAAAATATCACCAGAAACATATAACACAAGTTCATGGAGAAAGAAATGAGTTCATAGAAAATATATACCTTGTTCATATCTCAGAATATGCATTGGATAGAACCTGCATGGAAATAGGGAGCTGCAACTACCTTCCCACTTAGTTATGTTGAAGTGAGGTAGAGTAGTTGGGGAACCAATGTTTTGTTTTAGTATCCATCAACGCCTTTTTGACCGACGGGCCAATGTTTTGCTAGAACTTTCTTTATATGGCGAAGTCATGTTGGTTGAAGGTTTAAGAATCTACTTCACTTTACCATGGAGAGTAAATTATCAAAAGTAGGACAGTAGGAAGTAGTGAAAACTTTCTTTATATTGCGAAGTCATGTTGCTTGAAGGTTTAAGAATCTACTTCACTTTATCATGGAGAGCAAATTATCATAAGTAGGAAAGTAGGAAGTAGGGCATAGTAAAAGGAGACAGTAGAATTATTTCTATATTCAGCCTTTACCTGAAAGATGCGGGGGCGATGGCTGGAAGGAGAGTGCTTAGTGAAGACCTACTTGCAAAGGAAGGTTGTGGACTAGTCGAATTGTGGATGGGTTCGATATGGAGGTCGATGCTTTTTGAAAGCTTGCATACACTCGTCGTTCAAAGATGTAAAACATTGTTTCATTTCACGACAAGCCAAGAATGATACGTTGTATGCCATTGCAGGGAGCATGAATCCGTGCACCTTCTTTGTTACTCAAAAAAGACATGATACTCAACCTCCGCGGCCAATAATGGAAAGAGTAGGAAAGTGGGAGGCGGACAGGAGAGTGGTTTAGGGCATTGATGGGCCAATAATGGAAAAGAGTACGAAAGTGGGAGGCGGATGGGGATTAGTGACCAATCCCTTCTCATCCTCCATGCATGAAGAGCAAACAATGGGAAGAGTGGGAGTTTTGACATCGATGCCAAGACTCAAAAGTAGTTAGCCAATGTGAGTAATTTATAGAAAGGGAAAATGTACATAGCAGTTTTCGTTACCAAAACAACGTATGACGAAAGTTGAATCAAAGGGCGTGGCTTGCAGTTATCATTTGCAGTGGGGTGTCCCACGTTTAACGGAAGTTGAAAAGAAGACTTGGGTAACTTAATAGGGCGTGGCTTGCAGAAGTTAAAAGTATGTGCCTCGCCTCCCACATTATTTGTGACTTCGTAGTCTAATAATTATCTGCTATAGTGCTTGTTTCCCTTTTTTCCTGTTGGACAAATGTTTCATAGCGTATTGTGATGAGAAAAACGTGGGATTAGTTGGATTTGGAGTGAGAAGAAGGGGAGAGAGGTGGAGATAATTGAGGACGTATAATTCATAGATGGGAGTGCGTCCTTTTTTTTCTTCCTTCCATTAACCGTGCGTGTAGTCACGGTTGTTGCGATTGGGAGGAGTGAAAATAGGACATTTAATTGCATGAGATGATAAATGATACAAAAGGAAGTCTATTTCTGGATTGAGACGTTTCATTTCAAACAAACATTCGGTGATTAATCACAGACCGTGAACCATTTACACGACGGAAGATGTTGGACTAAAAGAGCATGTGCCGAAGATAATTGCAGCAGTAAATCATATGCATTGGAGCCATTTATATGTTGAAGTTGACAGTTGAACAGTGTGCAGTGCGAAGAGCCATTACGGGAAGAGTAGTTAGTGAGGGGCGACAAACATGGAGAAAGTGGGTTAGGGAGCCGCGACAACAATGGAGAAAGTGGGTTAGAAGAGGTGGTATGCCGCACTTCTTTTAGAGAAAAACAAAATATAGTGAAAAAATTTGCGGGAAGAGAGAGAGAGAGTTAAGGGAATTGTAGTATTTCAAAAATAGTGAGATCTGATTGGTCAATGGATTCACTCTTTTTATAGTAGTATATATATATATATATATATATATATATATATATATATATATATATATATATATATATATATATATATATATATATATATATATATATATATGGGGGGGGATTAAAAGAGGTATTCTATCCCCATCGTGTGTTGTGTCTACTTCTTGTTCTCTATTGTCCAATCCCATATTAAATAGCCCCAATTTGGTGTTTACCCTGCGCTTACAAATAAAATGACATTAGATGCTAATAAGTCGCAAGAAGTTATTCTCTTAACCAAATAAATAAATAGAAATATAGTGGATACCATTTTAAAAAAAAACTGGAGTCTCATTTACTAGATCAGTTAATAAAAGAGGCGGGCCTAAATTAACCTAAGAACAACTTATAAAGAAAGATTGATTTTGTTTTACATCTTGATCAGAATAGAACTCATACAATAGCTGATTGGAGAAAAACGATCCATCTAGTTGCCCCCAACATTTAGTTGACATTGAGGCTTGGACAAACCCGATGATGAATATTATCCGATTTGATTGGGTTTCAGCTGTCGTATCCAAACCAAGGGAATTTCAGGACAGCAAGCTAGATTTGTATTTTTAAAGCTGGGTTTAACTAAGGGTGTGGACCAATTCCGTGTGTTGTATATACAAAATGTCTCTATAGGAGCTTATTATGTAGCATTTCTCATATTTAACTACAATTGAAAAGGATGGTCGCATGATTTGAACCTAGCGAAATCTTTGAGTTCAGCCCTGACACACCATTATTATCTTCAACCAGATAAATCTCATAAATGGACAATTGTAGACCGTAACAGAGGACTTTAAAACTTGACAACTGCTTGTGCTTGTTTTCCTTCCAAGTTCTAGTCATCAAATCACATCCACTCGAAAATTATAGAGGACTTGTCGTATTCATAAAAGCCGTCATTCAGGTTGCTAATAACCCCTAAATTTCTAAGAGTTTACTCAGCGATTCAGACCGGTAATTAGGTCGTCGATAGTTGTCCCATTTTGCAGACGCAGCACCTAACGATTACATCCTGCTTGGTTCTCATTCGGAGTAGTTTAATCACATGAACAGAAAGTATGCAGAACAACGTTTGCTAGACAGTTTAGTTCTTAACTGATACATAATTGCAGCTGACCTCAAGATGGCGTTAGGTTTGAGGCTTTAATGATGATCACGATGACGGCAGCAATTATAAATAAACAGATGTTAGACAAGAAATGATTCTTGACTCATTACGATCGCCAACTATGCTTTGAGGAGCAAATCTCAATGTAGTTTATCTAAAAGCCACATGTTCGAGAGAAAGGCATTCACCTTTTACTCATACACAAGCTACTACTCACGCGACATCAAATAGAAAACAAGTACCATCACCGGACAAAAAAGGCCGATGGCGCCCTGAAGAGTTTAGATCCTTCTGCGCTCAAGCACAAGACCCCTTACAAATAATTAAACTCATTTTACATCTTACAATTTCTAGGTAATTTTGACATCCCTCAAAAGTCTTGCAGCCATGGAGCCTAGTCTTCTAGTATCCCACTCATTAAGAACCAGATCCGTCTTCTCCGTGATTAATAAAGTTTCCTTCCTTGCATCGTCATGTTCGTTTTCAGCAGCTCCAAGTCCATGTACGTCTCTGGTTAGAGTTTCTATCAACACGTCAACAATGTTCGGAGCTTCTTCAGGCCTAATTTGTGATTTTCGTTCCATTATGTAAAGTTGTATGCTGGGATGCTGATACTTAGGGTCCATCTGAACCTTGCAACGAAAAGAAGGTTAGCCAGTTTTAACATGTGTCTTACCAAACAAAACATGAAAAGCATCACAAATCAACAAACTACGAAGCACCACGAATAAAGCAAACCATGAATCAACAAAAACATAGACGAGGCATGTTCAGAGAGCCTTAGGTAGCCATTGCCAGCTGGCAATCATGATCAGCGTAGACAGGCATCCTGCTAGTTGTCTGTTTAACATGTAGGCTGTCGGACACCGGTAGCTATCTCAAAATGCCAGATGCTTAATCCTCACGTTTGACATTAGTTCTACCTTCAGGAACGTGAGCGGATGTTATCCTGGATTTCCCACTGCATAAGATCCTGACGGGGAGTTGGCATTGGGAAATCTGAGAAAGAGACAAATCACACTCCCGTACTGGGCACAAGAAGATCATGCCTCAAAGTTATTAAACTAAGCACATATGAAGTGCAGTGATCGAGTGTCAATCAGGATATGGAATTAAAAAAGGATTGCCATTATAGTATGTAACCTCAACAGTGATTACTCTATCAAAAAAGCCGTACACTATAAGAATACAGATTAAACAAACACAGACTAGGTATCTACAAGTCAAAGAAAAACATTCTCGGGGGCTATTGAAAATGAATTGGTTAATTGAAATCGGACCTTGACTAGTGAATCGGTCAACTGGACATGCCAACCGATCGATTGCTTGACCCAATCAGTCCAATTGGCAACTAGTTCTCAAATCGGGCAGACTGTTAATTCTGACAGTATTTCGAGTTTGGTTCTATTTTAAATTACGGTTAGGAATGTGATTAAATTTTCTGAAATATTCATACCTATAAAGGATTGGACATACAACAATAGTTTATGATATATCGAATTTCTTAATATAATACTAAAATTCACGATGTTTTTCATTGCGTATACATATGAAAACCTTGATCGAGTATGCGTGGGCACGTCAAACCGTGTTGCACAATCTATTTTGAGGAAGTGTATAATAAAAAAATGTGGATATATCAAGACATGGCGCATAGCTTATCATATTGGCCTTCGGATTGGACTTCACTAGATCTTAGCTTATCGTATTGACCTTCGGATTGGACTTGACTAGATGATCTTAATAGGATTAAGCACCTACATGTATAAAGATGGCATTTACTTCATAAGATAATTTACGATAAGGAGTTATGCAATCATCTATCCATGAGTTAGTTGCATTGGATGCAATTGGTAATTGTTATCTACCTAAAAAATAAAGTTGTGAACTGTTAGCCAAAGTTGACTACCTATAAAGGATTGGACATACGACATTAGTTTATGATATATCAAATTTCTTAATATAATACTAAAATTCAAGATGTTTTTCATTGTGTATATATATGAAAACCTTGATCGAGTATGCGTGGGCACGTCAAAGTGTGTTGCACAATCTATTTTGAGGAAGTGTATAAGAAAAATGTGGATATATCAAGACATGGCGCATAGCTTATCGTATTGGCCTTCAGATTTGGACTTTACTAGATGATCTTAGCTTATCGTATTGACCTTCGGATTGGACTTGACTAGATGATCTTAATAGGATTAAGCACCTACAGGTATAAAGATGGCATTTACTTCATAAGATAGTTTTCGATAAGGAGTTCTGCAATCATCTATCCATGAGTTGCATTGGATGCAATTGGTAATTGTTATCTACCTAAAAAACAAAGTTGTGAACAATTAGCCAAAGTTGACTCATAACTTAATGTATTATGGATCCTGGCTCATTAGAAATAATTCGTTGTAATCTTCTGAAATAATAGTGAGGGTTATTAATTTAATCAAATAGTTAGAGCGTTAATAATTAAAGACCAAATTAATATCGTCAAATCAAATTGTTGACTCGTTTAAATATATTTTTTTATAAATCTAATGGAAAACACACATAGCAACTCATTTTGATCGATCCTTGAAAATGAAAAGTTGAATGGGAATAACTTTCATAATTGATAGACTTTGAAAATTGTTCCCACTTTATGAGTGGACGCTCTATATTATGGAAATACCAGAACGAGAGCAACCAGATCTAAATGTGTCTAGATGAAAGGGAAGTTTATCGTAAGCATACTAATGACAAACGTCGAGTGACACATTCTATGCTCCATGAATTATGAGCTTTAAAAGCAACATGAAAACATAGGAGTTCTAGGTATGTCCACACATCTCAAGATATGTTGCAAGAACAAGCAAGGCATAGAGGTATGTTGTCTCAAATGTCTTGTTTAAGTACAACATGACTGAAGGTAATCCAGTTGGTCTACATGTACTCAAGTTTATTTGGGTATGTGATAAGCCTAGGGAGACTATAATATCCCTCAGAGTAAGAGTTCGTCATTGATGTAATCTTACAATCGTTGCTAGAATCTTACAGTCAGTTTGTCATGAACTACGACATGAACAATTTAGTCTGACTTTTGTTACAGTTACTCGACATGCTGAGAATTGTTGAAACTCAAAAGAAGAAAGACAAGACAAAGTTCTTGTTGATAGTCATCAAGAGAAAGGACAAAGGCAAAGCTGAGAAGAGTCCTAAAGTTGGATAGAAGGCCAAATCTTCTACACTTGAAGCTAGAGGAATAGACAAAGAAGGCAATTCTCACCATTGTCACCAATTTGGACATTAAAAAAATAGTCCTCTATCTTGAGAAACTAAAGAAGAAAAATGAGCTAATAGAGATTTTCTCTTCAAGTATAATATGATATTAGATAAAGCTATCTACTTCTTCATTTTGAGCATCGAATACCGACTGTAGATCTCACATATGCTCTAATATGCAGGATCTGGAAAGAAGTAAACTATAGAAAGGAGAGGTGACTCTCTAATAGAGTAAAATTCTTGTCACAGTTGTAGACATCTATAGTTTATCATTGCTAAGTGAGATTTTAGAGAACTGTTATGGTGAACCTTCTACAAAAGGAAACCTTATTTTAACAAGAACAATTTTAATTTTTAATAAAGAATGATTGAATATCTATTTCAAGAGATGAGATATTATGACAATGCCCCAATTCTTATAATTTTTATCTATTGGACCTTGAGACAAGTGTATATAATATAGGTACCAAGAAGTTAAAACTCAATGACCCAAACAAAACTTACATATAGCATTTTTGTCTAGGGAAAATAAATGAGGAATGCAGTTTTAGCCTCTATAAAGATGATTATTTAGACTCTTTTGATTTTGAATCAATAGAGACATGAATCTTGCTTATTCAACAAGATGACAAATGCACCCTTCACTGGTAACAGTGAGAGGGTAAGAGATTTACCAGGACGCAAACATATTGATGTGTTTGGACCTCAAAGGAGAATATTAGTACTTCATTACATTTATTGATGACTTCAGTAAATATGGATGTGTATATGAAAAAAAAAATCAAATCTCTTAAAAATATCAAGAAATTCAAATATAAAGCATAAAACAAACTTGACATAAATATTATGCACTAAAATCTAACTGTGATGGAGAATATTTAAGTCAAGAGTTTGAGATTCTTCTAAGAGACGTGGCAGTGGACTCCACTTGAAACACTACCACATAATGCTGCGTAAGAAAGAAGAAAATGCACCGTGTTGAACATGGTACAATTGACGATGAATTTAGGCAATCTTTCAACTTCTTTACGAGAATATGCATTCAAAACCGTCTTGTTTATACTTAACCGCATACCTTCTACATCGATTCAGAGACACCATACGAGATATGAAATGAAAATGTCCTAATATACCTTTTATGAAGATTTGGGAATGTAAAACTTATGTCAAAAAATAATAATGTGAAAAGCTTGGACCTAAATGGGATAAAAAAAATATTAGATACTCTTAAGAAAACTAAAGGGCAATACTTCTAAACTCCATCTAAAAACAATGTATTTGTTGTCAGAACTGCTATTTTCCTTCAAAAGGAATTCATTTTTAAAGGAATCAGTGGAAGGAAAACAGATTTTGACGAAGTTCAAGGCCAACACATAATATTGAACCTATGGAGATAGATGAAAAACAAAGAGAATCACAAGTAGTTGTGGAATCTCAAATTCCTCAAGTAGCGCAACTTTTACGGTCTAGTAGGACACTACTGGAACAATAAAGATATAAATTCCTCATTGCTCAATTAAATGATTTATTGGTCATGATTGATGATGAGCCCAACAACCTACAATGGGGCCATAGAGGGATCAGAATCTAGTATGGCTTGAGGACATGAATTTTGAGAAGGATTCCATTTACGCCAAGAAAATATGAACTTTGGTAGATGCACTTAAAGGGGTAAACCCCATAGGATGCAAATAAGTCTACAAAAAGAAGAATGTCATAGATGATAATGTACAAATCTATAAAGGATGATTGGTTGCAAAAAAAATCAAACAAGTTCAAATTGTTGAATATATGAAACTTTTTCAACAGTTGGCATAGTTAAATCTATCAGGATTATGCTCTTGTCATTTCAACTTATCATGACTATAATAGTTGATAATTAGACGTTAAAACAACTTTTCTTAACGAGAACTTCTACAGCATGTGTACATGAAAAAGACTAAAGATTATATTGCTCCAAATGAAGCAAATAAAGTATGTAAACTACAAAAAGTCAATCTATGAATTGAAACACGCATCTAAAAGCTAAAGTCTTTGTCTTGATGAGACAGTCAAAGAGTTTTAACTTTATCAAAAATGAGGATGAACCTTATTTTATAAGAAAGTTAATAAGAGCACAATTGCATTTTTCATATTATACATAGATAACATATTATTGATGGAAAATAACATATTTACTCTACAATTGGTTAAGACTTGGTTAAACAATAAATTCTCCATGAAGGACCTAGGTGAAACATCCTATATTTTAGTAATCGATATTTATAGAGATAGATCTAAAAGGTTGTTTGGATTAAACCAAACTACATAGATGGACAAGGTGATGAAAAAATTCAGCATATAGGATTCTTAGATAAGTAACTTACACATGTCTAATGGAATAGATCTCTCTAAATCCATATGTCTTAGCTCTTTGGAACAACGGACATGCATAAGTAAGATTTCATGCACATTTGCAATTGGATCTATCAGGTATGGAATAATATGTACAATGCCCAGAAGTCTCATATGATTGGAGCATGACAAGCAAATATCAGTCAGATTCCAGTAAAGGTCACTAGATTACCATAAAGAATATCCTGAAGTACTTGAAAAGGATAAAGAATCAATTCTCGATATACAGAGGTGAAGAACTAGTAGTAAACGATTATACTGATGCAAGCTTCCAGACCCAAAAAAAATTACTAATTGTAATTAGGATTTGTGTTTTATCGATATGGCGGAACTAAAAGCTAGAAGAGTTTCAAAATAAGATATAGTGGTCAATTCTACAACAGAAGTGAGTATATCATTGCATCTAATGTGGCAAAAGCAGTATAGATCAAAAAGCTCGTTGGTGAATTTTGCGTGGTTCCAACCATTGAGGACGTAGTAGAGCTTTATTGTGACAACTATGAAGTCATTAAACAGGCCATAGTTCTGAAAAGTGGTATTCGGTGTACGGGCGCATAGGGTACTGTATAGAGTATATGCGGTATGCGGGAGGATATACGGGAGTATATCCGGTTTTGGATTTTTTAATAAATTAATTATATATAGTTATTAAATGATATTAATAAATTATATAAATTCATAGATTACACACTCATGAATATGCATATAAACATATTAATATGCTTGTATGATATGTTTATACATGGATGTATGTCTATATATGGAGTGTGTTTTTAATATATGTACATATATTAAAATATATGTATATAGATGTACTAATATGTGTGATACGAGTGTATAAATGTGAATAAATCAAAATATATACAGCCGACATCTTTTTAATCAAGAGTTGTAGAGCGTACGCCAGTTGGATCAAGTTCTGGGTTCTGGCATATATATAAAATTATATGTTTTTATATGTAGTTATAAATTATATGCATGTATACATAATATGTTAAAAGGCATTCATATAAATGTACAAATGTATGAAAATAATTATATATGTTACAATGTATGCATATATATTATTGACTATATTTAAATTTTAATATATGTATGCATGTATGTATGTAATGCATGGGCAATAGTTATGGGCTTTTCAAAAAGCGGAGTTTAATCAACCGCTTATTCGGCCAAGCGGGAGTATATGCGGCCTATGACCGCTTAGTGGACTGATTAGCAATATGCGGTGTGGTAGGGTGACTGAATAGGCATAAGCGGGAGTATATGCGGTCATGCGGACCAATTTCCCAAATAGTGGAACAGGCTAAGGAATCTGAATCGCATCATCATTCCAAACACATACTATGGCGATATTGCAGCATACAAGAGATCGTACAACAAGGAGATGTAAAGATTTACAGAATACCAACTAAAAGCAATATTATTGATCACATATGGCAAACACTTTCATAGCAGAAGCATGATGGTCATGTTAGATCACTTGGAATTTGATTCATGAGTGATTGGCTCTAATGCAAGTGGGAGACTTGATTGTATGTCCTAAGAGCCATCATTTGATGATTCCAATAGGATACATTGTATATGATTTGATTATTAATAAATAAATTCACTTATTATGTTTGTTTCAAGTATTGAGATGAATAATTGTAATAATGCTCTAACAATGTTTTGACTTGATGACATGTGATTTGAGTTGAGGATCTGAAATGAGATCATATATTGTGGTGTATTTATTTTTGTCACGTCCCCAGTCAATTATTATTGTAGATGTTATAAGAAAATAGTGTTACATAAGACTAGTATGTATATTAAATAATGGTTATGTTTGTTTAGTCATTATACATGGATACTTGTTAGATAACACGTTGCACTAGACAGACTCACTTTGAGAGTGACAAATGAAAGTCATGTCATAGCAGTGAGAATCATATCTCAAAGTGATAGTAGTGATCCTTAAGACCTTAAGTCACTACAATAATCACATGTTATTTTGTGAATTTTAACATTATCCAACATCACTCTGACTAAGGGATGACATACAAGTAGTGATTAGGTACATTATGACACTTGTCTTAGATAGAATTTGGTCCCTCCACGAAAGTGATATCCTAGTCACTTGATAAGTGAAACTATGAAATGCAAGGCCATGCACATGTGAGTAAATACAAGATATTGAGCTCACACAATCTTAATAGTATACTCTAACTGAAAAAACATAGATTTGAATATTGATAGGATGACAATTACATGCCTCAATTCTAATTGGATATCTATGAGAACGTGATTATATTGTCATGGTAACAGTGGTCACTTATAGGTTAAAATTTGTTCTCAACTTACTTGTGCATCAATGATATGCTGCTAGACATCAATCTTGATTTGTGAGGTTCATCACTACCAACTTAATGTGAAACCTACGGAGTCAAACGCATAAGGATGCATAAAAGAATCGAAGTTCGCAACCAAACATGTGATTAGAATGGTTATGAATGATGTACATGTTAATTTCCTATCCAACTAGTCGACTCAGAAAGCTAGTCGATCGAGTAGATGGTTTGAATCAATCAGTTGATTGATCGTCAAATGATCGATAGATCATCAGTTTGGGAAATTGGCCAATCGGTCGACCGGGTATCTTAGTTAACACTAGATTCAAGTCTGAAAACGAGTATGTGGTATGTTCGATTTGGAATCAAATTGGCCAATGAAAATCGAGCCTGGACTGGTGAACCAATTGACTGAACATGCCAACCAGTCAACTAAGTGACCAAACATGGCCCAATCGGTCAATCGGTTTACGAATCCGGCGATTGATTAACGAATCGGACAACTGTGAATTCTGATAGTATTCTGAGTCTGATCATGTTTTGAGTTGCAATTAGGAAAGAAATCAAATTTTTGGGAAATCCAAGCCCATGACTTTCTATATAAATGGGTAGATGTCCAAAGAGAGAAATACATTGAGACACAAGTTGTCTAAGAGTTGTTGCTCGTAGAGAGAGAAAAACTCAACCAAAGACAACAACCCACAATAGGAAAAGGAAAGCGAGTGATGATAGCACGTCGATAATTTTTTAGTTTTACTTCCTTTTGACAGCCAAATTGGTGCACATTGAGTTCATGCATCCGCGTAGACGACGTAGAGGTTGAAGCCCTTGGGCGGAAACATGAGGACAAGTAATTTTTCCAAAGAGAAGATATGGTGTTACTGTGACAACAAGGCAACACCAACAACAACCACTTCAAATCTGGATCCGGAAGTACAAGTTTAGCAACATAAGGCGTGTCAAGTAGTAGGACGACTAGTTGCGTCCAAGGTTTTAAAGTGTGTGAGGCGTAACAAGGTGTTTCTCTAAAAGAGGCGAGGTGTAAGCCTCGATACAAATGCGAGGCGTTAACAAATTAATAGATACATGTGCATACATATCTATATACATGTACATACATAATTATATTATATGCATATATGTGTATATAAATTGTGTATATTAATATATGTATGTGTAAAGCATAAATATGTACAGACAAGCAAAACCACGACTAAATGGAAATGGTTTTGTAACAATAAGGATAAGTAGAGACTAAAGACCACTACAATGCTAAATAATTAGCAAATAATGAGTATTAATGATTGTAATATTAGATCCATGAAGAATTATTAGGAACAAGGATCCATTATTAGTTAACAATGAAATGAAATTCACTGACATAGTAAATAAAAAAAAGTAGCAACAAACAAAGACATTTAATAATGAAAATTGAAAGATCTCATTCATAAAATAAGAGTTATAAATTCACTAATAAGGGGATGACAATCAACTGACAACAATGAATAGAAAACTTTTAGTAAAATGATTGTAAAAATCTTAGAAGTAGAAAGTTGTTGGTAACATAAGACATTATCATCCATAACCGAGGCTTGCGCCTCAGCTAAGCCTCAGAGCCTCAGTGCTTTAAGGCGAGCCTCAGACATTTCGAGGCATAAGCCTCAGTCCAGGACATTGAGGTGTAAGCCTCGAGGCGTACTTAGGATAGCCTCGCCTCGAGGTGTAAGCCTCAAAGCGGGTTTTTTAATACCATGGTTGGTCAAGGTATATTCGATATTTCTTGTGTTAAATATACCAATATTTTGATGATAGATCCATTCGATAAGAATTTTATTGGGAAAATTTTGTATTTCAACTACCTCCTTTCCTTCAAAACTCTACATGTATATTCCCAATTCCCTCTACAATAGATATAGAGCCATCCACAAACAAGAAAACATGACAAGAGGAATAGTAGTAGTTTTAGTAAGACTACAAAATCATACGAATTACGATGGGGCGCTTGATTCTATCGCCCATCTACTTTTACTATAGGCAGCAGGAGTAGCAAGACAGGTCAAACCTCCACCCTAGCGAGCCATAGCAATCCAAGTAAGAAGCCATTCTTGAATAAGTTTCTCAAACTCAAAGTGAAGTCACTCAATTAAAGGAGTGGATGGTAGAGTTGTAGACAGTTCACACTCAAAACATGTATGTTAAAATGTTACATGGTTGGCCCATGCAGGTGTCACATGCAGGTCTTTGGTAATATAGTTCCACCAGCAAAGATTGCAATGGTCAGTACCAGTCACGAACTATCCTTCATTGATATGCTCCCCCTAAAGTATGACCACGACCAGCAGATGTAACAAGTGCAACAGATGCATCAGGTATCACCAAATACGGGGTAGTAACAGAAGGCACATGCGGATACATTTGAGAATATCCATTAGGCCTAGTTTGGATGGTGTAATCAGAACTCCTAGTACTTGATACAAGATATACACATGAAACTAATCATAATGGATGTCGTGCCGCATTTGTTTTGTATGGTTGCATATTTGCTATAACACCGAAATGGCAATTGCCAAAGATGTCGGTATTGGCGGGTTTCAGAACTACCAATTCTGATCAACTATTGTGCTCCCTATTACAATGTGTGCATGCCGCCCACATACTGAGCTAGTTGCCGATCTCTGATCCTCGGCTGCCAAATACCAAAAGGTCTATAAACCTACACACGACTACCAGCAATTCAGAAATACTTATCCAAATTCAGCCTTAATGTGGGAAAGGATCACCTGTCAAGATCTTATCAACAATACGTGGAAAGAATGATGGCAATCCAGCTAGAAACTAAACAAGGTGAAGCCCCTTGTATCAAGGCCTCGTCTTGGTGATGTTAGCACTAATGAGTGATAAATCTTAAACTCGTCCCAACGCTCCTTAGATGGAGAATGGTAATCTTCAACAGAAGCCCCATCAATGTAGTTTGTCGTCGTAAGAGACTTAAAGATCTCAGATACCTTCTTTGGATTTTGCTTATGAGAACTGACATGTAGGTGTTAACTTCACGTTTCCTTAGTGGGTTTCACACTAAACAGGAATCTGCAAATCTTAGTCTTTTGTTTAGTGTTGTTAACCATCCATGTCAGTGCTCCTGGGCATCATTGATCCATTGATCATAAGGCCTATTTGGCCTTAAAATAGTAAAGAGTAGTCTTAGCATCAATAGCCAAATTAAATGATGAGGGTGGTTGATGTAGGACAGGCCCCACCTTTACGCACTTATGAGCGTAGGCGTCGTCGTGTCATTAGTTAGGCTTTATTGGCATGTTTTATTTTATTATGTCTTTTCTCTTCTTATGGGTTTTTGTAAAGTCATGTGGTTTTAGTCCCACATTGGCTATCGTGTATTTAGTCTTTCTTTTAGAAGCCTATATAAAGGCTCTATGGGCATCCATGTAGAGATACAATTGATGAATGAGAATTATCTTTTTTAGTCATTGCCTAGTTTATTTTAAGTTAGCCATAGTTTTACATTAAGTGGTATCAGAGCCTAACCCTAAAAGCATTAGGGTTAGGTTCTGCTCAGTCGTCACCCTCCATCCTTCAGCCGTCATCCTCCAGCCTTCACCAAACCCGCCGCCACCGCCACTGCTACCAAACCCTGCCCGCTACCCTCTCTGCCTACTGCTGCCGCCATCCCTTTCTGTCTGTTGTCGCCGCCCGCCGTCGCAGTTGTCATCGCTGCTGTCCGTCGTTGCTACAGCCGCCACCCCTTCTGCTGCTGCCGCCACCGTCTACTGCTGTTGCAACCGCCAGCCCCTGTCGCTGTTGCCGCCACCGTCCTATCCTACTGCCACTGTCCGTCGTTGCTGTTGTCGCTGCCCCCTGCTGTTGCTACCGCCGACCGCTAGTAAACAACCCCTCGTGGGGTCAGGGCATACCGGATCATCCTTCCTTCTGAGGTACTTCCTTCTACATCGACTTTAAGGAAGCTTTCTTCAACATCTTCTACAAGGGTATTCGATATCTACAATTCGGGTAAGGTCATTCCATTGTTATTATACAGTGTTCTTCTGCATTTCTAGTACATTCGCAAAAGGGTCCATAGGGAGTTTTGATTCCCCCACCGCAAAATTGCCAAGTACTAGTTTTGTGAGAGGTTTTTCTTTGTTCGGTGCACTATTTACTTTCATATATTTGTCCGCAATTTTTTTCTTGAAGTTTTTCGCGTTGTTCATCTCAGAAACTAAGTTTTCCTTTGGCACAATAATTTTTTGTTGTTTCGCTGCAATTCATTATGTCAGATCATAGGTCTAATAGCCCTGTGTTGGAACCCACTCTGGAAGAAGCCCCTGTCTCTTCCCAAAACCCCTTTAGCCTGTATACTCTTGGTCAAACACTCAACTCCATCATGACTGAGCTTCGCACAATCCGCCAAACACATACTCTCCAGGCCGGTCAGAATTCCGCGCCTTATTTGGGATATGGCATGCCACCAAATATTGGGAATGCACCTCGATCCTCATTAGCTCTTACTCCCCTACAAATCTGTGCACCACAACCCCAAGAGATCCCCGACTACCAAAACTTAGGGGCCATTGACCCTTTCGCTGAACATGACCCATACTCCCTACAGGCCTATGAGGAAAACCACCACTACTACCCATTGTATTATCAGCCTCCCAATTATACGCCTTAACCCGCTGCTCCACGCACAAACCTTGCTTGGCAATACCCTCTCAACGCAATGCCCCTGACCCCCAATTCGTTCCTGCAAATCATTATCCACATCCTCAACGACCAATGGCTCCGCCGTATCAACCCATCCAACCTCTTGTGCCACGTCCTCATCCCCCTGGACATGATGCTTTTCACGCCCCCCCACGTGGCCAAGGGGGGCCCCAAAATCCTTACGGTGAATACCACCCAAGACACCCACCTCCAAGATGATACCACCCAACGAGTTAAGGTAGATGCCCCTACTTTTGATGGAAAACTTGACCCTAAGGCTTTTCTCGATTGGATTGCCAGTTTGGAAGATTATTTCGACAGGTATAACATGACAGATGCCCAATGGATTAGGTTTGCGAAAATGAAACTCGAAGGGTATGCCAAGAGGTATTGGCAAGGCGTCCAACGTGACATGGAGCGTAGTGGTCAGCCTCCTATTCTATTTTGGATGAGATGAAAACCAAGCTACATGAACGCTATGTACCCTCTCAATACCAAAGACAACTTCTTTCCGACTGGATGGCCCTTAGCCAAGGGACATCTTCTGTTCAGGAGTACATGGAACGGTTTCAAGAGGCTAAAAACCGTTGTGCTCACAATGACTCAGAGTGGCAATTAGTCGCTCGCTTTGTGCACCGTCTACACCCTGATATAAAGCGAGAAATGCAATTGCAACAATATGACTCCTTAGACGATGCTTTTCATCGCGCCCAAAAGGTCGAGAGTTACCTACAACCTGCTTCTCATGGGCCTTCCTTTTCTCGTTTCGGCCAACGTACTAGATCAACCAGTAATTCCTGTCACCACCTCATCTCGTTCGGCCTATCATCTGCCCCAACCATCTCCACAGGGTTCTTCAACCCCTTCAGTTAGTAAAGGCAAAGAGATAATGTCCACCCCAATCCGACCTCCTCCAAGAGGTCGTGAATGCTTTCATTGTCATAGCACAACTCACTTAGCTGCAATTGCCCTCATTGTGCTCTATTTGTGTCCTCTGACTCTCCGGATACCACCTCAGAGGATGACATTGAGTATGAAGATGTTCTTCCAACCTCTGAACCCTCAGATGATGATGTCGATTATGAGGATGATCCTTCTTATCTTCAAGTCATGCGTGTTCTTGCTGCTCCTTCAGAAGGGGATGAATGGAAACGTACCACCCCCTTCCAAACCTTTTTCAAGCACGCTAGTAAAAGTTGTAAACTCCTCATTGATGGGGGTAGTTCTCAAAATATAATTTCACACCATGGATTGAAGCGCATGGAGTTGCGCCCTGAACCACATCCACAACCACACAAAGTCCATTGGGTGAACCAGATTAGCTTGCCCATCACCCAACGTTGTCTTGTACCCATCACTCTATGTGCTTATTCGGACCACATTTGGTGCGACGTGTTGCCCATGGATGTTGGTCATGTCATTTTGGGACGTCCTTGGATATGTGACTTAGATGCCCACAATGAGGGACGCTCTAACGTTTATACTTTTAAGCAAAAAGGCAAACACATCCGATTAGCACCTACTCGTTTCATTTCCCCTATCAAAAAGAGTCCACACCCCAATCCCCAATCCTCCAAATCTCAACACTCTCTACACCTTGTCACTCGACGAGAGCTTGAGGAAGTCTGCTGAGAATCTGGATGCATGTATGTGCTATACATCAAAGAATCTACTCCCATGTCCGATTGTCAGCCCCCACCGGAACTTGCCTCCCTTCTCGACGAGTTCAAGGACATGACACCCATCGACCTTCCGGATGAGCTCCCTCCTATGCGTGATATTCAGCATGAAATTGATTTGATTCTCGGGCCTTCGCTCCCTAACCAACCTCATTACCGTGTGAACCCGACCGAGCATGCTGAATTGAAACGTCAGGTTGATGCCCTACTTCTCAAAGGATTCAATCGTGAGAGCAAGAGCCCTTATGCGGTTCCGGCACTGCTTGCTCCTAAGAAGGATGGTAGTTGGCGTATGTGCTTAGATTGTCGACCCATCAATAAGATCATTGTCAAATATCGATTTCCTATTCCACGTCTTGACGACATGCTTGATCTATTGACGGGATCCGGCTATTTCTCCAAGATTGACCTTTGTAGCGGTTACCACCAGATCCGTGTTAAGGAGTCTCATGAATGGAAGATTGCCTTCAAAACCCCAGACGGTTTATATGAGTGGCTAGTCATGCCTTTTGGCCTTTCAAACGCACCCAGCACCTTCATGCGCGTCATGAACCATGTGTTATGGCCATTCATTGGAAAAAATTTAGTGGTATACTTCGATGATATTCTGATTTTTAGTAAGACCCTAGGAAGCACAGATATGGATACATATCCGATACGGGTACGGGTACGGGGATACGCCAATTTTTGAAAATATAGGATACGGGTACGTCATGGATACGGCAATTTTTTAATAAATATTTAATATTTTTAAAAAATAACCAATACATTTATTTAAAAATAGATGAAGACAATCAAATTTCATTCAAAAATCACAATATTTCTAAAGAAAATGGAAATCAATACCATAATATCAAACAATGATTTAAAAAGGGGTCTTTCATTCATATTAATGTGAGACAAGTTACAAAAAGACATAGATAATATCATATTCTAAACCTTTCACATTTCATGTATCATGTAATGTTGTGTTGTAAAGTGAGTTGTGTCATCTGTGATACCAAACTATCTTCTCTCAGGGTATAGCTAGCTACTACGAAGCACGGATATAGATACAGAAATGGATACGGGTACGGGTGCGGTACGGGGATATGACAATTTTCAAAAAATATAAGATATGGGTACAACATTGATACAACTGTTTTTTTAATGTTTATTTTAAAAGTTTAACAGACAATACCAATTTCATTCTCAAATCACAATACAATAGGGGGAGTCTAGAGTTGGAAGTCACATGGTTTTGGGATTTTGAGGAATCACAAGAGTGGGGTGCTCTCTTGGCTGCTAAATGGGTTGGTTGTATCCTGGCTGCATTGAGGTCATATCCTGCTAATAAAAAAAGGAATACGACTTAAGAAGTATTTGGTATGTATTAAAGAGTATCTAGGGAGTATTAGCATCAAAATATGTATTAAGTACTGGTAGGACACCTATTTTGGAGTATCGGTGCTTCATAGGGGGAGACATAAGGATGGGGATGCAATGATTATCTTCAAAGGAGATGAAATAGATATTGTCTAGATAGAAATCCAGAATATCTCACAATGGATTTAGTCACCAAAATAAGAGGCATGTTAACCCAACGATACTAAATTGAATCCTTTCATAGAATATGGAGGACATCAACGTGCTTAAAACTTGCACCTTAGCAGGGAAAGCATCCGGAAGTACCATGTAAAGGTGAATGAATTGGTTTGCAATAAAGAACAAACAAAAATCCAGATTACATATTGAAATTCTTTAAAAAGTGAAATCCCAAAAAACAAAGGAGATACAAACAATAAAGAGAAGAAGGAAGATTGGCATTTAGCAAGAGGAACGGTGACTAAACTTGAACTACTTCAAGGAAGCAACTATGACATGACAGCCTTGCTGTAACTGTAAGCATGGTACTAAACATCCTCGACATCTGGCGATATATCCTTGATGTTACATATGTCTATGCATGTCGATGTCGAAACCTAGTAAACTTCCTCGACATCGATTTAGCCTACTCGTTGACATATGTCAATGAATTCAACCTACTTGGTGACGAAATTGACTTAGCTAGCTCAAAGCCTCCCATCTTTTCAATGATCTTTGTAGTTATTATTATTACACACATAGTGAAAGCATAAAGAACTTGTAGGAAACCATTCTTCACATTGAGATGACTATTTCCTTGGTTTCTAACTAAAGAGCAATGATAAGTTTATTCCTCTACTAGATTTCCACAAGTTTTGCAAAATTTGGTGTTGACCTAATAAAATTTGACCTCCGTTACTTTTTCCCCTCTTGACAAATTGATGTATTTGTAAATAAGCTCATGTTTTTTAATTCTCGAATATGATCCAATTGGGATTTTTGTAGAACTGAACACATTTATAGAAAAAATCTAAGTTCTAAACATTTCACATAGAAGATTATAGACGAAGTATGTGTTTACTAAAATTTGATGTTTTATGCCAAATTCCCTCACAATCTCACTATCTTTTAGCTTATTTTGCATCAAAGTGTTAGTCCAAAACTTCCTCAAAAGTTTCCTTACATGTTCCACAAACTTCCACTTCCTTGCATGTCGAAGTTGACACTAAGGCGATGTCTTTTACATTTGCATGTGACTGTGTTTTTCTTTATCTGTAAGCATGTATGGATGGCTATATATAGACATATATTTGGTTTTTAAGATAGACTTGATAAAATCTATAAATTTTCATCATGAAATCACTATTTTGAGCTTGTATTTTTTTGTCAAAAATGCGTCGAAGTTTGGTTGTAGAAATCCTCGAAGTTTCCTCGATGTTTCCACAAACTTCCACTTCCACACCTGTCGAAGTCCTGTTCCATGGTTGTAAGCTACTACTTAACAAAGAGGGTTGAGACATGAGCTGGTGTCAAATGCTAATCAAACAATGTCATGTCCAGATTTTTTTTCTAGTTTTAACCGACTGAATACGGCCTAGATACGGCAAGATACGGATTAGGAGTGTCTGATACGTATCCAGGAGTATCCACGGAGTATTGGTATCCAATACGTATCGGATACGGGTACAGCACCTGTTTTGGAGTAGTCGTGCTTCATAGGTAAGACCAAGGAAACTCATCTCCGACTCATCTTTGACACACTTCGTACTGAGAAATTGTACATCAATCTAAAGAAGTGTTCGTTCCTTCAAGATAAAGTCCTATTCCTTGGCTATTTTGTTTCTGCTACCGGCATTGAGGCTGACCCAGCCAAAGTCAAGGCCATCACTGATTGGCCTCAACCCACTTCGATTTCTGAGCTTCGCAGCTTTCACAGGCTAGCTACTTTTTATCGTTGTTTTGTTCGAGGATTTAGCACCATTATGGCTCCTCTCACTGAGTTAATGAAGTGTGACAAATTAGAGTGGACACCATCAGCCAAACGTGCTTTTGAGACAGTCAAAACTAAGTTGATCGAACTTCGATTCTTCCCCTTCCCAATTTTTCACTTCCTTTTGAAGTATCTTGTGACGCTTCCGGTGTTGACATTGGAGGCGTTCTGAGTCAAGAAGGGCACCCAATTGCCTTTTTCAGTGAGAAACTCAATGAGGCAAAGCATAAATATTCCACGTATGATAAAGAATTCTACGTTGTTGTGCAATCCCTGCGTCATTGGAGGCACTACCTTCTCCATCAAGACTTCATTCTTTGGTCTGACCATCAAGCCCTTCGCTTTCTGAACTCCCAAAAGAACTTAAATGTGTGTCACGCCAAGTGGTGTGAATTTCTTCAGGAGTACACTTTTGTCCTCAAGCATCGTTCAGGTGGTTGAGAACAAGGCCGCAGATGCTCTCAGTCATTGCTTGACCACCCTACAATCTATGAGCATTGAAGTTGCGGGCTTCAACCGACTAAAAGAACAATATCTCACATGTCCTGATTTCACGACTATTCATTCTGAACTTCCCAGTAGCACACCCGGCCATGCTTCTAATTTTAGCCTACGTGATGGATTTCTTTTTTGTGGCACGCAGTTGTGTATCCCTTCTACTTCAGTTCAAGATTTTCTCGTTTGGGAATTACATGTCGGTGGCCTCGCTGGCCATTTCAGTAGGGATAAGACCACCACTCTAGTGACAGACAGATTTTATTAGCCTTCCTTACGTCGTGATGTGGCTCGCATCATGTCTCAGTGTCGTACTTGTCATTTGACCAAAACCAAAAGACAAAATACGGGTCTTTACACTCCTCTCCCTATTCCGCATGAGCCTTGGAAGGACCTAAGTATGGATTTTATTTTAGGTCTTCCTCGCACTTCCCGTGGCCAGGACTCTGTGTTCGTCGTTGTTGATCATTTTTTGAAAATGGCCCACTTCATTGCCTGTAGTAAGACTTCTGATGTCTCTTGTATCGCCCGCCTTTTCTTCAATGAGGTAGTCAAACTACATGGACTTCCTTCCTCCATAGTCTCTGACCGTGATGTAAAGTTTGTTAGCTACTTTTGAAAAACCTTGTGGAAAATCTTTGGTACCAACCTGAAATTCTCTTCTGCCTTTCACCCTCAAACTGATGGTCAAACTGAGGTGGTTAACAGGAGCTTGGGTAACCTTCTGCGATGTCTTATTGGTGAGCGCCTAGGCAATTGGGACTTATTTCTACCTACTGCTGAATTTGCTTACGGTAGCTCTGTAAATAGTTCCACAGGAAAGAGTCCTTTTGAAGTTGTTAATGGATACAAATCCCGACAACCTATAGATCTTGTACCTATGTCCACTAATGACCGCACTTCCCACACTGTTGAGACCTTTGCCCAGCACATTCATGATTTGCATGCCGAGATTCGCCAAAAACTTATTATCTTCTGAAAACTATAAGCTTTCTGCAGATGCACATCGCATGTTTCAAGAATATAATGTGGGAGATTATGTGTTAGTACGTGTGCGCCCTGAACGCTACCCCAAAAATTCTTTCAAGAAGCTTCATGCCAGAGCGTCAGGACCTTTCCAAATACTTAGTCAACAGGGACTCAATGCCTATGCACTGGATTTGCCAGCAGACTAGGGCATTAGTGCAATATTCAATGTGGATGATCTTTCTCCTTATCGTGGTACATTCGAGCCCTCTCCACCACCAGCAGCAGCTTTGTCAGACCGTCACCGTGGTTCACCGCCGTTAGCAGCGTTACCGCCTCTGCCTCGACTTCCTCAGCAGCCGCCCGAGCGCATCGACACCATTTTGGACGACCAGACCATCCTCACCAGCCAGGGCATTGTACGCCGTTTCTTGGTTCGTTGGAGAAGTCGTTCTTCAGCAGACGCCACATGGATCACCGAGGAGGAGTTTCGCCGCGTTGATGTAGATATTCTGGAGCTCTACCTCAGCATTGACTCGACGGAGTCGAGTCTTTTGCAGCCAAGGGGAGTTGATGTAGGACAGGCCCCACCTTTACGCACTTATGAGCGTAGGCGTCGTCGTGTCATTAGTTAGGCTTTATTGGCATGTTTTATTTTATTATGTCTTCTCTTCTTATGGGTTTTTGTAAAGTCATGTGGTTTTAGTCCCACATTGGCTATCGTGTGTTTAGTCTTTCTTTTAGAAGCTTATATAAAGGCTCTATGGGCATCCATGTAGAGATACAGTTGATGAATGAGAATTATCTTTTTTAGTCATTGCCTAGTTTATTTTAAGTTAGCCATAGTTTTACATTAGCAGTACAAGCTTTGTAGATGCAGCATCAAAGAAATAGGAAGATTTCCCTTGAGACTTCACATACAACTCAAAGGAGGCAGACGTGTGAAAGTTGGAGGCATCCAACTTCACTGTAGTAGCTTGTTGCTTATGAAATATATTAAAACTAGTTGTCATAAACTTGAGGCAGCAATAGTCAGAAAAGCATGTGTATCATAAACATGCAGCAGTAGATAGAAGAGCATGTAACATGTGAAGTCAAGATGAAAATCAGTACACATCAGACTACATGTTCACTTCACCTAGGCACGTAAATGAGAAAACGAAGGGATCCCAAAACCGAAGAAGCAACTCCTAAGCAAGGTGAAGAAGGTAGAGAAGACTATGCCGTAAGAACCCCTCACTGGCATTTAGTCCTTAGGCTGGGCGTGAATAGGGGCAACTCAAGAGACCTCAACAACAAGAGTAGTAACAGTCAAGCAACAAAAAGCATCAGCTGGAAGGGAAAAGACCCTTCGGGTTGAGTGATAGAGCTAAAAGCCCCAGAAGGGGGTTGGTGGCAACAGTTGGTCTCCATTAGAGGGTCCGCAGGCCCCAAGGAAGAACACTCGAAGGGGGTTGACGGCAACAACAGGAACCCCTGGGGGATGGCAGCAGTAGCCGATGGACCTAAGGTCGGCGGGTAGGGCCCCTTAGTGCACAAGTAGAAGGGGAGGAGGGAGGAGTTAGCATAATTGGACCTACTTCAATACCATGTTAGGAGAGAAAAAATTCGTTGGATGACTTCAACAGTAATACATGTTTTCTCTTTATGTAGAGATAGAGACAGACCACAAAAGAGATTATTAACCAATATGGGACAAAAGTAAAGATAGATAAGATTAGAGTAAAATTCTCATAATCACAATGTATTGGTGAGTGTTTAGTCCATTTCCATAGTACTATATGCTTTAAACATTCTCACCACGGATGATACTCTCCATATAGCGACCCCAATCAAGCTAGAGTAGAAGTGTTGTACTTCTAAGAATGAACGTGGAAGAGCCAATCAAACTCAACACTCCTTTACATTCAATGACATATGCTGCCAACAATATCATCCAAGGTATCTGCGAAACAAAATCAATTCAGTGCTTCACCTGCTAGGACTTTGGGCATCGCTGACGCAATGCCCAATTCAAGTGAGGATGACTAGGACTAGAGACAAAGAAGATCACAAGGGGGTATGAGGATGTACTCACTCGTGACTCATGAGTCAATCCATGATGAAGAGGACAGTGATGACCGGCCATTGCCTAGACTATACTTTTTACTACGCTAGTAGCTCAATATCCAAATCCACAATGTTCCAATCTCTTCTTGGAGGTCTCGTTAGACGGAAGTGCACACTTATTATTGATGGTGGAAACTCCACCAACCTCAACTATGTTATGATAGTCAGGAGCTTGGGTTATGTAAAGAGTTTGACCATGCCATGTATCACCTATAATGAATCGACCATATATGTTGGTCCATTATACATGTGTTTGACTACTTTCTTGCATAATGGTGCCTTCAATGACACCATGTCCAGCGATGTGCTACCTCTTGGCGTGGAATATATTGTTCTAGGTTGATCGTGGTAATATGATTGTCACAAACAGCAGGAAGAAGTCACCAACACCTACCCCTAGATCTCAAGAGGCCTCTTCATGTAGCAACCCTAAGCCACTTGCAGAATTATGATGTGCAGTACACACCATATGCCACATGCAGATTCATGGACACAAGTGTGAGGACATCACCCAACTCAGCAGTGGCTCGTTGCTTGTTTCGTATTTGACAAGGATTACGATTTATTTGCAAAATTTCTAGTTTTTCAGGGATTTTCTTTTATTTGACAATTTTACAATTGCCCTGTCATTAGGGTTTAGAGTCATGTTAGTCACAAATGTATGAGTGAGCCTTTGTCCATGCAGTTGATTATGTTTTGACAAATAGTGTTTGCCTATTCATGAGGCACGTTTCCCAACACTTGCAGTATTGATTAATGGTTGCAAAATAACACGAGTCAACAGAAGAAAAATTCTACCTATATTAGAGCTTGGGAGTGATAAAAAAACTATAAAGAATTTAATCCGCAGAAAGAACAAACAATAAGGACATTTGAAAGGAGAACCATATGACCTGACCTTTGATCTAGGAATTGTTTTTAGTTGAAAGGTTGTCTTCCACTTTTCTAACATCAGATCATGTACAGCTGTGGATCGAATTTCATAACCAACCTGAATAGTACCAGCATAAATAAATGTATCCTCAAATGAGCATCATTGCAGAATTTCAGTTTTCAACATAGAAATTATTTATTAATAATTACCATAATTGTTGTTCTTGGTCCTGATAAGGCAAAAATCGTATGCAATAGTGGATCCAAAAGATGTTCAGAATAGACCTTAAACCATAAAATGAGAGATCGGTCAACAAAAGTGCATCGAAAAATTCAACAATATTGCATCGCAATGCATTGTTACGTACACAATTAATAGGTCATTATGAACACCAGGGGCTGAGAATACCTTCTTTCTATAATTTCCATGTCCAGTTTGCCAATTTTACATTAAGAACATGTTCCCTTCTTTCTACTTTTGCAGCAATACTATATCTCACCTTCAACATCAATAAAGGCAGGCGGGGAACAACCTGGAAAGGAGAGACATTGTCTTATCCACTTGCCCCTCTACAGGTTAGCACTTCCATATATATTCTAATGTGTTAATTGTCTATTTTGGAGTATAGAAGTTGATTCATTTTCATATAAGATATGCATTTCATATCAAGTCATTCCAAAACTATCTAAATGAGACAATATACAATTGTGGCATTCCTCTATCATGTGTATGAGGGTGATACATTCATTCATATGAGCAATACATTTCATGTCAAGTCATTTCAAAACTATATAAATGAGACCGTTCATGATTGAAGTTCTCCTATCATGTGTACAGTGAGGGTCTTTTCTGCTAAAGCTTTTTTGCCTTAAAATGCCTTTCACATTGTAT
Organism: Alisma plantago-aquatica; assembly: GCA_963693085.1. Lineage (NCBI taxonomy): Eukaryota > Viridiplantae > Streptophyta > Magnoliopsida > Alismatales > Alismataceae > Alisma > Alisma plantago-aquatica. Next base: position 800,652,928 of record OY856411.1, read on the forward strand.
ATACCCATAGTTCTACAGTAATGGGACTTTTAGGGAGTTGCATGAAAGTGAGGCAGCAACCGTAACAAGACTCATGGTTGAGGCGGGGTTCCATTGGCCTAGCCTCAAGCATGATGTGGCATGCATTGTGCACAGTGTCGCACATGTCAGACTGCATGATACCAAAAAAGGTTCACTCACTCAACACTGTTGGTGATTATGTGGGAATATTAGATCTGCCTACAAATCTGCAACAGGCTAGCTAGATTATAATATATCGTGTACGCCCCCCTCTCAGACACATACATTACAGTTACGTATTTTCTGTAAGTATACTCCAAAATAACCATAGGAAAAATGTTGATTTTAGTCCTTTCATTCATTATAAGCTTGAAGTTCATAATCGTTTTAGAAAACAGTATACACATATAAAAAGATGAAAAGCGGTACTTAGTTTTGGTTCAAGTTTGAATTCCTGTTACCAATCTGTCTTCATTAGCTTTTTGGAAATTGCTTGGCTAGGACCATCCTTGCCACCATGTTCCTTTACTCTTTTTCTCATATTTTCATGGGAATGTGTCTTGGACATCCATGAGAAAGTCATTGGTGACTGAACCTTTGTTTTATACAAAAAAGCTTACTCCTCAAACTCCTTACAGGTCAAAATTCTTCCACTGTCTTATTCTTGATCAAATGGAAAGTAAACAACCGCCACTAATTGCAGCATGACTTGCATTTCTTCATGGTTACAAATACAACTGTAGTCACAAGAACATCCTAAGTGTTGCATAATTCCCAAAAAATTCCACATTCACAATTTTTTATAAATTTCCCAATTGCTTCATGAATTTTCTAAGTTCTTCCAGTTTACCCCCTGATTTAGCATTTATATAAATATCAAATATAGCTTCTTCAATTTATAGGACTAATGAAAGGTAGGTATTTGTGATAAATTGAATATAGCATCGAATTCTATCATTTGTTGTTGGACGATCAAGATATGCATTACATATTTGTACATATCTTCTTTTTTGAGTTAGAAGAGACGTTAGTCTCCCCCTCCCCCCTCAAACAGGTGCCAGTGCCCGGACGACCCAAGGGATTGTAAACACAATGCGCAATAGGATGTTTTGAATCCGGGTCCCCCGGAGAGGACAGACCAGGTCGGACCATCTGCGCTACACTGGCCGGGTCATATTTATGCATATCGTGTGCTTGTATGCGCTTGTGGGGATGGGGGAGGGGGATAGACATGTGTGTATGTGATTATTGTAGTATTCCGTTTGTTTTCCTGAATAGTTGACCACACTTTTTAGCGCTCTGCCAAATTCATCTTCCGACATAATTTCCAAATTCCGAATTGCTAGTCACTAAATAAATCCTAAATTTTGTGATTTTGGTGACAGCATATGTTTCAGCTAATAAATTACTTCACAATTTTTTGCTGAAATTCCAAGACGTAAAAAGAGTTGAAAGATAGAAGCACTGTTATCAGCAAGACAGTACATTTCCCAATTAAGGTGTTATTCAAGAAGAGTTAGGTAACAAAAACCACATGAATAAATTTGTGGCTCCAAAGAAGGGTGCAGGTGGATATTCATACATAAAACCCCTATTCATTCACGGCCTGTATTCATTTCAGCGCATATAGATATGCCTAGACATTTCCTGTTAGTCAAGATTTGAAAATCCTATGAATATGAATTTGAAAGTCCATATTATCTAACACCTTTTAACTAAACGAATTCTCTATTGTAATGTGATTATCTGTGTTAAAGAGTATATATTAGCCTATTTAGTTAATAGGTTAATTAGTTAGTGGGCCTTAGTGTCTCAGCCCGTTTAGATTACTTGGGACACAAGTCAGGGTTTCCCTTGCTCCTATATATAGGACAGGGCTGTACTTCTTTTATTAATCGAATCAGTTCAATACAATATTATTTCACATATTACATTGATATAACTAGAGCTAGCAATTGTGAAAAGTTTCTTTGTCCTTTTTCTTTGCCAGGGTCAGTCCTAGGCAGTGAAATGAAAAACGGCCTGAGCGGCCGATTAAACGGCCGATTAATCGGCCAGACACCCAGCCCGTTCGATTTTTGCTAAAATCGCTGGTTAATTTTTTTGTAATTAATCGGCCGTTTTTTCCCGTTTTTTGGCCGTTTTTTCCGTTTTTTGCCCTTTTTTCCCGTTTTTTGGCCGTTTTTTGTCCGTTTTTTGTAAATTTTTCTGTACACCTGTAACTTTATATAAACTATATGGCCCCAAGTATTACTGACTATAATATATTAAACTTAAATATCCTATGATAAGCCTAGTCTAATAGAATGCATACTTGTATGCAAGTTGGGATAATAGGGTACTGTTGTAAAGTGTAATTTATACAAGTAAAATATATGTAACTATTATCTAATTTTAGAATGCATACTTTAGTTATTTGTACTGCTGTAATGTATGACTAATTGATGATATGCACATATAACAATAAGTTAAAAAGGTATCCAATAATGAGTCTATTGTTTACTGCTTAACTATGTAAACATGTGATGCAAAAATATTTCTGAATCATGTATGTGGGGTATTTTATCTATGTCAAATCTATTGCTTATTATATTATGGCTATAATTATTGTCTTATAGCTAAACTAATTGGGTGTTTTTACTGTTGGGTAGTGTGTTTAGAATCTTTATATATATATAAAAGTTCCAAAGAGTATTAGTATTTATATACATATATATGTAATTTTGTATAAAATTATATAGGAAATTAAAACCCGTTTTTTAAAAAATCGGCCGCTTAATCGGCCGCTTACCGCTTAACCAGTTACAAGGTGCTGTCCGCACGGTTACCGCTTAACGTTTTTTAAAACATTGGTCCTAGGACACTGTTTTTAATTCATGCACTAGTTCATATTAATGGGTTGATGTGTTATGTATTTACAAGGCAACTTATGTGTTTAGTTCATATTATTAAGGTCAGTGTTTTAAAAAGTGGAATGTGTTGTACGTTCGTAGAGATCATTAAACAGAGTATATGCGGTATATGGGAGTATATGCAGTTTTGGTTTATTTAATTTTTAAGGATTATATCTATATAAATATACATTAATCATACAGTTACATATTTAATTTGTACAATTACATATTTTAGATGCAAACACGCAAATATGCAATCAAACACAACCTAAATATATACAAATATGCAGTGACGAGTTAGATGTAACTCATATATAGATGAATGTAATGTAAAAAAAGAGGAAATGGAAGCAGGCTAATTGTAGGTGGTGGTTGTAGTTACATGAAGAATAGAAGATGACGTTAAAAAATTGCCAGCTTAGCAGTTTGACCATTTAAAAGTCGGTGATTAATTGCCTTATATGCAGCTATAAGTTATATGCAGTCATGGTTCACTTTAGGCACCGATTTCCCATATGATGTTCAGTCAAGGGTCCGAACCTTATAAGCGACAGCATGGACTGTTTTGTGAAACACTGGTTAAGGTTATCGGATTCCTAAGGCAACTTATGTAATACTTCCAGCATTTTTCAATAAAATCAAAGTGTTTCTGATTCTCAAAAAAGAAGTATGTGCATCCATCCATTATCTATTTACGTTGTCTATTTTCAAGTGGATATTGTTAGAAAATGAGCTACTGAAAAATTCCTTGAATGTTTTTTATATATTAGACGAGTAGCTCCCTCTCCTATATATAGAAGAAGGGGGTACATACTTAGGGCTAGTTTGGTTGGGTGTAGTAGGGTGCAATTGTGTGAGTTCACAATGTAAAAATGTACATCAAACACGCACTTTGTCATCCGACTACATCATGCCAAACAGGCCCTTAAGAAAACCCTAATGAACTAGGAGTCCCAACCCTAATTGGAATCCATATACAATACTCTTAACACTCCCCCTCAAGCTGGAACCTGGGAGAATCCCAAGTCAGCATGCAAACTTGCAGACCAGAATAAAAAGATAAACCGATCCCATACAAGAATATCACTCCCCTTACAATCAAGCACTAAACATTTAAATACCCCCATCAAGCAGATAATCAAAAGCAGGTACGTAGGCGGGTAGTAGGAGCTTCACGATTAAAATGAAGTGGCAGCTGGAGTAGTAATAAATAGCAACAAGTAGATGTCAGTGTCTTCATTTCAAACGCCAACTTCGTGAAGTAGATCATAGAGTGTTGGAACACAATTAGGCCAGAGAGTGTTGTCACACAAGGGGCACTAGTAGTCAACGTGCGAAGCAGCATCATGGACAAATAGTAGCAAAGGTGACATGGCTGGAATGAATAACCCATTGCGCAAAAAATGTACACAAATACAAGACTCAAATGTACAATCTAGTAGCAGAAAGAACATGAAGATCCATCATATATATGTAACAGCATAAGAACCCGTCATCATCTTCTTTCTTCATACAATTTTCATCATAGAAGCAGATAGTGTTGGTCAAAGTAGGTAGCAGTCAATGTGCACACTGCACATAAAGCACAATCAAGCACAAAGTCAACTTGCAAATTATACATAGACGGCAGATAGTGCAAAAGCAGAAGTAGCAAATAAAATATGCTAACCATAGCAAATGTAGGACGTAGCAAGAATAACACTGTTGGATAGAAAACCATGATCAAATAGAAAATGATGTATCATCCAATAAACAGATCCACAAGTGAGGTACATAACTCCATAGCCACAGATGAGGCAAATGATGATGAATAATAAGCTCCACAAACTCTCAATGTGGAAGAAAGATCAATCATATAAAAGCAACAAAGGGAAGATCGACATAGATAGTAGCAAAAATTAATTATTTCTCTCTTCATTCTTTATCTCCTCTCCATCTCATCTCTTCCCTCTACTTATCTCTTCCTTTATTCTTCCCCTCACACCAACCACGAAAGAATCAAGAGATTAGTTGGGGACCTGGGGTGAAGAGTCATGAACAAAGGTAGGAGGGGGTAACGTGTATTAGCCAAGTACGCGGAGAGTAACCCATAACGTGAATTGATGTACTACTCGGCATGATTACACATATCGAGGTAGAAAAATAACAGGATATTTGCGTGGCTCGAAAAGGAGCACCATCAATATGGATTAGGTCAAAAACCATATGATAAGGTATAGCATGTATATATGGGGGTGTTATACGGATTGATGGAGGCAAGGCTATATGCATGTAGGGCTGAAGGGGGGCAAAAGGAACTAATAAAAATATAAATTGTTGAAAATGGAAGATAAATGTTGTTGCCATGGATGAAATAGGGGCACGTCGTGTAATGAAGCCCTCTGCAATGTGATAGAGCAATGTTATACAGATTTGCCAGGCAGTTGGTGAAGACATTGGGCGATATGTCGTTCCTGGTGGGATACACGTCATGTCAGGCAACAATAGTAGAAGACAATGGGGACTATGCCATGTCGATCAAGTGGCATGTCGTGTTTGGCTACAGTTGATGAAGGCAACAAATGACACAATGTGTTGAAGTAGTGACACACTACGTCTAATGATACGTCATGCTTAAGTAGTCACATGTTGTGTCATAGGGCAGCTGCCAAGGCAGAAGAGGTGGCACATCATGAGACAGAGCCAACACGTCGTATCTCAATGACACGCCATGTGATTCAGTCGACAAGCTACATCGAAGGGCGGAAGTTTGACATGTGCTGTCGAAGGGCAGAAGTTTGACAAGCTTGCAGCGTACAAACAGACCATAATAGCACAAACATCGTGTCAGAAAATTACATGGGGTCTGATGCAAGGTTGTCAGACCAAACCGGTGAGCAAACCAGTGAGGCCTTCAGTTCTTGGTTCTCTGGTTCAACCGGTGGTCAGACCAATTCAACTGGTGACATCAACATGGCGTCATAAATAATATAAAAAAATAAATGTACACAATAATCATAGGAAATATACAAATGAAACACAAATTATAACACAATTACTCACAATAATGTAACTGTCCACTTGAAATCAAACATAGCAATCAGATTTGTAAGTTCTAGAATTTAGATTCTAGTAAGAGAATCAATTAAAAACAAATGTTGCAATCAGATTAGTGCAGTACCTGTAGGAGTAGAAAATCGATTGCAACCAAGCCGCATAACACAAATCAGTAAAAGATTCAAATGCTTATTGCAGCACCAACATGAAGCCAGCCTACAGCAGGAATAGATGTACAGCCTAGGGGAGTGATAGGGGAAATTAAGAGAGAGAAGTTAATTGATTAAGGAGCATGAACAGCAATAGAGGTAGATGCAGTAGATGAAGAAGAAGAAGAAGAAGAAGAAGAAGAAGAAGACGGGAAGATGAAGATGGGTAACGGAGGAAGGGTAGGGGTAGAAATAGAACAAGACGTTAACAACGGGGAGCAGATGAAGACTGAGATCAGCTAAAGTGAACAGGAAAATAGATCAGGGATTAACTAATTAATTGAGAAGAATAGCAGTAGAGGGAAGAAGAAGAACACGTGAACATGAAGAGGGGTAGTAGAGGAAGAAGAAAAAGAAGACAGGAAGGAGATGGGTGTAAAAGAAAGAGACGAATTGAAGTAGAAGTGGAGTACATGAAGTAGACGAGTAAAAGAGAAGGAAGAAGTGTAGTAGTACAGCCAATTTACGAAGGGGCAGAGTACAAGAAGCGGAGGAAGATCAAAAGAGAAGGAAGAAGGGAGGAATAGGGGCGGGAAGTAGCAGAGGGAAGGAGAAGAATAGAAGAGGAAGAAATTCATACCTTGGCGCAAGGAGGCAGTCGACGCTAAGGGAGCAGCAGCTGCCGCTTTGGCTTGAGCAGAAGTCAGCAGCAACTGGTGAAGCAGCATGAACTGGCAGCTTGGGCTTAAGCAACGGCAGCCGGTGGATTACCCAACAGCAGTGGCCGATAGAGGTCCCAACAACGGCGGCCGACCATCCGAGGTCTGCTGCAGCTTTCCACTAGGATCATAGGTGGGAGGAAAACCGGGTATCCGGGGACAAAGAGCTGAAGTGGGAGGAACAAGTCAAGGTTTAGGGGACATTTGCCCACAAGGAAAGTAGAGATAATCAGCCAGTTGGACATTGACCGGACCAGTTCACCGGTTGAACCGGTCGATTTGCCAGTTTATGTCTGTTTCAAAGTCAATTATGGTTCTGTAGCTGACCCGGACCATTCCCACCCACAGGTTCCCGATTCAACCGGCCGAACCAACCAGTCCAACCGATTCTAATTACCTTGGTATGACGTGGCAAAAAGCTGAACAAAACCCAAAAATGTAGTACTAAAGATGGGAAATTCTTTCAAATCTCCACCAAGGCAAAGTAGGGATTGATTATCCTAATAATAGCTAAACATTGATCTTTTCCATTCTTTGTCTGCATAGATGGTGATGGACATGGCGGCTACTGAACAGGGTGTATGGGGGTGGCAACGTACATGGCAGTGGCATAGATGGTGACCCTACAAACCAGGAGGATGATGGCGGCTCTAAGAAGGCAAATTAGGGTGGTCCATCAAATCTAGCAGTAACAATGTAGAAGCACCATTGCTTTTGAGATGGAGACGACTCAACAGAGGTTAAACATCCCTACAGGGAAGCCAAGCATTACCGAGGGGCAGCGGCCATCCGCAAGAGAGGGCTCCTCTATGCTCTCTCTCACACTTAGGGTTAGGGCTTAGGGGCGCAAGAACGACTACTCTGAATCGTGTTAGAAAATGAGATAATGGAAAATTTTAAGTATGTTTCTCATATTAGATGGGCAGCCCCCTCTCCTATATATAGGAAAAGGGGTAAGCAAGCAGTATAGACTAAAGAAAAAACCCTAATGGACCAGTAGTCCAATCACTTATGGGGCTAATAGAGTTGGGCCCATATACAAATAAACTAAACACACTTATACTCTAACAAATATAATAATAAATTTTTAGTTGTAAAGTGTGTCCCTTTAATTTGAAAAATGGATATGGTAAATTTAATATTTGATGATGTTTCCATCATTTTGCATCTCTAGCAAAAAAGTTAATGTATGATCATCAGTGCCAATTAAATTTGATTTTGAAAAAAAAAGCATTTTACTTTGAAATTAAATGTGAAATTCTAATTCTAGACAGGAAAAGTAATGTGTGTAATGAGATGCCTTCGTATTAACAGGGCACACCTATATATAGGGCTGGCAAAACAAAACCCGACCAGAATGACCCCACACGAACCTGAAATTTTTAACCGGGTTAGGGTCTAAGGTTTTTTCGACCCGGCCTGAAATTGACCCGAACTTGAAGAACCAAAAATTAATTTAGGGTCGGGTCCGGTTTTGAACTTTAGACCCAAATTAACCCAATTGACCCAAAATTCACAATTATATATTCAATTCAAATTATAATACTAAAATTTAAGACACCAATGGCCTATTAAATTACTAATCCATCTGTCATGAAGTTTATTTTGACAGTTCTACATGGTTTTGTATTCATTTTTATGATTTATTGTACTAACTATATTATGAATTTGTAATTAAAACTCTCGAACAAACTACAATAAGCTTTATGTGTTTCTTAATCACGTTGCAACTTTTACACAAAAGTTTGTTGATTACGCTTTGAAGTTATCAGCGATTAGACAGATCATGGCATCCTTTAAAATCATTCTCTTAGTATTTGGATTTACGGGTCAAACTCGATAGACCCAAATATATTTGCAATTTGAGTTAGGATCTTGGGTTTCGACCCCAAAAACGAGGTTGCAAGAACAAGAAGGGACAAGTTCAGAATTTGTGACCGATAAACATAGAGTTTCGTGCGAAAATGATAGCACTCAGTCAGCCATTGGTTTATCCGTTGCCTAATCGAAGTGTGAAGGCACACTCCAGGAGCTACGTGCACAACGGCTTTAGCCGGAAACTACCGAGAGAGCAAATCGGTGACAGACGAGCAGACAATTTGGGGAAATCTGCGAGGTTGCCAAAACGGATGATAGCAAGGAGAAGGGCATGAAGTTAAACCTCCTGAAGAAAAGGTCAACGAAGAGACGAAGAGGAGTCGATGAAGGGGAGCAGAATTGTTGGGCAAAAATTACCCGACAGTGAGAAGGCGAAACTGGGAGGGTGGATGATCCCAGGTGTTGTTGCTTCACAACGAGAGAGGAACGAACGTCAGTCTCGACTTGGGGAATCGGGTTCCGTCCGACTCTGGGTGACTTCTATTACCACGCAAATACCTAGGGGTAGTGTGGAACATCAAAGTCCTAAGGAGTTGGGACTCTACTCCCCTCCAAATGCTATCCTAAAATAACCTTTACGCAAACAAATATAGGATTGCACTTGTTAGTAGGATTACAATCCTATCCTATGGGGAATCCTGCAAACCAAACAGGACCTAAGAGTTTACCCGACATCGATTGAGGGATTTTGTGAAGAGATCAACCACTTGATCTTCTAATGGACTGGAATAAGTACAAGTTGATGATCTTGTATCTTCTCCCGAATGAAATGACAATTAACTTCAATGTGTTTGGTCCGTTCATGAAAAATCGAGTTGGAAGCAATGTAGACAGCAACTTGATTATCACACTTGAGTTCCATTTCTTCAGACTGACTGATTCCCAGCTCTTCTAGGATATTATTGGTTCATAGGAGATCGTTGGTTGCATGAGCCATTGCTCTGTACTCAGATTCAGCGCTAGATCGGGCTATCACCATTTGCTATTTGCTTTTTCAAGACACTAGATTGCCCCCCCACACAAAGACACAGTATCCGGAAATTAACCTGCGGTCAATGACACATCATGCCCAATCAGCATCTGAGAAGCCTTGCACTTTGATGTACATGATTTGTGTACCATATACCTTTGTCTGGACTCTTCTTGAGATAGCAAAGAATCATATAAACAACTTCCATATCACTACTGCAAGGTTTATCCATGAATTGAGTAACCACACTAGTAGCAAAGGGTATATCTGGATGAGATGACTGTAAGATTATTTAATTTTCAACCAGTCTTCTATATCTCCATTGATCTGCAAGTGGCTTACCATGTTCCTTGTACAGCTTGACTTTGGGATCCATGGGAGTATCTACAGGATTTGCTCCAAGTATATCAATCTCTTCAAGTAGATCAAGAGTGTATTTCCTTTATGAGATGACTATACCATCATTAGATCTAGCCTCAATACCCAGAAAGTATTTTAGGAGGCCTAAATCTTTAGTTTGAAATTTACTTTGAAGAAATTGTTTAAGTTGCAGAATACCCTACGGATCATCTCCAGCAATGACAATATCATCAATGTAGATGATAAGGAAAACACAACCTGAAGATCCTCATTGATAGAAGACTAAATGATCAAGGCCTGACTGCAGAAGACCAAATTCAAGGAGAGCTTGACTAAATTTTCCGAACCAAGCTCTTGGAGACTGCTTGAGCCCATAGAGAAATTTATTAAGACGACAAGCTAAATGTGACTCCCACTGAGCAACGAACCTAGGAGGTTGCTCCATATAAATTTCTTCAGTCATGTCACCATGGAGAAAGGTATTCTTGATATCAAGTTGGTGCAAGTGCCAAGAAAAATGAGCTGCCAAAGAAATAAAAGAGACGAACATATGACATTTGAGCAAAAGGAGAAAAAGTCTCAAGATAGTCCTCGCAATGTACTTAAGTGTATCCTTGGCTACAAAACGAGCATTCAAACGATCAACAATAGGCCCGACTTTCACTCAGTAAACCCATCGACACCAACAATAGCCTTGTCTGTTGGAGTAGAAACCAAACTCTAAGTGTGATTCTGCCGAAGAGCATTCATCTCATCTTCCATAGCACGATGCCATGTTGGGTGATTCATAGCAATAGATACAAAACTAGGGAATGGAAATATCAAATACGGATGATATGAAGGTTTTATATGAGGCAGATAAACAGTCATATGAAACAGGAGTTAGAAATACGATGAAGAGGGCATGACCGTTTTCCTATCTGAAGAGCAATTGATAGATCAAGGGAACTATTGATGCTGCCTAGAGCTCCAGATTGAGTGGTGATTGAAGGAGGCTTGACACTTGCATTGTCTAATCCTTACTCTTGATTGTTGTCCTTTACACAACGTGTGTACACATGAGTGATGGGAGGTTTCTCTACTTAGGAGGTGATAGTTAACACATGTAGAGATGACTCTCCCTGGACAGGAGGTTCAGGTGACCAGTCTCAATGACAATTGGACATGGGAGAGCTTCTTCAAGATCCCCCACTGACAAGGAATCTCCAAAGTATGGAGAATCTTCAAAGAAGGTGACATCAGCTAAAAGCAAAAAATAGTTATCAATTGGGTCATAACATCGATATCCCTTATGAGTCCTGGAATAACCAAGGAAGACACGCTTTGAAGCCTTTGGACTAAGTTTGTCATGACATGTTCCAACATTGTGAACAAAACAGACACATCCAAAAACTTTTGGGGGAACAATATAAATGGGATGACCAGGACACAATAGTTGAAAGGATATGTGTTTGTTTAAATGATGGCATGCGATTTAATGAGATATGTGGCAGTAACGACAGCATCGCCCCAAAATCCCTTGGGAACGTTTATATGCAAAAGAAGGGCACGGGCAATTTTGATTATGTGACGGTTTTTCCTCTCAACTACCCCATTTTGTTGAGGTGTGTGAGGATAAGACAACTGGTGTATAACCCCTTTGGAAGATAGAAATTGAGCAAGAGCATTACTAATATTCTTTAGCATTATCCATTCGAAGATTACGAATACACCAACAGAATTGAGTTTCAATCTCATTATAAGAGTTATGTATTATGGATAAAATTTCAAAACGATCTATAATCAAATACAACCAAGTGACTATATAGAAATCATCGATAAAAGTGACAAAATACTTTTGACCAAGTTTTGACATAACCCAACATTGGCCCCAAACATCAAATTGAATAATTTTGAAACTTTGACTTAGCAGTCATCTGATCCCTAGACTTAAAAGGCGGATCGATGATGCTCCCTAACTAACATGATTCACAATTCACACTCAAGAGTACTAAGCCTAGGTAGTTGAGGATGAAAAACCCAAAGTTTTTCCAAGGACATATGTCCAAGCCGATAATGGATACGGAGAGGAGAAGCTGCTACACACGCCTTGGAAGCTAGACCAAGATAGTAGAGACCTGCAAGTTCATACCCGCCACCAATCACCTTCTACATCCAAAGATCTTGTATCACGCAATCATCAAGGTTAAATATAACTGAAGCTTGAAGAGAACGGGTTGATTTGCTAATGGAAATTAAATTGAAAGGAAACTCAGGGGAAAATATTGTCGATTGTAAGGTGATTGTAGGTAGAGGTTTGATAATCCCAGTACCTTGTATTGGTACTTTGGATCTAGTTGCATAGTGATAGGTGGGAGTGGTGTTTTGTTGATGGATAGGTTGGATATAAGATGGGTTGTACCTATAATGTGATGTTGCACCCAAGTCAAGCACCCAAGAAGATCAACCTACATTAGAAGATTGAGATATGCATACCAGTAGGTCCACCTGGATGTTGTGCAAACGAAGCCATTGAGGAAACTAAAGACAAGGCTCGTTGAGAAACTTCTTACTGACAGAACTGATTGTACTCCTCATTTGTCACTTGAATCTGATGGATGGTGTCCCCTGAAGAGTCATCAGTTGATGCTACATTTGTAGATGTGGTTCGAGGAGGATACCCATGAAGTTCATAATAAGTTTCCTTGTAATGACTCATCTTACCACAATAAGAGCATTACAGGCATCCACATCCTCCAATAGACTGGACTCCATGACCTCCTCGTCCTCGTCCACAAGTAACAGGACTAGTGCTAGTGTGACCCTTCATGGTAGAAACCATGGCAGATTTAGCTAGCCTCCTAGGTACAAAGTGGGGCTTGCTATGTGAAAGCTCAGGAGACACGTTGATATGATTCTGCCAATTAGGGAAGCTCAGACTCAGCAAGGATTTGACTGTGTACTCCTCCATATTCACGTCGAAGGCCAACCAGGAATTTGATGGCAGCCATTTGATCCCTCTGCTTCTGGATTTCTTTGAGGTCCGCTGTCAACGGAAGAGAATGGAGGTCGTTGGTAGTTAGGTCAGAGATTTGTATCTTGTTGAAGATTGTACATCTCCACGGTCACGTCGTACATGCGAGAGATGTTTGACTCGTACATGAGATTAAGATGATCCCAGACATCTTTGCATTTCTAAAAGTGACTAGTGAGGTCAGCTACTTGTGGCTCCATGGAATTCCATAGGATGGAGAGAAGGTCGACATCGGCTTGCTCCCACTATTCCAGAGTGTCACCGGTTGGAGGACCCTCTGTGAGATGTGTGTACTTTCCTTGTCCCTGGAACCAGATCTTGACTGTTCGGCTCCATTATGTGAAGTTCTTCTCATTGAGCTTCCAAGAGGTGATTACCTGATCACGGAAAAGAAGGGGCATTTCCTTCTTTTCTGACATGATGAAGAGAAGGGATAAAAATGGACAACATGTGCCTTGCAAGACGTGTGAGGAAAAGCCACACGGCATGCACAAAGAACAATCTTGGATAGATCTCTGACAGACTATTGAGGACAAGTTTGGATTCAGAAGGTGTGCTTATGATGACACGGCGTGCAGCTTGATGATGTCAATTTGACATACTGTTAACAACATGGTGTGTCAGTGATGGACACAATGTGTGACTTGTCGAGGACGTAACTCTATCTCCTGTCAACACGGCTTGTCGGTCATGGACACAGTGTATGACTTGTAGGGGTGTGACTGCTTCCCGTCAACACGGCGTGTTGATGGGATGACATGTGGTGTATCGCGTCGCAGGCTAAGAAATTGCTTCACTTCTGCCCCATGTATTGCCCCTTGGATGAGTCTTCTTGATGAGAGAACCTGCTAGGCGTAGATCTATCTACCACTATGACAATGGTGAAGATCGGTGAAGGAGAACGAAGTCCTTTAATAGGATAGGACGGTGATGTCTCCGAGAAAGGGAACCACGCTTCAGAAAGTGATGATGTCCCGGATAGAGACAATTTCCTGGTGATGGAGACGACTTCTACCACTATTGAGATGGTTCCCACGGTGCAGATGATTTCCACGATGGGGAAGGAGAAAGACTTCCACGGTGGAGACGATTTCTAATTTGGAGGAGGGACGGCCGCAACGGAGGAGCCTGGTGAGGATGACCTCAACACTGATGGAGATGGCTGCTACTGTTGTTTGACACTCTCTAGGAAATTAGGGTATATTATGCTCTAATGCCATGTGGACAGGAAAAGTAATGTGCGGAGCGATACCTTTGTATTGACAGGGCACACCTATATATATAGACACGGGCGGTGGCCAATACCCGTTTACACAGTGCAGGACTAAACCCATATACACAGAGAATATACAGGGAAATAAAGAATAAAGAAAACAAGGAATAAATAGTTATCATTCTAACACTAATCACAACCACTCTAAGAACTATTATATGATAAAGATTCGAGCATTTTTCCTTCATCAATAATTACGGCTATTAAGCGTGTGACTTCAACATGGATTGTATACTGTTTGTAATGAAAGAAATAAACGTTCGATGAATCCAAGTTATATCAAAGAAAAAATCCCAGTATGATAACATATAGAGCAAACATAAACAGATAGGAAATAAATAACATATTTAAATCATACAAGAAACAGAATTCCTAATATGACATTTGTCTCCATAAAAGAGGCTTGTGCAACATCACTATGTTTTTGTAAATAGAGACCAATAACACAAGTCAATCATTTTGGAAACAGACTTTAAAGAAATGGACTCAAAAATCTTTATAAACTCCATGGTTGTTTATGACTCACAACATCAGTGCCAATAATGAAATCAAATGGCGGACCAGCATCTCTGATTTGTTCATCGTTGCCCCAGTCTAATTCTGCAGTCTTTATAGATCCAATTGATGCTACAGAATTTTTATTGAAAATATTACTATGCAAAGAAAATATTAGACATAATTGTAAAGCTTTTATCACGTAACTATAGATGACATCAGATGCAAGCAGGTTAGTTGATATCTGGTAATAAAAAGACCATACGACCTAAAATACCATATCATTATATGCATTGCATTTCTGAAGAGCCATCATACTGAACTCTTGAGTTCATGATGCTACAGTACTTTTAGCTTATGAACTAAAGAGCTAAACCTGGAGCACATCTATAGGCCAAGCATTGCTGCTTATTTGCATGTACATGTCTATACGACGCAGCAGGCAACGCTTGGATCAGGCTGAGCCCAATGATAGCACTTAGCATTGTATCAAACTAGAAAAAGAGGAATCTTTTGACAAGGATCACTTTCTGATATTTTAAATGGCTTGTGTCAAGTAGAATCATTTGATCAAAGATGACAAAGTATTACAAAAGACAACATGCTAGCTTAAGAAACTAAGAAAGCACATTACTCTGTTTTATGGCTAAGTTTTGGAATGCGCAAAGCGAGAAGTGAGCAGCCGCCCCAACCTGGGTGTTTAAGCCTGAAGTAGCCGATGAAGAGGATACTATAGTGCAACCAAATGATGTAGATATTTACATTTTGGTGATACGAAATTACTATACTATTGAATAACCACTCAATAACCAAGCAATAGGAATGACATAATCATTATGGGCTTATCTATAAACGCAGCATCGTACTGAGTTACAATTTTACTGTTAAAAATGGAACATCAACAGTAATTAACTAATCATTACATTATGCTAGGGTTTCCTACATAATGTTCTCAAAAACAATAGAGTATATGTCGTTTTGAGATTTTTTTTTTAATCAGAAAGGGTATCAGCCTAGCTCTGATACCATATTAGAAGTGAACAGGCTCTTCATTTTTTAACATGTATTACAGAATTCAAGTATGTAGTCTAGACTAATGACAACTTCTAGACTCATCAAGGTGGCACTAAATACATTTACATGACCTGGTATTACATAATACATTGTGGTCAGTTCTTATGCATTTATAGACTAAATCTGTATAGGGCATTGCATATCTATTGGTGAGTCATGCCAGATTTATTGGATGTTAAGTGGTCCTCAGCAGTCGATTCAGCAGGCCATGCCAAACGGGAGATTACAGGCAGAAGCGTAAAAAAAGTGCCTTCTTAACAGAAAAATGCTCCGTCAACCGTTTCAGCAGCCAAGCTTACATGGGTACATGGACCAAACCAATTATGCGGACAAAGTGATCGCGTTATAAATTAGTGAATTTTGTAGGGATCATAAACTGTATACCGAGAAGAAGTCTTCACCATTCAAGTCGAAAGTTTATGGAAAAAATAGCAAGGAAAAGTGAACTATAGGCTTATCTCATAAAATGTACAGTTTGGTAGAAATTCCTAACATAAGTAGTAAGGATAACACACCAGGATCAGAACTTTCTTGCATGATTCTGCACATATTCCGCTCGATGTTTCTAGTGAGTAGTGGCAGTACCTCAACTTGGTCTGTAGAAATTACATCACATCCTAACAATGCCATGCCTGTGCGATGAGAGACATATTAAAGTAACTTAATGAAATACATCAAGGGATGAAGTTCACATAATATAGTGCTGCAAAAGCATATAAGCCGTTACCAATTCCTGCCAGGCCACAACCTGCACCAAGTTCAATAACACGCTTTCCTTTAAGTCTAGATGAACAAAATCGACCCTTTCTAGAATTCCTTTCCTGAAACAACAAAAAATGTTGACAAATAAAACCATTATTTTCGCATAAATTAAAGATAGAACTGTAATGAAATGATGGCATAGTAAGATAAAACTATTGTAATAAAATAATGGCATAGTAAGATAAAACTATTGTAATAAAATAATGGGAATCTAGATAGCAGAAGAATATATGTATCAAGAACCTGCCATCATAACATATTTTATACTATAATATTT
Source organism: Alisma plantago-aquatica (assembly GCA_963693085.1). Taxonomy (NCBI): domain Eukaryota; kingdom Viridiplantae; phylum Streptophyta; class Magnoliopsida; order Alismatales; family Alismataceae; genus Alisma; species Alisma plantago-aquatica. The sequence continues at coordinate 800,669,828 of OY856411.1, forward strand.
TTTTTTACTTTGAACATGTTGATCTATTATTTTATAGTTTCACGATGGCATTTACAATGACGAACCTGAGGGCGGACCAGAGCCCAGCCAAAGATCGTTAATTGTACTTATTTCATACCTACATATTACATACCTACATAGAACCAAAACACGAAAAGAGATGCATTAAGTGAACCCTACTACAATAGTATAGAGAGAGAACAGTATAGACTTGGTAAAAATGGTCTAGAAGTCCAGGCCCATAATATAAGAATCCATAGATAACTAATTAAACTAAGCCTATTCTCTATCCCCTCAAACTAGAGCACAAAAGAAACTAATCTTCAATATAAATACATAGACTTAAACAAGAAAATAGATAACAAATAAAGCCAGCCATACATAAGTAATGAGTCAACCTAAAACTCTGAAAATCAGCATTTTCCTGCAAACGAATAACTTAAATAGAAATTAAAAAATGAGCCTCTTGAACAAAGCGAAACAATGCATAAAGTGCGGCAGTAGCAGACAATAATGGTTGGTATCACATGAGTCAAAAAGATAGCTGGAGTGTGGTGAGTGTTGCTGCAGAGACAGGCAGAATCAAAGGGTGTTGTGACATACGAAAAAATCAACATGCATAACATGGCATGCGCACAAGTAATAGATGAAGCCTGATAAAAGTTGCTTGGAGTTGGCCCTCAATGGATCCAGAGGCCACATGTCGTACACATACAAATAAGAAAAGCCAAGAAGGTAAGGTATACACAAGTAACAATCCACTAGGATGGGGTGCTCAAATTAGCTGCAGCACACCCTGCTAGAAATAGAACTCGGTAGAAATAAAAAAATGAGGGAACAACTCCCCAAAAGGAGATGTAGAAACCCAATAGCAAAGGCATGTCACTATGGCATTGTGGTACACTATATCAGTATAGTGCATTGTTTTACTCGTTAAACTTTATTTCTTTAGTGGACCGATCGGGGCCTAACATGCACCTTTTTTTTTTTTTTGTGTGTTGGGGGGTGGGGGGTGGGGGATGTGGAGGGTTGCTGCTGCTGCTATAGTAGTTCATTGTAGCCACCAGCCCCTTGGATGTTGTCTTACCTAGCCCTCAAGCTAGGTGACCTCTAGGGCTAAACCCTTTTACCTGCACTTTGAACATCCGATGCTTTCTCATTCTCTCGCCTAGACTCCACACCATCTTTCTCCAAAGGTGGCTTGTGGTTTTCCCCTCCCCTCTTCCTTGGCCCTCCAACACATGTAAGGGACAACCACACATGGAATCGACCCATACAGGTTGCCTAAGGCCTAACACCAAGAGGGCACGACTAGAACCCCTCCATCATATGCAGAGGTGAGGTGTTGTTAGTAGCCCTTCTTTTGGCCACCTGTCGGTGCCAACATAATGTTATAGGGCACCTATAAAAAAGAAAGCATTTGCATATAGGTTGTTCCTTGCCTCCCTTTCTTGTCAACTCCCTCTTATCTTTTCAGGAGTGTATATGTCTATCCCGACGGGCTTCAAATGGTTCTTCCCAATCCACATCTAGGTAATTGACTAGTGGTTTCAAGTGTGCCTTGAGGGCCTCACCCCCTCCCCCTTTGTGCACTTCCTAAATACACAAGGTGTTTTGTAGTGCTTTCTACCTCGACTTGTACCTATACACCCATGTGTGTGGACTCTTTGTTGTTCTTGTTGTTGATGGTTATCAGGGCGGGCATCTAAGCGTCGCCTAGGCGAGCTAGACGGGCCACGGCCCTACTGAATCTAGGTGCCCAAGCACCAAAGCAACACTTAGGCGGGCTAGGCGGTTTTGACGGACTAGGCGGGTTGGGCATGCCGCCCAAGCGTTGGGCCTATTTAAAAATGTCATTAAAACATATTAAAAGTTGATAATAACCCAAATTCTATTTTAAACCCAATTCTAAAAAACAAATTATAAAATCCTAGTTTCAACGTAAATCCTATTGAACCCAAATTCTCTATATAATCATACACCCTAATCTAACCTAACCTCAAAGACCCCTCAACGACAAACAAACAGTTTCCTTTTACGTGACTCCCCGACACTTCGCGATGTGCAATGTATCACAGATTACTCGTCGACTGTTTTCTTTGCCACAAGGGAGCAACAGGTACGACGCTCCCTCCTCTTCCTCTCCCTCCCCTTTCTCCCCTCCTCCCCTCTTCCTTGCCTTCCTTTCATCTCATATTCTGCCTCCTCTTTCCTTTCTTTCGCAGCAGTAGTCAGATATCATTTTTTTTGTGCAAGGAAGCAAGAGGCTCCTTCCCCACTTGTAATTTCTCTCCCCTACCTCTTCCTCCCCCTCCTCCCCTCTTTCCATTATCTTATATTATGCCTTTTTAAGCAGCATTTGTGGGATTACTATTGTCGTTGGCCTTCTTTTTTGGCACAAGGGAGCAAGAAACCAACAGGTATGTTCCCTACTTGTGTTCTTCCCCCCCCCCTCTTCCTTCCTCCTCGTCCTCTCATCTCACCCTCTGCTTTTTCTTTCTCTTAATATTTGCAATAGTCGTGGAAGCAACTAGTGGATTGTAGTTCTACTGACCTCTGTTACGTGAATAATTTTTGGTGCAAGGGAGATAGTTTTTCGGATTTCAGGTACGTTTCAACGATATCCTTTGTTCACATGCTTTATTTTTTATTTTTGGGCATTCAACAGCCATGCACAACACCTGTTGACATCCATTGTGCACGGATAATAATTGAATAGTTTAATAAAGTTACAGTGCAAGTACTTACATTCTTTTGCATACAAGTGACTAAATAAATGAATACTTTATAGCACTGCAAGTACTTTTCTTCATTAACAATTTAACTCTTACTTTATAAACAAATTGTATTTAGTCTTCTTGTCTTGGTTGCATTTTTCCTGTTTTAGGATGTTTGACAAGCAGACGACAAGAAGCGGGGATGGGAGTGGCAACCAAGGTAGTAACACCCGGACTGGGAGCAGTGCCATAGGAGATAATCACACTCGGCTTGGTGAAGGATCCAAAACAGAGGCAAAATCCACCGATCCTGGGTGGAAGTACTCTTTCTGGCATGTTAAGAGAGATAAGAACAAGGCGTGATGTGGCTTGTGGCCATATTTGCAATGGAGGGATCAAGAGGGTTAAGGATCATCTGACCAACAAGTGTTCCAATGGAGCAAAGTGCAACAACACTACGACTGCTATCAGAAAAGAGATACTTAACTAGATGGAGATGAATAGGAGGAAGTTTCAAACCCTAACTGTTGAGTTGTGTTTGTCCCCTAGTGGTAATGGTGATGAGGCCAATGTTGGTATAGCTTCACAGCAGGGGGGTACTTCTATCCCCAAGGCTAGTGGTAGGACTCCTTTATTTGGCAAGAATCTAGGGGTTACTAATCAAGGCCCAATAGATGCAGCCAAGTTGCCTCTTCCACGTGAGGTGATTGCTCTCATAAAGGCGGGGCAAGAGCGTAAGTACATTGAAATTGCCCAAGAGAAAGAAGCATAAGCTAGAGCTGATGAGGGGATAGCATTGTTATTCTACCAGGCACATCTTCCATTCAATGTTTCTAACTACAATCAATATGAGATTGCATTTGAGGTTGTCGTTCAGATTGGGAGAGGTTTCAAACCTCCCAAGTACCATGCTCAACAACACGTTTGTTAGAGGTCAAATATGAGAAGACTACGGACTTGCGGGAGGGACATCTGGCGGCATGGTAAAAATATGGTTGCAAACTTATGTCAGATGGATGGTTTGAGAAGTGAGGAAGAAGTCTAATAAATATCCTTGTATATTCACCTCATGGTACATTTTACGTGTACTCAACTGATGTATATGTGCATAAGCATACTGGTGAATTTCTTTTCAAACTTCTAAATGACACCATAGAGAACGCTAAGTCAAAATATGTTACTCAGGTGGTTACTGATATTGCCACTTTAGGAGGTTGTTGCAGGAAAAGAGGTAGCAATTATTCAGAACACCATGTGTTGCATTGACCTCATGTTGGAGGACAGTTCAGAGTTGCCCGAGTATGCAGGCATAAATAAAAGAAGGCAAGGAAGCTAGCATCCTTCATTTACCGGCATACACTTTTACCTATTGCTTTTCTGCAGCTTTCAGATGGGAAAGAGTTGGTTGATAAGTTGTTCAATCACTCAATTTGCAACATATTTTTTTACCCTTCACAGTTTGCAGAATTTCAGGAATGCATTAGGCACATTGTTTCTTTCTGACTTGTAGACAACAAGCAAATGGGCTAAATCTGACGTTGGGGATAAGATTACCAGAACTGCATTGTCTCATAAGTTCTACAAGGCAATGGACAGCTTGTGCAGCTTCCGAGACTAGTTGATTTAAATGCTAAGCCATGTATTGGATACATCACCTTGGCGAAGCAATTATAAGATCAAGTATAAGTTAGGTCGTGATGAGAGATTATGGTCCAATTGTGGTCATGGACCGCTACAAAGTCAAATGTCTATTGAATTGCATAATGTGGCTTTCTTCATCAATCTTGAAGCATGTATTGGTGCTTCATTTACAAGCACCGATGGAGACAACTTAAATTCCGCTAGAGCAGCTTTCATGGACTGTTTCCTGAAAACAATGGATGATCATCTATTCTTGATTGACAAAGTAGTTGTGGATGTATATGCATACAGAAATTGTTGTGGCATGTTTGGGAATCCAACAGTTATTTGTCATAGGAGCACTTAGTCACCATGTAAGCCACTAGAATACTTTTTCAAATAGCTTGCATATCCTTTTATAGCATGTATTAATTGATCATAATACCTTTATAGTGGCTTGGTGGGAGCTATATGGAGTACGGATTTTGTCCTAAAGAAGTTGGTTTTGTGATTCTCGAGTCTTTGTTGCACCTCCTCTAGTTGTGAGCGCAATTGGAGCATGTTTGAGTTGTAAGTGTTCTTGTGAATCGTGATCAACATGTTAACTAGTTTATGATATATTGATATCGAGTAATATGTTGAATTTTGCAATAGATAATAAATCATAATCTTTTGTCATGTAGATACACCCAAAGCAAAGGAATCGTTTGTTGAGTACGAATTGCAGTTGGATCACTAGGTGTTCATCCAATACAACCGTAGATTGGAGCAATTTCAAAAAATGAGGGAGAAGAATGATGAAAGTGACTTTGATCCCATTGCACTTGATGAGTTGCAGTCGAGCAGTGAGTGGATGACGGGGATTCATGATGATGATATAGTTCCATATTATGATGGTCTTACATGGAGACTTGTAGATGAGGTCATGGGAGCATCTGAAGAGGTGGCTAGGCCTAAGAGGGAAGCAACTACATCTACATCTAAGGCTGTCGACAAGGAAAAAGGAATGCCACCTATTCTCGTAAGATAAAAGCTCTGAAGTCCCCTATAATCAAACCTCCACTGGCAAAGACATCATAGACAACAAACGGCATTGTACTCAATGAGAAAAAATTCTATACAGTTGATGATCCACTTGATGACTTTGATGAGTTTGATGATGAGTACAATGAGGAGGAAAAAGGAAGAGGAAGAGGAAGAGGTTGAGACAAAGGATGACGATGATTACGAGATGATGTGGCAGATCTAATGATGACAAGTGATTGATGTGTCAGAGCATATGTGGCACATAGTTGTCATTGTGTTTTTCTCTTTCTAATGAGCCCATGCTCAATTTTTTTTTGCTACAAACATTCCCATTTCTTTCTATTACATTTTGTAGTTTAGTGTCTTTATAGATGCCTAGCTTTCGGTTTCTATATCAATTTCATCTACTTGTACTTAATACTTCCATTCATATACAATATTTTTATTGCTTTTCTCTGTATAATATTAGTTCCTTGCTTGCATATTTATAATGTAAATATATATATGTCCGCATTATATTGCTTCATAAAGTGTGATATTATACATAACAAACAAAAGTATGTATGAAAAATAAAAAATGCCTAGAAGAGGTTTAGGCGCCTTCAGGCAACGCATGGCCGCATGGATCGCCTATTCAACCTGGTTGTGCATATATTTGGCATCTGACCTATGGCCTCTGCTACTGCCTCCTAAGATGGTTTCTACCCTAGATCGTCCCCATCATTAAGTGATTATTGTCTAGGTTGATGGTAAAACCTATCTCCAATGGCATTGCTCAACAAAGATCTAGGTTAGTTATCAAGACAAGGCCATTTATTTATTGAGAATTCCCCCAGTAGGCTCATTTTTTATTACTCGACATGGGTCAAGCATGACTTGCTTGTTATGAGGACTATTATGAGTTTGGAACCTCATTTCAATGCCTCTTCTTCTTTTGACTTTGCTTGACTCAATAGCATTGCTTCGAATAGGTGTGTTAGTCGGTCTGCATTGCACCTGTCCATACCATCTTAGGTGACTCTCACGCAACTTGTCCTAAATACTCACCACCCCCACTTTTTTACTGATATAGTCAATGTCGTTGATTAGTAATATATGCAAAGTTGGAGCTCAGCAAGTTAGTGGATAGACATTGCTAATGGGATGTAGACTACAAGTGTGGACTACTTTGTGTAAATCAAAAGGACGATGCGGATCAAAGACGGGAACATTTACTTGCGGTGTATGAGGATCGACCGCTTGACGAGGACTTGATGAGGGGGCATGAGGGGAATAGTGACAAGAGCAAGATCATGATTGTTGTGTTGGTAGCCTAGCAATGGTTTGTCTTGAGACTACGATGAATCACTGGTAGATATAGCAAGTGTAGTAGAGACTCGTCTAAAATAACAATTCTCAAGACTGAGCCATCAGTAAAGAAATATGTGCAATCTCCAAAGAAGACAACATCTATGTTGACAAGCCAACGTTTATTCACCAGAGCAAAGGACCATTACCCTTTATGTGTTCTAGAGTACCCTAGGAATACACATTTCAAATAGCATGGATCCAATGTTGTATGTCCAAACGAAGATTCCGCACAATAGCATGCACTGCCAAAGATTCTGACGGTACATGGAAGAGGTTTGCAGTAGAAGGAAAGTGATATGGAATCTGATTCCTAAGAACAGAATAAGGCATACGATTCATCAAGAGTGTGACGTAAAGAGCTTCTAGCAAAAAATGCTTGAGAACCTTACAGTGTATCAGCAACATCCAAGCAACTTCTAATAGATGTCAATTCTTCCTTTCAGCAATGCCATTATGTGTTGTGTATATGCACAGGATGTTTGATCAATGGTACCCAGAAATCTGCTGAATTGTTGTACTACGGCTTGTGTGTACTCCAAAATATTATCCGTTCTAAGTATTTTAATGAAACTGGAGAACTAAGTATGTATTTCCTTAAAAAAAACATCAAATGGTCTCCAACACCTGAGAACCCTCCTTTAGTAAAAATAGCGAAGTTTCTCTCAATGAAACATCAATCTAGATAGCATAATAAAAATTCAACAAGCTAGATATTGAGCAAGGACCACACACATCTGTGTGAACAATCTCAGACAGCAATGACAAATTAATAGCAACTCTGTTTGCAAAGGCAGAGCATCTTTGCTTGCCAAATTGACATGAGTCACATTGAAAACAGGAAGTAGAAGGTATAAATATATTTAGTTTAGTAGGAGCTAAACGTCCCAGTCTGTAGTGCCATTGTTGGTCAGACATAACAGCAAACAGCATAGCAGCAAGAGGTATTGGCCTATCAAGATAGTATAGTCCATCTGGCCCTCATGGCCCGAACCATTCCTCGTCTCTGTGCAGGAATCTTGAAAGATACAACCATCAGGGATAAAGTGTTGGAACAATTAAGATTTTCGGTCTTGCAAAAAGTCAAAAAGATTGATAGGAAAGCAAGGCACATTGAGAGCAGATTTTAAAATAAATCAGAAGAAGATATAGTGCCAATCCCTTCTACCACGGAGTGATGCCCGTCAACTGACTTAATAGGGGGAATACTGTTTTTTTTATAAGATCAGAAAAAAGACAGGGATTCCCAGATATATGTCATTAGGCACCAGAACTACCACCCATTGATTGTTACCATATGAAGTAGAAGATGAAAGAAACACTGAACCTCCATCCTGGCAAGCAACTAAAGTCTGAGCCACAAGAAGTTCATGTACGAGTTTCTCAAACCCATTATGAATCCAATCAACAGTCGGGGCAGCAGAGTGGAGGCAGCGGGTGAAGTAGTAGTGTTTGAACCAATGGCCTTTGTCGATACTTGATTAGCCCAATGCAATGTTGAGCTCCGCCAGTAGTAGTCCTTAGTATGACGATCGTGACCGCATAAGTTGCAATGTTTTGTACCAATAGCAGGTTGCCCTCTACCACATCTAGTGCCTCCTAACGAAGTTGTCGTTCACAGTCTCTAGAGAAAACTATAAGAAGAGAAGCATCAGGGTAGACCAATAAACGGATATCTAGGATCCGCACATTCAATCAAGATTCACATTCAAATTTTGAATGGCGAAGAAAATTTTGTTCGGAATCGGATCAAATTCTGGGTATCAAATTTTGCGTCCAACAAATTTGAATCAGATATCGAATATTGTTGCATGCGGTCCAAAAAAATTTGAATCAAATATCAAAGAAAATATAGAGATATAATATTAAAATTTTAAATGATTCACATAAAAACACATGAAGATATAAATATTTTATCATATATGTTCAATGTAATACTAGTATTTCATATATCTTACATATTTATTAACATCAAATGTATTATTTTTGGTTCGGATTGGACATTATCCAAAACGGATATCATCCATTCAGATCAGATCCAGATTTCACCATATGATATGTCGGATGTCAGATCAGATATCATATAGATCCAATATCAGATCAAATTTTATTTGTTGGATTCCGCACTAACCACTCTAGATTTGATATGTTTACTGGCCTAATCATGAGTCTCCAACGAGGATGAAGTGACACACAGGATGCGTTGAACGTGTTTGAGGACGTCTCGTAGTGATGGAAGAGGATAACTAGTAAGAATCAAGTCAACTACGCTTGGAATGCTGGTGCGGCGAGAAATAGAACTTGTATCTCAGTGATATTAACAGTCAGTTAGTGATTGGTAGTTCTCAAAATATTCCCATAAGGCCTTACATAGATAGTCGTAATCTTCTTCAACGTTATCAAATATCAATTGAGAATTCCTTCTTGGCCAGAGTCTTGAAAATCTTGAAGACCGTTGAATATTGTAGATCAGAATAGACATGAGAGAATTGATCCCACATATTCTTAGCAATCTTGAGGCTAAGAGACACAGTCATCTTCGATTCATCAATGTTGACCATCCAAGTCATATGCTAGAATCGTCCTTAGCCCAGAGTTCATAGCTTTGCTTGGCTTTGGCATCAGTAGTAGCAGCATGGGGCTTCAAAGACCCAATGACAAGATGGAAATACTTCTCTAAAAGAGACGGACCAAGTGTTAGTTAAAACCATCTAGTTTGATAGTAGTAACACAAAGAGCAAGGAAGGCGTCAGTTGTAACGAAACATGCCAGGTAGGGATAATCCTAAAGAACGTGTGATTAAACACACACAGAAGTTGGAGATGCAAAGGCTTGTAGTAGCATGGGGAGTACAAGGAGAATGTTTCACACTGTCATCTTCCACAAACATGTGTCTTAGCAAAACTAAGAGGAAGCTCCCTCAAACAAAGAAAAAAAAAGTAAAGCACCCTTTGTCGATAAAAAGGAGTTACAAGGAGAGGGTAAGGGTATGTTTACATTGTCAATGGTGTGTATATTGTATGATAGAGGATAGACATGACGGGCAAGGAGGTGAGAAGTCGGGTGGGCTAGATGGGATTTGAGAATCAAGTAGCACAAGGGGGTTGTGGTTGGGGCGATAGGAGAGATAGCATGCAGATGGAAGGGTTGGGCATTAGTGATGGTTTCGGGTGGAGAAGAAGGGGCAGGAGCAGTAGAGAGAAAGAGTAGTAGCAGGGCAAGGTGGGGGTTAGAGGCAACTGAGGGGGAATAGGAGCAACAACGGATGGATGAAGAGAAATGGGGGTGGCGACAGAAGAGAGGAGAAGGGCAGCAACAAGTGTGGCAGGTGAGCAGGGCAACGACGATTTAGTTGGGGGAGCAAAGACCAAGAGAGCAGGAGGGATAAGAGGCAGTAGTAGTGGTGGTTGGGAGGGCTAGAAGCAATAGATGCAGCGGCAGGTATAGTAGGGACTAAGAATGGCGGCGGCTTGAAGAAAAAGGCTTCATTGTGTGTTTGACGTGAGATTAACTCAAGGAGCAAAAGAGAACTTGACGCTCTGATACAGGAAGTGTAAAGCGAATTTAACTTGAGGACGTGGTCATACTAATATAAGGCAAAAATAAAACCAATAGGGGATACTCACCATGTGTGACTAAAAGAAGAAACAAAATAAAGAAAACAACAAAACACTTTCACAACAATTATTACATGTGCGCCAACAAATACAACGTCAGACTCCTACCTCTCAAAGCACCCCACTAACATGCATGCTCTACCTGAAGGTCTAGATTTGAAGGTCTGGTAGTTTCGATTCTTAATTTGGAATTTCTTGACTTAGATAAATGTATTAATAAATCGAAAAGCCAACGTTCATCCATGTGACATTGTCAAATATTGTTCGTACAATCATCCAAGTTCCTCCTCTTACTTCATCATTGACATGTTATTCCTAAGACTGATTCTTAAGCCTTATTGCATAGTGGCTCACGCAAAGCTATAGGAAATAAAATCATAGCCTAATCTGATCAACATACATGAGATTTGGTCACCCGCCAACCGACTGCAAACCTATTGGTTGTCGTTGGGTCTACTCTGTAAAACACCATCCAGATGGTACTATTGACGATCTCAAGGCCAAACTTGTTGCCACAAGTTACACTCAAGCCTATGGTGTTGACCATTATGAGACTTCCTCTCCAATAGCAATCATGACCATCTCATCATCTAAGGCTCAATCTCAACCATGTTGGGGTTGACCACGTGGATTCTTCTTTTACAATCAGCTTTGTTGTGAGTCATATTCTGAATAAGATGTAAAGATTCAAAATCTATCATTGTAAGTTCGTCCCAAGTTAATCTAGGCATGTTGCTTCTTCCTTTAACTGTGCTCAACTCAATAGCAATGATTCAAAATCTCTCTAATCGCAATGCTACATTCTATTTAGATTGTGATATTTGTTGCAGCTAATCTGGATTGGCCTCTTCACCCTGATGTTAAAATTCCTTCTAAGACAGAGATAGGGATAAGATTTTCTTCATGGATCGCCCTCATGACTTTGTTGCTCAGGGAAGTGTCACAAGGTTTTCCTCTTAAGTACAGTTATTTGTGGCCTAAAACAATGTCCTTGAGCCAGGTTTGAGGAAGTGGGTCAGATTCTTCTCAAACAGGATTTCATCGTTCGATCACTCTCTCTTTGTTAATGAAAAAGCTAAAGGCATGTTGTCTTGTTTATGTTAACGATATCATACTTTGTGAGTGTGATTATGTGAGTGTGATTATGCTGGTACGCAACTACGAAGCAGTAATTGTGCAAACATTTTATCATTACAGATTTAAAGAAGCTAATATACTTTCTAGAAGTTGTTCATACCTAATCTATTATCACCCTAACTCATAGAAAATGTGCACTAAATCCTTTTGGTAATGTTTGACTGGAAGAATAGGTAGGGATATCAAAGTTGGGTCTAAACATGTGCACCTAACATAGTCATGTTGGTATGTATGCCCTGAGAGCCAATCATATGATGATTGGATTGGGATACGTTAAGATTGATTTGATAAATATCAAAGGCAAGCTTCCAATTTATTCTGGATCAATCAGTTATGAGATAATGATAGAACAGAATGAATGTCTAGAGAATGACAGTACTCAATGACGTATGTCTTCAGGTTGAGGACCTGAAGAATGAGATCATACGGATGCTAAGAGTTTGTACATTCTTGTTTTGTCCCTAGTCGGATGTCATTGTGGAAGGTTGATACACAACAATGACACAGCAAGACTAGAATGTGTTAGTTGATGCCAGAGTCTCATTAGTCATGATATGTGATATCAAACCAAGCACATAGATACATGTTAGAGAACAGTGTATCAGACAAGCCCACCGTGAAAGTGACACATGGAACCATAACATGGTAGTAACAGTCAGCTCTCACAGTGATGGTGGTGATTGTGATTCTTAGACCTAAAATCACTGCACTCATCACATGTCGTTGGGTACACTTTGATATCATCAAACGCGGTCCTGAAATATGGATTGTTATAAAGGTAATGATTGGGTGACTTTGACACATAGGGTTTTGACTGCGAGTGATAGATATGGGATTTGTCCCTCCTGAGGGAGTATGATGTCCATGGCCACTTGATAAGCGAGACTGAGAAAGGCGTGTGCATGCACGTGTGAGTCAATATGTGATATTGATGGCACACATATCTCAGACAGTCTGCTTTGGATCAAGGAACATGAATGAACGTTGAAAGGATGACAACTCCATGCCTTGAGTTCATTCAGGATATCAGAGACAAAGGAATTATACATTCACTGGAACACCAATCACAGACTGTAGGATTGAAAGTTGTTCTCCGACTTTCCTTTTCACTTGGGTAATATTGATGTGCGACTAGGCACCGCTCTTTGCTTGTGATGTTATTAGCTAGTTATGGACATTCACTACCAACGTGAAATGGGACCTATAGGGTCACACACAAAGGATTTACCTGAAAGAGGAGTTTATCCATGAATGATGTTTGGATTGATTACTGAAGGTGTTTAGGTACTCAATCAAACATTCAATCAATTGACTTGACTCAGAATCATCAAGTTCAAGTGTTGAACCAACTGATTTGAGTGTCGGATTGATTGAGAACTGCATTGACTGTGTTCTGCACAATCAGGACCACCGACCGACCGGTTCACTAGGTGAACCGATCGGCTCATGGCCAGTGAGACGACCGGTTCACCCTAGTGAACCGATCGGTTCATGTGTCCAAACGAGCAGTGTTGGGTTGTCCCGATTTGTGAGAAAAAGTTTTTCATTTCACTTGTACAATTCGATTGGGACAAGAATTGATCTTAGTATTAATTAGAAACGAACAAGGAAAGTCAATTGGAGGCAAGTCTGGGAAGCAAACCGATTGGTTCACTAAGTGAACCAACCGGCTCACACTCCCAACCGACCGGTTCGTTTGCGAAACAACCGGTTCACCTGCCGCAGTGCAATCAGTTCATGAAAATTCCAGACCCTTCTACTCCCACTTTAATCCCGCATTACCCGGGGCTGAGAACCCTCACCCTAACCCCTCCTATATATAGAGGGGTACTGGGGGCTTCTCAGATAGCACAACTCAGAACATCAGTTGTTGTGCAAAGTTGTCCTCTCTAGTTGTGGTAACCGAGAGAGCCCAAGCAAGTGCTACCCGACTAGGGAGGCACAGCGAGGGAAAGACAACTACAGGACAGCAACTGGTTGTGGGAGAGTGTGTCGGTGACTAGTAAGCCGACAGAAGGGGACGACTCCTTCTAGCTTCCTGTAGGACAGGACGACTAGAGTTCTCGGTAGTCCGTGTAGACTATCTATAGAGGCGGGAGGTTTCTGCTGCTCATGAGGACGACGGTCAACCGCAGTCCGAGTCAAGACCAGGAGCTGCACAGACGTCGTCGAAGACCAGGTGGTTGAAGACCGCACTAGCTGTGAGGTATTGTCGCTAAGCAAGCTTCAAGACCAGGTACACCTCGCTAAAATCATCCTTCCTATTTCATAGTCGTTGATGCGATCTGTGGTTATGGTTTTGTGGTGAGAGAAAAAAAAATTCCACTGCCTTCTCCCTCACCTAAAACCCAACAAGTCCCACCCAACAAAAACTGGTTATGAGTTTGGATTTTGTTAATCAACATTGGTTCTGGATTTGGAAGTCAATGTCCAAATTAGGACCAGGTTTGGTTCTTGGTTGACAAATTCAGACAACCGCAGTTCTTATAAGTGCGAAAAACAATATTTACAGTGAGCTATTAATTTGCATGACATTATAAATTTATGAAATACGATCAAGATTGTATAATTAATATTCCAATAATTATTATTTGAAGAAATATAAAAAAATCAAAGTTGGATTCTCCATTGAGTTAGACATAAAATTGGGTCCGCTCCGAGGCACTTTTCCAAAAAAAACAAGTCAACTGGTTCAGGTTGAACAGATTTACATTGACCTGAATGCTTTTTTCAACATGGAACTTGTTTTCCGACACCCCTGATGCTCAACAGATGCTCCCTATATGTCAATGTTCCTTTGGATGATGACTCCTCACTTACCCTTCCTGATCACTAGCAAAATTTTAGATGGTGGGCAAGCTTATATACACGGCAATTAGTTGGCGAGATGTCATTCTTGTTGGCTTGGCTAGTAGCTATGTTAATAAGCTTCGACAATGCCATTGGGATGTTGTGCACATTTTACACTAACTCCAAGGTTGTACTAAAAAAGGGCTAAGATAAGGAAAGCATGGCCATTGTAGTATCCTTGGTTTCTCCGATCTCATTATGCTGGCAGTCAAGCTAATAGAAATTTGACTTCAGAATTATGTGCCTTTCTTGGTGGAACTCAAGTCACTTGGCATTGTAAGAAGCAAGTTATCAATGTTGGGTCTTGTGTTGACACCAAATTTCGGATTGTCAGGCAATAACTCCATGCAATATCACATAATTCTCTGAATTTTTCAATTATTCGTGTATAATTCGAGAATTTTTCATCAGACGTATGCTACGCCCGAATTTCACATTAAACTCGTATTTTTCTCGAATTTTACGAATTACTCTCGTTTTATTTATCATTCACGTATTTTCAGGTATTATTCCCGAATAAAACGAATTTTGCCGAATTTTTTGGAAAAAACAATCAGTTAAGATTGCTTCATGTTACAATATTTTCTAAAGCCTATTTCTCCTCAATTCATTATATTTTGTCTTCTACTTTATTTAATTTGACTTAAGCAGCTCAATGTGGGATTTAACTAATATGGTACTTGAACTGAATTGACACTTAAAGGCCGATGTTTATCAATTGCTCAAGCTTTGTTTCTCAAGTGAACTCTACGCCTATAATTTTAGTATTTTACCAAATTGACTATTGCGACACCGTGGTGCTTTTATGTACATGCATGAATCTTGATAGTTGTTGATTGATCCTCTTTGACTTGACCAAACCACCAAGTAAAATTTGCATGTGTGTGTGTATATATATATATACATATACATATATATATGAATTTTATACGATTTTTTCCCGAATGGTTGACCGAACTTTTACCGAATCTTTTGTCGTTTTTATCCAAATTTCCCGCATAATTCCCGAATGCCAAATTTTTCAACCTCGCCGAATAATTGCCGAATGCTGAATTCGTGACTATGACTCCATGTACATGTGAAATGATGTGATTCCATGCATCCCTTTATGAGTGTTAAAGAGTATATATTAGCATATTTAGTTAATAGGTTAATTAGTTAGTGGGCCTTTAGTGTCTCGGCCCGTTTAGATTACTTGGGACTGAAGTCTCAGGGTTTCTCCCTTGCTCTTATATATAGGATAGGGTTGTACCTCTTTTATTCATCTAATAAAATCGAATCAGTTCAATACAATATTCTTTCACAATGAGCTTGGTGTATATCCTTCTACACATATGTCAACATATTGTAGTAATGTTATTGTTATCTTAATCGCCGACAATCATGTCTTCCAAAAGAGGAAAAAGCATATTGAAATCGATTGTCACTTTGTATGAGAAGCGTTCAGCAGAAAAATCTATTTGTGTTCATTTCATAAGATTAGAAGAACGAGTTAATATATTAAATAAGCCTCTAAGAAAAAGGTCCTCTAGTTTGATCAAGTTAGGAATGATTAATATATATGCTCCAGAATTAGGGGAGTGTCAAAGTTGATTTAATTGGTGAGCCTATTGGGCCTAACATGCTAGCATTGCATAATATATGTTTATTCCCATATCTTTTAGTCAAGTAGTGTGTCTCACATACTCGTATATGAAATTTGTATCGAGTATCGATTAATTATCAAGAAACAATTTTGTCCTCTCCACATGTCAAAGAGAAGGGAAAGAAGTGTGTCATGGAGAACAAACGAGAGGTCTGATATGGTGTGTGTGTGCGTGTGTGCCATTAGAGACTTGGACTCAATTACTACTAGCCATGGCACGGTACGTCAACTTCGTGTAGCCTTTGACATGTGTCCATGTAAAAGATTTTGCAAATTGTTAGCAAGTTGCAGAATGAGACGTACCAAATGAACTTAAAAATATTAATAAAGTGAGGGGATCCAATATAAATATCACTTTACTGTAAAAAAGAATATATGTATGTTATTCATTATCAAATGTTAAAACTCGCAAATCACAAACATCTAATACATCGCTACATGAGTGAGTTGGAGAGGTGAAAGGGAGTTAGATTAACCCAGATCTTATAAAGCTTGTGGTAAATCTAGTTCAAGGATAGAGCTACTTCTTAGCTCAAAAACAAAAATAAGGAAAATGGTTACCACAAGTTTCCTCAAAGTTTCTTCAGACCTTCGTTGTGCATGCAATAGAAGCAGCAGACATGTCACTCAACAGGTACAACTGTCGCTGATAAAATGAATTTTTAATAGGGTTGGGTTGTTAATATCAGTATATGGGTTGAGTTGCCGACTGTCAACATGGAGTGACAAGTGGGTGATCGGATTGAACATGGGAGTTTACCGAATTTCAACATCAAAAGTCGTGGACAAAAAGGCATTAGGGTTCATTTGTCGGATGAGGAGAATGTTTCCAACTATGCTACCATCACACAGGCACATGCCCATAATTCATGACTTGTAAATAACCAAGTAAACAAGCCCCCATCTCTAAGAAAAATCCAGCAAACATGTGTCAAGTTCATTCAAAATATTATTACAATTTTTACATAATATTGCTAATTTTAACTCCGCATGTGTTTTCATATATTCTATGCAAATGTAGTCGGTTCCAAGCCCGGGTAAAGGAGGAGGTTGGTGGTAGGTTGACAGTCAGCCATAAAAGTTTGTCACTCTTTTTATAACATGAATCCTTATAAAAAAAAATGTTGGAGTGTCCCTACCTAGCAACGGGTTGCATCAGCACACGAGTGTGGTAATAAACATGCAAGGGGTTTTAACACAGCGGCGCCCGATTGTGTCGAAGGAAAAGCAAGGGTTTCCACACCTTGGACAGGTGTGGGCAAAGAAGCTAGTCCCGCTGCATCGTCGTCTGAATGTAGTGAAAATGTGCAAGGACAATCTTTTTGAAGGAGACATGTAAAAAAGCAAGTTCAACAAAAACGGATTAGAGTCGGATTTTGGAATATTGGCTCTTTGTCAGAATAGTCTTCAGAGATAGTGGATATCATGATTAGAAGAAAAATTTACATTGTTTGCTTGCAGAAAACCAAGTCGACCGGGGAACGATGCAGAGAGATTGGAGACAACATGGTATGAAATTTGCTATACATGTATTGACAGATATAAAAACGGTGTTGGAATTATTATTGATAAGATGTTGAAGGATGATATCGTCAAGATCATACGGATGGGTGATAGAATCATAACAAGGTTGTTCTTAAGGCAGAGATTTTAATATTATTAGCTTAAGCTCCCCAAGTTGTCCTTTGTGAGGGGGCAAAGAAGGATTTTTGAGATAGCATGGATGAACTGATGCAAAGTATACCATAGAAGAGAAAATCATTATTGGGAGTGACTTAAATGGAAATGTAAGGAGTAGAAATGTTGAATATGAGAGAGTTCACGGAGGTTTTGGATATGGCAGCAGAAATGGAGAGAGGATTTCAGATTTTGCAGTTGATTGAGATATGATTTCGAGTTGGAGAGGTGAAAGGGAGTTAGATTAACCCAGATCTTATAAAGCTTGTGGTAAATCTAGTTCAAGGATAGAGCTACTTCTTAGCTCAAAAACAAAAATAAGGAAAATGGTTACCACAAGTTTCCTCAAAGTTTCTTCAGACCTTCGTTGTGCATGCAATAGAAGCAGCAGACATGTCACTCAACAGGTACAACTGTCGCTGATAAATTGAATTTTTAATAGGGTGGGGTTGTTAATATCAGTATATGGGTTGAGTTGCCGACTGTCAACATGGAGTGACAAGTGGGTGATCGGATTGAACATGGGAGTTTACCGAATTTCAACATCAAAAGTCGTGGACAAAAAGGCATTAGGGTTCATTTGTCGGATGAGGAGAATGTTTCCAACTATGCTACCATCACACAGGCACATGCCCATAATTCATGACTTGTAAATAACCAAGTAAACAAGCCCCCATCTCTAAGAAAAATCCAGCAAACATGTGTCAAGTTCATTCAAAATATTATTACAATTTTTACATAATATTGCTAATTTTAACTCCGCGTGTGTTTTCATATATTCTATGCAAATGTAGTCGGTTCCAAGCCCGGGTAAAGGAGGAGGTTGGTGGTAGGTTGACAGTCAGCCATAAAAGTTTGTCACTCTTTTTATAACATGAATCCTTATAAAAAAAATGTTGGAGTGTCCCTACCTAGCAACGGGTTGCATCAGCACACGAGTGTGGTAATAAACATGCAAGGGGTTTTAACACAGCGGCGCCCGATTGTGTCGAAGGAAAAGCAAGGGTTTCCACACCTTAGACAGGTGTGGGCAAAGAAGCTAGTCCCGCTGCATCGTCGTCTGAATGTAGTGAAAATGTGCAAGGACAATCTTTTTGAAGGAGACATGTAAAAAAGCAAGTTCAACAAAAACGGATTAGAGTCGGATTTTGGAATATTGGCTCTTTGTCAGAAAAGTCTTCAGAGATAGTGGATATCATGATTAGAAGAAAATTTTACATTATTCGCTTGCAGGAAACCAAGTCGACCGGGGAACGATGCAGAGAGATTGGAGACAACATGGTATGAAATTTGCTATACATGTATTGACAGACATAAAAACGGCGTTGGAATTATTATTGATAAGATGTTGAAGGATGATATCGTCAAGATCATACGGATGGGTGATAGAATCATAACAAGGTTGTTCTTAAGGCAGAGATTTTAATATTATTAGCTTAAGCTCCCCAAGTTGTCCTTTGTGAGGGGGCAAAGAAGGATTTTTGAGATAGCATGGATGAACTGATGCAAAGTATACCATAGAAGAGAAAATCATTATTGGGAGTGACTTAAATGGAAATGTAAGGTATAGAAATGTTGAATATGAGAGAGTTCACGGAGGTTTTGGATATGGCAGCAGAAATGGAGAGAGGATTTCAGATTTTGCAGTTGATTGAGATATGATTTCAAAAAAAAAAGATCTCATATTATTACTTTCAAGAGTGGGTGCAATTGTAGCCAAATTGATTACTTCCTTATAAGACTGTTGGATCAAAAAGTATGCAAGGATTGTAAAGTGATCCTTGTGGAAGAACTCACCACCCAACATAAGTTGGTTGTTTTGGATGTAAACATGAAGATCAATAAAGGTAAGTGTGGAAAAACGATATGATGGGGAAGTCCCCTTTGTGTAGGTTTTTCTATTGATAGAAGGGCAGCCCACTCTCGTATAAATAGGATAAGGAGGAAGCGTAAAGACTCAAGACAAATCCTAATGGGCCAAAACACAGTTGGGCCCATATACAAACAGACTCAAAAAACTTATTAAATAGACTCTAACACCCCCTCAAGCCGAAGATTGGGAGAATCCCAAGTATACTTGCAAACATACAGACAGACTAAACCAAAATAACAAATAATAAACAAAACCCATACAAGAATATTTATCCCCCTCAATATCACAGTAAATTACTCATTCACTCAAATACTCCCCCCCAAGCAGCTAATCTCAAAAGCGGGTATACAGATGGGTAGCAGGAGCTTCTTGATCAGTACAAAGTGGCATCTGGAGCATAAACATATAGTAAGAAACTGGAACAAGTGGCATCATCACAATCGTTAGCTTCGTCAAATTCAGAGAGTGTTGATACACAGAGACAAGTAGACCAGAGGGTGTTGGTACACAGAGGTAGGTAGACCAGAGCATAGTTTTGAAACCCGACCCAACCCGACCGGTTGAACCTCCACCTGACAAGTTTCACGGGTCAAGTGGGGCTGAAACCCATTTTTGGCCAAGACCCGGAGTTGACCCGGTCGGTTCAACCGCCAACCTGGCGACCCAACCCTCAGGTCAAAGACCGGGTCGGGTCTGGTTGGCTTTATTTTTCTTGAATGACCATTTGACTTATTTTAATGTCTTTTCATGCAGCCCCAACTATTCCATACATTCATATATTCACTTATTAAGTATTTATGACATGTTTTAAATATTGTAAATCTATTTGTTTGTTTTTATATGAATAGATACTTGGTTTTGTATTTTTGATGTTTCAGTATTCATCATCTCATAGTTCCATAGAGTAGATTATGTGCACATTCATGCACACTTGTATAGTTATATATGTGGACATACATATCACTATACCTTACATTCATATACATGTATCATGTATGCATATAGTAATATTATGTAATAATGCCATGTTGATGTCACCGAGTCAACCTAATCGACCCGGCAGTTGAACCAGAGACCCGTGATCTAGAAGTTTTGTCGGGTCAACCTCTGGGTCGGGTCTGAAAACCTTGGACCGGAGAGTGTTGGTACGTAGAAGCAAGTGGTCAACGTGCATAGAATAACATGGACAAGGAAAGAGTCAACATGTGCAAGACACGGACAAACCAAAGAGTGTTAGCACACAGCAACAGAAAGTAGACAACGTAGTCGGATAAAAAACCAGTGTGCAAAGTAGCAAGCAGATAAAGGACTCCAAAATCTAATGTAGTTGAAACTCCATCATGTAAAGTCATCGATCATCTCCTCCCATCATATATTTTCCATTAAAGTAGAAAGTGTTACATCTAGAGAGTGTTGGAACACAGTAGTAGCAGTAGTTAGCACGCACGGGGCATGGACAAAGAGTCAACGTGCAAATAGAGCACGAACGGCAGATAGTGCAAACGCAGAAAACAACAAATAAAATGTGCTAATTATGGCACAAGTAGCAAAAATGACATTGTCGAATAGAAAATCAATCAACAAATAGCACAGGTGAAGTAGACAACTACATAGCAACAGTCAAGGTAGGAAGATAAATAATAACAGCAGAAGAATCAACATAGCAGCAAAGGCAACATCACAGAGTAGCAAAAGTAGCATGAGGATCCATATAGATATAGAGCAATAGTTAAAATCATCTTCTTCTCTCCTCCATCTCACTCTTCTTTGTACTTGTCATCCTCTATTCTCCCCCTCACACCAACCACAAAAGAGTCAACAGAGTGGTTGGGGTCGAAAGTCAAAAACAATGGTAGAGGCAGTGTTTATGTAGGTAAATATTTAGAGGTAACCAACAACTCGAATCAATGTGCAACATGACCCGACTACATAGATCCAGGTAGAAAAATATGTGGACCTTAGTGTGACCCGAAAAGGGAACAGCCAACAAATCTTAGGGGCGTTGCGGGGGGCGAAGTCAATGTGGTATGGATTATGAAAAACCAGATCCGGTTAAGGGTTTGATTAATAAGTAGGCACAATATGTATATGGAGGAGTAATACAAGCATTGAGGAGGTATGTAATATATATGTAGGGGTGGAAAGAGTGGGGTTATTAAAATAAAAGAAAAATTGTAGTAAACAGAAGATAAGTGTTGTTGGTAAGGGTAAAGATAGAGACTCGCCATGTACAGAAGCCTCCACCATGTCATAGAATGATTGTAGATGATATAGCACACCAAGATGTAGCAGTAGTAGCAGGTGACACGTCGTGTAGGTGAAGAGACACGTCCTGCCATACATTAGTAGATACATCAGCAAGCAACTGACACTCCGTGTCCGGTAGCAGTAGCCGAAGTAAGCAAAAAGCAGGTAACGCAACGTGTCATTTGGATGACATGTCGCTTCGGATAGCAGAAGTCGTTGTCAGCACGAAGCGGCCAACACCCCGTGTCATGAAGGTGACACGTCGTGTTAGTCAATAGATCTCGGGGCAAAATCAGGGTAGATCGCAAGTGACATGATGTGTCGTTCAGACGACACACGTGTCAAAGTGTAAAATTTGCAATCCAAGTCGTAAACGAACCACAACACTGACATGTCATGCCAAATAATGACACGTCGTGTAGGGTGGATAAATCCTTCCACATTTCCACCATAGCAATATCGGGGCGATATATTCCCAATATCAATTGAAAAATATCTTTTTCCATGATTTGGGATTAGATCTCAATGTTGGTGGTGGCATGGATGATGACAGCAGTGTAGATGACAGTGGTGTAGATCGGCAACGGTGTAGATGACGACAGCAAATAGGGTAGTAGTGACGGCTCCAAAAGCAACAAATAATGGGGGTGGCATAGCGGCCCATGTAGATCTAATAGCAACAACTTCAAGATGATTTTTTGTTTTGATGGAGACACTCCATGGAGACGGCTCCTAGAAGACGCAGGGGTAGGAAATCTCTGCGGGCAGCCAAGCAACGCCTAGCGGCGATAGCCACCCATAAGGGTAGGCTTCTTTCCTTTACATTCTCTCTCTCATGGTTAGTGACGGCACAGGAAGGCCTGCTATGATACCATGTGGAAAAATGATATGATCGGGAAGCCCCCTTTGTGTGGGTTTTTCTTATTGATAGAAGAAAAGCCCCTATATATAAATAGGATAAGGAGGAAGCGTACAGACTAAAGACCATACTTGTTAAGGCGGCAAGGCGACATGGCGTTGGGGACCTTGGGGTTGGACGCCTTGCGCCAAGGCGCGACTAGGCGCGCCTAGGCGTCGCCTAAGCGACCTTTAAAAATAATAATTTATGTATATATTTTATGTATATATACATGTGTCATGGTTTTTCCCCACTCATATACACACATTGTATAGTTATATATGTAGTTATCTACATATTTATAGTCGATCTCCCCATATATATATATTTTATTGTATGAAAAAATAACCAATTACATTTCTAATATATTATCATTGACAATAATGTCAAGGACACGAAAAGAATTATTGTAAAGAATGTAAGAGAATGATCAACAAATAAATATATATTTATTGTCATACATAGCTACAAGTATTAAGCAATGTAATCACTATCCTTCATAGCATAGCTACTTAGTACAATCTGAATTGAAGGTGCAAACTAAGAAAAATCAAATGTGTACTAAGAGTATTAGATCCAGTCAAACAAAAAAGAAGTATTAGATCCAGTCAAATCCAAAAAAGAGTATTAGGTCCAATTAAAAGTGATATTTTGCACATAAAATAGGCAACACTATTAATTTTGAACATTGGTGTAGCCATATCAAACATTAAAATAAGTGAATATACAACCAGACCCACAAAACTAGGTCACTGTAGCATTATAAATAAAGCATCCTCGCCTAGGCGCAGCCCTGGGACGCCTTGTCGCTTAGGCGACCGCCTAGGCGAGCGTCTTGACAAGTATGCTAAAGACAAACCCTAATGGGCCAAAACACACTTGGATCCATATACAAATAGACTCAAATAACTTAATTAAATAGAATGTCTAACAGTAAGTATACCAAAAGCCAAGATAGAAGGAATAAGTGGTGAAATCTTAAAGGAGAAAAGAAATTGAGACTTTATGATAAACTTATCAAGGAGATAACTTGGAACTTAGAGTTTGTGTTAACTCTATATGGAAAAGTATGAGCTCTTGCTTAACAAAAATTGCCAAAGAGGTATGGGAGAGTCTAAGGGTCTGCCTCCACAGAAACAGGCTTGGTGGTGAAATGATGAAGTACAAAAGGCTATTACACTCAAAAGGGAGATCTATAGGAGCTTGTCCAAATCTAGATATGATGCAACTTTTCAGAGATACATACAAGCAAAGAAAGATGCTAAGAAAGTAGTTCAAGAGGCAAGGTTCAGATATTTTGATGAGATATATAAAGAGTTAGACACTAGAGAAGGGGAAAAAGATATTTATAAAATGGCTCATGTAAGAGAAAGGAAAAGAAGAGATTTGAGTCAAGTAAAGTGCATCAAGAATATAAATGGCAGAGTGTTGGTGAAGGATGATGATATAAAGAACCAATGGAGAAACTACTTTCATAAGCTTTTCAATGGAGAAACTATGAATAATGTAAGAGACTCGGGTGACATGAATGCAAGAGATATCACTTATACATGACGAGGTTCACTATCTGAGGTCAAGAATGCTTTGAAAAACATGAAAATGAAAAAGGCTTGCGGTCCAAACAGTATTCTCATTGATGTATGTAAGAGTATGAGGGATGAAGGAGCTATGTGGTCAATAAATTTCTTTAACAAGATGATGAAGACAAAGAAGATGACGGATGAATGGCAAAATAGTACTATAGTCCCGATCTATAAGAACAAAGAAGATGTTTAAAGCTGCACAAACTACAAGGTATCATGTTGATGAGCCACACTATGAAGCTTTAGGAGAAGATTATTGAACAAAGGCAAAGATCGATAACACAGATTTCAAACAACCAGTTTTAGTTTTAAGATGGGAAGATCAACAATGGACACTATTTTCTGATAAGGAAGCTTATGGACAAGTACATTTTATGGTGTTTATTGATCTAGAAAAAGGTCTATGATTGAGTACCAGAAGTGTTATGGAGGGTTTTGCATAAAAAGGATGTGTCTACCCAATACATTAACCTGATTCGAGACATGTATGATGGCTCAACTATAAGTGTTAAGACTCCTAGAGAGACAAACTTTTCCTATCAGTGTTGGGGTACATCAAGGATGGGCACTCAGTCCATATCTATTTGTTCTTGTTATGGATGAGTTGACAAAGCATGTTCAAGATAATATCCCTTGGTGTATGTTATTTGTTGATGATATTGTCTTGATAGATGAAAGAAAAGAAATATTGAATGATAAAGTTGAACTTTGAAGGAATGTATTGGAATCTAATGGGTTATGATCTAGAGGCAAAACTGTACATATGCATTGCAATTTTTGTCAATCTAGAATTGTGAATGGTTGGGTCAAGTTGAATGGAATGGATGTACCAATATGTGATAAGTTTCGTCAATTGGGTTATATTATGGAAAGCGAGGGTGAGGTTTGTCAGAGGATCACAACAGGATGGTTCAAGTGGAGTAGTGCAATTGGAGTAGTATCTGACTAGAAGATCCCTCTCAGATTAAAAAGTAAGTTTTACATAACAGCTATATGGCCAACAATGTCATATGTAATAGATGTTGGGCAGTGAAGAAACAAGGTCTCAACAAGATGAATGTGGTTGAAATGCATATGTTGAGATGGATGTGTGGGAAGACAAGAAAAACTCATTTAAGGAATGACTACATCTATACTATATAAAACAAACCGTTTTGGATTAGTCATGCAATTTTTTCCAACATTTTTATAAATTACAAACGCGTCCTTTGTATCCGAGAAAGCCCCACAGAGGGGGTTGGACGCAATTTTCTCCATTATTTTTTTCAAATTACATATTGGTCCATTTGCGTTTACACCACACTTTCGTCTTTAACTTTTTAAATTATATATTATATTAGGAGACTCGTATATACTAATATGTGGATGCAATTTGCTTCTATATAAAACTAGCCGTTTTGGATCAGTGACGTCAGTCATGCAATTGTTTTCCAACATTTTTATAAATTACAAACACGTCCTTTTTATCCAAGAAAGCCCCACAGAGGGAGTTAGATGCAATTTTCTTCATGGTTTTTTTTCAAATTACATATTGGTCCCTTTGTGTTTACACCACACTTTGTCTTTAATTTTTCAAGTTATATATTATATTAGAAGACTCGTATATACTAATATGTGGATGCAATTTCCTTCATTATTTTTTTGAAATCACATATTGGTCCTTATGTCTATACACCACACTTTTGTCTTTATTTTTTTTAATTATATATTATACTAAGAGACTCATCTATACTTATAAAAGAAAGCTCGTGGAGGGGGTTGGTTGCAATTTTTCTCTATTATTTTTCAAAACTGCATACTGATCCTTGTGTGTACACCACACTTTTGTCTTTAATTTTTTAAATTCTATATTATATTAGGAAACTCATCTATACTATATAAGAAACTTCGCGGGAGGGGTTGGATGCAATTTTAGCCATTATTTTTAAAATTACAAATCGGTCCCTGTGTGTGTACACCACACTTTTGTCTTTGATTTTTTTTAATTATATATTATATTGGGAGACTCATCTATACTATACAAAAAAAAATCTGCAGAGGGGGTTGGATGAAATTTTCTCCATTATTTTTTAAAATTACATACTAGTCCCTATGTGTGTACATCACACTTTTGTCTTTAATTTTTCAAATTATATATTGTAGTAGGAGGCTCATCTATACTATATAGGAAAGTTCCGAGGGGGGTTGGATGCGATTTTCTCCATTATTTTTTGAAATAACATTTTGGTCTGTGTGTGTACACCACACTTTTGTCTTTAATTTTTTAAATTATATATTATATTAGGAGGCTCATCTATACTACATAAGAAAGCCCGCGGAGGGGGTTGGATGCAATTTTCTCCATTATTTTTTGAAATGACATATTGGTCCCTGTGTGCATGCCACACCTTTGTCTTTAATTTTTTAAATTATATATTATATTAGGAGACTCGTCTATACAATATAAGAAACCCCGCAGCGGGGGGTTCGATGCAAGTTTTTCCATTATATTTTGAAATTACATACTTGTCCTTGTATACATACAACACACTTTTGTCTTTAATCTTTTAAACTATATATTATACTAGGAGACTCATCTATACTATATAAGAAAGTCTGCAAAGGGGATTGGATGTAGTTTTCTCCATTACTTTTGAAATTACATATTGGTCCTTGTGTGTGAACATCACACTTTTGTCTTTAATTTTTAAAATTATATATTGTAGTAAGAGGCTCATCTATTCTATATAAGAAAACCTTGGAGGGGTTGGATGCCACTTTCTCCTTTATTTTTTAAAATTACATATTGGTCCGTGTGTGTACAACGTACTTTTGTCTTTAATTTTTTTAATTATATATTATATTAGGAGGCTCGTCTATACTATATAAAAAAGCCCGCGGAGGGGTTTGGATGTGATTTTCTCCATTATTTTTTTGAAATTACATATTGGTCCCTGTGTGTACACCACACTTTTGTCTTTAATTTTTGAAATTATATATTATATTAGGAGTCTCATCTATACTATATAAGAAAGCCAGCGGAGGGGGTTGGTGAAAGATCTACAAGGGGGTGAATAGAGCTTTTGGTACTTTTAAAAATAATTAAACACTCAAGCAAAGGAGGAAGAAGGAAGACACTTCGATGTAGAGTGGTTCCAACCTTTGAATCAAAGGTTGTCAGTCCACTACCCAGTTGTCTCCAATTGGGATTTTGAATGTGACTAATTTTATTTACCTCTCAAGGATGTTACAATAAAATACAATCACCTTCCTTGAAGTAGCCTTCTCCTAGAAGTAGCCTCAACCTCCTTGAAGCAACCTTCTTTAAAGTAACTCCAAGCCCTTGGAGCAGCCTTCTCCTCCTTGAAGTAGCTCCACCACCTTGAGATAGCCTTCACCTAGAAGTAGCTCCAACCTCCCTTGAAAATGTTGACTCAAGGTCTAAATTGACTAAACCCTTGTTTTGATGATGACTAAACCATTCCAATTAATTGTGTCTAATGTCTCTACTTGAGTGATTTCAGATTAGGTACATACACACTCCAAATGCCCTAACTTGCGCATCTCAACTTGGAGAAAAGACAAGTCAAAGTCAATACAAGTGCACATTTTTGGAATATGATGTAAATCCATTAGAATCATGTTGTAAATCACTTGTAATGATTGTATGACTTGTAATTAAGCTTAGAAAAAATCAAGAGCACTTAGATCGAATATTAGGCACTCAAAAGCCATTTCCAAAATTCACATCAGGTTGTTCATCGGTCGAGTTGCAAACTCAACCGATCTTGATTGGATCGGACCTTTGATCGGTCAAGTTTACATTTCACAGAACTCGACCGATCCCTCTACTGACCAAAACTGATTTAAGTGAATCAGTCGAGTTACCCCAGGACAAACTCGACTGATGGCCTAAATTGGTCTTGTCTTTTAGTGGGATCGGTCGAGTTACCTTTATAGAAACTCGACCGATTGCACTGTACGGAAAAGTACAGAAAAGTGTTTCTAGCCATTGTGGAGTTGCAACAATCAAAAATATATTCGTTGCAAGCCACAAAATAGCTAGTTTTCGTTCTTAAGTGTTCCCAAAGGCTAAGAGGCATCCTCAACTATAAATAGGACCCCTCGGGCTTCATCCCATAGTTAGCCAAGCACTATGTGATCCTACAGCCTCCTCTCTCTCTCTAAAAGCTTAATCACTTGCTACATCCATTAGAGTGAGTAGGAGATTTGTAAGAGAGCTCGTCCTACATGCATATCTTGTGAGGCTCTCACTTCCATCACCTCCCTATCTTTCATTTCAACCATGAAGATGAAGGTTCTCTATCTTAGCTAAGAGAAGTGAAGAAGAACGAGGGAAGGCGTCCCTTGGTGAAGATCAAGGCTGAAGACTTAGAGCAAGAGTGGGTAAGCCATTGGTGAAGGCAGAAGACTCCTTGCTCAAGTGGGTAAGTCCTTGGTGGAAGCTTCTCCTAGTAAAGGTGAAGGTAAAAGCTGAAGATCCAAGAAGAGTAGAAAAGTCCTTCAAGGCGGAAGACGTGTGCTAGAGTGGGTAAGACCTTGGAGAAGGTTGAAGACTCTTGGCAAAGTGGGTAAGTTCTTGGTAAGGTGGAATGCTCTTGGTGCTTGGATGGGTAAGTCCTTTGGTTGGTCATGTATTGTAAGTCTTATGAATGAATATAAGAGGGCAATGGTTAAGAAATCCTAGAGGTTGACCTCTCTAGGTAGTGGACTGACTCACTTCTAGTTTGGTGTGGAACCACTCTACATAGCTTGTCACTTGGTGTATGTTCAATTTCTCTCTCCCTTGCTATGCATGTTTTAGTTGCACTCAAACTTCCTATTTAGCAACCTTATCTTTTGATATATCTTGAAGGTCTAATGAATTTTGTTTAAGTGCATTCAGCTCTATTCACCCCCCCTCTAGAGCATCCAATCACCCATCTAGGATCCAACAGAAAACGCCTTCTTTAAGTAATTTCAAGCAACCTTAAAGCAGTCTTCTCCACCAAGAAGTAGCTTCAATCAAGCTCACCCAAGCAGCCTCCACAACTTGGAGTAGCCAAGGAGCACAAGCAGCTTAACCTGTGAATGGGGATTTGAAGAAAGGAAGTACACCAGTAAAGTATTGCGCTTTGATCCTATATCAAGCATTAGACTTCTCAAACCACTTAGGATGAACGTTTCTTGGATGGTGGCTAAGAGGCTATGGCTATAGGACACGAATTTGGAGCTTGAAGAACAAGATGGCAAGTGTAGCTCAACTTTGTTGCTCACTAGAATGGATTCTCAAGTGTAGCTTATATGCATTAGGTGTCCTAAGGCCTCTCCTATTTATAGGGATGGTTTGCAAGTGTTTAGGGACGTTTTAGGGAGTCTCTAGAGTGTTCTTAGTGCTTAACTAGCTGTTAGGTAGAAATTAGTTGGCTAGCAATGGCTAATTTGTTCGTGCTTGCAAGAACAATCCAGAACCCTGCTCAGTCAACAAGTTTGTCAACTGAATCGTGTCTCGGTCAAACTTTTCTTCGACCGAGCATGGGTTTAAGACAAATGTGTAGCAACGTCTATTTCCAACTCCCAACTACTACCTACTTGGTCTAACGATCATGAGTC
Organism: Alisma plantago-aquatica; assembly: GCA_963693085.1. Taxonomy (NCBI): domain Eukaryota; kingdom Viridiplantae; phylum Streptophyta; class Magnoliopsida; order Alismatales; family Alismataceae; genus Alisma; species Alisma plantago-aquatica. The sequence continues at coordinate 800,699,657 of OY856411.1, forward strand.
TTGCACAGAAGTTAAGTAGGTCGGCTATATTTTCGACCGAAACACGTTTTAAAGCACAAATGTGTAAGGTCTTGAACAGTGCTCAGATGTTCAACCGAAGTGATTCTCGGTCGACAAAGACTTCGACCGAGGGTCTCGGTCAACTAGCTTCTCGACCGAGGATGTCCCTGTTTCAGATTTTTGAACTATCTGTTAAATGTGTGTAGTAATGGATGATAATGACTCTAACAGTAGGGTGATCCTAACTAAGGGTTGTAAGTGGATCTGGAAGATCTAACGCTTGATTTACATGATATCTAAGCACTTGTACATTATATTCTTTGTACAAGTATTTACATTTGAGTACAATCATGAAACTATAAACAATTAAGCACATTTGATCTTCAATTTGTATTGATCTTCAACTTTCCACTTGATAGGATCTCCTTGTTTCCTTTAACCCTGAAATACTCAAGTAGCACGTTAAATCCACAAGTATGAAATGTTTGTCATCATCAAAACAAAGGGAATGTTAATGTCCAATTTAGCTAATAGTTCGATGCAATTTTCTCCATTTTTTTAAAATTACATATTGGTCCCTCTGTGTGTACACCTCAATTTTGTTTTTAGTTCTTAAATTATATATTATATTAGGAGACACATCTATACTATATAAGAAAGCCCATGGAGGAGATTGGATACAATTTTCTCCATTATTTTTTAAAATTACATATTGATCCATGTGTGTGTACACCACACTTTTGTCTTTAATTTTTTTAATTATATATTATATTATGAGACTCATCTATACTATATAGCAAAGCCTGCAGAGGGGGTTGGATGCAATTTTCTCCATTATCTTTTGAAATTACATATTGGTCAATATGTGTATGAGAAGACCTATTAAGCTATGTATTGTACATATTTATTGCATCTTCTTTTCTCAAAGTTAAACCTAGAAGTACTCATTGCAGTCTACTAAGGCACATGTGCATAGCACGGGTTATGCCTAGTGAGGAACAAAGTGAAGGTGGTGAGCATCGAGGACAAGTTGCATGAAGGTCGTCTAAGATGGTGTGGATGTGTGCGACCCGAAAAATAAACTTATTCGAAGCAAGGTTATTGAGTCAAGCACGATCAAAAGAAACAGAGGTACACCTAAATTAACTTGGGAAGAGCTTATAAAGAGAGATTTTGAATCTTTACATCTTAATCAGAGTATGACCCATAACAACGTTTATTGGAAAAAGAGGATGCATGTTGCCAACACCTACATGGTTGGGTTGAGGCTTAGATGATGACGATGATGAATGCTAATAATTAACCAAGTACTATCAGTATATAAAAAATACTTGTATATGAATTTGAAAGAATTGTAGGGATCGATAAAATTTATAGTTCAACAAAATTAACAAAGTCTCATCCATTGTGTTGTAATTGAATTTATAAGTAAGATATAAAGTAATATGCCAACCCAATTGCCATGTCTAACAGCATTTGTACTCGTCAAGGCATGCATCTAGATGCAGCTAAACAGACACCAAGGCATAAAGGTGTCCCGGTTGATTCGTCTTACTAAGACCTAGCGTGCATCTCCATGCCTATCAATAGGGTTTTGTGTTCTTACTTTAGAGTCTGGATTGCATGTTCTTCATGGTTGGTGGTTAATACCATTAAAGATTAATAAACTTAATGCATTAAAGATAGATATTTTTACTTTATTTTTATACAATTCCAAGGACACACACACGCCCACTTGTGCTTGATAATTTTGTTTTAGTTTTGATGATTTGACAGGTGAGACATGTGAAAGTTGAGAAATGAGGCACATTTCAGTGAAAAATGATTGATACAACATCAAGTGGTTCGATTAAAATGTTTGGGTTATGAACGATGGATTGATTTGATGATTTTGGAAGATTTTTGAACTTGGAAGACCCAGCACAGCCGTGCTGGCAAGTTGCATTTCAACAGGGAAAACTTGAGTTTTGGGCACGGGCAGCATGACCGTGCTGGCCAACACGGCCGTGCTGGCCGGGCCCAGCACTTAAGTTGCTCGATTTCGCCCGAGTTAGCACGACCCAGTTCTCATTTTCTCGACCCAGAACGGCCGTTCCGCGCGGAGAGGCGACTAGGGCGAGCTTCGTTCACCCCCAAATCACCTCCTCTTGCTCCCAAACTCCGAATTTGAGTTCCCTTTGGCCCCTAATCACCTTCCCCTACCTCAAGCTCCATTTTCCACTCTCCATTACCATCTATTTCTCCACCTCCAAGAAGATTCCGCCCCTACAGCCCGAAACCGTGTTTATTTTTGTTCTTGCTCGTTTTCCACCAAAGATCCTTACAAAGATGAAGAGCACGGGCAAAGCAATCAAGAAGGGGGTAGAGAAGACAATGAACATCCTCACCAGAGGCAAAAGCCACATCAAGTGGGCCTCCAATGTCACACCGCCATCCCACAGCGCGTCGTCGCCGTCTAATTCCATTTCGCAATCACTCTAACGGTCAGCATCGACGAGTGCATCCCGACAACGATCCTCCTCAAGTGGTCACACGTCGGATCCAAGCTATAGTGACCCCGACGAGGAAGAGGAGGAAGAAGAAGAGATAGAGAACATCGTCAATTCGGTGGATATTGATGCACCAGCCCGAAAGAGGAGGGCTAAAAAGGCTAGTGATGCGTCGTCTTCACAACGACCTCCACACCCAATTCCAACGAGACGCTCCATTTCGTCGGCACAACCACGCGCCGCTCAACAGCCCATTAGGCGTCGGTTGGTGATTGAGGAAGAAGCTGAAGATGCACCCGTTCAGATGGTGCCCTTGAACTTGGACACAAGTTCAGGGTCACACACATATGAGGAGGAGGTAGATGACACCGAGAGTGAGGAGATGGAAGATGAGCCAGTGGACTTCTTGTCTAAGCTGGAGGAGGAAAGATGAAGTGGGTTGGGAACCAGCCCGAGGAAGTTGCATATGGGAGAGGCACAGCAAGGAGAGTGTTCACAAGGCCCCTTCACCCCGAGTGTACTACTAGGAGGGTGATTCCCACAAGGTATGCTTGCCCCAACACCATGCAAGCCCTAGGGATGCATCTTATCGCCAAAGATTTCTTAGAATCATGTGGATTGCACAAATTGCTGACCATTGTGGAAGAAACATACTTGGAGACGACTCATGAATTTTTCGAATCTCTGGAGAAGGTGCAATATCAACGAGAGATGCAATCCGCTTCAGGCTCAATGACTCCACTCATGTACTAAAGGCCTCCAACCTCAACAAGATTTTCGCACCACCACCAGAGATAGCTCAAAAGTTTGAGGGGGGCAGATTTGACAAAAATGGGAAATGCAACTACGCCATGTCAAAAACAAGCAAGAGTTTCAACCCCGCTTTGAGATATATTCAGAAAGTCCTCGCCAACTCCATCTTTGGCCGGTATGACAATCAAGGTGGTTGTTCTCAAAAAGACTTATTTGTGATGTTAGTAATGGTGAGTCGTAGTTATGTGATTCTGGGGATGATGATGATTGATCATTTAAAAAAAAAAATCCCTCCAAGACCAAGCTTCCCTTCATAATGGGAGGGATTGTGACCACCATAGCAAAAGCACTTGATTGTGATCTCTAGAACTTCACAAAGGCAAAAGGGCCAAGTTGATTGATTTGAACTATCTTGCAAGATCTCAAATGATTTCCATAAGAGACAAGAAGATCATTTACAACATGAACTCCGGGTACCCTAGCCTCACTCTAGAGCTACCTTACCATTCGTCTATTCTTCTTGAGGATATCAGGCCTTTGGAAAATATGCCAGCACGGCTTTCTAGTTGGGAAGGCACGTTCCCTAGAGAGGACTACAGAGACGTGACAGTGGACTTGCCAGAGGGTGCAGGAGAGACAAATGTGCCAGAGCAACAATGCATCCTTGAGCAGCCACGTCGCACCATACAAAGAAATGAGGACTTTGATGTGCAGCCACCTCCAACAAATGCATACGACATGTCAGCCATTCATGCACAGTTGGAGACAATTCAGCAGACACAGCAGGCCATGTGGTTAGATCAGCAGCAGATGCATCATCAGATCAACCACATGTACCAGTATCAGCATGCGCAGGTGTAGAGGAACCCCCAATGGGGGGAGGATTTCTGGGAAGGACTATCTAGTTACCAGGAGACATACCCGCCTCTACAGGCGGACTACTGGGCCACTAATACCAACATCCACCTCCATATTCAGGCCCACCGTAGGATCCCACACCGCCAGAGCAGTAACGTCTACCCTATCATTCCTAAGCTTTAGTTTCATGCTAAGGACAGCATGATTCAAAAGTTTGGGGTGGTAGGGCGGTATGTCCTCTTTTTTAGCTTATTTTGTTGATGTCTATCTCACCCGATCTCTGTTTGTTTGATTTGTTCTCTTTTTAGTATAGATTTCCTTTTGCTTGCATCCATGCATACATGTAGTTCAATTTCATGCATTTTTGCGTAATTTTTCAAAAAAAAATTGCTCTATTTGCTCCTCCATGTCATGCATCGCATTTCCATATAGATTTTGGTAATTTTTTTGTGTTTTAACTAGGATTTGCTTCTTTATGTTTTAATTTCCCTAAATGTAGGTTTAGATGTGATTGAATGCAAACTGGCACCATTTTGGCCAATTTTGCCCTTGGCCAAACTTGAATGTTCTTGCCTAAAAGCATGTTTTAAATTAATCTCCATTTTTGAAATGAAAATGTTGGTCTTTGACAAATGCATGCCTTTTTTCATAGAGTTTATTGCTATATGGTCTTGATTGTTGGCTATTTACATGTGCATCACCTCTCTCAAGTTTGTGAATGTTTTGGTTGAATTGTGAACTGAGCAAGATATGAATGCTTAGAGCCTATGGAATTGCATGATATAAATGTGAATCTCATGTTGTTCACTAATGTGGTTTGATATCATTTGATGAAGTGTTAGATTAGTTTTCATGCAGGAGATCTTATGTTGAGGACTACACTTTTTTTTTTAAATTAATATTGAGGTCCATCTTATTCATCTTGCCCGTCAAGCAAGCCAAATCAAATCATCCGCATAACAAATGATCATCCGCGATCTACCCATAAATAAAAAGAAAAAGAAATCATCCCATATGTCTTCTCCAGATAAAGAATCCCGCTCAATCATCATAATGCCCCTCCCTCCAAGCCAGGTATCTACGCATCCACTCCTCATCGCCAACCTTTGTGCTTTCTACCTCCAACTCCAGTCAAGGAATCAACTAAGCCTCCATCGTCCCTTACAACATCTTCATCCTCATCCTCGCTTGAAAACCCGTTCCTGTGTGATTCGCTAACCATCACCCTCCCTGATGATCTGTTGGAGCATATATCGTCGATGAGTGCCCGCGATCTTGTGAGGACACCGCCCCATAATGGCCTCAAAAAGTCACCAAAACGAGGAGAACGCAGGCGCCGACAGTCACCTGCCGCATCCTCCACCCATCTCGCTATGGTGTCATTCCTTCCGCCACCAGGGGTTCCGCCATCAACAGGGACCTCAGTTGTCTTCGCGTGCCATGGATGCCCATCAGTCAACCTCGGCAGCGAGCGAGAATCCGACCTGCGCGACGGGCAATCCTTCACAACGTGGCCAGAGGCCTTGCAACGGAAGCATCTAACCTGGGAGGAACAGCAATTCCTTCAGTGGCCCCTCCGAAGGCACCGGAAGCAACGATCCCTGGGTGGGGGGGGTCTCCCCTTGACTTTCCGGCGAAGCTCGCAGTTCCTCGCCAGATGACCAGGGGATCGACACCGGAAGCAGACCGGTTCCGCCCTGCAGTGAATCTGCTTGTGCCCTCGTTGCAAACAGCGCCAGCATCTAACACGATGACAGCCCCAGAAGGGAGCCACCGTCTCCACCATGGCCAGCCTTGCATCAGCAGACTTCTCCGCCGACGACGAGAGAGGAACACAGATAGACCCCACCCAAACGCAACGCCCAGCGCAGCCAACATCGCCAGCGACATAAACGGAGTCCGTGTAACCTGTCTCTGGCAAAGCCTCAACCAGCTTGTCTGCATCATCCGTCAGCAGGGCTTCCTCCGCCGCAATCGGCGGCTCCGAGCCCTCGGGATCGTCTTGCCTCTCCGAGGAGTCTCCGTCCAAGATGCCGATCTCCAAAACCCCCAAATCCCCACCTGCAAGAGAAGAATGGGGAGAAGGGACTCCAACCACTAGAGCCTCCGAAGCTGCAGCCACCTCAACCGTATGCCCATTTTCAACACCGTCGCTCCTAAGATTTATGTCTGCTGCCGTCGCCGCACCCTCTAAATCCGACCTCTTGCCCGAGGCGTCACCCCCGCCTTCACCAGCCGCCTTGGGGGAGGAGAACGCAGCTCCAAGATCGATCGCATCCGCGTCTCGCAGGATCCACTTGTTCCGTAGAGCCAGGAAACGGGCTCGGAAGAGGGAAATAGAGGAGTCGGTGTCGCCCCAAATCCTGTCACCATCGGGTCCGTCCCCGCCATCAGCCGCTGAACCCGATGTCGCTGGAGACGCCCCTTTCCCCGCCCAAACCGCCTTAGCTTCCTGAAGTCGCGCCCTGAAATCCAAGATCGACTGCTGCGACTCGATGACGGTTGCCGCCCGGCCATCTCTAGACACCATTCGAACATAGCCGCTCCGCTCCACCTCCGCTAGGATGCAACGGGTGGGGGGGAGCCCCCCCTCGCCGGTCGTCGCCCCTAGGGCAGAGGCGCCCTAGGATTCGCCACCTGAATCGCCGCCCCTCTGTAAAGCGCTCCCGGGCTCCAAACGCCTTTTTTATCCTGTTGAGGACTATACTAATGACCCCTCTTTGACCCGACTCTTCTTTCACCATCTTCATACCTCTCCGCCTCATGAAAGGATGTCTTAGAGCACATATTTAGCCTTGGTCACCCCAAAAAAAAGTTAGCGTGGCAATATCTACATCTCCCCACTTCACTTTATCCACCATATGCCCTACCTACACCAAGGGCAAAAGAAAAGAAAAGAAGAAAAGAAAAAGAAAAAAGAAAATAAAAAGATACTCTTGTTTAAGAGCATCTAAATAAAGAAAAGATGAGTGTGTAAAAGCACTCTAATCTCTTACCACAATCATTTCTTCCTTTCTCATACCCATTGAGTTAGAAAACATCAAATCTAGCTCACTTTACCCTTTCTACAGCCATGTGGGTCATTTGGTGTGGTTTGAGGCATAAGATTGAATGCATGAAAGTGAAACAGCACTCCTAGTCATCCTCGATTAACGCCAACATGAAACAGTTTACCCGGAATTACATGGACATATGGAAAGCTTGTGTATTCTATGTTCTATATTTGAAGTTTGTATGCTCAGTGCTTTGTTCATGATTGGTTAGTGAAAGCAGAGAGGAGAGAGGTAGAACACATGCACTTAGTCACTTCTAAGACCATTTAGTCAATAATCATCTTTTGTAATGCATTTGTCACTCTTATTTATTGAAAGAAAACTGAAGAGAGATTAAGTTGGAGCATACTTGAGGACAAGTATGTTTTAAGTTTGGGGTGGTGATGCAGTCATATTTTAGGGCTTCATCTTGTGTCGTTTTGTATCTCAATCACATCTAAACATAGTAGAATGCAAGTTAAATTCCCCAATATGCATATTATTGTCATGCACTTATGTTCTTTGCATACTTTTCAGGTACTTGGACCATGCTTTGGATAGATGAGAGAGAAGGAAGGAGTTCTAAGAGTCCTCCACTCATGGAGAGGTCCAAAGAAAACCCCAAATCTCCCTCAACCTACCCCTAATGGCCAAGGGTCAACATCAAGCGAAGAAGTCCATTGATCATGAAGATTCAAGTTGAATTTGCTACTGAAGACTCCAGCACGGCCGTAGTGTCAAGGAACGGTCGTGCTGACCAATGCCAAAGTTACAGAGAAAATCTCAAAATTGCAAAGCTACAGCAACATCACCACCACGGTCGCGCTACCCAGCACGGCCGTGCTATGAAGCCCCCAAAACGGCCGTGCTGCCAGAAGCCAAAACGGGCGTGCTGAAGGGAACAACCTCACCTCCAACTCACTCACCATGGTCGTGCTACCCAGTACGGTCGTTCTACCTAACCCTCACCACGGTTGTGCTGCCTAGCACAGTCGTGCGACCAGCCTCCATTTCACCAAATTCCCCTGACATTTTCCATTTCTTAGAATGACCGTTCCACGCCACCACGGTCGTTCCTACCCTTACCCACCACGGCCGTGCTGCCCAACACGGCCGGGCTACCACCTAAACCCTAGTATTTTCTGCACTGTTTTCCAACAATGCCCCTACTTACCCTAGTGCTTCCACCACCACCTATATATACATGGGTGGCGGCCACATCACTAGGTTAGCTGTCATTACTCCCCTCCACCTACTCTAGAGCATTCATTGCCTCCTTGCATTCAAGCCATCCACCCACCATTTCCACCTCATTTCCACCATAGAAACCTAATTTTCTAGGTTTTCTACCATAATCCCCTTCATTTTCATGCCCTTCACCCACCTTGGAAGAGGGAGGTCATTCTACAGCAGCAAGGAGGTGAAGAAGAAGAAGCTACTTCGAGCTGCATGGAGTCATATCCCCTTCTCATTTCTTTTATCTTTTCTTTGAGCATGTCTAGCTAAGCCCCTAGTAGTGGGTTGTTTGGGGTTAAAATGTGACTTTGATACCATGTTGGGGGGAAATAACTTGTATTGAACATAATTTCATTCTATGATAATTACATCTTGCTTCTAGCTTATTTCTCATTATTTTTCATGTGGTTTTTGCTTTAAACATAAATTGATTGTTTTGTGATGCTTGATGACACTTAGCTTCTAGGAGAAAATGGAATGTATGTGGCAATCTTAGGAATGGCTCATAGGTCCAATTAGTGGATCCCTAGCTAGCCCCCATTGTTCCTACATACATCTCCCATATTCTACAAGTGAGTGTGAGATCTAAGTAGCTAGTGTAAGTGTGATTAGTGCAATTGCCTAGAGTTTCCTAAAGGCTAGATGGCAAGTAACATGAGGTGAAACACCCTCATCTCTACTCTCATTCCTACCCTTGGCTCTCAATTTCCCTAATACCACTTACCCTAGAAGCCTAGACTTGCCAAGTCCCATTAGAATTACACCTAGCCCTAGTTTTCCAACTAGTAGTATAGGATATATTCTAATAGCACTTGCCTTGTTGTTTGATTTGATAATTTAGATTGAAATGTGAGATTTGCATGCTATGTTGATCTTCCCCCAACTAATATAAAGTTGCATTCCCAAACAGCCCACCTATTCATCATATTGCTTAAAACCTACATTTGCCTTCTTAGCTTGTTAATGCTAGTGTAGTCAATTGCCTTTGTTAATTCTTGGCTAATTGCTTAGTTCTAGATAGTTAGTCTTTGCTCAAGTAGTTAGGGCTCCTTTGAGCTTGCTAGTGTAGTGTAACTCCTTGCTCTAGCCTAATTGTTTGCCTTGCTTAGTTTGATAGTCTTAACTTGCTTAGAGTAATCTAGAGTTTTTGTTAACTTAGTTTCTTTCTTGCTCTTTCTTGCTTGCAATTGTAGTGTAATCAAACCAAACTCAACTTTCAACCCTTCAACCCTAATCTCCGCTTTAGGAACGTAGCCAACACAAACCTAGCTCTAATGCTCCCTCTATCCCTGAGGATTGACCCTAATCTTACCACTAGCCTATACTACAGCATGACCCCGTGCGCTTGCGGGAACGTGTGATTCGTTGAGCCTGTGAGTTGGACTAGGTCTACATTTACAAATTTTGAGAGATATGTGTGTTTTCCCTTAGGGTTGCATCTAGCCGCCTTTAGTTGGCTAGTGTGTGGCCTTGAGAAGAATTGCACCAATTATGTTGGTATACATGTATCCATGCACACATGTTGTCGCCAAAGACCTACGAGAACTATGGTACTTTCTAGGCATTGAAGTTGCTCGTACCTCATATGTTGTTTGCATGCCTCAAAGAAAATGCACTTTGGATCTTGTTGATCACGTTGGCATGCTAGGTGTGAAACTAGAAAGCACTCCACTTGATGCCAATGTTCCTAGGTTGACGACTCTTCACATGCCTTATCTAACAACTAAAGGTACGGAACTCGAACAGGTAATATTGTTGTTGTTGGCATGGTCAATAGATAACATTGACAAACCTCAACAATACCTCCAGAATGCCATATGTCACATATTATATGGGTTGCCCTAGGATGGTAAGTTCAATACCACCTCAATGCTTACCCTTGAAAAACAGCCCATCGCAATTCTAGTAGATGAATGGATTTTGTTAGAGATGACCTTCCAGGAGAGAGTGTGATATTACTACAGATGGATTTTGCTACATCTCCTAGTGCACTGGTTGCTTCTTCTCCTTCTCTTTCTCCTTCTCCATCCCCTTCTTCCTCCTCCTCTTTCTATGTTTGTAAGGACCAATATACCTTGTTATACTTATTTTTTTTCTTTGCTTCCATTCCTCATGCATCTTCACCTCCTAATGCAGCAGTTGCTTCTTCTCCTTCTCCTCTTCTTTCTCCTTCTCCTTATCCTCCTTACATCTCCTCCTCTTACTGCTGCAAAATGAAAATTTTATGTAATTGGACTTGTATATATGCAAAATTACTATACTGAAAGATAATAATCTAAACACATACAAGCCTACGCACCCTAGGCACCTCGTGGGTCAACTCCATCGCCTAGACATATGGATAAGTATGAGAAGAAGATAGGAGGGAAAAAGTGAAGGGGAAGGGAGTTTTTTGTTTCAGGCTACATATGCAGGGATACCAGCCGCCATATTTGCGCTAAAGTGTGCCTGCTCGCACAAGTAATGGCATAAGGACTATGGGATAGAGAATTCAACTCAAACATAGGTTTCTTATTATATATCTATTAATCAAGGGTTCAGGATAGATGATGACCAAAGGTTAGATCGGACAATGTTATGTAATTTGCCTTATAACATACTCGTTCAGATTGATTCTTACCTGTTTACAGTGGGGATACAGGTTATGATTCAGATAGTATGTATGACCGTCTCTTTACTGAGCAAATCCTGAACTCATAACTGCCAAGTACTTGTATCGTAGCAGGTACAGGTACAGATAGACCCAAATCTGGATACTGAGAGAACTAGCAATATATGTGTTGTTTACTAACAAAACATTTATTTGTTCTACTAGTTTTAGATAGGATGATAAAATTAAGTTTTCAACTGTTCAGATTTCATAATCAGATGTGAAAAAGCATATTACCAAAACCTGTGGAATAAAATGAGTAGGTCAGCACCAAACAGGAAAGCAGTGCTGATTAGAGAAGATCCGATTACCAGAAACTTCACAAAGACCATTGATGCATCCCATACTGTAGTCCCTAGATGCTGTGAGTTGGGATCCTGAGATTAGAAAGCAACCATAGTGAAGAGCTTCTACTACCATAGAAATTTTGTCAAATTTCATATAATAATATATATAATGCTATGCTTGTAGTAGATATTTATCTACTTCTTAAGATACCGCAACTGAAATGCTGGGAGTCTGTTGATTGTATGCTCATAAAGAAGTCAGGGGACTGTTTTGGGGGGGTGGCATCTGCTAAACATTTTAATTCCTATTTAATACAAGAATATTCCTTAGATAATATAAATTCATATCTAATAACTGGAAATACCTGAGATAAGTGTAGTTGATGACCAAAAACATCAAGAATGATAGTGCAGGTATCTGGCGAGTTCAACCTACATATATAGACATCAAAAAAAGGAATAATGAAGAGAACTCATTGGATGGCTTATGAGATATCTTTGTTGTAAAAGAAGGTCAAAAGATTTCACAGAAAAGTTGAACTTCAAAAAGGAAACGCAGTATATAGAAGTCTGCAATGTGTATAGTTTATAAAACATGGGACAAGAATTTCGTTATAAGTGCAATAAGAGGATTATTGCGTCAAGAAGGCATTTAATACTTCATTACTTCAATACCCAATCAAATAGATAGCAGAATCCTGATATATTATGAGATAATTTTTGGCACACACAAAGTCATTACACATTTCAAAGCTTACTCAAAAGGATACTTAAACCCTTGTTTAGGGAATCTAAAGAATATGATTTATTGTCAGTGGAGTAGAATGCTTTGGAAATACAACCACAACATCGGCAAGAACAGCACCCTTGCTGAATGTAGATAAATAGGACTTAATTTCAAGAGGACAACCATACCATTTCAGTCAAATGAAACTGGACCTTTACTAAGTTTTTATTTGGTAACAGGATCTAGATGATTTAAATGGAGAACAAAGCACTTGATCGATGGATCAAGGAGGACGAAGAAAAGGTGGTATGTATTCACTTCAATTGTAGTGTGAGATGTTTGAACAAATGACATGAGGAGGCATTTTGTAGTTGGCCAAGTGTATGGTGCCCTAGTCCTTGTTGGACGCATAGAATGCCAGGTGCCTAGGGGATTCTCTTGACTATTCTTATATACTATATGTCTATATCATACATTTTCATAGTATTTAAGTTATGTGGTGGAGGAAGTCTTCAAATTTTGGTGCCTATGTCATATGAGGTCAATTAATTAAGGCCATTTTAGGGACGAATAAGATTAATTTAGCTTTTGATTTAGGTCAAATTAGTTAATTTATGTCAGATTTGATCAAATTAGGTCTGATTTAGGTCAAAGTACGGTAACTTAAGCGTAAGATCATGTTATGACTCAATTAGGTGAGTTAAGATTGATTATTTTCAAAAAGAAAACAATATAAATAATCATAGTAGCAATACATTTAAGAGAAAAAATGCATTAACACCATACAAACCCCCATGTATGGCGTGGGAATGAGGAAAAATCAACCACCATATTGGATTCTTTGGTGTTTGAATTGAGTGTTTTTTTACATCACCATGCAATTACACTCCAAAACAGTGGACCATTTATTCCCAACATCAAATTATAGAATAGCTTCACCCTTGATTGACTTAGCACCCCCTGGTAGTGGAAGCCAGTTGTGTCATTGACTATATCATACATAAAATACCATATTGTGTCTCTTATTCTTATAGTACAACTTCACTCTTGCAAAAAAACTAAGCATTCAAGGCAATATAGAGATCCGCAAATTAAATCTCAAATTTGAACGTAAAAAATCAACCTTCTAAAAAGATGGGTCAGCGAAACTTTTCTAAAAGTGATAAATTACATAAAGCAGCCAAACTACAAGTAGCACTGTTGAAATGCCCCCTAGAAAACAAGACACAAGATCGACAAAGGGTGTGTGGAGAAAATGAGGGGAAAGACATCCAATCATGACGAGGTACCAATGTTGGACAAAGATGGCCATAGTAAGTGAGGGTTTTAGTTGGGGATTTGGGTTATTCGATGAAGAGGAACAGCAAGGAGGGTGTTTGATTTCTTCAAGGTGGAAGGAGCGGTTGGAGATTGTTCTCATATGAGAAGCATGTTGTGTGTGTGTGTGTGTGAGAGAGAGAGAGAGAAAGAGAGAAGTTCAGGTGAGACAATAAGTTCGAACTAAATAACTAATAAGTTGAAGTGTGCTTCAAAAATCTAACAGCAAGGATGATCAAAAAATCATTTCATTTACCTTCATGCGAAAATCACTACAATTAGACATCATTTGATGGTCCCCATCTATACAATTTACATATTTTGCATCCAACTGTCAGCACAAAACTCAATTCCAGATTGAAAGAAGAAAAAAAACCCAATGCTGTTAGCAATATGTAGAGCCATTGCTTCTGAAACTTTTTTAGGTAGATAAATGGAATTGTAAACCATGGTGGATCATGTGTCAATATGTCTAGCAGTTTGATAAACAAATTCAACTTGATAAGATAGTTACAGTATAGTTTAGTTGACCGTGATATATTGAAATTGCTTGTTTTCAGAATCCAAGGGGTTGCGGATTTCATAATAAAAATTCATGTCACAAAAACAAAGGCTCTTGTTATTCCTGTAGTCCGTCTTTGGAGCATCTTTCCAAGAAAGTTGATAGCAAAAGCCACATTACTAACAATTGAACTAAAGAAAACAAGAAATCCAAGGCAGATTGCGAGCCAAAAGTAGGGGTTCAGTACAGCTAGTTAGTAAATGATATACCCATGAACTTCCATTACGAGTGTCTAATAAAAGAATCCCGGTAATAATTGAAGATGAAGTGAGAAAAAACTGATTGGTGCCAAGTATATACCTCCCGTCCTCCATCGTAGGTTCTTCCCTACCGATCGGAGATTTTACCGGGTTAGCAGAATCAATGGCGCAGAGAAAGAATATTGAATCCGAAAGCCTAGGTACGAATAGGGTTTTTGGCTTTGCCGGGTTATGGAACCGTGTATTTCTTGGAATGGTAATCTGAACCGTGGTCTCGGGGAAGAAATTATACCTGGTAGAGTGAAGGGAACCGAAGGGAGTGTACATTGTGTTTGGTAAGTATAGTGAGGGGGAAGGGAAGGAAAACGACAAAAACAATGTAAATATGGAAGAAAAAAAATGATAGTGACGTGGAATGTTGGTCATATAAGAATATTTTTATATATAATAATTACTTTAGATCTTTACTCACATACATTATTTATAAAAATATTTTTATAGAAGTGTGGATAATAATTAAGATCGTCAATGCTTTTTGGATGGCAAAACTTATAGATCTAGAAATAATCATAAGATTTTAATGAAGGCAGCATACTATTCTTATTTTGTATTTGTTGGAAGTGTCATGAAAGATATTTTTTAACAAAAATTGAAATACCAATTTTTATATTCATTGCGGTTATAGAAGTAGTTTCCTTACATTTTCAACAAACTTTATCTCTATGTTAACTACTTTCAGTCATAATCCACCACATTTTCTTCAATTATCTTTCTTTATTATTTTTGTATATTTGTATAACAATCTCGAATTTTTTAACTTTTTAAACAAAAAAGTAAAGTTTAAGTTTCCCTATGAATTGTCTACAAAATTTATTTTAGTTTTTTTCTTTTATTTTTGTTTTTTTCATAGAAAAAATCATCCACTTTTTATCAAATACTTGTCTGAGATTCTATATATCCCCACAAGTGACGTAACACATATGTCACATACTACTTCTCTGTTTACATAAGTTGTGGGTAATAAAAAAAATCACCATATTATTTATATTTTCTCTCTCATATTTCATATGTTTCTCTAGTTTTTCTAATATATTTCATGTCAAGTCTTTTCCCTTGCCCTTGTCTCCACTTCAATTCGGTGGGGGGAATACAGAAAAGAAGTGACGGAAAATATACTTAGTATGTTCCTTTTGTTCCCCTCCATCTCATCCCTTTCCCATCTCTTTGTCCAACCAAACAACCCAACTCTTTTCCCCTCCCTTTCCCTCCCCACCATTCACCATGTACCAAACAAGCCCTAAGCCTAGGTTTAGTACGTCGTGACAATATAGATAGTGAAGGTCATAGTGATGGTGATGTGGATGGTGATAGGGAAGGGGAAGGGGAGATTGTTAAAAATTATTATTTATCTCTACTTCAAAGGAGATTGTTAAAATATCAATACATTGACTTGATTAAAGACATGTATGGTAGTTCTACTGCAAGTGTGAAAACTCAAGACACCAACTTTTCCCATCACAGTTGGGGTACACCAAGGATCCACACTGAGCCCATATTTGTTCGTTCTTGTTATGGATGAGTTGACAAATAATATTCAGGATGATGTGCCTTGGTGTACGTTATTTGTTGATGACATGTATTGATTGACAAAACTAAAGATGATTTGAATGATAAAGTTGAACTTTGGAGAAAGGCATTGGAATCAAATGGATTGATGAATAGTAGGAGCAAAACTGAGTATATGTATGCAATTTCAACCAATCTCACAATGTGAATGGTGGAGCCAAGTTGGACGGAGTAGATATACCAAAATGTGATAAATTTTGTCACTTGGGCTATTTCATTCAAATAGATGGGGATGCCCAAAATGACATTTTTCATAGGATCACTGTAGGATGGTTGAAATGGAGTGCAGCTAGAGTATTATGTGATCGGAAGATCCCTCTCAGACTAAAAAGCAAGTTTTATAAAACTGTTATACGACCAGCCATGCTTTATGGGAGTGAATGTTGGGCGGTGAAGAAATAAGGACTCAACAAGATGAACGTGGTTGAAATGTGTATGTTTAGATGGATGTGTGTGAAGACAAGAAAAAATTGCTTGAGAAATGACTATATCAGGAATAAAGTGGGGGTGGCGAGCATTGGGGACAAGTTGTGGGAGGACCGACTCAGATGGTATGGACATGTACAACGCAGACCGACTAATGCACCTATATGAAGTAATACTATTGAGGCAAGCACAATTAATAGAAGAAGAGGAAGGCCTAAATTAACATGGGAAGAGCTTATAAAGAGAGAATTTGAATCTCTACATCTCAACCAGAATATGACCCATGATAGAATTGAATGGAAAAGGAGGATCCATATAGCCGACCCCAGCATAGTTGGGATTGAGGCTTAGTTGTTGATGATGATGATGATGGGTAACACGTGTATGGTGAAGGGGAAATTGATGGGGAAATAATAACAAAGTATTGCTTGTTACATGGGTATGAGGATGGGAATAGGGTTTTTTTTTACGAAAAGTACCTCATACAAGTATAAACTCTATATATTAAATTTGATACAAACTTAAAAAAATCTTTTTAACATAAGTAACTATCATCAAATTCATCATGGTTATCATTAAATTTTATTATTTGTATGAACTATTTAATTGTATAAAAGTGTGTCATGTAATTACTTAGAAAGTGATTTGGCCTGAAACTTTTTCTTCAAGGAATTTTTTTTATGGTATTCATTCCGCGAGAACTGAGATTTTCAGTATCTCTACAATATTTTTTATGAAGGAAAACATAGCAGCATAGATTTAGTTTATTACTTGAGTTTATATGAGAGAACGTCACTACTTATATGGATAGAAACAATTTAGTGGGGAAAGTTGTCTGGAGGGAAACATTGTTATGGAAAATTATATTGCTAGAATTAAATATATTTTTCATAAATCAAATCTAATTTTTAGTATACAATTATTTATTTGTATATAATAAATGTTTAAATTGAAATCAAATTTTGACAGGAAATTTATTTAAAAAATGTTGTTTACTTAGAGGAAACGAGATCTATGAGGGAATGGCATCCATGGAGGGGAAATAATTTTTACAAAAACTCTAATTAAAGTGAAATATATTCTTAGAAGGAGTTTTTTAACAGGAAGGAACTAGTTTTAGTTAGGAACACGATAACAAAATAAATAAAACTTCAATAGGTGGAAAAAAATCTTAGAGAAATAAGATAAAGTAATAGTATTTAGAAGGAAATATGTTTCAGTGGAAAAATGAAACTTATCGAAGAGAAAATCTTAGAGGAAAATATGTTTGTCTAGAGAAGAAAAATATGATGGATTTATTTTTGCATTTTAAATAATTAATAGAGAGTTAATTTTTTTTAAATAGTTTTTTTTCACCATCATTCACCATACTTTTTCATGAGGTTAAAAAAGGCAAAAATTCATCATCGATTTTCCATGAAAAAATTTCCCTTATCATCACCGTATTTATGAAACAATATTTTTTATTTGCCAACATTCCCCTCCCCCGCTACACACCAAACACAACTGAAAACTAGCTATTTCCTCCTTGTTTGCTTATTTTACTTTATCTTTTTGATATATTATTTGTATGTGTAAAATTAAAATGGTGCTTTTAACAATGTGTGTATGACTTTTATATCACAAAATTTAAATAATATTTTGGAAATTGCATGCCTTTTTCTGATTTGATGGCATAAAACAAACTCTATAGTCTTTAGAGTGAAGGAAAATATCATAATTTTTAAAATCACAAACGGGTCCATGTGTGTACACTACACTTTTGTCTTTCTTTTTAAAAATTACATATTGTATAAAAAGATTCATCTTTACTATATAACAAAACCCATGGAGGGGGTTGGATGCAATTTTTTCCGTATCTGTTTGGAATTATAAACAACTCCATGTGTGTGTACATTACACTATTATCTTCTTTTTTTGAAATTAAATATTGTATAAGAAGACTAAATAAATGATCTAAATATATGTTTCCAATATTTTTTTAATTAAAAGTTAGTCCCTAGTGTGTAGATTGTTTTTAGAATTATGAGTTAATATTTATTCTAATAAAGATGCGTGTACTTTAGAAGAAAACTCGTGGAGGTAGATAAATATATTTGTTCCTTTTTTTAATTTACGAACTGATCCACGTCTATTAACAATAATTTTGTCCCTACTTTTTAGAATTATATACTATTTAATATAACCCAATGAAGGATTTAAATAAAAAAATCATGATTTTTGAATTATAAATTAGATTTTGTGTGTAAAATACAATTTGCATCGACTTTGTAGAATTATGAGTTGATCTTTTTGTGTTCTAATTATTGATACCCCATTTTTACTCACTCTGCAAAAATTTTAAGGTTAATGTTAATTCTCTGGTTAATGATGGAGTTCATTCAAGTTTTTTCACATTGTCCACATATCTCACATTTTTACACATTTATCTCTTATCCCCCTTTTCCATAATTTCCAACCTTTACTGAGGATTTGGGATTAAGAAAATCTTTTATCCGGACTTGGGTGAATTTTGTTCATGAATTATACTTTTTATAAGTCTTTTTTCCATAAACTGCCCAATTGTATTATCACGAATAATATACCCTCTTTTCCCCTAAGTATAATTTAATTGTATTTTTCCTCACAAAAAATACATATCTTTTAGATAACAATGAAGGATAATCTTGGGTTAATGTCTTTTCTCTCTCTTTTATTATTTTATTGACTTTTATTCAGAATTTGCATTTTCTTCAAATTTTCTAAAACATTCCTAGAATATCCAATAAATCAAAAAATAGGCATTATTGAGTCTGCACCACCTGGTGGATCAAAGCCATCTATCTTGTGTCACGTGAATGATAGCCTTGATCAGCAGGTGGCGCCTCATGGTGCATCGGCTCAATCTATTGCCTCTTCCAGAACCTTTTAGTTGGAAACCCAGAACCTAATTCTATCTTATAAAAAGACCCACATATCCATTGCATTTTGGGCCCCTTTCATCTATTCCGAAGTCAGAGAGCAAACTACATCCCTCTTTTATTTTATACATGTGATCAGTGTTGACTTTAGGTCAATGTTGACTCTAGGACTAAATTGACCAAACCCTTGTTTTGATGATGACTAAATCATTCCACTAAATTGTTTCTAATGCTTCTACTTGAGTGATTTCAAATTAGGTGTAGACACACTCTAAATGTCCTAACTTGCGCATCTCAAATTGGAGAAAAAACAAGTAAAAATCAATACAAGTGCACTTTTGTGGAATATGATGTAAATCCATTAGAATCATGTTGTAAATCACTTGTAATGATTGTATGACTTATAATTAAGCTTAGAAAAAATCGAAAACACTTAAATCAAATATTTAAGCACTCAAAAACTATTTTCTAAAATTCACATTAGGTTGTTCATCGATCGTGTTGCAAACTCAACCAATCCTTATTGGATTATGAGAATATCTTTTGATCGGTCAAGTTACCATTTCATAGCTCGACTGATCCCTCTATAGATCAAGACTGATTTAAGTGGATCGGTCGAGTTGCCATCAGGACAAACTCGACTGATGAATAAAATTGGTCTTGTCGTATAGTGGGATCGGATGAGTTATCTTTATTGAAACTTGACTGATCGCACTATACGGAGAAGTCTAAACAAATGCTTCTAGCTGTTAGAACATTGTAAAACTCAAAAAAATATTCATTAAAACATCCCAAACGACTAGTATTCCTCCTTAAGTGTTCGCAAAGGCTTCTATGCATCCTCAAATATAAACAGGACCCCTTGGGATTCATCTCATAGTTAGCCAAGCACTATGAAGATTAGGTCCCTATTCTATAGTTGAGTGGTTCTACATCCTCCTCTCTCTCTACACGTAATCACTTACTACATCCATTAGAGTGAGTAGGAGATTTATAAGAGAGCTTGTCCTACATGTATATCTTGTGAGGCTCTCACTTCCACCACTCCCAATTTCTCATTTCAATCATGAAGATGAAGGTTATCTCTCTTGGATAAGAGTGTTGAAGAAGAACAAGAGAATGAGCCCCTTAGTGAAGAACAAGGACAAAGACTTAGAGAAATATTGGGTAAGCCCTTGCTGAAGGCAGAAATTTCCTTGCTCAAGTGGGTAACTCCTTGGTGAAAGCTTCTCCTTGGCGAAGGTGAAGTCAAAGGCGGAAGATCCAAAAAGAGTGGGTAATTCCTCAAAGACTGGAGACTTTCCAAGAGTGGGTGAGTCTTTTGTGAAGGTATGAGACTCCTTGAAAAGTGGGTAAGTCCTTGGGTAGGTTGAAGACTCTTGGTTGGATAGGTAAGTCCTTTGAAAGGTCATGTATTGTAAGTCTTATGAATGAATATAAGAGTGAAATGGTTAAAAAATCTTAGAGGTTGACCTCTCTAGGTAGTGGACTGACATACTTCTATTTTGAAGTCTAGAACCAGTCTACATAGCTTGTCAATTGGTGCATGTTCAATCTCTCTCATCCTTGTTATGTATGTTTAGTTGCACATCAAATTTCCCATATTAATAACCTTATCTTATGAAATATCTTGAAGGTATAATGAATTTTATTTAAGTGCATTCAACTCTATTCAATCCCCCTAGAGCATCCAATCACCCATCTTAGGATCCAACAATCAGAGGATCCTTCCTTTGACGCCAATTGCTCTGGTGACGTCAGTAGGCTGCTCAACAATTACACATGCAACTTTCTCCATTACATTCATTATTATTACCATTTGATTCATAATTGTTGATTATGCACACCATTTTTAAAGATCTAAGACCTTTCTCCACTAAATATACAACGTCTCTCTCTTCCTTCACATTAGTCTGAACCGCGATGATGAGACTCGGTCGTGGGGGGTCATGATGTGATTGGGATCACAACACACCTAAAAACTAAGAATTTTTGAGATATGACGTGAAAGAATGATCATATCCAACCCCAAAGGTCTGTTAACATAAAAAACAAACACTTTTTCATCGAGTTTTCTTATGTTTTCCTTATTAACAACCTCGATCGCCATCGTTTTTTATTCGAGATGATTAAGAAGGATGCAAATCCGCTCATGGTAAGATAGGGGTGCTAACACCTTCTCCACTCATAATAGGATTGGCGAATCCGATCTCTGACTTGCGCATCCTTGAGTGGAGTCAAAATTGGGTTTGTTATGTTTTCCCATATCTAAACACCCACCTTTGTTTCCATTATATCATAAATAAAATTAGGTGGCGACTATGAAAGCTTTATCAATTTATCATTTTCTTTTATTTTCCTCCTAGTTTCATGAACGCATGATCTTGTGAATTTTTAGTTTGGGTACAATAGTTTGGCGAGTGCGTTGAGGACAGTCAAACGATCCGATTTGAGCTTTTTCCATCTCATATTTTACCGACTGGTTGAGATTTTTGTTTTCCCATCTGTTTTTCTTTCATTAGTTCTATTTTTTTCATAAATCTAAAGATTTTCACACAAGAAAAAGGACAACAAATCGGAGGAATCTGCCACACACACAAAATTTGCAAAAAAATAACAAAATACTAAAAAGAGTTTTTTCTCATTCGTTGCTTTTTGTTTTTCAGGAACACAGTGAAGCCGCAGGAATGGTCTATTCCACCAGTAAAAAAATAATTTTTTTTTGATATTATACCCAATCCAAAACATCCTACGGTCATGAAAACAGAGGGAAAACTAAAGAAAATGACAAATCGATAAAACTCAGAACTGCTACCCAATTTTATTTGTAAAACAAAGGAAAAACAAAAGTGTCATTTAAATCAACTCAGAAATTCCAAAAGGACTTTACTGACTCCAACCAATGACAGATAAGAAAGCTATACATGTCAGAGATTAGATTTGACGATCTTGTTACAACTGAGGAAGGTATTAGCATCCGCATCTCGTCTGATAATGGTGTTGCATCCTTCTTAGTCATTTGGATAAAAATAATGGTGCTTGAGGTTGTTAATAATGAAAATAAAGAAAAAGATGATAGAAAGAGACTTTTATGTAGACGGACCTTTGGGATAGGAGACAGTCATAACTTACCCTTCATAGCCCCAAAGGTCCTAATTTTTAAGTGTCGTGTGGTCCCAGTTGCCTCAGGACCTCCCACGGAGAAGATCTATTGTTGGTAGCTGGGATCGATGCATAGGAAGAAAGATGGAGTCAGGGAAATTTTATAGAGAGAGAGAGAGTTGAGAGATATTTGATTTAGCAATATCTTAAATCTTTAAAGTAGTGTGCATATATGAATAGTTATGAATAGAATAGATCAGAGAATGCAATAGTTATTGATATGGATAAATTAGAGAAAGCAATAGTAGTTATTGAGCAACCTATGAGAGTTTAGAAATCAGGTGGTGTTAGAGGAAGGATCCTCTGATCATGAACAAAATTTAAAAGTGAGAGATAGTCATTTTTTGGCTTCGGGAGAGACAAAAGGGGATTGAATATGTTTGGTATGGGGTCTATTTATAGGTGAATATTGAGATTTAGGATTTCCAACTAGAAGATTTTAGAAAAGGTGGTGGATCATGTTGATGTGTTGCAAGGAGTGGCCCGCGGATTGAGGCAACATGCCATGTTGAACATGGTGGTTTGTTGTGATCTATAGGATGCCCTGGGCACGATAGAAGGAAACAAATAAAAAAATAGAAAACTGGACTTCTTGGACAGAAGTTCACTGGTGCATTACTATGATGCACCAACTATTTCTACATAAAAAAGAATTTTATTAGTCAGCCTAGCGAATGCCTAGATCCGTTGGGCCCCCCTGGGCTGAAAAAAATGGTGCTTTGTTTCCTAAAATTGGATATTCGGGAACGTTTTGACAATATTTTGGAATGTTTTTTATGAGATATGATTATATGACTAAAACTCATTTTTTAAAAGTAAGTGGAAAGTTTGGATTGTGAATTAAAACTGAATAAAATAATGAAGGAGAGAGAAAATATATTAATTTAGGATTATCCTTTATTATTATTCAAAATATATGTATTTATATGCAAAAAAGGCAATGATTTACCTAGGAGGAACAAAGAATTATTTTATTCAGGATAAATCAAATGGGAAATTTATGGAAAGAATGATTATAAAAGCAGAATTGTTGGGTAAATTGTGGTTAGGTCCAAATAAAATATTTTCTTTGTCCCAAACCCTTAGTGAGTGGTAGATGCGTAAAATGTATGGTTTAAATAGGGGGGAATATGGAAACATATGAGAAATGTGAAAAAGGAATAGAATGTGGAAGGTATGAAAATATGGGAAAATGTGTAAAAATGTGGAAAAGGGTGAAAAGATAAAATTGGGTAAATTTTGGAATTTGGAATGAATTCTACCATTATTTAGAGGATTAACATTTAAGCATGAAATTTTGTTGAGTGAGAAAAAATGGGGTGTCAACATCCGACCACTTCCAACTTTTGGCAGTACGACAACTATCACATTTTTAGCAATTGTTGTTTTTAGGCTTAACCTCCACTTCCCTTCCAGGGTTTGCTTCTGCTTCTCTTTAAGGGTTTGCCAATGCTTCCCTTCTTTATTTCTTTTTTCTTTTTCTCTCCTACTTCCTTTTTTATTTTATTATATTATATTTATTATAAATATAGAAATAATAAATGAATAGAGAAAAGGATGAAAGAAGTCTTCATGATGAGCAAGATCAATCAATACATTCACAATTGGTAGTATTTACTTTAATATTTAAGAAATTATAGATTTGAGTCCTTAATAACTGCATAATTGTTTCGTTTATGCTTATTGTTTTAAATTTCATGATTTCTTGTTGTGGGCGTGCTTCAGAAAATATTAAAAGGTTATAATTGCACCATGCAGACATATGAACTCATGCATCATGGAAATGGTGTCAACATTCATATTGGGTCTTTGAAAGTGGCCCAAAGTTGTTTGTAAAGGTACGGGAAACACGTTAAGCTAGACATCCAAAGGCCTTGGGACACCCCCTCTCCTACCACTCAAGTCTGATTATACCTCCCTAGTCGCAAGGTACATTAGGATCAGTACCCATAATCAAAGAACACGGGTTACCTCCATGATGAGTGCCATTAAACCATAGAGAACATAAGGACCAACCCCTCCTATGCAAGTCATGCTTGAGTGAGGATGTAAATTATATATGAACTCATAGGCTAAAAAGGGGAACTTTATCTTATTCACCTGCCTCTTATGATTAGTTGTTATAAAATTCTTTAAGATTTTTGCCCATTCTTCCAATCCTGAGGTTGTTAAAGGATGTATGCTTTATGATTGTAGTCATCATGGACGAATTATTTTTGTTTTCTAATATCCTCGTGTTTAAAACAAGCTTATTAAGACAACAATCTCAAATAAACAACATTATCAAAATAATAATGCCAATGAACTCACATGATCTCAACAATCTTATCATCTTCAACGATCTCACGTTATATCAAAAAATCTTAAGCCAACTATCTTACCATACCAATGATCTCACATGATCTCAAACTATCCCAAATCGTTTCAAATGATATGAATTATTTAATCATTGTCCATAATATTTGTTAAATCTACAACAAACTCAAATGATCCCTCTCACCAACCAAACTTTATTCACTAATTTCTTATGAAAAAAAATCCCAAAAAATATTTTCAAAATAAAATATTTTCAAAACAAATAAAAAGATAAATAAATTTTTGATACAAAAAGAGAAAAGTACTATAAAAATACAAAATATGAAAAAAATATTTTAGACAAATAAAAAAGAAAAGTCTTTTCAAAACCAAAAAAGGAGAAAAAAAACGTCAAAAGACAAAAAGTAGTCTTTTTAAAAAAAATCTAAAAACTATTTTGAGAAAATAAAAAGGGAAATATTGTCAAAACAAAAAGAAAAGTCTAGCTCCAAAACAAAACAAAAAAACCTTACCAAACAAAACAAAAGAAAGTTCTTTTCAAAAAATATATTAAAAAAATAATTTTGAAAAAGGAACAATATTTTCAAAGATTTTTTTTTTCAAAAAGAACAATGTTTCTAAGAAAGGAACCAAGTTTTTCAAAATGGAACGGTCTTTAGAAAAAACAAGCTATTCAACAAAAACAAAAAACAATCTTCTATGACAAAGTTGAAAAATGTTTTCAAAATACTCAAACTTGAACAATCTTTTCAAAACTCAACAAGAGTGAATTGTCCTTCAAAAATAAAAAATATTGAGCAATGCTTTTAAAACCCAACAAAAGATAAGAATCTTTTCAAAGTTGAACAACCTCTTCAAGGATCTTCTGAATTGATCCACATTGAAATGTGATCCGGTTGTGGTCTCTTCTCATGAGACACCGCTCATGCTAGAAACCTTTAATATCCACCAAAAGGTTTCTGAAATGCTATTCATGTACTTAGAATGCTCTTCAATCTTCTTCTTTGACCACACATTAGTCAAAGAGTCATCCTTTCTGGGAAACTCCTCCAGAACATCTTGACCTCTTGAGAACTAAGTTTCTAAATCTCATGCCTTACGTCGAAAGGCTACCAATTTAACCTACAAGTTGTGTACTCTCATGATCAAATCGCATCTACATTTGCGTCATTTGCTTTGGCCTTGAGCTACTCATGCCCATGTTTTATCAATTACATACTTTCTTGAAGGGCCTCTACTCAGCTTGATCCTATCAAGACAAAGCTTCACCATTATGATCGATGTAGGGCTACTCAATCCTCAATTTTGGATATAACTTCCAAATCATGATAGAAATATCGACTCATGCCCCAACTAGAACAACTTTATTTGATAGGAAGGATTTTCTATCTTGATTGAGATGTCACCTAGTAGCATGTGTTTGTCCACCTTTTCCTACCCTACACCTAGGGTTGAGCATCAGACCGGGCCGGCCCAACCCAGCCCGCTACCCGACCCATCAAACTCGACCCAGACCCGACCCTGATATTCTAAATGGGCGGGCCGGGCCGGCATTTTAGGCCCATTTTCTTATCCGGGCCGGGCTCGGGCCACCATAAACCCAGACCCGAAACCCAGTACCCGGCCCACATAAATAATCTATATCATATAATATAAATACACAAATATGTATATCATTTTAAAACTTCTTTTTTCCATAATAGGATATGTCGTCTAATGATTGATATAATCAACCAACTCCCCCTATACTAATAGTTGGTTATAATAACAAGTCTAATAGTTGATCGATATGAATCAACAACTAGCAACAACATTATGGATTATTAATTTGTCTGCTCATTCATATTATGTTCAACCTTCACGCAAAGCACCGCCATTCCTAACACAACGACATTCTAAAATTTAATAAATATGTCTACAACAAATATCTTTCTACTTATATATAAATTCATCATTGATTGTAAATCAAACACATCATTTTGATGAAACCTATTGTTAGACGGGCTAGCCCGAGCCCGGCCCGAAACCCATATTTTTATACGGGCCGGGTACGGGCTCGTCTTTCTTAAAAAATTTCGGGCCAAAACCCGGCTCGTGGCCCGCATAATAATATGGATATGGATCTGGGCCTGTCAAAACCTGGGGTGACCCGACCCGATGCTCATCCCTACCTACACCACAGTCTCAGACCACGACCTAAAACTAGGCCATTATGATGCTTTCAATTTCATATATATACGGTCCCGGACTACAACCTAAAAGTGGGCCATTACCTTACTTTAACTTTCATATATGTATGGTCCTAGACCACGACCTAAAACTGGGACAACACCATGCCTTCACTTTCATATCTATATGGTCTTAGACCCAGACCAAAAACTAGCCCATCACCCAAATATACCCATTTTTATACGATTCCTGGTTAGGACCTAAAACTGGACCAACACACACCTTTTCACTTTGAGTATTTATATCATAAAGTCTCCCCCGAGGTGATATGATTCACACACACCCATATCTAGCCATAGTCTGTAGCCTCATGAGGGTCACCTTGGCCCTGGATACCTCTTTTCTTGTAAGTATCTCTATACTCACAAATTCCCCCTGGGAGAGACGAATATCACACACTAATATCCTTTTTCTTATGAGTATTTCTCTTGTAAAATCTCACCTAAGGAAAGAGAAATGGCACACACTCATATCTAGCCAAAGTCTCTAATCCTGAGAGGGTCACCTTGTCCCCAGATACCCTTTTCTTTGTGAGTGTCTCTCTGTTAAAATCTTCCCCTATGAGAGAGGAATCTCAAACACCCATATCCAACTACTATTTTTGGTCCCAAAAGGGTCACCTTGTCCTTGATATCCCTTTATTTTTGTGATTGTTTCTCTCATAAAGTCTCCCAAAGGAGATAGAGATCTCACACACATATATCCAACCATAGTCTTTGGCCCCAAAAGGGTCATGTTGTCCCTGGATATCTCTTTATCCATTTGACTATTACTCTCATAAAATCTCCCATGAGGAGAGAGGAATCTCTCACACCCATATCCAGCCACAGTCTTTGGCCCCAAAAGGGTCACCTTGTCTAGGGATATCCTTTTTCCATGCGAGTGATTTTCTCATAAAATCTCCCCCGATGAGAGGAAAATCTCACACACCCATATCTAGCCATAGTCTCTGGACCTAGGTGGGTCACCTTATCCCTAGATATCATTTTCTTATAAGTACTTTTCTCATAAAACCTTCACCCGAGGAGAGAGGAGTCTCACACACTTAGATTCAACAACATTCTCTCACCCTGAGTAGGTCACCTTATCTTAGACATCCTTTTCCTTGTGTGTATTTCTCTCATTAAATCTCCCTTGAGGAAAAAGGAATCTCACATACCCAGATACAATCACACTCTCTGGGCACAAGAGGGTCACCTTATCCCTAGATACCCACTTCCTTGTGAGTGTTTCTCTCATAAAATTTCCCCTTAGAAGAGAGAAATGTGAGGACCCTAACCCACGTTTTGGGATAACCCTATTTGCTTAGCTTAAGTATGTTTCTTAGTTGCTTGCTCTAATCACTTGAGATGTAATTAGGGCATGTTGGAGGTTTGAGTTCCTTGTTTAAGTTTGTTTGGTTGATGCTTGTGTTTTGTGGAGAGGTTTGGTGTAAATTGTAATTCACCCAAGAGAAGGGGTTGATGTGCAAGTTTGCCACCTCTAGAGTGTTCCTTCTCCCTCCTGACATCATCTAGAGGAGTGAGAGAGAGACGGGACATTGGTTGAGCCTTGGTTGAGTGGTGACATCCTTGGTGATGTTTTGCACTCATGTCTGAGGTGTGCCTTGCACCTGGAGGTGTTGTCTCGGGCTTTAGAGCCTTGGAGAGGCCTCCTATCAGTTTGTGGGTGTCTTGAGGGACATTCTATCAGGTTGTGGGTGTCTTGAGGGACATCCTATCAGTTTGTGGTTCCTAGGGTTTACCCCTATCAGTTTGTGATGAAGGTAGAGATGTGTATCGACCTTGACCTAGGAAGGAGACCTAGAGGGTGAGGCATAGTTCTTATCACCTTCTTGCATGGTGTTGCATGTGGCCTTTCTTCATGGACATGTGTCATCTAGGGTTCTTTGGTGGTGAGACCTTTCTTTTGTTTCTCTCTTTCATCTCTCTTGTATATATATATCTCTTTCTCTCCATGCAAGAGAAACCTTTTGGTTATCTTTGCATTCTCTCCTTGGAGGTCGATCTTGAGCTTGAGGAGTGCTCTCCCTTGGAGCTTGGTGGATGAGCCTAAGCTTGCGGTGTTCTCTTTTCATCTTCTTCCTTGCTAAGACATGATCCTTAGCTCTTCTTTCTCTCCTTCTTTCTTCTTCTCGGCCATGGACCTTGGTTATCTCCTTTCCCTCTCATGCTCTCATAACCATGGTTCCATCTTCTCTCTTGGAGGTGTTGTGGTGTTCGAGCTTGGAGGATCTTCTTCTACCTTGGATCTTAGAGCTTGGTGGTGATCCTTGAGGTGGGTTATATAACTCTAAACCCTCTTTGTTATTATCATCTCTACTGGTTATGTTGTTCTTTATTCTTGGCTCGTTATCTCTTACATACTAGTAACTTTTCTTGGTAGCTTTGCATTTTGTTTTGGTAAAGGAACTTTTCTTAGTTGCTGCTTTGCATTGCACTTTATTTTTCCTTGCTAGTAGTGTCTTCTTGAGGTTGAAGATGAGGTGGTTGATATGCTTGTGGAGTTTGATAGGTACGTTATGCCGAGATGTTTGGGTGGCCGTCACGACCTATGACACCCCTGGTCGTCACCCTTTGTGACAGGTCATCACAACCTTGAGAGGTCTAGATCGACACTCTTCAGTAGCATTTTGGTCATTATGCCTTATGCTCAAGTAAGCATCAAGATGTGCTATGACGATGTGCGATGTGGAGCGGTAGCCATCATGGTTAGCCGTTACCCTTGGGTGCGTTGCTTGGAGAGATGAGTGTTTCCCGCCAGGCTTTGACCATTAAGCCCTGAGAAGGGTAGATGCTCGACATTCTGATATGTCTAGGGTTGCATTGCCCGACACACCTCATGTCCATCGTAAAGTTGTGTTAATCAGATATATCGACGCCCGTTACGCCTTGATGGTGTGGCCCGATACACTTTATTGGCCGACACCCTCTCCTTTAGGTGTTGTGCCTGATATACACATAGTGATTCCTAAATCGATACAAACTTTGGGTAGGTAGGTCGATACCCTATGGTTGCTCGATACCTTTGAAGGACAATCTAATACCCTATGTGGAAACCCTAATCAGTGCCTTGTGGTGGTGTTTATTATACACCATGTTGATGTTGGGGTCACATGATAAGATATGATACCCTATGGGGTGGTTGTGTGTATGATGATAAGGGTCATGTTCCTATAACCTCTATCTTATAACATGTGTCGTAATGATAAGGAAAGTGATAACCTAAGGGTGGTTGTTGATCCAACCATGTAAAACCTAATCGGGTAAAATGGAACCCTAATTGTAATGGTGTAAAATGTTTGGCATGGATTCTACAAAATAATAGTGTCAATGATGTATTGCTTCCCCTGTTACATGTCTCTAACCATTCAGGTAATATCAGTTGATGCACACAGCCATGTATGAGCTATGGTGATATTGATATGTTTGTTAATCCTTATGAAGCACATGTGAGATGGTGACTCTGAAAGAGGAGGGAAATGGTCTTATGACCTAATGACGGCTTATTGCCTTGCATGAGATATTTTCCCTCAATGATGAGAGGAGGGGTTTTCACCCCAAGATATGTGGTCCTTATGATGGACATTGGTCCTTGTAACACACATTGGTCCTTGTAATGAACATATGATGAATAACATGCATAAAGTGATGATGTGATGAGATCATACCTTATATGTTTCAATATGTTTTGGTGATGAGTTATGCCTTTGTTTATGTAGAATTTGTTTAGAGGTTGTACGTTGTAACTTGATTGATGCTAAAGATGTTTAAATTGGTCTAATTAATCAAGTGAAATCTAATAACGTAGTTTGCCCTATGCCATAGATCCATTCAGTGTTATCAATTTGCTGAATGGTGAAACGAGTTTAACTCAGAGCGCATATTTTTGTATATGCGGGGTACAAGTCGAGTAATTCCTTGTATCCTAAAATACAGGATGTATGAGACGACCATGCGAGTTGATCTCATTGTGGTGTGGATGACCATGCGTGAGCCACTTCTTTTGTTAGAACGGCCATGAGTGAGCCTGTTCTTCTAGCATCGTACCTATACCAAGGTGGGCTAGTTATGATTATATATATGGATAGCCATGCGTGAGCCAATCCCTAATTTTGACTATCTGTCATTGTTGTAGTTGACTGATAAGTCTCTGCGGTATCTTCTCTTATGCTGACCAAGAGGTGTGGTGAGGTCTTGGATTTCAACTTTTCTATTAGACCTTGTATGGCACCGATTCTGACTTTTTGAGTGGTCGGTTGGATTTGGGTGGTACAACTCAAATTCTTGGGGCATAATACCATACATAATCAGCCATGTAGTATACTTGTATAGGATCAAAATACGAAAACATTGGATGAGGCCTTACTTGATCTTTATACAATGTTGTTGATAGGAAATAAACATGATCTTCATATTCCTTTCAGATTATTAAGATGTTTCATAATTCAACAATAATTGCTCTTCATGTAAATGATCATTATTAGTTTCACTCAGTTGTAATTACATTGTTGCTTAGTTTATTATATCTGGGATAATAATAGAGTTGGTGGTGAGTTATATCTCCCGTTGAGATTTGGAATCTCACCCCGTGGGTTTCCCACACCCTTTTAGGTGGACGAGCTGAGGAGGTAGAGACCGTGCAACAAAGGTTGAGGAGCAGCAGGAGGACCAGTAGCTGACGAGGTTGGCAATGTTGCAATTTGTCTTTTGTTGATAGAGTCCTAGAGTCGTCCCTATACACTCAGGTCTTTGGGAATGTTTTGTATATGCTTTGCGAATATGCTTCTTTATGTGGTTGGCTTATATACATGTTATGTACAGTTATGGTGGAATCATGTATATATATCCTAGAACAGTTCTTTGGTTATAGGTTGACATCATGCCTTGTATATCCTTTGAGGCATGAAAGGACTTATATGTGAAGGTTCTTTCCGTTTGGCAGATTTATGAAAAAAGTTTTAATTTAGTTTGTCTGATAATACACTTGTTAATATTTCTTTCACAATTTTGTTTTGAGTAATCTCACTTTGTGTGGCATGTGGTGTCACCTCCATGACAGAAAACTCATATGTTGATCCCCAATGAAAGTCTCTATTTATGAGTGGTCACCTTGTCCCTAGACCGTATTCACTTCACCCTTCTACAACCAACAACCATGATCCACATGGTTTATCATAGTGATATTAAACATATCTCATGGAAATACTAGAAGAATTCTTTTAGATCGTTGAATCTAAGGACACATGCCTCTCCTCATATCATTGGATCTAATGATCTAGGATGACACATGAAAAATCCTATTCTGGACGAAGGGCAATGTTCCCAATAGATCTTTGTCCACTTTTCCATGCAAGGTGCAAGTTACCATTTTCTATCATGGTATTGGACACCCTCTTCTACGTAAGAGGCAATTTCTGATGGATCCTACATAGAATTTTGAGGATACAAAAACATGAATGCCATCTACTTAAGCATCTTGCCTAGTGCAAGGGGTAGTTTGTTTACAACTACATTTCTTCGCTTTTTGACTCCTTGCCACACAAGGGGTAGATTCCTAGTTGGTCTCCCAATACTAACAACCAATAGTTCCACCCTCAACATAGAGTAGGATATCACAAAAGTATCTAGAAGAAGAACTCTTATTGGTAGTTTCAAAATGACCTTTCATGAGGAAAAGAGCTTGTTGAGATGGCAAGCAGAAACAAACATTCCAATACTGGTGAGGTGATGAAGACATTGGTTGAAGACTTTCATGATGAACTAAAGACTCGACTTGAGACAACATCCGTTCGGTGGACAAGATAGGAAGATGAACCACAAATCATATCGTTACTTGAGTGAGGTTGCATGCAAATGATCAAATGGTAACACGGGATAGCTAAATCCATAGATACAAAATTTCCCCTTTACATGTAACGCACAACTATCATCACTATACAACATGCATGGTGAACAACTACATCATCTTGGACAACTCCCACCAAGGATATACCAGTGCAAGAATGTTACGTCTGAGCACCTATAGTAAGAGACATCTATGACACACACATTAACTTCACAGAACAACCAAACAGATGATTATATATAAGAATTTAGTGAACAATTAGAAGTCATTGTTTATCAAGGAAAAAGGCCAAAAGCTACAACGTTTTAGAAGACTATGATTCCATCATAGCAGAAGAGGTCTTATTTAGTCAAATCCACAATGTACTACTCTCCATCGCCACCTTGAAACTATCCTCTTCTTCTAGGACCATATAGGTGCCCACATCATCCATGATTAGTCACAACATTCAAAGCCACAGTTCTCTTAGAGATCAAACATGTTGTTGGTCAAAGCATGAGAGAAATCATGCATAAACTGGGAGATCTAGAGGTCAAGATAGCAAAAATTGAAGCCTTCAGAGGTCACCATCATAATATCAAAAATTATGATTGCCCAAGCATGACAAAAAATATACATCTTTAGAAGTGATTATTGCTCCCATCAATGTCAAAAAGGAGATTCCAATATAGAAACCAAAGAGAAGGTTCACACCCATAGGGTTCTATCCCAGTAGAATTCTTCCATTGATTGAGCACCTGGTGGATTTCCAGTCATAAGGAAACCTCCCAATCCCTTGCCAAAGAGCCACGATTCCGATGATCATTGTGATTTCCATCACAACAAGGGTCACAAAACAAATTCATGTATAACGCTCAAGCATGACATTCAAGGCCTAATTGATGCAGATTTGGTCCATGTGGATGCACTGACAGGTGCAATCACTCTAGAGCGTGTTGACAAAGAGCCAGATGCAACCACATAATTGATTGAATCATTTCTCGCCAAACCAAAGTAGAAACACACCAAGCGATGCAATCACTCAGTTGATTGAGTCTCCACTCGAGCTAGAGATCTACAAGATAGTACCAAGAGATACAATTTTCATGATCCATAAAGTATTCATGGATCATAAAGGATCTATACAAATGTTTTTTCTTAAACATCAAAATAGATAAAATAGAAATTTGAAAAAGAAGAAAAACTTAAAACCATAATGATAAAAATAAAAGAATAAAAAAACAAATCGTAATGAAAAAAATAAAAATCTCAAAATAAAAATAAAATCATAAAAAATAAAAGATATTCATTAAATTACTTAAGTACATGGACGCTTCCCCCATGCACCCTAAAGCAGAAGGGTCAAATATAACGATAAGGCCTAGGACAGAAGGAGCATGACCATTATCCTAAGGACCCAATAGTTTGCAAGCCTAATCTCACCCATAAAAATCATTCAAACAATGAAATCATCCAAAAATTTAGGATGAAATTGCATATCCAAATCAACGAGTGTCCTCTTGTTAGTCTTGTTAAAACTGAGTGCCTCAAAGGCAAATTGGAATGTAAAGACCAAATCCTTATGATCAAATATTTACAAAATTTTATTAGAAAATATAAACAAATCTTTTTAGAATCACGCTCTACATCAGAGTCACATAATTTTATACATAGGATTGCAAAGTTATGGATACTCATTGATTCCTATATACTTTTCAAAAAGGGACAACTCTTGCACGTCTCTTCTAGGTCTTTTATTGATCACATGCCCAAGAGTTCCTGAAGGGAACCAAACCACACATGGACCCCGAGAAGGGAAACATAGGTCAACAAAGCTTGTACTGTAAAGAGACGACATCACCTCCTTACTAAAATTTAAAGGAAATACAAAACATCCACCTTTTTCCAAGAAAAATAGACAATGTGGAATGCATGTATAAATTCCAAGTAAATAAGCATGATTCAGATACATATAAAATGTCAATAGCAGCATAAATAAACTAAGTTATTACACTACTTTTTAAACTCTTATTCACTACATGAGTTTCTTTAAAAAGCAAAAGAACAGAAAGAAACTATAGGATCTAGCAATAAGAAACATATTCATCCTTTATAGAAAAACTTGAATCTACTACTCCTGAACTTGGTCCTCTTGGTCTTGTTCAACACCTTGCTCTAAACCTGGGTGGTTGGGAAAACACCCAACAAAAGGGGAAAGAAAAACAAGGTATGTGTCAGAGATAAATGAATAAGAATAAAAGATAAGAAAACTATAAGGAAATACGGATAAGATTTCATCATAAGATGAATATAGTCAAAAGAATGAGGCATAAGTAAATAGGGGCTTGCCATAACAAAAATAGTAAAATGTTGCATGCATGATTAATATTGACTAATTAAACTATGTAGGGTTGAGGCACCTACCTAACCTCAACCAATAGGTGAGGGAGAGTAACACATTCCAATCACCTACAAATATTCTATATTGGGGAGAGTAACACATTCCCTAGGGCAAATTTACACATGCCCTATCTATGGGTGGTTGTATAAAAGTACCACTACACTAGTTCAATAGTTTAATAAAATCAACATTCTAAGAACAATGGAAAGTATAAGCATCAAGTAAATATAAACATGGTAGTGGGGCACAAGACCCAAGAAATAAGCATTAAAACTGATTTTGAGGCAAATAT
The DNA here is from genome assembly GCA_963693085.1 of Alisma plantago-aquatica. NCBI lineage: Eukaryota > Viridiplantae > Streptophyta > Magnoliopsida > Alismatales > Alismataceae > Alisma > Alisma plantago-aquatica. The sequence goes on from OY856411.1 coordinate 800,734,946, forward strand.
AGCTAAGGAATTGTCAAAAAGGAAAATTAGGGTTATATAGAAGCCTCATTAGGGAAACTAGTTTAAGTTGCAAATCTTCCCAACTTAGGTGTAAGGAAAGCACATACCTTTTCTTAAGAGATCAAATTACTTATTCTTCACTACTTTGATTGATTCCAAAGCTTATTTTCCTATTTTCAATGTTTAAAAATGAATTAGGGTTTACTCATGAGTAAAGGCAAGAAAACCCTAACTTTTGGACTTTTCGAACAAAACTTTGATTTTGCCTTTAAAAATATCACCATTGACCTAGTTAGGTTTTTATGATTAAGAAAACATATAATATTGTATATTTTGGAGTTATGAATATTTAAGTGTATTTTTGGTGATTTTTACTCATTTAATTCATTTTCTAAAAATCACTTTCGACAAAACTCAAAATCATCCTTTGGAAGTATTTTTATTAGAAAGTTGAGATTTTTCTGAGTTCAGAATGTATTTTATTTTTAATTTTGGACATAGGAATAATTAGTTATGATTTTATGAAAATAAGTCAATAAGAACATGCCACGCAGGCAAAAGCAATTGCAAAGCACCAAAGCAAAAACAAAGAGGGGACCCACCTCGCCGACTTGGCCCAATAAGAACCGACCAAGTCAGGAGTCTAAGGCACGACCTTGACTCGTCCCAAAGCAAAACAAAATCGGCGAAGAGACAACTTTGCCCTTGGGTGGAAAATGAAGACAAGAAGAAAACAAGAAGGGCAAAAGAGACAATGCACACAGGTTCATCCCCTTTGTCATGCCACCCCATGACCGACGAGCAGCAGCTCACAATTTGGGAAAAATCATGTGAGTTGATCAAACTCAAAAACAAGCACATGAGAAGAACAAACAGATGATCGCGAACCTGATGAGCCAGTCAATTGGGACCGAGATGCCAAGGATCTCGAGCATGACCCACCACAAGCACAAGGACAAAACTCGATCACAGATGAACATCCATGAGAGCACTAGGGAATTTGAGGGTATGGTTGAGTTGCAAGGGAACCCAACGAGCCTCGGGTAGGGATATTTATATGTAAGGTTGTGTAGGGAGGCTAGTAGGTAGTTGCCCGAACTTGTGTGGAGAGAAAGATTTGGGGATTTCTTGAAACATTGACAAAACACCAAAATATTAGGATCAAATGATGTAGAATCAAATTTGGAAAGCATAGGAGAAGAAATCACTCGATTTCATTAAGAAATGATCAAGAAATCTCAAATCAAAATCCCAATCCGATCTGTCCTCTTTCCTTGTTAGTCATGAGCTAGGTGACGAGTTCCTAGCCGTCCGATCGATCAGGAAATCAATCTAGACTGTTCACTGGCATGAAAAAGTGAAAATAAAGGAAAAATACCGCGTGACAAGATAATTGTAATCCTAAACCAATTAGGACTATAGTGTGGATATATTAATTTCCCATTTTCTCTCTCTTCATTTGAAGGGGCAAACATGTTCCAAATTAAATGAAAATTGACATCAAGCCTATTTTTGATATGAGGAATCCGAATATGCAATTAGTTTTGCCTTTTGGGAACTTTTAGTGTGCTAAATAATCAAAACTCATTTTCTCTTTCGTACTACATTAATGGTGATAAGATTCTCCAAATTTGATGTATCTTCACCCACAAGTCACATTAAGTGCCTTGGATACAAATTTGCCATTAATTTTACATGTTGGGATTATTTGTTCATTTATTTAATATATTGAAGGTTCTACACATTTTGTCTCTCCTGATATCACTCTTTAATCAAATATTCTCCCATTTGAGTGAAAATTCACCCAAAGGTATATTTTAATATGTAGAATACGAATTTGGCATCCATTGTTGCTTTTGGAGTCTTTAAAGATTTTTTTATATATTTTTAAGTTATCTCCTATTTCCCTTTTCAATTAATACAATTATAATTACCAATTTTCCAAAAGTTGTAGAACTTATCACCCAAGCAAACTTATACTCAAAGGAAACAAATTTGGGTTTAGAATTATCCTCTAAGTTGCACTTTATGATTTTTAGGCAGTTTATCCTTATATTCACTCGATGAGAAAATAAATTCATTTATTGTCACATTATCTTCACTTTTAGGATTTTCTTTCTTTTTCCCACACAAAAGCCATAGAAACTTCTAGATCAAATTTTATTTTATCTTTATCTCTCTTAAGTGGACATTTTGCAAATTAAACCCATTAGTAAACTTTCACTGAGATATTTGTGCTTAACTCCTTGTAAAGTAAGATACTGGGAACAAATGTACACCAAACCTTAATAATTTCCACTAATTCAACATCAAGAACATAAAGGAAAGAAAATCTTAGAAAAAGACTGAAACTAATATTATACATGAATTTTAGTTCGTTACAAGTACAAATCAATATTTTGAATGTAAAAAATATGAACCTACCTACAAGATTTTTATTATAAAATGCAAAAGTTAAGTAATGCATGATAGTATAAATGGTATCAATGGATTTTCAAATTCAATAAGATTCAATATCCAATTTTGAGACTAGTAATCCAGTTTTCACATGGATAGCACATGTCAATGTCTAGTTGTTGGACAAGCCATGCATTGTCTTCTAAGGAAAATTACAAACCACCAACTGAGATCCCCAACATATAAAGGGACCCAATCTCTAACTACGCAAAGATGCGTGGAAGTGTAATCCACTAAACTAGGGGCAATAGCCTTCCCTTTTCAGACATGTAAACATTGTGCTACTATTTTCCAAGAATCAGTATTGGTGGCCTTTCAAGGAGGAAATATAAGGTTCAATATCAATTTTTGGGCCAACCAACCTATCTAGTAATGCATGAAATTAATGAGGGAAATAACTTTCCAAATAGAAATAAAAATGTTGTACCTAACGAAAAATCATTTAAAAAATCCAAACATTCCAAGTATAGAGCTTCGAGGGCTTCCTAATAAAGATCAACACATCTCCCATATTTGATGAATAGAGATATCTACAATTTGGAAAAATATGGTTACTATTGGCTTGTAATCAATTGGTATTCAATATCAATTATTTTTCATGACTAGGATTTTCTATCTCAGAGTGTTATTCATAATCTTCATTATCGTTCTAACTAGGTTATATATAATCAATGTTACATATTCAATTATATCATTTTTCTCAATATTAGTATCTCAAATATTATATTTTCTCTAGTATGATACAATTCCATTTAATAACTAAGGTTTAATATGTTTACTTCATAAGATATTATTTACTAAGATACCCTTACTAAAGACATTTAGGCTTAATATAACGTACCTATGCATATACTAGTCATACAATTGTACTTAGATTTCGATTGCCTATATGTCTACAAATATAATCTAACACCTTTGTGAAACAATTATTCTCATATATGTTCTTTCTCTTGATTACCTAATTATTCAATATAAGACTAACTATGTATATAGACGTACTTTCTAAGTACAATTTGCAATATGTAAATTACACATGCATCTAGGGTACTCAATTTATACCTTAATAGTAATCTTTTTTACAATGTGCTTAATAATCATAATCAAATCTTCACAACTTTGTCATTGTCGACATGCCTACATATATATACCATTACATTTTTATCATTGGCATTAACTATAGAATAATATTAGGGTTAAGCATAGTATTATCTATTATATCATATACTACATGATATGAACTAGCATCTATGAATATAAAACACAATATTCTAACCTACGGAACTGATGGATGCATGACTTCATGTAGTACTGAGACCATGTGATCAACTTCTGGAGAAGGCCCATGTGTATTAATGGCCTAGATCTATATTTTTAGGTCTATAGGAACAGATCCAGATCCCTCAAAATGAGAGAGCAATACATGTCTATGTCCCATGATCACACATGTTAATGTTGGTCTAGATAGAAAATTAGGCCATTGTAGTAGTAGTAGTCACTGAAGTTTCCAAATGATATAGACTAGTAGGCTCCACAATAGCATGGAGTCATTAGAAAAAGAAGGATGGTGATTCCCTCATTCTATAAGTCAGCCAACAAAGATTGGCGACAAGTCTAGGATTGGTCAGGTCTAAGCATGGCATTGATGTTGGTGATTTCATTTTTGTTAATAGGAGGAAGTGGTGGTTTCATGGAGTTATGCATTGGATTCTTGGGTCATAGATGATCTCCACTAGCTAGGACAAGGTGGAGTGGGTCTTCAGGGTCACGTGTTAGAGACATGGTTATAGATCTTTATGATTGCATCAGTGAATTAGAGGCGATCATTATTGATCATCTTGTAAATGATGATTGCCTCGCCAACTAGACTGTAAGATCTGCCATCCACGTACAAAAATCCAAAATGTGTCGCATGTTGAGGGTGAAGAATACCTAGAAGGGTGACGTTGATGCTAGAGTTGGTGGCATGGTGTTGGCTAGAGAGATAGCATGTGGCCAACAATGATTAGGTTGGTGGAGGAGGTTCTAGAGTCATGTATGGTGATGAGGAGCATCTAGGATAGAGGGTGGTGACTTTACATTCTTATTCTTTATCAGGAAGGTCCTAGCATGATCAAACTTGCAAGTATCCTGGTGAAGGTTACATGTCTTACTACTTCCACGTCAAGGTGTATAGGACATGATATAGGTGGCTATGCTATGGTTTTGAAGAACTACCTTCTGATGTAGTAGCAAGATAGGTGAAGGTAACTATTTACCAAGGGTCACAATGAGGTGTTAATGGTCGATTAAAGACCTTCACCCACTTTGATTAGTAGGAGGATAACATTGGGGTGGTGGCAACTTTAGGGTTATACCTTAATTTGTGCCACTTGGTGAAGGTCTTGGCTTTGAATGCACATGGAATGAGTCTGATTGAGTTGACATAATGGATGGTAGGGAGGCATTCGTGCTGATGCATTCTATAACCGCAGGGAAGATGATCTTTGCAGAGGGGAAGCCACTGCTCTTTAAGATAATGACTTGATCTTGCCTTGTTACTCCACATTTATAATGTCTTCTATTTTCCAATTATTTTAATTATTTTCAAAATTCAAAATATGAGCCCAAAAGTCCATGATAGTTTAAGCATGTGTTATATTTCCATTATAGTGATTAATATCCATATTAATACTCTACTTTGAACAAATTAATTATTTTCATTAGGCATTTCAATTTGTTAATACAATTTACTATTTGAGGTTGACTCCAAGCCATTGGTTAAGAAAGGTAATTGCATTATTGTGGTATAAGTCTAACAAACATATTTGAGTTAAAGTGGCAAACTGTACTAAATGATGTCAAACGAGTTCACAAGACTAAATTGAGGGACTTATTTGTAAATATTTGCCATGTGAAGAAGTTGAAATAATTAGAATATAAGAACTCAAAATGAGACAATTTGCATCAGAGGATAATAGACTTGATCAAAATAATTGAATAAGCCTTGGGATTAAGGAATGAGTTCAAATTATAAAAAATTATAGATTATAGATCAAAATAGAGTTAGCACACAAAATCTAGTACATAGCAACTATCCACCCCTTTTTGAGGTTTTCATCCTCAAAATCAATATATCTATGGTCTAACCGGGTACTACTCTCCTTCCCTTGAAAAGATATAATTATGAACTTGAATAGGTTTGTCGATTACATGTAGTATCCTTCATCAACTCTAGGTTTCTCCTCTACGGTTTTCTCATACCTCCTTGATTGAGACTTAGCTCAAGAAATCATCAATAAAATCCCATAAATCATTTTTATACATTTGAGGAAAATAATTTGTTGATGGGAAAACTTTTTGATGCAAGACCAAAAAATGGCCAAAATCAATGTGAGAACCAAGTCACAATCACCTCATGTCTCCATTATAGTTACTATTACTCCATCATTCCAACTATATGACACATTTTGGAAATTTAAGTCTCAATGAAACATAAGTCACTAAGCACTTAGCGATATCTGGTCCATATAGTTCATCTAGGGTCATGTAGTCATTTACTAGTGAAGAATCTAGATTATGAATATTAAGATTTTGTGTTACACCACAAAATTATTAATAAAGTATATTTATGATAGACAAGATTAAATATTTATTAAATTTTACTTAATCTTGTTGTAACTAATCTTTATGTGACGTTTTATTGGGTCAATAGTTTAGATATACTTTTCTTTTATTTGTCCATTTTTAGTGGGTTTTACATCAACATAATGCTAGTTCAACATAAATTATCAAAAGTTATATATATGCATATATATATATGCATGTATGTATGTAATTCTGAAAATTGGGAGTTCCAAAAATCTAGAGGTCCTAATATTTAACATATCTAACCTTTTAATTATCTTATTATGGATTGCGATGCAATTTAAATCTCATTTTTTCTTTCAAATTTGCATCTATATAGATCTAATGTTTGATTTGTAACAACGTTTTTGTTCTAATTACATATGTCGAAGGATAGACTATTATTATCCTTTTATCGGGTTAGTGACTAAGTTCAAAATTAGGATTTTCCCAAGTAGCAGACATCACTTTGGCCAGGTCGGTATGCAAAGTGAGGGATTCCCATCACCACATAAGTGGATTGGGAGTAGTTATGTCATAACCTTCAAGAAACATCCTTCATTAGATACCTCAGTTCATACCACCAACATGGTGATGGATTATTCTGAATAAGGTAACAAATTTTATGTTACATCACTCTTACATATATTTTAGGGTGTCAAATGGAAGTTATCAATTGTATGAAACTTACAATTCTAGGATTTGCTATATTTATTTATTTCCTCTATCTCATTTGCAATTACTTGTAGCTGTACCTAACTAAAAGTAGCTCTATGGTACTCTTCCCATCTTTATACTTATATTGGTGATTTAAATGTGCCAAGGATCATATTCCAAATTTACATACATGTGGCTTAATCACTTCTTCCTCAATAATATCTTTATATAAATTTATGCCTAGGGGAGTCCAAAAAGCTAATAAATGAGCTAGGTAAGTTTCATAAATTTCTAAAATAAGGCAAATACCTCACATTCTAGGCTCTTAATGTTGCTTACTTGTTGTCTAAGTATATCCTAGATATTAAACCAATGATACTAGGGCTTGTTGTGAACTATTTTCCTAAGTTCTAACTACTGTGTTTGTGTTCCTAACTAAAACTAAACTCCATGAGGCATGCATGAGTTCTGACTATTAATAGGCTATGATATTATTTTGTAAAGACTTCATCCTTATGATCAAATATTTACAAAATTTCATCAGAAAAATATAAACAGATCTTCATCAAATCATGATGTAATGACCCCGCCTCTCGGTAACCCCCACTTAAGGGAGACCAATAGGTCAGAGCCGTTATCCCAATAAAATGGATCAAAGGTTCGACAAATAATTAGTAATAATTATGAAATTCTACCAAAACTAAACTGAAATCTGGTATAAAATAAAACTTTGCATACCTTTTTCAAAAACTTGGATATCTAACTTCTATCCACATCAGGACTCTATTCTAACTAATCCTCCTTGCACTTTATTTCTTAAATGCACAATATGCCACTTTACTATTTGTCCTTTTCAATTTGTACCTAAAACGCCAACAAACAAAACGTCGGTCAACATATAGGAATATGCCGGTATGTGGGGACAACCAAAATTTCACAAATATGGCTAACAATCTAAATATCACAATCAAGTTAATTAATAGGACAAATTACGCTTTCAGTGTGACATTCTCCACCGCTTTTGCCCTAACCCTGACATACCCACCTTAGGGTTTCTCTTATGCCAATGACTTAAGGCCACCTTCTCAATCCCGAGCTTGGTGCCTGGGGTCACCTCTCATAGTGCCCATTAGTCATTCAATAAAGACCACCTTCTCAATCCCGAGCTTGGTGTCTGGGGTCACCACTCATGGTGCCCATGGGTCTTCCCTCCTGGGCTTGACCTTTTTGCATCATCCATCGGGGTGGCATGTAGGTGCAAGAATACATACTTTTATTATTATTGTGATAATCATAGTGACTTTATGATTTGCAAGTATGAACATCCAAACTGATAGGTTGCATTCAATGCGATGAATCATCTGAAAAACCTTCAGGAAACTAATGCGATTAACCATAATTAACCAAATACCTGTCAGGCTGACTTGAGTGTAGAAATAATCCAACTAAGCAAGAAATCCAGTAAACAAGCAAGCACACAAGATGATCCTGAAACATGCATCCAAATTTCCTATCATTGATCAGGCCATCAAGGTCTATTAAACCTAGCTCGCTTCCTAGGGTTTCTAGTCCACTTTTAGGGCTTCCATTGCAATTAGGGTTTCACTTCAATTTTACTATTTTAACCCTAAATTTATACAATTACTCACAAACCCTAATTATCTCATCTACTCCTCATGAAAGATATTAAGGTTACTTTTTAACAACATATAACCCTAATTTTGGATTAAAGGCACAATTAAAAGTCAAATAAGTCTATTATGCCCCTTTTACATTAAAACTACCATTTTTATCCTTTTAATTAATGATACGATCTTTAGGCCCAATTATCATCTTTGGTTCCTTCCAGATTAACAACTCATAGTTCATTATGGTCTAATTCACATATGAACTCTTTTATCATTAATTCCACCTTTATCCATTAGAAAACCCTAATTACCATATTAAGTGTATTTATCTACAATTAGGAACTTTTATACTCAAAATAGCTTTGAACCATCATATCTCAGTCTTATTCATGAATTTGAACAATTAAAGTCATTAAGAGTCATAATTACTAACATTAGGGTTTCAAGGCCCATTAAAGCTCATTTATGCACATGGAACCCTAAATTAATCCAATTACATGTAAAGTTCATCCTTTTCGATCTTAATGTGTCTTTTTATAATTAACATGTTAATATCAACTCTAATCATCCATAAAACCCCTCTTAATACATTAATCATCTCAAAATAGGGTTTCTTAATCATTCATACATTAAAGTTGATAACTTTCACTATTTTTCGAATTGTAAGAGGAATTAGCTTCTAAATCTATTTTTAATGGATTCCTCACATTTGTATGAGCAAAATTCATATTTCATATGCATTCATCTGAGCTACCAATAAAAAGATACGAATTTTTCAATATTTACTTACTTGGGCCAATCATTAAGCGCCACATCATCTCCTTCCATGCAACGTAGCTCGATTAGAAACATAATGAAAAGACGAGTTTGCCCTCACATAAGTCATTATTTCTTCAGTACCCAGAGGGGTATTTTCGTCCAACGGCGCCTCCTCCCTTCTTCCACCTCACGCAGCCCTACGCTGCCGCCCTAGCCACGATTGGCGCGGCTCCTCCCACCTTCCCAAGGTCCAAGGGACACCGGCGTCCTGCCTCCACCACCCTCCACCGCACCCAACAACACCCCAAATTGTGGCCAAGGTGGTGCAGTTCAAGAGAATCTGACCTGTGACCTACGACCGATTTGCAGACCTCCTGCAGGCGTTGCGTAGGGGTCAGGGTGAGTACATGATGGTCGAGATCCTTTCTGGCGGTGTGGGAGCATCGTGCTTCCTTCCTACTCCCATCCATGGCTCCTCATCACACCAGGGGTCACTTTACCCCTCCTTGGTTAGGGTTTGAATGAAGAAGAAGATGGGGAAAAGAGAGGGATGCATGGGATCTCTCTTGAACTCGAACACGAGGTTTTACCCCTTATATAGGGGAGGGTATCCACGCCCTAAGATGACCATCCACGAGTTAGTAAGTCCTTTTCCCAATAGGAACCCAAGTTCCCTCATTAGGAAGAAAACTTCTCTCTCCTACTTATCTTATTAATAAACCATGTTCATTGGATATTTAGGAATTCAAAAATTATCTTTCTTATTCTCTTTATGCTTGACTTTTAATCCATTGACATGGATTTATATTTTATTTTAGTAGAAAATACCTCCTTTTTAACAATGCCACAAAATTCATTAATTATGCATCACATTATCCTCTTATTTTTTATTATTTGTATTTTCTCTTTCTTTTTCTCCATTGGGGATCCTTAGACCCCAAGAAACTCTAATATTTCGAAATCCTTTTTAGTGGATACTCATTATCCTTCTAGATGCATCTATATCCATTATTTCTCATTATTTTACTTATTTCTTTATTAAAATATCTCTTTTCAAGGATTTCTCTTTATCTCTCTTTTTATTTTCCTTATTGGAATTCCTTCTAACATAAGAAACCTTTGGATACAAAAATCCACCAAAGATGACTCAATCATACCTCTTTCCACTTATTTCCCACATTTTATCATTGTTTCCAATTTCTTTCCTAATAAAGAAATATTTAATTGATCTTTTCTTTTCTTGTTGCATTATATTTGCAACTTTGGACTCCTTGGAACTCAAGGAACCTAAGAGGCGCAAAATCCACCTTTGGATAATATTCCTTTGCCTTCTAGAGGTTTCTACATCTTTCTTTTCTCCATTTCTTTAATAATGGAGTTTCCTTTGTCTTTTCCTTGTTATTGGGCCCAATAGCCAATAAAGCCCACAAAACAACCAATAAGGCTATTGTAAACGAAATCCTTTTATTCAAAACAAATTATATCATTATTTGTTCAAATATATTTAATAGGAGAAATTAAATTTCTCACCAAAAGAACCCAAAAATTGGGGTTGTAACATCCTTCCCCTCTTATAGGAATTTTGCCCCTAAAATTCCACCAGGCACACAAACAAACAAGATAAGCCTTTCTTATGTCCATCATGGCTCCCATGTGGCCTCACCCTTTCCATGATGCTTCCCAAGAACCTTCATCATCTCATATTCTTTCATCTGAGTTCTCTCTCACCTTGGTATATCGTACCCTCATAGGTGACTTAAGACATTTCAACCTCTCATAAAGCTGAATAAGTCCAGGGCTCAGCACATGGCTTGGGTACCTCATATAGTGCTCTAGATCATACTCATGGAACACATTATACATCATGTTATCCTGAGGGGTAAGGCTAAACATAACCATCTCAACTAATCCATCTCAAATGGACCCATGCAGCCGGGACTCATCTCTCTTATCTATAACTTAGAGGGGTCGAATTTCACATCACATACTCTCCCACAGTGAACTGCATGTCAGTCTGCTTTGCATCAGCTCACGACTCATGTCGCCCCTGGGATCTCTTTCAGCCATTACACGATCAAAGCGACTTCATCTGCACACACTGTGGTCCTTTTCTGACCTTCGTGAGGTCCCTTCACCAACATCATCTTAATGAAGTGGTGACCGACACAACCTCCCTTACAGAGCTCCTTTACATCCCGATACTGGCTATGGTGGTTATCATCACATCTTGCAAAGGACAAGAATTGTCTCTATGTATCACCTTGAACAAGCACACATGCTCTTATGAGACCCTCTAGAGTGGATTATACTAACCATTAGTTAGGGGTGATAAACTGTACTAACATCGAGTTCTTCATGTACCTACTTCCACCACATGGAAGTGAATCTTTAGGATATACTCAAGAACTTTTGAACTCACATCATGGTGTAGTTGAACCATCTCTTTCTCATATGTAGTTCAACCGGATCCGTCCCGTGATAGAATTCTTTCTTTCTCATGTCATATAGGTAAGGCGATCTACCATAACCCATATTGCATCTTGACCTTCCTTGGTCTAGGGGAGACTTACCACAACAACCATAGTGATGAGCTCCCATTTCCTCTCAGGGATTCTTTATCTTCTATACCAACTCATTGGGTTACTGGTGTTCGTCCTTCACCTCCTGGCTTGCATGGCGACAAGCCACGTGCAACTTCATCTTAAGCATCCAAAGTACTACTATCACTTACTATGTTAGTAGTACCACGGTGTATGATGATCTTAAAATCATGATCTCCTGTATGTCATGATTCCTCAAGATTGATTCCTCAGAAACCCTAAACCACTCTAGTCAGGTTTCATCACCTTCTTTTCCAAAGAAGTGCATATGAGGTTCTACAACCATCCTTTTATTACATCAAGGCTGGCTAACCAAATAACTAATAACTTAATCAAAAATCTCGTTACATCTGAGTGTTAGACAAACATATCTCCTTTTTCCAACTTAGGGTTAACCTAACAACCTCTTCTAGCCTCTAGCTAAACTAGGCAGCTGTATCTCAACCAGAGCATCCATTACTACCTCACATCCTTAGGTGTTAGGTAATGTTGAAGACACACACGTCCATGTATTCCACTTATCATCTCATCTTGGACTCAACAAGAAAACTTAGAGCTCATCTTCTTGGTTATCAAACTCAACCTTGTTTGACTCACAAATTCCACATAGCTCGTGATACAAGCATCCTCATAAGATGACTACCTTAGTTCTCTTGATGTTTGTAAGCCATCCACATATCGTTTACTCCTCAAGGGTATGTTATCATCTCTGTACTTATACCTCATAGCAACGTTCCAACTCCCATCATCTTTATCCTTGGTGTATGGCATGCGTGTTGTCCTATCTCTCACTCCCATAACAAGAGGAAATAAGCATTTGGCGGCCGTCCAAATACAGAGTTCATCCTATTCCAAGAGTAGAGATGGTACATCCCACCTTGCCATTACACCTTCAAATCTAAGTTGAAACATGCAACATATGTCTCTACATCACGATCATCTTGATATCAAGGTTACTTCCATGGAAAACTGGTCTCGAACCTACTTGGGTCACCACACAATCCTTGGTCATCTCCTCTAGGTCTGTAGGGTGCCGACACTTTTGGGGTTATCCCTCTTCCCTTATGCATCCAGAGAGTGCCCTCCTCATCTGCCCTTTGGGTCCCATGAGTTCATGAAGGCGATCAATCTCCTAACCCATGGCCCTCAGACAATGATAGTTGTTACCTCCCGACCCTATGGTCATGTGCAGCTAGGGAATTAGGCAACTCCTACTTCCATCGGTCTTATCCCTACCTGGTCCTAGGATAGACTTAGGATTCTAACATAGTACATGTCCAACTTAGAACCTTACCCAAGCCTTCATCATCTTTCTCTGTATTCTTGGGCTAACTTTCATCCTTTCATAGGGGTCATGGCGACCTGCCTACCTTGGTCAGGCCCCATACCAATTACCTCCATGGTAACACATCCACATGCACTTAGATATGGTTATCTATGGGTCTACAGGTTCATCTCATACTATGCACTGTTCACTTAGCTTCTCAAGATCCTATGAGACCTCTTTAGGTTACCTCAAAACCAACAAAACTGGTATACACCCTACAAAAGGGTCCCTCTCCCAGGATGAGAGGAAACTATCTCTTGATAGAAACAAAGGTCACAAACATCCTTATGTCTAGGGTTTACATCCACATGAGCATGCTTAACCCTAGCATGCTACTAAGGCACAAGAAGACCACCTACTAAACCATGCTAGGTCATACTTGTTCTCATTCCTCAACATTGGATCAAGATCATACCTTCCCATGTCACCAACTTAGCTATGAGGGGTTCATCAAACATACCTTAGACTTAAGGGATTTCCCTTTCCTCTCAACATGAGGAGTTCAATGCTCGAATCTATAGAAACTCAAATCTCATCATGAGCATCAGGTACACCACTTCCCCTCTTAGGTCTAAAAACCCTAGGTTCACTTTTTGGATGTCCAACTGCATGCTCAACCTTTTAAACCACGAACCAAGCATGTACAAGGTATGACATGCACTTCCCATGATCCTTCTACTTGAACAACACTTCAGAGTAGAGTCCTCCTCAAGGACAACCAACTAGATAAAAGGCCTTAAAACTTGCTACTAAACCTCTCCATGGTCTAAGGAACTCTTTTTCCCATCTCAGAAGGTAAACACCTATGCCATAGGCACATAGGTACCAGAAGACTCATCCTCTCTCTAGGGTTTGGTTCCTCTAAAAGCAACCAAGATATCATCAGCCTCCAGGGATCAAGCATGAGGCAACCACTATCATCCACTTAGGTTGCATCATCCTCAACTCCCCACTGTTCCTCGTATCTCGGAGTCTAAGATTCCAACCTTCTTGCTTGGGTCCTGCTCTCTCTCTCTCTAGAGCTAACCCTACAAGCAACCTTACTACTAGAGGTCCTCTCTCCATGAAGGATCAAGTTCACAAGCATACCCCTACATGGGTGAAGCCTATGTTCAAACTTATGTTTGCTCAAGATTATTCATAACCCTTTATGCTTATCTCATAAGCTATCTAACATACTCTCCTAGCCAGGGTTTCAACCTACTGCCCGCACTACTGACGTACTCTGGGTGCATGTTATGCCCTACTCGCATAAGCTCATAGGGTTTCTATAGGTTCTTCACTAACCTCATCATTGAAGGAGCTATCCTTCACTCTAACATGCACGACCCTTTCCTAGGTTGGGTCGTCAAAGGTACTATGTCATCTAACCTCACATGGCTCATATCATCATGGGCATCTGAAAGCATGTCCACCCACACACCTAGTCTATCATGACATCTAACTCATTGTGTCATCTCTCTCTAACCACCACTTAGGGTTAGGGTTAGCATCATCCTCATAGGATGTGCCAGGTCTCTACTTATAAGACTAACTTCCTCTACTCATCCTCCTGACAGGAAGGTCTAGCCTCAGGTCTCTCCTGAGGGCATGAAAACATATGTCATATGACCTAAGCATGTATCTATTCTTTAGTTTACACTTAAACTATTAAGCTTATGTCCATGACATCTTATTTACATGCTTTTCATTAATTTGGTGGAGGATTCCTTAAACCTTATCAACTTTACCCATACCTCAAGAGGGTGAGGAAAAGAGAGAAAACCCCAATCCTTAAAATCCTTAACAACATTTGAGTTGAGAAGGGATGAACAAGATGAGAGAGTCCTAAATGTATCTTATTTTGAGTCAAATCCTGAGACATTGGCCATGAAGTCACACAAATCTGGGAGTCCTTGTATCTTGACTAGCGGTGCGGAGGAAAATATTGCCATCCCCCGGACGTGATCTTTTTATAGACACCTCTATCTTTCGAAAAATCCTCTAATAACTCCCTCGGTTCTATGGAATTTGTAAAATTTAATAATTATTAAAGATTAAATGAGGAACCTATGCTATGATACCAAAATTAATGACCCCGCCTCCCGGTAACCCCCACTTAAGGGAGACCAAGAGGTCATAGCCATAATCCCAATAAACTGGATCAAAGGTTCAACAAATAATCAATAATAATTATGAAATTCTACCAAACTAAACTGAAATTTGGTATAAAATAAAACTTTATATACCTTTTTCAAAAACTTGGATATCTAACTTCTATCCACATCTGGACTCTATTCTAACTAATCCTCCTTGCACTTTATTTCTTAATTTCACAATATGCCACTTTACTGTTTGTCCTTTTCAATTTGTACCTAAAATGCCGATAAACAAAATGTCAGTTAGTAGATAGGAATATGCCAGTATGTGGGGACAACCAAAATTTTAGAAATATGGCTAACAATCTAAATATCACAATCAAGTTAATTAACAAGCCAAATTATGCTTTCAGTGTGACATTCTCCACCGCTTTTGCCCTAACCCTGGCATACCCACCTTAGGGTTTCTCTTATGCCAATGACTTAAGGCCACCTTCTCAATCCCGGGCTTGGTTCCCGGGGTCACCTCTCATAGTGCCCATTAGTCATTCAATAAGGACCACCTTCTCAATCCCGATCTTGGTGTCTGGGGTCACCACTCATGGTGCCCATGGGTCTTCCCTCCTGGGCTTGACCTTTTTGCATCATCCATTAGGGTGGCATGTAGGTGCGAGAATACACACTTTTATTATTATTGTGATAATCATAGTGACTTTATGATTTGCAAGTATGAACATCCAAACTGATAGGTTGCATTCAATGCGATAAATCATCTGGAAAACCTTCGGGAAACTAATGCGATTAACCATAATTAACCACATACCTGTCAGGCTGACTTGAGTGCAGAAATAATCCAACTAAGTAAGAAATCTAGTAAACAAGCAAGTACACAAGATGATCCTAAAACATGCATCCAATTTTCCTACCATTGATCAGGACATCAAGGTCTATTAAACCTAGCTCGCTTCCTAGGGTTTCTAGTCCACTTTTAGGGTTTCCATTGCAATTAGGGTTTCACTTCGTTTTTACTATTTTAACCCTAATTTTATACAATTACTCACAAGCCCTAATTATCTCATCTACTCCTCATGAAAGATATTAAGTTACATTTTAACAACATATAACCCTAATTTCGGATTAAAGGCACAATTAAAAGTCAAATAAGTCTATTATACCCCTTTTACATTAAAACTACCATTTTTATCCTTTTAATTCATGATACGATCTTTAGGCCCAATTATCATCTTTGGTTCCTTCCAGATTAACAACTCATAGTTCATTATGGTCTAATTCACATATGAACTCTTTTATCATTAATTCCACCTTTATCCATTAGAAAACCCTAATTACCATATTAAGTGTATTTATCCACAATTAGGAACTTTTATACTCAAAATAGCTTTGAACCATCATATCTCAGCCTTATTCATGGATTTGAACAATTAAAGTCATTAAGAGTCATAATTACTAACATTAGAGTTTGAAGGCCCATTAAAGCTCATTTATGCACATGGAACCCTAAATTAATCCAATTACATGTAAAGTTCATCCTTTTCGATCTTAATGTATCTTTTTATAATTAATAGGTTAATATCAACTTTAATCATCAATAAAACCCCTCTTAATACATTAATCATCTCAAAATAGGGTTTCTTAATCATTAATACATTAAAGTTGATAACTTTCACTATTTTCTAATTTCAAGAGGAATTAGCTTCTAAATCTATTTTTAATGGATTCCTCGCATTTTTCTGAGCAAAATTCATATTTTATACGCATTCATCCGAGCTACCAATAAAAAGATACGAATTTTGCAATATTTACTTACTTGGGCCAATCATTGAGCACCACATCATCTCCTTCCATGCAACATAGCTCGATTAGAAACATAACAAAAAGATGAGTTTGCCCTCACACAAGTCGTTGTTTCTTTAGTACCCAGAGGGGTATTTTCGTCCAACAATGCCTCCTCCCTTCTTCCACCTCACGCAGCCCTACGTTGCCGCCCTAGCCACGATTGGCGCGGCTCCTCCCACCTTCCCAAGGTCCGAGGGACACCGACGACTGGCGTCCTGCCTCTGCCGCCCTCCGCTGTGCCCAACAGTGCCCCAAACCATGGCCAAGGTGGTGCAGTTCAAGAGAACCCGACCTACGACCTGCGGCCAGTTTGCAGACCTCCTGCAGGCACTGCGTAGGGGTCAGGGTGAGTAGATGATGGTCGAGATCCTTTCTGGCAGTGTGGGAGCATCGTGCTTCCTTCCTACTCCCGTCCATGGCTCCTCGTCACACCATGGGTCGCTTTACCCCTCCTTTGTTAGGGTTTGAACGAAGAAGAAGATGGGGAATAGAGAGGGATGCGTGTGATCTCTCTTGAACTCGAACCTGAGGTTCTACCCCTTATATAGGGGAGGGTATCCACGCCCTAAGATAACCATCCACGAGTTAATAAGTTCTTTTCCCAATAGGAACCCAAGTTCCTTCATTAGGAAGCAAACTTATCTCTCCTACTTATCTTCTTAATAAACCATGTTCATTGGATATTTAGGAATTCGAAAATTCTCTTTCTTATTCTCTTTATGCTTGACTTTTAATCCATTGGAACAAATTTATATTTTCTTTTAGTATAAAATACCTCCTTTTTAACAATACCACAAAATTCATTAATTATGCATCACATTATCCTCTTATTTTGTATTATTTGTATTTTCTCTTTCTTTTTCTCCATTAGGGCTCCTTGGACCCCAAGAAACACTAATATTTTGAAATCCATTTTAGTGGGTACTCATTATCCTTCTAGATGCATCTATATCCATTATTTCTCATTATTTTACTTATTTCTTTATTAAAATATCTCTTTTTGAGGATTTCTCTTTATCTCTCTTTTTATTTTCCTTATTGGAATTCCTTTTTTTTGGTCGGTCAAAAATCATGTTGCTATAATATTACCAAAACTTTGGGTACAAAACATTGCGCCCCTTAACCAGCAGGGATGAAACATCCTAAACAAGAAACAACAAGATCTTAAAAAAGACCTCCAGAAAGGAAGAGGAAAATAAATCTACGTTTGCTTCAAAAGACAAAGGCCCCAAACAATTGCTATGGGGCAGCAACCAGCACAGCCAGCACAACACTAACAATAAAAACACCTTCAAGATGTGCCATCCTGGAAGTCTGAAAGGGGAACATAGAACTGAAGTAGCCGTTATCTTCAAGAAGAGACAAGGATCATCTTCCGCTACCAAACCTTCAAAATCTTCATGTCACTATATGGATGAGAAAGCATCCAACAAGGGACCCCTTACTGCTGTGTACTAAGGCACTTCATCCAGTACCTGGGATGGACCCAGGTCAGAAAAACACCAAGATGACCACCGAGATGCAGAAGAGAAAGCAACATAATCTGTCCATAAGCTAACCATCAATAAATGTCCTTGAGCTGGGTACTACCTTTCCTCCACTGGTGTTTGATTCATTCCCTGAAGATGTGAAATATAGGTAGATGACCATCCCCTCTTCATTAGTCAACAATCACCAGATAACAGACCATACACATCTCTGCTACACCAAGGAGACTGACCAAATGCTCTAGCTCTTGATTCACCCAGGAGCGAGCTCCGAGGGACATTAGGTCGAACACCTTGAGGGTGCTCTACCTCGCAGCAGCGACACAGGGAAACACGAGCCCCAAATGACCTTCCCCTGTCGTGGATGCTGGAAGCATCGGGGACCTGCCGTCAGGAACCAGAGCTTCTGTTTGCACAGTAGCAAAGTGTCAAACACCTAGAAGGCATTCCTATACATAGCAGTAGAAGGAGTAAAGGAGGATGAGGAGGAAACTCCTCCCCCTTAATCCAACAACCACATGATCTTCAAGCATCCAGAGGTCGATGCTAGAGAGAACCTCCAAGCACCTGGACGGTGTCCGTGATGGATCACGCGTCTCTCACAGTAGAGTTTTGGCGAGGTACACAAAGGTGACACTGACAAACGCAACCGAAAAGCCGCACTCAACATCTTCTACGGCCTGGCTTTAGCGGAAGCCTTGCTTTTCCTCGTCGAGAAAGCGTACTGGGAGTTCAAGCTCAACTTCCATGATCTGTTGGTGGAATTAAGCAGAGAATGCCGTCTTGGCGATACCCCGACCGATCTCGTCCCCATCCATCAGTTCTTCTATGACGCCTTCTCCCGGTGCATCGAAGGCAGCGTCTTCGACGGTTCCAAGATGGACCTCGTATCCTTCATCGAGGAGCTACTCCGTCTGCTGGCGGTGGGGCTCGGGCAGCGTCGTGTGCTCTTCGGGGCCACCACCCCTCCTTCGCCTATGAACTGCTCATCCCTGGAGTCCAACCTGAGGGAGGCGGTGCCTCGCTAGCCATGGGCCATCCGCCATATCAGCATGGGAGGAAGGAGATCGATCTGCCCTAAACCTTGTGGTGGAGCCGCTCAACAATCAAGGAAGGCCACCCCACCAAGCGATTGAAGCCTTCAACCGCCAAAAGGAGCTGTAGCAAGGTCCAGTCGAGGCTGAAGAGGCTTCCTCATCCACTGGATAGCAGGTGCGAGTGAGGAAGGTGGCACGGAGACCCCCTAGCATCACCAGTGGCGGAGCAGTAGCACAAAGGTCAAGATT
The DNA here is from genome assembly GCA_963693085.1 of Alisma plantago-aquatica. Lineage (NCBI taxonomy): Eukaryota > Viridiplantae > Streptophyta > Magnoliopsida > Alismatales > Alismataceae > Alisma > Alisma plantago-aquatica. The sequence goes on from OY856411.1 coordinate 800,754,685, forward strand.
CAGACAGGGACCGATTCCTATCCATCCATCACGCTTGAATGGAATGGATTTGGCAAGGCCGATACTCCGATCCACCAGTCTGGGTTGAACCCTGCGGCACATCACATCTGATATGGCCCCGGGCAGACGAGGAAACCGATCGACTGAGCGTCGGCTCCAATAAACCCTCCAGAGAAGATGTTGCATACCTCATAACCTAGCCTTCCATGGTTGGGGCCAGGGGGAGGGATGCTTCGAGAAGAACGTCCCTCCCCCCAGCGGCGGCCGCCGGGGAGAGACTAGAGAGAGGTCAGAGCACAAGCCCTAGAGAGAGAGAGAGCCAAAACTACCTTATTGGAATTCCTTCTAACATTAGAAACCTTATGGATACGAAAATCCACCAAATATGACTCAATCATACCTCTTTCCACTTATTTCCCACATTTTATCATTATTTCCAATTTCTTTCTTAATAAAGAAATATTTAATTGAACTTTTCTTTTCTTGTTGCATTATCTTTGCAACTTTGGACTCCTTGGAACCCAAGGAACCCAAGAGGCACGAAATCCACCCGTAGATAATATTCCTTTGCCTTCTAGAGGTTTCTACATCTTTCTTTTCTCCATTTCTTTAATAATGGAGTTTCCTTTGCCTTTTCCTTGTTATTGGGCCCAATAGCCAATAATGCCCACAAAACAACCAACAAGGCTATTGTAAACGAAATCCTTTTATTCAAAACAAATTATATCATTATTTGTTCAAATATCTTTAATAGGAGAAATTCCATTTCTCACCAAAAGAACCCAAAAATTGGGGTTGTAACACATGATTTACATCATATTTGCAGAAGTTTACACACATGATTATAAAATTATGAATAGTCATTGATTCCTATCTACTCTTCAACAGGGGACATCTCTTGCATGTCTCTTCTAGGTTTTGTATTGATCACCCGCCCATGAGTCCCTAAAAGGAATAAAACCACACATGGACTCTAAGAAGGGAAACACAGGTAACCAAAGTTGGTACAAAATTGATATTTGGAAAGTAAAATAATATGAACCCATCTACAAGGATTTTTATAACCAAATGCAAGAGTTAAGTAATGTAGGCAAGTATCAAATGGTACTAATGGGTTTTCAAATTCAATAAGATTCAATATCAAAATTTTAGACTAGTAATTCAATTTTCACATAGATAGAACCTATCAATGTCTAGTTGTTGGGAAAACCATATGTTCTATCCTATGGAGATTGACAACACACCAACTAATATTCCTAGTACAATAAGGGACCCTGTGTCCTTAACTCTGCACAAAGGCATGGAAGCCTAATTCCACTAAGGGCTAATTTGGTTAGACATAAAATTAACCCATGTAATCAGTTTGAAAATGGGAAATCAAAAGTGAGCAGTTGCAACTGAATATAATCTGTCTGGTTTTAAGCACTTCAAATGGATTGGGTTCTTTCATTTCTATTTGGTTCAACATAATTGCACATGCGAAAGATCTTAGTTTCTAGTGCGGTCTCTACCCAACATACGACTTGTTAGTATTTTTGTCTATGTAATGCGTAGATAAGCACATGACTACAACGATGAAAAGGAACCACACCCATATATGGGGTAGTTCATTTTCCTACATTTTCTAGAGGGCCAGCTGTGACAATGTAGTTAGTTTCCATAGTGTGAGAATCAAGTACACCCAACCAAATGTAATGAATCAAAAAACACATGTAGTTGGAAGACTGTTTTGGTTTTCCACGAAACCAAGCATGCACTAAACTAGGGGTACTAGCATGCCCTTTTTAACGCTTAAACATTGTGCAACTATTTTCCTAGAATCAATGTTGGTGGCCTTTCAAGGAGGAAAGTTAAGGTTCAAAATTAATTTTTGGGCCAACCAAACTATCTAGTCATGAATTCTATCAATGGGGTTAACAAATTTCGAAGTGGAAATAGAAATTTCATACATTGAGTATATTCTTCAAAATATCCAAATGTTCTAGGTATAGACTGTCAAGGGTTTCTTGATCCTGATTCAAATATCTCAAAGATTTGATGAATAAATATATCTACAATATGGGAAAATATGGTTACCATTGGCTTGGAATCAACTGATATTCAACTTATATTTATTTTTCTTGACTAGGGTTTTCTATCTAGGAGTGATATTCATATTCTTCATTATCATTCTAACTAGGTTATATATAATCAATGTTACATATTCAATTATATCATTTTGCTCAAGATTAATACCTCAAATATTATATTGTCTCTAATATGATATAATTCCATTTAATAACTAGGGTTTAAGATGTTTAATTCACAAGATATTGTTTGCTAAGATACCCAAACTGAAACATTTAGGTTTAATCTAACATACCTCTATATATACTGGTCATACACATGTACTTAGATTTCGATTGATTGTATGTATACAAATATGATCTAACACATTTATGAAACAATTCTTCTCATACATGTTCTTTCTCTTGATTATCCAATTATTCAAGATCAAACTAATTATGTGTAGACTTACTTTCTAAATACATATTGCAGTCTATAGATTACACATGCATATACAGTATCAATTTATAACCCAAAAATGATCTTGTTGAGGATGTGTTTAATAATCATAATTAAATCATCATAACTTCTCTAATTATAGGCATGCCTACATATATATACCATATGCATTTATATCATTGGCACTAATTCTACATTAATATTAAGGTTAATCTTAGTAGTATCTAATATATTATATAATACATGATATGAACTAACATCTACAAAAATATAATAGAATATGCTAACCTACTGAACTAGTGAAGGCATGCCTTTGTGTATTGGTGGCCTTGATCTAGATTTTTAGGTCTCTAGTAACGAATCCATATCCCTCGAAATGAGAGATAAAATCCATGGCTATGTCACATGATCGTACATGGATGATGTTGGTCTAGATAGAAACTTAATCCATCATAGTAATTGTGGTTACTGAAGTTACCAACTTATATGGACTAGTAGGCTCCACATTTTATAATTCAGCCAACAATGATTGTCAAGAAGTCAAGGAGTGGTTAGGCCTGACCATTGCATCAATGTTGGTGGTTTTATTCTTGTTAGTAGGAGGTAAATGGTGGCAGTGGAATTGTGGTTATTGAAGTTTCTAACTGATATGGACTAGTAGGCTCCACATTCTATAATTCAGCCAATAATGATTGTCAAGAAGTCAAGGAGTGGTCAGGCCTGAGCATTGCATTGATGTTGGTAGTTTCATTCTTGTTAGTAGGAGGTAAATGGTGGCAGTGAAATTAGGCACCAAACACTTGGGTCAGAGATGATCTCCAGTGGCTATGCCAAGGTTGAGAGGATCTTCAGGGTCATGTGCTGGAGACACAACTATAGATCTCCACAGTTGCATTAATGATCTGGAGATGATAGTTATTGATCATCCTGGGAATTGTGGTTGCCTCACCAAGTATACTGCAAGATATTCCATCCATGTACAAAACTCCATAATGTGTTGTGGGTCAGGAGTGAAGAAATCCTAGTAGGGTTACGTCTATGCCAGGGTTGGTGACATGGTGTTGGTTGGATAGAGAGCATGTGGCCAACAACAATTAGGTTGTTGGAGGGAGGTGTTGAAGTCTTGTATGGTGATGAGGAGGATCTAGGGCAAAGGGTGACAATGCCATATTCTATTCCTCGGCAAGAAGGTCCAATCATGATCAGGCTTGTAGGTGTCATGTTGAAGGTTACATGTCTTATTATTTCTAGGTCAAGGTGTATGACATGATATAGGCAGCTATGCTATAATTTTGAAGAACTACCATCTGATACGATAGCAAGGAGGTGAAGGTAATTGTTTCCCAAGGTTCTTGAGGAGGTGTTAATGGTCGACTAAAGAAGTCTATCTATTTTGGTTAGTAGGAGGACGATATCATTGGGAGTGGAAACAACTTTTGGGTTCTACCTCACGCTTGATGAAGGTCTTCACTTTGAATGCATAGGGACTGGGGTTGATCTAGTTGACATAATAGATGGCAGGGAGGTGTTCATACTATCACATTCTATAATCGTGGGGAATATGATCATTGCGGAACGGAAGACATAGGTCTTCAAGATAATGACTTGGTCTTACCTTATTACTCCACAGTTATTATTTCTCCTATTTTCTAATTATCTTAGTTATTTTCTAGCTTCAAATTGTGAACCCAAAAGTTCATAATATGTTAAGCACGTGTTACATTTCTATTGTAGTCACTAATTCTCCATATTAATACTCTACTTTGACCAAATTAATTATTTTCATTAACAATTCCAATTTTTCCATACAACTTAATACTTGAGGTTGGTTCCAAAGCCATTGGTTATAAAGGTAGGTGCATTATTGCGGAGTAAGTCTAACAAACATATTTGAGTTTAAAATGGCAAACTGTACTGAATGATGTCAAACTAGTTCACAAGACTAAATTGAGGGATTTATTCATAAATATTTTTCATGTGAAGAAGTTGAGCTCATTGGAACATAAGAAACTCAAAATGATACAATTTGCATCAAAGAACAAGAAACTTTATCAAAATAATTGCATAAGCCTTGGGATGAAGGAATGAGTTCAAATTAGGAAAAATTGTAGATTATAGATCAAAATAGAATTAACACCCAAAAACTAGCATGTTACGTGGAATAGATCCACAACATGAGCACATCCTGAAACAAATGTAGGGGTCACTCCCTACATGAAATTTAATGCTTAAACATGATATCAACCTTGCTCATGGGGCACATCAAAGATAGATGGATTGGAGGATAAGGGGATTTGAAGCCCTTGTGGCATTGTTCACATCTCACCATCTTCCATGATGATATAGCATGGGGACCACAAAGGGGAAACCTTATTAAAGAAACTTCCATTAATTCATAGTTCAAGTTCCCATCCTAAGTCTCCTAGCATCAATGTCCACAACATCAAAAAATTAATTGAATATACATTAATTTTTAACCCAAAGGGCACAAGAACTTGGATACATGCTAGTGGTGAATTTATTATATTGATAAATGTCAAGGATAGACCCCATGGGAGTGTCTCTAACACACGACATCTTAACACAAACGGGTGAGGAGTTTCCGCTTGAAAACTCACTACATGGCCTGATTAAGCTCCATAAGGATGACATTCGTGATCAGTGGAGAATAAAAACTCTCCTTTGGGAGTCAAAAACCTAATTATATGATTTTGAGCATCAATGCCCATGGACTTAATTGTAAAAATGATTAAAATGATGAATAGTCAAGTCTAAAGGATGCCCGACAATGTAGATACATGTTTATAACAAATTGCATCCACCAAGAAGTGTTAAGATACATAACACAACTTGAGTAGTACAAGCATGAAATCAAGAGCACGTGGAACATCAAATCTACCCTAAACAAATCTTCCCTAGTGGTAAATCTATCTATAATCATTGCAAGGGAAGAACCAACCTATTCATGGAATATTTTGGGCAAGCTTAAACATTCTTGGGGTCAAATCACCTCAAAATCTGGGTCTAGAAAGTGGAAAATAGGGTGAGCAAGGTAGTTGTCATTCACCATTAGATAATCTAGAATGATTACATGACGATCCCTTTCATTTAATGATAGGACTCATGACTAAAATGGGCTACCACCAACTCTCCCAAGGGGTCTTAGTCTAAAAACTCGAATGATGATAGACGACCTAAGCCAAAAGTAAAAAAATTACAAAGAAAAACCTTCCAATGTTGAAATCCTGACATTTCCATGGTAAATAACAATATAAGAAGTCAAAAACCAACATATATCTGTTTTTTTTCAAAAGTCAACTTCACGACAACTTCTTGTGAAACACCATGATCACATTAATGTCAATAAGAATTCAAAACCTTTGAAACTAAAAATGAGGGCAAAATGCTACCACCACAATTCAAATCATTATAATTATAATCCCTTGCCTTGACAAAGATGAATGAAGAAGGAAAATATTAGATGATAGTAGTCCATTATGTGTTGGTATCACAAATTATTTTTACATTAAGAAGGTCTCCTTTGACAATCATGATATATCTTCACCAGCAAAATCTGTTAGAGAATCGTTAGTAGAATATTGTAGGCGACAAAGACATGATGAAATGTTTCGTACAAGGAAAGGATGTAACTCAAATCTTTCTCTAAAAACACTTGTATGTATCTCTAGAGAAAGAGTCCAACAAGGCAGATTATCTCTTTGGATACTAAAAACCTCACCCAAGTTATGAGTAGGGCTCCTGGGTCTTTCTTATTCATGGGAAGTGCATGTTGCAAAATTGAGCTCACTTGCTCAGAAAGCTTCACCTTTTTGGGCATCCATTGAATTTATATAATAATTGTCACAATGTTAACTTGCTCATGATGAAGAAAGGGAGATTGTTGTTGCTTTGAGGAAGTGGAGGTGATCTTGGAATTGTAAATCAGATGAAGGGAAGTATTGGTATTGGTCAGTGTATTGGTGGGGCAGTTATAGTGGTGGAGTTGTATGGGGTTTAGGAAATACTTGGTATTAATATATGGGCTATACAATGGATTATGGGAGCTTTTAAGAACATCCATTGGTCCACTTACTTTGTTGGGTTCACCATAGTTTAGGTAGGAACTCCCCTCTCCTCACGGTCTGCAAGTGTAATAGAAAGTTGATCAAATGTTCGCTCCAAACTAGTCACACTATTTTGAACCTCATCAAAGCCTTAAAGACAAAATATATTTTCATCTTCAAAATCTTGAAATATATCTTTGACCTTGTTGTTCCTGGTTTCTATGTGAGTGAAGGGCCTTCTACTTTTAATCAAAGGACTCAATAGAATTGACAAAATTATTAGGGTGACCTCCCACTTGATTACTCATAAGGTTCTCAACAAGATTCTTCACCATTTGTGGGCTTGAATCATTGGGAGGTGAAGGTGTGACACCAATTTTATAGTCACAATCACTAACCACACTAGAGGCTTAGTACCTTAAATTTTCAGCCAAGTGCTCAAATAAATCTCATGATTCTTCAGGGGGCTTGGCCATGAATCTACATCTACAGGAGGAGTCCATTATAGCTTGACCCATTTGAGAGACGCCTGATTGAAGTGATTAAACAAGTTGTCAAAAAAGAACTTTATGGTGAGGGAACTCTCTCAACATCTTCTAAAACCTTTCCCAAGAATCATGGAATGTCTTATTATCCATATGAATGAAACCTACTATAGCACACACCATTTATTTCAACCTTTCAATAAAGTATAACTTACTCAAGAAAGCATTTTTCATGTCCTCCCACTCTCTGTCTTTAAAGAATACCAATCCCTAACCTTGTCGTTTAGAGAGAAAAGGAACATAGTCAAACAGATGGAATCATTGGTTGCAGTCGAAGTTCAAAAAGATGAGCACGTCTCAAGAAAAGCATCCACATGCTTGTAACAATTTTCACGATCTAGACCATAGAAGACCGGAATCATACACACAAGAGCTGGAGATATGGAGAAGTCTTGACCGAGCATAGCTTCAATACTTGTAGAAATTAAAGAAGTGTGAGATCTTTGATGAAAGTAGTCTTATAGGGGTTTTATGGGGTCTCCATTATGTAGTGTGATGAATTTCTATTCATCATATTTTTAGTTGTATTTTAGATTTATTTTGCATATTTTGTTTGCATTTTACTCAATATTTTACTTGTTTCAAGTTTTGAGTAGTTTATTAAATTATCTAGAATTTAGTATATTTTTGTGTTTTTTTGTACATTTATGCAAGAAGAAGAGAGAATTAGTTATCTCTCTATGAAAATCTTAGTAGAATGATCAAATAATGCATTTGCTCACTGTTGGTATGTATGCCCAGAAAGCCAATCATACAGGCATTAGTTACCTGATTTGATAATGATAAAGGTAATTATGTCTATTATGTTTGCTTCAATCATGAGATGATGACATAGACATACTATATGTCTAAACAATGAGGTTACTTGATGACATATGTCTTTAGGTTTAGGACTTAAACAATGAGATCATATGTATAATAAGAGTGCACACATTCTTGTTATGTCCCTAGTCGAATATTATTGTGGAAGGAAAATAGACAACAATAATACATAAGATTAGAGTGTGTGTTGGTTGATGACAAAATCTCATCAGTCATGATATGTGATATCAAACCAAACACATAGGTACACATTAGATAATAGTGTATCAGACAGACCCACCTTGAGAGTGATACATGGAGACCATGGAATGGTAGTCAGAATCAACTTTCATAGTGATAGTGATGATTGTGGTTCTTAGACCTAAAGTCACTACACTCATCACATGTTGTTTAATGTACTTTTACATCATCCATCATGACTTGAATAAGGGTTACCATAAAGGTGGTACTTAGGTACATTGTGACATATGGGGATGACTATGAGTGATGTAGATGAGATTTGTCCCCCTACAGGAGATTGAAATCCAGTCCACTTGATAAGCAAGATTGAGAAATATATGGTCATACTCATGTCACTCAAGATGTGATACATGATCTCGCATGCATCTCAGACAACATGCTCTAGTTCAAGGAACATGTATTGATTTTTAAAGAGGATGATGATTCCACACCTCCAATTCAATCCAGATATTAGAGACAAAGGAACTATACGATCATGGTAACACTGATCACGAATTGCAGGTTGAAGTTGTTCCCCAACTTTCCAACTACTTGGGTAGCAATGATGTGTTGCTAGACACCGCTCATTGCTTGTGATGTCATAAATTGGTTATGGACATTTACTACCATTGTAATTTGGGACCTATAGAGTCACACACATAGGATGCACTTGGAATAGGAGTTTACTCATGAATATAAATTGAGTACTAAAGTGTTTAGGGTATTCAATTTAAACAATATTGTTTGTACATTGGCTAATTTGGAAAGTGAAACGACCGTTTCATGAAATGAAACGACCATTTCAAAAGTGAAACGACGAGTTCATCATCTAGTTTCCCCAGTTCAATGATCAATTTTATTGGATCAAGGTTTGATGTTGACGTCAAGTTGTGCATTAATCAAATATTAAAACCCAATGTGATTCAAAATAGGAAATCAAGTGAACGAATTGATTCAAGTGTTGAACTAATTGTCTCATGCGTGAACCAATCGGTTCACTATTGAACCAACTAGTTCGTGGTTCATAGGTTCCAGAAGATTCATGAGAATCCATCTCTTCAACTCCCAGTTGATCTGGAAACCCTGACCATGGCCCTCATATAAATAGAGGGGTATTCAAGGCTTTTTAGAGATCACTCCAAAAGTGTTATACTCTCTAGTTGTGGTAATTAGAGATCCCAAGCAATTCCTACCCGTAAAAGTGAGGGACAATAAGGGAGAGACAACACAATAGAGTGAATCAACCCTAGCAGGCTGACGTTCAAAGGGGTAGTTCCTTCCCATTGGCTCCATCAAGGTGGAGTTCTCAATGGTTCATTTGGACTATGTAGAGGTAAGGAGGCCTTTGTCACCTTTTAGGAGGACGTCATCAACCGCCGTCCATGGTGTTGCAGTAGAAGGTCGTTGCTGAAGACTGCTCGAGTGTTGCTTGAAGAAAAAGCACGCTGCTACGAGAGTTGTCGCTAAAATTACTCTAGGACCATGTATATTTCTTACTACCTTCTTTCCTAGATACATTGTTGTTGATGCAATCTCATTGGTTAGGGAATCAAACATTAAAATTTGTGTTTCCACAACCTTATTTGTTGCCCAGATTTCCCAAGAGTGGTATTAGAGCCACACCAATTTACAATGAATCTGGAATTAAATTGATATGATCAGATTTATTTTATTACATATGATGAGAATATTAAAATGATTAATGTGCATATCTGATTAAATACCACATACAATCCCTATATATACATATATATACATACATACATATATATATATATATATAACTTATATTTAATGCCCACACGGGTAGCTACCCGATCTAAAATTACTTACTTTTTTTGAAGTTTCTTACTTTACACATGTAGAAGGTTACTTTACCTTATAAAATGTTACTTTTCATCCATATATACTTACATTTGCAACAAATATAACAATTTTACAATTATATATTTGTTCCAAAAATTTTGTTGCGTATTTTTTTGGGTTTTATGTTTTGAGTCGAATAGTTACGTTTTGGTCAACATAGTTATGTTTTTGTCCACAAAGTTACTTTTCTGATCAAATAGTTACTTTTTTAAGGCACGAGCAATGAATTTTAGGCTACCCACAGGGGCAAAGAATGAATGACCATATATATACACACACACAATCTATGCATGTTGTCTTAAAAGCATTTTAATGGTGGATGTTAGCATGGTTATGGCCAGTAACCCCTAGATCTTCATGCTTGGTTGAATGGCCATTATTCCTATTTTATCTCAGTTTGCATATCGAGCCTCTCTCTCCTTTTACATATGTAAAAGTATTAATTATTTTCTTCCTATGCTCACCTCGAATGTAGCTCGAGGTTTTCCTAATACAATGTAATATGTTAAATATGATTAGGATAGTTTGTTTTCTGTTATGGCGAAGAAGGCATTCTGCTCTAGATGAACCGATTATTTTAGAAGACGAACCGATTGACTGGAGGACTGAAGAGGCTAGATGATAGGAGTTGACTGATCAATTGGTGGTCTAACTAATTGACTGGAGGTGTCCAAATGTCACTTGGACCAGAGACCAGACGATCAATCGATAAAATTAACCGACCAACTAGGAGGCTAGACAATCAGTTCAAGAGTTCAATCGATCGACCTAGACTGGTTCAACATAGATCTTCTTAAAAAATAAGTTGCTATATATGAGTGGACCTTAGGCGGTAGTATTTCCTTGTGGCTCTAAGGAATTACATTAGTATGGCCATAACCATCATTTGTATATTTTCAATTGCATATTTTTCATTTGTGAATACATCATGTATATGATACGTAATATAAGTATGTGGTGATTGGATATGTATATGTACTTATATATAAAATCCCTCAATCAATATTAAGTCTAAGATGTTGTCCATAAGAAACACACATGAAAAAGATTGATAGACCAAGCCTGGACACACTCTAGCGGGGTGCACTGTCTATTTCATGGAAGTGTGATGGTAGATATGTGGGTCTATCCTAGCAGGGTGCATATTCTATTGTGTGGGCTTATGGGTCAGCTTAAGTAGGTGACCTTAATAGGATTAAGTGCCTTGAATCATAAAGATGGAATATGGCAAGGAGTTGTGCATACCATATAATCCAAGAATTTCATAAGATGTAATGGGAAAATGTTGCCTACCTTAATAAATGGTTATGATCACCAACACTGGTTGGGTATTGACTTAATCGGTTTGGATCTTGGCTCAGTAGAAGATTATACATTGTAATATTCCAAATTGATATGTGAGGGCTATCAATTTTAACAAAATAATGGGAGAGATACTTAATCGAAGGCCTAATTAATATCGTAAATGTTATCAAATCAAATCAAAAGTGTTTTGACAAACAATTGCAATGTTTATTTTGTGGAATCTAATGGAAAACACAAACACGTTTTATTTATGATCGATCCTTGAGAAAGACAAGTTGAACGGGAACAACTTCCTTGACTAGATGTTGTAAATCATTCTCACTTAAGAGCACAATCTCTATGTCTTGGAGACACCATAGCCAGATGAACCTGCTCCCAATGCACTTAAGGTTGAGAAGGATGCTTATTGGAAGCACTCTAAAGATGTCATGGATGTCAAGTGATTGATGTCTTGCTTAATATTGAACTATGGGTCATAGAGATAACATGAGAACATGGATGTTATTGAGATGGTAACACATCTTAAGAACATAAACCAAGACCAAACAAGACGAGATAGATATGATGTCTCAAAGGTATTGTTCAAGTGCAATATGGCTGAAGGAGATTCGGTAGGTCCTCATGTACTCAAGCTGACTGGTTATATGGAGAACCTTAGTAGACTGAGATTTTCCTTGGGTCAAGAGTTGGCCACATATGTGATTCTACAGTCACTGTTGGAATCATATAGCCAGTTTGCCATGAACTACAACATGAATGGTTTTGACAAGCAGTTGTCAGAATTACTTGGCATGTTGAGGACCATTGAAGCATAGATGAAGAAGGACAAGCCCAAATCTATGATGATGATCAGTAGAGGCAAACATAAGTCCAAGGGATAAGGAAAATCTAAAAAGAGTTCTAAATCTAGCCAAAAACCAAAGTCTTTTACACTAAAAGCTAAGGTAGGAGTGAATAAGTAAGGAAAATGCACCAACCTGGACACTGGAAAAGGAACTATCCTCTTTACATAGAGGATCTCAAGAATAAAAAGGAGATAGAGATCTCCATTTTAGGACCGGAGAAGAAGTAAGATATAACTATACAAAGCAAGGGTTGCTGCCACTACAGTTAGAATGTGTCATTCAACCTAATGGGTATGTAATAGAATTAGTGAATTGCTACTATGTACCTACAATGAATGAAAACATCATGTATCTTGTATGGACAAGAATATTATGAATAAATTGATATTTCATTTTGAAATATGAGATCTTGTATGGAAATTTCATATGTCTCATAGTCTATACTTGATAGTTCTACAGAATAATATGTATATACTGAATGACTCGATGACCCAAACAATGAATACCTATAACATTATCATCTATAACACACAAATGAGATATGCACTTCTAGAATCCATAATGATGGTTGTCTAGACTCTTTTGGTTACTGAACCAATAGAGACATGCGAGTCTTGTTTGTTGTGTAATATGACAAAATCTCTTGTAACTAGTAGTAATGGGAAAGCGAGTATTCTATTAGGGCTAATACATACTGATGAACATGGACCTTTTAGAATAAATGCTAGAGGTAATTACTTGTACCTCATTTTATTTACTGATGATATCAATAGATATGAAAGTTTCATATTTAATGAAATACAAGACTGAATCTCTTGAAGTGTTTAAGGAGATCTTGAATGACGTACATAACCAACTTGGTAAAAGTATTGAAACACGTTGATATGATCGATGCTGAAATATATTAAACCAAGAGTCTGAGGACCTTGTGGAGAGATTATGATAGTGTATCACAATGAACTCCACCTAAAACATAATTATGTATCAGATAGAAGGTATCACTCCATGTCACTCATGGTGTTATTATCAATAAAACTAGGTAATCTTCCAATTTCCTTTTTGCCACATGTGTTACACTAAAATAATGTACCATCTAAAATGGTTCAAAAGACACCATATGATATATGGCATGGGAGGTGTACCGATATTTCTTTTATAAGGATTAGTATTGACAGTTTGTGTAAGAAAATAGTTTCTTGAAAAGCTTTTTTCACAAATCACATAAATGCTTTTTGTTGAATACTACTTTTATATTCTAATATGATAATAGAAATGTTTGTTGCCAGGATGTCTGAATTCCTTAAGAGGAGTTTAATTCCAAAGGAATTAGTGGAAGTAAAGTAGAACTTGAAAAGTCTAAGACCAACAAGAAAATATTGAACCTAAAAGGGGACACTAGGAACAAGGAGAATCACATATTGTTGTGGAATGTCAATTTCCTTATGTGAAACAAAACCTCATAGATCTGGTGGGACATGCCTTGAGATTGAAAGATTATGATATCTTACAACTCATAAAGGCAGTGAGTTGTTCATAGATGATGAGCCAACAACCTATCTAGAAGCTATTGAGGCACTAGAATATGAGAAATGGTTGGAGGCCATGGAATCAAGATGGTCCATGAGCACCAATAAGGTATGACCTTGGTGGATCCACCTAAAGAGATAAAACCCATAGGGTGCAATGGGGTCTTCAATAAGAAGACCGAAATGGATGGTGATGTACAAACCTAAAAGGATAGATTAATTGCAAAGGGTTTCAAACTAGTTCAAATTGCCGAACATGATTAAATCTTTTCACCAATTGCCATGGTTAAATCCATCAGGATCATGCTTGTCGTTGCAGCTTAGTATGACTATTAGATTTGGCAAATGGATGTTAAAACCACATTACTTAAAAGGAATATTCATGAGGATGCATATGTGACACACCCTAAAGGTTTTATAAATCCATATAATGCAAATAGAGTCTATAAACTACAAGCATCAATCTTTGGATTGAAGCAAACATCTCAGAGCTAGAATCTTCAATTTGACAAGACAGTCAAAGAGTTTGACTTGAGTCAGAATGAAGATGAAATATGTGATTACAAAAGATTTAGTGGGATCATATTTATATTCAACAAATTGATGGATAATAACATCCTTATACTTCACATGTTAGAAACTAGCAAGGAAAGTACCTTCTCCATGAAGGTTTTAGGCAAAGTATCCTATATGATAGGAATCAAGATCTATAGAGATAGATCTATAAAGCTTCTTGACCTAAGTAAGAACATATACATTGGAAAGATGTTGAAGGGGTTCAACATATAGGACTCAATGAGAGAAAAAAATGTCCATGTTCTATGGAGTTAGTCTCTCAAGAGTCTAGTGTCCCAATTCTTGTGAAGAACAAGAAAACATGAGTAAGATACCATATGCAATTACAATTGGATCTATCATATCTACAATGTAGTGTACTCATCCCTTAGTCTCATATGTATTGGACATGATGAGCAAATATCTATCAGATCCTAATGAAGGTTAATAGACTACCATAAAGAACATCCTTAAGTACTTGAGAAGCACTAAAAGGATTAGTTCCATGATTATGGTAATAAGGAAGAGTTGGGTGTAAAGGGTTACACTGATGCAAGCTTCCAAAGTGACAAAGAAAATTAATTATTGCAATCTAAATTTGTGTTTCACCTTAAAATGAGAGTTGTAAGCTGGAAAAGATTCTGAGCTACAGACATTTGTTTAATTCAACAATAGAAGTTGAGTACCTTGCTATTTTGAGAACAATAGAGGATACCGTATGGATTAAGAAGTCATTTTTATGAACTTATGGGAACCATTTATGACACAATAGAAATATTGTCACAACAATGGAGCTACTAGGTAGGCAAGGAATCCTAGATAGCATACTATAACATTTCCATCTCATATAAGAGATTGTACAACGAGGATACATGAATACTTGAAAAGTACCGACTTGAAGAAAATGCTATTAACCTGCTACATTAGCACTTGTATAGTAGAAACATGATGGACATGATAAGATCACTTGGAATAATATTCTTGGGTGATTGGCTCTAGGTGCAAGTGGGAGTCTGTTGGTATGTACGCCCAGAGAGCCAATCATACGATGATTATAATGGGGCATTAGATACCTGATTTGATAAGGATAAAGTCAATTCCATCTATTATGTTTGTCTCAATCATGATATGATGACACAAACATAGTATATGGATAAAGAATGATGTTACCCGATGACATATGTCTTCAGGTTTATGACCTAAACAATGAGATCATAGTATACACATTCTTATTATGTTCCTAGTCGGATATTACTATAGATGCAAAATAGACAACAATAATGCATAAGACTAGAGTGTGTGTTGATTGATGACAGATCTCATCAGTCATGATATGTGATATCAAACCAAACACATAAGTACATGTTAGAGAACACTGTATCGAACAAGCCCACCTTGAGAGTGATACATGGAGACCATGGAATGGTAGTCATAATAAACTCCCATAATGATAGTGGTGATTGTGGTTCTTAGACCAGAAGTCACTACACTCATCACATATCGTTTAATGTATTTTGACATCATCTAATGTGACCTTAAATAAGGGTTCCCATAAAGGTGGAGCTCAGGTGCATTATGACACATGGGGATGACTGAGTGATGTAGATAGAATTTCTCCCATCTATAAGAGATTGATATCCAGGCCACTTGACAAGCGAGATCGAGAAATGTATGGCCATACTCACGTGACTCAATATGTGATATGTGAGCTCACATGCATCTCATACAGTCTGATTTAGTTCGATGAACATGGATTCAACATTGAAGAGGATGAAGATTCCATGCCTCTCTAGTTGTGGTAAATAGAGAGCCCAAACAAGTCCTACCCGTAAAAGGGATACAATAAGGGAGAGACAACACAAGAGAGTGAATCAACCCTAGTAGGTTGACGTTTGAAGGGGCAACTCCTTCCTGTTGGCTCTGGTAGCACAACATGAAGGTCTAGGTGGTCCTCGTGGACTATGTAGAGGCAAGGAAGCATTTTCCACCCGCTAGGAGGATGCCATCAACTGCCATCCATGGCGTTGCACCAGGAGACCGTTGTTGACAACTGTCTGAGTGATGCTTGAAGAAGAAGCACACTGCTGCTCCATGACCAGGTATAACTCTTACTACCTTACTTCCTAGATACATCGTTATTGACGTGATCTTTCTAGTTAGGGAATTAGGCATTAAAAAATTTGTTTCTACTGCCTTATAAGTATATATGGTCACTTAGATGGCCATAACTTTTGCATTAAAACTAGGAATTGTATGAAAAAAGCATTGTATGCACTATTCAATTACCTTCAAAATAGGTATATATGTGATACAAGTTGACAGGTTGACCAACCCTTGAATTATCTTTTTGGTTGGGCAACCAGCCTATAGGCAAAAATTGGACTAGAAAATTTGATCGACCAATTAGTGCTACTGACCAGTCTATCAAAATTAATATGCAACCGGTCAATAACCACACTAACTTCTACAAAACTGTGATTAGCCAATCAGTTTTGTGGGTTGATCGACCCATTTTGTAGGGGGGGAATGATTCTTAGTTAGCAAGTTGTTGAACCAGGAAGTATATCTCGACACTAAAATGGCTCTAGATTTCACATATGATGTCAAAATTGAGTGGTTCAAGTTGGTTTGGAAAGATAAATTCAATTATCTATAAAATAAATATATTTTCTAACTATTTGACTTATGGTCACAACAAACTACTATGATAGAAATATGCAACTGATAATCATTGGATTAGTTTGGGTGGATATGATATTTTACATGTAGATAACAAAACACTTAAGGAATATCCAGGGTATAGGGCTCAGACCTATTCTTTCCCATCCACAATTCTATATGTCATCAAAGAAGGCCAAATATGAAAGCTGTTAGTTTGATGTCAAGACTCACTATGCTGTAGATCTGAACCACAGATTGCAACTATCGTTTGAGATTTGTGATGAGACCACTAAGCTTCTTCTCCATGACGTTACTTTCTTAGCTTTTTCTCTACGATGCTACTTTGTAAGCTTCTTCTCCACGATGCTACTTTCTCCGTGAGCTTCTTCTTATCTCTATCCTTTTGTATCTTTAATAAGATTAGGGAGTAGATATTTTACTAAGGTTCTGGGGTTTGGCCTTGTTGCATGTAACTTGTACTCGCATGTTAGAAATTTCTATTCATATGGATTTTTGAAT
Organism: Alisma plantago-aquatica; assembly: GCA_963693085.1. Taxonomy (NCBI): domain Eukaryota; kingdom Viridiplantae; phylum Streptophyta; class Magnoliopsida; order Alismatales; family Alismataceae; genus Alisma; species Alisma plantago-aquatica. Next base: position 800,772,117 of record OY856411.1, read on the forward strand.
TGATTATCTGTTGATTGATTCCATGCTCTATAGATTAGCTATCAATTTTTCATAATTTTTAGAATACTAGATGGCATAGGCCTTGAAATCTAGGATTAAAATACTAATTGGTAGCACTGAATCCTGAATGAGACCAAAAAAGGGTGTTCTCAGGGGCAATGGAATAAGGATTCATAGGTAAAGAGACCTCGAGCCTACATGGAAATCTATTCTTCTAAATTCATACACCAAAAGAATACGAGATTCCTTAGCCCCAATATATATATGTATAAATTAGAGATGTAACATGAGAGAGTGGATATGTAACCAGTGACGGTGAAATCTATTGATAACATTCAATTTTGTGGATATTTCATGCCTTAGTATACCTATAATTTCCTTACTGTTATATTGGGATACCTTAACTTCCTATCATTTTGCACATATATACCACTTAAGCCTTTATTTAAATACAACTACTAATTTCCATGCATGCAACTAAAGAAACATGGAGTTTACTATGGAGATAGAGCACCCATCAATTCCCTTCAATCAATGAAAGCTGGGGTACCGGTGAAGCCACAGACTAACCATCAGTTTCTTGATATTTGATGGCTAGTCAAGGAAGCTGCATGACCATCAGGTAACAAGAACCGATGGCTCAGACCAGGCAAGCCACCCACAAAAACCATCAAATGGTACTCCCTCAAATCATCCACTGACCAGTCATCATCCATCCATCCTCAAGATCTGATGGTCTACCAAAATTGAAGATTTGACGAGGGTACACTAGTACATGAATGGTCTGTAGCGTCGGTTTTTTTAAGCTTGTAGTTTCACTTTATAACCGACCTCTAAGTGGCCGTCTCTATAGAATTTGCACTATAGCGTCAGTTTTCTTGACCAAAGAAAACTGACCTTACAGAGTAAAAACTGACCCAAGATGTTGTAAAAAATCTGACCGAAGCAAGAAAGAAGAGCATGTAAGGTCGGTTATTCTAAAAAAGCCGACCCTGTAAACTGTCTCGGTCGAGAAATATTTCGACTGAGATTATTTCAAATGAGAAAGAAGAGCCTATAAGGTTAGTTATTCCAAAAAAGCCGACCCTATAAACTATCTCGGTCGAGAAATAGTTCAACCGAGATTATTTCGGTCGAGAAAATTGTCGACCAAGAAAGTACTGTCTGAAGCATCAAAGATTTATTCAGTTGATAAATTTGTCGACCGAGAGACCTTCGGCTGAGAAAATTTTGTCGACTGAGGGAGTGTCTGTAGTCAGTTATTCAATCTTTAGGGTCGATTTTTATTATTATAAATAACTGACCTTAGAGGGTCTAGAGCTCAATCTGTTGACCTTGTAGCATCGATTTTCTTAAAAAAATGACCTTATAGAGGACCTATTAGGTCGGTTATTTAATAAAAATGACGCTAGAAGGATTGAGATAACCAGACCTCTAGGGTCGATTATTTAATAAAACCGACTCTAGAAGTTACATTTTTTTTTTAAATTCTACAGAAATAGAACAGAAAAACAAGAAGATTCATATATTCTGGGAGAGGGGAGCATTGATGCTCAACTGTCACCATTCCAAACCACACATTCATAACAAAAATGATTCATATATTCAGTTGAGTTATACAATCACATCATATTTTACAAAATGATAGATTGCAAGTCTGAGATGATATTAAATGTCAGATACACAAGTAAATATGAAAGAGTACTAAAACCACATACATAAATGGAGCTGAAATATTTAATCCAATGCTATATTGACTTCATTTAGAAAAGTATCTGACCACTCTTCTCGAAATTCATTTAAGTCCTCATGTGTGTAAGGCTGAGTTGTAAAGATCCGTAACAGAAAATGCACATGCTAATATTTTATAAAATGACTACATTCACTTGTAAATTTATGATGTTATTCTTTATTACCTGATCTATAGTCTGAATGTCATGTGATGCTTGTTTGACAATAGCTTGCATATATTTCATTACATAGTAGCCGCAAGCCCAGTCATTATTTTGTATAGGACACTACAAATAACGAATTATACTTAATGTTAGTAAGCTGCTATAAACAGGAGTTGAGATAAGACTATAAGAGTTGAAAATTAATACATATAAGACTAAGCAGTTGTCAAAGTAGCTACCTTGACATTTTTCAAAGTCGATGTCTTTAATTTTGTGGGTATTTGTTCTCCAGCTTCACAAAAAGCCTTTATACCCCTATCAATTAAATGATAGTTGGTAAAATAGAAATTCTAAATAGAAATATCATGTTGAAGCATTAACTAAATTTATGCTTACTCCATAGCTGGCAATTTCAGTTTGTGACCCCTTGTTATTTTACCCATTGGGTCAAGATAATAAAGAGTCATCAATTTTGGGACAATCACAACTAATTCCCAATGTCTAGCTGTGAGTAAGAATAAAACAAACATTAAAATAAATAATTTTATTCATTATTAAAATTATATTGAATAATAATACTTACTGGACGTTAAAAGGAATTAGGATAATTTCCTTCCCCTCACTAGAAAAATATTTGAATGCAGTAGATAAGTAGTCATTCACATCCTCAATATGTGTCTCCACTTGACTAGTGATTGAAGGAACTAATAATCCAACATTTCTTATATCAAAGTTTGTGGTCTCGATATACAAATGGTTGTAAAACATTTGTAATTATTTCCATATATAGAAATAAGCTAAAAATGTGTATTGGAATTTTCTATATTAATAGATCCTTACCTTATCCATAATTATATTATCGAAGTATTCAACCAATCATACCTGAACAACTCTATAATATCATCAAGAAAAATATAACTGTCAAAGTCCCTCCCAGTTGCATCTTCTGTTAAATTGATCAACATTTGTAATCCAGAGCTTTGGTTGGCTAAGTATCGATACAAACATTTACGTTTACTTCCCAAATCATCGAATGTGGATTCTGGAATAAAAGATGGCTTGGGCATAGGAGGACGACTAGTAGAATTTTTACTTTTTGGTTTGCAAACCTATTAATTAAATTACATACTTATATTACACGAGTTCATATATGTAGTCAAATATGAAAAATATGGTAGAATTAAGGTATACCTTATCATTGATAACCAAGTATCTAGGCCAACCCACCATAGCACCCTCAACTTCTTCAACTGTACTATATTCAGGATTAGGTATGGGTAGTGATTTGTCCCCCATTCCGTCATACACAAGATGGATGGACACACGACAAATGTCATCAGTAATTTTTTGGCAATGCAATGTACCAGCAAGATTATATACCTTGCCCGCTGCCACAACATTATATTTTGGAACCTCCACTGCAAGTTTACAGTTCATACCAATCTAGAATTGAAATAATATAAGTTATATACGAAGCAGTAAACCAGATACCTATTACAACTATATATATATATATCATATATATATCATACTAATAACACAACATATAGAATAAAAACTTACATCAGATTATTGTGGTGGGTCATTGGGAGTGCTCCCATGACCTTCTACAAATTGAGCATGCGCTTGTACCTCATCACTCGAGAGACGCATAGCATAAATAGGTTGAGAAGGCTGAGTAGGCTGAAATGAAGACATTATTTCTTTTACTTTCTGTGCTACTAATGTTTCAACCTACTCTTGTGTAAGACCTCCTGCACGACCTCTTTTAGATTACAAAGGGTCAAAATAAGACTTGAATCCTATGACAGCTCCTAATCCCCTATCACGGCCAGGATGCTCCTTTGTACCAAGAGCAACTGATAGCTCATCCATGTGGCCAGTTGGGATGAACTTTCCTTCCTTCCTTTGCTCATGGAGAACAATCTATTCATAGTTAATAAAAATATTAAATCACAATATCAATTAGATATAAATAAATCTAAGTTTGTGGGAGTTACTCTTTACTTAGCTGGGATAAACCTACCATCTTTTGTGCCACCTCCTTAGTTGTAAGGTTGACAATTTCACCTGATCGATTCTTTCTAGCATCAATCCACTGCAAATGTCGGGGTGGACGCTCAGCTTGAGTTGTACCAGACTCCTCCAGAAGAGAGTTGGTTCTCTTATAGTTGGCAGCGAAAGGCATAACTACCGGGCCCCAAGCAATGGTCATGCACATTTTTGGTCCGTCTTTCCTTTTGGGCCTCGTGAATAGCCTGATCATTTAAAATGAGTTATTGCAATTTAGACTTGGCAAACATATATAAAAAGATTCACCTCCTTAATTGTATAAAATTAAAGATTCATACAATACATCACAATCTTTATTACTTGAAACTCTTTCGTGTTCCTAGCTACAACAAATCTTTCCCACACCTCAGGATCTATAAAAATATACATATCTATTGCTTTCTTCTTTTGTTTAGGATTATCTATAAATTCCTTTTTGAGATATGTCTTAAAAGCCCTCCATCGTACACCACAAATTTGTAGCACTTTTTTCTTGTGATCTTTTTCATTTAGATGAAAAACACCCTATACATGCAAAAGAAGCAATAATGTTGTCTTAAAAAGGATATGTCTTTCCAAGCAAACTAAATTAGAATCAGTAAACAAAAACATATTAAAATAATATCACTTCCACTCACAGATATATCTTTCCATAGGAGGTCTTTTAAGGCATTAGAAACATCATGCCAATTTTCTATATCTATTGGCACCTTACTGCGCGCGATCACCCCTACGCAATGCTTGAAAGCACTAGCATGTTCCCCAATAGGTGCTCCGGTGACATCAAACTGGACTGCCAATTTCTCCCCTTTGGCCCTAAGCTCCTACAGCCTACGCATCAGTGTGGGACCTCTACTTTTCTTAGCATCACCACTACCATCCTCATGGAGCTCATGCTCAGAATTTTCATCTTCACTTGCCATTTTAGAACCGAAAAGTATACATGATAAAAGAAACATAAGTGATAATTAAAGCACAAGTGGTTGAATAATATATGATGTATATTTAAAAGATTACATGCTTGAATGATAATAAAATAAATAATTCAAAGAATATATGCCTTTAGTATTGGTTGAGTTGTTAGTCAAGTAAAATTCCTACAGCATGGTCTTAACGTTTATAGTATTCATCGGTGATATCTTCAACATTTACACTTAGCAAACGAATGGGATGGAATCATCATACTTTTAGTAGTATTCTTCTTCATTTATAGGATCTACAGTAAACTGTCTTTTTCCATGAAGAATGACAGACCAATTTTTATTTTTTGAGTCATCAATATAGAATACTTATTTTGCTTGGTCTGCCATGATGAATGGCTCATCTTTCTCACCAATCTTTTCAAAATTAACCAATTTGAAAACCAACTCATCCATTAAAACTCCTTTATTGTTGTCAACCCAATTACACCTAAAGATAGGAACTCTAAAATTTGTATAGTCCAATTCCCATATGTCCTCAATGACACCGCAATATGACATCTCAGCTTCGCGTGGTCTTTTATCTTTGGCACTAGAAAAATACAACGAACAAGCTTGAACAGTGACCCCACTATTTTGAACTACACTACTTTCATCTTGACGCTTTGTGTAGTATGAAAATCTGTTTATGTCATAACCCTCATATGACATGACATCCATTTTTGTCTTAAAGGCGAGCCATTTTATGTTCTCAGCAACATTATTCGGTGATTCAGATAGTTGATTAAAGAATTTCTCTTCAAACCACCTAATAAATGTTTGATTATGCTCTCTTGCAAGCCACATTGAACTGGATCATGAATGAGTTCCCTTGATAAGATCATTGTGTTATGTGATGTAGCTACTAACTTCATCAATGTTGTGTAAAATATACAAATGTGCTTGTTCCCACAACTCACGACTGATTCCTTTCACTCGTCCTCCCAGAGTTCCTTTGCCACAATAAGATTTAGTGTGATGGGAATTTTTTAGATTGCTAGAAGTTTCATTGCAATTCAAAAAATCATTGCAAAAGTCCATCACCTTGCTAGCCACATAACCCTCAATAATACTCCCTTCAGGATGATAACGATTCTGAACATCACCTTTAAAAACACTCATGTAGCATTCAAATAGATACATCCAGTGTAAGAAAATTGGACCCAACATCTTCACCTCCCTTGTAATATGTACTACAAGATGAACCATGATATCAAAAAATGAAGGAGGAAAGTACATTTCAAGTTGACACATGGTAACAATTACATCTTTCTGTAATTTATCGAGAGTATCAGGATGTATCACTTTGTTGCATATTTCATTGAAGAAGAAATAGAGTCTTGTGATTGCAAACCTTACATGCTTCGGAAATATAGATCGAATAGACACAGGTAAAATTTGTTGCATTAAGGTGTGACAATCGTGAGATTTGAGACCTATCAACTTCAGATCCTTCTTTGATACCAATCTACAAATATTAAAAGAGTATCTTTGTGGAACCTTAATATTATACAAGCACTCACAGAAAGTCTTTTTCTCTTGCTTTGACAAAGTGTAACAAGTTGGTGGTAAATATGTGCGGTGACCCCTGATCTCCACTGATAATTCTTTTCTTATACCCATTAATTCTAAATCTTTTCTAGATTTGATGCCACTTTAGTCTTTCCCGGTATGTTCAATAGCGTACCAATGATGCTATCACAAACATTTTTTTCAACATGCATGACGTCAATGCAGTGTCTAATTGCCAAAGATATCAAATAAGGAAGATTCCTGAATATTGACATCTTCTTGCATAGAGATTTGTCACATGCGAGAGTACGACTACTTGAACTCTTTCCAAATTCATTAACAATATGTTTCACCCGATCATATACAACATTTCCTGGTATAGGTTTAGGAGAACTTCGTTCCTCAGTTGACCCATTAAAGGTTTTGCGTTGCCTTCGATAAGGATGCACTGGTGGGAGAAATCTCCGATGACCAAGATATATGATTTTACCATCATGTTTCAGTCAGATTGAATCAGTATTTTCCTCACAAATAGGACATGCTTTGTATCCTTTTATGCTATATCTAGACAAATTTCCATAAGATGGAAAGTCATTAATCATGCAAAACAACATATCACGCAAACTAAAGATCTCTTTACGTGAAGCATCATATGTCATAACACCTTCTTCCCATAGTTTCATTAGGTCATCAATTAGAGGTTGAAGGTAAACATCAATATCATTTCCAGGTTGCTTGGGCCCTGATATCAATATTGAAAACATGTCATACTTATTTTTCATACACAACCAAGGAGGAAGATTGTATATAACAATCATAACAGGCCACATGCTATGTTGGATGCTTAATGTACCATAGGGATTCATTCCATCTGTAAAGAGTCCAAGTCTTAAGTTTCTTGGTTCTTTACCAAATTGAGGGTATAATAAATCAATTTTCTTCCATTGTGGTGAATTAGATACATGTCGTAGGATGCCATCATCATTGGCCTTTAACTCCCCATACCAAGACAAATTTTGTGCATCTTCTGTATTAGCAAATAAGCGTTGAAATCATGGTATTATTGGTAGATACCACATCACCTTGGCAGGACAGCCATTTTTAGCCTTAGCTGAATTTGTGGTCTTATACCTTGATGCACCACATTTTGGACAATTTATCAAATTACTATAGTCCTTATGAAATAACACACAATCATTTGGACATGCATGAATCTTCTTAGCCTCCATTCCCATTGGGCACATTATTTTCTTTGCTTGATATGTTGAAATTGGAAGCTCGTTGCCTTCAGAAAGAATTTCCTTTAGCAAAGACAACAATGAAGTGAAACTCTTATCGCTCCACCGGTTTTGAGCTTTAAGAGTATATAATTGCATCATAGCACTCAACCTCGTGAACTTAGTACAACCCTTATATAATGGTTTTTCAACATCATGGACAATGTTTGCAAATCAAGAAGGTGGATCAATGACATTGTCCCGACAACTACGTAGCATCTCATCAACCATATCATCCCGAATCAGGTCATCCTGAATCGGTTCATCATTGACATTATCATAATTATCTAAACCTTCTATGCTACAACTATTAGTATCAACATTTTCTGATCCATAATTAAATTTCTCTCCATGCCAATACCATTCATTATAACCTTGTATGATCCCATTGCATATGACATGATTTTTAATTTCCTCAGCAGTATCAACTTTCAAATGGTTACCACAATTTCTACATGGACAATATAGCCTATTTGTAGGTAGTTTCCTATGTTCCTCAGCAAATCTAATAAATTCATCAAGACCTTTGGCAAACTCTGGACTACAACGATTCTTGATAGACATCCAACTTCGATCTATTTTCTATATCACATTAAAATTAATTATAGAACTAAGTGTTTAATATTGATACTATAAGCTGTAAGTTTTTATTGATAGGAAGTTAATTACTTTTATACTAAAGTGTACTACCTATCCCATTTTTGAATATTTAATCTCACTAGTAACTGTATAATGTATGTTTAGTTTTGAAGAAAATTTCAGCAACATTTCCCCTAAGTTCTCCAAGTACATCGATGTAAATGGAAAATAACCACCCACATATGTACCCAGAGAACAAATGAGGAAATACTACTAAAATTTTCTTCAAAACTAAACATACATTATACAGTTACATCCTAAGTGAGATTAAATATCCAAAAAAGTCCCAGACCGGGGACTATCCAAAATTTACTCATAATGAGTAAATTTTGAACAAGTTTCTAAGTTGATACATGCATAAATGTATTATTATCATATTTATATATTAAGTTAAACATCATGCATCGATGATCTCATCTATAAACCCTAAAGTGTCAACTAGGAGTACACATGTATAATCCCATATTAATTTCTAGAATTTATATAATGATTACATATGAAAAAATGCATGTTTTTATTATTGGTTGGGTTACCAATCATATAAAATAGAAAAATAATATAACTATCTAGTTAAAGGTGCGCAGGTCCACTCTCGATCGAGAATTTGTCAACCGAGAGTCCACCTGCGCGCGGCGTCCAAGTCCACTCTCAGTCGACAAATTCTCAACCAAGAGTGGACCTGGATGCCGCACACAGGTGGACTCTCGGTCAATGAATTCTTGACTAAGAGTGGACCTGGACGCTACCTTGGTCGTGGTGGCGGTACCACGGTGGGCATAGATAGACCAATATAAATGGTCTTACCTCTATAAAGTCTTACTTGGAAGCGACAGTGACCTTTGTGGAAGAGGCGACGACCTTTGTGGAAGCGTGGAAGAGGCGACGACCCGGTACAGTGCAGTGCAGTACGGCAACAAGGTCTCGGCGGTGTGGCAACGAGGTCTCGACGGTGCGACAAAGAGGTCTCGGCGGTGCCGCAACGAGGTCTCGACAATGCGATAATGACGTCTCGACGGTGCGGCAACAAGGTCTCGGCGGTAGTTGAACTTTGGGGGCACGGGAGAGAGTGAAATAGTAGGTCTCAGTAGTGAAAATGAAAGGTTCTAGTATATCCCCGCGCCCGACCTGTAGGGTCAGTTAAACAAAAAAGCAACCCAAGAGATAAGCGGTGCCTGTGTCGGGTAAATTAAAAACACCCAAACTCCAACTCGGTTGAGAATTTCGTCGATCGAGGGAACCTTGATCGAGAAATTCGTCGACTGAGGGGACCTCTATGGTCAGTTAAATGAAAAAAACCGACCCTAGAGGTACTTATACACGCACGAAGGAAATTTGGATCCAAAACCCTAAACACCCAAACTCAAACTCAGTTGAGAATTCCGTCGACCGAGAGAACCTCGGTCGAGAAATTCATCGATTGAGGGGACCTCTAAGGTTGGTTAAAAGGAAAAAACTGACCCTAGAGGTGCTTATACATGTGTGAAGGCAAACTGGATCCAAAATTCAATTTGGTCGACAATGTTTTCGACCGAGGGGACCTATAAGGTCAGTTAAAAGGAAAAAACTGATCCTAGAGGTACTTATACACGCACGAAGGAAAAAATGGATCCAAAAATCAACCTGCTCGATAATTTTTTCGACCGAGGAGACGTACAAGGTCGGTTAAAAGGAAAAAACCAACCCTGGAGGTACTTATACATGCACAAAAAGAAAATGGATTCAAAATTCAGCTCAGTTGAGAATTTTTTTTGACCAAGAATCCCTACAAGGTCAGTTATAAGGAAAAAACTGACCCTATAAATCGAGAAAATACTCTCAGAGGTCTTGTAAAGTCGTTTTTTTAAGAAAACCGACCCAAGAGGTATTAAATGGTGCCCACATTTTTTAAAGATATATAAGGTCAGTTATTAGAAAAAATCGACCCTATAGATCGAGGAGCAAAGCCAAAATCGAGCAAATTTTGCTGCGGGAAACCGTAATGGGCTTTCTAATCCTATTGTCTATAAGGTCGCTTATTTTATGAAAACCGACCCTATAGAGATACACTACAAGGTCGATTATTTTAAGAAAACCGACCCAAGTGGTCTTAAGTGGTGCCCACATTTTTATAGACATATAAGGTCGGTTATTTGGAAAACCGACCCTATAGAGTTACACTACAAGGTCAGTTATTTTGAGAAAACCGACCCAAGAGGTTTAAGTGGTGCCCACATTTTTTGTAGACATATAAGGTTGGTTATTTGGAAAAACTGACCCTACAGGCAGCGACGTTATTGGCCAAAAATGTAGTAGTAGTTAAACCCAAAGAACCAATGATCTACCAAAGTGATCATCACACTAAGTGACATACATGACTCTCCAAAGATCTGATGGCCTGACTGGATCTCAAACAAGGCCAACTAGGGAGAAGAAAACTGATGGATTAACTAAACACTCAGGATCCAATGAGTCTACTTAGCATACACCCATTCCTCAGGTCTAGCAATAGACTCGACTACACACTTTTCAAGTCGATAACACTAATTGCCTCAAATATTTTGTTTCACACATCCAATTTCTAATTCGACTATGTGAACTATTTTAGGAGGCCTGAAGTAAAGTAGATGATCACCACTACCAACAACAAGGACCATTCCTCCTCGTAGGGGAGGACATGATGGAGGCAAGCACAACTCGAGGATTGAGGGCCTTCACAATGATCATGAAGATGATCACAATGAATGACCCCATGGAGAAGTTCATGAAGAAGAATGCGATGAAAGAGAGTGTCATGATGAAGATTATGAGGAAGAACCCCATGGGGAGGAACATAAAGAGGAATAGAGGAAGAATGACGCGATGAAGGGCGTCTTAATAGACGTAGAAGAGATAGAATGACTCATGACAATGATGAAGATTATGATGATGGAGGCCCTTCCCTTCATGCATTGAACACCACTAGGGCCAATGAATCCAGGTGCCCACTCATCATCCCTAGGTTCAGTGCTCTGAACTTCAAACTGAAGCCAATAGTCATCACCTTAATTTAGAACAAAACCTTGGAGGTAACTCTCGAGATGAAAATCCTTACCACCACCTAGATGCCTTTAAAAACATATGTGACATCATCAATATGAATAGGGTGCAATAAGAGGTGATTTACTATAAAGGATTCAACTTCTCTCTAATGAACAAGGCACTATCTTGGTACCTCTCTCTTCTTGATAAGACCATTAGTGGATGTGCACCCTTGGCAGACACTTTTGCCACCAAGTTCTACCTAATTGAGAAAACTCCTAGGAATACCAAGATCATTGGGTTTATGCAAAATCTTGGGGAAAACCTATATGAAGCATGGGAAAGGTTCCAAGAGTAGGGGGACTTCCCCCAACATAACTACGATAAAGGATTTCTAGCCACTACCTTTTATGACAGACTTACTTTAGCTAAAAGGACTTCGTTGAATGCTATTGTAGGAAGCAACTTATTTGGTAATAACCCAAATAAGACCACGGGGATCATTGATAACATGGCCGCCTTGCAAGCCGGCCTGGAGTATGATAGAGGGACATCATAGAAAGTATCATTGTACCTGTAACATCCCTGACCTGGGTTTAGGGCTAACCCTATTTTTTGGCTTAAATAAGTTGCTTAGAACTTTAATATAATTCTCTAAAGTATTTTTTATCAGGTGACAAACTTATGTTTCAAGTTTGGTCCTATTTGAATAATGTTTGAGCAATGTTCTCTTATTTTAGACCAAAATGCAATTTATCCAAGATGAGGGGTTGTATTGCAATATGTCACATGTTGAACGTGCCTTAAGTGTTTTAGCATCATAAGAGAGAGAATTATTCTAGGTGGTGGCTTGTGGAAAGCCTAAAATCCAAGCTTGAACTTGTTTGAATAATGCTAGTGCCTTGTGTACCAATTTTGGTACAGATTGTAATTTACTCAAAATATAGGGTTGATATGCAATTATCACCTCTAGAGTGTCCCTACTCCCTCTATGTATAATTTATAGGATAGAAAAAGAAGGAGACACCATGATTGAATAATCTTTGAGTGATGGTACTCTTGGTGATGAAAAGACCAAGAAGGGTTGAATGTGAAACCCTAATTTGAGTTGTATCGAGTTGTAGAGTTCATATGAGAGTGCCTATCGGCCAAGGGGCCATATAGGGAGTCTCATATCGGTTTGTGAACTCTTGTCCTTGTCCATTATGGGCTAAGCACCTCAAGGAGGTGAAGTGTATTGGTTTACGACTTCCTTGAAAAAAAGTAGTATCAGGTTGTGAATAAAGTGGTGATTGAGTTGATATATCTTATCCAAAGAGATAAGTGAAGGCCGCGATATTATATCTAGATTATATTCAAGTGTTTTGCATGTCAAGATAAATAATAGTGCATGCATGTACATGTGTCAACCATGCATGGACACGTGGTATCTAGTAGCTTAAAATGATGACACCTCATATACACTTTTTTTCATGAACCTCAACTATATATACCACTTCTTTCACCTATTAGTGAATTTTTTTGAAAGTTACCACCCTCTTGCTCTTATATATCATGCATAGAGTCTTGGTATCATGCATAGGTGAAGGGGTATCGTTCATAGAGCCTTGATATTGGCCATAGCAAAGGGATATCGGCCAAGTGAAGGGATACCGGCCACAAGTGAGGGATACCAGCCACAAGTGGTGAGGTATCATGCATAGTGCTGAGGAGCTCAAGTCTTGGATCTTTGATAAGATCATATTAAGCCTTGGGAATGTGAATATTTGGAGCTTGGAGCTTTGAAGTTATTATTGAGGTGGGTTATATAACTTGAACCCAATTATGTTATTATTCACCTTCAATTCTGTTGAACTTGTTGATCTACTTTCAATTCCGAATTCTCTTGAATAATTGATGATCCTATGAGTTCTAAAAGTTATTTAGGACTGTTGTCCATGAACTATAATAGTAAAATCAAGAGTCTAGAGGTTTATGATGATGACATCATCAAGGTACAACCCAATATCGAATTGAAGCACCTCTAAACCCGAGATGATGAGAAATCCTAGATGATGGGTAACCTGATATGGTGATATGAATACACCACTAGCACGACATAGTGATGACTTATACCTTATGGATGATATAAGTGGGACATACACACATCATGTGCACGATATGAGGTCAAGCCCACACCTTATGCACGACATGGGGTCAGCTATATACCCTAATCCAATATAGTGTTGAAAACTCTAGATGATGATATGAAACCCGATACACCTTGGAACCCCACACCCCTATCGTTTTGTATAATGGGTTGATTGTGAAGGGTTCAACTAGTTATCTAGCCTGTCACTCCAGACATGATAAGATTAATCCCTTGAAGGTATGAAAAGGTATGAGCATAAGGGTCTAACCTGATATGCTAACCTGATATGGTATATGGTATCAAGTATACACCTTATATACAATATGAGGTCAAGCACTCACCTCATACACAATATGGAACTAAGTACCTCTAACTTGAGATGACAAACCCTAAATGTTGGGAAACCTGATATGGGTGCACGATATGGTAATGGGGGATACACCTTATACACGATATGGTGACGAGGATACACTGCAAGAACGATATGGAAGCATGATATGGTGTCAATTACACACCTTTATACCTTATATGGTGGAAGCACCTTAATTCAATGTATTTGATGGAGTAACACATAAGTTGTGGTATGTCAAGTAATACAGTAAGATATAAAGAGTTTAATACATTGTGTTAAGTGTAGGATAATGTACCTTGAGAGAAGGATTGAGCCAATCTAATAGAGTATGATGTAATCAACATCCTAATGAGGATGAGAGAGAAACTTATACTTGTATGATAATCATGTAATGAGCATACATTGATACTCCTAATAAGAATGGAGTATGAATTAGGGTTTGATTCTTTATAATATGATTTTGAAACCCTAAGTGGTTAATAAGGGGAAACCCTAACCCTAATGAAAGGGTGATGGTATGCACTTGAAACCCTAATCAGTTAGAATGAGAAACCCTAATCCTAATAATGGGAAGGTTGTATTTCTCTTGTATCACAAGGTGTTGTTATGTACTTGCTATTGTTTTTATCATGAAGTGCTAACCATGCAGGAATCATGAGATGATGAGCATAGCCAGGTATGAGCTATGATGTTTTATATAATACAGATTTAAATGGGCCTTGTGAGCCATGTGAAATACTTGTACAACAAGTATAATGTATACCTTGGTCTGAGGACCTAGAGGTAACAGTTACCTGATGAGAGGTGACAACATTCAGTGATGAACTAAGGGTTTGAATACCCATATCTAGTAATCATGATGATGATAATGCTAAGGGAGAAGAATCCCTAGTAATGTGATAAGGGACTGAGATCCCGAGAGTTATGCATTCAATGTGTTCCAAAGATCATGAAAGTACTTGATAAAATATTACACTTTTCTTTGTAGCATCTGTTATAATTCATGTTTGTAACTTGGTTGATGCTAAAAGATACTGTAATGCACCTAATTAATCAAATGGAATCTCATCATGTAGTTTCCCTGACCATAGATCCATTCAGTGTCAGAATTTGCTGAATGGTGAAACGAGTTTAACTTGGAGAGCATATTTTTGAATATGCGGGGGTGAAGGACGAAGTATATCCGTACATCCTAATGAAGAATTAATGTAGCACATTCCTCATTTATTTTATATCAGGATGATGTGAATATCCCTACCAAATGAGGAATTGATGTGTAAATTCTTCTTCATTTTGTGTGTATCGAGATTGATGTATAAATCTCCCGACCAGGTGAGGAGTTGATGTATAATATTCCTTATCCTTATAATCTGGGAAAGCTCAGTGGTCTTCTCCCAAAGAGAGTGCATGCTGTGGTTGTAACCCTAAAGCAAAGATACCAGTATACCCTGGTGAGCTAATTGCAATTGACACAAGATGTCCTACCAATAGTCTCGTACTAACCGAGACGGGTGAGGTCTTAGAAGTCGACTCTTCCATTTACCTTGTATGGTACCAATTTCAACTAAGCGGTGGTCGGTTGGAGTATGAGCAATATACCTCATCTTCTCAGGGCATAACTGTGATTGTAAATATGTAATCAGCCGTGTAGTGTATTTGCTTAAGGATCGAATACGGAAAACACTGGTTGATGTCACTTCCTTTATACATCTTAAATGGATAGATGTTACACATGTTCTTCATATTCCTTATAAAGTCAATAGATGATTTATTGCTCTATCATAGATAACTGCATTACTTTAAAATATGAGGTTGCTGTGTTCTGCTGATAAATAGTGATTAATCTTACTCTGCTTAGTTGTATACTGTTTACCTGTGATAATAATATTGTTGGCGGAGAGTTATATCTCTCGCTGGGGCAATTGTCTCACCCCGTGGGATACATATTTTTTTAGGCAGACGTGTACGAGGGGGTAGAGACCGTACTGCAGAGGAAGAACAACAATAGTAGGGCAGCAGTAACAACTTAGGTTGAGTGTACTGTCTGTCGTGTCTTGTAGATATAAGTCCTATGTGTCATCTCTATACTCTCAGGTCCTTCGGAGTTAGTACGTAATAGTTTTATGAATGATCTGATATTTTAGCTTGAATGCCTCGAGGTTTTATGTTGCTTATGTATATATTTGTGCAAAGCAACTGTTATATGATATCCTCGAGATGAGATGGTATAATGTATGTACAATGTGAACCATGATGTATATAAAGTTTTGGTTCTTTCTTTAAGAGTTTCTTGGAAATGGATCTCTTTGCACAATGGTTTTAATTTTTAATGATTTTCGTTAATGCGCTGCTAGTGTTTATTCCGCAATTATTACTGGTGGCGATTTGGCTTGATTCGATGTCAGGTCATCACAGTACCATTGTTGATGAAACTAAAGCCTTAGAGACCATAACCACTTAGATCTAGAAGATTTCTTTGGATGTGAAACAACTAAAAGACTCCAGAGACAACAAAAAAGGAAAGGCTGAAAAAGTCATGAAATGTGTCACCTCTAAAGAAAGGGGCATGGTATTGACAACTAAATCTACACTCAACCCAAGGAGGATAGTGATGAAGATGGGACTAAAAATGTCTCTTATGTCAACTTCAAGAGACTAGATCATCCTACTTTCCCCTATGGAAACAAGGACACTGTTGAAAATGCCAATCAACTGAACAACCCACCTGGAATACCACCAAGTTTCAGAAGAGGTGGAGGACCAACTATGTTCACCCACAACACAACTTAACAACAAAATAGAAACAATAATCAAGTCCAAGGATAAAATTAGAATAGAAATTCAAGTGGGCCAAGTCAAGACCATAGTCAAAACAAAGTACCAAAAATCCAGATATGATGTCTAAACTTTTTGAATTTGCAAAGAGGCAAGCATTGGTGAATGAGCAACTAAATCAAAGTGCCATTACCAACACTGGTGTGTTAAGCACAATGCAAACACAACTTGGGGGCATAACATCTCAGATGGATGACATGCATGCCCACCAAAAAAAACTGATCAACATCTAGCACAACTGTTAGAGCTGATAAAGAACCTGTAAGGAAAAATACATTCTAACATTGAAAGTGCAAAAAAGGCCACTCTTCATTCTGAAAAGGTTTTAGAAGATCTAAAAGGCAACACCATTCAAGAAGGAAACTCTAATGCTGAATCCCAGCTTGAACCTGTAATAATAGAAGAAGATCCGGATGTGGAGGTATATACCAAGAAGGTTAAGGAAAAGAGAAGGGAAAGGGAAAGAAGATGAAAAAAGAGAGGAAATATGACCCATCTGAGGAGGTTTTCATGAATAGGGACCCCTATGCACCAAGGGTTCCCTTTCATACAAGATGATCCAAGGTCACTTGAAATAAAGGTATGAAAAGTTTATGGAAGCCATGAAGAAACTGCACATGCACATTCCGTTGCTAGATGCCATTGACGAAATGCCGACATATGCAAAACTTTTCAAACATCTAGTTACAAAGAGAAGGAGATGAGACCATGTGGAGATGGTGAGACTTGTAAAGATGTCTGACACTTTTGTACAAGTGAAGATGCCACAAAGCAAAAGGATCCAGGAGAATTTACCATCCCATTCAATGTTGGAGACAATGAAGTGAGACAAGGACTAGCAGAACTTGGAGCAAGCATTAGTCTTATACCCCTTACTCTAGCTTAGAGGCTAGGACTTACTGATATGATCAAAACATGAATGAGAATTCAATTAGCTAACCACCCTTCATGAAATTGGTAGGGATTGTGGAAGATTTACCAATCCAAATGGGATGATTCTTTATACCATGCGACAAAGCCTTGATTGACACTGTCAAAGATCCAACATGCCCAATGATATTTGGAAGACCATTCCTCTCCACTGGGAGAGCATTAAATGATGTCAAAGATGGGATCATTACCATCAGATTTGGAAATGATCACATCAATTTCCATGTTCAAGACTCCACGAGGGGACCATATCTCTTCGAGTCAGTCTATTTCATAGACAACTACTACTAGTTTTGTGAAAAGGTCCAAAAAGAAAGTGCTATAGTTGATCCATTCATGAGAGCCTTCAAAAATTGTGATCCAAATGTTAAAGATCAGGAAGTTATCAAAAAAATTTATTATCTAAATCATCCAGATGAAGATTGTAGTGATGAAGAGGAAGAAAGCTATGAGATCGTAAAGTATGCATCCCTAGAGAAAACACCAAAGAAGAAAGAAGCATTGAAGCCCAAGCTAGAGTTGAAGTAGCTCCATCAAGGTTTAAAGAATGAATTCCTGGATGATGAAGTTCCAACCCAGTGATCATAAATTCTACCTTGATAGATGACCAAGAAGAGAAATTGTTGAATGAACTCAAGCTCCGTGTAAAAGCCATATGCTACTCTATAGAAGACATCAAAGGATTAAGCCCGACTATTTGTATGCATCATATAATTCTGGAAGAGACTTCCAAACCTCTTGCCCAACCTCAAAGAAAGATGAATCAGATGCTGAGGGATGTGATTAAGAAAGAGGTGATAAAAATATGTGATGTAGGTGTTATATACCCATTTAGTGACATCAATTGGGTAAGCCCGATACATGTGGTACCTAAAAGAAGGGGTGATAGTCATAAAAGGTGAAAGAGGAGATGAAGCAGCCGTGCAAACCGTGACTTGGTGGTGAATGTGTATAGATTATAGAAAGCTTAATAATGCCACCAAGAAGGACCATTTTCCACTACCATTGATAGTTCAAGTCCTACAACGGTTAGCTCACCACTCATATTTCTACTTTTTAGATGGATATTTAGGGTTCTATAAAGTTCCTATCCACCTCGATGATTATGAGAAGACTACCTTCACCTACATCTATGATACTTATGCCTATTGATGAATGCCAATTGGCTTATGCAACACACCTGCAACATTTCAAAGGTGCATGATTTCAGTTTTTGTTAATTTATTAGAAGATATCATGGAAGTTTTCATGGACGAGTTTTATGTCTATGGAACTAATTTTGACAATTATTTTAGAAACTTATCTCAAGTTTTGAAAAGGTGTGAAGAGAAGAAATTAATGATAAACTGCGAAAAGTGTCACTTCATGGTGTAGGAAGGTATTGTTCTTGGACACAAGATTTTCGAAAAAGGGATCGAAGTTGATCTTAACAAAGTAGAAGTTGTATATAGACTCCCACCCCCTAAATTAGTGACCAGAGCGAGAAGTTTTCTGGGACACACAAGTTATTACAAGAGATTTATCAAAGGCTTTTCTAAGATCACAAAACTTCTATCCAGCGTGCTCGTGAAAAACATTGTGTTTGACTTTATAGATAAATTCCTTGAATCATTCAATACTCTGAAAAACACTTTAACAATTGCTCCAAACTTGCAAGCTCCAAATTGGGAACTACCTTTCAAAATAATGTGCGATCCAAGTGATTATCCATTGGAATAATACTTGGACAAAGAAAGGATAAAAAGCACCATGCAATCTACTATGCTAGCAAAACCCTAGATGATGCCCAAGTCAATTACACCACCACAAAAAATAGATGCTTGCAATAGTATTCTCTTTTGACAAATTCAAGTGCTATTTGATAGGATTGAAGGTCAAGGTGTATACTGACCATGGTGCCATCAAGTACTTGATGCATGAAAAGGATACTAAGCCCAAAATTCTATGGTGGGCTCTTCTATTGCAAGAATTCAATCATGAAATAATAGACAAGAAAGGGATATAAAATGTCATTGCCAATCACTTGTCAAGAATCATAGTTACTGAAAAAGATCCTTTACCTATGAATGACAATTATGCTGACAAAGCCCCGATAATGGTGAGGGCGGTTGAAACCACCTTACCATGGTTTTTCGACATCTGCAATTATTTAGCATACCAAAAACTACCTCCCAACATCACCTATAATAAAAAGAATAAGCTATTCTATGATATGAAGAATAACTATCGGGATGATCCTCTCCTATTTACGAGATGTGCTTACAACATATACTATAGATGTATTCTGGAGGAGTAAGTACCCAAGATACTCTATGAATGTCATTCTTTCGTACGACGTCCATCTTGGCAGAGAAAGAACATCAAAAAAAGGTCCTACAATCTGGGTTCTATTGGCCCACTTTGTTTAAGGATGCACATGCCTACATGAAAACATGCGATGGATTCCAGAGAATAGGAAATATTTGAGGAGAAATGAAATGCCAATGTCTGAATGAAAATAAGCATAATTTTTTGATGTTTGTGGAATAGACTGCATGGGACCCTTTCCATCATCATGAGGGAACTGGTACATCTTTGTGGTAGTAGACTATGTATCCAAGTGGGTGGAAATAGTAGCTACCCCCACTTGTGGCTCAAAGGTTGTGATAAGATTATTTGAAAATATCATATTTTCTAGGTTTGGTGGCCTACACACCATCATTAGTAATGGAGGATCCCACTTCAAGGAGAGACAATTTGAAGCCTTGCTGAAGAAATATGGAGTTAGGCACAAGGTATCTACACATCATCATCCACAAACATCTAGACAAGTAGAAGTTTCAAACCGACAGATCAAGTAGATTTTAGAGAAATTGTTAGTCGCACCCAGAAGGATTGGTCAATGAAGCTAGATGACACACTATGTGCATACTGTACTGCCAATAAAACTTCTACAAGTACTACTCCCTACTGACTGATTTATGGGAAGTCCTACCATCTGCTAGTGGAATCAGAACACAAGGCCTTTTGGGAAATCAAATTCCTAAATAAGGATCAAACCGTGGCTGACAAGAAGAGATTTCTACGATAACTAGAATTGGAAGAGCTGAGGCTTCATGCCTATGAAAATGCCAAAATTTATAAGTAACAGATGAAAGTGTGGCATGATGCCCACTTAAGGAGAAAAATTGTGTTAGAAGGGGACAAAGCATTTTTGTTCAAATCAAGCATCAGGCCCTTCCTTAGTCAGGACCGTTCATTGTATCAAAGATATAGGCATCAAGAATAATGGAGATTTGTAGTGACAAGACTGGAACCTTTGGGAGGAATGGACATATGGTCAAGTGATATTACAAAGATGAAACATTCACTAGATGAGTAGAACTCCAATTTGAGGAACCCCCATCCACACCATAAGGGGAAGTTTGACAAAGATGATCAAATAAACTCAACCTAAAAACTATAAGTTAGCACTTCTTGGGAGGCAACCCAAGGACCCCTTATTAATATTTATAAATTTTTAGTACTTTATTTTCAATTACTTTTTTTTAATTTCTACTTTAGTTTTTAATTTGGGATTATGAGAATTTGTTTAGTTCTCTAATTTTAGTGTATATAGAATAAAGTTAAAAATTTAACTATTACTCCAACTACAGAAGCCATTGGCCATCATAAGATTCCCTCTTCTGTCAAATCTTTGTCTATGAAGCCATCATATTGTTGGTCAAGCCATCGGTTCCTCAGGATCCTTTAAAACCTCCAAACCATCAGATGTTTGTCTTTACACAACCATCATATGTTGAATAGAAAAAAAAGCTTGTCCACACTGCTAAACCATCGTAAGATCAAGGCAAAAGAGATAAGGCCACTAGATAGTGGATACAGTCAACCCATCAAATTCTTGATAAGATAAAGATCGCCTAAGGAACCAACTGAAAACCCATCAGAACATGCAAACGGAAAAGCGATGGCTCAGATGATGATCAGAAAATGCATCGAATAATTCTTTCTTATGCATTGGATCTGTAATGAGTGGAACCTAGAGGGGATCCACTCCCTACTAAAATTTGAATAATAAAACATCCATTCCAAACACACTCAAAAAGTATACTGGATTTGGTGTAAAATTTTCAAATTTCAACAACGGTATTCAAAACAACCAAAGTGTAGTAGTGGAATAAAAGTTATGATTATATTAAACTTTTAAAAAGATTACAAATGTACACCAACATCCCTCATAGGGGTTTACATGGATATTCCTTCACAAGGATCTAGTAGAGGGAAATCTAAACCATAACAAGTTTTCTCCAAGCTTCAACGTACTCCTTAAGCTAAGTCCATGTTGAATGCCATGTTCCCCTTGACCTATACCTGGGGTTGGAAGCATACCCCATCAAAAAGGAGAAAAGGTAAAAGACATCAACAAAAAGCTGGTATGTACATACAAAAATAGAATTGAGAAAGTTATGGAATAAAAGGACATCAAATAAAGAATGCTACCCATAGAAAAGAAAAGGAGTATCCAAAGGGGCATAAAAAGAAAGAACAACAATAAAAGAGACAAATAAGAGCAAAGTATAAGAACCAAGGCATCCATGTTATTTCACCAGTGACAATACTAGACAATATAAACATGTAGGTAGGAAATAACACATCTATCAAAAATGTGGGGTGAGCAAGGTCTTGTATACATCTACTCTAAAATATGGAGTTGTAGGGTCTATCAACTATGCCTGGGCACGAAAACACGTCTGCCCTAAATATTTTCATATGCAAGAATTTTCACAGATGCATTCATATGGGGAATTTTCACATCCACATTAAAAGCACATGTACATTATACTAGTAGCACCACATTATGCATAACAAAAGTATATACAAGAATGAACCAAATAAGAGAGATGAGAAGATCCAACCAATACATAAAGTGGGATCACATGATCCTAATCAACATACACCTTTAAAGTGGGCAAAAGAGCATATATCACTAAAGAATGTTAAACCATGAGCAATATAAAATGAAGAGTCTAAAAGAATGTCCAAACATGATAATGTGATCACAAGATTAGTAACAAATAAAGTAGTTCACATGAACCATAATTTTCAAAGAAAAAGAGATAATGTGTAGGCTAGTGTCCATAGGACCAAGAGAAATATAAAATAGGTTGATTGCTCAAAGGAATAATAGGGGATGCAGACATACCTTAAACATGAGTCCTAGAAATACTTTTCACCAATGTAGTTGTTTCCAAGATCAATTGTGCCTAGTTACAAATTATTCACTTGTATTAGGGTTTTGAGATTCATACAAATGTAATGAAACCCTAAATCTAGACCTTTTTAGTAAAACTTAGATTTTGGACTCAAAACCTAGACCAAATGATTCCTTATGTTTTTATGATCAAGATAACATATTTATTTGTCAAATTTGAGATTTATATGATAAAGTTATAATTTTTATGGGTTTTAAGCATTAAATTCATTCTAAAAAAACCATCATTCAAAAAACATGGAAATCAGGTGTTGAAACTATTTTTATTAGAAAGAACACATTTTTTTATTATTTTAGAACACATTTTAATTATTTTTTGGACAAGCGAATCAAAAGATATGATTTTTATAAAATGGACCAATCAGAAAAGACACGTCAGCAATCCATGCGAGAGAGAGGAGGAGAGAGGGAGAGAAGCAGTCCGCATCACTTAGCCCAATAGCATGCAACCAAGTCAGTGGTCCACACCCCGTCATCCACACGTCAAAGGGAAACAAAACAAAACCAAAGGACCAAATCACCCTTGCATAAAATAGAGAAGAAAGAAGAGAGAAATAGAGGGTGAAAATGTAAAAGAGTCCGGGACAAAGTCCCCTCTCCTACCCATCACCATATAAGACAAGAAGGAACAGTATGCTCTGGAAAAAATTGGCATTCTCAATACTCGATCAAACGAGAAATCAAAAGTGGAAAAAGGAAGAAAAGAATGTGACAAACTCACCTAGGCCACCAATTTGTATGCTGAGACCACCAAGATCTAGGGAGAAGATCCACAAGGTCAGAGTTAAGGTTGGCTTGGTGGTGGCACATAAACACCACAAACAGAGAAATTGAGGCTGGTGGAAGATCAAATGTAATGAGGTGAAGCCCTAGAATAGGTTATATATATGATTGGGTCCTATGGTGTATGGAGTCGTAGCTACAAGATAGGTACGGGAAAAAGATTAACATTTCATGAATATTCGATAAAATATAATATCTTACCCTTGTTAGATGCGAAATTAAATTTTCAATCCAATGCAACTTATTTGATGAAGTTTCGTTGAGAAATCAGGGAGTTATGGCCAAAAAATTGAACCCCTTTGGTCCACGTTTACTGTTCATGTAGGTGTCTCGTACTCAAGGTAGGAGACAACTTGCTAGCCATACGACCTGAATCAAATGGTCGATGTGGATTTCCAATAAGTGACGTTTAATACAACCTTTGAACTTTGGTATTTTGATGCATTAAATGTATAAAATTTTCTATAATTATTTGAGAGTGCAAACAAAGTCCAAATAAACCCAAAATTGTTATATTAGCTAATTTTAGGGTGAGGAATCCGATTTTGTCATTATTTATTTTTTTGGAAAACTTTTGATATTTTATTTAATATATTTGAATCATATCACTTATTTTATCCTTTTATTAAATTAGAGGAATCTAGAAACTTTCTAAAAATATGAGACCTGGACTATAGGCAATACTAAACCCGAGGAACATATTTTTTCCATTTTTTTTCAACATGTTATAAATATTTTTTTTCTTTAAATTATATTCTCTCTCCTAAATTAACTTAAATATTTAATATTGTATGAATTAGATGAAAATTCATACGTAGGCTAATTTTGGCATGCAGATTTTAAATCTAAAGTTATTTTCCTCTTTGGAGTCATTTATTACTTTATTCAATATTTTAGGGAAAAACTCATATCTTCTTTTCCAAATTGAATTAATTTAATTATTATCATTTAAATAATGTGAAACTTGACTCCCAAGGCAATTGATACCCAAGGAATTCAAATTTCACATTAGATTTCACTTGTGAGATCTATTTCTATGAATTAACATTTTTGACTTGAAATCATTGCATTTATTTCATAATCCTTACTATTTATTTAATTGTGTCACTTTACCTTCACTCTTATTACCAAAAGGGTTGTATTTCATTATTATGTACAAGACTTTACATGTATTTATATTTTATCTCATTAGGGTATTATTCCATGTTTATTTAAATATTGTAACATTATTCTTTATTATGGCCATTTTAATTCTTGTATGCATATTATTTTTAACATCATAATTGATCAACATTATCACATGTGACACATTTTATTGGTCTAAAGATTAATTATGAGAGCATTAGATCATATTTATTCATATGTCTACATGTTAGGGCTTCAACTAAGCTACTTATATATATGTATGTATATATATATATATATATATATATATATATATATATATATATATATATATATATATATATATATATATATATATATATATATATATATGGGTTTGGTTAAGCCCAAAGAACCAAGCTGACCATCCCCCTAGACATATGATCAGGGTCAAGAGGATAGGTTTTGATTTGTTATAGGATCTTCATGTCTGGAAAAAAACCATCAAATGATGATTAATATTTACAGATAAGCCATCGATTCTTGAAACTGATGGTTTCAACAGAGGAGTCAGAGAAGCCATCAGATCTTGGCCATACAAAACCCATCAGATTGCTAATAGTACCAAACACTCAAGATCCAATGGGCACCATGGGACCCACCAAAATAAATGGCAGTTGATATAAAAGGAAAGAGGGTCTGACTCTCCCTCTTTTTACT
Source organism: Alisma plantago-aquatica (assembly GCA_963693085.1). Taxonomy (NCBI): domain Eukaryota; kingdom Viridiplantae; phylum Streptophyta; class Magnoliopsida; order Alismatales; family Alismataceae; genus Alisma; species Alisma plantago-aquatica. Next base: position 800,797,554 of record OY856411.1, read on the forward strand.
AGTAGTACGAGAAGTAAAATCACAGTAGAGCCTTTAATCATAGCGACCAACCTTGACAGCGGATAGCCTAACCCTAACCGACTATGATTAAAATGATCTTCCTTAAAACTCGTGTCATCCCCTACCTCCATCCAACATAAGTATGATTAAAAGGAGACACCAATGAAGCTCAAAGGTAGATGAAGTACAAGGCTGAGATGAAGATGAACCATAGTGAGTGATGGATACAAACAACTATCTGACGATAAGGGAGAATCATGACCGCCAGAAGCGTCAATAGCTGGTTACCATTCTTCCATCAAATATGTTTCTTTTCCTTCATCTTTCTTGTATCAATGCGCTAATACCTAGTTTTGCATACAAATCACCTCTCGCTTCAATCTGAACCATCAATTCTTTAACAAACTTCCCTGTCACCCGCCGTAGGATCTTCTAAGAAACCTTCAACCTATCCATCTCAAGTAAGTTCCAGTTTGGGGTTTATGGAAGTATACAGTCTGAATCGAAGGTTTCTGTTTGATAAATGAAATTCTCCTATGGTTTCTTTTAAACCATCAGATTTGTCATCTTGGTTCCTCCACCTTGAGAAGCCATCAAACCTTTTCATTCTTGGCATCTGTCTTCTCAGAAGAACCATCAGTTCTTTGTTTTGTGATCCACCACTTAGCGCATAAGCACCCCCCTTCATATCCTTACCATAGGTTCTTTCTTGGTTTCTCATAGTGTTTGGATATGACCATCCGATCTTTTGGATTATTGATTCTTTTTACTCAATTCTGCTGAGCCGTCAATTGTTTTCAGCACTTAGCACACAACTCTGCCTCACTTTGAACCATCACTTCTTTTTGTTCCTCAGCTTAACCATTGTTCATTTACCATCCTGACCCTAAACTTAAAACCCATTGGTTCTTTTCTTGCCTGGAATCAAAATTTCCTTTTAACTATTGGACTAACTTTATAAGAGGCATTTAATAACTACATCATAAGACAAAGATTTTAAAATGGCAGGTGATTCTATCGAGGAAACAAGTACCAGCAAGATGACTATAATCTGGGTGCCATTCAGTCAGGAAGAGGGTGTGGTTGAGTACAACAACCCACATGAAGAATCAAGCCCCATAAGTACCAGTGCAAGGGACAAGGAAGATTAAAGAGAATAAACAACCTTAGGAGAGTATTCCACTGATGGGGACTCCACTAACAATGCTAGTTCCTCTGGAGATGATAATTCCTCACACACCAATACGTAAAATGGAACAAAGGCTTCAAAATATGCAGCCTTCAAAGGAGAGGAAATGCAAACTCTGAAGAAAAGAAAATCCACTAGCCCTCCTCCTACGAGAAGATTAAGAAAACTGATCAGGGTGTCAGATCCCAAACAAGTAGAGGTTGTAGTATCCACCGAACCCTCTACCAGGGTCATCCCAAAAGTGACAGAGGTTGTCCATAAAGAGCAACCTGATAATTTCTTCCTACCATGAGATGACGAACATTTGGACACTTGGGGGGTCATGTGTACCAACAAGACCATTAAGGCCACAAGGTTTGGGGATGTGGAAACCTTGGGGAGGTTAGGGATATACAAAAGGGTGAGAGAGAATCTACAAAATGTGGGCCTTTACAAAATATGCTTCAACAAACAACCCTCATATGACAGGCTTACTTTGGAATTCATGTCATCACTAAAGAAGCATATAGTTACTGAAAAGGAAGCCATAGAGCATGGTGGACCCTTCAAACTAGCATTGTGAATAATCAAAGAAGACTACATAATAATGGAATGATGATTTAACTCCAACTTCAGTAACTCCAATGAACAAGCCAATGAGAAAGATTAGGCTAGAGGACACGGAGAAGCTTGAGGATACAACACTAATAAGATTTGAGAAAAGCTGTCAAAAAAATACAAATCTAGTTCCAGAAAAGCTAAGGCTGGGCAATGATGCATTCTGAAATGATGTGCATTCTACATAACTTTTTGCTACACTCTATTTTTCATAAGTGATACCAGAAATGTCACCAGGATGGGCCTCCATGTCCTGTAGAGCATACTTGAAAAGAGACTGATCAACATTGGGAGGATTTTGATAGAAAGATTGGTGGCAGAAATAAACCCAGAGGGATCAAGGGATTTCTACATAGGTGGATTAATTACCTACATCACCCATTGCCTAGGCTTCTCTAGCAAACTAAATTTTTTCAACAAAACCACTGGCGATGGCCTGATTGACGTCATATACCTTACGATATCCAACGTCTTAAGAAGATATAGGGACACATATTTTTATAGATTTTGCCAAAGTTATGATTTCCTTCCCCTCCCCGTGATGCGCAACTATGACTATGATAAGCTACTACTTGGGGAGGATGATATACTAAAGATGAAAAAGGAGTTGTGCCCCTCCAATCTGCAAGTGATCACAACCATCAACCAGGGTACAACCGATGCATATAGAAGACAAAAAAGAAAAAGCTCATCGTTCTCTACCAATGAAAATGATAGCAAAGAGAAAGAGGTCCCTCACACATGAATCATCACATCTAGAAATAGAGCACCTAGACCCTCCAATGTTAAAACATAATACTGTTATACCAGAGGAACTACAACAAGATAAGGGAGTCACTCCAGTAGAGCATCATGAGTCACGTATGCCTAAGATACCTAAAGATATCTAGACTAGAGTTGGTTTCATTGTTACCTATGTGGAAGCATCAGAAACTTCATGTCGAAGGTACCAAAAGAACCAAAAAGACAAGAGGAGGAATGTTTAGAACCATTTGACAATGCTTGTGTGGCATCTTTCCACACTACATCAAAAGGAGATATCAATGAAGCTAGAGGCGATGCCCCTACTGAAGAAGAGGCTGACAAAGAGGCTAAAGGGAAAACAAGAGAATATCTCACTATTCAAACCAGCAAGTCCCAAGTCTTCAAGATGAGAGGTCTCCAACAAGGAAGCAACCCTGTCTAGGCTCGAGGACGAGCCTATCCCACATGTCAGTATGGAGTAAGAAATCTCCATCCAAGCAAAGGAGCTATAGCAGGAAGCCAACTCGCTAAGAAACATAGGACATCCTCGGTGAGCTCCTGGCGTTGTGAGATTTATGAAGATAGGACATGAAATTGATAAAATCTGTGAGATCGCCTTAACTGTTGCTCAAAATTTTTGTTCTATTACTACAACTCTTTCTACACTAACATCACATGTAGAGAAATTAAATGCTGAAATTTAGCCCCTGCAAGGCCTTCCACAATAGATGCAACTACTAGCTTCAAACCAAGTACAAGTGATGGAGGCCATAGTGGTTATGACACATGGATTTTCTCTCCTCCAACAAGAGCATGATAAACTCCGCTGAGAAAATGAAAGATTATGGGCCAAAGAAAGGACAAGCAGGGAGGCAACACTAACATCACCCTCTAAAGAAGCACTATTGCCAAAGCGACAATGAGGAAGTGATAAGAAAGCTTCACCTTAGACTATGTATGAAGCCAAGTGTAGTTGATAGCTTACATGGTGATAATCAAAGTACTATATAAGGAGGATACACCACTAGTAGAAGACAAAGACACTATAGAAGTTTCCTTCAAAGAAAGCAAGGAGGAGTCAACAAGGAATAGGGAAGTGACCACGCTGGAGAGGAAGAACTTGCCAACAACCCAGCCTTGCCAGGGAACTCCACAAATAATGAAGAGGACATGGTACCTACCGAACAGGAATAAAAAAGTGCCTCAGAAATCCAAAAACAAACCATTCTCACCACAGACATTGAAGCCACATGCGAGAATGAGGTAATGCTGCAAGCAATAGAGGGAAAGAAGGAGGCATTGGAGACCATAGAGGATATGATAAATAATTTAGATCCTCTAATGTACTATGAAATCCTACCACCTCAACACAACTATGAGGATATCATCAATGAACTTTTACTAGACGAACCAATCATTGACGAGGACAATCAAGTTTTCTTTATGGTAGAAATGGAGGAGGACATTGCAGAACAAGATGAGGGGAACATGAGCCAAATGTTCATCAACACCCCCAACAAACTGGCACACATAGAATTTCTAGAATCACCTTCTTAAGCAAGTGATGATTCAAAAACACCGCCACCATTACCATGTAAAATTAAGAATATGGACATGACATCATTAGAAGGGATGTATCTCCAACACATTCATGTACTAGCTGATATTTTGGATGACAATAAACCTAGCTATGACATTCTCTACAACAATAATAGATATTTCTTGATAAGAAATGATCGACGATCGACCTTCAGATATTAAGCTAATACAAGCAAAGTCTTCTTTAGGGTCCTGTGTGGCACAATAATCAAAGAATATATGTACAAGGACAAGATAGGACCAATGTTTAATGCCACATCGACCCTTACTGCACAATTATATGTGCAAAGCTGCTCGATACTGTCAGTTGTAGATCTACACGAGACTCTGGATAAAATAAGAACTCTTTAGCACATCACTATACCTTTAAACCAATGACTACTAACTGTAGTGGATCTATCCATGAGGCTCGTCACACTCTACAAACCCAATGTCAATGACCTACCTTGTAGATGAATGATCTTTGAGAAGCCAAAGACAAGGACTATACAGATGATACCAACCCGAATAAAATGTCACATTCAAGATACAAACAGGTGGTATCACTCGAACTGGAAGGAATTCAACATTGAATGTAGTGGCCCCAAACAACTGCCTGGTTTTGGGGACAAGGCCTTCATAGCACTGATAATAATTGAAACACTGAATAGGGGACTTCCTCTTCAACAAATGTATACAAAAAAATTCCATGCTTTAAGAAGAAAGAATGTCATGAAAATCATCCACGATAGAAAAATTTTCTATAACAAATGCATGGAAGATATACCAAGAAGGATGTATTCCTTAATTCCCCTACCTATCAAAGTACCATGGCCAGATTAGTAAAGGAAACTGCAACAAGACAATGATGCTTCCCCTCAATACCTCAACACATCTAGCCCAATAGCCCCTCCATGCCAAAAGCACATTCACCTTCACCACAACCGCAGGCCCTCCAGTTGCAACACCCACAAGTTCAATGCCAGAATCCACTCCACCACCTCAACTAGAATGGACTACACCAGGGGAAACATGGAGATAGAAACACCTACCTTATCTAATGAAGAAGATGAAGAAGAGGCAGTTGAAAAAAGACAAGACAAGCCGTGTTGAATGAGAAGAAACAACAGAGCCAGTGACTATAGATATGATACAATACACATTCGAGAATTTTGACAAGGACGCTTGCTACATGATACCTTTAGAAGATCTAACGTTCATCATGGAAGAACTCTGACCAAGGGAAGATGAGATTGTCATTGTGTTTGAATGCAACAATGTACAAGTCTTCAGGCCAGACCTTTGGGAAATTCTCACACTAGGAGATGGTTAATGTCATGATAGTTTATTAGTTGCTTCAAACTAACCTGCTCGACGATGTCTACATGGCATATTATGACATTATCAGGGAATTATCTATAATAAAGAATCAGAGGAACTTCAATGCTTAAAAGATCATTTGAAGTACAATCTACCACATTTCATATTTGTCTTGGTTCTGCATGATGGGAACTAAAAACCTCTTTCAGTGGATTTAAAAGTGAAAAAAATTATCTTATACAAAAACTTGGACATTGAATTCAACCTAAAAAGGGAATCTCTGCACAAAACAACTTCAAGCGTCACTGAACAAAAAGCATCCCAGGTGTCCACAAAGATTGTCGAGCTCATAAGGATGTTTGGGCAAGGACTTCGCGAAGGAGGACTTAAATATGAGAGCCCCTAATTCTCCCATAGAAGCCCTCAACAATAACCAGGGTCTAACAACTGTGGATTTTATGTGCTATTTGGGATGCAGATGTTGGCCACGACAGACAAGAAGGTCGAATTCTATCAAGATGGTTAATACCACCATGTTTGAGGAGCATACACCCTAGAAATCTTGACATCAGATTGGGGAATCACCACCTCACAACATTATATTCGCATATTCTTACTCAACCTCATGCTTTGACACCTTGAGGATAGGGTGCATGATAAGTTGGGGGGGTGTGAAATAGGCTAACTCGGTACATCTTCATGCTTTATATTTAAATATCTTGCATTACTTTACCTTGTTACCTAAATTTTTATAAAAAAATCAAAATTATGATTTTTTTAAGAAGACCATTTTTTCCAAATGTACATACCTTTCTAATTTTCAAAAGAGAATTTTCTTAAAACTTAGGAAATCTTAAAGGAAAATTTTGAATCCAAATTTCCTAAGCGTAGTCATAACTTCCACTCTTAGACCTTCTTGTCTTCAGGCTAACTTTTAGCAGAATTATTTCAAGACGATGGATTTGGTCTATTCAATCCACCTAAAAATCAAGTGTGATAATGTTTTTATGTCAGCCTTATCCTAAGATACTATAAAATGCAAAAAGATGCCTGCTATTCCAAGATGAGCCCTCGATGTAAGGAGGACTCAATCTAATACACTCTTGATTGATCACCTAAATCTCAAGTACTGGTAGAAAAACACATAACCCTTGCAAAGAGGAAACAACTATCCATTCTGGTGCTTAAATCATCATCTTTAGGATCAAAAGAGGCTTGGACGTCCAAAACTTCCTTGAAATCCTATTACCCTTGAGCTTGTGAGCAAGAATAAAAATCGAGTGGAATAAAATCATGAGTGTTGAGCCTAAAATTCAAAAGATTATGAGGGGCACAAGCCCGAAAGACAAACTTTCCACATGCCTTTCAAAGGGAACCCCACATAACCACATGAGATTACATCAGGACCAAAACCAAGTAACACTGTCATTACAATGGTAATCATGGTTAAGCAAACCTGAGAAAGGAAAGAAACACTTTACCCTTAGCCTATCCCAACATAATAGTTAGGATCTCTGTAAAATAAACGTTGGGTGTGAAAGCTACCTCTAACCAGAACCTTGCATGAGTACGACCAAGAAAGGGATTATCTGTGCATCATGATAGAGAAATCCTTCCTCAAAAGAAGGTCATAATAGGAAAGATAAGTAACACAAATCCTGACCTAAGAAGGAGAATCTTGGGATTAACAACACCTAGCCATAATACATATGTCTTGACTTAAGGGTGACGTAATGACATTCTTCACACTCCAAAAACACTAGTCTAATAAAGCCCTTTAAAGTCATTCAATGCCTTAATTCTATTTGTTAGCTTGAGGACAATCTAGACTCGATTTATGCCTTAGCCTTGATTTAAAGATAACTACTAGTTTCTGTGTAAGAAACTGAAGAAACATGGCTTTTACTATGGATATAGAGCGCCCATTGGTTCCCTTAAACCAATGAAAGCCGAGGTACCCATGAAGACGCATACTAACCATCAGTTTCTTGATATCCGATGTCTAGTCAAGGAAGCTGCATGACCATCAGATGACAAGAACTGACCGCTCGGATCAGTCAAGCCATCTAGAACAACCATAAAATTCTAAGAATTAGTAGTCCATCAGATCATACACTGATCGGTCACCAACCATCAATCCTCAAGATCTGATGGTCTTCCAAACCCGAAGAGCGGATGAGGGTACAAGTCAAAGAAGCAATGATCTACTGAAGTGATCATTGCACCATGTGACATCCATTGGTCTCCAAAGATTTGATGGCCTGACTAGATCTCAAACAAGGTGAACTAGGGGGAGGAAAATTGATGGATTAGCTGAACACTAAGGATTCGATGATCCAACTGCCCCAGTCTCTAGACTTAGAAAAGCAGAAACTGATGGGTCAACCGTAGACTTAAATATTCGACCACTATATGAAACAATCATTTGAGTTAGTTATACATGCGCTCTAAGACACGTGCCCATAGCTAGACTTGCAGTGCAAGTAATCAACACCCAATCTGAGTTATAAATATCATGCATGTGAAATTGAGAATGAGATTGTCACCCTCTCCAGACACAGAAGTGCTACCACAACCCTCACCCACCATTGACCAACTCCCCCCATCAATTTGTGAGGTCTGGAGGATGAGAGTCTAAAGACCTCCCACATTGTCTGCCATTGGACTGTCCCAACTTATTTGCTGACTGAAGGAGAGCTAGGAAAACTCCCTGTACATCGCCGTGCCATCTTGATATTAGAGAGAGCATGGTCCATCAACCTTGGCTAGTCTAGGCCATTGTTGGTGTACCTTCTTCTTCTTGCGGTTGTTTCCTTTCTTCATCCCTTCCTTTCTTAATTCCACCTCCCTTCTCCAAGTCATGCCAACTTGTAAATCCATAATGCTACTCGTCATCATGAGTGGCTAAACATAGATCTTGGGTTTGGAGTAGCCACTAAGGTTCTTCCAACATGTAAATACTTTTCTGTCCATTGAATATGTGCTCTTAGCAATGATTGTCACATACTCTTGGTCTTAATGCTTCATTTGTACAATTAGCTACCATCTTGTGATGTTTGATTGTTAGTACCTTGAAAGAGTACAATTGACCTTATATAAGTATTATGGAGTAGCATGAATGCATGGGAATGCTAAAATTCTAAATCTAAATGATCATATGGTTATATTGTGATTTTTTGTTTGTCATCTTGAGAAAGAGAGAGAGAGAGAGAGTCAACCTTAAAATCCAGATCTATTCCGAGCTTGAGAGAGGAGGGAATAGACATCTATGATGGTTTATTGCAATCTTGCTAAGGGTATATGATGGGTGTGAGTATTGCATGTTAGTGAGAGACCTTAGATGGTGAAACCCAATCCAAGTTCCCATCCATACTTAATACATTACTCTTTGAATTTACTTGTTCTCTTGGTTTACTTCTTATTTTGTTTACTTGTTTTACTTGGCTCATTTTTTGAAGTGCCATTCTATAAGGAACTTACACCTTATCTCACTCTTTTGGTGGTTTAACTAAGCCAAGGCTCTATGTTCTTAACACATACCACTCCTTCCCCTATGGATCGACCCTAATTTACTACATCAGACCCCATATAATAGTTGAGGGGGCATGAGTGTCGTGTTATAAATTTAAGAGTCCTACTACTCTAGATTCACTCTTTTTTGGCCCTACAATTCAGGCCAGTCACATGTCATCCTTGTAATTTATCAAAGTGTAAATTTCATTTCTTTTTTAATTTTATTTATTGCTTGTTAATTTAGTTAGTCATCCATCAAGGTGATTTATCCTTGTTAATCACTTCTTGTATTTAGGCTAAACATCTAAAATTATTTTTACAATATTGTCCTTTGGGTTCGATCCTAAAACTATACTACGATAAGACTCATTCGCTTGTGGGTGGTGATTATTTTTACATGTTAGATCAGATAAAAACTTGGGGACTTTTGCCTATTTGAAATGCTGGTGCTATAATCTTACCACATTAGAGTGGTGGTCTTCCATTAGGATTCACTACCTCTTCTTTCTCTAACGCACATTGTCACATGCACATTTCACAATCAAGAATGACACATAGAATAAATAATTACACTGATGAGAGAAATAGGAAAATTAAGTAAAATAATCTAGCTAGGTTGAGCATCACTCTCCCCATCAATAGTACCAAAAATCTTGATGCCCGAGACCTACACACTTGGGCTAACGAAATTTTAAGACTAATTTACACACTCAAATACACAAATCACTTTCCCCACAAGTGCATAGGTTCAAAGTATAGTATCGGCCCAACAAGTTAGGGATAGTTCCATAGCGAGAGGAGGGTGCACTAGATCTAGGCTTACTTTGTTAGTTTTCTATTGAAGAGTGTAGGGTTTTTAGGGTATGACTTTGAAGTTTGAGTTACATTAAGTGAAAAAGAAATTTAAAGGAAAGCACAAATTGAACCTAAGTTGACCCTACACAATTAATGCCATCTAGTTAAGCAAGAAAAGTAATTACACTAACTACACAAAAGCAATCCTACTTAGCAGTAAACAAGACAATTAGCTAAATTAGGCAAGAAACTGAATAATCATTTACATTAAATTAAAAATTACACTTGGAAGGCAAGTAATGAACTAAAATAGAAAAATCCGACATAAGTAATTAAGAACAAGCACTCTAGCAAGGGTTGACTACCATGAATAAGGAAATTATTTAAGTATACAAGCAACGAAGCTAACTAGATTAACACTAGCTAAGGAAAAGAGCTATTAGTATGTTAAGTAATTGATTATGGAAGTGAGTCATTTGGGGGTAAATGTGACTATCAACCCATATAGGGTCATATCATGCAACACATTCAATAAAAACACGTTATTTAACCAAACAACATAGAGGGGTGATGATGAATTATCCTATACTACTATTGACCATGGTTGGTATAGGGTGTACATAGAGGAACTAATCTCTCTTACCCCCTATCTGACCTTACGAGGTTCAATTGACTAGGGCATATGTATAATTCAATCACAATCACACTATTCTAGGTCTCTAGGAGTGATTCTCCTAATGTACTTAGTGGAAAAGGGTGACGTGGAGTGTAGGAGAAGGGTGTTTCATCTGCTTTTACACTCCGTACAACCTAAAGACATGTTCTTTGCTAAGCACATTAATAGAGAACTCCTAGTTACTCCAATCTCACACCTAGTGATGGAAGAATATATGGATATGTATGATGAAGGGTAGCTAGCTAAGGATCCACTAGTTGGATTTAGGAGCTTTTCCCCAAAAAGCCAAACATACAATGTTCTCCTTAACTTAGGTGGTTTCAAGCATCAATCACCATATAAAGAGATGGGAAATGAAATAGAAGCATTAACATAACATTTCTAAACAAAAATCCATCATTTGAAATAATACTTCCACAATATGGTATCCAAGTCACATTTATTCCCCCAAACAACCCACCAGGGGGCTTCATTACTCATGACAATGGAAAATACAAAATTGGAGAAGAATGAGATAGAAGAAGACATGGATATTGAAGTAGTGGATGGAATCTTCTTTTCGTGTAGCTACAAGTGATTACTTCCCTACTCCAAGGTGGAATCACATGGAGATGGAATGGATAGTTTCCTAAACCCTAAAATTTAGGGTTTCAGGGTGGAAGGTGATGAGATGAGAGTTCGGTGAGGTAGGTAGGTTGTAGTGGGTGGAATGAATGCCCAAGGGAGATAAACCTCGAATCCCAACCACCATGACTTATATAGTGGTCTAGAGTGTCTAGAGTTAAGTGTGTGGGAAAATGGGGTGATAAATGGATGAAAATAGGTAGGGTTGAGGGTACCACAGCTGTGACGGCCACCACGTTTGTGGTGGTCACCACATGGCACGACCATTCTACATAAAATAATCATTTTTGTAACATCCCTGACCTGGGTTACACTTTAACCCTACGAGTTTTGATTAAGAAAGATGATTATATGTTTAATCTTATCTTGTGAAAAGTAATTAGGGCTCATGATAAACTTATGTTTCAATTTTGGTCCTGTTTGAACAATGTTGAAGCAATGCTTGCTTATTTTGGACTAAAGTGCAAATTACCCAAGTTGAGGGGTTAAATTAAAAATTTTGCATGATAAGATGTTCCTCATATGTTTAAGAATCATGAGAATGAAGATGATGTAGAGGTATGGCTTGTGGTAGCCTGAGTACCAAGGAAAAACTGATAAAGCAATGTTTGTGCATTAAAACCTAGTTTTGGTGTAAAGTGCAATTTACCAAAAACCTAGGGTTAAATATGAAAATTACCACTTCAAGAAGGTCCCTAATGTTTATTGGAACCATTTAGATAAAATAAAATGAGAGGGGCGCCTCAATTGAATTAAGTTGGAGGAGAGAGAATCTTGATATTGAAATAATCAAGATTTAATCCTAATTGAAACCCTAACTCGATTTAGGGAAAAAATAAATGTATTAATTAAAGGGCCTTCAACCAAAATTAAAATGGTTGAATTCAGATGTGCGTGGACATCCTTGAGCCTTGCAAGGACCACAAAAATATCCAAGGTAATGGATAACTCACTCACAATTTTATAAGAAAAAGAAATATCCACTCACATATGGATATTAATATTATATGATTTAAGGTGCTTGATTTGCTTTTCTTTAAATCATGTATAATTGGGAGGAATAAGAGGCAAAAAATATATCCTCGTTCCTAAGGAAGATGAGGGGGAAGAGGCGGCCATATTTTTGGGATTAAATGGATTTTTACAAAGCATATTCTCTCTCATTGAAATTTTTATAAAAAGACCTTTTACAAGCCAAATGAAAGGCTTTTTCGACCCCACTTATTCTCCTTGCTTGGGAAACGACCAAGGGATCTTGGGAGGGTTAGGTGGACGACCCCCAACATGTTGGTAAGGTTCTTGATCCATTTCACCTTGATTCCATGGTGGAAATTGAAAATAAATTGTGGATTTCTTCTTATTTCGATCTCCTCTTCAACCCTAGCTAATCTTTTCAACCAAAAGCTTGAGGACGAGCCTAGGGGGAGTTGCAAAAGCTTCATCCACCATTTTTGCCGTGATCTTGGAGCTTTGTATCTCAATTGGAGGTGGGTTTTATAACTTGAAACCCTAACTTTGTTATTGCATTCAATTCCCCATCAAATAATGATCATTTCTCTATTTACAATTAATGATTTGGTTGATTGATGCAATTTCCATTGAAATCACAGAAGGTTTCGTGGGTCTAGAGCTTGATGATGATGACATAATAATAAGCACACACCTCCCCAAATATCTAGACCAAACGGTTTCAATCAAATGTCCAAACAGTCTGTGTTTTGGAACAAACCGTTTCAAACCGTTTGGAATGAAACGGTTTCACTAAACCACATAGAAGAAAATGGTTTAATACCATTTGGTGATGTTGACCAGGGTTGACCATTTGGGTACTTGTTAATAATGATCTAGATTAATGACCCACCAATTATTATTGATTAACTCCAATTGGTTCATGAGTTGAAGGTCCATCAATCACATAAACCCTAATCGGGTTGAGTGCTGATTTCATAAGTGATTGAGTTTGAAATTTGGGTTTGACGTGTATTTTACTACGCGTTAAAAAACGCAAGTGTACGCGTCGAGTAATATAGGCCTTTGTGAGGCCCGAGTCGAACACAGGGATACGTGAATTATTGGAGACTCCTACTAACTAATTGCAATCAGCTAGGCCGGATAACAAAGTAGGGTTTGTTGTCGAAATTAAAAGAATATAAAATAAAACAAAGAAAACAATCGATTAAAGGTTAATTTAATCAATTCAAAAGGGTATCTTTAGGATTGCGGTTTCACTGCGGGTCAACATTGCATTAGGTTTTATATAATTCCTCACTCTTCTCTCTCTATCCGGGTAGTGGCCTGAAAATAGAATTACCCACTGTCGTGGTGTAATTCACTACTTAGATTTAGGTTGATTCCACCGTCGTAGTAATCATTCCCCTAAACTAAGCGCATTACAAACGGTCTCTCAGTTTCCACCATTAATTTTATAACTCCTTTGTCAAGGGTTTTATCGATTAATGTAGGTTTCGTCTCTTTTCAACCGTTAATCCTTCTGTCGAAGTGAATAAGGGCATTAGGTTATTATTATGGTGATCAGGCATAACAATATATATGGAGAAAACGAAACTATACCACGGATTTAAGAGAGAAAATATGAATTATTACTATAAAATTGTCATACAATGCATTCGCGGGCTACTCCCGGTCCTAAAGATGGAGGGTTTTAGCCTCGCATGTTCATCTCGCACAAATACATGGTAGAAATAGGGGAATTCATAAGAAAAATGTGAATTAAGTGGGAAAACCCCTGAACGGAGAAGAACCGGTAGATCCTTTGCGTAGAACACGAGATTTCCCGCCTCTCGGTGGTGAAATTCGTCTTTGACAGCGTCCAGATCGACAGGGATGAGCTTCTGGCCTCCGTTCTCCTTTTTCTCCTTCCTCGGCACTCGTGCAATGTCAAATTAGATAATCATCTCGTGTGGGCGGCCGTCATTAGGTATAAGTCCCTAATTAGGTCGTCAAATAACTCCAGCCATCCGATTGAGATCAAAACGAATCCAACGCATATCTGCCGGCGTCGATACCATCGACGCGGGTCGATGGTATCGACCCAGCGTATTAGCGGCAGCCTTCTTTTCTTTTCGTCTGAGTGCCTGTGGTCATCTCGATACCATCGACTTGGATGTCGATGGTATCGACTCTCTGTAGCGTCGGGTTTGTCTTTTAGCGACGCTGTAGCCTCCATGTGTCGATGGCATCGACTTGAGTCGATGGTATCGACAGATTCCTCGCCAGCAACCTGAAGGTATCTCGATGCCATCGACTTGGGTGTCGATGGTATCGACTCTATGCTGCTCCTTTCGGCTGGCAACCTGTGGCTTGGTCGATGGTATCAAATTCCGTCGATGGTATCGACGGAAGCAGATACTTGTTTTTCCTGAAATTCCAAAACAAGACCAAATAAATCCACACAAATTATGATAATATGATAAATAATGCTCAACATGATGAAACTAAGGGGATTTGACATAGAATGATGGCAAAGACCGAAATGAGTGAATTAAGCAATATTATCCATAAAAATGACTAATTAGAGCATAAAACACATATGAAAAAGGTCTATAAATGCGACTTAAAATCATCGCATCAAACTCCCCTAAGCTTAAACATTGCTCGCCCTCGAGCAACTAATCCTTAGAATAGAATTGCAGATGTCAACTAAAAATCAACACACCAACCCAACATCCCATGTGACTCCCACTGAACATTCTCAAACCGGCCTTCTCTAACCACAGAACAATAATTACCCTAAAGGCGACAATAATCATCAATAAGAGAAATTATCCTTCAAACCAATGAACACTATCACATAAGGCAGTTAACATAATAAAATTCACCGATTCAGCATTGGTGCATCTTGTGATCACCTATACTACGTTGCTCGCCCTAACTACCATCTACATGGAAGTAGTTCTCCTGATAATCATTAGTGAGGAGAAATTCACGGTGGCCTACCAATCCGAGCAACGGGTGGATGGAAATGGGTGTTTCATGGAAGAACTTGGAAGTATTGCACAGTTTCAATATGCATAAAACAAAATGTCCTAAATGATGCAAATGCACATTAGAAATGCCCTAATGCCTAAAATTGGGTGAAATGATGCATGAACTAACCTTCCACCTCAAAATGAGATGGAAATCTAATTAAGCCACATCATGTACTCAATTTTCCTGTAATGCGAGTGATATCATGTTCCTTTCTCCCTCTTTCCACTTTTTTTCTAAATTCTCTTTTTTTTTCTTCTTTATTTCAGATTTTCAGCATTTTTTTTTCTTTAGCCCACATATCCATAATTGCTTAGAGATACGTGTATTGGGCTATTTTCTTCATGCTTGGAAATATTTGCAATATATAGAAGGTATGGAACAGTTTAGATCACTTTTGAGGACAAATTGAGATACATGGTGTACTTTATGCATGAAAGTCATGAGTGCAACTACATGACACGCACCTAAAGGTAATGTGCATGAATCCCTATATTTTTTTTCTCTTTTTATGCAAACGTATAGAAAATATCAATGCAAGTCCTATCTAAATGCTATGCACACAAGAAGGAATTAAAACTGCACTTTACTTCCAATTCTTAGGTGGATTATGGAAAAATGAAGCGGAATGATCACAAGATTAGATGACTGAACCTTAGAAAAATATTATGTGTCCCTCCTTACTGACCTGTGTAGTAGTTTAGAGGGTTCTCTCTCTTACATCCAATTAAGGTCTCATTACCGTTTGGTTAAGTTAGGCTCAAACAACCATTACTATCCACTTTTCACGAGTCAATAGGAGTACAAGTGTGAAATGTTGTTTTAAAGTTGACATAATCAATCATTTTTGTAGGATAAGTTCCCCAAGGACAACCAAGTCAAGCTATCCAACGACACAAAATTTTTTAAATTTCCCTTAAATTTCCCATGAATTAACATCAAGATGACAAACTTTTACGACATCCACAGTTACACTAGATAGCACGTGGATCCTACCAAAACTAAAAAATGCAAGAAACAAATAACAATGCTAAAAACTAAAAACAACAAAAAAAAAGATAGAACTGTTCCAACTACCCCCAAGCTTGAATTCGACTATGGCCTCATAGTCAAAAACAAACTTAAGAGTGGAACAGAGATACCCTGATCATTCTTGTGGAGGCGGAGGTGGGTACTGTGGGGCCGTAGGATCCCAAGAAGGATACTCCCCCTGGAAGCTCGGATCGTAATGGGTCCTCGGAGGAGGCTGTGGATAGCCTCCAAAGTAGCTCTGACTCCAGTAATGGTCGTAAAAGGGCTCCTGTTGCGTCTCCATCCTTTGCAACCGGTTGTGTATCTGCTCTTGGTTGGCGAGGATGAGACGCTTGTTCTCGAACATTGCCCGTTGATTGTCAAGTAACCGGTTCATAGTGTCATGAATACCGGTATACATAGCTAGATGTTGCTGCTGAGTCTGTTGTATATCCTGCAGCATTGTGTACATTCCCTGCATGGAGTAGACATCCTCGGCTGGCTGCGAGGGCTGTGGTGATGGCGGCGGGGGCTGTGATGATGAAGACGCACCCGGATGCATCCTAGGACGCTTCCGTGGTGCTACTCGTGCGCGAAGAGGTGTGAAAGCCTCCTCTTCCTCCTCAGCCTCGCCTTCTTGTTCGTCATTACCGCCTTCTTCTTCATCGGACTCGACGGCTATGATCGGCCACCGGAAGTGTTGTGCGCCCTCGATGTGGAAGACGGCGTCCGGCAGTGCACACTCCTGGTAAGCGTGGTTGACGTGGCAGTGTGCGTACGCCAACCCATCCCGTAGAAGAATGAGATTAGAACGGTGCAGATGTTGCACGTTCACCTTACTCCTTGTAGAAAGCGACGTCATGGTGGAGAAGTTGAGCCCGAGGTAGTGCGCCAACTTGGTGATGAGTCCACCAAAATGGATCAGAGCCTTCCTTGTACTCCTCTTCATCGCCAGGACGCGCTGCAGAAAGAACGCACCCCAGTTGCATTGTTGTCGCTTCAGGAGCATGTAGAGAAAGAAGAGGTCGCTCTCCTGAAACTTTCTCAATGCTAGATCACTCCGAGCAAAGAACATGAAACTCAACATCCGGTGTAGGACCCGGACAAAAGGATGCTCAAAATCCGCTACCGCAGCATTGTGGTAGCTCACTGTCTTTCCCGCCGGCACTGTCACTAGCTCGGCGAAGATCTTGTCATAGTCGGTGCGGGCGTCCGGTCGGCGGTGATCATGTTGGGAGTGGTTCCAGTTGAAGATGTTGTTGAACTGCCTAAGAGTGATGTTGTAGTCGATGTTGAACAGCCGGAATGATACCCTGCCCTTGATCCACTCACGATCCGACGCAACCACGTCGTTGGGCACGACGCAGACGTCGAGGGACGCCATAAACTCCGCCACCAATTCCTTATAGGTGGGCCATTCGCCGAAGAACGCCTGCCCATCTGCATGGTACTCCAGCTCGTCTGGCCTTCTGCTGGTGTGGCGTGCTTGACCCTTCAGCACATAGGCCAAGTTGGCCTCGAATCCAAGATCGCGGATCATATCCCGGTCCACATACCGGGTAGGCTCTATCTTCCGCTTCAAGATCTCTTCATAGATCTTCTTCACCTCCGTGGATGGGTGAACCAGGCGCGGACGTGATACGGAAGCAGTAGGAGGTGGCACAAACTCCACGATCTCCATTGGATTTGCGCGCGAGGACGATGATCCGGCGGCATGCACCATTGTTGCAAGAAAGATGGGATTAGAAGAAGAGAGCTCGGGGAAGATGGAGAAGTGATTCTCCGCTCGGTGAAGATCCTTGCTCGATGTTGCTGCTCTTCAGTCTTGGAGGGCTCGGGGGAGTGCTCGGCACAAAGGAGGAAGTTTGCTCTGAAGGTGTGACATCAAATGGCGTTGCACTTCTCCTTATATAGACTTGGCCGGCGCCACTGTTGACCCGTCGATACCATCGACGCGGGTCGATGGTATTGACACGTCTCGCTGCTATCCGCCTCCCTCGGGAGTATCGACGGCTGACATTTGCTGGATCGGGAAACCCGGATTGCTGACCTGTCGATACCATCGACGCAAGTCGATCGTATCGACGCAACACCCGGATCGCTGACGTGGACTCGCGATCGCCGTCGATGTCTTTGCGCGGATCGGTGACATGGATGTCGATACCATCGACAGATGTCGATAGTATCAACTTGACTTCATTGCGACACCGCCACTTTTTCACTTCAACCTGTGACCATGTCGATACCATCGACGAGGCCATCGATGGTATCGAGTTGACTGAGACAAATCATTCTGAACTTCTCCAGAGATCTCGATGGTATCGACTGGCATGTCGATACCATCGACAATTATTGTGCAACCTGCCTGTAGGTATGTCGATACCATCGACGGGACCGTCGATAGTATCGACTCAGAGCGATTTTTGTAGCTGTCAACCTGAACCTATGTCGATACCATCGACCAGTGTGTCGATGGTATCGACCCTGCCTGTGCCTGCACATTGAACAAACGGATCAAGGTATCTTCTTTACACTAGAATTTAAACGAAATGAAAGCAATCTATGACTATAATTAAACTATCCTAATGTACCAATGGTTGGGTTGCCTCCCAACTAGCGCCCTTATTTAACGTCTTAGGCTAGACGTCTTCCCAGCATCTCATTCATCCACAAGCGTAATGAGTTTGACCTCATTCACTTTTCTCTTGTAATTTTCACCAAAATACAACTTCAACCGTTGTCCGTTCACCAAGAACGTGGCATCTCCATCATGCACAAGAATCGCACCGTGCGGTCTCACCTCTTCCACTACGAATGGTCCACTCCACCGAGACTTCAACTTCCCAGGGTGCAACTTGAGGCGGGAGTTAAACAATAGAACACTATCTCCCTTTTTGAACGTGTGCGGCTCAATATGGCGATCGTGGATCAGTTTTGTGCACTCCTTGTATATGCGAGCATTCTCATATGCCGTCATGCGTAACTCATCTAGTTCATTCAACTCGAACATCCTCTTTCTCCCGGCTTCATCATAACTCAAATTCAGCCTTCGAAGTGCCCAATGGGCCTTGTGCTCTAGCTCCACCGGAAGGTGACAAGCCCGGCCGTACACCAACCGAAAAAAGGCGTGGTGCCAATAGGTGTTTTGTACGCCGTTCTATATGCCCAAAGTGCGTCCGGTAGTAAGGCACTCCAATTTTTCCTTGTGGATGCCACTGTCCGTTCTAGAATCTTCTTGATTTCACGGTTTGAGACCTCCACTTGGCCTTACGTCTGTGGATGATATGGGGTGCCGATGTTGTGTTTGACCCCATATTTCTTCAAAAGTGTCGAAAATTTCTGATTCCGGAAGTGTGTGCCCCCATCACTTATTATCATTTGGGGTATCCCGAACCTGCAGAATATATTTTCCTTCACAAACCTGCACACTACATTAGAATCATTAGTCCTTGTGGGGATTGCTTCCACCCACTTCGACACATAGTCAACAGCTAGCAAGATATATAAATTTGATTTCGAGGACACAAAGGGTCCCATGAAGTCTATGCCCCACAAGTCAAATACCTCAACTTACTGAAATACATTCAGGGGCATCTCTTGTCTCTTCGAAATGTTACCTGCTCGCTGGCATGGGTCACATTGCCTTACAAAATCATAGGCATCCCGAAACAAAGTTGGTCAATAAAGGCCGCTTTCCAACACTTTGGCTGCTGTCCGTGAACTGGCATGGTGTCCTCCCGTAGGCGACACATGGCAATGGTGGAGAACACTCTCGTACTCCACCTCCGGCACACACCTGCGTAGAATACCATCCCTGCATTGCTTCAAAAGAATTGGGTCATCCCAAAAATAGTATCTCAAAGAATGAAAGAATTTCTTTTTCTCTTGATATGACCAGTCTTCCGGGATGATCCCGCAAGCCAAATAGTTAACAATTTCAGCAAACCACGGTTCCTTAGAATTAATTTTCAAAAGTTGTTCATCGGGAAACGTCTCGCTTATGGGTATGTGCAAATCTTGTTCATCTACCCTGTCTAACCTAGACAAGTGATCAGCCACTACATTTTCAATTCCGGATTTGTCCTTAATTTCAATATCAAATTCTTATAAAAGCAAAATCCACCTAATGAGTCTAGGCTTTGCATCCTTTTTCTCCATCAAATATTTTATCGCAGCATGATCGGTCCACACAACTACTTTAGATCCCACTAAGTACTGCCGAAATTTTTCAAAAGCAAACACAACGACAAGTAATTCTTTTTCTATAGTTGTATAGTTCAATTGAGCATCATTAAGCGTTTTGGAAGCGTAGAAAATCACAGCAGGCTTATTATCTACCCTTTGCCCCAAAAGGGCTCCTACTGCATAATCTGAAGCGTCACACATCAATTCGAATGGTTTTGTCCAATCCGGCGTTTGAACAACCGGAGCCGAAATCAATTTTTCCTTCAAAACTTCGAACGCGTGAAGACACTTATCGTTGAAATAAAAAACTGTATCTTTTTCCAACAATTCAGATAAAGGTTTTGCAATTTTAGAAAAATCCTTAATGAATCGCCGATAAAACCCGGCGTGTCCCAAAAAGCTTCTCACCCCTTTTACAGAATTTGGTGGGGGTAGCTTGGAAATCACCTCAATTTTCACTGGGTCTACCTCAAGACCCTTGCTAGACACCTTGTGTCCTAGCACTATTCCCTCCGTCACCATCATGTGACATTTCTCCCAACGCTGCAACACCTTGTCCAAATTATATAGACACTCATCAAAAGACGCACCGTAAACCGAGAAGTCGTCCATGAAAACCTCAAGACAACGCTCTACCATGTCAGAGAATATGGCAAGCATGCAGCGTTGAAACGTCGCCGGTGCATTACATAGTCCAAACGACATTCGTCGGTAAGCGAAAGTCCCATAGGGACATGTGAACGTAGACTTCTCTTGATCCAAAGGATCAATCGAAATCTGGTTATACCCTGAATACCCATCCAGAACACAAAAATGCGACCGACCGGCAAGACGTTCCAAAATTTGATCGAAAAATGGCAAAGGAAAATGATCCTTAAGAGTGGCGGCATTCAGTCGATGGTAATCAATGCAAACTCGCCACCCGGTTACCAATCGGGTGGTGACAGGTTCATTCAACAGATTTTTAGTCACAGTAATTCCCCCCTTCTTAGGGACTACCTGTGTGGGACTCACCCACGTCGAATATGATATGGCATATATGATCCCTGCAGCAAGAAGTTTTATGACTTCCTTCTTCACAACCTCCATCATGCTCGGATTTAGACGTCTTTGAGGCTGAATGACTGGCTTGGCTCCCTCCTCGAGCCGTATCTTATGCTGGAAAAGTGTAGGGGAGATCCCCTTGATGTCTGCAACAGACCACCCAAAAGCTCCACGGTGGTTCTTGAGTACTATCAGTAGTTTCTCTTCCTCATCCGCACTCAAGTAAGCAGATACAATCACCGGTAACTTGTCCTTCTCAGCTAGAAAGACGTACTTAAGATGCGGGGGCAGCGACTTCAACTCCAACTCTAGCGGGCAAATGAGAGATGATTGCAGCGGTGGGGGAAGTGTACCTAAATCTTCATAGTGCCTCGTGTAGAAACATGGAAGCATCTGAAGCATTTTGGCACACTCCTTGAGTGATTTACTCCGCATCCAATCATAGGTGACATTCAACAAACATGCTTCCAACGGCAATTCTGGATATGCATCAACAACTGAAGTAGTAATCACATCATCCTCCCAAGAAGGTGGAAGGTCCTCATTCTCGTCATTCGGAAATCCAACAGCTTTGCACAAAGAGACAACTTTAGTTTGCTCCATGATGTCCACAACTAAGGTTCCATTATCCATCTTGCTCATCACATGAGCCATGTCCAAGAATGGTTTTCCAAGGCAGAGTGAGATATTGTGATCCACATGCTTCACCATGTTACAATGTGCTTTTGCTTTAGTAGACGCAGTGCTAGAGGGCATGACCATCTCAAATCGATCATCTGCTATGCCCAAGGTCAAGCAACCTCTTCCCATCTCCAAGATCATATCGGCTGTATCTTGGAATGGACGTCCAAGTAGCAGCTCATTGCCATGCTCATCCTGCATTTCCATAACCACAAAATTAGCCGGAAAAACAAATCGGTCCACCTTTACCAAGACATCTTCACAGATTCCATAAGTTTTCACCACAGAATTATCGGCCAATTGGATAGTCATATTGCTCGGCCGTGACTCCTTTAATCCTAGCTTTTTAAATGTAGAAAGGGGCATCAAATTGATGCTTGCCCCAGAATCACATAGTGCCTCTCCAAATTTGAACTTCCCGATAAAACAAGAAATGTTGAAACATCCGGGATCCTGTCTCTTTGGCGGTAGAGTGCCCATAATGAAAGCACTCACTTGCTCCTTCAACACCACAACCTCAGTGTCTGGTATTTTCCTCTTCTTGGTGATGACATCTTTTAGAAACTTCCCATATGACGGGATTTGCTCAATCGCTTCCAACAACGGAATATTGACCGAAAGCTTCCTAAAGCTGTCCAAGAATTTCTTGAATTGTGCATCTACCTTCCTTGCCTTTGCACTATTCGAATAGGGGACCGGAACGGTATGTGCCCTTTGATGGGGTGGCACATAGGGTGTCAACTTCTGCGGTTCCTCCTCAGTAGCTTGTTCTTCATTACCATCCACAACTATGTCTTCAGCTTGCCCTGTGACAGGTGTGGGCTGCTTCTTAGTGGTTGCATCTTCAACTTTATCCTGCGGTGTGCTTGTGTCATCCGTCCTTGGATTCAACACCTTCTTGCCGCTTCTCAGTAAAATAGCCTTGGCCTACTGGTTTCCCCCGGGAACATTGGTGTTCCCCGGAAAACTCGGATGTGCTGGCTTCTTCAAACTTGCAATTTCAGCTGCCATATGCGCCATGGAGGTCTCTATAGTCCTCATTTGAGCCCCGTGGCTCTGCAAAGTCTGCCCAAATTGGTTCATATATTCACCCTGTTGCTTGATTTGTTGCCCGAATGTGTTCATTAACTCCTGGTTTTGCTTGATGACCTGATTGAGCAACTCTGTGCTCTTGTTCTCTGTGGCTGGTGCAGGCTTGGCGTCCGGATCCTGCAGAAAATTGTTCGGATCCTTCCATGAGAACTTTTTGTCCTTTCGCCATGAGTAGTCATTGTTCCTGTACCCTTGCTGTTGCCTGATGTACTTGACTTGAGCCTCATCCTCGGACTCATTGTCTTCCTTCTGCAGTAACTTCTTTGCGAGAAGATCCATCTTCTCATTAAGCTCTCTTATTGCCTTTGATTCGCTGGCGACTCTAGCTTGCTCAACTGGGCCTCTCTCTCTTTCTCCCCAGGATTGCTTTCTTGCCATGTTCTTCAGTATTTCCCAACATCTCGTGTCAGTGTTATTCAGGAAAAATCCTGAACCGGCTGAGTCCAAATTACTCCTATCATGCTCGAAGAGAGCAAAATAGAAGATCTTCACCTGTGTCTCCTTGTCCAACCCATGATGCGGACATCTCCTCAACATGACCTGAAATTGCTCCCAGGTCTCAGAATATGTTTCACCCGCCTGTTGGGTGAAATTGTGAATCTTCCTAATCATGTCGTTGGTTTTCTCAGGAGGGAAAAACCTCTCGAAGAAAACCTCCACCATATGATCCCATGATTCAATGAACTCATCATCGAGGTTATGTAGCCACTCTCTTGCTGCTCCCGCCAAGGAACTTGGGAACAGCTTGAGGTACAGAGCATGTTGTGGAAACCGGTCTATCTTCACCATATCACAGTTTTCAACGAACTGGCTGATGTGTGCAACTGGATCCTCATTCTTCAGCCCGTGAAATGCATTTGACTTTACCAAGTTAATCAACACCGGATCGATCTTGTATGTTGGTATGTCGATCCCCTGTTTCTTTATAGGCCCCTTTGAAGCTGATGAAGAAGACGCTTTGATCTTCTCCCATATCGTCTGTGGCTCGGCCATGTCTTCTGGTTCAGATTCAGAATTTATTTCTTCTTGGTACTCGTACTCGGAATGCTCCTCGTCCTCAGGTCCCGGAGGTGGAACCTCGGGTGTGTGATTCACGTAGTCCGTACTACGTGTATGCACCATGCAAAGTACCTGAGATAAGAAAATTGGGGTTCAGTACTATGCTTGAACGAGTAAACACAATTATAAAGAAATTTAGGAATATTTAAAGTTGTTTAAAAATAATAAAAAAAAATGTGGCCTAGAGTGGCCGCTCTTAGCACTCAAAGTGCCAACAATTCGCCGTATCCCCGGCAACGGCGCCAAAAACTTGACGTGTATTTTACTACGCGTTAAAAATGCAAGTGTACGCGTCGAGTAATATAGGCCTTTGTGAGGCCCGAGTCGAACACAGGGATACGTGAATTATTGGAGACTCCTACTAACTAATTGCAATCAGCTAGGCCGGATAACAAAGTAGGGTTTGTTGTCGAAATTAAAAGAAGATAAAATAAAACAAAGAAAACAATCGATTAAAGGTTAATTTAATCAATTCAAAAGGGTATCTTTAGGATTGCGGTTTCACCGCGGGTCAACATTGCATTAGGTTTTATATAATTCCTCACTCTTCTCTCTCTATCCGGGTAGTGGCCTGAAAACAGAATTACCCACTGTCGTGGTGTACTTCACTACTTAGATTTAGGTTGATTCCACCGTCATAGTAATCATTCCCCTAAACTAAGCGCATTACAAACGGTCTCTCAGTTTCCACCATTAATTTTATAACTCCTTTGTCAAGGGTTTTATCGATAAATGTAGGTTTCGTCTCTTTTCAACCGTTAATCCTTCTGTCGAAGTGAATAAGGGCATTAGGTTATTATTATGGTGATCAGGCATAACAATATATATGGAGAAAACGAAACTATACCACGGATTTAAGAGAGAAAATATGAATTATTACTATAAAATTGTCATACAATGCATTCCCGGGCTACTCCCGGTCCTAAAGATGGAGGGTTTTAGCCTCACATGTTCATCTCACACAAATACATGGTAGAAATAGGGGAATTCATAAGAAAAACGTGAATTAAGTGGGAAAACCCCTGAACGGAGAAGAACAGGTAGATCCTTTGCGTAGAACACGAGCTTTCCCGCCTCTCGGTGGTGAAATTCGTCTTCGGCAGCGTCCAGATCGATAGGGATGAGCTTCTGGCCTCCGTTCTCCTTTTCTCCTTCCTCGGCACTCGTGCAATGTCAATGTCAAATTAGATAATCATCTCGTGTGGGCGGCCGTCATTAGGTATAAGTCCCTAATTAGGTCGTCAAATAACTCCAGCCGTCCGATTGAGATCAAAACGAATCCAACGCATATCTGCCGGCGTCGATACCATCGACGTGGGTCGATGGTATCGACCCAGCATATTAGCGGAAGCCTTCTTTTCTTTTCGTCTGAGTGCCTGTGGTCATCTCGATACCATCGACTTGGATATTGATGGTATCGACTCTCTGTAGCGTCGGGTTTGTCTTTTAGCGACGCTGTAGCCTCCATGTGTCGATGGCATCGACTTGAGTCGATGGTATCGACAGATTCCTCGCCAGCAACCTGAAGGTATCTCGATGCCATCGACTTGGGTGTCGATGGTATCGACTCTGTGCTGCTCCTTTCGGCTGGCAACCTGTGGCTTGGTCGATGGTATCGACTTCCGTCGATGGTATCGACGGAAGCAGATACTTGTTTTTCCTGAAATTACAAAACAAGACCAAATAAATCCACACAAATTATGATAATATGATAAATAATGCTCAACATGATGAAACTAAGGGGATTTGACATAGAATGATGGCAAAGACCGAAATGAGTGAATTATGCAATATTATCCATAAAAATGACTAATTAGAGCATAAAACACATATGAAAAAGGTCTATAAATGCGACTTAAAATCATCGCATCAGGGTTGATTGACTGAAACGGTTTCAAGACCATTTGGGAATCACCCAAACGGGCTCAAGACCGTTTGGAGGTCAAACAAGACCGTTTGGAGGTCTATGGTTGAGTATGGTTAAGTATTTGAAGATTCAAACATATGGTATAAACCCTAATCGGCTAAGTGCTGATTTTGCAATTGAATGAGTTGATGCTTTGGAGGTCATACAAATGATCCCAAGACCATTTGGGGGTCACCCAAGACCGTTTGGAGGTCTAGGGTTGACTATGGTTAGGTGTTTGAAAATCCAACGGTACTAAGTTGAAGTGCAATCAAATGATGACTTGTTGATCAATCCAATGATCCAAACTTTGATTGATTGACTTGGATTTTGATATTGACATGGGAAAATGGTCTCAAGACCATTTGGAGGTCATCCAAACGACCTCAAGACCATTTGGGGTCAGGTCATACCCAATTTGGATGATGGTCCAATAGTTTTAAAGTAACTAGTTTCACATTGGTTAATGTTGAAGGATCATCGATTCCAAACCCTATTCCAATTGATTCAAACCCTAATTGATGATCAATTGAGGGTTAATTGAGGGTCAAATCAGTTTAAGTATGACCTAATTAACTCAATTGAAGTATGGTGATGGGTCCAATTGAAGATTGGTTACATGAATTCAATGATTGAAGGAATCAACATTGAGAACCCCAAATCGACTTGATAGGTTGAGACCATCTTTGGTCCATGCGGTTTTGAGGAGGTTTGGACCAAACGGTCTCAAGAACGTTTGAGTCCAAATGGTCTCAAGACTGTTTGGGACCAAATGGTCTCAAGACCGTTTGGGACCAAACGATCCCAAACCGTTTGAGGCCCAATCGATCTTAAGAGTGCTTTAGCAAACGGTTTCAAGTACTTGCTTTAGCAAACGATTTCAAGTGACCACCTTTACCAAACAGTTTCAAACCATTGTACTTTGAAAGACCAAAACCGTTTGTGGCTCAAGTAGTCAAAATTAATTGAGGACTCAATTGGTTAATCCACTTGGACACTTATTGTAATTAAAGATTCAATTGGTCAAATCAATTGGATACCTTATGTAATGGAGGTCCAATGTGATTGAATCTCTTGAGAATTAAGATGGTGAATGATCCATTGATCCAATGATGATTAGTAATGACAATCAATGAAGGTACAAGTTTGAAACCCTAATAGTACCTAAGTGATTAGTACCAATTAGGGGATGAACCCTAAT
This sequence comes from Alisma plantago-aquatica, assembly GCA_963693085.1. NCBI lineage: Eukaryota > Viridiplantae > Streptophyta > Magnoliopsida > Alismatales > Alismataceae > Alisma > Alisma plantago-aquatica. The sequence goes on from OY856411.1 coordinate 800,824,756, forward strand.
TATAAGAATAATGACTTGGTACACTATGTTAATCATAGTTGTATGTACTTGATTGAGGGTTGATGTAACCTAATCAAGTTAAGAAGATGATAGCATGAAATTCATACATGAATATGATTCATGAGGTGATTAAGGGTATGATCCTTAAGTAAAGAGATCATGAAACCCTAATCAGGAACATAAACCCTAATTGACAGGGCAATTGAACTCTAACCCTAATTGAGGGCAATTCTAAATGAAACCCTAATCTAGGGTGAGTATGTAACCCTAATCCAGGGTAACGATATATGAAACTCCAATTTAGGGAAATGAGATGTAAAACCCTAATTGAGATGAATAGTGAATCTCTAATTATGAACAATTAAATGAAATCCTAATGAAGATGAATAGTAGACCCAAGTTGTGGGTAACCATAGTGGAAGTCCTAATTGAGGTTGATTCCATGAGAATCCCTAATTGAGGTTGATTCCATGAAAATCCCTAATTGAGATTGATTCCATGTGAAACCCTAATTGAGGGTGATTCCATGAGAAACCCTAGTTGGGATGAATAGTAAACCCTAATCATGGGCAATGGGATGTGAAACCCTAACTCTAATGAAGTATGATAGTATGTGAAAACCCAAAGCCCTATTAAAGGGCAAAAGTATGTGAAACCCTAATTGAAGTTATAATACATGAAGCTTTAATTTGGGGCAACATGATGACAACCCAGAACCCTAATAATAAAATAGTGTGTAAAACCTTATAAAGGTGAAATATCATAAATGGTTGATTATAGGCAAGCTTATTGTAAGCAATGCCTTAACCTGAGATGAGTCCATATCATTAAAGACATTTGGACCATTCTTATGTGTAACCTATGCACTTCATGGTAAGAGTGATAGGTTAGTGGATGAAAGGATTAAGATGGGAAATACCTTAATCCAAGATAAGATGATAACTTAAGAAAGTTGGAAGTGATGAGGAAAGTGATACATCAAGATATGAAAGACTTCACAGTTAGCATCTCAAAGTTGATATACTTTGATAACTATGAAATCCTAATGTGAGATGGGAAACCCTAACCCTAAATTGGGTAATGGGACATGAGAAATCATAATATGATATGAATAGTAAGCCCTAACCCTATTGAGGGAATAGAGGTGTTACTATTGTATTACATGAAGTAATATGTTATGATTGCCTAATGAGAGGTGACAAGATGTTTAATGGCCTTGTGAGCCATATGGTTAAATGTTGCCTAGTGAGAGGTGACAAGATGCTTTATGGGCCTTATGAGCCATGCGAGCAATTATGGCATAGTGAGAGGTACCAAAATGATTATAAAAGTTTATTATAAGAAATGATAATGTTTTAATAAACTTAATAAAAGGAACAACTGTATTCAATAAAGAATGTGTAAAGCTATGCAGACTAACCTCAAGGTTCAGAGCCTAAAGTAGTATGTGATGATCAATGATGAGTTAAAGGAAATAAATTCCATGAACTACGTAATCAGGATTGGTTAGATTCCAATGCCTGGCTGTGAAATCAGGATTGGTTAAAGTCCAATGCCTGGCTGTGTAATCAGGTTTGGTTAAAGTCCAATACCTGGCAGAGGTGTAATGCCTATAATCAGGATTGGTTAAAGTCCAATGCCTTGCTGTGAAATCATGATTGGTTAGAGTCCAATTCCTGGCTGTGAAATCAGGATTGGTTAGAGTCCAATGCCTGGATGTGAAATTAGGATTGGTTAAAGTCCAATGCCTGGCTGTGTAATCAGGTTTGGTTAAAGTTCAATACCTGGCAGAGGTGTAATGCCTGTAATCAGGATTGGTTAAAGTCCAATGCCTGGCTATGAAATCAGGATTGGTTAGTGTCCAATGCCTGGATGTGAAATCAGGATTGGTTAGAGTCCAATGCCTGGCTGTGAAATCAAGATTGGTTAGAGTCCAATGCCTGGCTGTGTAATTAGGTTTGGTTAAAGTCCAATACCTGGAAGAGGTGTAATGCCTGTAATCAAGGTTGGCTAAAGTCCAATGCCTGGATGTGAAATCAGGATTGGTAGTGTCCAATGCCTGGCGGTGTAATCAGGTTTGGAAGAGTCCAATACCTAGCAGAGGCTAAATGCCTGTAGTGATAACACATGATTGGTAATAACCCAATGCCTGTAATGATGATTTAGGATTGGTATTAATCCAATTCCTATATTGATGATAAATGAGTACATGGTAGATATATCTCTTTATTTGTTTAACAGGTTGGATAAGGCTAACAGAATGAAATAAGAATGTTTCATGGGTGACATAACAAAATGATGAGTGTCACAAGAAAAGTTTGATATGATGGTATAACATGTTGGATAAATGATATACATGTCATTCCTATTCCTTATTAAAAGAATAGATGATATATTGCTCTATCATAAATAGTTGTAATGCTTACAAAGTGGCGAATGCTTTAAACTGCTTAGCCTCTGCTCAATTTCATATCTTTAATTGTAATACAATGTTTTGGCGGAGAGTTATATCTCATGCTGGGGCAAATTACAATTGTCTCACCCCCGTGGGATCCAATGTTTTTAGGTGGACGCAGACAAAGAGGCAAGAAACCTTTGGTAGAGAAGGAACAACAGCAACATCGAGGACAACAGTAATATCTCAGGTGGAGATACTGCATGTCCAGTTGTATAGATAGTAGTCCTATGTGTCGTCTCTGTACTCTCAGGTCCTCAGGATTTATAGATAGTGCTTTTATCATCGACTTGATATTTTGACTTGATGCCTCGAGGTTTTATGCTGTCTGTACATAATGTTGAATAGAACAACTGATGTTGTAATCCTCGAGAAGAAATAGTACATGTTGTGTACTTATGGAACAGAATGTAAATATTATATTTTGGTTCTTGATGAAAAAGATTTCCTATGTGTGGATCTCTTTGCAAAATGTTTTAATATTTAATGATTTTCAGTAATCCACTGCAAATGATTCACTTCCGCTCAGTTAATTTTGTTTTTGCGAGTTGGATGCTACAATTTAGTGGTATCAGAGCTCTAGGTTCACTGAGTCTACAGAGACATATGACTAAGGTATCGAGTCTGTTCTAAGTGTACTTCAGTGTATCTTATAGTGTCTTCTGCTTATACAGAAGAAGATATATAACTTAAAGATGTCTGAAGGACATAAAGAAGACGTTGCTGAGAGAAATGTTGCTGCACCGGTGGGAGGTGCAAGGAATCAGGCAAGGGAGGAACCAGTGCCTGAAAATCCTCATGTTGATGAAAACATGAGAGGAAACCCAGATGTTCATAATCTTTTTGGGCAACTTATGACTACAATGAGGTATATAGCAGACTGAATGCCATCATCAACACCTAGGGCACCAGTTCCCAATGAGGGATATGGGTATGGTAAGACCTTTGAACGACTACGTCGTGTAGGATCCATAGAGTATGCTGGAACATCTGATCCAGAAGATGCTGATCTCTGGCTCACTGAGTTAGAAAAAGCCTTTAAGATCCTTAGTATCCCGGATGCTAAAAAGTTAAACATGCTGTGTACCTTCTGAAAGGTAGTGCTGGACATTGGTGGACTATAGAAGAAATAAAAAGGAATGATGAAGAGGTTGGATGGGAGGAATTCCGTCGAGAATTCATTAATAAGTATTTTCCAAGGACTTATTTAGATGAAAAGATCTCACAGTTTGAGAAAATTCGACAGGGAGTCATGTCAATAAGTGAAGATGAGGTTAAGTTCATGGAACTTTTACGATTTTGTCCTCAGATGGCTGCTACTGAGGAGGAAAAGATTCGACGTTTTGAGAAGGGATTGAATGCTGAGATGTCCATTCCGGCATCTGCCCTAGAAAGTAGAGAGAGATTTTCCACATTTGTGGAATCAATTCGAAGGATAGAAGGGTCTATGATAAAGAAACATGAGACAGACCTTAAAAGGAAGTCTAAACAGTCACAAGAACAAGGAATTAGTGGTACTAAACAATCAAAGATTTCAGTAGTACCGACTCAAGTACAATATAGTGTACCTGAGCAACAGTCACCTAAAAAGCTTCGAGCTTGCTATATATGTGGATAGAAAGGACATCTGAGGTGGCAATGTCCAAATAGAAAGAGATGAGGTGACTCAACAGACAAGACACTAGATAACTTGTAATAAGGAAGACTTGTCAAGATAGAACTTTTTATTTTGAGTTACCTTCTGTTTTCTTTTATAAGAAAGGTAGTTGTTGTTTAGTTCATCTGTATAATCCTTTAAGGATATGAGAAAGAGATAGTAGTATGAAATTTGTGTTCAGTTTAATATTCTTTTATATGTTTTGAATTTTCTCTTTCTCCATCAAGAAAGGGAAGAGATGAAAAAGGAGCTCAGAAGAAATCTGAGATATTAAATATACTAAGTCTAAAGAGATGAAAAACATAAAATAAAGTAAGTGCATACTACTTGATCTCAGTATTTATATACCCTGGCCAGGTATACAACTATTGATGATAAAGTGAGTATGGAGACTCTTAGATTGTTATCTTTTTTATTGCCCTGATCAAGCAGTCATTCTGATACAATCTAATGAGTATCATGAAATAAGAAGTATGGAATGAATAAATGTGTCCTGTCCTAAGCATAAGAAAGAGAAATCTGAGATAACCTCAGATGAGCATGGTTGTATGAGGAATTAAAAGTATACTCCTCATAAGATAAGAATGAAAATAAGGGAGATGAATCTTATCCAATAAAGTTGTAAGTATTATAAAGATCCCTTCCATGATGTGGGGATGGAAAATGTGATGAGATCCTAAGATGATCATAAACATGTTAGATAATAATAAAGAAAAGAATAATGTTATGTGATCATCCTTATAGATTCCTGAGCTTAGGGCAAGGAACTTAGGATGAGATGAAGAGTAAATGGTTTATGAATAGTTGAAAACACAGGAATAAATACGAGGAATATGAATCCTTGTTTTCTTTCCTTTCAAGGACATGGCAATCAAGTGGGTCATAGGACACTTGATGTGCATAATACAAAGATGTTTATGTGATGGATACTTAGAAAGGTATCGGTTTATCTTGGGCTTTGGCTCCAAGATGAAGATATATGTAATAAGTAATGTTCCAAGATGAAAGGAAGATAAAGATGTCATGTGTCTTCAACACATGTGATATGTACCAAGGTAAGAAATCCTGGTATCTTAAGATATATCAGGTGATTCATGTTGACTACTTGGAATGGTCAACCATGAAATCAAATTAAATATGTAAAATATTATGAACATCACATGTTAGGGGTTTATGTTTTGCATAACATAACAATTGAAAATATCTTTGAGATAAGTTCTTAATTGATAAGTAACCTTTCCTTATGATAAGAGAATGTACAACTAATGAGATAGTTAGTGCAGGTAATAAGGAAAGATAGTATGGTGTTATCAGGTGAGATGACACAATCAGGGTATGAAAAGACTTATAGTCTCAAGTGGATGATAGAATATAATGGTGATCTTGAAAGAGAAATACTGAACCAACTAAGGAACATGGGAGTATGTGTTCCATGTGAACCATTCCATGATAAAATTGTGTGAAATAACTTTTTGTTGATCAAAACTCTATGGTGTCTCCATAATAATGAGGTGTTATGTGAGGACATGATGATATGATGCATGGATAATATCTGTTTCCCTTTATCTGGGATTTCGGGGATGAAATCCTTGTTAGGGGTTTATAATTTGTAACATCCCTGACCTGGGTTACGCTTTAACCCTAGGAGTTTTGATTAATAAAGATGATTATATGTTTAATCTTATCTTGTGAAAAGTAATTAGGGCTAATGAGAAACTTATGTTTCAATTTTGGTCCTGTTTGAACAATGTTGAAGCAGTGTTTGCTTATTTTGGACTAAAGTGCAAATTACCCAAGTTGAGGGGTTAAATTACAAATGTTGCATGATAAGATGTTCCTCATATGTTGAAGAATAATGAGAATGAAGATGATGCAGAGGTATGGCTTGTGGTAGCCTGAGTACCAAGGAAAAGTTGATAAAGCAATGTTTGTACATTAAAACCTAGTTTTGGTGTAAAGTGCAATTTACCCAAAACCTAGGGTTCAATATGCAAATTACCACTTCAATAAGGTCCCTAATGTTTCTTGGCACCATGTAGAGCAAAGAAAATGAGAGGGGCGCCTCAATTGAATTAAGTTGGAGGAGAGAGAATCTTGATATTAAAATAATCAAGATTTAATCCTAATTGAATCCCTAATTCGATTTAGGGCAAAAATAAATGTATTAATTAAAGGGCCTTCAACCAAAAGTAAAATGGTTGAATTCATATGTGTGTGGAAATACTTGAGCCTTGCAAGGACCACGAAAAATATCCAAGGGAATGGATAACTCACTCACAATTTTATAAGAAAAAGAAATATCCACTCACATATGGATATTAATATTATATGATTTAAGGTGCTTGATTTGCTTTTATTTAAATCATGGATAATTGAGAGGAATAAGAGGCAAACAATATATCCTCGTTCCTAAGGAAGATGAGGGGGAAGAGGCGGCCATATTTTTGGGATTAAATGGATTTTTACAAAGCATATTCTCTCTCATTGGAATTTTTATAAAAAGACCTTTTACAAGCCAAATGAAAGGCTTTTTTGACCCCACTTCTTCTCCTTGCTTGGGAAACTACCAAGGAAGCTTGGGAGGGTCAGGAAGACGACACCCAACCTGTTGGTAAGGTTCTTGATCCGTTTCACCTTGATTCCATGGTGGAAATTGAAAATAAATTATGGATTTCTTCTTATTTCAATCTCCTCTTCAACCCTAGCTAATCTTTTCAACCAAAAGCTTGAGGACGAGCCTAGGGGGAGTTGAAAAAGCTTCATAAAACATTTTTTCCATGATCTTGGAGCTTTGGAGCTCAATTGGAGGTGGGTTTTATAACTTGAAACCCTAACTTTGTTATTGCATTCGATTCCCCATCAAATAATGATCATTTCTCTATTTACAATTAATGATTTGGTTGATTGATGCAATTTCCATGGAAATCACAGAAGGTTTCGTGGGTCTAGAGCTTGATGATGATGACATCATCATAAACACACACCTCCCCAAATATCTAGACCAAAAGGTTTCAATCAAATGTCCAAACGGTATGTGTTTTGGAACAAACAGTTTCAAACCGTTTGGAATGAAACGATTTCACTAAACCGCATACAAGCAAACAGTTTAAGAACGTTTGGTGATGTTGACCAGGGTTGACCATTTGGGGACTTGTTCATAATGATCTAGGTTAATGACCCACCAATTATTATTGATTAAATCCAATTGGTTCATGAGTTGAAGGTCCATCAATCACCTAAACCCTAATCGGGTTGAGTGCTGATTTCATAAGTGATTGAGTTTGAAATTTGGGTTGATTGACCCAAACGGTTTCAAGACCGTTTGGGAATCACCCAAACTGTCTCAAGACCGTTTGGAGGTCTAGGGTTGAGTATGGTTAAGTATTTGAAGATTAAAACATTTGGTATAAACCCTAATCGGCTAAGTGCTGATTTTGCAATTGAATGAGTTGATGCTTTGGGTTGATTGACCCAAACAGTTTCAAAACCGTTTGGGGATCACCCAAGCGGTCTCAAGACCATTTGGGGGTCACCCAAGACCATTTGGAGGTCTAGGGTTAAGTTTGGTCAAGTGTTTTAAGGTCCAAAGATACCAAATTGAAATACAATTAAGTGCTGATTTGGTGACCAATCCTAGGATCCAAACCCTAATTTGGTTGATGATGATATGATGGGAAAACGGTCTCAAGACCGTTTGGAGGTCATCCAAATGATCCCAATACCGTTTGGGGGTCACCCAAGACCGTTTGGAGGTCTAGGGTTGACTATGGTTAGGTTTTTGAAAATCTAAAGGTACTAAGTTGAAGTGCAATCAAATGCTGACTTGTTGATCAATCCAATGATCCAAACTTTGATTGATTGACTTGGATTTTGATATTGACATGGGAAAACGGTCTCAAGACCGTTTGGAGGTCATCCAAATGACCTCAAGACCGTTTGGGGTCAGGTCATGCCCAATTTGGATGATGGTCCAATAGTTTTAAAGTAACTAGTTTCACATTGGTTAATGTTGAAGGATCATTGATTCCAAACCCTTTTCCAATTGATTCAAACCCTAATTGATGATCAATTGAGGGTTAATTGAGGGTAAAATCAGTTTAAGTATGACCTAATTAACTCAATTGAAGTATGGTTATGGGTCCAATTGAAGATTGGTTACATGAATTCAATGATTGAAGGAATCAACATTGAGAACCCCAAATCGACTTGATAGGTTGAGAACATCTTTGGTCCATGCGGTTTTGAGGAGGTTTGGACCAAACGGTCTCAAGACAGTTTGGGAACAAACGATCCCAAACTGTTTGAGGCCCAATCGATCTTAAGAGTGCTTTAGCAAACTGTTTTAAGTACTTGCTTTAGCAAATGGTTTCAAGTGACCACCTTTACCAAACGGTTTCAAACCGTTGTACTTTGAAAGAACAAGACCGTTTGGGGCTCAAGTAGTCAAAATTAATTAAGGACTCAATGTGTTAATCCACTTGGACACTTATTTCAATTGAAGATTCAATTGGTCAAATCAATTGGATACCTTATGTAATGGAGGTCCAATGTGATTGAATCTCTTGAGAATTAAGATGGTGAATGATCCATTGATCCAATGATGATTAGTAATGACAATAAATGACGGTACAAGTTTGAAACCCTAATAGTACCTAAGTGATTAGTACTAATTAAGGGATGAACTCTAATTATAAGAACAATGACTTGGTACGCTATTTTAATCATAGTTGTATGTACTTGATTGAGGGTTGATGTAACCTAATCAAGTTAAGAAGATGATAGCATGCAATTCATACATGAATATGATTCATGAGGTGATTAAGGGTATGATCCTTAAGTAAAGAGATCATGAAACCCTAATCAGGAACATAAACCCTAATTGACAGGGCTATTGAACTCTAGCCCTAGTTGAGGGCAATTCTAAATGAAACCCTAATCTAGGGTGAGGATGTAACCCTAATCCAGGGTAACGATATATGATACTCCAATTTAGGGAAATGAAATGTAAAACCCTAATTGAGATGCATAGTGAATCTCTAATTATGAACAATTAAATGAAATCCTAATGAAGATGAATAGTAGACCCAAGTTGTGGGTAACCATAGTGGAAGTCCTAATTGAGGTTGATTCCATGAGAATCCCTAATTGAGGTTTATTCCATGAAAATACCTAATTGAGATTGATTCCATGTGAAACCCTAATTGAGGGTGATTCCATGAGAAACCCTAGTTGGGATGAATAGTAAACCCTAATCATGGGCAATGGGATGTGAAACCCTAACTCTAATGAAGTATGATAGTATGTGAAAACCCAAAGCCCTATTAAAGGGAAAAAGTATGTGAACCCCTAACTGAAGTTATAATACATGAAGCTTTAATTTGGGGCAACATGATGACAACCCAGAACCCTAATAATAAAATAGTGGGTAAAACCTTATAAAGGTGAAATATCATAAATGGTTGATTATAGGCAAGCTTATTGTAAGCAATGCCTTAACCTGAGATGAGTCCATATCATTAAAGACAGTTGGACCATTCTTATGTGTAACCTATGCACTTCATGGTAAGAGTGATAGGTTAGTGGATGAAAGGATTAAGATGGGAAATACCTTAATCCAAGATAAGCTGATAACTTAAGAAAGTTGGAAGTGATGAGGAAAGTGATACATCAAGATATGAAAGACTTCACAGTTAGCATCTCAAAGTTGATATACTTTGATAACTATGAAATCCTAATGTGAGATGGGAAACCCTAACCCTAAATTGGGTAATGGGACATGAGAAATCATAATATGATATGAATAGTAAGCCCTAACCCTATTGAGGGAATAGAGGTGTTACTATTGTATTACATGAAGTAATATGTTATCGTTGCCTAATGAGAGGTGACAAGATGTTTAATGGCCTTGTGAGCCATATGGTTAAATGTTGCCTAGTGAGAGGTGACAAGATGCTTTATGGGCCTTATGAGCCATGCGAGCAATTATGGCATAGTGAGAGGTACCAAAATGATTATAAAAGTTTATTATAAGAAAGGATAATGTTTTAATAAACTTAATAAAAGGAACAACTGTATTCAATAAAGAATGTGTAAATCTATGCAGGCTACCCTCAAGGTTCAGAGCCTAAAGTAGTATGTGATGATCATTGATGAGTTAAAGGGATTAAATTCCATGAACTATGTAATCAGGATTGGTAAGAGTCCAATGCCTGGCTGTAAAATCAGGATTGGTTAAAGTCCAATGCCTGGCTGTGTAATCAGTTTTGGTTAAAGTCCAATACCTGGCAGAGGTGTAATGCATGTAATCAAGATTGGTTAAAGTCCAATGTCTGACTATGAAATCAGGATTGGTTAGAGTCCAATGCCTGACTGTGAAATCAGGATTGGTTAGAGTCCAATGCCTGGCTGTGAAATCAGGATTGGTTAAAGTCCAATGCCTGGCTGTTTAATTAGGTTTGGTTAAAGTCCAATACCTGGCACAGGTGTAATGCTTGTAATCAGGATTGGTTAAAGTCCAATGCATGGATGTGAAATCAGGATTGGTTAGAGTCCAATGCCTGGCTGTGAAATCAGGATTGGTTAGAGTCCAATGTTTGGCTGTGAAATCAGGATCGGTTGAAGTCCAATGCCTGGCTGTGTAATCAGGTTTGGTTAAAGTCCAATACCTGGCAGAGGTGTAATGCCTGTAATTAGGTTTGGCTAAAGTCCAATGCCTGGCTGTGAAATCAGGATTGGTAGTGTCCAATGCCTGGCGGTGTAATCAGGTTTGGAAGAGTCCAATACCTGGCAGAGGCTAAATGCCTGTAGTGATAACACAAGATTGGTAATAACCCAATGCCTGTAATGATGATTTAGGATTGGTATTAATCCAATTCTTGTATTGATGATAAATGAGTACATGGTAGATATATCTCTTTATTTGTTTAATAGGTTGGCTAAGGCCAACAGAATGAAACAAGAATGTTTCATGGGTGACATAACAAGATGATGAGTGTCATAAGAAAAGTTTGATATGATGGTATAACATGTTGGATAAATGATATACATGTCATTCCTATTCCTTATTAAAAGAAAAGATGATATATTGCTCTATCATAAATAGTTGCAATGCTTACAAAGTGGAGAATGCTTTAAACTGCTTAACCTCTGCTCAGTTTCATATCTTTAATTGCAATACAATGTTTTGGAGGAGAGTTATATCTCCCGCTGGGGCAATTTACAATTGTCTCACCCCCGTGGGATCCAATGTTTTTAGGTGGACACAGACAAAGAGGTAAGAAACCTTTGGCAGAGAAGGAACAACAGCAGCATCAAGGACAACAGTAATATCTCAGGTAGAGATACTTCCTGTCCAGTTGTATAGATAGTAGTCCTATGGGTCGTCTCTGTACTCTCAGGTCCTCGGGATTTATAGATAGTGATTTTATCATCGAATTGAGATTTTGACTTGATGCCTCGAGGTTTTATGCTGTCTGTACATAATGTTGAATAGAACAGCTGATGTTGTAATCCTCGAGAAGAGACAATACATGTTGTGTACTTTTGGAACAGAATGTAAATATTATATTTTGGTTCTTGATGAAAAAGATTTCCTATGTGTGGATCTCTTTGCAAAAAGTTTTAATTTTTAGTGATTTTCAGTATTCCGCTGCAAATGATTCGCTTCCGCTCAGTTAATTTTGTTTTTGCGAATTGGATGCTACAATTTTAGACAATGTGATCATGGTTTGTATGTTTTGAGAACATCTTGTAATGGGGGCATGCGTACCAAAAACATTTTGTGGTATTTCCCTTGCATTTGAGCCTTGAACTTGGTCATCTATGGAGTTTTTTTTCTTTCTTTAATGCATTATTTCATCACTTGGGGTAAGTTGGGACTGATTTAAGCCTCATTATGGACTCCTTCAAAGTTGGAGAAACCTTGATTCAACCTTCTTTCCTCCCTTTCATCAAGTAGTGGCCAAAATACCTATAAAACATGCAAAAAGCCTCCATAAGTGCATTTTATATTAATAGAGTTTATTGAGGAAATATCATGCATTATGAAACATTAAGACATAAATAATCGACAAATAGATAAAACATGGAGACCCCATCTAGGTCTCCATAAGGTAGTTGATTCTTTGGCTTCATGATAATCAAAAGGGGGACAAAATATAATATGTAAGGGGGTATTTATAGGATAGAATTGGGGTTTAGGGTTTCCTCGTGGAAGATTCTGGAGTGGCATCATATCCCTATGATGCACCATGGTGGACACGTGAAATTCATTACAATCAACCATTTGACATGCGACAAATGAATTTGATCCATTGGGTGATCCCTGGTAGGAAAATGGTTGATCTAATTCTTGGGATAATTTAGTAACTTTCTAGATTAAATCGAATAAAAGTGGTTGAAAGCATGGGACCCATTATTATATGGGATAAAACTCAATAAAACAATGAAGGGATATACTAAGATATTTAATTATTTTTTCCTATTCTCCAAAAGATATGGATTTTTGTGAAAATTAAAGCAACTAAATATCTAAATGATTAAAAAATGAATATTTTATTCAAGATAATCCAATTGGAAAACTTATAGAAAAAGGCTTATATAAGCATATTTATAGAGAAAATTGCAATTGAGTCCAGATAATAATCTCTTTTGTATAGAACCCCCCAAGCTATGGCAAATAGGCAAAATGGATGGATTAAATATGTAGGAAAATGTAGAAATTGTGACAAAAGGCATTGAATTCTATAAATAACCAGAGAATGAACATTATCATGGGTTTTAGTTGAGTTAGGAAAAGGGGGTGTCAATCTTGACCAAATTGCATGTTCATTGTGCTTTGCAATATTGTAAATGTGTGATGGTGAGCTAATAACTATGATTGATTCTTGTTTTCTAATTTGCAGCTATCGTAAATTATTTGATATTGGAATTATAGACTCAAAATGATTACCAAACATCACCACCATGTGATGGGGTGATTTTTTAATCTTTGATTAATCTTCATTTTGAATTTATATGTATTTGATTAATTGCTCTACATGATCATTATATGCATGTTCTGAAGAAGATAGAGTGAGAGTGAAAGGGATGGGTAGTGTCTACTGAAACCCCCACCTCATTTCTTTATCCATTCATTAATCTTATATTTATTTCCATGTTCAATTCTTACTTTTAGTCATGATCCAAAAACTAAACCATTAACATTCTGCTAACTGCCTAATTCTATATTATTCACCAATCAATATCATTCTTAAAAACATTGTGTCTTGGAATGACCCTTAACTATACTAAAATAAGATCCATATGATTGTGGGTGATCTGTCATATCTATTAGTTTGGGCAAGAATTAATATTTTATAATCACAGTGAATATAGAGTACAATTAAATATCACACCTCTGCTAAATAGTTTATTAGGGTCATGTGTGGTCCAAAAAAGGAGTAAACATCTCAAATATAGTGGTACCCAAAGACAATTGGAGTGTTCATTGATACCAACATATCAAACAACAACTAAAGAGATCAAGCATACTCAATTTCAGAATTATTGAGGTATGAAACACTAACTACATATATGATGTTACCCTAGACAAAGAATGGGAAGAGGTACCATTCATCCCATGAGACTTCTAGAAAGAGATAAACATTAATCATCATGTCCATTAGGTTACTGATAACACCCAAATTAGCGCATATTTTCTATGCATTTTATCTATAGTTTTGTGCCACTTTAGTCTTAATATGCACTCTTTTGTTCATGTTTTATGTTTTCTATCTCTCCATTAGATAATGTAGTGAAAATAGCCAATAACGTAGCTAATTAGCATGTTTTAGACTTGTAGGCACCGAAACTAGCCAATTTTGGGATTTTCAAGTACCAGACCAGGAAAAGACAAGAATCGCAGCAGCTGGCCGATATGGCTGCTTGATACGGGTGCCCGATATAGCTGCCTGATATGGTCTGGATGAGATGGCCGCCCGACAAAGACGCCCGATATGGCTGCCCGATATGGCCTGGCCGATACGGGTGCGCCGACCGATATGGCCGCCGACCGATACGGCTGCCCGATACGGTTGCCCGATACGGTTGCCGAGTGACAGTCATATTGGCCGACCTGGTTCCTCAAGATTGAAGCCACGGATGAAGGACATGTGGACCAATAAAAGCTACAACTCACATCAACTCGCTGCCTATAAATAGCAGCTGCCAGCCTACAAGAATTCTTCTTCGGGGCGGGAGGGAGCTGAGGGCTGGAGGAAGGACCCTGCAAGAGCTAGTTCCTAGACCAAGGAGCTAGTGTGTCGGGTTCCCCAAAGGCTGTCGCTCGATACGCCTGCCGCCCGATACGCCCGCCGCCCGATACGCCCGCCGACCGATACGCCCGCCGACCGACACGGCCGCCGCCCGATACGGCTGCCGCCCGATACGCCCGCCGACCGACACGGTCTAGAGAGAGAGAACCGAGGAGTCCAAAGGGACAAAGAGAAGGCCCAAGGGGCGAGATCCGGCCTGCACGGAGGCCAAGGAGCGAGAGCCACCTCTCCTCTACGGGCTATATCTCTCCCCTCTTCTCTTTCATTCTACTGCATTCCTTTGTTTCTTGTACAAATGATGTTTATCCATCTTTGTTCGGTGCCAGCTATGCTTGTCTATGGCTAGTTAGCTCCTTCTTGGCTATGCAGCCCGATCTGGGCATGTTTATATACTTTTGCCTTAAGCAAGTAGATTCATATCAGATCTAGTATGTTGCATGTTCTATTTTCTCTTTCCAAGTTATGATTGCTAGTTTGGTTGATCTCTTACTCGCTTGAACTGCTATTTCTGCCTGTATTGAGAGATCCGTTGTAGAAATAGCTAAGAGATGATAGTTTAGATCTGAACCCGAGAGGAGGACGATCCAAGGTATTATGTTCCTAACACCCCATAATATCCTAAGACCCGAGAGGGAACTTAGCATATACCGGGGTGTTGATATGTCATCCTTTGAGAGAGGGTTAATGACATATCGTTGATGGTTTTAGTCACGCATCGCGAGAGCGAGTGGGATGACCCCACAGGACAGATGCCGCTGTGCATGCTAGATGCTTGCTTGGGTGTTCGAGGGTTGTCTACGCCCGAGAACGAGTGCATAGACTGCCCCTTTTGTGGTTACATAGCCAAGAACTCTCTTTCTCTAGTTAGTAGAACCTCGCGCTGTCTTGTTTTGTTTTTGTTTTCTTTTCTTTTCCTTATTTTAATCGTGACAACCTGCTAGACTAGTTCTAGCAATTTTCTCTTATCAACTATCGTTTTGGCTTATCTGACTCAAGAACAGAAATCTGTGGCGTCCCAAACGTCACCACATCCCTGTGTTCGACCCCGTATATCTACTTCGACCCTGTAATTAAGTTGCGGGGGCCTAGAAGGTTTCGGGTTATAAATTTAAAGCTTGATTCCTTCCTTTGTCCCGCGTTCGTTTCCGGACGCGTGAAAAAGGCCGATCAACTTTTGGCGCCGTTGCCGGGGATGTGGTTTTCCACGTTTACACGCCTAGTAGAATTTTGTTCTGTCACTATAAGCCTGTATATATATGCATAAATTTTCATTTATTTTAAACATATCTGTTCATATATACTGAATAGCTTTTATTTTCTTATACCTTCTACAGCCATGGACCTCGCTTCGGCAAGACAAGTCATCTTGTCCACCTGTCCTCCCGAGTTTTTCCACAGTTCCGACTGCTGGCAAATAATTGAAGGTCGTGCTCTACAGCTAGTCGAGTTATACTCACCTCCACCGTCGTCATATGTTGAAATTACAACAAAGAAGACCTCCAGTCAACCATCGACTCTCGTGTTAGCATGGGATCAAGAACTGATTAAGGCAGTGGAGTTAGCTGGAGAGAGTGGCAAGGCGCTCACCTCCCTAGTCCCTCATCTCCAAGAAGATGTCGATCCCAAGAAACAACTGCTAGAAGAGCAGGATCGTCTTCTCAAAGTAGGCACCGAGGCTGCAGACTGCAGTAGAAGTCTAGTTCAAACTGTTGAGCGAGAATTCATTCCAGCGCATCAGTTTGGTACAGCAGGTCAGCAACCGATGTGCATGGCAGAATCGACGGGTCTCGAAAGCATTGCTGCTCAAGTACAACAACTTCATGATAAAGATGTTGAACAAAGCAGGAGGCTCCAAGGGCTCATTGATTTGGTTACAATCCAATTACAAATGCCATCACAAGATAATGAAGACGTTAGTCATCAAGGCCATTCCATTGGATCTGAATCGGAGTATATCTCACCATCCTATTCAGACCATCAACTGGATTCACCATGATTTTTCTGTGAAGACCAACCCACTTGGGGAAGCCCTTCATTCTATCCAGATGACCCAGCTGATGAACCAATGGACGATATGAGTCATAGGCATGAATGGGTCTATGATGAAGATGATGAAGACTCAAAAAGCCAAGTTTCCTCACAACCAGAAGGTTGGTTTGAGGAACCAGAGTCAGATATTGAACCAGACCAGAGTGACATCTCTCATATTGAGACTTGTCACTTCGCTTTGAGCAGTACGCCAACCATGGTTTGGAACAATTTGTTCGATGACGACAATGACGACGACGATAGCTGCTCGACATGGAGCAGTGAGTATAATGCCGACGACAAGTTAGAGCAGTACGAGCCTCCATTTACACCCATACCTTTACAAGGTAGGGTGGACGCCAAGGGGGTAGGATGGACGGTGCACTACAACATGGCTGCTGAGCATGAAGACACCTCTGACTCCATGCCAAGTGATAAGCTTGGGGTGGTAGAACCACAAATAGATTCTTCAGGGGGTACTTCTTGTTCAGAAGATGATTGGATGACTCAGATTGTACATGATGATTTATCTGAGCATCCAACCTCAAGTTCAGAGATGGAGGGAAGAGAAATGGATAACACCCAAGTCATTCAACCTATCCCCTCCATCTCATCCTGTGTCGACATCCCAGGACCTTCATATTCAGATTCATATAATGAAAGGTACCCTGAGGATGATTTACCAAAGAAGTCACCCCAGTGCAGTTCAAGTCACTTCCAGCATAAAGATGACTTCACCGAGTCGCCGGATTTCACTTTTCTTCTTCAGACTCGGCAGGGCCAACACATCCGCCTATTCTACTCATATTATGTGGCGGAACCCGTCATCAAGACACAGGTGACACTGGTCCCAAAACTCAGGATTTGGGATCCCAGTGTCGGTATCGTGGGGCAGCCACCCCCTTTTCTCTTGCCCACCCTCCCACCCTTTTATTACAATAAATTTTGCTTTTCATTTTCTTGCTGGTTAATTTCTTTCCTCTAAATGTTTTGATATCCTTGCACCCATGCATCATCTTTAGAACTTCAATAAATGTCGTTAAACTCATGCATTCCTGCCTCACTATTTCGAGTTTGAGACTTGCTCGAGGACGAGCAAAATTTTAAGCTTGGGGTGGTAGGCTTCGCCCTTCTTTTCTCTTCACCCTTCCTGCATGCATGTCTATTTCCTGCATTTAGTCTTAAATTTTCAAAATTTTCAGCTTTTTAGCTTTGCAATTATGGCTATATGGTGCGAATCTAATAGATAAATGCTTGATTATATGCCTAGATACACAATTTTTATCTTAAAAATTGCTTGACCTCTTGCTTGACTTGCTCTTTGACTCTTTCCTTGAGTTTGGTAATAAATCTAAGGTTATGTCCCTTTTTCGTAGCTTAAAGCTAAATTCCCTTGATCTGTGTCGTGAATGGCAAATCCACGATAAAGGACCGTTGGAATGAGCTAAAACCTGATCAAAGAACCTAGCTGTGGATTCACAAGTTTGCCTCTATTCTAAGGATTCTTGAATCATAATTGCTATATTTTCACACAGGTATCAAGCGGATCATGATGAGTTTTGAGCCATGATCAAGGTGAAGTGCTTTTCCTTGATGGAATACATGCCTTCTCACATTAGATTGAGTCAAAAAGATGAAAAATATAAAAATGTGCAAAAGAGGCTTGGCCGCCCACAAAATCCCAAAATATCTATATAGTTCTCACCCAAGCCTAAAAAATAGAATGCAGATGATAAAAGCCTGAGTGTGAACAATAAATGAGCGCTTGTTTTCTCTTTTAGGAGAGTTGAGGATGGTGCCCAGCCGGTGTATGACTGCGCTCATGAACACGGATATGTCGTGCCTGGTAGTACCACTCTAAAAGCTCATTAGAGAGTCACTAGGAACCCCCTAGGTGACCTATGAGATCATCTCAGTAGCAGGGTTGGTTCGGGCGCAGTACGAGGAGTTCATCTCGCTGCTTTGGACCAACTGGTTCGGACTGCAGGGACTATTGCTCGCTACATGGACCAACCTGACGCAGATCGGGATCCTCAGAAGTCATTAGAGTCTTTTTGCTTTATTTCTTAGGACATGAATAAGTGTGAGGCATGATATTCCTGATTGGTATGCATGGATTCATGGTGATGGCTCATTACTCATCACCTGCGTGATCGCCTAAGTGACAACTCTTTCATGATCAAATAATTATGATTCAAACCCTCATGAGTATTGGCAGGCTATAGTGAATTTGCTTAATCTAGCCTGGAAATTCTTTGATCTTACTTTGGCAGGATTGTGCTTGTTTGATGGGGGTTTGTTCTGAAATGACATGGATCAAGAGTATTGATGCTTTAAACTATTTTTCTTAACCTTAGCATTTATTGCCAAGCTTAATTTGGATGTTATCTTTTTGTTCTTCGAGCACAGTCTTGCTTGAGGACAAGCAAGTTTTAAGCTTGGGGTAGTTGATAACACCCAAATTAGCGCATATTTTCTATGCATTTTATCTATAGTTTTGTGCCACTTTAGTCTTAATATGCACTCTTTTGTTCATGTTTTATGTTTTCTATCTCTCCATTAGATAATGTAGTGAAAATAGCCAATAACGTAGCTAATTAGCCTGTTTTAGACTTGTAGGCACCGAAACTAGCCAATTTTGGGACTTTCAAGTACCAGACCAGGAAAAGACAAGAATCGCAGCAGCTGGCCGATATGGCTGCCTGATACGGGTGCCCGATATAGCTGCCTGATATGGTCTGGATGAGATGGCCGCCCGACAAAGACGCCCGATATGGCTGCCCGATATGGCCTGGCCGATACGGGTGCGCCGACCGATACGGGCGCCGATACGCCCGCCGCTCGATACGCCCGCCGACCGACACGGCCGCCGCCCGATACGGCTACCACCCGATACGCCCGCCGACCGACACGGTCTAGAGAGAGAGAGAACCGAGGAGTCCAAAGGGACAAAGAGAAGGCCCAAGGGGCGAGATCCGGCCTGCACGGAGGCCAAGGAGCGAGAGCCACCTCTCCTCTACGGGCTATATCTCTCCCCTCTTCTCTTTCATTCTACTGCATTCCTTTGTTTCTTGTACAAATGATGTTTATCCATCTTTGTTCGGTGCCAACTATGCTTGTCTATGGCTAGTTAGCTCCTTCTTGGCTATGCAGCCCGATCTGGGCATGTTTATATACTTTTGCCTTAAGCAAGTAGATTCATATCAGATCTAGTATGTTGCATGTTCTATTTTCTCTTTCCAAATTATGATTGCTAGTTTGGTTGATCTCTTACTCGCTTGAACTGCTATTTCTGCCTGTATTGAGAGATCCGTTGTAGAAATAGCTAAGAGATGATAGTTTGGATCTGAACCCGAGAGGAGGACGATCCAAGGTATTCTGTTCCTAACACCCCATAATATCCTAAGACCCGAGAGGGAACTTAGCATATACTGAGGTGTTGATATGTCATCCCTTGAGAGAGGGTTAATGACATATCGTTGATGGTTTTAGTCACGCATCGCGAGAGCGAGTGGGATGACCCCACAGGACAGATGCCGCTGTGCGTGCTAGATGCTTGCTTGGGTGTTCGAGGGTTGTCTACGCCCGAGAACGAGTGCATAGACTGCCCCTTTTGTGGTTACATAGCCAAGAACTCTCTTTCTCTAGTTAGTAGAACCTCGCGCTGTCTTGTTTTGCTTTTGTTTTCTTTTCTTTTCCTTATTTTAATCGTGACAACCTGCTAGACTAGTTCTAGCAATTTTCTCTTATCGACTATCGTTTTGGCTTATCTGACTCAAGAACAGAAATCTGTGGCGTCCTAAACGTCACCACGTCCCTGTGTTCGACCCCGTATATCTAATTCGACCCCGTAATTAAGTTGCGGGGGCCTAGAAGGTTTTGGGTTATAAATTTAAAGCTTGATTCCTTCCTTTGTCCCGCGTTCATTTCCGGACGCGTGAAAAAGGCCGATCAGTTACTTCATTGAGTTTGAAGACTAGCAAGCTTAGGCACCATTTCTAAGTACCCTAGAAAAGGTGCCAATTTTTCCAATGAGTTTTTTAGATGTCATAGCCTAATGTTGTGAACTTCATGATTGTAATGACCCTGCCCCTACTTAGTAGGTAATTGAGGGTTATAAAACCATAAGCTCAATTTTTAGACTTATAATGTGTGTTCAATATTAAATCATGATGTGCATGATTCTTATTCAAATACATAGTTAGAAATATAAATGATTTTATTAGCGATCGTAATGTATAATACTTCTAACTCTTGAATCTTAATGCACTAATTATGATAGCATGTTGATTAGAAAGGTGATCAGAAAATTAGTGATAAGTATAGAAGTAAAATGTAAGATTTTTTATATTTTACTGGTAATTCTGTTTATTCTAAAAATTGGAAGTATGCTAGATAAATATCATGTAAATATCTCTTAAAACTTTCAAAATTTTTAGTTGGGTAATAAACATGTCTATCAGCTGGTTTTATAAGCAAATATTTCTCTGGATATACTGAAATACTAAATCCTTATCAGTATAGTAATTGATTTTTACTATTTTAGTGGTAACTACGAATGGTCTAAAATTTGGATTATATGTGTAAATATATATTTCTGACAGCATAATAAATTTTCTAAATTTTCTAATATTATTTAAGAGGTGAAATAGTTAATGTATCAGTTAACTTTTCTGACAAAAAATTATGCTGACATTAAATAAAATGTGATATTTGGAAGTTAGTTGCAAATGACCCAAGCACCTCAATTGATGTATATCAATAACCTAACACCCTAGTAGCCCTCATAATTCATGATTCATCTCACAAAAACTAAATCATAGAGAGAGAGAGGGAGAGTTATGGTTTGGAGGAGGAAATGAGTGAAGATGTTGCTCTTGGGTTCTATCTTCCTAGAAGTGATGAAATCAAGTAAGTTAATGTTCTTTGGATAGATTTTTATCATGAATCTTCTCTCCTATGTATACATTTCTTCCCTTGCCTGATTTGAATCAAAATGATATCAAATCACCATCTTTTCTCTTTCTTTTTCTCCAATCTCTATTTTAGGTTTCTTGAGTTGAAAGGAGGAAGAAAAAGATTGATTTCTTAAAGTTTGGTTTGGATTCAAGGAGACTAGTTCTTGGGATACGTTTTTGAGGTGTTTAACACCTGAGGTGAGTGGGTAAAAGAATATTTTAGTAAATTGCACTTAATTAGATGATTATATTTTGACTTTCCTAAATTCTTCATAGATGACAATAAATAAAAAAATGTTGTTCTTGAATTTCAGTTATGCATAACTAGTCTTTTCATCTGAAATAATGTCTTCCTATTATTTTCAATTATTCAAGAAATGTAAATGGATATTTTTGTGCTTTACAATGTATTATTATTTTACTCATTCACTGACTGAGTAGGCTGACCCATCTACTCACAATTTTTAGGAAAATCATGTGGATTGAATGTGTCACTGCATTAGAGTAGATCTGCCACAAGAGTTAAGTATGAGATTAGTCAAGTTCAGTCAGTCTCTATCACTCTAGGTCCTTGTAAATAAATAAGAGAGATTTGTAAATGATGGTGTAACATTGTTTCTTTTTTAATAAAGTATGTATCTAATTATCACGTCTTATGTATGGAAGTGTGAGTAACATAATAAACGTTTAGATATGTATCTTTATGGTTGAAAAATTAGATTAGAGGATAAATGTTTAATTTCCCTTGTAAAGTTAGTTTCTATAGTTGAATGTGAGAAAACAAAGAGTAGGAAAAAATAAGAAGGTTAAGAGTGATGTTTGTATTATGTTTAATCCTCAATTTATGCCCTAATCTCATGATTAGTGGTTATTGTGAGATGTGGGTATAAGTATCAAAGCTTAGGCTGATTTTTCAGGGACCATTAAGTCAATAAGTAAGAGTCTTAACTGTGCTATATAGGAGATGATATGATAATATATTTGGGAATTTGAGTATCTGGATATCCTGGCCCAAAATATCTGAGTACTTGGATCAACTAGTATCAAGCTACTCTGTCTATTCTTTCATGTATGCCCTAGCCAGGTATGCAGTGGAAGGATGGTCTAGAGAGAAACTGTAAAAGTATTAAGGTTAGAGACCAAAGAGTAATAAAAGAATAAGAACATAACGATAGAATGTGACATAGCTTTTGTTCCATACTGTTGTTCTGATTTGAAATTAATAGAAATACTCTTATTTATATGAATCCAAATATTCATTTTTCATACATAAGATTGATGCACACTATGAGGTTACATCTGATATTGTTTATATTGTTTGCATGAAGAAGACCATGTTTTATTTTTTTGTAAATGACTTTACCTAAGTGGATATTCTTTCTACATGTTTGAGATAAACAGGAGTTGGTTAATCATGAGTATATCTTGGCTTTAGCACTACATGTTTAGCTTGGTACGACTAGCATGGTGTGTCATTGGGATCTAATGACTCTTATATTATTTGAATAAGAATAAAATATGATGATGTGATATTATCATATATGAGGATATGATAATAACTAAGATACATGAATTTAAAGAAATGTTGGAATAACTTAGAAAAAGGAAATTGTAGCTAGTAGTCAAGTGAAGAACTAAAATAGTTATAGATTAACATAAGTTCAATCATAAATAAGAGGATAAAAAGGTAATCTAAGATATAGATATGCATAGATCACATTCTCTTATACTTTGTTCATTTAACTCCGAAGTTTAATCCATGGGAATAGTGAGAACTATATACACCATGGAAATATGAATTTACACACACACACAGATATATATATATATATATATATATATATATATATATATATCAAAATTGACTATTAATATTAAGTGAAGATTGGTATTAGATGAAAGGGATGGTGTACAGAAAGGAAATGATAGTGAATAAAACACTAATGATATAAAAATGATAAATTCATATTTAAATCATAATAAGGAAAATATGAGCAGAAAGAGATTGTGAAGTAGTCAACTTTCTTTGATAATAAATTATTAGACCCAGACAAGAAAATAATACTTAGATACTAAGAAAGAAGTATTCAATGAATATTTGAAGAATAAAATTGAAATACTTGGACGTTCCCCATCCTCTATATTTTCTTATATGAAACTAAACGAGGAGGAATGCCTATTGGAAATGAAAACTTACACAAGTATGAGGGACAATCGTAAATTTCTTTGACTATGGGACAAGGATAAGAATTGAGAAAAATAAGATATGAATTCAGAGCATGTAATGTGGATTATTTGTTTATGGTTCCCTTGCTAGGGTAAGAAAATGAGTATATATAAAATCATTGGGCCAATGAGCCTAAGAAAAGAAAGTAGCATGATCTGAAATTTGGGATTCCATCAAAGGATTGGTGGTAAAGAAATTGTATGTTCAAGATTTTGAGACTCTTATATTTTTATCCATATGAATGTATTCTTGTATCCTGGAGTTTACTAGAGAATTGGGTGACCATGATCATAATAATGAGTAATTTAAATTCCTTAATAGGAATACAATACAAGGAAGTGAACGTTTTGAAACTTAATCATCATGAGAGATATCTCATGCAAGAGTAGTAATGATGCATCACAAGCTACTGATATTTTACTTGAATAATTAGAGAAAGTCTAATACAAGTAAAAGAAGATGAAAGTGCACAAGAAAATTTAGATACATGAGAATCTTTAAGACGATTAAAATTTCAACAGAGTAAAGAAAGAATAACCCAAAGAGGATATGTTATAGATCAAATATACATCTTAGAATATTTAGGACTTGACAACTCAAGGTAGGTCCATAGAAACCTTGACTTTGGATGCCAACAAGTATTTTGGGAATCTTGAAATAAATACAAAGAATATGAACTAACTATTAATAAGAAAATTTAGAGCATGAGAGATGCAATTTCAAAATGTGAATGAAAAGTATGGGAGTGATTAAGATAAGATAATGAAAAATGAACAAAGTATAAGAGATGCTAGTTAAATAAAAGCTAGGAATGACAAGAAGTCCATGCTGAGTTTTGAGTATATGAATGCTCATAGTCAAGCATTTCATGATAATGTAGTGAAATAGTTAGGATAAATAAGAAGAGACGGGTAATAATAGATGAGAAACAAATCAATGAAACAAGTTATTTTTCTTTATTAATGCTCATATTTTTTTTCTTCTAAAAATAAAATTTTTGAAAGTTCATCCAAGAAAGTAGATTTTGTTTATATGCTTTTTAATTATGTATGAATGTATGCTAATTAAGTGAAAGGGTTGTAATCCCTGTTACTCAAGTATCAAATTTCATCTTAGTAGTAGAATTGTGGTTATTCTAATCTTGTAGCTTACGGGGGCTTCAAGATTAAGATACCATAATAAAAAAGTAGCTTCGAATTGTTTTCAATTGTGCGATAGAAGTATAGTAGAGAAACAACTGTATAATTGATATAGTATAAAATGAGGTATAAAAAGAATATATCTCAAAAGAATTTATTAGATTGAAAAAAAATTGCAGTATTAACAATTGACCATAAAATATATATTTCATTGTTGATGTTGGGATGATTTGTTACAATTTGATTGGAACTTGAAACGAAGAATAGAGATTCAATGTGAAGTTCAATATTAAAAAAATATATAAAAACATATAAGAATATGTGAAATACTAGAATTTATAGTGCAAAATGATATCCCTAATGAATTTATCACTTTATATTTGTAAGTTTTGAGGACAAAATTTTTAAGAGGGAGAGATTGTAATGACCCAGCCCCTACTTAGTAGGGAATTGAGGGTTATAAGACCATAAGCTCAGTTTTCAGACGTTTAATGTGTGTTCAATATTAAATCATGATGCACATGATTCTTATTCAGATACATAGTTAGAAATATAAATTGTTTTATTAGAAATATTAATGTGTAATACTTCTAACTCTTGAATCTTAATGCACTAATTTTGATAGCATGTTGATTAGAAAGGTGATCAGAAAATCAATGATAAGTATAGAAGTAAAATGTAAGATTTTTAATATTTTACTGGTAGTTCTGATTATTCTAAAAATTGGAAGTATGCTAGATAACTATCATTTAAAGATCTCTTAAAATTTTCAGAATTTTCAGTTAAGTAATAGATATGTTTGTCAGATGGGTTTTGCAAGCAAATATTCTACCAGATATACTAAAATACTTAATCCTTATCAATTTAGTAATTAATTTTTAGTATTTTATTGGTAAGTATAAATGCTCTGAAATTTTGAATATAGGTTTAAATATATGTTTCAGACATTTTCACCAAAAAAATATATATCAGACATCATAATAAATTTTCAATTTTTTTAATATAATTTAAGAGGTGAAATAGTTAACATATCCGTTAACTTTTTTGACAGAAAATTTTGCTGACATTAAATAAAATGTAATATTTGGGAGTTAGTTGCAAATGACTCAAGCACCTCAATTGATGTATATTAATAACATAAAACACTATTAGCTCTCATAAATCATGATCTATCTCACAAAAATGAAATCATAGAGAGAGGGAGAGTTAGGGTTTGGATGAGGAAATGAGTGAAGATGCTGCTCTTGGGTTCTATCTTCCTAGAAGTGATGAAATCAAGTAAGTTAATGTTCTTTGGATAGGTTTTTATGGTGAATCTTCTATCCTATGTATAAGTTCCTTCCCTTCCTTGATTTGAATCAAAATGATATCAAATCACCATCTTTTCTCTTTCTTTCTCTCCAATCTCTATTTCTAGGATTCTTGAGTTGAAAGGAGGAAGAAAAAGACTGATTTCTTAAAGTCTGGTTTGGATTCAAGGGGACCAATTCTTGGGCTATGTTTTTGAGGTGTTTAACACCTGAGGTTAGTGGGTAAAAGAATATTTCAATCAAATTACACTTAATTAGATGATTATATTTGACTTTCTTAAATTCTTCATAGACAACAGTAAATGAAAAACCGTCATTCTTGAATTTCAATTTATAAGATGCTTTATTTTTATGTTCTAAATATGATCTAGAAATGTTCATATGACAGAATGGATATAGAAATTTATGTATGTTGAATATTATAGGTATTCAAGTTTATTTGAGAATTTTTGAAAAATTTAAAATCATGTATTATTCAGGTGTTTGAATAATAGTACAACTGAAATTCAAATTTATTCTTATATGTTCTTGATTATGTGATTAGTATATTTAATGAGACATGTTTGATCAATTTAGTTTGATATGTGGAGAAGTAGAGTTTCTAATTTCCATAATATGTATCTTGTAAAAAGCAAGTAATTAGTGATGGAAACCCAATCTAGTATAATTCTAAAGGCGTATATGTTTAAGTTAGTAGTAAATTATTGATTGAAATGATTCATGTGATACTTTGGGTTGGCATCTAAATATTATTTTATATGCATGTCAATTTTTATTTGAGAAATGCAAAATACCTAGTTCAGATCATTTTCATGAAATATATAAGTTGTTATGCTACTGCAAGTAAATAGAAATGGCTTTTCCCCAGATTTGGACGCATTAATTCCATGTATAAATATGAGAAAATGTTGAATCAGAATGTTTATTAGTAGACATGGTAAATTTGAAAATATGAGAAATGTTATATGTGCATGAACAATGAGAAACCCATAGTCAAGGGTGATTAGTATGTTAATCATTTCAGCAACAATAAGCCCTGAGAGAATGGTAATCAATATATTTTGCATTCAGCTAAGTAACATCACTGGAATCAGTTTAGTTGTCTAAGAAGTCAGTAAATATAGAGGTAAAAGAGATCAGTCTAAGAGAAAGATATAATTAGAATTATAGTCGTAATAGTTTCCCTGAATACCATAGATCTTTTCCTAGGAGGCCTATACTAAGAAGAGTGAAATAGGTGATTGACTGGTGATTTAGCCCAGAAAAGTATCACCTGGAGCACTACCTAGTCGCAGGGAACAAGTAGCTCCATTTTTCCTAAATAATAGCAGAGTACCCAACGATAACCAACGATCTTGGTGGTACTATTTCAGTAGTAGAGGTATCCAACAATACTTGGAGATCTAGTGGTACCCACCAATTGGAGTATTAAGCCATTGTTGACCTATTCCTTCTGGAAGTTACTTCATATTGCGTGTCATCCCTTAAGGAACCGTATTACGTGAGACAGAGGCTTTCTAGCCTAGATGCACCCCTCCTGAGTACCCAGGACAAGGGGACATAGTTTACACACAAGGCTTAGCCACCGTTAGGCCAGACATGGCAACCTCACTGCAGATCGAGGTAGTTAGTAGCAGTCTTAAGGTTCTGTGTTTACCTTAAGACTTGTACGGTGAATCACATAGTAGTGACGTTTGCTTGGATGGTACAATCCAAGTGAGTTCAAGGGAAAAGTAAAAAGAAAAGATTAATTGAGATCAATTGAGTTCGGATAAAGTGTTTAGTAGTCATATCAGTCGGTTATGTTAGTTGGCCAACATAGTAGTAGTCAGTTCAGTAGTCAAGTCATGTCAAAGTTAATGAAAGATCAGAAATAAAATAATGAGGAATATGTTTTGATACTTGCTTATTTCTAGTGATGCATGCTTTAATTTTATTTGTAAATTTTTGCATAGTAAGTCTTTTCATCTGAATTAGTATCTTCATATTATTTATCAATTATTCAAGAAAGGTAAATAGCTAATTTTGTGCTTTAGACTGTATTGTTATTTTATTCATTCACTAAGCAAGTAGGATCACCCCTCTACTCACAATTTTAGCAATCATGTGGATTGAAGGTGTCACTACATTAGAGTAGATCTGCCAAAGAGCTAAGTATGAGATTAGTCAGGTTCAGTCAGTCTATGTCACTCTAGGTCCTTGTAAATAAATAAGAGAGAGTTGTAAATGATGGTGTAACATTGTTTCTCCTTTAACAATGTATGTATCTAATTATCACATGTTACGTACATGGATGTGTAACTAACATAATGAACATTTAGATATGTATTTTTATTATTAAAAAATTAGATTAGAGGATTAAATGCTTAATTTACCTTGTAAAGTTAGTTTTTGTGGTTGAATGTGGGAAAACAAAGAGTAGGCAAAAAAGTTAAGAATGATGTTTGTATTACATTTAATCCTCAATTTATGCCCTAATCTCATGATTTGTGGTTATTGTGAGATGTGGGTATAACAACTTGGTATCAAAGCTTAGGCTGAGTTATCAGGGACCATTAGGGTCAATAAGTAAGAGTCTTAAGTGTGGTAGATAGGAGATGATATGATAATATCTTTGGGGATTTGAGTATTTGGATATCCTGGCCCGGTATCTAAGTACTTGAATCAACCAGTATCAAGCTACTATGTCTATTCTTTCATGTATGCCCTGGCTAGGTATGTAATGGAAGGATGGTCTAAAGAGAAAACCTAAAAGTATCGGGGTTAGAGAGCAAAGAGTAATAAAACAATAAAAACATAACAATAGAATGTGACATAGCTTTTGTTCCATACTATTGTTCTGATTTGAGATTAATAGAAATAATCTTATTTATATGAATCCAAATATTCCTTTTTCAGACATATATATGGTTCCTTAAGATTGATGTACACTATGAGGTTACATACGATATTGTTTATATTGTTTGCATCAAGAAGACCATGAATTATTTTCTTTAAATGAGTTTACCTAAGTGTATATTCTTTCTACATGTTTGAGATAAATAGGAGTTGGTTAATCATGAGTAGCTCTTGGCTCCAGGACTGTAGGTTTAGCCTGGTTTGTCTAGCATGATGTGTCATTGGGATCTAATGACTCATATGTTATTTGAATAAGAATAAGATATGATGATGCGATATTATCATATACAAGGATATGAGAATAACCAAGATAGTGTCATTTATAGAAATGTTGGAATAACTAAGAAAAAGGCAATTGCAACTAGTAGTCAAGTGAAGAACTAAAATAGTTATAGATTAACATAAGTCCAATAATAAAGAATAAGATAAAAAGGTAATCTAAGATATGGATATGCATAGATCACATCATTCAATAGTTCATGCCAAAAATAAGTTATAGGAGCTCATGATGGTGTTTGAACTAATTACAAAATGTTATAGTAGTGTAAGGATCTGAAATGCTCAGAACTGACTGGGAAGTCTTTCAACTAGCTAATAAGTTGATCCTTAATTCAACAAATAGGGTGACTAGAGAAGGAAGTATTCGACTTGGTTAAATACATGCATATAGTTGATGTAGACTTTGTAAAGAGAGAACTAGTAGAAAAATAAAAGAAAAAAAGGAAAATGATTGAAATTTGTTTTAGGAGATCGAATTGTTATAAGAACCCTAGACATGATTTAATGAACGAGACAAAAGAATCATATATTGAAGAAATTAAGAAAGAAAATGGTTTCAGAAGAATGAAATCCATATTTGACATTCATAGTTATGTATTCCCTAGTTGAGGAAACATAATATATGAAAAATGGAACAAACTGAAAAGTCCACTAAATAAGAACAATTCTCAGAAGGATAGATGTAAAGAGAAGTTTACCAAAAAGGAATGATTTAGTAACATTGAGAGTAAGATTATAAATTTAGATGAAATAATAAGAACAAAAAAACAATTATCATAGTGTATGGAGAAAGGGATGTATGATATGATGAATATATGGAAACATACATCCCAAGATAAGTGAATTCATTCATCCTTGTTTCCATTTTATATAGACGTTTTTATCAATTAATTGGTTGGAATTACACTGGCACGCTTAAATAGTTAATTGTGGTTGGATAAGTTAAAGAAGGATGAAGATGATGTCCAAAACGCGAATGAGCCACTTAGATATCAGTTGATTATAATATTATGATGAATGTTTTGATCTTACATGATTCATATGAATCAAGAGGAAGAGAAACTCATGTGCTAAGTTAATAAGGTGAATTTAACTAGGAAAATGTTGACCTCAAAAGTTTAATCCATGGGAATAGTGAGAACTATATATACCATGGAAATATGAATTTGCACACACACACACACACACACACACACACACACACACATATATATATATATATATATATATATATATATATATATATAAATTGACTATTAATATTAAGTGAACACCGATATTAGATGAAAGGGATGGAGCACCTAAAGGAAATGATAGTTAGAAAAACACTAATGATATAAAAATGATAAATTCATATTAAAATCATAATAAGGAAAATATGAGCAGAAAGAGATTGTGAAGTAGTAAACTTTCTTTGATAAGAAATTATTAGACCCAGATAAGAAAATAATACTAAGCTACTAAGAAAGAAGTATTCAGTGAATATTTGAAGAACAAAATTGAAATACTTAGACTCTCCCCATCCTCTGTATTTTTTATGTGAAACTTAATGAGGAGGAATGCCTATTGGAAATAAAAACCTATGCAAGTAAGAGGGATAGTCAGAAAATTCTTTGAATATAGGACAAGGATAAGAATGGAGAAAAATAAGATATGAACTTAGAGCATGTGATGTGCATATATTTGTTTATGGTACCCTCTCTAGTGTAAGAAAATGAGTATATATAAAATTGTTGGACCACTTAGCCTAAGAAAAGAAAGTAGCATGATCTGAAATTTGAGATTCCATGAAAGGATTGATGGTAAAGAAATTATATGTTTTAGATTTTTAAGACTCTTATATTTTTATCCGTATGAATGTATACTTGTATCTTTGAGCTTACGAGAGAATTGGGTGACCATGATTATAATAATGTGCAATTTCAATTCCTTAATAAGAATACAATACAAGGAACTGGTTATTTTGAATCTTAAACATCATGAGAGATATCTCATGCAAGAGTAATAATGATGCAAGAGTAGTAATGATTTTGGTTTTTGGATTAAACTAAGGTGGTCAAGCAATTAAGAAGATGCAAGAAGCAAACCTACTTTAACCCTAGAAAGTTGAGTCCAATTAACTAAGAGAAGAAGAAATCACACTAAGTAATCAAGAAATATTTACACTGAACACTACACTAGTAGCATCAGTTCTACTTGGAAAACTAAGGAACAACTAATTAAACTAGGAAAGAAACAACATTAGACTGGTAATTGACCAATTGAACTAAAGCAAGAACAATTAACTACAAGAAAACACTACTATTCTA
Source organism: Alisma plantago-aquatica (assembly GCA_963693085.1). Taxonomy (NCBI): domain Eukaryota; kingdom Viridiplantae; phylum Streptophyta; class Magnoliopsida; order Alismatales; family Alismataceae; genus Alisma; species Alisma plantago-aquatica. The sequence continues at coordinate 800,856,329 of OY856411.1, forward strand.
ATAAAGGAAAACTATAATGAACTAGGAAAGTAACTAAGAAAACAAGTAAACCCACCTAACTAACTAGCATTAGCAAAGAAATAGATGAATTTAGGGTTTTGAGAAATTAATTGGAAGCGTGGGTCATTTGGGGGTAATGTGAATATTAACTAGGTTAGGGTTCATAGCATGAAAATATCATTCATTCATTCAAGTTATCAAACCAAAAAAGAAAGTTAAATGATTGAGAATTTCCCTAGATGCTAGTTGGCCATGGATGGAATATAGTGTGTACATTCGAACTAGTCCCTATCACCCCCTATACAACCTTACAAGGCTCATTTAACTAGGGTTTTAGGTGGAATTATACTATGACCTACAAATTCTGGGTTTAGGAAGGAATTTCTTAGGGCACTTGGGGGCCAAGGGTAGTAATGGAGGGTGGAAATGAAGGTTTTACACCTCATGTCACATACCATTTAGCCTTTAATTAGCTCCAAGGAAAATGCACTAAGGATGTCAAAACTAACTACTTAGATCTCACAACTAGGGGTAGGAGAGTAGATTCATATGTGGGAAGATGGGTATTTATGTAGGTATCCACTAGTTGGACCTAGGAGCAAGAACCCAAAATAGCCACATATCGCTGATTTCCCATAATACCTATGTGTTTTCAAGCACAAGTCACAAACTAATCCATGGGAAATGAGCTAGAAGTAGAATATAACTACTAACAAACAAATTCTTAATGTTTACAAGTTATTTCCCCCCAAGATGGTATAAAAACCAAATTTTAACCCTGAACAACCCACCTAAAGGATTTAGCTACTCATAATACATGAAAGAGAGAAAGAAGGAGTAGAAGAGTAAAACACCATGGAGATTTATGAAGACTCTTCCTTCTTCACCTCAAATTGTATATGGACAAACTCCTCTCTCATTGATAAATGAAAATCATGCAATAGTGGATGGATATGGTCAAAACCCTAGATGTATATGGATAAACACCTCCCTCCTTGATGGATAAAAATCATGCAATAGTCGATGGATATGGTCAAAACCCTAGAAATCTAGGGTTTTGAGTTGGAAGAAGGTGGAACTGGGTGGAAAGTAGTTGGAAATCAATGCAAAGTAGATGGGAATGAGTGGTGGCAAAAAAATGCTAGGTAATGGTAACTTTTGTCTCCCAGCCACCACCGGTGGTCATATAGGGGCTTGGGAAGCCTAGATTTAGTTGGGGGTAGAATAGGTTCAATGGAGAAAATTAACTAGAGGAGTTGGAAACCACAACTATGGTGGATGTGGTGAATGATGGCCATGACGAACTTGAACATGCATGGTTAAATGATTGGAATGTTAGTCTATTTTGTTTAATTGAGGTGCTTGAGTGGAAAAATCGTGGTGTCTTGGGGTAGGACAAACGTGGTGGGTGCTGTACTCATTTTGAAGGGTGAATAGTTGGTTATTCCATGAATCTTGGTCGTATGTAGAGCTTCACACCATGGTTATTTTTATCACCATAGCCATGGTGCATCTTGAATGCCATGACTGTTGTCCTCACCATGGTCGTAGTGGGCATCTTGCTATAGCTTCTTCAATACTTGAAATTCCCTTGTGATGGGAAGATTTGTACCACAATGGTGGCCATGTACCATGGCCATTTTGAGGCTTTTGTTGTGCACTTCAAGCTCTAAAATCCTTATCCATGGTTTTCCTTACTTTGAATTAATTATTGACCACTTAGGGTAGGTTGGGGATGATCTAGGGCTCATCCAAGGGTACATAAACCCTAGGATCCTCCTCTATCTTTCCCATCCATCCTAAGAGTGGTCCCTAGTACATGAAAAACATACAAACAATATCCATAAGTGCATTTGACTATGATAAATTTATTTGGGGGAATAGGCATGCACTCTAACATGTCTAGATATGATGAAAAAGCAAAATGGCACAATATGAAGCCCTAAATTAGGGATTCATCACCACTCTAAACTTAAATACTTTTCCTCAAGTATGATCCAAAATAATCTAATTTTCAATTCATTCAAGAAAGATGGAAGAATACAATCATGTTAGTGTTCACTGGATTCATTGATTTTAAATATTGAATTATTCCTGCAATTGACCACTCTCTATTCATTTTCATGTTGTTGATGCGATTTGAGAACATATGTATAAGAACCTCAAATATGAGACACAAATCACATATGTAACTCATATACCTTTCACAATACTTCAGGTAGATAATATCATGCATGGAATATGTAAAAAATGGTTAGAATGGTTGTTTCACTTGCTAGGGCTCAATCATACATTTAATTTGACCTCTCATGAATCACATGTCCTATGTAGGGTTATGTGAGATATGTTTGATTTCCTTATCCCTAATGAGCATAAAACATAATAAAGGGTTGTTCACAGGAGTGGAGTGCTATTACTAACAACATCCATATTTTCTTTTTGTTTTCTTGAGATACTATTTCATAGAGTCATATCTTATTTATTTTCCTTTGCCCCATGTGTAAGGAGGGCATATGGTGGTGGGAAGAAGTGGTGGGTTATAAACAAGGACACCACAAACTTTTGTAGGGTGTACAATGCTAATATGTGCACTTTGACATCCTTTCATGAGGATGAGAGTGTAATATACTAAAACCAAACATCTTGAAATCCTAATCCTATGAATAGAATGAAAGCATGCTTAGATCATTAGGTTTGGCCAAATGAGGTTAGACATATACCCTAGTACACATAATTGTATCATAATGAACGTGCACATAATATGAGAAACTCAAATACAAACCCTTATCTAGTTTACCAATGATCCTAACCATGCTATGGATCCATAAATCCTAATAAAATCATAAGTTAGATGTATGGAACCTAACTTCCAACTTCATATGTATTGATGAGTTGTATGTGATGTATAGAGACCATGTTGACCTAGACCCTAAGTTTTCATCATCTAACCCTAACCTAAATATGCTTGATGCCACACATGATACATTAGTAACATTAGGTGTTTAATCACATAATATCTCAATAAACATAATATGGACCTAATAACATGGATATATGTAAGTTGAGATCATAAATATGTAATGTATGCCATCTTGTTCATTAATACACGCAAAATTACGTAATATGCTCAATTAATATTTTCATATGATTAATATTGAATATAACATGACTCATAGATAAGGTGATAATAGTTGGATGATAAATATGAGTTAAGGAAACTAATGTGACATCACACGAGTGAATGCTGATATTGATGGAAAAATGGGTTATATAAGTGAAATATAGAACTTCATTCAATATAGTACACCATTACTATATTGGTAACTATTTGAGGATAATACGACTCTAACTAATGAAATGTTGATGATAAAGTTGTATAGTACAATAACTATAATGATAATTAACCTAAACCCTAATTGTATTAAAACTTTTTTTTTTGCTCGAGAACGCTTGTGCCTTTTTATTGATTTTGGTAAAAGAGTTTTACAAGAAGCTGAAAACTATATATCTACAGAAAGAAAAGAAGAGCAGGAAAGAAAGACAAAAATAAAGAAACAACTATAGACTGTACAACCCCCTAAGATCAGTCTCAATGACTCTCCAGCAGGCTTCTGCATTTCTTCTTCTATTCTCAAAAAGAGTGAGGTTTCTTTCGTGCCAAACATGATAAAAGACAACAAGGCACGTGATGCAGGTCTTTTTATTAGAGAGAAGACCAAAACAGTCATCCCAGGATCCAGGTAAAAGAGAAATCCAATCTTCAGCAGCCGCAAAATCCCAAATCGCTTTAGTATAGCTGCACTTCAGGAACACATGAAGGTTATCTTCATAATCAGCTTCACAATCTACATGTGCGATTTAGCATCAGTACCAAGTTTTAACTTAATGGGATAATGTTTTCTATGATGATTTAATTAGAAAGGATAATTCTTATACATGAATGTCAATGTAAGTAGGACTATTTTTCATTTAAATAATGTCTTTTCTTTCTCGTGGTTAATTTTCTACTTTCCTAGAGTCCTCTTGTCACACGAGTTCCTCAGTCTTCCTTAGGATTTTTATGAGCCATTAGATTTAGATGGCACGACATCTCTATTTTCTTTAACCTTTAGTAAACATGTTCCTGTACTCTACAGGTCCACGTGGATGCTTACCCCTCCTACCCCAATCTCTCTCTTTTCTCCTCCTCTATCCCAGCTCTCTTGTTGTCCACATTCCTCACATGGATCTCAATCAAATAAGCCCTATCTCGATTGGGATTAGGTTCCCCAACTTCCCAGTCAAAAAAGGGGTCCTTGTTCCCCTGTTTCCCGGTCCAGTGAGGATTCTCTTCTATTCCCGAACTCCATATCTATATACATTTTCACAACAAAACCTATACTCAATCATAAAAAAAAGAGCAATCTTCGTTGATTGTCTATCCCTTTGCAACATGTCTACCACTCCCATCTTGGGAGGCACATTCACCAACTCCGAAGACAATGCAAAGTATTTTAAAGTCATTCTAAACTATCCAAAAAATATTCCCCGACCATACCAAAGCTCGTAGTTTCATGTCAATGATATTAATTATATTCATGAATATGCTTACTATATCTTTTCCAGTCCTCTATTGAGTTTGTTTTGATAATATGTTCTTTATATTGATACGAAGACTTATGCATGTCTGTGATAAGTCCATGGGATAAAAACATAGCAGTCATAGCCGAGAGTTTGAGGGGTTACATATCATCCAAAATGAAACCAAAAGTTGGGATTAATCACCAGTGGTGTATCCCTCAGGAGCATGAGATAAAGAGTTTAATTACATAATAATAGTCTAGGGAAAAGATCATTCATCATAAAAACGTCCATATCTCTTGTGAGAGCGGCGTTCAACAATGATTGACTCTAGGTTCCTAATAGTGGTATGTCACTTCAATTTTCTCCAGCTCCCTCCATCTGTCCCAGTGTTAGGTTCCTTGGAATGTTGTTTTCATGCATTGGGATGTATGGGTCCTTGTGGATTCTTCTCCCGCTCCCATTGTTGTGACCAGGTGCACAAGAAATCGTGATATGTTGAGTCCACCTATTGAAGGGTGTGCTGTATGGATAGGGTGGAGTTGTCAAAACTAATTTTGTTTTTGGTAGTCCATACGACCCATATGATGGCCATCGTTTATATATCATGATTGGTGTATCTGTCCATTTAGCTTTTTGTATGTTGTATTCTATACATCGTGTTGAGGTAGGTGTCTGCTAGAATGGTGATGGCTGTGGTGTAGTGGGTTCATATACATCTGGAGGTGTGGCATCCATACATAATATGTTGAGTTGTTTCTTCATTACAATTGCATAGACAACATCTAGAGGGCCCCTCAAAACCTCTACGCCTTGTAGACATGTCCGTGGGCAGTTTGTCATGACAGATGATCCATGTCAGTATGTGTAATTTGGGGGGGGGATTTAATTTGCCAGATCTTGATGTATGGTCTAGTCAATCCTCTGTAAATAAAGTGTTGGTATGCTAATTTGGCTGTGTACTTAGGTCCCCAAACCCATGAGATGTGTCTGCTGATGTTGTATTTTAGTTGATTGATGATGTTCAAATATGTTTCTGGGTTTGTCCATTCTCTAAGGAATCGTTAAAATTGTTGTCTCTGTTGGATCCTAGTTTGGTCAATACTGAGCAATTGTTGAGATTGATGAGAGTGTTGGGAATGTGCCTGCTAGGCAGTCATAGGTTGATAAGCTCTTGTCCATGCCATGGGTCTTGCTAGAATTTGGTGTTATTCCATAGGTGGGGTGGTATATGTATGGTGTTGGATATTATGTGAATAGTTTTGGCCAAGTGTTTCCAAAGGGATGATGCTGTTATATTGATTTTGATCGACCATGGTGTTTGGTTTTGGAGACATTTATCGTGGAAGATCTTGGTGTAGATTTTATGCTCTTTGTTGCTGATAGCTGTTGTGATCTTGTGGATGAGAGTGAGACTGTGAATTTTGATGTTGAGGACGCCCCGCCCTCCCTCCTTCTTAGGATTTCATATTGTTTCCCATTTGGCTAGATGTATTTTCTTGCCTTTATGTTCCCATAGGAGCTTCGAGCAGATTCTGTCAATGTTTTTGTGAACCGTAGAAGGGAGTGGTATGCAAGACATGTAGTAAGTGATGATGGGTGTGATAGATGCGTTGATGAGGGATATGCGCCCTACTAAAGACAAGTAGTTGTTTTCCCATGCATTGAAACTATGGTTAAGCTTGTTGATGATAGGATTCCATGTCATGATAGGCAACCAAGCTGGGGCGAGTGGGAGTCCAAGATATGTGAATGCAAAGATTTTATGATGACATCCCAACATGTTCGCATGTATCTCTCTCTCTATTGAGTTCACATGATCACATATAATTTTGGATTTGGTGTAGTTGATTTTGAGTCCAGACAGTTTGGTGAAAATGGATAGAATCATAGTCAGATTAATGACATTGGTGTCGTTGGGTTTGATGATAATGATGGTATCATCTTCATATTAAATCACATTTGTGTGGGAAACCCCTAAGCTTGTTGATGTATCTAGCCTCCATGGCATTCCATATGAGGATGTTTAGGATGGCCATGACAATGATGAATAGGTAGGGGCATAGTGGGTCTCCTTGCTGTAGCCCATTAGAGTTTGTGAAGAAACCATGTGGCAACTCGTTGATTGTAGTCACAAAGGTGCTAGTGGATATGCATAACTATATCCATGTACACCATTGTGCTGGGAAATTGAGTCCCTACATACATTTGATGAGGAATTCCCAATTAACATTGTAAAGGCTTTCTCAAAGTCCAGTTTGAAAATAAGAGTAGGCTCCTGAATGTTGTGACATGTATGTGATGTCTCTTGTACCATGATAAATGCATCCTGGATGTTCTTACGTGGACATAATGCACATTGTTGGATGTCAATGATGTTGTTGAGGATAAGTTTCATACGACTTCTAAGGACCTTGGCTATGATTTTTTATGTGGAGTTGATGAGGCTGATGGGTTTGTAATCCCAGATGGAGTTAGGATGATCAATTTTTGGGATCAGTGCTATGTGGGTGTGTTTGATAGCTCTGAGGAGATGCTTGATGTTGTGTAGTCAGTGGATATCTGCCATAAGCTTGATGATGTCCTCTTTGATGATGGGCCATGTGGCTCTAAAGAAAGGTATATCATATCCATCAGGACATGGTTATTTGTCCAGTCCTAATTGTTGTATGGCATCGTGGACTTCTATATAAAGAAAAGGGTCTAAGAGATGATTTATAGTTGGGATCTTATGTGTGTATATGTGATTCCAGTCAATGTTAGTCCGTTGGTGTAAGGTGTGACCATTATTGTATAGGAACTTGAATAATTGGATAATGTTATTGATGAGGGTCTAAATGGGTTGTATAGTTGTGTCAATACCGTCAATGTTAGTGATCAAATGTCAATTTCGCTTGGTGTTGTAGGTAGAGTGGAAGAATTTTGTGTTGACTATATGTCATTGTTGTAATTGAATGATATGTCTATGTGGTGTTTTCTCTTGTGCTGACCAACATGTGTGGTGAGGTCATGGATTTCGGCTCTTCCATTAGACCTTATGTGGCACTCATTTCGACTTATTAACTAGTCGGTTGGATTTGGGTGGTATGACTCAAATCCTTGGGGCATAATGAAATACGTAATCAGCCATGTAGTATAATTGTATAGGATCAAATACGAAAACATTGGTTGAGGCCTTGCTGAATCTTTATAAATGTTGTTGATAGAAAATATACATGTTCTTCATATTCCTTTTAAATTATAAAGATGTTTCTTAATTCAACAGTAATTGCCCATCCTATTAATATTGATTACCTGCTTCATTTAGTTATAACCTTACTGCTGCTCACTTTATCTTATATGTATTAATAATAGAGTTGGTGGTAAGTTATATCTCCCGCTGAGATTTAGAATCTCACCCCGTGGGTTTCCCACACCCTTTTTAGGTGGACGAGCACGAAGAGGTAGAGATCATGCAAAGGAGGTTGAGAAGTAGCCAGAGGAGCAGTAGCTGATAAGGTTGGAAGTGATGCTGGAAGTCTTTTGTTGATAAAGTCCTAGAGTTTTCCCTATACACTCAGGTCCTTAGGGAATGTTTTGTAGATGTTTCATGAACATGCTTCTTTATGTGGTTGGATTATATATCTATTATGAACAGTTGTGGTGGAATCATGTATATATATGTTCTGGAATAGTTCTTTTGTTACAGGTCGACAATATGCCTTGTATATGCTTTGAGGCATGAAATGACTTATGTTTAAAGGTCCTTTCTATATGGCTGTTTTATGAAAAAGGTTTTAGTTTTTAACATTTTCTAATAATTTGTTTGTTATCTTTCATCTGTGGTTATGTTTTGAGTAATCTCGCTTTGTGTGACCTGAGGCATCACAGATAGGTTGGTATCAGAGTGTAGGTTCACTGACTGTACATGGACCTAGGACTAGGGTTTATGTCTGTTCTAGTGTCCTCAAGACTGTCTTATAGTCACTTCTGCTTATACAGAAGAAGAAGAGAAAGTTTAAAGATGTCTAGAGAACACGAATAACATGCTGCTAAGAGTAGTGTTGTTGCACCAGGTGGTGGTGCAAGGAACCATGCATGAGAAGATTGGGTGCATGAAGTCTCCTAGTTTGACCCAGCCATGATAGAAAATCCTGCCTTTGAATCACTTTTTGGGCAGTTTATGGCAACAATGACTCATATGGTGGACGTGATGCCTACACCTCATCCTAGGGCACCTGTTCCCCATGCTAAATCTTTGGGTACTGGGATGACTTTCGAGTGGCTTCGCTGTGTTGAGGTAGTTGAGTAGCGGGAACAGCTAACCCGACAAATGCAGATATGTGGAGGACTGAGCTTGAAAAGGCATTCAAGATACTAAGTATCCCTGAAGAGGACAAGGTAAAGCATGTGGTGTACCTCCTAAGAGGGAGTGCTGACCATTGGTGGGCCATGGAGGAGGAGAAGAGACCCAATGTTGTGGTTGGTTGGGAGGAGTTCTGATGAGAGTTTATTAGTTGATACTTTCCTTGAACTTATCTTGACGAGAAGACCAGTCAGAGGATTTGACAAGGATCCATGATGATCAACGAGTATGAGGCAAGGTTTATGGAGCTGTTGAGGTTTTGTCCTCACATGGCAGCGATGGAGGATGAGAGGATTTGTTGTTTTGAGAAAGCGTTGAATGATGAGTTGTCTACTCTAGCTACCGCTTTGGAGAATCGAGAGAGGTTTGCTGTGTTTGTGGAGTATGTTCAAAGGATAGAATGATCTGTGAAGGAGAAGAGAGAGGCAAGTGCTAAGAAGCAGTCCGCACAATTTCAAGGGCAGTCGTCAGGTGGCTTCAAGAAGTTGAGGTTTTCTGCACCACCGACATCACATAGGTGTAGTGCTTCGACACACTAGTCACCGAGCATGGGCATAGGCCATAGTTTTCTATCCCCAGGAGCCCAGAGTGTTGCGTCAGCATCAGTGACAGGATCACCTAGGCCTTGGAATGAGAAGAAGACATGTTATAAGTGCGGACAAGTTGGATATACCAAACCATTATGCCCAGTGAAGGATGACAAAGTGAACCAACAAATGAGGCAGAGTCAGCATGGCTCGTAGAGATAGTAGAATAGTGGCACAGAAGGATGAGGACATGGCCAAGCATCACAATTTGGGTCATATGTTTAGGGAAGCAGAGGACAGGGGCAACAACATGCAATGGCTATATTGTATGCTATGAGTCAGCTAGAGGCGTTGATCAACCCACGAGCAGTGACATGTCAGATGGAGTTATTTCATTCTGATTTGTCTTCTCTTTGCTTTATATCTATTTTGGTTGACCCAGGTGATACACACTCTTTTATCACACGTGAAGTGCTTAGTAATTGTTCTTTACCTGTTAGTCATAAGAAGAATAGTTAGTTGCTAGAAACCCCGTTGGTCGGTTCTGTAGTGTTGCAGGATGTGTGTCCTTCATGTGTTCTTTACTTTTGGGACACAACATTCAAGTGGATCTCATACCACTTGACATGCATGGATTTGTTGTGATCCTTGGAATGGATACCCTAGGGAAGTATAGAGTGGTCTTGGACTGTAGTTCTGAGCAAGTGACATTTTTGGATGGTAGTGAGATGTGGATCTTATAAGGAGACATGTAGATTCTTCCGACATGTCTTGTATCATCTATGGTAGAAAGGAAGCTTCTAAGACAAGGTTGTGAGGAATTTTTGGTACACATGGTGGATATAGAGGTGAGGAGTCTTAGTATCTAGGAAGTGTTGGTGGTTAGGGAATTCAAGGACGTGTTTCCTAAAGAGTTTCTAGGTGTTCCCCCACAAGTGAGATTAATTTTGAGATCAATCTGGTTCCTGGTAAGCAACCCATAGCTCAGACACCGTATAGCATGACACCAATAAAGATGGCATAGTTGAAGAGACAGTTGCAATAATTGCTTGATGAAGGTTTCATTAGGCCGAGTAAGTCACTGTGGGGTGCTCCAGTGTTGTTTGTGAAGAAAAAGGATGGGTCTATGAGGTTGTGCATATATTATAGGTAGTTGAACAAGGTCACGGTAAAGAATAAGTATCCCTTGCCGAGGATAGATGATCAGTTTGATCAGTTGCGTGGCAGGACACTATTCTCAAAGATAGATCTGAGATTAGAATATTATCAGTTGAGGATCAAGGAGGATGACATACCAAAGTCAACTTTTAGGATGAGTAATGGTCACTATGAGTTCATGGTTATGCCATTTGGGCTGACCAATGCACCAACAACGTTCATGGATTTGATGAATAGGGTGTTCCAACCATTCCTTGATCAATTCATGGTGGTCTTTATAGACAACATCTTAATATATAGTCATGATACTCAACAACATGAACATCATCTATGTCAAGCATTGGCAGTGTTGATACAACACTAGCTCTATGCCAAGTTTAGCAAGTGCAAGTCTTGGTTGAGGGAGGTAGCTTTCTTGGGGCATGTCATATCTACAAAAGGAGTACACATAGACCCTAAGATGGTAGAGCCTGTGATAGAGTGGGAATAGACAAAGATGCTGATAGAAGTGCACCATTTTCTAGGTCTGGCATGCCATTATCAGAGGTTCATTAAGGACTTTAGTGCTATCTTCTTACCCCTAACAAAGTTGACAAGGAAGGATGTGCCGTATGTTTGGGACAACAGATGCCAATGTTATTTTTTGACTTTGAAGGAGAAGTTGACAAGCACACCGGTTTTGGTCTTTCCTGAGCAAGGAAAAGGGTACATCATCTTTTGCGATGCGTCCAAGAATGGTCTAGGATGTGTGTTGATGCAGGACAAACAAGTGGTTTCTTTTACTTCTTGACAACTTAAGAAACACAAGGAGAATTATCCGACCACGATTTAGAGTTAGCTATAGTGGTTCATGCTTTGAAGATTTAGAGGAACTACTTGTGTAACGACCCCGCCTCCCAGTAACCCCCAATTAAGGGAGACCCGAAGGTCAGAGCCATTATCTAATTAACAGGATCAAAGGTTCGACAAATAATCAGTAATAATTAATAAACTTTACCAACTAAACTGAAAACTGGTATAAAATAAAACTTTTCTTACCTTGGAAAAACTGGGATTTTTAAACTTCTATCCATGAAGATGTTACTCTAACTAATCCTCCTGTGTACGTTACTTCTCATTTAATTCCACATATGCCACTTTACTGTTTGTTCTTTTCATTTGTACCTAAAACGCCGACAAACAAAACGTCGGTCAGTATATCGAAATATACTGGTATGTGGGGACAACCAAAAGTTTGCACATATGGCTAACAATTTAATAATCACAATCAAATTATTTAACAAGCCAATTTACACTTTTCAGTATGACATTCTCCACCGCTTTTGCCCTAACCCTGGCATACCCACCTTAGGGTGCCCCTTGCCAATGACTTAAGGCCACCTTCTCAATCCCGAGCTTGGTGCCTGGGGGTCACCACTGATGGTGCCCACTAGTCATGCAATATCATAGGCCACCTTCTTGGTGCCTGGGGTCACCACTCAAGGTGTCCATTGGTCTACCCATCTAGGCCTGACCTTTGGTATCATCCATCAGGGTGGCATGTAGGTGCGAGAATCCATACTTCTATTATTAATGTGATAATCATAGTGACTTTATAATTTGCAAATATGAACATCCAAACTGATAATTTGCAGTCAATGCGATCAATCATCCGGCAACCACGCGGGAAACTAATGCGGTTATTCATAAGCGTAACCACATACCTGTTAAGCAGACTTGAAACAGAATAGTCCAATCAACAAGGCAAGCAAGCATTCAATAAGATCCTGAAACAAACATCCAATATCTTCTATCATGGATCATGGTATCCAAGTCTAATAGACCTATTCGAGCCCTAGGGTTACTATTTCATTTTTAGGGTTTCTATTGTAATTAGGGTTTCCTTTCATCTTTTACTATTTTAAACCCTAATTATTCACAAAAGATATTAAGGTTATCCCTTAACAACATTTAACCTTATTTTAGAATTAAAGGCATCATTGTCCATCAATTAAACCCATTAAACTTATTTTTCATTATGACTGTCATTTTTATTCTTTTAATCCATGACAATATCATTATGCTTATTTATCATCAATTTGTAATTCATTGTGCTCTATTATTCATATGAAAGTTATTAATCATTAATCCTACCTTGATTCATGAGAAAACCCTAATTACCACATTTAGGGTATTTATCCATCAATTAAGAACTTTAATGCTAGAAATAACTTAGACTTAGCATATTCCAATTTAAATCATGAAATTAATCAATAACAGTCATTAATAGCCGAATTAGTCAACATTAGGGTTTCAAGGCCCATTAAAACATATTTATGCATAAGAAACTCTAAATTAACTAATTATATGCAAGGTTCGTCCTTTTTCAATCTTAATGATCCTTTTTATCATTAACAGGCTAATATCAACTTTAATCATCTATTAAACCCTTCTAATCACATTAATCATATCGAAATAGGGTTCTTTAAATATTAATACATTTAAAGTTGACATCTTCCATTAATTTTTGAATTTCACTAGGAATCAGGCTTCAACTATATTTTTAATGGATTCCTCTCATTTTCCTGAGCAAAATTGATATATTATACGTCCTAATCCGAGCTACGGATATTTAATTATGAATTTGTAAAAAAATACTCACTTTGGCCAATAGGATTGCGCCACGTCACTCCCTCCATGCAAAGAGGTCTCGCGATTTGGAAACATAGGCCAAAGTCGATTCTGCCCCTGCTTAAGTTTTTAGGCATTTATATCCCCGAAGGGTATAACCGTCCAAAGCCACCTGCGTTGCCTTCTACCTCGCGACGCAGGGTTTCCGCTGCGCAGAGACGCCGACGGGCGCGGGGCTACTCCATGCCCAGCTATCCCTCGTCCTCCTGGGCCCTAAGCACGGCCAAGAGGGCCTCTCCTCTTCGCGGAGTTGAAGATAACAGCCGCCCTGCGGCTAGTGATCAGCGGTGACCTGGATCACCCTCCAAGTCCGCAGGCCGTGACAGAGGTAGACGTACCCTCGGAACCATGGAAAACCTTCTCCAAGCACCTTCCCGCTCTGTCTAGGTAAGGTAGACCCGTAGCAACCTTTTCGTATCCTCCCCCATGCTCTGGGGTCAACAAGGCTCCCTTGTGAACTCACTTCTCCTTGAAGATGAAGGTGAGTGCTTTTGGCGTCCTCAGGGACACCCCGGGCTCCCGCATGATTTCCCATGCCAGTAGGGTTCCGTTTCCACTTCATCTACTCGAACATCCTCACGCTTTCCTGTATACTTCTTGATTTGCGAAAGAAAGAGTGAGAGGATCGGATAACAAGGTCTAGGGTTTGAATGAAGAAGAAGGAGAAGAGAGAGATACATGGGACTCTTCTTGGGCTCGACCCAGAGATTCTACCCCTTATATAGGGGAGGGTATCCATGCCCTAAGATGTTCATCCATTATTTACTAAGTCATTTTCCCAATTGGAACCTTATTCCTTTAATGAGGAGTAATCTTCTCTCTCCTTCTTTATCTCTTTGATATTATATTACTTGGATATATAGGAATATGGAAATCCTTTCTCTTATTCTCATTATTCTTGCCTTTTAAACCATTAACCACGAAATTATATTTTCTTTTAATAGAGAATACTTCCTTTTCTCAATATTACAAAATTCATCAATAATATATCACATTATGCTCTTATTTTGCAATCTTGGTAGTTTCTCTCTCTTTCCTATTTATTGGGGATCCTTGAATCCCAAGACACTCAAAGAATTCGAAATTTATTTTAAAGGAATACTCATTATCCTTAAATGCATCAGTATGCATTGTTCTCATTATCTTGTTTTATTCCTTATTAAAATATTTCCTTTTGTGGATTTCTCTTTATTTCTCTCTTATTTTCCTCATTAGTGTTCCTTTTATTATTAGGAATCCTTGGGACACGAAATTCCACTAGGGATTACCCATTCATTTCTCTTTTCACATATTTTCCACATTTCATCAATGTTTTTAATTTCTTTATTAACAAAGAAATACTTAATTGATATTTTCTCTTCTTATTACCTTTTCTTTGCAACTTTGGACTCCTTGGAACCCAAGGAATCTAAGAGGCACGAAATCCTCTTTGGATTTGCCTTCTAGAAGTTTCCACTCCTTTCTTATTTCGAATTCTCAGTTATTCATTAATTAATTGAATATCCTTGTTATTGGGCCCAATAGCCAATAAAGCCCACAAATCAAACAATAAGGCTATTTTCAACGAAACTCATTTATTCAACACAAATTATATCATCATTTGTTTAAAATGAGAAATTACATTTCTCTCCTTATGAACCCAAAATTGGGGTTGTAACATCCTTCCCCTCTTATAAGAATTTTGCCCTCAAAATTCCACCAAGCAAGCAAACAAACAGGATAAGCCTTTCATATGTCCATCATGACTTCCATGTGGCCACACCCTTTCCATGGTGCTTCCCAAGAACCTTCATCATCTCATATTCTTCCATCTGAGTTCTTTCTTACCTTGGTATATCGTACCCTCATAGGTGACTCAGGACATTTCAGCCTCTCATTTCGCTGAATAGGTTCAGGGCTCACACATGGCTTGGGTACCTCACATAGTGCTCTAGATCAGACTCATGAAACACATTATACATTACGTTATCCTGAGGAGCAAGGCTAAACACAACCATCTCCACCAATCCATCTCAAATGGACCCATATATCGGGGACTCAGCTTTCTCAGTTGTAGCTCAGAGGGGTCGGATTTTCACATTATATTTCCCCCATAGTGAACTGCATGTCAGTCTGCTTTGCATCCGCTCATGACTCATGTCACCCTTGGGCTCTCTCTCAGCCATTGTACGATCAAGCGACTTCATATGCACACACAGTGGTTCTTTTCTGACCTTCGCGAGGCCTCCTTCACCAACATCATCATAATGAAGTGGTGACCGACACAACCTCCCTATAGAACTTTTTGCATCTTGATAAAGGCCATGGTGGTTAACACCACATCCTTAAGAACTGTCTCTATGTATCACCCTAAATGAGCACACATGCTCTCATCAGACCCTCTAGTCTGGATCATACTGTCCATTAGTATGGGGTGATAAACTGTACAATCACTAAGCTCTTCATGTGTCTACTTCTACCTCATGGAAGTGAACCCTTGGGTCACATCAAAAACTTTTGAATTCACATCATGATGTAGTTGAACCATCTCTTTTCATATGTAGTTCAACCAGATCCGTCCCTTGACAGAACTCTTCCTTTCTCATGTCATCTAGGTAAGGCGATCTACCATAACCCATATTGTATCTTGACCTTCTTGGTCTAGGAGAGACTCACAACATCCATAATGATGAACTCTCATTCCTCCTCGGGAACTCTTTATACTTTACATCCATGCACTGGGTTAATAGTGTTCGTCCTTCACCTCCTGGCTTGCATGGCTACATGCTACATGCAACTTTGTTTTAAGCATCCAGAATGCTACCTTCACTGACTATCTTTATAGTATCAAGGTGTATCATGATCTTAAAACCATGATCTTCTGTAAGTCATGATTCCTCGAGATTGATACCTCAGAAACCCTAAACTACTCTAAAAAGGGTTTTATTACCTTCCTATCCAAAGAAGTGTATCTGAGGTTTTATCACCATCCTTCTACTACATCAAGGACTAAACTGGCTAACCAAACAAACATATCTTATTCCTCTGTGTGTTAAAACACATCCTCTTTTCAAACATAGGGTTAGTCGAACAACCTCAACTTAGCTTCCAGCTAAGCTAGGCACTATATCTCAACCAGAGCATTCATTACCACTTCTTAGGTGTTAGGTAACATACACCTCCATGTATTATACTTATCATCTCATCTCAAACTCTAAGTCTATAAAGAAGCTTTGAGGTCATCCTCACTGTGATCGAACTCAACTTTGGTTAACTTGCGAATTCCACATAGCTCTTGATAAAACATCCTCATAAGTTGGCTACACTACCTCTCTTAGTGGTTGCGAACCATCCATGTATCCTTCCTTCCGCATCTCTATCCTTATTCCTTATAGCAACGTTCCAACTCACAACATCCTTGTCCTTGGTGTATGGCATGCATACTGACCTATCTCTCACTCTCATAACAAGAAGAAATAAGCATTTGGCGGCCGTCCAAATACAGAGTTCTTCCTATTCCAAGAGTAGGGATGGTACAGCCCACCTCGCCAGTACACTTTCAAATCTCCGTTGAAACGTGCAACTCATGTCTCTATATCACAATCATCATTATATCAATGTTACTTCCATGGAAAACTGGCCTCGAACCTACTTGGGTTTACACACAATCCTTGGTCATATCCTCTAGGTCTATAGGGTACCGGCACTTTTGGGGTCATCCCTCTTCCCATATGCACCAGAGAGTGCCCTACTCATTTGCCCTTTGGGTCACATGAGTTCATGAAGGTGATCAATCTCCCAACCCATGGCCCTCGGACAATGATAGTTGTTACCTCCCGACCGTATGGTCATGTGCAACTAGGGAATTAGGAAACTCCTACTTCCATCGGTCTTATCCCTACCTGACCCTAGGATAGACTTAGGATTATATCATAGTACATGTTCAGCATAGAACCTTACCCAATCCTTCATCATCTCTCTCTGCATTCTTGTTTGACTTCCATCCCTTCATAGGGGTCATGGCAACCTGCCTACCTTGGTCAGGTCCCATATCGGCTACCTCCATGGTAACACATCCACATGCACTTAGAGATGGTTATCTTATGGGTTTACTGGTTCATTCTCGTACCATGTACTCTTCACTTAGCTTCTCGAGATCCTATGAAACCTCTTTAGGTTACCTCAAAACCAACAAAACTGGTATATACCCTACCAACGGGTCCCTCTCCCAGGATGGGAGGAAACTACACCTGGATAACAAAGGTCACAAGCATCCTTAGGATTTACATTCACATGAGCATGCCTAACTCGACAACTACTAAGGCACAAGTAGACCACCTATTAAACCATGCTAGGTCATACTTGTTATCATCCTCAACATTAGATCAACTTAGCTGTGAGGGGTTCATCAAACATACCCTTAACTTAAGGGATTTCCTTTACCTCTACACATGATGAGTACCATACTCAAAACTATAGAGACTCAAATCTCATCATGAGCATCGAGTATACTGCTTCCCCTCTTAGGCCTAGGAACCCTATGTTCACTTTTGGGTATCCAACTGCATGTTCAAACTCTTAACCATGAATCAAGCATGTTCAAGATATGTCATGTACTTCCCTGATCCTTCTACTCGAACAACACCTCGGGGTCGAGTCCTCTTCCAGGACAACCAACTAGGTATAAAGCTTCACAACTGGTTACTTGAACCTCCTCAGGGTCTAAAGCACTCTTTATCTCTTCTAGTAGGTACTCACTTAAACCATAGGTACCAGAAACGTCATCCTCCCTCTAAGGTTTGGTTACTCTCAAGCTAACCAAGACATCATCATCCTCCAGGGATCATGCATGAGGCAACCATTATCATCCACTTAGGTCGCATCCTTCTCGACTCCCACTGTTTCTCAAGTTTCGGGGTTTTAGGCTTCCAACTTTCTTGGCCGAGGTCTGCTCCCTCTCTCTAGAGCTAATCCTACAACCAACCTCTCTATAAGAGGTCCTGTCTTTATGAAGGATCAAACTCCTAAGCATGCCCTTACTTGAATGAAGCCTATACTCAAACTTATGTTTACTCAAGGTTATCCATGACCCCTTATGCTTATCTCATAAGCCATCCATCATGATCCCTTGACTAGGGTTTCGTTTAATGTCACCACTTCTGACGCGCTCTGGGTACAAGTTATATCCTACTGGCAACAACCCTATAGGTTCTTCTCTAACCTCATCCATGAAGGAGTTACCCTTCGCTCAAACATGCACGACCCTCTCCAGGGTTGGGTCGCCAAAGGTACTAGGTTATCCAACCTCTCATGGCTCGTATGACGATCCCAAGGCATGTCCAACCAAACACTCGGTCTAACTCATCATGTCATCTCTATCTCTACCCTTCACTTAGGGTTAAGGTTAACATCATCCTCAAAGGATATGCCAGACATCTACTTGTAATGGAGGTCTCTACCTCCAAGCTTAACTCTCTCTCTACACCTCCTCCTGCCAAGGAGGTCTATCCTCAGATCTCTCCTGAGGGCAATGACAACTCATGTCATACGACCTAAGCATGTATCTATTCCTTTACGCTTATTCTATTAAGCTTATGTCCATGACATCTTATTTACATGCTTTTTATTAATTTGATGGAGGATTTCTTAATCCTTATCAACCTTACCCATACCTTAAGAGGGTGAGGAAAAGAGAGAAAACCCTAATCCTTAAGATCCTTAACAGAATTTGAGTTGAGAAAGGATGAACGAGATGAGAGAGTCCTAAAAGGTATCTTATTTCGATTCATACCCTAAGACTTTGGCCAGGCAGTCACACGGATCCGGGAGTCCTCGTATTCCGACTAGCGGTGCGGAGGAAAATATTGCCAGCCCCCGGTCGTGATCCTTTTCTAGACACCTCTGTCTTTCGGATAATCCTCTAATAACTCCCTTGGGTTCTACGGAATTTGTAAAATTTAATAATTATTAATGATTAGATGAGGAACCTAGGCTCTGATACCAATTGTAACGACCCCGCCTCCCAGTAACCCCCAATTAAGGGAGACCCGAAGGTCAGAGCCATTATCTAATTAACAGGATCAAAGGTTCGACAAATAATCAGTAATAATTAATAAACTTTACCAACTAAACTGAAAACTGGTATAAAATAAAACTTTTCTTACCTTGGAAAAACTGGGATTTTTAAACTTCTATCCATGAAGATGTTACTCTAACTAATCCTCCTGTGTACGTTACTTCTCATTTAATTCCACATATGCCACTTTACTGTTTGTTCTTTTCATTTGTACCTAAAACGCCGACAAACAAAACGTCGGTCAGTATATCGAAATATACTGGTATGTGGGGACAACCAAAAGTTTGCACATATGGCTAACAATTTAATAATCACAATCAAATTATTTAACAAGCCAATTTACACTTTTCAGTATGACATTCTCCACCGCTTTTGCCCTAACCCTGGCATACCCACCTTAGGGTGCCCCTTGCCAATGACTTAAGGCCACCTTCTCAATCCCGAGCTTGGTGCCTGGGGGTCACCACTGATGGTGCCCACTAGTCATGCAATATCATAGGCCACCTTCTTGGTGCCTGGGGTCACCACTCAAGGTGTCCATTGGTCTACCCATCTGGGCCTGACCTTTGGTATCATCCATCAGGGTGGCATGTAGGTGCGAGAATCCATACTTCTATTATTAATGTGATAATCATAGTGACTTTATAATTTGCAAATATGAACATCCAAACTGATAATTTGCAGTCAATGCGATCAATCATCCGGCAACCACGCGGGAAACTAATGCGGTTATTCATAAGCATAACCACATACCTGTTAAGCAGACTTGAAACAGAATAGTCCAATCAACAAGGCAAGCAAGCATTCAATAAGATCCTGAAACAAACATCCAATATCTTCTATCATGGATCATGGTATCCAAGTCTAATAGACCTATTCGAGCCCTAGGGTTACTATTTCATTTTTAGGGTTTCTATTGTAATTAGGGTTTCCTTTCATCTTTTACTATTTTAAACCCTAATTATTCACAAAAGATATTAAGGTTATCCCTTAACAACATTTAACCTTATTTTAGAATTAAAGGCATCATTGTCCATCAATTAAACCCATTAAACTTATTTTTCATTATGACTGTCATTTTTATTCTTTTAATCCATGACAATATCATTATGCTTATTTATCATCAATTTGTAATTCATTGTGCTCTATTATTCATATGAAAGTTATTAATCATTAATCCTACCTTGATTCATGAGAAAACCCTAATTACCACATTTAGGGTATTTATCCATCAATTAAGAACTTTAATGCTAGAAATAACTTAGACTTAGCATATTCCAATTTAAATCATGAAATTAATCAATAACAGTCATTAATAGCCGAATTAGTCAACATTAGGGTTTCAAGGCCCATTAAAACATATTTATGCATAAGAAACTCTAAATTAACTAATTATATGCAAGGTTCGTCCTTTTTCAATCTTAATGATCCTTTTTATCATTAACAGGCTAATATCAACTTTAATCATCTATTAAACCCTTCTAATCACATTAATCATATCGAAATAGGGTTCTTTAAATATTAATACATTTAAAGTTGACATCTTCCATTAATTTTTGAATTTCACTAGGAATCAGGCTTCAACTATATTTTTAATGGATTCCTCTCGTTTTCCTGAGCAAAATTGATATATTATACGTCCTAATCCGAGCTACGGATATTTAATTATGAATTTGTAAAAAAATACTCACTTTGGCCAATAGGATTGCGCCACGTCACTCCCTCCATGCAAAGAGGTCTCGCGATTTGGAAACATAGGCCAAAGTCGATTCTGCCCCTGCTTAAGTTTTTAGGCATTTATATCCCCGAAGGGTATAACCGTCCAAAGCCACCTGCGTTGCCTTCTACCTCGCGACGCAGGGTTTCCGCTGCGCAGAGACGCCGACGGGCGCGGGGCTACTCCATGCCCAGCTATCCCTCGTCCTCCTGGGCCCTAAGCACGGCCAAGAGGGCCTCTCCTCTTCGCGGAGTTGAAGATAACAGCCGCCCTGCGGCTAGTGATCAGCGGTGACCTGGATCACCCTCCAAGTCCGCAGGCCGTGACAGAGGTAGACGTACCCTCGGAACCATGGAAAACCTTCTCCAAGCACCTTCCCGCTCTGTCTAGGTAAGGTAGACCCGTAGCAACCTTTTCGTATCCTCCCCCATGCTCTGGTGTCAACAAGGCTCCCTTGTGAACTCACTTCTCCTTGAAGATGAAGGTGAGTGCTTTTGGCGTCCTCAGGGACACCCCGGGCTCCCGCATGATTTCCCATGCCAGTAGGGTTCCGTTTCCACTTCATCTACTCGAACATCCTCACGCTTTCCTGTATACTTCTTGATTTGCGAAAGAAAGAGTGAGAGGATCGGCTAACAAGGTCTAGGGTTTGAATGAAGAAGAAGGAGAAGAGAGAGATACGTGGGACTCTTCTTGGGCTCGACCCAGAGATTCTACCCCTTATATAGGGGAGGGTATCCATGCCCTAAGATGTTCATCCATTATTTACTAAGTCATTTTCCCAATTGGAACCTTATTCCTTTAATGAGGAGTAATCTTCTCTCTCCTTCTTTATCTCTTTGATATTATATTACTTGGATATATAGGAATATGGAAATCCTTTCTCTTATTCTCATTATTCTTGCCTTTTAAACCATTAACCACGAAATTATATTTTCTTTTAATAGAGAATACTTTCTTTTCTCAATATTACAAAATTCATCAATAATATATCACATTATGCTCTTATTTTGCAATCTTGGTAGTTTCTCTCTCTTTCCTATTTATTGGGGATCCTTGAATCCCAAGACACTCAAAGAATTCGAAATTTATTTTAAAGGAATACTCATTATCCTTAAATGCATCAGTATGCATTGTTCTCATTATCTTGTTTTATTCCTTATTAAAATATTTCCTTTTGTGGATTTCTCTTTATTTCTCTCTTATTTTCCTCATTAGTGTTCCTTTTATTATTAGGAATCCTTGGGACACGAAATTCCACTAAGGATTACCCATTCATTTCTCTTTTCACATATTTTCCACATTTCATCAATGTTTTTAATTTCTTTATTAACAAAGAAATACTTAATTGATATTTTCTCTTCTTATTACCTTTTCTTTGCAACTTTGGACTCCTTGGAACCCAAGGAATCTAAGAGGCACGAAATCCTCTTTGGATTTGCCTTCTAGAAGTTTCCACTCCTTTCTTATTTCGAATTCTCAGTTATTCATTAATTAATTGAATATCCTTGTTATTGGGCCCAATAGCCAATAAAGCCCACAAATCAAACAATAAGGCTATTTTCAACGAAACTCATTTATTCAACACAAATTATATCATCATTTGTTTAAAATGAGAAATTACATTTCTCTCCTTATGAACCCAAAATTGGGGTTGTAACAACTTGTATGGGGAGAAGTGTCAGATCTTCACGGATCACAAGAACTTGAAGTACATCTTTTCACAACAGGAGCTGAACATGAGTGTTATGACCCACTCCATGATTAACTAGTAATCACAGTGCTTAGTACATCATTAAGTTGATTTAAGTACTCACAGATGCAGTTAGTGCTTTGATCTAGTGTTACAGTCTAATTAGCATGTTTTCATGCCTTGACAAGGTAGAGAATCTTTTTCTTGAAAATTTGCAAAAGAAATCATTTCAATCGGACCCCCGAGGCCATAGTTATGGCATTTTTAAATTTCTTGGACCAATAATGCAATTTACCCATTTATAATAACCCTTTTCTCCTTTCCCTTATCTCTTTCACCCGAACGGTGCTAAGCACCATCTAAGTAGCGCTAGAAGCAACCCGATCAGCCACAACAGAGGGGCAATTTGGGTGATTTTCTTCAAGCTCCTCAGCTCCGAGCAGTAGGGTGTTGCTTCCCCTTCTTATTCTACCCTTCTTCCTCTACCTCACCCTAGCAGCAGCGCCCGACCTGCTTGGGCCGCCGACCTAGCAGTAGCACTAGCAGCCAGCAGCAGCAGCTGCAGCGGCACAGCCAATAGCTAAGGGAGTCAGAGGGGTGGCTCCACAGCACCCTCGAGCCAGTAGGCGTCACATCCACCTTTCCTTCACCTTCTTCACCCCAATCGTGCCCTAGGGAAGCGCCCCCTGTAGCTGCGGCCAAGCAGCAGCAGATGCATGAAGTAGCAGCCAAGGGCTTCTAGGGCAAAACAAAGTACCACCAAACGCCACCAATAAGCTCGTCCAAGGGTCCAAATCTCAAATCTGTAGCCAAGTAGCCCGTGAGCAACACCCAACCAAGGTTCCTCTCTACCTGTGCGTGTGTGTGAGCCGTTTGTTTGCAGCAGGTCTGACCCAAGCTGAACCAAGGTTGAAGACAACCTGCTGATGCCGGGAAACATGACTTTGGACGTGTTTCCAGTTGAATTCAGTCATCTTGGACCACAATGAGTAGAATTTCACTCTCTAACGCAAGTATAACTCCAACAATAAGACGTTTTGGTTGAAATCAGTATCATTCATAGATGTCACCATTTACCCAGGTGTCGGGCAGTGCCGACGCCACTCGATTTCTAATTTGCATGTTTTATTTATTAACGTTTGCACGATGCTAATTAGTTAATTGATATGTGTGATTTGGATTAGTGTAAATACACAATTGATCGAAACTTAAATTGCTCGATTAAATGTTGAACTCAGTAGCACATGACCAGTAACAACACAGTTTGGGTATAAACCGAGGCTGTACATTTTTTATAAGTTAATAGATGTTTGATTTCAAAGAAATGATGATGCCATGAAAAATATTCAAAGAAAACCTAATGATACACTCTTTGTTATATTTAAGGTGAATGATTTAATATTTACACAAATGGACACATTCCTCAAAGATATCATTTGAAATTCCCAATTATTATTAATAAACTGTGCCATGATAAATGATTAAAACTTAATTAAGTTATGTGATGCATAACTCAAGATTAGGGTTGATGTGCACATTTTTACAATTAAATCTTGCCGTGTCAAGTAAATTGACTTTTAATTGAGTTATGTGATGCATACCTTAGAATTTGGGTTGATGTGCTCGATTTTTGAGGAATTACAGATAATTTACAAGTGATGCTGAAAATTTCTAATATATCGAGTAATTAACTCTTGTCAGTGTATTAGAAGCTCAATTGCACGATTTCAGTGTATATGTGCTAAGTTGACATGTATTCAGTTTATTTAAGAACTTTAGTCTGCCGACATTTATAGTATGTTGATTTCTCAGGAAATTACAATATTTTAAATATAATGCTCTGCCAAGTTTAGAATGATGTACATGTTGTATTATAAACTTCAATTAAATAGACGCGGTACCATAGAGATATCATAGTTAAGTATAAGTAAGAGAAAGGTACAATGTAGAAAGAGCTTTCTAAGAATAATAAAATAATAGACATAGGTGCCCTGAACATCGTAGATTCCCTACGAATGTCTGCACTGTAGGGAGGAAATGATCCACCCTGGAAGCGACCAGTATACGGGGATCGGATCGCACCCACAGAGTGTGTGGGGAGACGAAGCCCTTGAGGAAGTCTCCTAAGAGAAGATAGGTTACCCAACATGAACCAGAGATCCCGATGGTAACCCAGAGGTACCCACAGAGCGTACCAAGATGAGACCCACAGAGCATCTCAGACCCTCCGCCTGTGTACTCGGCCTAGAAGGAGAGGTCCAGTTAAAGGCCATCTATTTAGCCACCTTAGTCATACGTGATGGTTTGAGTCAAGCAGACCCATATTTAGTTCTAGGCTTAGCTTCCCAGGTTTTAAGCTAAGTCTTGTACGGTGAGATCATAGTTCACTACGAGTCTTCATATGTAGAGTACACTGCATATGATCAGGGTATAAGATAAAATATGTTCATATTGGTTCATAGAGTTTCTTATAAGTTAAAGATTTAATAAAGATTTGAGTTAGTTTCACAACAATTGTCCTTTAAATGAAATTTTAATATTCTCTGTTATTTAATCATATCTACAGCTTTGCAGCGGTTGTTATCTTAATGAAATGTTGACATCTCCTATCGTTTAAATTATATTGTTTAGATCTTCTCAGTATAGTATTATGTTGTATTTTATTCCAATTAATAAACATAAAACGAGTTATATGTGATGGTTGGGTGAAATTCTATTCACTGAGCCAGTAGCTCACCAACCTACTAAAACATTTTCCAGGTCAGCATCAACATGAGGAAGCTGAAGGATCTTATCACCCAAGATCTTAGAAGGTAGTTCATAGTTAGATTGAGGTCTCTTAGTCCTTTCCCCTCGGTCCTTGGGCATGTGGTGTGGTAGAAAGAATGTAATGTAATATGTAGTTTAGTATTAAGATATCTGTTGTGTTTTATATTCCGCATGAAAAATGTAATATGTCGTGAATTTCTATTTTATCTTCCTAGTAAGGTAAATGGTAAGTTGCTTCCACAATTAATACAATTTGGTGTTATCCAAGTCATAAGATTTTCCTTTAAATAAATTTTAAGTGATTAATAAAAGAAAAAGTTAAGGGTGATCTTTGTATTACGTTAAATCCTCAAGTTATGCCCTAATCTCATGATTGGTGGTAATTGTGAGATCGAGGTGTGACAATGAGGTAGCATCGTTGGATGGATTTGATCAAAGACTATGATTGTACGATCGATTATCATCCGGGAAAGGCGAATGTCATAAAAGACATGTTGAGTAGGAAGTCTTCATGCTCATCCATGGATAAAGGCCAGTTGAGTTCTTTGATGTATTACAAGCAAGACATGTTGGTCTCCTTGCATCAGATGAATGTCAAGTTAGAAGTCTCCTTGTTAGTTGGTTTTTTGGAATAGTTACATGTGAAGCCTACACTAAGACAACATATCAAAGAATCTCAACAGATAGATACTATGATACATCAAATTAGATCAGAGTTCAGTAGCAAGAAGTGTGATGGATTCCACGAGTCAGAGGATGGGACAGTTTGTTATCATAATAGAATAGTGGTTCCTGATACTAATAACCCGAGGAAGATGGTGTTGGAAAAGGCTCATTCATCCATGTATGCTATGCACACAGGTATGGCGGACAAGCTTGAAGAAAGATGTAACTGAGATCGTTGCAAGATGTGTTGTGCGTCAGTAGGTCAAAGTTGAGCATCAGGACCCTGCAGGAACGTTGCAACCATCACTTATACCCCAGTGGAAATGGGATCATGTAACTATGGACTTTGTGGTCGGTCTGCCTAGGATAGACAAAGGTTATGATTCCATTTGGGTGATCGTTGACAAGTTCACCAAGTTAGCACATTTCCTTTTCGTGAAGACAATGTTCACAATAGAGAAGCTTGCCCAAGTATACATTGATGAGATAGTGCATTTGCACAGTGTTCCAGCAACTATTGTGTCTGATAGAGGTCATCAGTTCATGAGTCACTTTTGGGGGTGGCTGCACACAACTTTGGGTATGCAATTGAAGTTCAATACTACTTTTCACCCATTGATGGATGGTCAATATGAAAGTACCATTCAGATCTTGGAGGATCTATTGAGGGCTTGTGTTCTTTAGTTCTCAGGAAGTTGGGATGTACATCTCAGTTTGATAGAGTTCACCTATAACAACAGCTATCAGAGTAGCATTGATATGGAACCATATGAGGCGTTGTATGGGAGACGTTGCATATCTTCGTTGTGTTGGTATGAAACCGGTGAATGTCAGCTTCTGGGTCTTGAGCTTGTATAGTAGACAATAGAAAAGATCAAAGTGATACAACAATAGTTGAAGGCAGTACAAGACAGACAAAAGTTGTATGTAGATAATCGTCATATACCCTTGGAGTTCCAAGTGGGTGACAAGGTATACCTGAAGGTCTCTCCTTGGATGGGTGTTCTGAGGTTTGGGAAGAATGGTAAGTTGGCTCCCATGTATATGGGACCTTACCTAGTGGTGGAAAAAGATGGGAAGGTGGCTTACAAGTTGGAGTTGCCACCTGAGTTGCACAAGTTACATCTAGTGTTCCATGTCAATATGTTGAGGAAGTGTCATCTAGATACAAAACTAGTGTTACATCCTATGGAGGTGGAGCTTGATGAGGATGTGATCAATGTATAAGGTCTAATGTTGGTCCTTGATCAGAGAGTGAAGAAGTTGAAGAGGAAGGACCTTGCACTTGTGAAGGTTCTTTGGCATCACCATGGTGTTGAGGAAGTCACATGGGATCTCAAGGAAGAGATGAGGAGGAAATACCCTTCCCTTTTCTCTTAGGATTTTAGGGGCAAAATCCCTATTAGGGGTTTATGGCTTGTAAGGACCCCGACCCACATTTTGGGTTAACCCTATTTGTCTTGCTTAAGTATGTTGCTTACTCCTTGCTCTAATCATCTAAGATGTAATTAGGGCATGTTGGAGGTTTGAGTTCCTTGTTTGAGCTTGTTTGGTTGATGTTTGTGTTTTGTGGAGAGGTTTTGGTGCAAATTGCAATTTATCCAAGATTGGGGTTGATGTGCAAGTTTGCCACCTCTAGTGTGTTCATTCTCTCTCTTAGCATAATCTAGAGGAGTGAGAGAAAGAGATGGGCACCTTTGTTGATCCTTGGTTGAGTGGTGACATCCTTGGTGATGTTTTGCACTCATGTTTGAGGTGTATCTTACACCTAGGAGTGTTGTCTCAGGCTTGAGAGCCTTGGAGAGACCATGTATCATTTTTGGTTGTCTTTAGGGACACAATATCCAATTTGGGGATGCCTTGAGGAGGCCTGGTATTATTTTGTGGTGACTAGAAATGTGCCATATTGGTTTGTGGCTCTAGGGTTTCATCCCTATCAGTTTGTGAAGGGAGGAGGAGATGTGTATCGGCCTTAACCTAGGAAGGATACCTAGTGGGTGAGACATGGTTCTTTTCACCTTGTTGCATGGTGTTTCATGTGGCTCTTTCGTTGTGGATATGTGTCATCTAGGGTTTTTAGGTGATGACACCTTCCCATTGTTATCTCTTTCATCTCTCTTGTATATATACTTCTTTCTCTCCATGTAAGAGAATCCTTTGGCCATCTTTTCTTTCCTCTTCCTTGGTGGACGATCTCAAGCTTAATGAGTGCTCTCCCTTGGAGCTTGGTGGACGAGCCTAAGCTTGTGGTGTGATCCTTTCATCTTCTTCCTTGGTATAACATGATCCTTAGATTCCTTCTCTCTTTCTTTTTTCTTCTCGGCCATGGACCTTGGTTGCTTCTCTTTCCCTCTCATGATCTCTTAACCTTGGTTCTATCTTCCTTCTTAGAGGTGTTGTGGAGATCAATCTTGGAGGATCTTCTTCTATCTTGAGCTCAAGAAGCTTGGAGCTTGACCTTGGAGCTTAGATCTTGGTGGTGATCATTGAGGTAGGTTATATAACTTTAAACCCACTATGTTATTATCACCCCTTTTTTCTTGTTATCTTGCTCTTGCTTCTTGGCTCATTTATGCTTGCATTATAGTAACTCATTAGGTTGTTTAGCATTATGTTTGGATGACACACCTTTCTTAGTTGCTAACTTGTATTGCACCTCCCCTAGCCTTGCTTGTAACGCCTGTCCTAAGGTAGAGGATGAGTAGGCCGACATACAGGAGGAGGCCGATATGCAGGGTGAACCGTTATGCTTGGTCAGGCCGATATGTTTGTACTGGCTGATAGGCTTGGATATCGATGTGCCTTGGGAGGCCATCACGACCTGTGACGTGCCCCTGGCCATCACCCTTTGTGACTGGATGTCATGACCTTGGAAAGGTCTAGATCGACGTGATATGGTAACGTTTAGGTCATTATGCCTCATGCACAAGTAAACAGATATTAGAATCAACAAGATGCGTTGCACCTGAGACGCGTTACCTGATAGGGCTCTACCCATAGAGCTTAAGCGTAGCTATCCCATTATCCTCATGGGCGTTACAGCTAGCAACCCTAGAATCCATCACACTTGGTGATGCCCGAGAGGTATGCGTTGCTCGGCATGAGAACAATCCGTCATGATTGTTGCGTTGCTAAATGATAGGGTGTCTCCCGATACTTTGTTGATCAATGCCCTGATGCCCGTCATACTATGTGACAACGTTTCCCGATAGGGGAGGGTTGGACGACACCCTCTCCAGGTGATGCTTTGTCCTGACACATCTATTGGATGACGTCTAAGACGATACACCATCCTAGCTGGTAGACCGACACACCTAGTGATGCTTAATAATCTACCTTGGGTAATTTGGGACACATATAAAGTCAACTGATATCCTAACCCTAATCGACACCTTGAGTTGGTGTCTAAGATACATGATGTTGACATTAGGGTCGCATAGTATGATGAGATACTCTATGGAATAGTTGTATGAAGGGTGTTAAGCTATGTTTCTATACCCCATAACACATTTTATAATGATGATAAGAAGCATGTTCCTATATTCCATAAGCATACCTCATAATGAGGAGGGAAGTAATGCTCTAAGGGTGGTCGTTGATCCAACCTTATAAACCATAATCGGGTAAAGTGAAACCCTAATTGATATAACGTGAAATCTATGGTATGAATCTTATGAGATGATGGTGTTAATGATGTATTGCTTCCCTTGTCACTTGCTTATAACCATGCATGTAATATCAGTTGACACACATAACCATGTATGAGATATGGTGATATTGATATGTTTGTTAAGCCTTGTGAGGTACATATGAGATGGTGACTCAGTAAGAGGAGGGAAGTGGTCTTATGACCTGATGATGGCTTATTGCCTTACATAAGATGTTTTTCCTCAATGATGGGAGGAGGGGTTGTTACCCCAAGATATGTGGTCCTTGTAATGGACATTGGTCCTTGTGATGGACATTGGTCCTTGTGATGGACATTGGTCCTTGTGATGGACACTGGTCCTTGGGGTGAACATATAATGAATAACATGCATAAAGAGACATGATATGATGAGGTCACACTTAATATGTTCAATTTGTTCTGGTGATGAGTCATGCTATTGTTCATGTAGATCTTGTTTACAGATTATACGTTGTAACTTGATTGACGCTTAAAGATGTTTAAATTTGTCTAATTAATCAAGTGAAATCTAATAGTGTAGTTTGCCCTATGCCATACATCCATTCAGTGTCATCAATTAGCTGGGTGGTGAAACAAGTTTAACTCGGAGCGCATATTTTCGAGTATGTGGGGTACAAGTCAATTAATTCCTTGTATCCTTAAATACAAGATGTGTGAGATGACCATGCATGAGTTGATATCTTTGTGATATGGATGGCCATGCGTGAGCCTATTCTTCTAGCACCATACCTGTACCAACTAGTTATGCTTATATATGTGGATGACCATGCGTGAGTCAATCCCTAAAATATATGTCATTGTTGTAATTGAGTGATATGTCTATGTGGTGTTTTTTCTTGTGCTAACCAAGAGGTGTGGTGAGGTTGTAGATTCCGAATCTTCCATTAGACCTTGTGTGGCACTGATTTCGACTTATTGAGTGGTCAGTTGGATTTAGGTGGTACAACTCAATTGCTCGGGGCATAATGAAATATGTAATCAGCCGTGTAGTATAATTGTATAGGATCAAATAAAAAAACATTGGTTGAGGCCTCACTTAATATTTATTCAATGTTGTTGATAGAAAATATACATGTTCTTCATATTCCTTTTAAATGATTAAGATGTTTCATAATTCAGTAGTAATTGGCCATCCTGTTAATATTGATTACCTACTTCATTTAGTTATAACCTTATTGCTGCTCAGTTTATCTTATCTATGATAATAATAGAGTTGGTGGTGAGTTATATCTCCCACTGAGATTTGGAATCTCACCCCGTGGGTTTCCCTCACCCTTTTTAGGTGGATGAGCATGAAGAGGTAGAGATCGTGCAGAGGAGGTTCAGCAGCAGCCAGAGGAGCAGTAGCTATTAAGATTGGAAGTGCTGCTAGAAGTCATTTGTTGATAGAGTCCTAGAGTCATCCCTGTACACTCGGGTCCTTGGGGAATGTTTTGTAGATGTTTCATGAACGTGCTTCTTTATGTGGTTGGATTATATACCTGTTATGAACAGCTAGGGTGGAATCATGTATATATATGTTCTAGAACAATTCTTCTGTTATAGGTCGACAACATGCCTTGTATATGCTTTTAGACATGAAAGGACTTATGTGTGAATGTTCTTTCTATATGGCTATTTTATGAAAAAGGTTTTAAATTTTAGCATTTTCTAATAATCTGTTCGTTAATCTTTCTTCCGCATCTATGTTTTGAGTAATCTCGCTTTGTGTGGCATGAGACGTCACATATTTCCTCTTGATGGTTTTGAGAATGGATCCAAATTGTGCATGGTTCCATCCTTAAAGGATAGGTCAAAGATTCTTCAGATTGTGATGTATGCCAATAGCTGGGTTGTTAGAGGTTGGCTATGAGAGACAAAAATTGCGGATCATGGAATTGAAGTCTTGGTGTTGGGTCCAGAATCATTTGAAGCAGAAGGGTTTTGGTCCCCACAGGGAGTGTTGTATATGGAGAAGGATCAGAAGATGATCTCATAGACTAGATGTGATGAGAGTGGTGTGGTCCCCGGGTGATGTTGTGACCATAGGTTGTTACATAAAAAATGGTCTAGTATAGCTCTAAACATAACCCTGTGCCATGTCCAACATCCATTATTTAGGTGAAGATCACAAAGGTTATGTGTGGTGATGAAGGTCTAGAAGATGTTGGCATGACGTGGAGTCACATGACTTGGTATGGTCGGACAGTGGGATCGTTCATATGAGCATGTGACCATGTTGAAGTCCCCCCTATGATCCATGGGATGTCCCTGTATTGAGTTGCCAAGGATTGTAGCTCCACAAAGAAGGGTGATTTGTTTGCTCCAGGGGGTCCATAACATCCTGTGAAGCGCCATGTCTGGTTATTGGCGGTTTGACAAAATAGAATCATAATACAGTGATTCTATATGATGGATTGAGAAGCTATGTTTGTGTTGTTGTTCCATCCTATAAGAATACCTCTGCTAAAACCCATGAGTGGTTGTTGGTACCATCTGTTAATATGACATCCCCTCATCTGTTTAAGTTGGAAGTCATTGAGAATGGTTTTGGTTTCTTGTATGGTGATGATGTCAATGTAGTATTGACAAATCATATTCCTAATGGTTCTACGTCTGTTTGGAGCAACAACTCCACATATAGTCTTGGTTAAAATATTCATCGTGTATATTCTGTAATATGAGGTAGAAAGGGTCCAAATCTCTGTCGGTGTGAAGTGGTGGTGTTTGTATTCAAGATCTATTATCCATCCAGTCGTTCTCTATGATCAGGTCAGAAAGGAATTTTTCCAGTCTGAAGGATGGGGAAAACAAATGCCGATATTGTGATAGGAAGTGAGAAAGGCCTCATTGTAGTCCCATGATGCAAGGTGTTTGATGTCAACAAAAGACGTGTCTGCATGTGAGTGTGTTTTGGAACAAGAAGTAATAGAAAGATCACATCCAACAGGGGGTGACAAACATTGTGGCGATATCATAACTGGAGGTGTGGTTTGTTGATGTATCATACCTGAGTCATCTATGACAAAGAAGTTCTTCCTGTTTAGAGACTCGAGTGTGCATAACAAAGCATCATAGGAGAGGACCGCTTCATGGTCTTTGTTCAAAGGACTGGAATGGTTAATACATGGGATCAGTGTAGCACGAAGGTCATCAATGATCACAAATTTCAGTTTCTAAAAGGTCTCCTAGTCCATCTTGTTATAAGGATCCTGTGTCCTGCTCAGATGAATGGAAGGTGGAGAAGGGTCTAGAGTGTTTGGTGGCGGCATCTGGGAACCATTGTGGTGAGTATGGGCTCTTTTGAAATGTGGTACCTATCGATGAGATTCAATGTTATGGGTCATATTCAGGTGGTTGTGAGAAATGGATGTATGGTCTAGTGTAATGTGTTTGCATGAGAAAGACTGGTGGTGGGGTTTGAACCATGTGGCTGGGTGTTGTTTGAGGTCTTTGAAGGAGAAGCTATAGGTGGATGGGTGTTCCATGCGAATCTTGATGTTGTATATCATGTTCCCGCATCTGATGTTGATGTCACCAAGGATCATGGTGTCTTTCATAATAGAGGACACACAAAAAGCTTTGGTGTAATCATATAGGAAAAGAGTGTCAGGTCTGATGAACTGTAGAGTAGCCCCTATCGAGTGAGAAATCTCTCAGAAAACCTCTTCACTCCATAGGTGTGACGGGAGATCAGAGATAGAGATCCATCCAGAAGCGCCAATGGATGCATGTGTGGCACCCTATTTGATCATCCATCTAGTGATCTTGGTTTGGGCAAAGCCATTGCCACAGGAGAAGGTGAACATATGTCCCAGGGCATGCTCGAAGGTGGAGTTCTCAAGTAGAGTATAGATAAGTCTGGTGGGAGTGAGGATCTTGGGTTTCAAAATCGTGTAGGATGGAATGAGCAACATGATGGCTTTAGTGATCTTGATGGTTTCAATGTCGTCTGGGGATGAGCATTGGATGATATCCACATGAATGGTGTGAGCCGAGAGTTCCTTGAGGATACGCATGCTCTGGGCCAGTAGGTCGATGGAGAATTCTAGAGTTTGGTTGTTCCTCACCATACTATGGTTAGGGTTTGTTGCAAAATGCAGGTGGCTGGAGAAAGGCAAAGAATGGTGTGTAGAGATCTTCATGTAAGGGGGTTGCAGATAAGAAGGGGAGGGGAGTGGTGTAGAGACAGGTCCAGTAGGGTTAGCAGAGAGGATATTGTTAGATGGCACATGATCTTCGAGAAGGAGGCAAAAAGACTTTTTACAAAAGATACGATTGTCAACTTTGTGGGTCGGCATGTGAGATGAGGCAGATGTAAAGGTGGCTGGCCTTCTCATCACACTCACAAGTGGGTTGTGTGTGTGGGAAGGGAGTGTGTCAATGTTGGAAAGGGGCAAGAACGCCATCCCCAGTGTGGTTGAGTGCAGAGTCTGGCAAGTGGCCGTATCGGGAGCAGGCAAAGCAACATATGCATTTTAGACATTGCCATCGATGGTGTCCAATATGTAGGCATTTGCTACATCTAAGATGGTGGTGTAGGTAGGGTTTTCTCCTGGTGACCAAGATCCTTGGGTGGTCATGCTTAGGATTAGATTCACTAGCGTGATCCTATGGTGAATTGGCTAGAGATGATGTGTGACGAAGTGAGTTTTCTGACCATACTCATTTTCTACCTTGTTCATAATTATGTTCTATGATAGTATTCAATCATTAATTCTTGGTTAGGTCAATCAATGTGGGCACTCAATCTCAAAATCTAATTCAATAATGTACCTCTTGTGATACTACAAGTAAGTTAAGTAATTACCTTATCCAAAGTAACAAATTAAGTGATGTAACTTGAGACCATGGCTCTCAAAATTTTTCTATAGATTCTACACACCTTCTTGAACCTATGGTTAAAATTTGAGCCCAATTGGACACTCCTACAATTTTCTAATATTTCTTAAAGTTTTATGCATAAAACATATTTATTTAACCTTTTATATCATCTTATCCATGTCAACGATCTGCTGGGGGACAACTCCTAACCCTCAAATCAGGAACTCGCGGATAGGGTTCCTGATCGAGTGGTCAGGAATTTGTCTCCTACCTCTAGCAAAGGGTGGGGAGATAGGAGGAGGCCCAAGCTTCGGCCAGATGCCACCTCACCCAATTTCTCAAATTTTCATCCGAATAGATATCTATGTCTCACCAAAATGAAGTCAACTAGCCTTATCTCGACCCCCATCGCTCTCGGAATAGGGAGAGTAGACTCCCCCTTCTCTGCTCCTCTCACTTCGATGGCGGCCGAAGAGCCCCAACCTCTCTAAACCCTAAACCTACCCCGGGCCCTTGACGCTGCCACCACCCTCCTTTACCTTAACCTTATGCTTCTCAACCCTCATAGACACCCAAGATCCCCCTTTTAACCCTCAAATCTCAGCGGCGCCGCCGCACTGCCCCTTCTAGGTGTTCCTCCCTCTCGTCTCCTCCCTCTCATCTACCTACTCCCCTCGACTCGCCAACGCCAATAGAAGTTGGGCGGCACCTCCTCACCCACTTTTGGAGCCTGTTGCACTTTCCCCTCCTCACGCCGGCGAGCCCTCTACCGCAACCTGGAGCCTGCTCGTGCAAGGAGACGCTGACCAGGTCAAGACCTAGGGCACTAGGTGGAGCATTAGCCGATCGCCACATCAACCAGGGTCGCGGGTCAATGAAGAACGAAGAGGGAGCAACTCAAACGATTACACAAATCAGAGAACGCCACGTCGGCGACCCGGGATTGAACTCACGAAGCCTTGGATCAACCTGAGCCGTCGATCCAGTCGGATCCGGCTGTTGATCAAGGTAAATTTCTTTTCTTTTGTTTTGTTTTATCCAATAAAATGGATTATCTTAGAAAAATCCTAAAAAATGCTAGGAATATCGGATTATAGTGAACCTATATACCATTTTCATAAAAAAAATGGGATCTATCCAAATAAAGTATAATCAGGACCTAGATCTGAGCCCTTTTTCAAAAGTAATAGCCTAAAGCCCTAATGATCTTGTTATCATTATCTTTTGTGTAATGGTAGTCATCCATGATTAATATCTTTTTTGTGGACATCTTGAACCCTAATTGAGTCCATGATCACCATATGACTCGAAACCTTAATCTAATAGGGATAGTTGACTCAATGATTATGGAAACCCTAAAATTCTAGTTTTTCTCTTTCTACATATGTATACCTCATGCATCTACATGTCAAAACCTAAATATTTAATGGGACTGACATGGTCATGACTGACCTAGCAACACTAAGATCCATCTCTGATCCTTTGTACTATGTGGAGCCCAGAAAGGAAACTTTGATGATTTAAATCATAATAGAAACCCTAATTGTGGACTCTTCCTTTTGGATAATAAAAGGTATCATACCTTAGTTTAACATCTGATCTTGTGACTCTGAAAATAAGATGAAAATCATGAATAATCCCTGATCAAATCATTATAAGATAAGAGTACTCATATCTAAAGAATAAACCTTAGTCATGGGTCATATGGACCAATAGTAACAAATATACCCTTGATTTCCTTTCAGGGTGATCTTGTTATTGTTCTTCTAGACTTTTGGAATCCAAATCTAATCAAAATAGGTACATGGTCTTATTAAGTATAAGACTAGCTTTCTTTGGTTTCTTATGATAAGGTGTATCTTGTGTGAAACTACTTGCTTATACTTGTTGGTTGAACTACTATACTATATGCTTCGACAAAACTTAATGAAACATAAATGGACATTGTGATGAGTTGTAGCTACTAGTGCACATGGCCCAGTATGGATGTATGTTGCCTAACATGGATGTATGATGAATTTCCCATGTTAGATGTATGATAAATTAATTTTTCCCATACTGGATGTATGAGAAGTGCTTATAAAATTGTAGTACAACTGCATCAAATGAAATATATAAAAGAGGTGTTTACCTGATTTTTTGCCTTAAGCAATGGTTTTCTTTTCTTTCTTCTTTCTTCAAGTACTTTCATACATGCAACCATACTATTTTATCTTTTACCACGTACCATCTTTTGTTGATGATTTTGTTTCTTGTATTTTCTAGGTACAAGGAACAAATAATGCATCTCAAAGTACCAAAAGCTACTAAATAATTGCTCATGGAGGATATCTAGCTAGTTTGCTGCTCGTATCTCTTATTCAGTAGATAGTTGCTTATCTTAATAGATGTTGTGTACAATTCTCCATATCCTATGTATTTCCAATTTTTAAGAACTATTTCTTCTTTCCAAAATAATATGTATGAATTTTATTTATCCATGGATGTGGTTTCATGTGTCTAATTAAATGATGTTGTGAGCAACGATCCAGCTCATTTGTATATTCAGTTGACTTCCACAATCTCTTATATTTTCCCTTCTGACATATTTAGATATGAGTGCACGCATATCTGGGAATGTCACTAAGGAAAGTATATGGAAATTGGGGACGTCACAGTTGGTATCAGAGCCAATGTTCACACATCATAGTCATAGTCACATGAACTTCATTCACCCTATTGTGAGTCTAGGGTAGTCCTTGAGTTAGGGATGTGAAGGGTGGAGGTGTCTAGGATAGCATCTGCCATGGGTCTGGCTAAAGTCTCTGAGCCACTTTGCTTGGCAATCATGAGGATACCTATATGGCAGTGTAAGTCTACTTGGACGATACCCTAAATGTCCCCTACTTCTTAGATATACCTTAATTAGGACCCTTCTCGTCTATAGATATTCCCTCTCATCTTTTCTATAGGAATTCCCCCCCCTCATCTTCATTATTAAAATATTTCCTCTTACTTGTATGATATAAGGTTAGGAAAAGAGTCACTCTATTTAGAAAGTCTTAAGGATTTACTGATAAGGATTTTCGGGTATCCTCCACTAATCATAACATTAAGATCATCAATAATTAATAAAGGAGAATAATAAAATATCATATAAAAAATGATGAATGACGATGAATCTAATATGTTCCACCTAATTTTAGGATGCCTCCTAAGACCCGTAACTCCAAGGCTTCTGAAGAGTCATCCTCTAAGAAGAGGAAAGAACCTGAAACCTCTAAAGTACATGATCCCGAAACTACAACCAAAGAAAGGTGGGAGGAACAAAAGAAAATCCTACTAGACTTCATGGAGACCCTTGCCACAAAAGGAACCCGTGAACCCAACTCTTCTAGGAAAAAGCAAGTGACAGTGATAGATTTTATCAAACTTAACCCTGACACCTTTTGGGGGGAAGACCAACCTGAAGTTATGGATAAGGCTGAGGCCTGGATCCTCTCTGCAGAGAACACATTCTGTACCTTAGAAGTACCCAATGAGAAGAAGGTTAAATTTGCCACCCATCTGCTTAAGGGAGGGGCAAAAATCTAGTGGGAGAATTATGTCGTGAATAGGGGAGAAGAAATAGATAATATGGGGTGGGAAGCCTTCAAAACCCTCTTCACTGATCGTTTTATGCCCATAGCTGAAAGGAAGAGGAAGGAGAAGATGTACATGGAGCTTAAGCAGGGCAGTCTCTCAGTAGCTGACTACACCTGAAAGTTTAGACTTCTAGAACGTTATGCACCTATTAGGACTAATGAATGTCTCACCGAGCATTATGTTGACTGCCTTGCTACTCATCTAAAAACCCTAGTTATAGCCTCCCATACTAGAAGCATAGATGAAGCCCTAGAAATGGCCCTCAAGCAGGAAAGGGAACAGGGTGTGCAGAAGCCTTCTAGCATGGGATACTTAGGGTTAACCACCACTGAGGAGGATAAGCTTAAAAAGTTCCACCCTGGCCATAACAACAAGGGATCAGGAAAAGGAGGAGGTTCAGGAAAAAGAGGACAGAAGAACAACTATAACCATCTGATGGAGTACCGCAACAAGTGCAAATGCTTCAAATTGTGATGTATGTCCATAGCTAGGTTGTTAGAGGTTGGCTGTGAGAGCCAAAAATTGTTGATCGTGGAATTGAAGTCTTGGTGTTGGGTCTAGAATTGTTCAAAGCAGAAGGGTTTTGGTCCCCACAAGGAGTGTTGTATATGGAGAAGGACTAGGATATGATCTGATAGACTCGATGCGATGAGAGTAGTGTGGTCCCCAGGTGATGTTGTGACCATAGGTTGTCACAAACTTTTTGGAGTGGTTCACCCAATCTTGGCCATCCAAAAGGGATCAAACGGAGGGGCGAATGTCCCTTTCCTTGCTTCTATTATCACTCCCTTTTATATTCACACAAGGATGATGAATTTGTGCCTCATTCTCTCTCGTAAGGTCACCTCCTAGAGTGATTCCACTCCCATTCATTTTATTTGTTCACTATGAATTTGTCAAACCCTAACTCATCTTCATTGGTGTTGTCTGCACGTGAACCCCAACCTCCTCTTCAAGTTAATCTCCACTATTGACGACGGTGCCTGCTTCCCCACCACACTAATTCTCCTTGCCTCCTAGCCACTCATAGGGGACCACAAGCTCCACCCTCACCCATCGAAGCCACCAATTTTGTTCGAGCATCCCTCTATTGTGCCACCGCATTCGAGATCTTCCCTAGAGCTTGGAGCCCTGTCACACCACCACACACCTTCTCCCTCCAATTTTGTGGTAGGTAACCATCTTGGGGTTCCCGTCTACCTATCTATACTCTCATTTTGATTCACTATGTCTTGGATTTCTTGGTCGACTAGCTAGCTGTACTTTTCTTGTGAATATGCTAGCTGTCGGGGTTGTCTATCAGGCCGCAATGGATTTTGATATCATCAGGGTACTCCTGGGAGTTTGGGGGAGGTTACTAATGCCTCATGTGAGAGTTTTAGTCACTGATACACTGCCCTTTTCCTTGTTGTCTGATAAATGTATACTTATCCCTTTATTTTCATCTTTTAGATATCTTTCTAGGATTGTTTTGTTATTTATATTCTTTATTTTGTTATTAATTGCATTAGTTTGGATTTTCTATCTATTTAGAGTTTTAAATATATTTGCTTGTTTTTTTGTAGGAAAATAGCTCATGAGTAAATTCCCCTAGAAAATATTTTGCACAAATTCCCACAGTGTTTGACTTCAGTATATACCTTTCACCAACATTGGTATAACTACCACATCTCAAGGCAGAATTTAATGTGTAAGTATACGTTGGAAAGAGAATTCAATTATCTATAGGAAAAACATATTTTCAGACCTCTTCCAAATTTATGACTGGCCCAAAAATATGCTCGAAATTGTAGTTGCGGGAAATTACTACAAAAGGAATGTAAAGTAATTAATTATTTCCTCTATTGACTAGATCCAGAAACTTAGCAGCCCTCGACAGCCATTTCTTTAGCCCTAAACCTAATATATACCCCCCCTCATTCTCCTATAAAAGGAGGGGCACTTCCTCCTCCTTGGGGCAATCTTTTTTCTCTGACTTTGGTATGAAGGATTTCTGGAGCAATATTTCTGTAATCTCGTTCTTAATAATAAAGTAGCTTTTCATCTCTGTTATGTGTTATTTTCAATTCCGTTATTTCGTTGTGGTTAGATATAGTTCTTATTTTTCTCCACCCCCTCTCTTGAGCAATCGAGCAAGGTAGGAAGAGACAACCATCTTCATTGTCTCTAACTGAGGATTAATAGTTGTAAGACTCGAAGATGGCTAGATCACTTCCTTCCTCCATCTCTCCTTGCTCCTTCTCCATGAGTGAGTAGTTCTTTATCGAGGCAAGGAGAATAACCCCTTAGCCATGATAACTAGTTGATATATCAAAGTGATTAATTGATAATATCAAAAGTTAATCTGAATGGATATGACCTTGGAAATTCGGGTTTAGAATGAAAATCTCAATTGCATAAGAGTTTTAAAACGACAGTGGATTTTCTCTTTTTAGGATGATGAACTAAGAAACATGAGCACCAGGACCAATGGGCTCATGTGGAAATCATCTTTAGTGGATTTTTAATTCACTTGCCTTCATCAAACCTGTCGTTTAAGGATTAATTGTTTACCTAGGCTAAGGTGGTGAAAACCTCAAAACCCTCGATTCTCTCCCTTTGATTTCAAACATCGTTTGATTCACTTTCTTTATTTCTAAGTCTTTCCATTCACAAGTTTATTTGTGCTAACAATCATTTCATTTTTCCTTGTGACAGGGGCAAAATTTATTCTTGTTGGTTACAATGTTATGTTGTGTTTCTTTCTTGCATTAGTGTAATAAATCAAACCCTCAACCCGACTTTTACTTTCCATTCTAAATCTGAAAATACAAAAAAATAATAAAATAAGTTCTTCAAATAATTGAGTTTTTAAGAAACAATCTTTAAAAGTTGTCCTTTGGGATTCGAACCTTTCTATACTAGCCTTAACCGAAGAGTTAAAAGGATTAAACTCTAGGATTAACAATCTTAGTAATTGGTATGTTAAGCGACACATATCAATTTGGCGCCGTTGCTAGGGACAATGGATTGTTTTCTCGAACCCCGAAAAACCTTTTGAAAAACTTTTTTTAATGCCTTCCGAGTAACATTCCGGAAGTGCTACTCCTCCTTCTGCCGAGTTTCCATTCCGGCAGTCTGTTTTTTCTACAAATGCGCTAGTTTGTAAAAAAATGTTAGTTTTGTAATTTTAACCTTGTGTCATAATCCCTTAGCTTTTCCTTTTTATTTATGCTCTTGTACTAATCTTTAGTTCTTTTTTGAATTGTAAAAAAAAACCTTTTCAAATGGAGTGGGCATCCCAATATCCCCCAAAATGTTATTATTGTGGTCTTTACCACCATGCATCTCTTGCCTGACCGACTCTACCCCATGCTTATGATAGCACCCTTTTAATTGTGATCCCTTTCATCCTGGTGGGTACAATGTGAATCCACATTTTTTTTAGAACCATTATGGGGAACCTTGCTATTTATATTCTAATGGGGGATATGATCAACAAAATTTTGTGGGGTGTAACCAACAAAACCTTGGGGGTTATGAATATGTTTATGAAACCCAATGTAATCCTCAACAAGAAGAGAGACTTAGGGCCCTAGAGAAGATAGTAGTAGAAGGAGAAACAAAACTAAAAACTAGCCAAGCCTTCTTAACTGCCCTGCTAGAAGCCCAAACCCAAAATATATATTGTTCAAATATGTTTCCTCATGAATTGGTGACACCTTATAATATTGAATCTTCCTACCAAGATGGACGCAATGGAAATTACAATCCACCATCTTCTGGAGATTATTATGAGGAGCAATGCCACCCAAAACAATATGAGGGGTACTATGGCCAAGGACACTATGGGGAGTGTGGTGAGGATGGCCAAAATTTTGGGGTGTATAAATCCTATGGTGAAACACAATTTAATCTTGAACTAGAAGAGAGACTTAAGGCCCTAGAAAAGATGGTAGCAGAAGGACAAGCAAAACTTGAATCCAGTCAAGTCATGTTAGCTAACTTACTAGAGGATCAATCACAAACTCCCCCTATAGATATTGAGCAACCCAAGATGGTTCTTACTAGTGATGACGACGATGATGATCCTATTTTTGTGTCGTATATTTCGGATCTTGAAGAAATAGCACAAACAATGGAGCC
The DNA here is from genome assembly GCA_963693085.1 of Alisma plantago-aquatica. NCBI lineage: Eukaryota > Viridiplantae > Streptophyta > Magnoliopsida > Alismatales > Alismataceae > Alisma > Alisma plantago-aquatica. The sequence goes on from OY856411.1 coordinate 800,898,729, forward strand.
ATATTTTGCATACGGTGAGGACATGGGTATCCCTATCTTTCCTTTACAGACTTTACTACTTGAATATGAAAAGTCAAAGAAGGAGAGTTATTACGAAAATCCAACAACCCTCTCCACCACTTACAACAATCCAATTGACATCAAAAACCAATACCCTTATTTTGAGTCTATTTTGGATAATAAGCATCCAACCCCCTTTGACAAAATGATTCCTCACATTCTGTCACAACCAATTCCCATTCCATGCACAACTGATTTAGAAGAAGAGACACAACCCTTAGAAGAGGTCCACATGCCCCCTTCCGCCGGCTACCAGGAATATGTCCCCTTTTTTGTCCCTCATGAACCCGTGGGAACTCCTTGCATAGAGGAACTAGAGTTACATGCTATATCAACCATAAATCCCATCTATCCCAAGGTTGATTGCATACATTTTGAGGAAAGCAAAAATACTTATCATGCTGATATAAATGTAGTTTTCTCTTTCATATCACCACCAATTATCCTATATGCAAGTCAATATGATGGGGGAAAACCTGAGCCAGATCCTTCGCCTGACCTTGCACATCTGGCACTGGAAGTGTTACCAATCGGGTACCCACCAACCTCCCCCAATCCACATCCATCTTTGAAATTTCCTTTACATCTAAAGGAAGATGTGTTGATCTTTTTGGAAGGAGTGAGAGGCAAAAGACATTATGGAAGCCTCTTTCAGCTTCCACGACTACCCATCTGTTGGATGTACCATGAAGCTCCTTTGTACAAAGTTACAACCATCATCAACATCCCCTTCAATTGGACATTTTTTGAGCTACCAGGACCTCCTGGTGATCCCAATAATTTTCTTCCCTCCATTCTAGATTTAAGTTTTTCTCAGGATGAGAAAAATCTAAAGTTCGGGGTGGAGGTGGGTGATACATGCTCCTTACACCCACTCTATCTTATTTTGTTTACAAACTCTCATCATGTTATGTAGTTTAGTTTAATTTTTCAAAAATTTGCTAAAAATTTCAATTTTCTAGTTTGGCCTTTATCTACTCGGCCAGTTTGAATAGATGTTTATCATTTTACCCCAAATTGAATTTAGTAAAATTTTTGCAAAGATTATTACAAATTTCCATGTATGAAACCACCATGTCACCTAGGATGGCTAATAACATCACTCCTCGGAATAGTTGACAAGTCATAAGGAATCGATCAGAACCAAGCATATTTTTCCCTATATTTAAGCAATGGATTATCTTGTTATAAAATTTGTATGATGTGATTTATAGGAATAATCTAACTACAGAAATGACACTCTCTGACAAAAATATATGAAAAAAAGAAAATTTGAAAGTTATAAGCACAAGAACATCTCTTCCTTCCCTCTATTTTTCTTCTAAAAAAGAGAAGCAAAGAATCACCACCAGACAAAAATCAAGTCTGGGGTGGCATGCTTCCCAAAATGAAAACTCCACACCCTAAAAAGGGGCGTACCATAAAAAGATGCCAAAAGTGCACATGAAAAAATGTGACCAATGTATCCACAACTCCATATATTCATATCTCGAGTCAAATAGAGGAGGGATCTATATATTTTCGTCATTTCTTTCTTTGTTTTCACACCCCCAAATTCATCCTATTCTTGTACAATAACTTAAAAAAAGTAATAAAAATTGAGAGTGTCAAAGCGAAAGTAAGACGATGCCTTTTTTTCTACAAATTCTTATTTTAGAAGCTAGATTTGGCAATTGTTTTGATGAAGAATATAGAATTTTATGCTATGTGGTTCTAGGAGATTGGGTCGCTTGGCCAAAATTTGGAGGTGAGGACTGTAGTGATGTTATTAAGGTGAGGATGACTTATTGGGAGTATAAATTGGACTTTATTTGTGATTTTATTTGCTTTAGGACAAACAAAGATTCAAGTCTGGGGTATTTTGATAAATGTATACTTATCCCTTTATTTTCATCTTTTAGATATCTTTCTAGGATTGTTTTGTTATTTATCTTCTTCATTTTGTTATTAATTGCATTAGTTTGGAATTTTCTATTTATTTAGAGTTTTAAATATATTTACTTATTTTTTTTGTAGGAAAATAGCTCATGAGTAAATTCCCCTAGAAGATATTTTGCACAAATTCCCGCAGTATCTGACTTTAGTATATACCTTTTACCAAAATTGGTATAACTCCCACATCTCAAGGTAGAATTTAATGTGCAAGTATGTGTTGAAAAGAGAATTCAATTATCTACAGGGAAAAAAATATTTTTAGACAGATTCCAAATTTATGACTGGCCCAAAATATTCTCGAAATTACAGTTGCGGGAAATTACTGCAAAAGGAATGCAAAACAATCAATTATTTCCTCTATTGACTATATCCAGAAAGTTAGCAGCTACTGGCGGCCATTTCTTTTGGCCTAAACCTAATGTATACCCCCCTCCTTCTCCTGTAAAAGGAGGGGCACTTCCTCCTCCTTGGGGCATCTTTTTTCTCACTTTGGTACGAAGGATTTCTGGAGCAATATTTCTATAATCTCGTTCTTAAGAATAAAGTAGCTTTTCATCTCTGTTACGTGTTATTTTCAATTCCGTTATTTCGTTGTGGTTAGATCTAGTTCTTCTTTTTCTCCACCCCCTCTCTTGAGAAATCGAGCAAGGTAGGAAGAGACAGCCATCTTCATTGTCTCTAACCGAGGATCAATAGTCATAAGACTCGAAGATGGCTATATCACTTCCTTCCTCTGTCTCTCCTTGCTCCTTCTCCATGAGTGAGTAGTTCTTTATCGAGGCAAGGGGAATAACCCCTTAGCCATGACTTTCGGTTTTTTCTTAACGATTCTAGATGGCCTTTGAGATTGATAACTAGTTGATATATCAAAGTGATTAATTGATGATATCAAAAGTTAATCCAAATGGATATGACCTTGGAAATTCGGGTTTAGAACGAAAATCTCAATTGCATAAGAGTTTTGAAATGACCACAGATTTTCTCTTTTTAGGATGATGAACAAAGAAACATGAGCACCAGGACCAATGGGCTCATGTGGAGATCATCTTTAGTGGATTTTTAATTCACTTGCCTTCATCGAACCCATCATTTAAGGATTAATCATTTGCCTAGGCTAAGGTGGTGAAAACCCCAAAAGCCTCGATTCTCTCCCATTGATTTCAAACATCATTTGATTCACTTTCTTTACTTCTAAGTCTTTCCATTCACAAGTTTATTTGTGCTAACAATCATTTCATTTTTCCTTGTGACATAGGAAAAATTTATTCTTGTTTGTTACAGTATTATCTTGTGTTTCTTTCTTGCATTAGTGTAATCAATCAAAATCCCAACCCGACTTTTACTTTCCATTCTAAATCTGAAAATACAAAAAAATAATAAAATATGTTCTTCAAATAATTGGGTTTTTAAGAAACAATCTTTAAAAGTTGTCCTTTGGGATTCGACCCTTTCTATACTAGCCTTAACCGGAGAGTTAGAAGGATTAAACTCTAGGATTAACAATCTTAGTAATTGGTGTGTTAAGCGACACATATCACTGTCATTCCTTATATTCCGAGGAGTTGGGAGTTTCTTCTAGTTTTCCGACCATGGTTCTAGTTGTGGGTGGTGTAGGTGGCATCACGATGATTCAACATTGAAGGGTTGGCCTGGGCCAGTGCCTTTCTGGGCTATGGTAGAAGAATCCCTTTCTAAGATCTTTGTCCCCTATTTTCCCACTGCTAAAACTCCTCCTCGTCTCCTATTTTCCCAACTCACAATGTTTTCTAGGGCCCTGATGGTCCTTCTTCCCATGCATATGTTTCCTTGCCTTCATTGTACCCTCTCGGTCAGACTTGAGGCTCTCATTTCTGGTAGTTATATGTGTGTTAGCTTCCCGACTTGGACATACTATGTAACATACTAGATCTCGGACTCTACCCTGGAAGTTGACATTTTAGACTTAGCCAAACAAGGTTTAAGGTTAGACCTAAATAGATGTTTAGTATGATCCTAATGAGATAATACATGAATTTATCACCCTAATGTAACCTAATGTTCTAACATTAATCTTAGGTTTATAATGGATACATAAAATATGGCACATAACTCATTTTGGTGGTAATATAAAGATAAGGAACTTAATTGGATGAATAGTTTAGATAATGGGCCGTTAATGGGCCTTATGACATATCTAATAAAAAGAAGTCTCAAAAGTGGAAACACACTTCAAATTCAATATCTACATATAAAAATTAGCATACATGTCAAATTTCATCTAATTTGGACAACCTTGAAATATTAGGATAAGTTTAGGAGAGAGAAAATGAGTAAAAGGCATAAGTAATGAATAATGTGATTATATAACTTCAAAATATGGAAATAATGGAAAATTCATATTCAACACATAACTTGTGGATGAAGTTTGGTCCAATTTGGATGTTGTTTGTACAAGTTATGCAATTTTAGGTACATTCTGGAATTTTCTGCAATTTACCCAATTGGGAGGTTTTCTTTGCAAATTGTCACATGAATTATAATCTTTAGATATTTCCTTACCATTCTAGAGTTTTTGAACTAGGGGGCACCTAGTTGAACCTTGGTTTGAAGGTGTTACTTTCCAAGGGTATTATAGGGATTACCCTCTTTGTAAATGAGCTTATCTTTAAAAGCTATCAACCAATGGGGTTATCTTTGATTGGAGGACGGTGGATATGGACTAGAAGTCTCCATGGACTTTTAGGACCGACTTTGGATATAGAAGAAGTCTCAATGAGCTATCCTCTTGCATGGCCATGAAGCCTTAGCCTAAGGACACATGGAAAATCCCATAGACACCTCATGCTTGCCCCCTTCTTTACAAAGCCATGCCTACCCCTTCCCACCTCCCAATCTAAGAAGTCATCCTTTCCTTCTCTTTCCCCCAGCTTAGATCATCGTTCCTTCTATGTTTGGCCATGAAGTTCCTATCCCAAGGTAAAAGACGGTGCCTACCTTGGTGAAGAAGGCTCCTAGGGTTCCAAATTTCTCTATTTAGGATTTCTTAAGCTCCTCCTTGTGATTTTGACCAAAACTAGTAAGTATCCTCCTTTCCTTCCATATTTTCATGCTTGTAGTCTTCCTTCCACCTTCTCCCAGGTTGGAACCCTGGTCTTCCATGCTGAAACCCCACTTAGAGCCTTTAAACATCTCATCTCCATGCTCTTTTGCTAGGGTTTGCACCTCTAAAGTGGAGAAGGTGATCTTTGCTCAAGAAAGGAGATTGGCTTGGAGCAACCTGACCTTCTAATCTCAAGATCCTTACTATTTATACCTTCTTACCTTCTTAGAGGTGAGTTTTATAACCCCCTTCTCATATAATTCTTACTACATGCTAAAAACGCATGCTTCTAAGTTTAAAATCGACGATCTCCATCTCTTTTTACCATGTTCTTCTAGGGTTTTGGTTTCTTGCTATTTTACCTTCTCTAGAAGCTCTAGTTTGGTTACCTATGCAACTTCAAACTTGATCTTGGGTCAAATGGTGTTTTATCCCTCTCCCTCTCTCTTCGCTTATCTCGATCGGTTTGATGATGTGGCAATTTCCTATTGGTCAGTTTTGAGAAATTCATAACTATTTATTCCCTTGTCAAAAAAAAAATATGTTTTGAACTTCAAAAAACGTGCTCTTTCTAAAAAAAATAATCCTAAGGTTTTGTTTTGAGTTTTGTCACAAAGATTTTTTTAGAAAATGAATTAAATACCTGAAAATCACCAAAAATACACTTTAACCTTCATAACTCCAAAATATGCACAATTATATGTTTTCTTAATTAGAAGAACCTAACTAGATCAATGGTGATGTTTTCAAAGTCTAAATTGAAGTTTTGTGCAAAAAGTTGAAAATAGGGGTTTTGTTTACATTAATGCATATAACATACCCTAATACATGGTTATATATTAGAATAGGAGAAATTGGTCTTGGACTCAATAAAGTGATGAAAGTTCATAATTGATATAACTAAGAGAGGTATGTGAAAATCCTATTTATGTATGTGCAAATCCTTTTTATGTATGTGCAATCCCTCTTTATGTATGATTGCATCCCACATTATTTCTATATCGAGCAATTTCTAATTCTTCACTCTAAATGTATGATGTATCCCCTATTCTTCTAAGTTGAGCAATTCACCTATGCTTATTCATTCTCTTTGTCCTGTGGAGATTAGGCTATACACAATGTCTTTTCTTTTGACAATCATGGTTCATGTGACCTACCTTATTTGATATTGATCATGTGGTCATGGATATTCTTTTAAACTCTTATCTTATGCCTTGTTCATGTTGGAACTCTAAAAGATGACATGTGATGTATTTTGCCCACTTATGAGGTGGATGTATATGTTGGTCACTTATGTGGTGACTAGTTTTTATATTCTGACTATACTTTCTACTTACCTCTACATTTAACATGCTATGTGATTCAGTAGCACTAGAGTAGTGTAATTGCATTGGTTTTTATGGCAGATGTGTTATTTCCTGCCAAGCAGATGTGATATTTCCTGCTCTTTTGGGATGGAAAGGAACCTCATACCCATGGAAAGATGTGTAATTTTTTGGCCCATGTTTTATATATTTGGGAGATTGGTAGTATTCCTATCTCTATCAGATTTCAAGTTTATGAGACTTGGCCTCCTTTGTGTTTATATCATTCTAGGGCTATGCTTATCCTACATGCATGCATGTTGATGGTGATTGTAGAGGTGTGTGCCCTACTTTCTTTACATGTTCTAGTATGACACAACTTTACTATTTTAATTATGGCAAGTATCTCTTTTGTTATTGAAAATCATTTCTCTTGATATCCATTTAGGTGGTCCTTATCCTTTCTATAGGAAGCCTTTTATATTTAATGTCCATTATTCCATATATTGCTGAATTTCCTATTTAGTAAGCACATACCAACCTTTACTGATGTCATATATTTTCTCTTCTGGCTGGGGTATGCTTCCAACCCTAGGTGAAGGACTTGGATGATAAGGCATGAAGTTTTGGACTAGCTTAATGAGTTAAAGCTTGGAGACAAAGTTGTTATGATTTAGATTTCTCTATACTTAGATCCTTATGTTGTATCATACATGTAAACCCTTATGGGATATTATGATGTACTTTTGTAATATTTTGTGAAAATTGAATATAGTCACTATTTTTATTCCGATGCTATAATTTAGTTGTTTTGAATACCATTTATTGAAATTTGAAAATGTTACACATATTCCAGCATACCTTTGAGTGTGTTTGGAATGGATGTTTTATTCTTAAATATTTCTTTAGTAAGGGGGTGATCCCACCTCCTTACAACATGGTATCAGAGCCCATGGTAGTTAGAATCTGACTATTTCAATTTTGTCTCCCTAGTTAGAATCCTTGCCTTACCTTTAAGTGATATGTTTGCCCAAGAGTTGATGAATAGATGATGAAGGGTTGATTTAGGATCATATAGTTTCACATTAGAATAATGATGAATAGATCCTTAAAATACTTACAAGTAAAAGATGCATAAGTAACCATAGTAACTTGAGGTTGTTTAGATTGGCCTTTAGGCAGCTACTAGAACATGAAGTTGAAAGCAAAGGTGTCTAAAAAAGACCAGGGTTCGGGGGTTGGCAAGATTTTCCTCTGCACCACTAGCTTGGTTTACGAGGACTCCTGAATCCATATGATACCAGCCTGGCCTGAGATGAAATGAATTGTTCAAAATAGCATGCTTTTAGGAAATTGTAGCCTTAGACATCTATATCATTTATATTTAGGGACCCTAATATGTTTAACTAGTGTCCCAAGTGTAAAGACTTGTTTGAGGATGGATCAAGTCAACCCATAGTTCATAGTTAGCCTTTACAGTTTTTTTTGCATGATGCTTATGTAGTCAGATGTAAGGAAGTGTAGTTGAACCTTTTGTACCCAAAGAATAGTTTTGACTTAATAAGATGAATCCTTTAAGGGGTGGTGAATATGTTTTTTATTATATATGGATGTTTTGATTTCAAGGATGAAATCCCTTTAAGGGGTGGTGCACTGTAACATACTAGATCTCGGACCCTGCCCTTGAAGTTGACATTTTGGACTTAGCCAAACAAGGTTGAATATTAGACCTAATAGATGTTTAGTATGATCCAAATGAGATAATACATGAATTTATCACCCTAATGTAACCTAATATTCTAACATTAATCTTAGGTTTATAATCGATACATAAAATATGCCACATAACTCATTTTGGTGGTAATATGAAGATAAGGAACTTAATTGGATGAATAATTTAGATAATGGGCCGTTAATGGGCCATATGACATATCTCATAAAAAGAAGTCTCAAAATTGGAAACAAACTTCAAATTCGAGATCTACATATCAAAATTAGCATACATATCAAATTTCATCTAATTTGGACAACCTTGAAATATTAGGATAAGTTTAGGTGAGAGAAAATGAGTAAAAGGCATAGGTAATGAATAATGTGATTATATAACTTCAAAATATGGAAATAATGGAAAATTAATATTCAACACAACTTGTGGATGAAGTTTGGTTCAATTTGGACGTTGTTTGTGCAAGTTATGCAATTTTAGGTATATTCTGGTCTTTTCTGCAATTTACCTAATTAGGAGGCTTTCTTTACAAATTGTCACATGCATTCGAATCTTTAGATATTCCCTTACCATTATCGAGTTTTTGAACCATGGGACATCTAGTCACACCCTGGTTTGAAGGTGTTACTTTCCAACGACATTTTAGGAATTACCCTTTTTATAAATGAGCTTATCTTTAAAAGCTATCAACCAATGGGGTGTTTTCTTTGATTGGAGGACGGTGGGGATGGCCTAGAAGTCTCCATGGACTTTTTGGACCAACCTTGGATATACAGAAAGTATCTATGAACTGTCCTCTTGCATGGCAATGAAGCCTTAGCCTAAGGACACATGGAAGGTCCCATAGACACCTCATGCTTGCCCCCTTCTTTATAATGCTATGCCTACCCCTACCCACCTCCAAATCTAAGAAGAAATCCTCTCCTTCTCTTCCCCCCATATTAGATCATCATTCCTTCTATGTTTGTCCATGAAGTTTCTATCCCAAGGTAAAAGAGGATGCCTACCTTGGTGAAGAAGGCTCCTAGGGTTCCAAATTTCTCTATTTAGGATTTCTTAAGCTACTCCTTGGTGATTTTGACCAAAACTAGTAAGTATCCTCCCTTCCTTCCCTATTTTAATGATTTTAGTATTCCTTCCACCTTCCTCCAGGTCGGAACCCTAATCTTCTATGGTGAAATCCCACTTAGAGCCCTTAAACATCTCATCTCCATGCTCTTTTGCTAGGGTTTGCACCTCTAAAGTGGAGAAGGTGATGTTTGCTCAAGAAAGGAGCTTGGCTTGGAGCAACCTGATCTTCTAATCTTGGGATCCTTACTGTTTGGACCTTCTTACCTTCTTATAGGTGAGTTTTATAACCCCCTTCTCATATATTGCTTACTACATGCTTAAAACTCATGCTTCTATGTTTAAAATCGATGATCTCCATCTCTTTTTACCATGTTCTTCTAGGGTTTTGGTTTCTTGCTCTTTTACCTTCTCTAGAAGCTCTAGTTTGGTTACCTATGAAACTTCAAACCTGATATTGGGTCAAATGGTGTTTTCTCCCTCTCCCTCTCTCTTCGCTTATCTCGATCGGTTTGATGATGTGGCAATTTCCTGTTGGTCAGTTTTGAGAAATTCATAACTATTTATTCCCTTGTCCAAAAATAAAAAGAAAATATGTTTTGAACTCTAAAAAACGTGATCTTTCTAAAAAAATAATCCTAAGGTTTTTTTTTTATTTTTGTCAAAAAGATTTTTTTAGAAAATGAATTAAATACATAAAAATCACCAAAAATACACTTTAACCTTCTTAACTCCAAAATATGCAAAATTATATGTTTTCTTAATAAGAAGAATCTAACTAGATCAATGGTGATGTTTTCAAAGTCTAAATTGAAGTTTTGTGCAAAAAGTTGAAAATAGGGCTTTTCTTTACATTAATGCATATAACATACCCTAATACATGGTTATACATTTGAATAGGAGAAATTGGTCTTGGACTCAATAAAGTAAAGAAAGTTAGTAATTGATATCACTAAGAGAGGTATGTACAAATCCTATTTATGTATGTGCAAATACTATTTATGTATGTGCAATCCCTCTTTATGTATGATTGCATCCCACATTATTTCTATATTGAGAAATTCTAATTCTTTACTCTAAATGTATGATGTATCTCCTATTCTTCTATGTTGAGCAATTCACCTATGCTGATTCATTCTCTTTGTCTTATGGACATTAGCCTATACACAATGTCTTTTCTTTTGAAAATCATGGTTCATGTGAACTACCTTATTTGATATTGATCATGTGATCATGGATATTCTTTTGAACTCTTACCTTATGCTTTGTTTATGATGGAACTCTAAAATATGACATGTGATTTCTTTAGCCCACTTATGAGGTGGATGTATATGTTGTTCACTTATGTGGTGACTAGTTTATATATTCTGACTATACTTTCTACTTGCCTCTACATTTAACATTCTATGTGATTCAGTAGCACTAGAGTAGTGTAATTACATTGGTTTTTATGGCAGATGTGTTATTTCCTACCAAGTAGATGTGATATTTCCTGTTCTTTTGGGATGGAAAAGAACCTCATACCCATGGAAAGATGTGTGATTCTTGGCCCATGTTTTATATATTTGGGATATTTGAAGTATTCCTTTCTCTATCAGGTTTCAAGTTTATGAGACTTGGCCACCTTTGTGTTTATATTGTTCTAGGGCTATGAGTATCTCACATGCATACAAGTTGATGATGATTGTAGGGGTGTGTGCCCTACTTTCTTTACATGTTCTAGTATCGCACAACTTTATTGTTTTAATTATGGCAAGTATCTCTTTTGTTATTGAAAATCATTTCTCTTGATACCCATTTGGGTGGTCCTTATCCTTTCTATGGGAGGCCTTTTATATTTGATTTCCTTAATTCCATATATTTCTGAATTGCCTATTTAGTATGCACATACCAACCTTTGCTGATGTCATCTATTTTCTCTTCTTGTTGGGGCATGCTTCCAACCCTAGGTGAAGGACTTGGATGATAAGGCATGAAGTTTTAGACTAGCTTAAGGAGTTAAAGCTTGGAGACAAAGTTGTTATTGTTTAGATTTCCCTCTACTTAGATCCTTATGTTGTATCATACATGTAAACCCTTATGGTATATTATGATGTACTTTTGTGATCTTTTGGGAAAATTGAATATAATCACTATTTTTATTCTGCTTCTATACTTTGGTTGTTTTGAATACCATTTATTGAAATTTGAAAATGTTACACCTATTCCAGCATACCTTTGAGTGTGTTTGGAATGGATGTTTTATTTTTCAATTTTTCTTTCGTAAGGGGGTGATTCCGCCTCCTTACAACATGGTATCAGAGCCCATGGTAGTCGGAATCTGACTATTTCAATTTTTTCTCCCTAGTTAGAATCCTTGCCTTACCTTTAAGTGACATGTTTGCCCTAGAGTTGATCAATAGATGATGAAGGGTTGATTTAGGATCATATAGTTTCACATTAGAATAATGATGAATAGATCCTTAAAATACTTACAAGTAAAATATGCATAAGTAACCATAGTAACTTGAGGTTGTTTATCTGGGCCTTTAGGCAGCTACTGGGACACGAAGTTGAAAGCAAAGGTGTCTAGAAAGGATCAAGATTCAGGGGTTGACAAGATTTTCCTCTGCACCACTAGCTTGGTTTACGATGACTCCCGAATCCATATGATACCGGCCTAGCCTGAGATGATATGAATTGTTTAAAATAGCATGCTTTTAGGCAATAGTAGCCTTAGACATCTATATGATTTATCCATCTATATTATTTATCTTTAGGGACCCTAATATGTTGAACTAGTCTTCCAGGTGTAAAGACTTGTTTGAGGATGGAAAAGAGCAAGTTAACCCATAGTTCATAGTTAGTCTTTACAAGTTATATTTTTTTTGCATGATGCTTATGTAGTTGGATGTAAGGAAGTGTAGCTTAACCTTTTGTACCTAAAGAATAGTTTTGACTTAATAAGATGAATCCTTTAAGGGGTGGTGAATACGTTGTTTTCTTATATATGGAGGTTTTGGTTTCGATGACAAAATCCCTTTAAGGGGTGGTGTGCTGTAACATACTAGATCTCGTACCCTACCCTGGAAGTTGACATTTTAGACTTATCCAAACGAGGTTGAAGGTTAGATCTAAATAGATGTTTAGTATGATCCTAATGAGCTAATACATGGATTTGTCACCCTAATGTAACCTAATATTCTAACATTAATCTTAGGTTTATAATGGATACATAAAGTATGCCACATAACTCATTTTGGTGGTAATGTGAAGATAAGGAACTTAATTGGATGAATAATTTAGATAATTGTATGTTAATGGGCCATATGACATATCTCATAAAAATAAGTCTCAAAAGTGGAAACAAACTTCAAATTCAAGACCTACATATCAAAATTAGCATACATGTCAAATTTCATCTAATTTGGACAACCTTGAAATATTAGGATAAGTTTAGGAGAGAGAAAATGAGTAAAAGGCATAAGTAATGAATAATGTGATTATATAACTTCAAAATATGGAAATAATGGAAAATTAATATTCAACACATAACTTGTGTATGAAGTTTGGTCCAATTTGGATGTTGTTTGTGTAAGTTATGCAATTTTAGGTACATTCTAGACTTGTCTACAATTTACCCAATTGGGAGGTTTTCTTTGCAAATTGTCACATGCATTCGAATCTTTAGATATTCCCTTACCATTCTTGAGTTTTTGAACCATGGGAACCTAGTTGCACCTTGGTTTGAAGGTGTTAATTTCCAAGGGAATTATAGGGATTACCCTCTTTATAAATGAGCTTATCTTTAAAAGCTATCAACCAATGGGGTTATTTCTTTGATTGGAGGATGGTGGGGATGGCCTAGAAGTCTCCATGGAATTTTAGGACCGACCTTGGATATACAAGAAGTCTCTATGAGCTATCCTCTTGCATGGCCATGAAGCCTTAGCCTAAGGACACATGGAAAATCCCATAGACACCTCATGCTTGCCCCCTTCTTTATAAAGCCATGCCTACCCCTTCCCACCTCCCAATCTAAGAAGCAATCCTCTGATTATCTTTCTCCCATCTTAGATCATCGTTCCTTATATGTTTTGCCACAAAGTTTCTATTCCAAGGTAAAAGAGGGTGCCTACCTTGGTGAAGAAGGCTCATAGGGTTCCAAATTTCTCTATTTAGGATTTCTTAAGCTCCTCCTTGGTTATTTTGACCAAAACTAGCAAGTATCCTCCTTTCGTTCCCTATTTTCATGATTTTAGTCTTCCTTCCACCTTCTTCCATTTAGAAACCCTAGTATTCCATGGTGAAACCCCACTTAGAGCCCTTAAACATCTCATCTCCATGCTCTTTCGCTAGGGTTTGCACCTATAAAGTGGATAAGGTGATCTTTGCTCAAGAAAGGAGCTTGGCTTGGAGCAACGTGACCTTCAAATCTCGGGATCCTTGCTGTTTGGACCTTCTTACCTTCTTAGAGGTGAGTTTTATAATCCTCATCTCATATATTGCTTACTGCATGCTTAAAACTCACGATTCTATGTTTAAAATCGATGATCTCCATCTCTTTTTACCATGTTCTTCTAGGGTTTTGGTTTCTTGCTATTTTACCTTCTCTAGAAGCTCTAGTTTGGTTACCTATGCAAATTCAAACCTAATCTTGGGTCAAATGGTGTTTTCTCCCTCTCCCTCTCTCTTCTCTTATCTCGATCAGTTTGATGATGTGGCAATTTCCTGTTGGTCAGTTTTGAGAAATTCATAACTATTTATTCCCTTGTCCAAAAATAAAAAGATAACATGTTTTGAACTTTGAAAAAAATGTGCTCTTTCTAAAAAAAATAATCCTAAGGTTTTGTTTTGAATTTTATCAAAAATATTTTCTTAGAAACTGAATTAAATACATAAAAATCTTCAAAAATACAATTTAACCTTCATAACTCCAAAATATGAAAAATTATACGTTTTCTTAATCAAAAGAACCTAACTAGATCAATGGTGATGTTTTTAGAGTCTAAATCGAAGTTTTGTGCAAAAAGTTGAAAATAGGGGTTTTCTTTACATTAATGCATATAACATACCCTAATACATGGTTGTACATTGGAATAGGAGAAATTGGTCTTGGACTCAATAAAGTGCTGAAAGTTAGTAATTGATATCATTAGGAGAGGTATGTGCAAATCCTATTTATGTATGTACAAATCCTATTTATGTATGCGTAATCCCTCTTTATGTATGATTGCACCCCACATTATTTCTATATTGAGCAATTTCTAATTCTTCACTCTAAATGTATGATGTATCCCCTATTCTTCTATGTTGAGCAATTCATCTATGCTTATTCATTCTCTTTATCCTATGAACATTATCCTATGCACAATGTCTTTTCTTTTGAAAATCATGGTTCATGTGAACTACCTTATTTAATATTGATCATGTGATCATGGATATTCTTTTGAACTCCTATCTTATGCTTTGTTCATGACGGAACTCTAAAAGATGACATGTGATGTCTTTTGCTGACTTATGAGGTGGATGTATATGTTGGTCACTTATATGGTGACTAGTTTATATATCCTGACTATACTTTCTACCTGCCTCTACATTTAACATGCTATGTGATTCAGAAGCACTAGAGTAGTGTAATTACATTGGTTTTTATGGCAGATGTGTTATTTCCTGCCAAGCATATGTGATATTTCCTACTCTATTGGGATGGAAAGGAACCTCATACCCAGGGCAATATGTGTGATTCTTGGCCCATGTTTTATATATTTGGGAGATTGGCAGTATTCCTTTCTCTATTAGGTTTCAAGTTTATGAGACGTGGCCGCCTTTGTGTTTATATTGTTCTAGGGCTATGCTTATCTCACATGCATGCAGGTTGATGATGATTGTAGGGGTGTGTGCCCTACTTTCTTTACATGTGCTAGTATGGCACAACTTTATTGTTTTAATTATGGCAAGTATCTCTTTTGTTATTGAAAATCATTTCTCTTGATACCCATTTGGGTGGTCCTTATCCTTTCTATGGGAAGCCTTTTATATTTGATGTCCTTTATTCCATATATTGCTCATTTTCCTATTTAGTATGCACATACCAGCCTTTGCTGATGTCATCAATTTTCTCTTCTTGCTGGGGTATGCTTCCAACCCTAGGTGAAGGAGTTGGATGATAAGGCATGAAGTTTTAGACTAGCTTGAGGAGTTAAAGTTTGGAGATAAAGTTGTTATGGTTTAGATTTCCCTCTACTTAGATCCTTATGTTGTATCATACATGTAAACCCTTATGGGATATTATGATGTACTTTTGTAATCTTTTGTGAAAATTGAATATAGTCACTATTTTTATTCCGCTGCTATACATTGGTTGTTTTGAATATCATTTATTGAAATTTGAAAATGTTACACCTATTCCAACATGCCTTTTAGTGTGTTTGGAATGGATGTTTTATTCTTCAATTTTTCTTTAGTAAGGGGGTGATCCCGCCTCCTTACATACTGAATATGGTCATCGTTTGCTACTGGTATTCCAGTGTAGCACAAGACCTGAGTTATAGCTCGGTAAGTCGAGCATGATGTAAGGAACTTATAGGTGACCGTGAAAAGTGGAGTTTGATCATATATTTTCAGTAATGATCATGTCTTGGAGTTGTAGTTTGAGCTCTTTGTAGAATGGTCAGGGGAAGGAGGAGTCCCTGGGGAAAAACCACTCTTCAACCCATGCTACCACAATAGACAGATTATATTCGTATGAGTATTATTGTCTTATAGGTACCTATTTGATTTTACTGGTACTTTTTCTTTGGTGAGGGTTAGATGTCCAATATGCCCTATCACGCCTAGTTGACCAATAACTGGATGTGAGGGAACATTTGTCAATGGAGGCAATCTTTTTCATTTTACTTTATTTTGTAAATATAAAATGATTTAAACTACAAAAATCAATAACTAATTAATTTCTTGTTAGATAAATATAAAATTATATATTTTTGAAATCAAAAAATTATTTCTGATTTAATGGAATAGTTCTTGGAGGCTGATTCTAAGGTTTTAGTAAAGTGAATTTTTAGGGTTTAAGAATTAGATGATTTAATTATGACCCTAATATTCATGTATATAATTGTTAGGAGGTGACTTTCTCTGAGTCTGAACCTTAGGAGTATTGTGGGAGTAATTAGGCTTGATTGTGAGGTATGTGCAACTCTATTTTATGTTGGACATTTTAAATGACTAAAAACCATAATTCCTATAATGAGGCATTCTTTTTTATAAACTTTCTTTTTGACTCAAATGAACATTTATAATTCTTGTTTATTGGGTTTGTAAACCCCTTACCATGTTATCATTTATTGTGCTAAAGATTTATTGAAATGTGATTATGATTGAACCAAACTAGCTTGCCACTCTATTATGTGTGCAATGTATTAGACTAGTTATCTATTGTAGATGCTTATGCATAACCCATTAGGACACATATGTTTCCACTCGTGGTGTTCCTTTTTGCACTCTTATTATGTATAACTGGGCACACCTATTTCTGCCCTTGTTGTATATATATTTGGGCACATCTAGTTCTTCTCTGTGTGCATTTGTTCTGCCCATTTTTAGGCCAAAGGCTCAGTGGTGTCTTGGCCATACATAGGTACACTTAGTCTATACTGAATTGCATGCAAATTGTTTTACTTTATGAGTTGTGAGATGTTAAATGGCAAGAATTTATTCATCTCTTTTGGCACTCGAGTTTTATGCCTCATTCTTTTGTTAACACTTCTCTTGAACTTACCTAGATTTATATATCCCCCTCTCGAGGGAACACCCTCTTTTGTACTTCATATCCCTAAATTGCCAAATTATTTTATGTTATGCACATATAAAAGTGTTACCTAACACATACCATTTTTATGTCTATTTTCTGGGTAGTTCCCAAGCCACCAGGAGAGTAGCCGTTAGCTGAGCAGGCACTTGTGGACCAGGGCCTTGAGGAGCAGGCTGTCTAGGAGTAGTACACAAGAACAACATTCTGAGATGTCTAGTTTTCTCATTACTTCCTACCCTTATTACATGAGATACTAGTTCTCTTTTGGTTTATTGTCTTTTAGACTACACATGGACATTTTATGAACTCTTTTAAACTCATGCAATGATTTTGTTTCTTTTCCACTGCTTAAACACATTGTTGCTTGATGTCCATGTTATTTTGGAAAATATTATGCAATCTTTCCTTTTATATGGTGTGGATTTTGTTGGATTGGGTTGTTTATTATTATTCAAAATTAAATTAAGGAGTGGCTTCCCTCTTGGGTCCCACTCTTTGCAACATTGTATCCGAGCTAAAAGCAGTCAGTAACTAGATATCTTAGAATTATAATATTAGGATTTTATTGTTGTCTTCTTGGTATTTCAGGAGGGGCAACTATTTTGGGAACAACAAGTCCTCTCAAATCACAGGATTACCAGACTGGGTTAATACCCATTTTCAAGTGTAGTTTGGGATGCCACCAATGGACATGCTATTGTTTACTCCTTTCATGCAGGGAAATACTAGAGGACGATCGGTGGTCCCCGTGCCACCTCTTTCATCCATTTATCCTCTGCCCAACCTCACACCCAAATAGGAGTTGACATTTGTAGATCAAATTCTTTCTTATACATTAATGGGTTGGGCCAATTCTAGTTTTGGGGTAGAAAAATCTGAGGAGTATTCCCTGATTGAGTTCATCAAGATGTAGTTGCCTTACTTCAAGTGTAACACCCCTGACCTGGGTTATGAACTAACCCTAGGTGTTTTGCTTAAAATTATGATAGAGGCTTGTGGTTAACCCTTGATATGTCATTAAAGCTTTAGAAGAATCTATATTTTCATTTCTGCCCTTTTTGAACAATGTTGTAAGATTGTTTTGTTTAATAGGGACCTATGTTCCTAAATGTAACGTCTATCTCGAGAAAACAAGATTAACTAATGCGGAAGCGTTCACTAAGCAGCGGATTACCAAAAATCACTAAAAATCAAAACTTTTTGTGAAGAGATCTTTAAATGGTAAAGATTTTTCATAAAGCAACATGATAAGTTATTTACAAATTGATCCATCAGTACATCTCTGTAAGGTCATATCTCGAGGTTACAATCATCAACTACCATTTTAACTATATAAGGCAAGATACAAAAATCTCGAGGTACTGGACCAAAAACTCGAAGGCACTAACTATTACTCAGAGGACCTGAGAGTACAGAGACGACACATAGGACTCTAAATACATATATACATGGCATAACAGCCAGTGTCTCCACCTGAAACTTCACTGCTGTCCCTGGTACTGTTGATGCTGCCCTTCACCTATTGAAGGATTTCTGCCTCCTCGCCCACATCCACCTAAAAATATGTTTCCCACGGGGTGAGACAATTATAAAATTGTCCCAGCGAGAGATATAACTCTTCGCCAGAAACATAATTATTGCAGCTTAAGAGAATAAATGTACACAAAGAAGTTATATTTGTCTGGGAGTAATTAAAACAATGTTCAACAGATTAAACCATTCTTCCTATTAAAGCAATACAGCTATAATTTGATAAACCCATATGTCATTTATCTTTTAAGAAATAGAACAACATGTATGTCATTTATTTACTATAAAGCCATTATTACAACACTAACTCTCTTCAGACTTAGATCATATATCTAATGTCTGACATTATTATTGGGGAGTCATGGCCTGTAGCCATACTTTCTCTCACAAAGTGTTAGGATCTCGATTCCTCAACTTATCAAGTACCTTTCTAAATTTATCATCATGATTATAGAATCTAGGTACTTGAACTCATAATTTACCATTCACTAGGTATCTTAGCATATCATTATACTTGAAGCATGTAAAGTAATTTCAATACATAAGATATCATAATCCTTACCTGGATATGATCACCTCTTTATGAAAACCTGCATGATCAATATTTACTAATAACATGCATATTGTATCATAACAGCACAATATAGGTTCTTCTCAAATTATATATGTGATACCACGACCGTTCTACCTTGCACGGTCATGCAACAAAGGACTCACCACAACTGTGTCATAATACCATTGCTGGATTCTAGGGTTAGGATTCTCATTTAATCCAAAAAGAGTTATTCCACTTCTTAACTAGATTAGGAATAGTGATTCCTATATCATTTCTCAATCATGGAGTTTCATGCTTAAAAGCATAACTCAGAATTAGGGTTACTTGTTCATATCATCACATCTCCCTATATTAGGGTTTACTATTCACATAGCATCACATTACCCTAGATTAGGGTTTACTATTCACATAGCATCGCATTACCCTAGATTAGGGTTTACTATTCACATAGCATCGCATTACCCTAGATTAGGGTTTACTATTCACATAGTAGTGAATTGAGATCATACCATCATTATGTATGAAGATTACTTCCATTCATGTCTTCACTTAGGTTAAGATTCATTGATCATCATAATTAGGGTTTCTATGATCCCATTGTAAAGGATCATACCCTAATTATGTGTATTCATACATGTTGGAAGTATATTACCTGATTCTCATTCATATTAGGAGTCTTCTCTCCCCTCTTATTATTAGATGATGTTTACATCTCTTATGATTAGGTTAGGTCAATTCAACCTTGATAACATAAGTCACATTATTACTACAATGTTCACTAGGGTTTGCTTGATCAAGAGGTGTTGACTACTTAAACCCATCAAGGGTACTTTAGTAATGTTCACCATTCATCATAACATGATTCAATCAACTAATTACTTGTTCCCTTAATGTCTTTAGATATCATTAGGATTTAGATTAATCAACCATTAAACCATCTAAGCCTTTAAAGCATTAAGCAATCTTGACCTTAAAAGATCCCAAACAGTTTTGCACTTTCAACCTCCAAATGGTTTGAAACCGCATGAACATCAAACGGTCTTGAGACCATTTGGTCCCAAACGGTCTTGAGACCGTTTGGTCTCAAACGGTCTTGAGACCGTTTGGTCCAAACACCCTCAAAACCGCATGGACCAAAAAGTGTATTAATACTTCCAATTGAGTTAGGGTTTTCAATGTTGAACCCCTCAATCGTTCATGCCATGGTTAACCATTTATCAATTGAGCCAATTAAGTTAATACTCAACTGATGTGACCCTCAATTAATCCTCAATTGATCACCAATTAGGGTTTGGATGGATTGGATTAGGGTTGGAATCGATCATCCTTCAATACTAATCAATGTAAGACTAGTTACTTAGAAACCATAGAACCATCATCCAAAATGGGTATGACCTGACCACAAACGGTCTTGAGGTCGTTTGGATGACCTCAAAACGGTCTTGAGACCGTTTTCCCATCATATCACCAAAATCCAAGTCAACCAATTAAGGTTTGGATCATTGGATTGATCACCAAAACAGCAATTGATTACACTTTAACTTAATAACAATGGATCATCAATTGCTTAACCATACTCACCCCTAGACCTCCAAACGGTCTTGGGTGACCTCCAAACGGTCTTGAGACCGTTTTGATGAGCTCCAAACGGTCTTGAGACCGTTTGGCTCATCCAACCCTTGGATTCTAGTGAAATTCTATCAAGGATTGGTCTATCGAGTTGATCAACAAATCAACACTTAATTGTAATATGATTTGGTACCTTTGGACCTTCAATTGGTCAACTATACTTAACCCCAGACCTACAAACGGTCTTGGGTGATCCCCAAACGGTCTTGAGACCGTTTGGGTGATCCCCAAACGGTTTTGAAACCTTTTGGGCCAATCAACCCAAAACATCATCTCTTTCACTTGCAAAAACAATATTTAGCCGATTAGGGTTCATACCACATCTTTGGATCTTCAAACACATGACCATACTTCACCCTAGACCTCCAAACGGTCTTGGGTGACCCCCAAACGGTCTTGAGACCGTTTGGATGATCCCCAAACGGTCTTGAGACCGTTTGAGCTAATCAACCCAAAATCTCAAATTAACGCATTGGAATTTCAGCACTAATTTCAATTAGGGTTTGCCCAATTGATTAGCCTTCAACTCATGATTCCTTGAGAATTAACCCCTAACATTTGGTGAGTTATTAACCAACATAATTAGGAACAGTAATATCAAACGGTCAATGCTTGGTCAACACACTCAAACGGTTTTGAAACCGTTTTCCCAAAAAGGTCAAGTTAATCAGGTTGAAAATCAGCACTTAATCCAATTAGGTTTATCTAATTGATTAGCCTTCAACTCTCTATTCCTTGGGAGTTAACACATAAAATTTGGTGAGTCATTAACCAACATCATTAGGAACAATAATCTCAAACGGTCAATGCACTCAAACGGTTTTTAAACCGTTTTCCCAAAAAGGTCAAGTTAATCAGGTTGAAAATAAGCACTTAATCCAATTAGATTTACCTAATTGATTTGCCTTCAACTCACGATTCCTTTGGAGTTAATCCCTCAAATTTGGAGGGTTATCAACCAACATAATTATGAACAGGAATCCCAAACGATCAACCATTTTTCAACTCAAACAAATGGTCTTGGAGACCGTTTGCTCCAACCGACCTTGTGAAACCGTTTGCCCCTCAAACAGTTTTGCAAACCCCCAAACGGTTTTGCAAACCGTTTGGCCAAGGGTGCAAGACCGTTTGCTAAAGTAACATTGGTATTCACGCCCCCTTCTTCTACCTCCAGATCCATGTCTGTTCTTCATGGTTTTAGTTGCAAGAAAGCAAGGAAGGATGGGGGAAAGAAGAACAAACTACTTTTGCAAGAAAGAAAGATGCATAACAAAGTTTAAGGGTTTAGAGTTATAAAACCCGCCTTAGAATCTGATCTAGAGATCCAAGATCCGTAGCTTTAATGGTGGCTTGAGCTCCAGGGGTCGTCCAAGGTCCTTTCTTCAAGAATTGGATGGAGAAGATGGCTAGAAGCAAGAGTTGTGTAAGGAATACTAGCAAACCAACCTTGTAATGGAATTTCCTCCATGAATCCGAGCTAGAAGATGACCAAACTTACCTAGATCAACTTGGTCGTCCTCTTCTGCTCCTAACCTCCTCCTTAGTTGGTCCAAAGAAAAAGGATGAGAAGAGGAAATGAAAGGAACGATCCCTTGATTGTGGAAAGAGCTTGCTTATATATTTTTGGGCATATTTCCAAGGCAATGATAATTACTTCTTCTCTTTTACATCTATATCCTCCACACCCCTATCCTACTTATTTTCCACGTTCCTCCATTGTTATAACATGAAAACTTATCTCTCAACCTTGGTTTAGAGGAAAAGAAGCCAAACACTTTATTAAGTCATACATATATAAGGGTCATTTTGCATACATCTTGATTATTCAATTATAATGATTATCCTTCTTATATGGTTACTCAAATGAGGTGCCCCCTCATTTTCTTTACTCCACTTGATGCTAAAAATCATGATAGGTACTCTAGAGGGTATATTTTACATGTTGCACCCTATGTTTTGGGTAAATTGCACTTTACACCAAAACTAGGTTTTAAAGTACAAGGATTGCTCTACAAGCTATATTTTGGTGCCCAAGCTTGGGGAATCCATATCACCACATCATATTCATTATTATGATGTCTCATCATCAGAGGAACATCTTAACATGTGAAATTTGCAAGTTAACCCCTCTAATTGGGTAATTTGCACATAGGTCCCTATTAAACAAAACAATCTTACAACATTGTTCAAAAAGGGAAGAAATGAAAATATAGATTCTTCTAAAGCTTTAATGACATATCAAGGGTTAACCACAAGACTCTATCATAATTTTAAGCAAAACACCTAGGGTTAGTTCATAACCCAGGTCAGGGGTGTTACAAATTATAAACCCCTAACAAGGATTTCGTCCCCGAAATCCCAGGAAAAGGAAGGGCATATTATTCATTAGTAAGGCCCTCAAGTTTCCCCATATTATCTCAAAATTATGATGATATTATGGATTTGTAATTCACACAAAGTCCCTTTCATTAATTACTTCTTATCACTGTTTATGTTTATGCAAAGCATAAACCCCTAACATAAGGTGTCCATACTTTTTGAAAGGAAGAAGCATAAAAGAACATTCTTCTAGTATCACCCAAGAATGTTTACCAAAAGAGAAACGTACATACCTTAACACAGATAATTCACTTAGCAATCCTTTATTTATTTGAAATAGTTCACTAAGAAAGTTTGCTAATCAATTAATTTGGAAATATTCACTGAGAAGATTCACTAAGCAATTTGTCTTGGAAGATTTCACTAAGTAAATTTACTAAGTATGTTGTCTCAAAAGCTTTCACTGAAGGAGTTCATTGAGTATGCTTACTAAGTATATTCACTAAGTATTCACTGAGGAAATTCACTGAGTATGTTCACTAAGTATTCACTGAGGAAGTTCACTGAGTATATTCACTAAGTACTCACTAAGGAAGTTCACTGAGTATATTCACTAAGTATTCACTAAGGAAGTTCACTGAGTATATTCACTAAGTATTCACTGAGGAAGTTCATTGAGTATATTCACTAAGTATTCACTGAGGAAGTTCACTGAGTATATTCACTAAGTATTCACTGAGGAAGTTCACTGAGTATATTCACTAAGTATTCACTAAGGAAGTTCACTGAGTATATTCACTAAGTATTCACTGAGGAAATTCACTGAGTATATTCACTAAGTATTCACTGAGGAAGTTCACTGAGTATATTCACTAAGTATTCACTAAGGAAGTTCACTGAGTATATTCACTAAGTATTCACTAAGGAAGTTCACTGAGTATATTCAGTAAGTATTCACTGAGGAAATTCACTGAGTATATTCACTAAGTATTCACTGAGGAAGTTCACTGAGTATATTCACTAAGTATTCACTGAGGAAATTCACTGAGTATATTCACTAAGTATTCACTGAGGAAATTCACTGAGTATATTCACTAAGTATTCACTAAGGAAGTTCACTGAGTATATTCACTAAGTATTCACTGAGGAAATTCACTAAGTATATTCACTAAGTATTCACTGAGGAAGTTCACTGAGTATATTCACTAAGTATTCACTGAGGAAATTCACTGAGTATATTCACTAAGTATTCACTGAGGAAATTCACTGAGTATATTCATTTATAAGTTTCACTTAGCTTTTCTCATTAATTTCCTTATACTCTCTAGATTGTTTCAGAATAATTACCTGATCAGAGTAATAAAAAAGATAACAATCTAAGAGTTTCATACTTGCCTTATCTACAATAACCATATACCTGGCCAGGGTATATAAGTATTGAGATTAGGTAGTATGTATTTTACTTATCATCATATTCCTCATTTTTTTTCATTATACACACAAGATTTACCATACTAGATTATTCTTCAGGTATCACCTCTATATCTCATCTTTTAATACACAATTAAGGGAGATTATAAATTGTTTTAAAGAATACGGAGTAAGATATAAGTTCTTATCTCCCTTGTGTCCTTCTAAAACTTAGTCAAAGGAATTCAAAAATAGCTAATTTTCGTATCTTTAACACATAGAATCCTGATATGAAATATCAAAACAAAACTTATTTCATCTGACCTGTCTGGGATGTCTTTCCACATCCTCTATTATTATATTGCCTCCCTTGTGAGCCTTGCAGACTCTGTCCTTGAGGTTGAGTCATTATTGTATTCCTATATGGAAAATCCTTTGCCAGATGTCCCGGTTGTCTACATTGGTAACAGATCATGGGTGCAAGGTGTCTATACGATCCAGTTACCGATGTTGATGCTATGTCAGAAGGTCTTCTTGGTATACTACTATGATCCCTACTTCCACTTGACATCCATTGTGTCTGGGTAGGAAATCCTGATATTGTTATTGGTATAGAAAGTCTTGGCTTCTTAAAACTTTCAGGCTTTTGATCTTGAGGCTGGGTGTACATCTTCTTACTACTTGTCTATTGTTTCTCGATTTCCGACCTCTCTATCCTTCTTACTGACTCCACAAAGGTGGAAAACCTTTCTATGTTCTCTAAGGCAGACACAGGAGTGGCTATTTCAGCGTTCAATCCCTTTTCAAAATGCCGAATTCTTTCTTCATCACTAATTGCCATCTGCGGACAAAACCACAGCAACTCCATGAACTTAGCTTCATATTCGCTAACGTTCATCTGTCCTTGTGTGATCTTCTCAAATTGAGAGATCTTCTCATCTAGATACATCTTAAGGAAGTATCTATTGACAAATTCTCGTCGGAATACCTCCCATCCTATTTCTTCGCCTGGTCTCTTATCTTCCTATACCATCCACCAATTACCAGCACTCCCTTTTAGGAGGTATACCGCATGTTTTACCTTTTCAGCTTCAGGAATATCAAGGATCCTGAAAGCCTTTTCCAGCTCTGTCAACCATAGGTCAGCATCTGCTGGGTCAGATGTACTATCATAGTCTATGGCTCCCACCCGGCGAAGTCTCTCAAAAGTCTTGCCGGCTCAATAACCTTCCTGATGGGCTGGTGCCCTAGGAGCAGATGGTGGCACCCTATCTGCTATGTGTGTTATGGCTGTCAGGAATTTATCAAATAAAGCATGGAGAGCTGGGTTTTCTATCTCAGCTGGGTCAATCTGGGGCTGTTCAGGTACATGCCCCTCCCTATTCTGGTCTCCTGCACCTCCTCCTGGTGTAGCAGTACTGCCCTCAGCAGCATGCTCTTCATGTGATCCAAACATCTTCAAGTTCTTCTTCTCCTATGAGAGCAGAAGATACTATCAGATAATCTGGAAAACACTTAGAATGGACTCAACAACCTTAGTCCTATGTCTCTGTAGACTCAGCGAACCTAGAGCTCTGATACCACTAAATGTAACGTCTATCTCGAGAAAACAAGATTAACTAATGCGGAAGCGTTCACTAAGCAGCGGTTTACCAAAAATCACTAAAAATTAAAACTTTTTGTGAAGAGATCTTTAAATGGTAAAGCTTTTTCATAAAGCAACATGATAAGTTATTTACAAACTGATCCATCAGTACATCTCTGTAAGGTCGTATCTCGAGGTTACAATCATCAACTACCATGTTAACTATATAAGGCAAGATACAAAAATCTCGAGGTACTGGACCAAAAACTCGAAGGCACTAACTATTACTCTGAGGACCTGAGAGTACAGAGACGACACATAGGACTCTAACTACATCTATACGTGGCATAACAGCCAGTGTCTCCACTTGAAACTTCACTACTGTCCCTGGTACTGTTGATGTTGCCCTTCACCTATTGAAGGATTTCTGCCTCCTCGCCCACATCCACCTAAAAATATGTTTCCCACGGGGTGAGACAATTATAAAATTGTCCCAGCGAGAGATATAACTCTTCGCCAGAAACATAATTATTGCATCTTAAGAGAATAAATGTACACAAAGAAGTTATATTTGTCTGGGAGTAATTAAAACAATGTTCAACAAATTAAACCATTCTTCCTATTAAAACAATACAACTATAATTTGATAAACCCATATGTCATTTATCTTTTAAGAAATAGAACAACATGTATGTCATTTATTTACTATAAATCCATTATTACAACACTAACTCTCTTTAGACTTAGATCATATATCTAATGTTTGACATTATTATTGGGGAGTCATGGCCTGTAGCCATACTTTTTCTCACAAAGTGTTAGGATCTCAATTCCTCAACTTATCAAGTACCTTTCTAAATTTATCATCATGATTATAGAATCTAAGTACTTGAACTCATAATTTACCATTCACTAGGTATCTTAGCATATCATTATACTTGAAGCATGTAAAGTAATTTCAATACATAAGATATCATAATCCTTACCTGGATATGATCACCTCTTTATGAAAACCTGCATGATCAATATTTACTAATAACATGCATATTGTATCATAACAGCACAATACAGGTTCTTCTCAAATTATATATGTGATACCACGGCCGTGCTACCTTGCACGGTCGTGCAACAAAGGACTCACCACGACCGCGTCATAATACCACGGCTGGATTCTAGGGTTAGGATTCTCATTTAATCCAAAAAGAGTTATTCCACCTCTTAACTAGATTAGGAATAGTGATTCCTATCTCATTTCTCAATCATGGAGTTTCATGCTTAAAAGCATAACTCAGAATTAGGGTTACTTGTTCATATCATCACATCTCCCTAGATTAGGGTTTACTATTCACATAGCATCACATTACCCTAGATTAGGGTTTACTATTCACATAGCATCGCATTACCCTAGATTAGAGTTTACTATTCACATAGCATCGCATTACCCTAGATTAGGGTTTACTATTCACATAGTAGTTAATTTAGATCATACCATCATTATGTATGAAGATTACTTCCATTCATGTCTTCACTTAGGTTAAGATTCATTGATCATCATAATTAGGGTTTCTATGATCCCATTGTAAAGGATCATACCCTAATTATGTGTATTCATACATGTTGGAAGTATATTACTTGATTCTCATTCATATTAGGAGTATTCTCTCCCCTCTTATTATTAGATGATGTTTACATCTCTTATGATTAGGTTAGGTCAATTCAACCTTGATAACATAAGTCACATTATTACTACAATGTTCACTAGGGTTTGCTTGATCAAGAGGTGTTGACTACTTAAACCCATCAAGGGTACTTTAGTAATGTTCACCATTGATCATAACATGATTCAATCAACTAATTACTTGTTCCCTTAATGTCTTTAGATATCATTAGGATTTAGATTAATCAACCATTAAACCATCTAAGCCTTTAAAGAATTAAGCAATCTTGACCTTAAAAGACCCCAAATAGTTTTGCACTTTCAACCTCCAAATGGATTGAAATCGCATGATCATCAAACGGTCTTGAGACCGTTTGGTCCAAACACCCTCAAAACCGCATGGACCAAAAAGTGTATTAATACTTCCAATTGAGTTAGGGTTTTCAATGTTGAACCCCTCAATCGTTCATGCCATGGTTAATCATTTATCAATTGAGCCAATTAAGTTAATACTCAACTGATGTGACCCTCAATTAATCCTCAATTGATCACCAATTAGGGTTTGGATGGATTGGATTAGGGTTGGAATTGATCATCCTTCAATACTAATCAATGTAAGACGAGTTACTTAGAAACCATAGAACCATCATCCAAAATGGGTATGACCTGACCCCAAACGGTCTTGAGGTCGTTTGGATGACCTCCAAACGATCTTGATACCGTTTGCCCATCATATCACAAAAATCCAAGTCAACCAATTAAGGTTTGGATCATTGGATTGATCACCAAAACAACAATTGATTACACTTTAACTTAATAACATTGGATCATCAATTGCTTAACCATACTCACCCCTAGACCTCCAAACGGTCTTGGGTGACCTCCAAACGATCTTGAGACTGTTTGGATGAGCTACAAACGGTCTTGAGATCGTTTGGCTCATCCAACCCTTGGATTCTAGTGAAATTCTATCAACGATTGGTCTATCGAGTTGATCAACAAATCAGCACTTAATTGTAATATGATTTGGTATCTTTGGACCTTCAATTGGTCAACTATACTTAACCCCAGACCTCCAAACAGTCTTGGGTGATCCCCAAACGGTCTTGAGACCGTTTGGGTGATCCCCAAATGGTTTTGAAACCGTTTGAGCCAATCAACCCAAAACATCATCTCTTTCACTTGCAAAAACAGTATTTAGCCGATTAGGGTTCATACCACATCTTTGGATCTTCAACACATGTCCATACTTCATCCTAGACCTCAAAACGGTCTTGGGTGACCCCCAAACGGTCTTGAGACCGTTTGAGTGATCCCCAAATGGTCTTGAGACCGTTTGGGCTAATCAACCCAAAATCTCAAATTAACTCATTGGAATTGCAGCACTAATTTCAATTAGGGTTTGACCAATTGATTAGCCTTAAACTCATGATTCCTTGAGAATTAACACCTAAAATTTGGTGAGTTATTAACCAACATAATTAGGAACAGTAATCTCAAACGGTCAATGCTTGGTCAACGCACTCAAACGGTTTTGAAACCGTTTGCCCAAAAGGTCAAGTTAATCAGGTTGAAAATCAGCACTTAATCCAATTAGGTTTATCTAATTGATTAGCCTTCAATTCTCTATTACTTGGGAGTTAACCCATAAAATTTGGTGAGTCATTAACCAACATCATTAGGAACAATAATCTCAAACGGTCAACTCTTGGTCAACGCACTCAAATGGTTTTGAAACCGGTTTCCCAAAAAGGTCAAGTTAATCAGGTTGAAAATCAGCACTTAATCCAATTAGATTTACCTAGTTGATTTGCCTTCAACTCACGATTCCTTTGGAGTTAATCCCTCAAATTTGGAGGGTTATCAACCAACATAATTATGAACATGAATCCCAAACGGTAAACCCTTGGTCAACTCAACCAAACGGTCTTGGAGACCGTTGTCTCCAACCGACCTTGTGAAACCGTTTGCCCCTCAAACGGTTTTGCAAACCCCCAAACGGTTTTGCAAACCGTTTGGCCAAGGGTGCAAGACCGTTTGCTAAAGTAACATTGGTATTCACGCCCCCTTCTTCTCCCTCCAGATCCATGTCTGTTCTTCATGGTTTTAGTTGCAAGAAAGCAAGGAAGGATGGGGGAAAGAAGAACAAACTACGTTTGCAAGAAAGAAAGATGCATAACAAAGTTTAAGGGTTTAGAGTTATAAAACCCACCTTAGAATCTGATATAGAGCTCCAAGCTCCGTAGCTTTAATGGTGGCTTGAGCTCCAGGGGTCGTCCAAGGTCCTTTCTTCAAGAATTGGATGGAGAAGATGGCTAAAAGCAAGAGTTGTGTAAGGAATACTAGCAAACCAACCTTGTAATGGAATTTCCTCCATGAATCCGAGCTAGAAGATGACCAAACTTACCTAGATCAACTTGGTCGTCCTATTATGCTCCTAACCTCCTCCTTAGTCGGTCCAAAGCAAAAAGATGAGAAGAGGAAATGAAAGGAACGATCCCTTGATTGTGGAAAGAGCTTGCTTATATATTTTTGGGCATATTTCCAAGGCAATGATACTTACTTCTTCTCTTTTACATCTATATCCTCCACGCCCCTCTCCTACTTCTTTTGCACGTTCATCCCTTCTTATAACATGCAAACTTATCTCTCAACCTTGGTTTAAAGGAAAAGAAGCCAAACACTTTATTAAGTCATACATATATAAGGGTCATTTTGCATACATCTTGATTATTCAATTACAATGATTATCCTTCTTATATGGTTACTCAAATGAGGTGCCCCCTCATTTTCTTTACTCCAATTGATGCTAAAAAGCATGATAGGTACTCTAGAGGGTATATTTTACATGTTGCACCCTATGTTTTGGGTAAATTGCACTTTACACCAAAACTAGGTTTTAAAGTACAAGGATTGCTCTACAAGCTATATTTTGGTGCCCAAGCTTGGGGAATCCATATCACCACATCATATTCATTATTATGATGTCTCATCATCAGAGAAACATCTTAACATGTGAAATTTGCAAGTTAACCCCTCTAATTGGGTAATTTGCACATAGGTCCCTATTAAACAAAACAATCTTACAACATTGTTCAAAAAGGGCAGAAATGAAAATATAGATTCTTCTAAAGCTTTAATGACATATCAAGGGTTAACCACAAGCCTCTATCATAATTTTAAGCAAAACACCTAGGGTTAGTTCATAACCCAGGTCAGGGGTGTTACATCAAGGGTGAAGGAGAGATAGAGATGGTGGACATGGCTGACAACTGGGTCTTGTCCATTGAGTGCACATTTGAGGGCATGGCATGCCCTCCTCATCAGAACGTCCATTTCACCTCTTATGTGTTGGATGGGATGGATTGTGTATGGTGGAATGGTGTCACCCACACCTCGTGATACATATGCCATGACATAGTGTTTCATGAGAAATATATCTGCTCTGCTGCACTCAGGAAGAGGGAGGCCGAGTTCTATAGTCTAAAACAGGAATCCTTGAGTGTCTCTGACTATGTACAACGGTTCCTGCTACTGGAGCGCTATGCCACCGAATTGGGAGAAGACCGTCATGCTACTTTGTTCTTGGAGGGGTTGTCATATCAGATTGGGTGAGCACTAGTACCTTAGCTCTCCCTCACCTTTCAACAGATGGTATATAAAGCACTAGAAGTGTAGAATTACCCTAGTTTTCAAAACTATTCACACAACAAAAACAACCAATAGGGGAGACATCCTCCTGTTGAGAGAAACTCTAGGCATACCTTTGCCCTTAATACCAAGGAAGATGAAGAAGGAAACTAGGTTATCAAAGGTACTGTGCATTTACTTCAGCAGCCTATTAAAGCTTTTTTTGATTCTAGCTTGTCATATACTTTTATAGCATCTAAGTTAATATCTATGTTAGAACTAAAACTTGAGTACATGGACCATATTTTGGATGTTAAAACCCCTAGTGGTAGGGTATGCTCTTCTTACCTAAAAATCCCTCCTATCGATCTTTGTATATCAGATAAGATGTTTGTGAAGGACTTCATACTCCTCAACATGAAAACTTTTGATGTCATCTTAGGGATAGATTGGCTGGTGAAATATGGTGTAACCTTATTCTGTAGAGAAAAGAAGGTTACATTACTACATCCAACGGGTGAGCAATTTTGTATTAAAGGTAGAAAATAGGAGTATCGACAATTCATTATCTGAGATCTTAAAGCTAAAAAGCTCATCTCTCATGGGTGCATGGCCTATTTAGCCTATGTTGTACTCAATTCAACATCTCCAGAACTCAGTGATATCAAGGTGGTTTGAGATTTTCCTGACGTATTTCCTGACAAGTTGTCTGGGCTTCCTCCTTCTCAAGATGTTGAATTCTCCATCGAACTCATACCAGTCACTCTCCTATCTTGAAGGCACCTTGTCACATGGCACTAGTAGAATTACCGAGTTGAAGATGCAGTTGCAAGAACTCCTTGACCTGGGGTTTGTACGCCCTAGTGTTTCTCCTTGAGGAGCTCCCGTTCTGTTCATGAAAAACAAAGATGGCTCATTACGGATGTGTATGGACTACCACATGGTGAACCAGGTGATAGAGAGGAATTGTTACCCCCTTCTGTGTATCGATTACTTGTTTGACCAAATGAAGATAGCAAAAATTTTCTCAAAGATGGACCTACGTAGCGGTTATTATCATATGCAAGTGAAGGATGAAGATGGTCTGAAGATGGCCTTTTGCTCACGTTACGGGCACTATGAGTTCTTGGTCATGCCCTTTGTCTTGAAAAATGCCCCTACTACCTTGATGGACTTGATGAATTGGGTATTTGGTCCCTATTTGGATAGCTTTGTGGTGGTGTTCATAGATGATGTACTTATATACTCTGAGTCAGTGGACCATAACAATGAGCATCTGTGTATAGTTCTCCAAACCCTGTGAGAGCACCAGTTGTATGCAAAGTTCTCCAAGTTCAAGTTTGGGCTGAAGGAAGTTATGTTTCTAGGCCAAGTGATCACTGCTGGCCACATTGTTGTTTACCCAACTAAAGTTGAAGTAGTGGAAAAGTGGAAATCCCCTAAGAACCCTTTAGAGATACATAGTTTTCTTGGCCTTGTGGGTTATTACCTAAGGTTTGTGCATAATTTCTCTGAGTTTCCTCTTCCTATGACAAATCTGACACACAAGGATGCAAAGTTTATTTGGTCTAGGAATGCGAGAAGAGTTTCCTGGAGCTAAAGTGATGCTTGAATTCTACACCTATTTTGGCCCTACCTGTCGAGGGTCAACCCTATGTTATCTACACTAATGCATCTTGACAAGGGTTGGGATGTGTCCATATGCAAGAAGAATGTGTGATCACCTACACGTCTCTCCAACTGAAGCTGAATGAAGGAAATTGGCCTACTCATGACCTTGAGTTGTCAGCTACAGTGCACACTCTAAAGATACAGAGACACTACTTGTATGGAGTACAGTTTGATGTCTTCTCTGATCATAAAAGTTTTCCATACTTGATGACTCAAAAGAATCTAACCTATAGAAAAGACGATGGATGGAGTACTTAAAAGATTATGACTTCACCATCACACCATCCTGGAAAAGCCAATGTCATTGCTGACACCCTAAGCAGGAAGAAGGACACGATTTGTACTTCAATCCATTGTTTCCTATGGAGGAGTATGGATCAATTATACCACTAGAGGCCTGAATTTCTAGAAGCTATCAATGATACAATAATAGACAAGCTACAAGTTCACATGGCCATCTTTTCTATTACCCCTTCCTGGATTTTTGAAGTGGTTGCTTCCTAGTTAGCTAGTTCGGAGTTGGACAAAATGAAGTCTCTAGTTGAGCAACCACACTCTACTCTGTTGGAATGAATGGTGCTATCCGCTTCCATCATAGATTGGGGATTCTTGATGTTGAAGATCTAAGGCAAAGAGTTCTGAGAGAAGCTAATGGGTCGAAGTACACAATCCATCCTGGCACAATAAACATGTACAAAGATGTTCAAAGGGGTTTCTGTTGGAGGAATATGAAGCGAGACATCACCACATTTGTTACAAAGTGCTTGACATGTCAACAAGTCAAGATAGAGCATCAATGACATGACGGCCTTCTACACCTACTTGAGATACCACAGTGGAAGTGGGAAAAGATCACTATGTATTTTGTGATTGGTTTTCCTAAATTGAAAAGTGGATATGATTCTATATGGGTTTTTGTTGATCGCCTAACCAAATTTGCCCAATTTTTGCCTTTCAAAAGTACTTCTAAGGTTTCTAACATGGCACACTTGTATGTGAACTGGATTGTTCGATTGCATGGAGTTCCAAAGGCCATAGTTTCTGATCATGACCTAAAGTTCACCTCATGTTTGTGGAAATAGATTCAAGACAAGATGGGTTCTGACCTCCATTTCAGTATAGCTTATCACCCACAAATTAACAAACAATCAGAATGGACAGTTCAAATTCTAGAGGATTTACTATGAGCTTGTATGATGGGTTGGGGAGGTTCTTGGGATAAGTATGCCGTTGTCCGAGTTTGCATACAGTGTTAGCTACCAGGAAAGCATTGGTATGCCACCATTTGAAGCACTCTATGGTCGACCTTTCTCTCCCTGATGCATTGGGATGATGTGGGAGAGTGTGCTCTAATGAAGAATGATAACATAAATATGATGACACCGATACAATTTATAAAGAAAACGATGAAGGCCACACATGACATATAGAAAAAGTATGCTAATAAGAAGAGGTCTGAAGTAAACGTCCTCGTGGGGGATTATGTGTTCTTCAAAGTTAAGCCCATTCGATCTATTTCTAGGTCAAAGGTGAAAGGCAAGTTGAGCCTGAGGTATGTGGGACCATTTTCAATCTTATATAAGATTTGAGAATGTTCTTATCGAGTAGCTCTTCCTCCTGTATATGAAAAGATTCATAATGTGTTTTACATCTCTATCCTAAAGAAGTACGTGAAGGACCCCTATCATGTTATGTCTATTGATCCCATAGATATATGATAAGATCTATCTTATGATGAGTTTCCAGTGAATATCTTGGACTCTAGAGTCAATAAGTTGAAAAGTAAGGAAATTGAACTTGTGAAGGTCCTATGGAAGTATCATGGGCTTGAATAAACTACCTGGGAGCTCAAGGATGAGATGCTACATACACACCCCTCTTTATTTGCTTGATATTTTGGGGACGAAATACTTTCTAAGGGGTGATGTGTTGTAACATACCCAAACTTAGGTAACCTCTAAATTTTCTCTTTTCCTTCCTATGCTAATGTCAATTATTGTATGTCTATGATTTTTACCATAATGGTAAGTTTGTAAGACATATGGACCATCTCCTAAACATTGAAGCGCTTGCATAAACATAGTTGAAGAATCAAATTAATAGATGTAAAATTGAGGTTGGTACTATAAATACCCCTATTGTACTTTACAAACCTAGTTGATACTCCAAAAAGTTCCTAGAGGTAATTGAAAGAGGATATTGAGGGAATTTCAAATTATGGATTGTGAATATGGTTATGGGGATAATATTTGTACACTATTATACTTAAGCCTCAAATAATTAGCTCTCACCAAAAAAATCTCAAAATGAAAAATTGATGTCATAATCATGTTCCTTATGTCTTTGTTAGCCACAATACAATATTTCAAGTTATTTGGAGTTTGTTTGCACCTTAAATTGAATGGAGAAAGAAATACATTAATTTTAACTAATTAGTTGATTAAATGCACTTTAAGTGCATTATTTTCCTGTCATGTTGGTTATTTTCCCTGATGTTGGCCTGGGGCATGTGTCACATGCTTGCTGGAGTGGTACGCCCAATCTGGGCCATCCAAAAGGGATCAAATGGAGGGGTGATGATTACCTTCCTCACATTTGTTACCACTCCCATTTCTGTCATGCGAGGCTGACAAATCAATGCCTCGTTCTATCCCATATAGTCACCTCTTAGAGTGATTCAACTCCAATTAATTATATTTCTTCACTACAAATCTATCAAACCCTAACTCATCTTTGTTGGTGTTGTCTGCACAAAATCCCCAACCTCCTTCGCAAGATAATCTCCACCATCGACAGCGTGCCTGGTTCCCCACCATAGAGATTCTCCGTGCCTCCCAGCCACCCAGAGGGGACCACACGATCCACCCTCACCAACTGAAGCCACCATTTTTGTTTGAGCATCCCTATATCACACCACCACATTCGAGGTCTTCCCATGAGCTCAGAGCCCTGTTGCACTGCCACATGCCTTCTCCCTCCAATTCTATGGTAGGTAACCATCTTGGGGTTTCTGTCTACCTATCTATTCTCTCGGTTTGAGTCGTCGTGTCTTGGATTACTGGGTCGACTAGCTCTCCATACTTCTCTTGTGCAGTCACTAGCCGTCAGGGTTGTCTATTGGGTCACAATGGGTTTTGAGATCACCAGGATAGTCTTGGGAGTTTGGGCGAGGTTATTGATGCCTTGTGTGAGTGTTTTAGTCGCTGGTACATTTCTGTTTTCCTTGTCATCATTTTTATATGTCGAGGAGTTGGGAGTTTCTTCTAGTTTTTCAACCATGGTTCTAGTTGTGGGTGGTCTAGGTGGCATCACAATGATTCAGTGTTGAGGGGTTGGCGTGGGGCAATGCCTTTGCGGGCTATTGTATAAGAAGCCCTCTCTGAGATCTTCCTCCCCTATTTTTCCTGTTGCTACAACTCCTCCTCATATCCTATTCCCTCTGGATTAGACTTAAGACTCTAATTTCCAATAGTCTTATGTGTGCTAACTTCTTGACTTGGACACTCTAACCATGATTGATGTTTGCTGTTGGTGTTCTAGTGTGACAAAAGACCTGAGTTATAGCTCGGTAAGTTGAGCGGGATGTGAGGCACTCATTGGTGACCGTGAAAAGTGGAGTTCGATTGAGGATTTTTGGTAATGATCGGGTCTTAGAGCTGTAGTTTGAGCACTTAGTAGCGTGGTCGGGGGAAAGAGGAATCCTTGGGGGAAAACCCCTCTTCCACCCATGTTACCACAATAGACATATTAGATTCATATGGGTATTATTGTCTTATGGGTACCTATTTGATTTAACCAGTGCTTTCTTTGGAAAGGGTCAGATGTCCCATATGCCCTATCACACCTAGTTGATCAATAATCAGATGTGAGGGCATATTGGTGAATGGAGGCAGTCTTTTAATTTTACCTTATTTTGTAAATAAAAAAGATTTAAACTACAAAAATCCATAAATAATTAATCACTTATCATATAAATATAAAATTAAATATTTTTGATCAAAGAATTATTTCTAATTTAGTGACATAGTTTTCAGAGGATTATTCTGAGGTTTCAGTAAGGTGAATTTTTAGGGTTAAAGAATTACTTGATTTGATTATGACCCTAATATTCATGTATCTAATTTGTAGGAGGTGACTTTTCCTGAATCTGAACCTTAAGAGTATTGTGGGACTAATTAGGCTTGGTTGTGAGGTATGTTCAATTCTATTTATGTTGGGCATTTTAAATGACTAAAAACCCATGATTCCTATAATGAGGCATTCTTTTGTTTAAACTTTCTTTTTGCCTCAAATGAACATTTCATCATTCTTGTTGACTGGGTTTGTAAACCCCCTGACATGTTATCCTTTGTTGTGCTAAATATTTCTTGAAATATGATTATGAATAAACCAAACTATCTTGCCACTCTATTATGCATGCATTGTATTAGACTAGTTATCTATTGTAGATGCTTATGCATAACCATTAGGAAGTGTCTATTTTTGTTTGGTGTGTGCCTTTTTTGACCCTTATTATGTATAATTGGGCACGTCTATCTCTGCCCTTGTTGTACATATATTTGGGAACATCTATTTCGACCCTGGGTGTGTCTATTCTGCCATTTTTAGGCTGAAGACTCAGGGGTGTCTTAGCCCTACATTGGTAGACTTAGTCTATACTGAATTGCATGCAATTTTTTTTTATTTATGAATTGTGAGATGTTAAATGGCAAGAATTTATTCATCTCTTTTGGAACTAAAATATATGCCTCATTCTTTTGTTAAAAGTTCTCTTGAACTTACCTATATTTATATAGCCCCCAATTGAGGGAACACCTTCTTTTGTACTTCATATCCCTAAAATTTCCAATTATATGTTATGCACATATACTAGTTTTTACTAACACATACCATTTTTATGTCTATTTTTTGGGTTGTTTCCAAACCACCCAGGAGAGAAGATGTTAGCTGAGCAGGCAGTTGTGGACTAGGGCCTTGAGGAGCAGGCTGCCCAGGAGTAGTGCACAAGAGCAATATTTTGAGATTTTGATGTTGCTCACTACTTCCATCCCTTGTTCGATGAGATAGTAGTTCTTTTTTGGTTTATTGTCTTTCAGACTACACATGGACATTTTATGGACTCTTTTAGACTCATGTATAATTTAGTTTCTTTTCCGTCGCTTAAACACACTGTTGCTTGATGTCCATTTTATTTTGTAAAATATTATGCAACCCTTCCTTTTATATGATGTGAATTTTGTTGGATTGGGTTGTTTATTATTATTCAAAATTGAAAGTAAGGAGTGGATTCCCTCATGGGTCCCACTCTTTACAATAGGGCTAGTTTGATAGTCTAATTTTTTAATTATAAAAATACATTTTTTAGGGTCATATAATTTCCATAAACTTTACCCTAATTTCATATATGCATTTAATAGGTGTCTTGTGACTCAGATATGGAACTAGAACTTGATCTATATCTAGACTCTATCTGAGGTATATTGCATGCCCTAAATTCTATATTAAGAAATATACCCATCTTTTACCTCTCCCGCTCCTTTGAGACTTACTATATACTCTTCTCTCTCTTTTGATATGTTGGCTCATATGAGTAATTATATGTTGATGTCGATCTTCTAGTCTTCCTAAATTTTTAAATATGTTTGTTGGACTTTAGAGTGATATCCTACACATATTATTTAATGATGTAACCCTAAAATATTGTGATGACTGTTGTACCCACTTTTGTGGTGGATGTTTTATATTATCCATTTGTGTGATGAAAATCTCATTGAATATATTTTGTGACTATACTTTCACTTGCCTCTACATTAATGCATTCTTGTTGATTATGTAACCTTAGAGTTATAAAATGATTTGGTTTTTATTCCCTCTTGTGATATAATTAGGCACTGAGGCTTTAGTCCTCATGTCATGCACTGAGGTCTTAGTCCTCCTATAATTGTATGTATTAGGATGGAGGATCATATGCCCCACACCCCAACTTGTATGCCATGAGAGTTTGGTTAGGTACCATTCTCTATCATGTTTTGGGTTATGTTCCCTAACCAACACTAAATTTATATTTTCTCTAGTGCTATGTCCATATCACCTGTATGCATACCAGTATTTATTGATGATGGGTTGTGTGCCCTAATTTACTGTGATTATGTTGCACATGTTGATTGAAGGTTCGTCTTTTATCACCTTATATTGTTTTCTCTTTGTTATCCATTTGAATGTTTGCTTTCCCATTTATGGAAGTCATGACAAAGTTATATTTATTGTTGTTTTTTTTTGCTGAATCCCTATTTATACGATCATACCACCATTTTATGTTGAAAATTTCAACTTGTCTTCTTTTGTGGGTGTATGCTTCCAACCCATTGGGTAAAGGACATGGTGTACATGATAAGATAATCTGGGCTTGTCTTAGTGGATTTGACCCTTGGAAGGTAGATTTGAGATAGCTTGTATATCCCTCTTCTTAGATCTTGAAGTTTGTAGCTTCTTGTAAGATCCTAGTGGGATATTATTATGTAATCTTCTAAACTGAGAATAGTCATTACATTTATTTTTGTTACTACACTTTGGATATATGATATCCATTTATGAAAAATCAAGTAAAAGTTATTCATCCAATTGTGAAAAATGTATGCATGTTTGTTGTGGATGATGTCTCTCATTTGATTAAGTGAAGAGTGGATCCCCTCTTGGGTCCCACTTACAAGATGATATTAGGGCCAATGTAGTCATATTCCAACTATTTCAAATTTTATCTCCCTAAGTAGGTTTTTTTTACTTTGCATAGTGACCCTCAAAGTGATGTATTTTACCCTAGAGTTTACCTAAGTTGTTCATGAGATGATGGAAGGTGGATGTAGAATCATATGTGGTATATATAAGTTTTTGATGAATAACCCTAATGTGATGACATATCTCTTGGATTATGTGAGAAAATTAGGTTATGAGAGTGAGAAAGAAGTCAATAAGGAGATCTTAAAATGGAAATCTTTGACATGGTTCTCACATTGATTCTTGTGCCCTAATTTTAGCTTTATTTCTTAAAGTTTTACTATAGAATCATATTTGATTATAAGTTTTACCATTGAATTATTTTCTACTATAATATTAAATTTAAAAAAGAAAAATTTCACTAGATTTTATCGATATTTTCTTGAACTGAGTCACAATGAAGGAATGGATGAAGTTTTGGAAGTGAAACCCCAAGATCATATCAAATATAAATCTCAACCCTAATTTTGAATTTAGAGTGATGACTAGGAAGATGTGACTTGTATTAAAGGTTTGATGGACCTATCTCATAAGCTATCCAACATGCCCTTCAGGCCTGGGTTTTATCCTACTGCCATCACTATGGGTTTCTATATGGTCATCACTATGGGTTTCTTTGGGTGCATATTATGCCATGCTCATATAAGCCCATAGGGTTTCTATATGGTCATCACTAACCTCATTAATGAAGGAGTTATACTTCACCCTAACATGCACAATCCTTCCCAGGGTTGGGTCACCCAAAAGGCACTAAGTCAACCAACCTCACATAACTCATACTTCTCATAGGTATCCAAAACCAAAAGAATGTCAACCCACACACGTGGTTGACCATGACATCTAACTCATAATGCCATCTCTCTCTAACCACCACTTAGGGGCCATTTGGGCGGCTCCATCATAACTACTGTAGTAGTCAGCGAATGCGGGATTATGAGTACTTGATTACCAAAGTCGGTAATGCATAATTGCATTATTTGGATAGCCACAGATTTGGGCACAGGGATTTGTCCTTGTCATCCTGAGAAGGCGCCGGATCCAGAGTGTGCAGTCGGAGGAAGAGAACCCCACATCCCAGAACCTGCCCTGTTCCAACGTTTTGAACCGCATCTCGCGTCGCAGGGCTCCATCACCACAGTGCATGAATTACTACAGCCGGCGGTCGGCCACGCACGACAGTGGAGATGTCTAATTCGCCAGACGACAACACCGCCAGACAACACCGGTACCCTCCACGCCTGCGCCTGCGAAGGAAAAGTTCATGGAGGAGTTTCATCCTCCCGCCGCAGCTCCTTCCAGAGCGGCGTAACCCGAAAGATGAGAGCGATGCTTTACCGCAGGTGTCGTCTCCAATCTGGATTGCCAGTAGGCGGTCAATCACAAACTGAGGGTCGACCGCAAACATGATTAACCCATACCGCAAACATGATGGAGACTGCTTCGTTGGGAATCAGACAGTGACGGAGGCGGCGGCCTCGGCAAGGAGACTTTGGGTGCAGAAAAGGTGGGTTGAGATGGGCCTAGAGAAGGAAGAACGACCGAATGAGGACGGAAGAGGAAACAGCCTGGGGAGGAGATGAGAGCGATCCAGAGAAAAGTGATGTCAGAGGAGTAGAGGCGGAACCTGCGATTCCAAATCACGCCAATTTTGGCATCTTTTGTCACGGCCGTTGAATGAACGTGACCAGAATATCGTAGTTAGAATACGGCAATGATAAAAACACCGATAGCATCCAAATGTGACTATTACAAGTAGGTAGTTAGAATACTGAAATGAAATACAATACCACCTCCAATTACCTCACCCAAACAGCCCCTTACGGTTAGTGTTAGCACCATCCTCAGAGGATGCGCCAGGTCCCTACCTATAATGGAGATCTCTATCTCCAAGACTAACTCTCTCTACTCATCCTCCTGACAAGAAGGTCTAACCTCAGGTTTCTCCTGAGGGCATGACAACACATGTCATACGAAATAAGCATGCAACTATTCTTTAGTTTATGCTTAAACTATTAAGCTTATGTCCATGACATCTTATTTACATGCTTTTCATTAATTTGGTGGAGGATTCCTTAACCATATAAAACATACCCTTATCCTCAAGAGGGTGAGGAAGAGAGAGAAAACCCTAAACCTTAGAATCTTAACAAAATTGGGGTTGAGAAGGGACAAAAATAGATGAGAGAGTACTAAAGGTATTTTATTCCGAGCCAGATCCTAAGACATTGGCCAGGTCCTTTGAGATGCCAAAACAATTTATTATTGTTGTGAGGCCAAAACAATGGAATTGATCTTCTCATGGCAATAATTGTGATAGACTCTAAGTATGTATGTCCTTCAATTCATCAATCTTCGAGATACTACCTTATACTCTATTATGTTGCTAGAAATAGATACTTTTAGACAAAAGTTGAAGTTCAAGATGAATCTTCACCTAATTTTGTGTTGGAAATCTCAAATTTCAAAGCTAGGAGGTACATTACCAAAAAGGATATATTGTGATTGTATCAAGCGGAACTTCACACTTTATACTTGGTGGGGATTGTTGGATTGAATAAAGTTCAAACTCTGAAATTATTGTCAAGAACTTTGGAAGAATCTTGTGGTCTACAATGTTTTATCCAATTGTAATATATTTAGATTCTTAATTAAATAATCCAACCAAGTTCATCTTGAATTTCTATTTCTTCACAAATGGTTTGACCAACTTAGTTAGCCTTACTGAATGTGAATGGTTACTACATATTTCTTGTCATTAGTTGACTTTTTGTACAAAAAATATATGATGTAATTAAATTTGAAAAGTTTTAGATAAAAATAAAAATAATAGTTTGTGGCAAGCCTACAATAAATTGTTATTCCCTAGAACTATACATATTTTTTTAAATTAATACAGGAGGTAATCTTATTCATCCTACCCTCCTCATCTAGGATAAGCATCAATCAAGAAACAACCACTCATAAAACATGAATCCAACCTCTTTTGGGTGGAGCCGGCTCAAGAAAAAAAAAATTAACCCCAAGATTGACTCCAAAAAAAAAAAAACTAAAAAGCCTACTAATCCATCTGTGTAAGTATCTATCCACTGTGTGTATGCACGATAAACCTTGTCTATCCAAAATGATAAGTCCTCTTATCCTCATGAGGAGGAATAAATGCTTTCTTGTATCAAAATAGTTATTATCAACACCCCCATTTGTCAATAGCTTTAGTAGCCATATTAACAACCTAAGGGATTAGGTGCCCAATGATGGAGATCTCTCACACCGTTTCCACTATCACCCTAGTGAAGTGGGTTGTCTGCTGAGGCTTTTTAGCTTTGCCACATGCCATCTCAGGAATCATCATTGAGTCAATTTCAATCGCGATAACATTGAGGTTTTGACCATCAATCTTCTATGATCACCTAAGCTTGTACACAAGCTTCCTCACAGTTGGTCTTCATCATACTGAACTTGTACCATAAGCATGAGATGAGCTATCTATCCCTAACCACACCTTCATTCCACTTCCCCATACCCTGCTCAGCATCATACTTAGACTCGGTGGCTATTTAAGCTTTAGTTTTGATACAACATGAGGGAACCATTTGACCAATAAGACACATCTAATATTAAAATTTTGGTTTTTGACCCCTTGTTCCTGCAATCTGTTGTTTAACTACAGATCCACCTGGACCCTGGATGACTTCTTCTTGATCATTATATTTATAAAACTCATGATATCTCGCCACATTCTGGCCATGCTAATGGATGCACCATCAAATCTAGCTCTACATATGTGTTGCTAGATTGACCAGAAAATCATAAGCAAGACATAGGCATACAACCAGCCCTTACACTATGTGATGATGCCTTCTACCAATATTCTACTAGGATAGCCTAAAGAGAGTTAGGCCTAATCATCTACGTTTGCAACAACAAAAACATCATGGAAAATGTTATAAGAGGGGTAAATCCCCTTGTTTATATTTTTCTTTGATAGAAGGGTAGCCCCTATCCTATAAATAGGATAAGGGGGAAGCATACAATTTCCTTCTGAATTCAAAAATGGGAAAAGGTTTTGGAGTCTCCACTGAGTATTAGTCGGAAAAACACAGAAAAATATAAAAAGGGACTCGTGCGTGGAGATATATGTGTGAGAATATGAATTCGATACACTCGTTTATGAGTAGGGAAAGGGTCAAAAAACTAGTACCCTAATCTTCCTGTAAAGAGAGTATTTGAGGGTTTAATGTAAGATGATGGCGTAAATAATGAGAAGAAGAAAAAAGTGATTTGATGTTGTTCTCACCTTGCTTTTTATTTAGTGTGTGAAAGGGTTTCACACTTCTGAGCGCATATCGGATATGCAATTCATGGAGTCTCTGGTGACAAAGTTGAAGAAGACACTGGTCTAATATGTACTTCCCAGCACCGACTCCTTTCACACTTCAGGGAGCCAACATAGTTGGCACTTCCTAGTCTGGACTGCATTTGCACTTATCAACGTGAATTGATTTGCAAAAAGTAGTGGTTGTCGCTCTCTCTTGCTGTCTCTAGACTCTCCCGGTCCTCTTTTGAAGGTCTTCCCTCTCCTTTTCTAGAGTGGAGGGAGTTGTTA
This sequence comes from Alisma plantago-aquatica, assembly GCA_963693085.1. NCBI lineage: Eukaryota > Viridiplantae > Streptophyta > Magnoliopsida > Alismatales > Alismataceae > Alisma > Alisma plantago-aquatica. Next base: position 800,943,057 of record OY856411.1, read on the forward strand.
AGGGGGGGTTTTCCCCGCTTTCTCCAAATTGACACCCCACTCATTTCATGGTCCGTCATGGTATGCCATCTAGCCCTCTCTCACACTTCTTAAGACCAGTGTGGTTGTGCAAGGATTTAATTGCCACTTTTTAGCATGAAAAGGTTTGGAACCCAAGTGCTTGTTTCTAAAAAATAAAAAAATGTGTGAGTTGGTTTGACACATTTTGTGTGAAGCCTTTTAGTGCCCAGTATGACGTGCTGAAAGGGAACTCCAGATTTGCATGGTATGGTTTGACACATCTAGGTGTGAAACCCTTTCATGCTCAGGTGTTTTTGAGATCAGTTGAAATGTGTGTGAATGAGTTTGACACATTTTTGTGTGAAACCTTTTGGCACCCAGTATGACTTGCTGAAACAGAACCTATGATGTGTGTGGTTTGGTCTGAAACACCTAGGTGTGGAACCCTTTCATGCTCATTGTGATATGTAAAAGGGGACCCAAAATGTGTGGTCTCATAATTAGTAAGGTTGAATTGGGATTTTCCAATGTGGGTGCAAATTAAATTTGTTCCCATAATTAGTAAGGTTGAATTGGGATTTTCTGTAGGTCTCACCTTAACCTAGATAATGAGTAGCTTTTGTCTATTACGGTTCAGGACCCATTGGTATCAAAGTTTAAGGTTTTTCTAAGTCTGATGTGGGGTCCACATTTTGTGTGAGCTTTGTGCAAATTGGTTTTGCACTCCAGACTGGCCAAAATGGGTATGGTGGGCCCATGTTTGATCCTTTTATCAGAAATTGGGGTTTTGACTCAGTGTAGTCTGATGTGACTCAAATTATATATGTAACCCAAATAGCATGGATTTGAAGGGGTCCCAAAAATGAGGTGTCAACGCATACGGACTCAAGACAAACCCTAATGGGTCAAGATATAGTGGGTCCACATCACAAATAGACTAAATAACTTAATTAAATAGAGTCTCTAATACTCCCCCTGAAGTTGAAGCTTAGGAGAATCCAAAGCCATCTTGCATACAAATAGATAGATTAAAGATAAATAAATAGAAAAAAAAGATAAATCAAGATCATACAATAATTTATCCCCCTCAATATTACACTAAGTCAGTTAAGCACTTAAATACTCCCCCTCAAGTAGATAATCCAAAAGTAGGTAGGCTAATAGTAGGATCCTCTTCATTAGTTTGAAATGATATATGAAGAAAAAGTAAACATCAACATGTAGGCATCATGATCTTCATCTAAGTCATGATCATCATCATATATAATAGAGAGTATTGGAACATAAGAAGAAGTAATCAACGTGCATACAGGACATGGAAAAAAAGTCAACATGCACAAGGCACGAACAAGCCAGAGAGTGTTAGAAGATATTAGTAGAAAATAGATGACGTAGCCAGATAAAAGACCATTGTGCCTGAAGTAGAAAGTGGAAAAATACTCTAAGATGAACAACACTAGAAGAAAAACATGAAGCTCCATCATATTGATGTAAGTCTCCAAAGGTATCATGATCGTCTGATCAAATAATTTCCATCATAGTAGAAGATGTCATGGTCCAAAGAGTGTTGGGTCATAGTCACATTTGAGATGTTTAAGGCACATAGAAATAGTCAATGTGAAAATAGAGCATAGACAAAAGAAACTCCAAGCTCACAAAACAACAAGCAAAATTGTGACGTCCCGCCGCCACAAAGTGAGATTACTCAAAGCCTAAAACACATAATTATCAACTAACAACCATATTACCACAAAATAGGGTAAATTAAAATTGATCAGATATAACCATCTCCAGTGGAAAAATAAACATCAAGGTTCACAACCTATCTTCACATGTATTATATATCATACCATAAAGGTATATGCATCAGTATACAGTGTCCATGTTGCCACAACTTGAAATTCGTTACAAGGACAACATGTTCACATATAGAAGCCAAACATGTACAACCATGGCATACTTCCAAAACCTCATATCGTAGTACAACATCTAAAAAACACCCCCAAGGACTTGAGAGTACAGGGACAACACATAGAACTCTACTACAAAACACTAGTAGCATATCCAACCTACAACAACTACTGATATCCTTGCTGCTCTTCCTCAACCGCACGATCGCTACCACATTGCGCATGACTAGCTAAAAGATGTGGAAACCCACTGGATGAGACCAACATCCCAGTGAGAGATATATCTCTCTACCAAAACTATTGTTAGCACATATATGCTTAAATAGAAAAGTGATATTATTATCACATTGAGTAGATTCGGCTAAATGATCAATTATAATTATTTACATAATTTAAGCAGATTAAGAAACTATAACGGATAAGTGGAACATCATATACTTTTAGAAGGAATATTAAGAACATGTATAATTGTTATCAACTAAATAGTATAATAAATAAGGCAAGGGTAAACATCCAATGTGAGTCATTTTAACCCTAAGCATAATATACTATATGGTTATATTACATCCTTTAAGCCCCATGGAGATGAGGTATACCACTCATACTCCAACTGACCACTGCTAAGCTAAAATAAATGCAATATAAGATCTTAGAGATCTATAATCCTATGATCTCCCACACCCTCAGTTAGTCTGAGTCTGTTGTAGTGACATATAGAGTTCAACTACAAAACAACCTAGTTCGTCTTCGTATATAGGTACGATACTAGTAAATAGGGTATACAAACCCAATTATCTGAGGTACAACCATAACTATCCTCTATCACATCATATACTGAGATAAAAACGCAGGCATTATCCTCTATATAACCTATAATTGTGGATGCATGGATATACCCTCAACTTGTACCCCCGCATATTCAATAATATCCGCTCTGAGTTTCCCTTAGGAATAACTCATTTCACCATCCACCAAGTTCTGATGCTGAAGATGAATCTATGGCTTAGGGAAACTACATGATTTATGTTTTGTTTGATTAGTTATTGTCAATTGGGTATCTTTTATTGCATAAATCAAGTTACAACGTACAAACCCTAAACAAATTCTATTAAAGATAAGGGTAGATGCAATTGCAATGACTCCGCCTCTCGGTAACCCCCAAATAAGGAAGACCAAGAAGTCAGAGTCTCTATCCCAAATCAGGATCAATGGTTTTGCAAATAATAAAAAATAATTAATAAATTCTACCAATGACTAAGTTTAAAATAGGATAAAATTTTACTTTTCACATACCTTTCAAAAATAGGAATATGGAACCTCTACCCAGTGTAGAGTTCTATCTAAATAAATCCTCATTTATGATTTAATTTATTCTTCACAAGTTCCACTTTATTGTTTGTCTAATTTTAGATATTCCTAAAACACTAACAAACAAAACGTCAGTTAGCATAATGACCTATATTGGTATGTGGGGAAACCAAAATCTTGCATCTATTTGTAACAACATAATCCAATCAAATTATTGCTTAACAAATCAAACTTTACATATTAAGCATAACTACTCATCCCTACATATCCTTGCCTTTGTGTTGTCCCTATAGTGGACATGGATAATACCTCTCTCATATGGTAGATCTCAAATAGCCCCTATGATCCTACATTATAGGTAGACCATGACCTAGAGATGTGTAGTCGTATGGTCCTACCCAAGGGTATACCAACACATCATCTCATGATAATCTGATGATCCTACCCCAAGGGTAGATCATGTACTAGGTCATCCATCTCATCATCATAAAAGTTGTAGAGAAGGACTAGGATTTGAGCTAGTCATGCACATATATTTATGGTGATAGTCATAGTCACTTTATAGCTGCATGAAATAAAAGTCAGCCAAGTAGTTAATTTCAAGCAACTGGTAAAACCTCAAAAATCATCGTGAAACTAGAGAAATTAGCCATAAGTGTAACCACATACCTGACTTGGAGTCTAAAAAATGAGCAAGATATCAAATCCAATCAAAATGTCCAATCAAGCAATCTTGATCCTAAAAAATATGTGTAACACCTAATTGTTACCATCACACCCCAAACAACTCCTTATTGACTTGGGACACCTTTCTAAGGTTGCTAAACCAAATTAGGGTTCATTAGGGTTTCTTAGATCAATTTCTCAATCTTTATCCTTTTCAGGTCAACAAACCCTAAAACAACATTTCTATGTTCAAAACCCTAATTATCAAATTAAACCTCTCTATCATCAATTTGGCTTAGGATTAACCTCACTTCATCACATTCATAAGATCTCGAAATATGACTCATTAGAAACCATTAACACCTAGATTAGGGTTTGTAAGCCCAATAATGCATTTTATACATATATAACCCAAAATTAGTCTATCAAACATATGGATCATCTAGTTGGATACAAAACATTCTTTTTATTAAAAAAAGTTAATATTCTTATAGAACATCCATATTAATCTTTCCCAATTTCATTAATCATCAAATTAAGGTTTCTTACTCATGAAAGCATTAAAGGTAGTAACTTTAGATACTTTTTAAGCTATGAAAAGATTCAGGCTACAAAACATTTTTTTATTGAAATCTACATTTTTTTTATAAACTTTCATATATTACATGTCTCGATCCGATTTACCATTAACTAGTTATGATTATTTCTAATCTTAATGGAACTTGACCAATCATTGGTCGACACATCAGTAATTAATTTCTTTAAATCACCTTGCCTTATTTGTTGGCTCACAGATCAAGGATAGGGTCTGTTTATTTGTGAACCCAGACACCCTCCAAGCTCACCCCCTTCTCCTTCGTGAGACATTGCCCTGCGCAGAAGGTCATCTGTTCTGCCGGGAAAACAAGGCTTGGCGTCGTGGTGAGGCCACTGCCCGCTCCGGCTGGCTGAGCACCTTGCTCGACCCCGAGTGGCTCCTCGACGCATCGCCCTCCACATCCTTGAGAGGTACTAAGGTAGGTCTAGGTCAAAGATACCAGGAACACCCACCACAAAGCTCCCTTAGTGTTGAATAGAGCAATGGAGAAAGACCCCAAAAAATGGGGGAAAAAGAACTGGGTGTCACGAAAATAGTTGGCGACTTCTCTACTCGCTCCCCCCAGTGAGAGGAGAAACGATGGCCTTATATAGGCAAGGAAAGGCACTATAAGATTCACCATGAAACTCTGCTCAATTGGAGATTAGGGAAAGTCCTGTAAACCTCACCAAAATGGGATATCTAGGGGTTGATAGATTTGATTTGCTCTCCTGATTCCGAATATCTAATTTTTAGGACTCTTTGTTGATCATGGAGTGAGAGAGAATGAAGCGATTCCTCTCATTACTATTCTGGTTTCCTAAATTTATTTGAAAAGTAGCTATCGTTGGATCTAGGATCCAACGGTTGTCATTCCATGCACCAAGAACAAATAAATTCTGATTAAGTTGGAAAATCATGACATTAAAAGTTATCCTTCTCACTTTAGGAAATTTTAAAAAATTATATCTCCTAAACCGTTTATCCATTTGATTCCAAATTTTAGAATAAAGTCCATAATGACTTAAACTACTTGTGTGACAATTTGGGACTCAAATTTGAAAGTATGAGAGACTTCTCTTCATATGTAATTTAGCACTTAAAAAGGCATATTTTATACATATTTTCTCTCTCTTACTCATTTATTCTCTTTATATGGATTCCTTTTACTATTATAAACCATGTGGATTTGAAATCTCATCCATGATGATTCAATCATACATATTTCCACATGTTTCTAATATTTTCATTATTATCTCAATTTCTTTTCTTATTTATGCATTATTTGATTTCCTTTGATTTTCTTTCTCTTTTTATCATCTTGGACTTACTAACTTAATCAGGTCCATGAAATCATATTTTTGAAGTAAATATTATACTTCAATCATACAATTTCATAATCTTATGTATTATTGTAGAAATTGCATCTCAAACCATATGAACCTAAAAATTGGGGTTGTAGCGTCATTCCCCTCTTATAGGAATTTTGCCCTCAAAATTCCACCAAACATATAAACAATCAGGATAAGACTTTTCCATGTCCATCATCAGCTCCCATGTGGCTTCATCCTCTCCATGATGCTTCCAAAGAACCTTTATCATCTTCTATTCTTTACTCTTGAGCTCTCTCTCACCTCAGTATCTCGTACCCTCATAGGTGACTCAGGGTAAGTTATCCTTCCTTGGAGTTTAATAAGTTCAATGCTCAACACATAGCTCGGGTACCTCACATAGTGCTCTAGATGAAACACATGGAACACATCATACACCATATTATCTGGAGGGGTAAGGCTAAACATAAGAAACTCCACCAATCCATCTCAAATGGAACAATGTATCTGGGACTCGGCTTCCTTAGCTATAGCTTGGAGGGGTCAAATTTTTCATAACACATGTTTATCCATAGTGAACTACATGTCAGTCTGCTTCAAATCAACTCACGACTCTTGTCGATCATGGGCTTTCTTAGCCATTGCTCGATCAAAGTGACTTCATCTACATACATTATGGTCTCTCTGACCTTCACAAGGTCCTCTCACCGACATCATCATAATGAAGCAGTGATAGACACAACCTCCCTTACAGAGCTTCATACATCCTGATACTGGCCATGGTGGCTATCACAACAACCAAACTCTACTAGGGGAAGGAACTACTCCCACGAATCGCCTTGAATGAGCACACACACTCTCATCAGACCCTCTAAAGTCTGGTTCATACTCTCTTGACTGTCCATCATTTAGGGGCGATATCATGTACTAAACTTCAATCTAGCATCGAGTTCTTCTTACACCTACTTCCACAACATGGAAGCAAACTTAAGGCCATACTCAAGACCATTTGAACTCAAATCACTATACAGTCAAACCATCTCTTCCTCAAATATATGGTTCATCCAGATCTTGTCATACTGGAATGTGCCAACTTGGTAAGGCGATCTACCATAACATGTATTGCAGCATGACCTCTTTTGGTCTAGGGGAGACCCACCACAATGTCCATGGTTCTCTGCTCCCATTCCCTCTTGGGGACTCTTCGTTATCTATAGCAACTCACTGAGTTACTGGTGTTTGACCTTCACCCTGTGGTATGTATGGTAACTGGCCACATGCAACTCTATATCGTTCTTCATCCCAGGTCTTCAAGGTACCACTACAAACCTTAACAATCTTGGTAGTACCATGGTATACTATGTACTTAAAATCATGAGCTTCTTGTAGAACATGATTCCTCAAGGGTGAATCCTCAAAATCCCTAAAACACTCTCATAGTGGATGTCACCACCTTCTTTTCCTAAGAGGTGAGTCTGAGGTTCTTATAGAAATCCGTCTATGTCTTCAAGCTCTGGGCTGGCTAATTGGGCAACCACCAACTTGACTCATGGGTCTGGTTGTATTTGGACGTTAGCCATACAAGTCTCATCTTTTAACAATCACATGGTTCACCTAGAAACCTCTTCCAGTCTCTCTACTGGATAAACAAGACAATTGTGTACCTGAGATGTGTCTTGGCTAAGAGTATATGTTACCACAGTAGTTTTCTTATATGTGAGGTGATGGTGAAGACATAAACCTTAATATACTCCACTCATCAACCTCATCTCAGGTTTAAGTCCAACTGAGTCAATAAAACTTCGAGATCATCATCTCGGTCATCAAACCCAAACTTATAACTACTTCTAGAAAGGTACATCCTCATATTACCTTTGTTCTCTTTGTGTTTCAAACCATCTATCCAACATACTCTCAAAAGGTGTGGTACTTATTCCATCCTCAAACATTGTAGAAGGGTTTCAACTCATATCACCTCTATCCTTAGTATATGGCATGCATTTTGTCCTATCTCTCACACCCATAATAAGATGAAATAAGTATTTTGTTGTAGTCCAAATACAGAGTTCATCCTGTTCCAAGAGTAGAGATGGTGCATTACACATCGCCATCACTCTTTCCAATCTAAGTTGAAACATACTTCACATAAATCCTCACCATGAACATATCCATTATGGGTCTACACCCATGGGAAGACGTTTCCCATCACCTCTGCATCTTAACATCTCTCTTATGTAAAATCCTTAGTCATTACCTCAAGGTCTCTGGGGTGCCTGTACTTTTGGGGTGATTTGACCCTTATGCATCTAGGGAGTGCCTCTAACATTTACCCCTTAGGCCCCATGAACTCATGAAGGTGGCCAATCTCATAAGCCATGGGCCTCGGGTAAAGGTAGTTTTTACCTCCTGACACCATGGTCTTGTGCATTCATGGAATAGAAAACTCCTACTCCCATCAATCTTATCCCTATCTGACCCTAGTATTGACTTAGGATTCTATCATGGTACAAATCAAACTTGAATCCTTACCTGAATCTCCATCATCTCTCTGAGCACTCATGGTCAAACTTACATCCCTTCATGGGAATCATGGTGACCTACCTATCTCGGTCTGCCCCCATACATGTTACCTCCATGGCAACATATCTGCATGCCCCTTAGAGATGGTCACACATGGGTCTATAGATTCATGTTCATACTATGTACTCTCCACTTAGCTCATCCAGCTCTTATAGGTGACCTCGTAAGGTTTACTTCAAACCTAAACAAGATTTGGTGCTCACTCCAACATGAAGGGCTCCTTCCCAGGAGAGGAGAAAACTATCACTTGATAGTAACAAAGGTCACTAAATGTTTTTGCTTCCAAGGTTTAAATCATCATGTGCATACTTAACCCTATCATGCTACTTATACAGATAGCCAGTAAGAAGACAACCTACTAAGACATTTTGAGTTCCTTGGTATGTCACACATATTCATCATTCCTCAAGGTTGGACCAATATCATATATACATATATCACCGACTTGTGTGAGTGGTTCATCAAACATATATTTCAGTTTGAGCGGGGTTTCCGTTTTCTCTAACACATGAGGGGGTGCCAAGCTTATTTCATATGAACTCCATCAGCCTCGTGGCCCTCATGTGCACCAGGTACTGCTACTTCCCCTCTTTGGTCTAGGAACTTTGGGTTCACTTCATATGCATCAGCTATCTAACTGCATGCTCAGATGTTCAATCATGAACGGAACCTATACCAGATAGGGCATATACATCCCAACACTCTTCCACATGAACCACCTTTAGAGTCCTACACCAGGACAACCAACTACGTGTGAGGCCTCACAACTTGCTATCATACCATACCTCTTTAGGGTCTTTGGAACTCTCTCTCCTACACCCAAAAAGTAGGCTCTCCTATCATCCATACATTTGTTCAGGAAGCCTCTTTCTCTCTTTTGGGGTTTGGTTCCTCTAAAGGCATCCAAGGTACGATAAGCCTCCAAGGGTCATACATGAGGCAACCACATACATCTACTTAGGGTCATCTATTACATGCCATATTATACCCATCTTCTCATGATTCCTCATGTCTTAGAGTCAAGGTCTCCAACCTTCCTCATTGGGTCTCGCTCTCTCTCTAGAGATAACCCTACAATTGGTCCTACCACAAGAGTTTCTCTCTCAAAGATGGGTCGAGATCTTAAGGATACACGTGTATCCCTATTTGGGTGAAACATTCTATCAAGACCTATGTCCGGCCAAGATCATCTAAAGCTCTACATGTTCATTTTATGAACTATGAGGCATAAATCTTCTGGCCTAGGTCTCAACCTATTTCCAACCTTGTTGCCACTCTCTTTTATGTAGGTACATACCTCTTTCCTACCTGTATATATCTGTTAGGTTTCCTATATGGTCACCACTAACCTTCTCCATGAGGGCACCATCCCTCACCCTTAACAGGCACGACTCGCCCAAGGTCAGGTCGCCACAAGGCACTAGTGGTCAAACAACCACTCATGGTCTATGCTTCTCATGCGTACTTAAAACCTTTACATAATGTATGTATGTGTAACCCACACACTTGAAGGTATAGAAGACTGAGGTATCCAACTCACCATGCCATCTCTTTCTCTAACTACCACTTAGGGTTTAGGTTAGCATCGCCTTCAGAGGATGCATTAGGTCTCTTCCTCTTCCTGGAAGCTTCTTCCTCCAAGTCTAACTCTCTCCTCATTCTCCTACAAGAAGTTCTAACCTTAGATCTCTCCTGAGACCATGGCGACACATGCCATGCAACCTAAGCATGTAACTAAACTCCCTCTCAGTTTCTAATAATCATAACTTATGTTCATGACATCTTTCTTATGTGCTTTTTATTATTTGGTGGAGGATTCCTTAGTCCTTATTAATCTTATCCCAAACACAAGAGGGATGTGGAGAGAGAGAAATCCTAAGAACTTATAGTTATACTTGAATTAGGGTTGAGAAAGGAAGAAGACAGATGAGAGAGTCCTAGAGGTATCTTATTTCGAGTCAAATCCTCCGATTTTGGCCAGGCAATCACACAGAATCTGGGAGTCCTCGTAGACTGACTAGTGGGGCGGAGGAAAATCTTACTAGCCCCCAGATCATGATCCTTTTATGGACACCTCCATCATTGGAAAATCCCCTAATAACTCCCTTGAGTCTAAATAGTTTGTAACATTTAATAATTATTAGATATTAAACAGAAAACCATGCTCTGATACCAATTGTAATGACCCTGCCTCCCGGTAACCTGCCAATTAAGGAATACCAAGAAGTCAGAGCAGCTATCCCAAAATAGGATCAATGGTTTTGCAAATAATCAAAAATAATTAAAAAATTCTACCAAAGACTAAGCTTAAAATAGGACAAAAAATTACTTTTCACATACCATTCAAAAATAGGAATCTGGAATTTCTACCCAGTGTAGAGTTATATCTAACTAAATCCTCCTTTATGATTTAAATTTATTCTCCACGAGTTCTACTTTACTATTTGTCCAATTTTAGATATTCCTAAAACACTGACAAACAAAACGTTGGTCAGTATAATGAATTATACTAGTATGTGGGGGAACCAAAATCTTACATCTATTTGTAACAACATAATGCAATCAAATTATTGCTTAACAAAATAAACTTTACGTATTAAGCATAACTACTCAATCCCTACATATCCTTGCCTCTGTGATGTCCCTACAGTGGACATGGATACTACCTCTCTCATATGGTAGATCTCAAATAGCCCCTATGATCCTACCTTACAAGTAGACCACGACCTAGGGCTGTGTAGTCATATGGTCCTACCCAAGGGTATACCAACACATCGACTCATGATAACCTGATGATCCTACCCCAAGGGTAGACCATGTACTAGTTCATCCATCTCATCATCATCAAAGCTAGAGAGAAGGATTAGGATCTGAGCTAGTCATGCACATCTATTTATGGTGATAGTCATAGTCACTTTAGAGTTGCATGAAAGAAAAGTCAACCAAGCAGTTAATTTCAAGCAACCGATAAAACCTAAGAAATCATTGTGAAGCTAGATAAATTAGCCATAAGTGTAACCACATACCTGGCTTGGAGTCTCAAATATGAGCAAGATATCTAATCCAATTAAAATGTCCAATCAAGCAAGACAAGAAACCAATCAAGCAATCTTGATCCTGAAAAATATGTGTAACACCTAATTGTTACCATCACATCCCAAACAACTCATTATTGACTTGGGACACCTTTCTAAGGTTGCTAATCCGAATTAGGGTTCATCAGGGTTTCTTAGATCAATTTCTCAATCTTTATCCTTTTTAGGTCAACAAACCCTAAAACAACATTTCTATGTATAAAACCCTAATTATCCAATTAAAGAATCTCCATCATCAATTTGGCTTATGATTAACCTAACTTCATCTCATTCATAAGATCTCAAAATATAACTCATTAGAAACCATTAACACCTAGATTAGGGTTTCTATGCCCAATAATGCATTTTATACATATGAAACCCTAAATTAGCCTATCAAGCATATGGATCATCTAGTTGGATACAAAACTTTCTTTTTATTAACAACAGGGTAATATTCTTATAGAACATCCATATTAATCTTTCCCAGTTTCATTAATCATCAAATTAAGGTTTCTTACTCATGAAAGCATTAAAGGTAGTAACTTTAGATACTTTTTAAGCTATGAATAGATTCAGGCTTCAAAACTATTTTTATTGAAAGCTACATATTTTCCTGATCAACTTTCATAGATTACATGTCTCAATCTGAGTTACCATTAACTAGTTATGATTATTTCAAAACTTAATGGATCTTGACCAATCACTGGTCGACACATCAATAATTGATTTCTTTAAATCACCTTACCTAATTTGCTGGCTCGCAGATCAGGGACAAGGTCTATTTTCCTATGAACACAGACACCTACCCAGCTCACCCCCTTCACCTTCGTGAGACATAGCCCCGCACGGAAGGTCCTCTATTCCACTGGGAACATAGGGCTCAGTGACGTGGTGAGGCCACTACCTGCTCTGACCGGTTGAGCACCTCGCTCGACCCTGAGTGGCTCCCCGGCGTGTTGCCCTTGACGTCCTTGGGAGGTATCGAGGTAGGTCCAGGTTGAAGGGACCAGGAAGACCCACCGTAAAGCTCCCTTGGTGTTGAACAGAGCAACGGAGAAAGACCCCAGAAAATGGGGGGGAAGAATTGGGTGTCGCAAAAATAGTTGGTGACTTCTATGTTCGCTCTCCCCCCCTACAAGAGGAGAAATGATAGCCTTATATAGGCAAGGCAAGGCACTAGAAGATTCACTGTGAAACTCTGCTCAACTAGAGATTAGGGAAAGTTCTATAAACCTCACCAAAATGGGACATCTAGGGGTTGATAGATTCGATTTTCTCTCCTGATTCTGAATATCTAATTTTAGGAGTCATTGTTGATCATGGAGTGAGAGAGAAAAAAAATATTCCTCTCATTACTGTTCTAGTTTCCTAATCTTATTCAAAAAGTAGCTACCATTGGATCTAGGATCCAATGACTGTCATGCCATGCGCCAAGAACAAATAAATTTTGATTAAGTTGTAAAATCGTGACATTAAAAGTTATCCTTCTCACTTTAGGAAATTTTACAAAAATCATATATCCTAATCTTTTCATCCATTTGATCCCAAATTTTAGAGGAAAGTCCATAATGACTTAAACTACTTGTGCGCCAAGTTTGGGACTAAATTCCAAAAGTATGAGAGACTTTTCTTCATATGCAAGTTAGCACTTAAAAAGGCATGTTTTATACATATTTTCTCTCTCTTACTTTTTTATTCTCTTTATATGGATTCCTTTTACTATTAGAAACCATGTGGATAAAAAAATCTCATCCATGATGATTCACTCATAAATCTTTCCACATATTTTTATTATTATTTCAATTTCTTTTCTTATTTATGCATTATTTGATTTCCTTCAATTTTCTTTCTCTTTTTATCATCTTGGACTCACTAACTTAATAGGGTCAAGGAAATATTATACTTAAATAATACAATTTCATAATCATACATATTATTGGATAAATTGCATCTCAAACTATATGAACCCAAAAATTGGTGTTGTAACACCAATTTGTAATACCTGGGCGATGCAACTCTAGAAGATAAGAAACGTATTAATCATAAAATTGAACACATCATCACATGATATTATCTCACTTCCATACACAAGGCCATCACCATTATCATATCACTATGGGATAATAATCCCTCATCACATCACTGGAGGATATCACCTCAAATTAAGCACAAATCCTATGCCATGTCATAAGACCTAATCATATAGTTCATGCATAACGTCATCATCGCATCATGCCTCTGTTGGGTTTTATGGCCTCAGAGTAGGTAGAGGAAACAAAATTTTACTGGCCATTAACCCATGACAGGAGATCGCATCAACAACTATGTAATGGGAAGGATGGTTTTAGTGAGATATACTTGGTCCTGGGGTAGCCTAGTGATAATATCTCAGAGCCATGTGCGGTCTTCAATGCGATGTCTTGGACAATGTCTGTGTAACTCCTAGTTTTCACCATGGACTCTGGCCTCCACCACAGACTATGGCTGACATGTCCTCTTGAGCGGCACACATCTGTGCCTCTACAGATAGTCCACACGGATGACCTAAAACTCATGTCATTCTAGAAGAACTGGTAGAAAGGAGATGACCCTCCTATTGATGTACTAGCATCAACCTGCTCTCCCAAACTTAGACTACTTTTCTACAGTTGTCTTTCCCTCGATGTGCCTCCCTAGTCGGGTAGCACTTGCTTGGGCTCTCTTGGTTACCAGAACCAGAGAGAATAACAACTTTGCAGAGAAACTGATGTTCTGAGTTGTGTGTTTTGAGAAGCCCCCAGTACCCCTCTATTTATAGTAGAGGGCAAGGTCAGGGTTCCCAGTATGTTTGGGAGTAGAAGGATCCAGAATTTCCATGAATAATATGCACTGTAGCAGGCGAACCAATAGTTTCACTAGTGAATCGGTCAGTTGGGAGTGTGAGCCGATCAGTTCACCCAGTGAATCAGTCATTTCACTTCCCAGACTTTCTTGCAATTGACTTTCCTCAATCGTTTCCAATCAATGCAAAGATTGATCCATATTCCAATCAAATTAAATAAGTGAAACGTGAAAGTTTTCCTCCAAGTGGAAAAATCCCAATTTCTTCAGTTGGTGGGACTGTGAGCCGCCCGGTTCACCAAGTGAACCGGTTGGTTAGCTCACACGAGCCGATCGAATCACCTAGGGGAACTGGTCAGTTGGTAGTCTCGACATTGCCAATGTAGCCTCCAATCAACCTAACACTCTAACCATCTAGTTCAACACTTAAACTTGATAGTTCTAAATCTAGTCAGTCAATTGTATGTTTAATTGAGTACTTAAACACCTTTAGTCTCAATCTAAACATCATTCATGGACAATCTCCTCTTCCAGGGGTATCCTATGTGTGTGACCCTGTAGGTTCCAATTTATGTTGGCAGTGAATGTTTATAACAACTTATGACATCACAAGCAATGAGAGGAATCTAGTAACTCATCATTGCTACCCAAGTAACTCAGAAAGTTGGAGAACAACTTCAACCTACACTCTGTGATTAGTGTTATCATCATCGTATAGTTCCTTTGTCACTAACATCTAGATTGAACTCGAGGCATGGAACGACATCCTCTTCAACATTCAATCCATGTTCCTTGACCTAGAGCAGCCTATATGAGATGCATGTGAATTCACATATCATATATTGAATCACATGAGTATGGCCATACAATTCTCAGTATCACTTATCAAGTGGCCCTAAATATCATACATACTCCTTGTAGGAGGGACAAATCCCATATGTATCACTCACAGTCAAGTCCCCATGTGTCAAAGTCACCCAATCATTACTGTTATAACAACCCATGTTTCAGGACTGCATTTGATGATGTCAAAGTGTACCCAATTACATGTGATGAGTGTAGTGATTTCAGGTCTAAGAACCACAATCACCACCATCACTATGAGATATGATTGTGACTACCATTCCATGGTATCCATGTATCACTCTCACGGTGGGTTTGTCTGATATATTGTTCTCTAACATATATCTGTGTGCTTGACAAGATATCATATATCATGACTAATGAGACTCTATCATAAGCCAACACACACTCTAGTCTTATGTATTACTACTGTCTATTTTGCTTCCACAGTAATATCTGATCAGGGACTTAACAAGAATGTATGTACTCTTGTCATACATATGGTCTCATTGTTTAGGTCCTCAACCTGAAGACATATGGCATCGAGTCAAATCATTATTTAGACATATATCATGTATGTTTCATCATCTCATGAGTGAGATAAACATAATAGAATAAATTACCTTTATCAGTATCAAATCAAGTATCATATGCCTCATTGCAATCATCATATGATTGGCTCTCTGGGCATACTATACCAATAGCCTCATCTAGGATCATAACCATCATATTGTGTTACATAAAGATATCACAACAATCACAATATATGATGTACATTTAACCTGCAACATAAGGGTTACACAAATAGGAAAGAGAAAATACCTCAACACATGTTAATCATTCAAGAAAGTAAGCATTATCACCATGTAATCAAATTTAGGGCTAGGGTAACTCACAGGTAGCCAATGAGGGTTTCCATAACAACATATAACATTAAAACCTAATGTTGATACTCCTACATTCTTGTAACACTTTAAGTCAACCATTATCATCACTATTAGGTTGACCATATAAGAAGAACATGAGTCTAGAAAACCACATCAGTCAAACAGAACCAAAGACAACTATCTTCTTCAACTAAAGAGAAACCACCACCCACCATAGTGACCAAAGACATAACCAACCTTAGAGATTGAATGGATTGGTCATCATTCTTTCGACCCTAGGGAACAAATACCACTTTTGACCGAACAGAAAACCATCACATCATCATTCGAAAAGAAACCAAGCCCACATGACAGAAGAAGGGAGAATCAAAATCTCATCAGTCAAAGATCACAAAGTTATCTCTTCGACCACACAAAGGGGGTCGTACTTAGAAACCAAAAGATATGCAAACTTCGTCGACCCTAAAAGGTACCACATGGAACCATCAAGAGAGAGAAACATCTGAATACACAAGCTCTATGAGGTGATCAACACCACGAAACTAAAACTAAACATGAAGAGAGGTTCATGAAGGAAAATAGCATCCAAAACCATAGAATTTGATCACCAAAATTGTGACGACACCCGCCATCATTTAAGATAACAAGTGTCATTAACAATAATAAAACATGCGGAAGCGATCGTTAGCAGCGGAGTTACTGAAAATCACTAAAAATTAAAACCATTTATCAAAGAGATCCATTCACAGGAAAACTCTTTCATTCAGAACCAAAGTAAAACTTTACATCCTGGTTCATATATACATCTCATGTACTATTGCTTCTCGAGGAATACAAACATCAACTACTCTGTCTTAACTGTACACAGGTAGTATAAAACCCTCAAGACTTAAAGCCAAAATCTCAGATCGAATCTTCAAAACATTACTCCTAGGACCCGAGAGTACAGAGACGACTCATAGGACTATCTACACATAACCAGACAGCCAATGTCTCCACCTATTGGATCACGGTTGTCCCTGTGACTGCTGCTGCTGTTGCTCACCCACTGAAAGGTTTCTTCCTCTTCTTCGGAGATTACCTAAAAATTTAATCCCACGGGGGTGAGACAATTATAAAAATTGTCCCAGCGAGAGATATAACTCTCTGCCAGAAACATTGTTATTGCTGATAATAGAATAACACTGAGCAGTAGAATTATATTTACTCAACAACAGGTAAATCATTGAATAAGATATGCAGAGCAGTATTCTCTATGCAATCATTTCAATTATAACTTGATTAAACAACAGGTCATTCATTTAAGAAGGAATATGAAGAACATGTATATCATTTATCCAACTATGATATAATAGACCATGTATCATCAACCATTGATTCTCACAATTCAACCCTAAGCAAATATGCTACACGGCTGATTACGTTTTACAATCATACTTATGCCCTGAGAAGATGAGGTATACCGCTCATACTCCAACCGACCACGGTTACGTAAAGCATCGGTACCACACATAGGTCAATGGAAGAGCCAGATTCCCATGACCTCAACTATCTCGGTCAGTATGAGATAACATGCAGGACATCTTGTGTCTCTGCTAGATAGCTTTCCAGGGTATACTGGCAACATCGCTATTAGAGTTATAGCCCATAGCATATACTCTCTTCAGGATATGGCCCGTAGCCAATGCCCGGTATTATTTTGTGGAGTCATGGCCCGTAGCCATGCTCTTATTGGGGTATGGTCCGTAACCAATCCTGTTCATAGGACATAGCCCGTAGCAATGCCTATGGGGCATAAGGATATAATTGCCCAATTACCCCCACATATTCAAAAATATGCGTTCCGAGTAAACTCGTTTCACCATTCAGCTAATTCTGACACTGATGGATCTGTGATCAGGGCAACTACATTATATGGTATCACTTGATTAATTAAGTACATTATCATATTCTTTTAGCATCAGCCAAGTTTCCAAACATAACTTAATAAGACAAATGCTATAAAGAAAACATGTACTATTTCCATTAATCACTTCTCAGTCTTTATAAGACATGGGGATCTCAGTCCCTCATTTCAATACTGGGAATTTTCATTCCTTTGCAACTCAATGCCATAATCATATGGTTCTGGGTATTCAAACCCTTAGCTCATCATTGAGCATTATTACCACTTTTTCAGGTAATTATCACCTTCAGGTCACCTGACCAAGGTAAATATGATGCTTATTACATAAACATCTTCTCATGGCACTTAAGGCCCATTACTTCTCTTATTACCTCATACTAGGCAATAAGGTATAGCATGGCACATAAGGCCCAATAAACAATGTCAATACATAAAATGTCATAGCTCATACCTGGATATGTTCATCATCACATCATACCTGCATGGTTAGTACATATGATAATACATCAATTTCATATCAGCACCATGCAAAACAATATATAACATCATTATTCAAGGGTAACACCACTATTTCCTTACCAGGGTTAGGGTTTCCCATTTCTCATTAATTCAGACCCTCTTGAGTTAACCAACTTTATCTTGTATTAAGGTATTTCCCCTCTTAATACATTCCATCACAGAATACTCACCCTTAGCATATAATGCATAGGCCACACATTAGAATTGTCCAGCTATCTCACATGATATGGACTTATCTTAGTTTAAGGCATAACTTTATTATAAAGTTGCCTATAAACAATCGCAATGATACACCCTCAACTAGGGTTTCATAAGGATACACCCTCAACCAGGGTTCACAATGATACACACTCCACTAGGGTTTCACAAGGTTACACCCTCAACCAGGGTTCACAATGATACACCCTCCACTAGGGTTTCACAAGGATACACCCTCAACTAGGGTTTACTAACATCCTAATTAGTGATTTCACATGTAGACAACCTCTTATTAAGGTTATACATTGAATCAGCCTCAATTAGGGTTTACATCATGTATTGGGTCCATGCATTTGTTATGCATTAATGACTAGTACCATTAAAGGTATCTCCCACCTAATCACATTAGGTTTTCAAAAAGGTTTGATCAATTAGACCTTCAATAACATGAGGTATCCAATTGAATTAACCAAATTGAACCACACTCAATTCTAATCAATGGAACTTCAACCAATTGGATCATCAACTCAATCATCATTTGAATCATGGCTCACCCCTCAATTGGGACTTCATTTATGGTCTGATCTCAATGGGATTAGGGTTTATAAACACCAATTAGAGCTTTGAAGTTGATCATCAATCATGCTACTAATTGTGTTTCAATTGATTGCATTGGACCTTCAACCATTGAATTCATGGAACCAATCATCAATTGGACCTATGCTCATACTTCAATTGAGTTTAATAGGTCAACCTTCAACTAATTTGACCCTCAATTGACCCTCAATTGACCCTCAATTGGTCATCAATTAGGGCTTGATTCAATTGAATTAGGGTTTGAAATCGAAGATCCAACAACACTCATCAATGCAAGATTGGTTACTTTGAAACTATTGAACCATTATCCAAATTGGGTATGACCTGACCCCAAACGGTCTTGAGGTCGTTTGGATGACCTCCAAACGGTCTTGAGACCGTTTTCCCATCATATCACTCAAATACAAGCCATCCAATTAAGGTTTGGATCATTGGATTGATCACCAAATCAGCTTTGCATTGTATAACAGCTTGGTACCTTTAGACCTTCAAACACCTAACCATACTCAACCCTAGACCTCCAAACGGTCTTGGGTGACCACCAAACGGTCTTGAGACCGTTTGGATGAGCTCCAAACGGTCTTGAGACCGTTTGGCCCATCCAACCTTTGGATTCTAGTGAACAATCATCATGGATTGGTCTATCGAGTTGATCAACAGATCAGCACTACATTGCAATATGATTAGTACCTTTGGACCTTCAATTGGTCAACTATACTTGACCCCAGACCTCCAAACGGTCTTGGGGTGATCCCCAAACGGTCTTGAGACCGTTTGGGTGATCCCCAAACGGTCTTGAAACCGTTTGGGCTAATCAACCCAAAATCTCAACTTAACTCATTGGAATTTCAGCACTGTTTTCAATTAGGGTTTGCCTAATTGAATAGCCTTCAACTCATGATTACTTGGGAATTAATCCCTAAAATTCGGTGAGTCATTAGATCACATCATTAGTAACAGTAATCCCAAACGTTCAACGCTTGGTCAACGCACCCAAACGGTCTTGAGACCGTTTTCCCAAAAAGTTCAATTAAATCAGATTGAAAATCAGCACTTAATCCAATTAGGTTTCCCTAATTGATTAGGCTTCAGCTCACGATTCCTTTGGAGTTAATCCCTCAAATTTGTAGGGTTATTAATAAACATAATTATGAACAGGAATCCCAAACGGTCAATGCTTGGTCAACCATCTCAAACGGTCTTGAAACCGTTTTCTCAACCAGGTCAAGTTAATCAGGTTGAAAATCAGCACATAATTCAATCCGATTGCCTAATTGATTGGCCTTCAAATCTCGATTCCTTTGGAGTTAATCCCTAAAATTTGGAGGGTTATCATCCTACATAATTAGGAACAAAATTCCCAAACGTTCAATGCTTGTTCAACCATCTCAAACGGTCTTGAAACCGTTTTCTCCCAAACGGTGTCAAACCGTTTGCCCTTAAACGGTTTGCTGAAACCGCATAGCCAATCAAATTAAAACGAATTGGAGTAGCTATCAAAACGTTTTTGCTTGGTAATTTTCTTTGGATAAGCATCTAGGATGATGTCATCATCCCCTTCCTTCGAACAACCAAGAACATCAACCATTCTTGATGGAAATTGCAGCAAAGAAACAAGAGTGTATCAAATTGAAGAAATCAATCAACAAAGCATAGAGAATTGATGCAATAGCAATGTTTAAGGATTTGAGTTATAAAACCCGCCTCCAATTGAGCTCCAAAGCTCCAAGATCACGCCATTAATGGTGGATGAAGCTCTTGCAACTCCCTCTAGGCTCGTCCTCAAGCTTTTGATTGCAAAAGTTGGCTAGGGATGAAGAGGAGATCGAAATAAGAAGGAATCCATAATTTATTTTCGATTTCCACCATGAAATCAAGGAGAACGAAGGTCAAGAGCTTACCCACAGGTTGGGGTTCGTCCTCCTGGTCCTCCCTAACTTCCTTGGTCGGTTTCCAAGCTAAGAGAAGAAGTGGGGTCGAAATAGCCTTTCATTTGGCTAGGAAAAGGCCTTTTTATAAAAATTCAATGAAAGAGAAAATGCATTATTAAAATGCATTTAATTCCAAAATTGGTGCCGCCTCTTCCCCCTCAAATTCTCCTCAAAATCCTTAAGGACGAGGCTATATTCATTGCCTCTTATTCCTCTCCATTATCCATGATTTAAAGAAAATCAAATTAAGCACCTTAATGCTTATTATATTAATATCCATATGTGAGTGGGTTTTCTTTTCCTTATAATAATGGTGAGTGGAATTTCACCTACTTAGGATATTTTCGTTCCTTATCTTGGCAAAGGAACGTCCATCCTTATTCAAAATCAACCCAAAACATTTTGGTTAAAAGACCTTCAATTATTTTTATTCATTTTTGCCCTAAATCGAATTAGGGTTTCAATTAGGCATTAATCTTGATTATTTTAATATCAAGATTCTCTCTCCTCCAACTTAATTCAAATGAAGCACCCCTCTCATTTTATTTGCTCTACAAGATGCCAAGAAACATTAGGGACCTTGTTGAAGTGGTAATTTTCATATTGAACCCTAGATTTTGGGTAAATTGCACTTTACTCCAAAACTAGGTTTCAATGCACAACATTGTCCAACAAGCTCTATTTTGGTGTCCAGGCTTGTGGAAACTATACTACTACATCATATTCATCCTTATGATGTCTCAACATCAGAGGAACATCTTATCATATGCAATTTATAAGTTAACCCCTCAACTTGGGTAATTTGCACTTTAGTCCAAAACAAGCAATCATTGCTTTAACATTGTTCAAACAGGACCAAAATTGAAACATAAGTTCCTCATGAGCCCTAATTACTTTTCACAGGATAAGTACAAGCATATAATCAACTTTGTTAAGCAAAACTCCTGGGGTTAGAACATAACCCAGGTCAGGGATGTTACAAAAACATAGGGCAAGCCATGATCATGAGAGAAAACCAATGTCCCAAAAAGGGTGCATGTAAGAGCCAACATCTTCACCATCGATTAAATATCGAGAACAAAATTTAGGGTTTAGGAAAAGAGTTAATCAGTAAGACCCATGACTTGTGTTTTGGGTTAACCCTGTTTGTTTTGGTTTGATGTTGTGCTTTGAATATTGCACTAATCCTTTGAAATGATCTTAGATCATGCGGAGAGCTTTAGTCTCCAGTTGTAGCTTGTTTGGATGTTGTTTGTGCTTTCTGTGCTAGTTTTGGTGCAATTTGCAAATTACCATTTGAAGGGTCATTCTTGTTATTTTCCACCTATAGAGTGTTTCTTCTCTATCTTGGATCCATGAGGGAGGTTGTGGTGCTTTGGTTTGGCTTGGTGTACCCTTAGTTGAGTAGTGTCAGCCTTAGTGGTGATAACAATTTATTTTACGCACTTTTTGTATACATTTTATGCCTTCCTAGCATACCTTTTGCTAACTTTCCCCACTATTTTAGCATCGTATGTCAAATACTTCACTTACACATTCTCCCCTTGATTTTAGGTACATATCTGGCCCAGGTAGTGGTCATCACCTCGACCGCGGCCCATTCATCCAGCATGGACCATCTCATCATGGTCGAGGTCTCCAAGTTCCCCCTAATGCCTTGCACTCGCGGTCAATTTGCACTCAAGCTCTTAAGGATCGCGACCGATATTGGACCGCAACCAACTTAAATATCGTGACCTCGATTTATCTAAATCAAGTTACACCTCGACTACAGTCCTAAAATAAGGTCACCCAACTGGACTGTGACCACATGAGTTGTTAAGTCAACCGTGGCCGCGATCCTCACCCAAGAAGACGGCATCAAGACCGCGACCGAGAAAGGGGGTTCAAGCGACCTTGACCGAGGAAATAATGACAACAAAGCTGTGACCGCATCATGACCATGATCGTGGTGTAGGCTGTGGTCAAGGGGTTAAGTCAGTGGAGTGTGCCTATAAATAGGCCACCCACCTGACCTGTCAAATCATCAGATCATAGATCGGATCTGATAGTACCAAAAAGTGATGCCACTCTCCAGACTCACCTCCATTCATTCATCCAATTAGTCTTGTATCTCCAAAGGTAGAAGCTAAGGAGAGAGAGGATTGAAGACTCCATCTTCTTTGAGAGAAGAAGACCGTCCACTCCATCGACCCTCTGGATCTAGATTTGAAGAAGTATTGATGGGTTGTATCACATTCTTCTCCCCCTTCTAGATCTACCGCTTCCATATTGATGTACTTCCCTCATCACTTTGTGGAGCTTGATGTATCTATCTTCTTGTAGTGTTGTTATGCTTCCCATAAACATGTGTGGCTAAACATCTTAACTTGGGTTGGGAGTAGCGACTAAGGCTCTCCCAACACGTATATTGTCTCTCCATTTTAAATATACTTATACTCTTGTCAAGATTATCTCCATGTGCCAGTTTTAAGGCTTCACTTGTGTGCTTAGATACCATCTTGTGATGATTGATTGTTGATATCTCGAGTCAGTAATATCATTTTTATCTTGTATTAAGGAGTAGTATGAATACATGAGAATTTTGGAATGCTAAAGCTTGAGATCATACGTTATGTTATGCGGCTTTTGATGTAGTCATCTCGAGAGAGAGAGAGAGAGAGGTTACCCCTAGACTTAGATTTATCCTTATCTCGATAGAGAAGGGAGTAGACACCATGTATGATTTATTGTAATTTTGATAGGAGTATACGAGAGGGAGAGATGATGTTGTGTGTTGGTGAGAAGTCTTAGTAGGTGAAACCCAATCCATGCCCCCACGTATCTTTGTTTTCACCTTATTTTGTTATGATTTGTTTTTCTTTTCTTTGGTTATTTGTTTTACTTTGGTTGGAGTACCATCATTCCCTTGGGATCACCAGTTGAAACTACCCTTTTTATCCGGAGTATATGAGTGTAAGACCTTGTATGCTTAGCACCTGCCAACCTCATCCCTGTGGTTCGACCCCGATTACTACATCAGACCCGGTATAATAGTTTTGGGGGCTTAAGTGTTGGGTTACTTTCTTAAAAGTCTGACTACTCTAGATCCGCTCCTTTTTTGTCGTGTGATTTAGGCCGGTCAACTTTTTTGGTTCCGTTTATGGGGACAAGGCAAAATGGAACTGTTAATAACTTGAGTCCACTCACTATACTCCCGTGCCTCAAGCTTAATAATAAGCTTGATGACACTGTCACTTTAAGTCTGCTACCCTGTGTTTATGTAGAATAGTTCATTTTAACATGTCCAGTTTACTAACTCAACTGTGTGGTCTATTCAGGAACCCCAGAGGAAGTAGACTCATTCGACTTTTCTCCCTAACCTCGAGTTACCATGCCGCCTCACGTGGACGTTACTCTCACTGGGGACAAGCGGGATGCAAGGAACCAACACAACCCACCACCACTAGGGTCAGAAGAAGACAAAGATGGTTGTTACAATTATGGTCATCAACGTGAAGATGAACATAGGGATTAAGATCATCGTGATGATGATCATCGTGAAGCATACCAGTGCGACGAAGAATGACACTACAAATGTCGAAGAAGACACCACCGTAACCATCATGACAATGAATGAGAGCATGATGGTCGGGATAGCGACAACGAGGATGATGAAGAGGGAAAGACTCTTAGAGAATTGGCAGCAACAACGGACAATGAGTCTAGATGCCCAAACATCATACCACACTTCAACGCAACAAATTTTTAGTTCAAACTAGTTTTCATCTCAATGATCCATAATAAACCTTTTTGTGGGAATTCAAGGAGTGAAATCCATACCATCATCTCGATGCATTTAAAAATATATGTGATACCATCAAGATGAGGGGGGTCCCACAAGAGGTGATATACTGTAAGGGCTTCAACTTCTCTTTGGAAGACAAGGCTCTATCTTGGTAACTTAATCTCCCTCACAAATCTATAGATGGGTGGAGACCCCTAGCAGATGCTTTTGTAACTAAGTTTTATCCTACAGAGAGGACAATCTTCAACATGCATAAGATTACCGCTTTTGCACAGAAGTCGGGAGAGAACTTGCATGAATAATGGGAACGTTTCCAGTAGTACCTTAGGGATTTCCCACACCACAATTATCATAAGGGGTTCCTCATGACAACTTTCTATAATGGGCTAACTCCTACAGAAAGGACTTTGTTAAATGTAACCGTTGGCAGTGATTTCCTCGGGAAGAAGCCAAGAAGAACCATGAAGATAATAGAAAACATGGCTATGTTGCAAGCAGACATAGACTATGATAGGAATGATAGAGGTCCAACGAGGAAAGTAGGGTCTGAAGGACTTTCTATTGAAACCAAAGCTTTAGAGACCATAATGGCACAGATTCAGAAAATAGCAACTGATGTGAAGCAACTGAAAGATACTAGAGTTAAGGGCAAGAAGCATACCGAGAAGGTAATGAAGTGTGTCACCTATGGAGAAGGAGGACATGGGGTTGATAGTTGTATTTACAGTAGGACAGAGGAAAGTGAAAGTGAAGAAGAGACGTAGAACATTTACTACACCAATTTCAAGAGGCCAGACCACCCTAGTTTCAGTTACAAAAATAAAGACGCAGTCGAGAAATCGCATTAACTGAACAACTCACAAAAACCACCACCAGGGTTTGAAAAGAGAAGCGGGCAGACCCAATACACGTGAACAACAAACTATCAGACAAATAAGAACAACTATCAAGGTCAAGGTAAGAATCCAAACCGTCAAGGCACATGACCGAGTCAAGGGCAGAACCAAAACCAAGGGTCGGGTTCGGGAATAGATAACAAGAAGCCATATTTAGTTGTCCATCTATTTGATTTCGCTAAAAGACAAGCTACATGAATGATCAGTTAGCTCAAAGCACTCTTGTTAACTCTAGAGTTTTGACCACTATGCAAGTTCAGATGGTCGACATGCAGACCCATCAACGTCAAATCAACCAATAGCTGGCACAGTTGGCAGAGTTGGTAAAGAATCCTTTTGGGAAGATTCCATCAAACACCGAAACTACAAAGATGGCTACCCTCTGATCCGGGAGGATGCTAAGTAACTCAAGAACTGGAAGCAACAATGAGGAAAGAAGAAATGATGAACAACCACCTGAGAAAGAGGTCACTCTTGAAAGATCTGTTGATAAAGAAAAAGTGGAAGAAAGCAAGGAGAAAGATGAAAAAGTTAGTCAACCTGATGATGTCGAGGAGATTTTCATGAAGAAGAGTCCATATGCATCAAGAGTCCCATTCCCATATAAGTTCATTAAGGCACACCTGAAGATGAGATACGAGAAGTTCATGGAGGCGATAAAGAAATTGCATCTGGATATTTCATTCTTGGATGCTACAGAGGAGATGTCGACCTATGCCAAGTTATTCAAGGATCTCATCACCAAAAGGAGGAGAGGGGATCATATAGAGATAGTGCAGTTAGCTAATATGTCAAGTGCTTTCGTCCAGGCAGAGCTTCCAACAAAGAAGAAGGACCCCAGAGCATTCAATATACCATTCGGTGTTGGAGACAATGTAGAGAGAAAAGGTTTGGCAGATTTGGGATCAAGCATCAGTCTTATGCCTTTGAGTCTAGCCCAAAGACTTGGGCTGACGGATATGGTTAAAACAAACATGTGGATTGAATTGGCTGATCACACTTTCAAGCGACCTGTTGGAATAATTGAATATGTGCCCATTCGCATCGGAAAATTATTTATTCCCTGTGATATCGTGGTGGTTGACACAATTGAAGACCAAAGTGCCTGGTGATATTTGGGAGACCATTCTTGGCAACTGGAAGGGCACTGACAGATGTCGCATAGGGGATTATTACTCTACGCATGGGCAATGACCACATAGACTTCCAAGTCCAAGATGCCATGAAGGGAATGCCTCTTTTTGAGTCAGTCTACTTTATGGATAGTTACAACCAGTACTGTAAGGAAGTGAAAGAAGAAAAGGCAATAGTGGACCCCCTAATGCGAGCCTTGAACAACCCCAATCTAAAGACGAAGGAAACCTTAGTGATGAAGAAGAAATTATCGAAACACTTAAGTATGCTTCACTCGAACAATCTCCCGAAGAGCAAGAGGCACCTAAGCCATAGCCCAAATTGAAACCACTTCTGGAAGTGCTAAAATATGAGTTTCTACACCATTAGGAGAGGAACCTTGTTATTGTGAATGCAAGCCTGATGGAAGAACAAATGGGAAGAATGCTAAGGGAGCTGAAAGAACATAGAAAGGTGATAGGGTATTCTATAGGG
The DNA here is from genome assembly GCA_963693085.1 of Alisma plantago-aquatica. Classification (NCBI taxonomy): domain Eukaryota; kingdom Viridiplantae; phylum Streptophyta; class Magnoliopsida; order Alismatales; family Alismataceae; genus Alisma; species Alisma plantago-aquatica. Next base: position 800,970,498 of record OY856411.1, read on the forward strand.
GACATAAAGGGGCTTAACCCAGCTCTCTACATGTATACGATGCATTTGGAAGAGTATACCAAGCTGCTAGTTTAGCCCCAGTGAAAGCTAAACCAAATGTTGAAAGAAGTTGTAAAGAAGGAAATCTTGAAACTACGAGACGTCGGAATTATCTACCCAATTAGCAATAGTAATTGGGTGAGTCCTATTCACATCGTACCTAATAAAGGAGGAATCATAGTAGTGAAGGGAGAGAATGGTGACAAAGTCACTACTAGAACTGTTATAGGATGGCGAATGTGCATAGATTACAAGAAACTGAATGCCGCTACAAGGAAGGATCACTTCCTCCTGCCATTCATCGACCAAGTGTTAGAAAGGCTGGCTCATCACAACTATTTTTGCTTTCTAGATGGCTATTCAGGTTTTTACCAAGTACCTATTTATCCAGGTGATCAAGAGAAAACAACATTCACGTGCATCTATGGCACATATGCGTTCAGAATAATGTTGTTTGGACTGTGCAATGCACCTGCAACGTTCCAACATTGTATGATCTTGATGTTCTCAGATTTTTAGAGGACATCGTAGAAGTCTTTATGGATGAATTATTGGTTTATGGGATGGATTTCGATGCATGTTTGATAAATTTGTCCATGGTCCTAAAAAGATGCGAGGAGAAACATATAGTTCTGAATTGGGAAAAGTGCCACTTCATGGTACGGAATGGAATAGTCCTGGGACACAAAATCTCTAAAAATGGGATCAAAGTAGACGTGAGTAAAATAGAAGCCATATCGAAACCGCCACCACCAAAGTCTGTAACGGGTGTGAGAAGTTTTCTTGGTCATGTTGGATACTACATGACGTTTATAAATGACTTTTCAAAGATTTCAAAGCCCTTGTCCAATCTTTTACTCAAGGACGCTGAATTCGATTTCAACAACGAATGTTTGGAGGCTTTCAATACCCTGAAGAAAGCATTAACAATTGTGCCTATCCTACAAGCTTCAGATTGGGAGTTGTCATTCGAGATAATGTGTGATGCTAGTGATTATGCAATAGGTGTTATCCTAGGTCAAAAGAAAGACAAGAAGCACCATGTAATCTGCTATGCCAGTCGCACATTATATGAGGCACAAGTAAACTATACCATGACCGAGAAGGAGATGTTAGCAATAGTTTTTTCTTTTGACAAGTCCAGGTCGTACCTAATAGGATCAAAGGTGAAAGTATATACGGACCATGGAGAAATTAAATACCTGATGCAGAAAAAGGATACCAAACCATGAATTTTGCGGTTGGGCTCTTCTGTTGCAAGAATTTGATCATGAAATCATTGATAATAAGGGAAAATAAAATGTGGTTGCATATCACTTGTCTAGAATAGTTTTTGATGAAGAGAATCAGTTATCCGTGAATGACAATTATGCTGATGAAGCCCTATGGATGGCTCAATCTGATGAGCAACGATTGCTTTGGTTCGTCGATATCTATAATTATTACGATTGCTTTGGTTCGTCGATATCTATAATTATTTACCCTATGGCCAACTGCCACTAGAGATTACATACAATCATAAGAAGAAACTATTTTCAGACATCAAGAACTACTACTGGGAAAACCCCTTACTGTTCAAGAGGTGTGCTGACAATTTGTATTGAAGGTGCATACTATAGGTTGAGGTTCTTTTGATTCTGAAGGAGTGTCACTCTTCACCATATGGTGGGCATCACAGTTGAGAAAGAGCCGTAGAAAAAGTACTACAATCTAGGTTTTATTGGCCCACACTCTTCAAGGATGCAACATCGTTTTTTAAGGCATGTAAGGAATGTCAGCTCACTGGGAACATAAGCAAGAGGAATGTGATGCCCACGGCAGATTGGGTAGAAATAGAAATCTTTTATGTTTGGGGAATTGACTATATGGAGCCTTTCCCCTCATCAAAGGGAAACTAGTACATTCTCGTTGATGTTGATTATGTTTCAAAATGGGTTGAGGCGGTGGCCACCCAGACATGTGACTCCAAGGTAGTGATTAAGCTATTTGAAAAGACTATCTTCCCACACTTTGGGGTGCCACGCACCGTCATAAGTGACGGGGGTCGCATTTCAGTGATAAGCAGTTCGAAGCGCTGCTAAGGAAGTATGGAGTGAAGCACAAAGTCACCATACCATAAGATCCCCAAACATTAGGGCAGGTAGAAGTATCAAATAGACAAATCAAGCAAATTCTAGAAAAGATAGTGAGTCGGACAAGAAAGGACTGGTCAATGAAGCTATATGATGCTCTATGGGCTTATCGAACTGGTCAATGAAGCTATAAACAAAAGACTAAAGTCTGTCATGATGCCCACTTGAAAAATAAGGATGTTCGTGAAGGGGATAAGGTCCTCCTATTTAACTCAAGCATTAGACTGTTTCCAGGAAAGCTAAGAACAAGGTGGTCAAGTCCTTTCCCAGTAGTGAAGATATACCCATCAGGAATGATGAAAATTTTAGGGGAAAAGACTGGAATTTTCAAGGTTAATGGACATAGGGTAAAAAGATTCTATGAAGATGAAGCCTCTGTAAGAAAGTCAGAAATTATTTTGGGGGAACCCAGCCAGCCAGTAAATGAAGAGAATGAGGAGACACCCCAGTTAGCTGAGGATGTCGAGAAGTGAATGATTAGGAAGTCGAGCTAGAGACTCTAAACAAGTGCTTCTTGGGAGGCATCCCAAGTTTTAGCTGATTTCCTGAGTTTATGTTCTTCCTTTATTTTGAACTCTTGTTTTCCCTGCTATTTAGTTTGTTAGTTTTCCCCTTATCTAGTAAGAATGTATATATATCATGTTCTCTTTGAAAATGGTTTAATTAGAGGATCAAGTTCTTGTTTTAGTTTAAGTTTTGGGTTGGTTTGAGTGGACTGCGGGTCGTGGTCATGACCGCGGTTGAGGTATCAACCTTGCTCAATGCAGAGAAATGCACCGCGACCGTGGAATTTTTCTTCCTTAGACCAACCAAACCGCGACCATGGTGTTTATCCATAGATGAACAAGACCGTGGCCGTGGAATTCATATATAGGAGGGTCGACTGCAACTGTGGTCCTTGTTTTTGTCACGAGTCATGGTGTCTCTCCTATATATTCTAATACCCTCGGTGCATTGTTCCTCACACCTAAAATCTAAGTTTTTCTCAAATTAGAGAACGAATCATTAGTGCGCTCGCAAATGATACCTTCGCCAACTGAGCTCGCTCTACTACTACTGTAGTAGCACGAATCGTTGTCGTTGTGCTAACCCTTCCACCTGCATTTTCGTCGATTTCCTTTATACCACAAGGTAACCATCTAAACACTTTTATTTCCTATTTCTACAAATCTCCACCCACCGCCGCAACCATCATCGAACCTAACCCACTCTTTCCCTCTCTATTTTCACATACCTTTACCCCTTCTACTGGTCCAAGCTTCACCACATCTTCAGTGATGCCACTGATCATCTTTTTCCCTTTCCTCTCTCGCTAATTGTTTTTGCGGTGCCCGCACCTGCCCTAGGGAAACATTTTCAAGAATGTTTCAATCTCGAACAATTTCATTTCGGCTACCTTCATCAATCAACCACGATTGAAGCATCAACCCTCCGCCCAACCCTCATTCCCAATGGAACAGGTCCACCCTCTACTCTGCGATCGCGGGCCCAATTTTCTTCCATGGGTCATGGTGTTCACAAACATATGAAAATAGAGTGATTTTAACTGTGGTCACAATGTAGACCGTGGTCGCGGCCTCCCTTGGTCAGTTCCTTTGACCGCGACCGCTACACTTTCATCTTGGACCTCGATCGTGGTGTTCTTCATTTCATAAGTAATGACCACAGGTCGCGGTCTCAAGGATATGGCTAAAAATATATCGTATACATATACATATGAGAAAAGTTAAATCACTGATGAATTGAAAGATATATTAATTATAAAATCAATTTGAAAATTTTCAAGATGTCTGCCTCAACTAACGACTCACTGGAAAAGAGGGCAACCTCACTGAAAGAGATAGAGATGATTGTAGAAAAGCTAGCAAAAGCCTTGGAGATCAATACAAGCTTGCCACCAGCCAGGAGGCTACAATTGCAGCTACAGATGGAGCAGTATCAGAACATTCTGGGTCACCAGACACCAGAAAGGTTAGAGTTTGCACAAAGTGCAACATAGATAGGTACCTTGGAATACCTGCCCACAGAGTTCGAGCTAAGAATTCTGGGTAAAAGGAAGGTTGAGCCCAAGGCAACCAAAAGTGGCAAAAAGGTAAAAGAGATAGCTGGTAAAACAACAAAGGGACAAGAGGCAGAGACAACCAACAAGGAGAAATAAGATACCAAAGAGGTAGCTCAAGAGCATAGCGGGCCTACCTTTGTGCCAAGAGATGATGTCCACCAGTCACAATATGATTGAATGTCACAAATCAAGGTCTTCAGGCCCATGAGGTACCTGGATGTAGACGAATTCAAAAAGATGGGGGTCTACGATAGGGTCATCAAGTTCCTAGAGGGTGCAAACATGTGCACCTTTGAAGCCCCATCCTTAAAGCAGTTGACGGCAGAATTCCTATCTTCACTAGAGAAACTCCTAGTAAATGAACAAGAATGCAAAAAGGGAGGCAGAGACTATAGGTTGGAAGTGAGACTAGGGGGGAAGTCTCACACAATCACAGAATCAATGTTCAATACTATCTTCATGAAGACAATAGCAGAAGCCCAAGCCTACTTCACCACCCTGGGAGAGAAATAAACCGTCGGATATGATAGCTACAAGATGTGGGAAGACCTTACGGGAGAAGATGAACATAACTCTAAGAACTCCAAGGATACCCTGATCACCTCATGCTTTATCAGGGTAATACAAAAGATAACGACCAACACAATATATACGAGGTCAGAAATAGGGGGAGTAATGAAAGGAGATCTGTTCATGATCGGGTCAATGCTGAAAAAGAAGCATGTAAACATAGGTAAAATACTAATAGAAAGTCTATCAGCCGTTGTGGGAGGAGAGTCCAAGTGGAACTAGAAGTTCTGCATGGGAGGTTAGATAACAAAAATAGCCAACCATTTTATGGGTGCAGAAGCATTGAAGAGATATAAGGAAATAGAGTGACACACAAAGATCAACATCAAGTACCTTCTCAATGTGGGAATCCTAGCTCAGAAGGGAGACAAATTGTACTACAAGAAGAGCAGCTCAAAGAAACTCCGTCCCCTCCCAGAGATGGTGTATTACAATGCCCACAAGCTACGTCCCACCCAAGAAGACATCGACAAGATGTACTCATGGGCCATCTGCAATGTCGCAGAAAAGACATCAGTGGCGGATGAAGCAAGCAGTAAGGACCAACCAGCAGAGATAGAGAAGAAGAAGCCAGAAGAGAAGAAAAAGTTGGCAATAAGGAAGAAGAAGGAAGCAGTAGAAAAGCCTACAGTTCTGAAGACAACCTCACCCCCAATAGTCACTGAAATAATAGTGATTGAGGAATGCCAACCACATGAAGAGATAATAGAGAATGATGTCCAGGCAAACTTGGATGACATGCTAAGTAAAAGTCCGCACCATAAGGCAGCAACTACCGAACAACCGGAGATGGCTGAACAAGACTCCCACCAGCAAAGCAGGGACTCTAAAGTTGTACCTAAGACGGTGATTCCAGAAGTAGTCCTTCTGACGTTGGGACAGACAGAACATAGAGTACACAGTCTGACAATGCCAACTCCACCGCCAAAGGAACCACAAGCATCCACGACACATGTGGAGCCACAGCCACACCAACTTCCAACCTTTGGCGACATATTGGGTAATAAGTTTGATGAACTATGGCAACACATGCATCAAACATCTGAATTTAATTCCAGCATAACCTCCACCCTATGTATACTAACTACACAAGTGCAAACATTGAACGAGAGGACCAAGGCACTACCCCAGTTCATGCAAGGAGTGATAAACACTCAGAACACTATGATGGGAGCGTTGAAGGCCCTCAAGGAGGAAATGGAAGCCCTTAGTAGAGAAAGGGATGTTATGCAGGCTGATAGAGACCACTTAACAAATAGATACGAAGCGGCGATGCATGACCTTGACCTAGAGCACCAATAATTGGAAGCAGACTACCAAAAGGTGGAAGCTAAATGCAAGGAGTTTGACAACAAACAACATAAGAAGAAGAAGAAGAAGAGCAATCGTGTGGTAGGGCCATAGATATCACAAGCTTCATCGAGCCCTCTGAACCCCGATGATGACGATGATAACGTGGGAGGGACATGTGCAGGTTTAGCACGAAAAGAATAAAGTGCTAATGTAAAAATCACCTTGGCAGCTGAACCAAAGGCAAAAGAAGCACCACTGTCGTCTAGCTCTCTGAAAGACAACGAGACAAAGAAGAAGAATACTACATCATCGAGGGAGCTTTATTTGAATAGCAGTCCTGAAGAGGACAAGGAAAAATCTAAAAAGATGAAGGGGGTACCAACAGAAGCCAAATCTACCCCAACCACATGAAATGATGCAACAGAAAAACCAATACAAGCAGGCGTCGACAGAGCAGAGAGTGTAAGGACAGAAGATATGATGTCTAGAGAGCTTAGGGACATAGATACATTATTGGCTGGCCTGACATCTGGGATGGAAATGTGCAGTGTATTCCTGCACTCCCAAATTCACAACGAGCAGAACGACCACATCTATGACAGAAAAATGGAAGCAACACTAGCAGAATTGGCAACTTCCAAGCTAGGTCACCCATCTGAAGAAAGCAACATCAAGGATTGCACAGCTACAGAAGCTTCCTCAGAGGTGGCAATAATGGTGACTGCATTGATGCCCACGAGCACAAAGGGCCCGCATACAACTAGAGAAACACATCTCATTGCAGCACAGGATGGAACCTCGAATGATGAGGAAGGAGGGCTCACTGCTTTCTTCACGAATGAGCCCGCCAAAGAGCGGAGCACACTGGTTAAAGACACAAAATTATGTGTAGCTCCTCCTCTACCATGTAAGATGACATGAATGGACATGACTGCACTATCAAGAATCACATGTAGGGATGTCCACATCTTAGCAGATATCCTTGACGATAAATTACCCGGGGCAAATGTCATATATCACAACAAAGGTATAAGTCTAACTAGAGAACACTTCAGAGGGATCTTCTTAAAAAGGGCACGAGTACATAAGAAACTATTTAAAGTGATGTGTGACACCATCCTAGAAGAGTTCCTACACTCAGACAAGGTGCAACTTGTGTTCAGCGGCACCACACATCTAGGAAGCCTCTTATACAATGAGGACTACGAGGTTGCTGATGTGACTGAGCTGAAAGAAGCAGTGCGTAGAAAGGGAACAAAGCTAGTAGTACTACCCATAACGAATGTGAAGCACTGGGCCATGATCGTGGTTGATCTATATGAGAAAAAGACAAAAATGCTCAATTGTTGCACGGTCGAACTAGATAGTACTACTATGATATATAAAAAGAAAGAAGCAAGAGACGCACTAAAGATACCCCTACGTCTGTAGAAAGAGATACAATCAGCAAACGACATATTCAAGGGCATCTAGAAACTATTTTCTATCTGCAAGAAAGTACCATAAGAAGAGGTTGTCTCAGGGGATTGCACCTTCATCATACTTAGGATGATGGAAGCCATCCACAAAGGCATCCTGCTGGAGGACTTATGTGTAGAAGATCTACATGGGTTGTGCGGTGTTTACACAATGGAGGTCATCTATGATCGTCACTTCTTAAGCGACCCAGTGATGCCTTCAGACACAATACTGTGAAGGCTCCATAAGGAGATCCCTCTACCTAAAAAGGTAACTTGGAGGGAATAACTGGGAACCCTGTGGATCGATCCAACAGAACCAGCCAGGGCTGAAGCATGGAAAGAAGGCTAGAATGCAGACACTGGAGCAGCTGTAGCAAATATACCAGAAAAAGAACCTCAACAGCCTCCAGTAATAGAATACAAAGCAGAACATCCTTCACAGGACAACCAAAAGGAAGAGAAGTAGAAGATGATGATCTGTTAGAAGAAAGACCAGACGGACCAACGGGGGAGATAATACCCACTTTCAAGGACTTCGACAGATGGAGCTATGTCAGCCTATCTCTAAAATCACTAAACATCATAATGAAGTCCTTGAAAGATGATGACTCACCGGCAAAAGCTATTTTTGAAAGAGAAAGGATATGTGTGCTGAAGAACGACCTCAGAGACATGCTCATAATAGGAGGATACCTATTAGTAAGCACAATGTCAACCTACTAGGTCCTTTTGAGCGACGACATGAGAAACATACATATGGCATACTTCTTGCTGGTAGATGACATCATAAAAGATAAAAGATCGGGAGAGAAAGAATGCTTGCAACAACGCCTCGCGACGTCCCTCCCAGAATACATTTTTTTGCCGATTCTTCACGATAGTCATTAGACTTTGTTGGTGGTCGACATCATAAAAAGGACTGCAGTATTATATAATAGATCAGATGCAGCCTTTGGATTGAACAAGAAGACAAACATGACTACTGCAAAGACCCTAACAGAAAAAAAAAGACTGTCACAAGCACGGAGGCGATTGTTGATATGTTGAAAAGTCATAGCAAAGGGTATAAGCATACAGAAGGTAAAGACTTTAAGAAGACACAATTCTTCTACAGGAGCCCTCAACATGTGCCTTTGTCAAATGACTGCGGCTTCTATTGTCTATCTTGGATGACGACCCTAGCCAACTTGAGTATAAAAGTGGAGGGGATGCAATATGAGCAGTATCAACCATTGTGAGGAGTGTACGCAAGTATGCTACTCGAGTCCAAGTGGGCCTCCAACACTGACAAACAAGAATAAAGAAAACTCATTTATACGTCTCACTCAAATTCAAACACCCCGGGTTGGGGTGGAGGATAACTTTGGGGGAGGGGTCATAAATGGGATAGAGAGGTACAATTTTATCACCATTTCACCTCTCAAATTTTCAAAATTTTCATATTTCCACAAACTTTACATGTACATATTTTTGTTCTGCTAAACTGCTCCTCCCTTTTTGCCTAACTTTTTTTGTAAAGTTACCTTAGAATTTAGACTTTAATCTATCTTCTTGCTAAAAGTTGTAGTACTATCATTTTCCTAGAGAGAAATATATGAGCATCTAATATACATAAAGGTAAAATGAGAAACATAGCAATACTTCTTTATCTCATTTTTGCAATAAGACATTGTGTATATAATAACCCCAAGCTCATGAAACCCTTAGAAACTAGAGAACTTCACCTAGCCATACTCTTGACCAACCACCCTCACCGAACAATTTCAACTAGAAAATCCTTATCTCAGTAGAGAAGGAAACATCTAGCCTTTCAAGTAAATCCATCCCCGCTTGGGACTAAAAAAGAGGCTTGGCTGTCCAGAAGACCGCTTAAATCCCTCTCACCCAAGCCAGAAAGGAGGTGTAAAAGCCAAAAAGAAAAAAATATATAATGATAGTTGTGCTGAAAAGATGCCAAAAGTTTCCATACGGCTAGTGTATTGCTGCACTCACGAATGCATATATGTCGTGTCCGTAAGTGGAACCTTGAAGCCAAGCTTACCCACCTCCGATCTAGAATGAAACTCACAAAACCACCTGAATTAAAGTCAGACGCCCAAAAGGGAAACATTGTCCCTATGACAGTTGTGAGTGAGGGAGCTTAGGAGAAGAGGAAAACACTTAAAGCCTAAGGCCTTCCTGAACACATTAGCATAGGGCCAGCTAAAAATAAAGAAAGTGTGTGAAAGCTACCCATCTAGGAGATGTTGTATTAGTATGGTTGGTAACCTAAAGGGAAAAGGTGATACGATGAGAAGGAGAAACCTTTCACATTTAAAGCCAATGGCAAGAACTAGAGGTTGTGCAACTCTAGATATAAGATGGAGGAATGAGACTTTAAGCGGTTAAGAAAGCATACCACGACAGTCCTGATGCAAGAATGAGATAACTCAGTAGTGTTAAATGTCGTAAAATTTTGTCACACAATCTGCTCTTTCTCTATGATTTTGAGCCTACACTTAGCCTGAGGATAGGTGTTACACCCCGATCTCACAATTACCATTAACCATGAGATTAGGGCATAAATTGAGGATTTAACATAATACAAAGATCACCCTTAACTTTTTCTTCTTTTTCAAACTCTTTGTTTTCTCATATTGAATCACATAAACAAATGTTACAAGAGAATTAAACCTTGATTACTCTAATATGATCTCAACATTAATGATACACATCCATACATTCATTATGTTTCTCACACTTCCATGTACATACGACATGACAATCATTTACATTCTCTCTTATTAAGTAAACAAACATACAAAACATCATTTACAAATCTCTCACATCTATACAAGGACCTAGAGTGACAGGGACCGACTGAACTTAACTATACTCAGACTTAACTCTTATGGCAGATCTACTCTGATGCAATGATATCTTCTTCAAGTCCATGTGATTTCCCTAAAAATTTTGAGTAGAGGGGTGAGTGTACTCGCTCAGTGAATGAGTACTTCAAAGAAATAGCCTAAAGCACTGATATAATTATAGATATACTTTTGAGCAACGGATATCAATTATAACAGCAGTAAGCTTTAAAGAGTCTAATAATTGACAGATCATAAATATGGTAGGATACTCTAAATATCTATAAGAGTGAATCAATATATGAAATGCTTGATTGATCATAAAGATAACTAATAATTCAGAAACATACAAAGAATAATTGAATAACTGTACACACTTGTTTGGCCTCTCATTCATTTTATTATGCCATGATCATATGCAATGTACTCTACATATGAAGACTCATAGTGAACTACGATCTCACCGTACAAGACTTAGCTTAAAACCCGGGAAGATAAGCCTAGAACTGAATTCAGGTCTGCTTGACTCGAACTGTCACGTCTGACTAAGGCGGCTAAACAGCTGGCCTTTAACTGGACCTCGCCTTCTAGGCTGAGTACACAGGCGGAGGGTCGGAGACGCTCTGTGGGCCTCATCTTGGTACGCTCTATGGGTACCTCTGGGTTACCACCGGGATCTCTAGTCTATGTTGGGTAACCTATCTTCTCTTAGGATACTTCCTCAAGGGCTTCGTCTCCCCGCACGCTCTGTGGGTGCGATCTGATCCCCATATACTGGTCACTTCTAGGGTGGATCATTTCCTCCCTACAGTGCAGACATCCATAGGGAATCTATGGTGTTCAGGGCACCTATGTCTATTATTTTATTATTCTTGGAAAGCTCTCTTACTATATTGTATCTTTTCCTTACTTATACTTGACTCAGGTATCTCTATGGTACCATGTCTATTTATTGAAAGTTTACAATACAACATGTATAACATTCTAAACTTGGCAGAGCATTATATTCAAAACACTGTAATATTTTGAGTAATCATCATACTGTACATACAGGCAGACTACAATTCTTAAATAAACAAAATACATGTCAACTTGGCACTTTATACACTAGAATCATGCAATTGAACTGTTAAGCATCACCACATCTCACACTGAGAACATTGATATCACAATACTTGATTCATTGAACACCCTATCCTTAGGGTTTCATTTACCTCATTCACTTATCACTTGGCTCTCATAAGAATTTCATACGACATAAACATTCACTGGATAAAGACTTTTTTCAACAAATCATATACAATCAATATATGTATGAAATCTTTTTTTTGGTCGGCAAAAAAATGTGTTACTATTGAAACCAAAACTATAGGTACAAAGTGCCTCAAAAGAGAAACTAGATCTATGTGCCTCCACACAGGAAGAGCACATCAGATCAAGAACAAAAAAAGAACCCCCAAAAGTCCGAAGCTAAGAACAGGAAAAAAACCAAACAAGGAAAACATCACTGACACAGAAAAAGAAGAATCATACAGACTCAATAACCCCACCCACAAAAAAATCTATACTAAGATCCTTGCTTATATGCTAGAAACCATTCACCAGATTAGCTTTTGCACCTGCTACATGAGATACCGGACAGCTGGGACAAAAACGCATAAGACTGAAAAGAGTATTGCATGATCTGCCACATCAATGCAACCTCCCTGGAGTTGGTAGAACTACCACTTCAACTCAACTCCAAGATGAGGAAGGTAACTAAACAAACATCATAACTCAGACAAAACAAGACTCATCCAGAATCCATCTTGAGCTTCAGCAGCCAACCTTCAACAATTCAAGAACACTGACAGTCGTATCACCCACAAAGAAGTGTTACAAGAAAGGTTTCTAATCAGCCACCTACACTCAGGGTGAGCCAAAGATAGAAGAACACTTCTGCCAGGGTAAGACATCTGATCAAGGACCCTAAAACAACCACAGAAGTAGCTGACAACTTCACAGAAGAAAGAAGATTAAGGATCCAAAGCATCATTTGGACTACTCACATCCTTTTCCTTTCCTTTCTTTTTCTTTTTCTTTTTCCTTGATATGTCGTCATCCTTGATCTTGAATGGATCAGAATCTAGATCAAAGGAGCTAATCTAAGAATATCCATCCTCGTCTGAGACCCTTGGTTGCTGATAGTAATCAAAAGACAACCCGGCAGATTGAATTATGATACTAGTAACCTTAGGTTGTGTTGGAACATCTAGTTCCCACTCCAAATTCAAGCAATCAACTTCTGGAGTTTGCTGTCTGCAAAGCATGTCCGGCTCCAAGAGAACCAGTTGAGTAGATGAGGAAGAAACCTGTGTAGCCGGAAAACCAGTACCTTCTTCTCCTATAGATCTCCTCTCCTGGGTTTTCTCCCGGACCTTTGCTTCTTTACCTTGAGCATTCTAACGAACACTACGGTGTTTCCCAAATCATATCTGCATTTCCTCGAACACCTTAGGTTCACTGGAAGTCGTAGGGTAAGAAGAGAGTATGTGCCCAAAACACCTGCAGCCTGTGCAAACTAGGGGCCTCGCAACACAGTCAACCTTCAAAGCTCTTTGGGCACCATCTACGTCTACCATAACCGAGCTAGGTATCGAAGAAGGAGCCTTGAGCTCCACGCATACTTTTGCACTTTCAAGGCATCTGATCGAGAGAGAGGCGTCCACCAGGTCGAGCGGCCTCCCCACAAGGCTGGCAACCTGCGCAAGGTTCATCTCTGTCCAAGGGAAGCTTGGGTTCTCTATGCTAAACCCGACTGGAACGGCAAGGAAAGATAGGGGGGAGAGACTTGCCCCTGGCTCCCACGGTTGGACTACCAGCAGGGAGCCGTCCATCGTCCAAGGAGCTTCATCTAACACCCTTTCCCTTTCCATCAAGGTCGGCATCATAACGATGAAGCCTTCCTTCTCCTCTGCAACCACTACACAGTCACCGCTGGAGCGCCAGTGTCTTCTGATCCAACCAAGGAGTTGACCCCGATATGGCTTCCTTCCAACGAATCGAATCGAGATACACCTAGACCAGTCCGGCGCGCCTTGACTCGAAATCGATATACGCGATTTGCCATCCTTCACCTCCGGCTCGAAGAATGGTAACACTGCCACATCTCCGGCATCTCGGCCGACTCTGCAGGCTCCCAACCAGTCAGGCGGGTTGCTGCTTGCGTCTGCTCGAGGCTGTTCTGGAGGCTGTGATTGAGGGTGGGTAGCCGTCGACAGAGAGGAAGCAGAGTTCCCACCCATTTTCGCTTGCGAGGGTTTGGCCACCGAGCTGCTAGAGGACTGTGGGGATCAAGAATCGCCACCATCTGCCACACTTGGACTCGACAGAGACACCAGGATTGGTGTGGATGAGCTCTCGCCCTCATTTTCACCTCTAGAGTCAGGGATCTGGCCGCCGCCACACCCTCGCCCTCTCCCGCTCCTTCCTCATCTGCGACCTCGAGTCATCTGCACTACTTGATATGCTTGTATGAAATCTTGGAACTGAGATGAATTTAGGTTTCCATGTCATTCACTGAGATATCATGCATCAAGAATAAAATTGAATAAATAAAGTCTATCATGTCAATAAAATCCCTTCAAATGGATTTCACGATGTCTATTCGTAAATATCCAACTTTCCTCGCATCTAGGGTTTCACCCTCTTTACTGAGATATCAAACAAACACTACTCACTTTAAATGAAATCCAAGATAGTATCTAGCATACATGTATTATGCATTCAGATAAACAATCATTCATAACCAAGGGGATCCAGATAAACAAATTTCTCTATTTAATTATACAGCAATTTCAGTCATAGACAAATTCCCTATATTTCAGTTTACTCTTATAACCTTTGCAAATACTTTGGGAATTCTCATTAGGATGTATTGTATACATTTCTAATATGATTTTATCATCTGAAATTCATCCAAATAGAGGAAGAATCCATTTCATATCATTTTGCAACAGCTTTGATCAAACATGCAATTCAGGGTTTGTAGTCGCATACTAAGCAATTAAAGATTATGGATGATTTAACCAATTTTCATGCAATATAGTGTTTAAAGGAAGTTCCCACTCATCCTAAGGTGTGAAAACACCTTAAAATGTATCCCATATCTGAAAATCTTGAATCCATATCAAATCCCTAGTAATTCACCCAATTCTTCTTCCTTTCAACTCGGAAACCCAAAAAATGAGGGATTATGAAAAAAGAGTGAGAAAAGGAGAAATTTTGATACCATTTTGGATCAAATCAGAGGAGGGACGGAATTTTTACATGTGAGAGAAGATTCACCATGAAACTATATCCAAAGAAACTAAACTTACATGATTTCATCATTCCTCATACCGCAAAACCCTAGGTCAGCATCTCCATCAATTTCTCCTCTCAAACCCTAACTCTCCCTCTCTCTCTAGGATTTTGTTTATCTGGAATGAATCAAGAATTATGAGAGATTCTAGTGTGTTAGGTTGACCATATAACGCAATTGAGCTGCTTGGGTCAATTGCACATTGACTCCTCACTATACTTTTTCTTATTTCTGCAGATTTTTTTGTCATAACAAAGTTTCTCTAATTTGTGTATTTCAGAGATCAAACCATCTCGAAAACTATTAGAATTTATCATGTTGTGTATAATGGAGTTACAAAGCATCAGTTAAAATTTGAGATCATTCCAAGCTTCCATTAAATCATTAAAAATCAAATAGTGCACTGCTATCCATAATTCTACAGAAATGTCAGTTACTATATATCATCTACTGATAAGGCCTAAACTCATCAAAAAATTATGAACATTTTACATTTTATTTATTATTGAGGTTTAGATCGCCATTTAAAAGTTTAGATCATTTTGAGTTACCAATAAATAATTAAAAATAAAGCACTACACTACTTAAAAGCACTCTGTCAGCATTTTGGTCGAAGTATAGTTTGACCAAGAACCACATTCAAAGAACACTCAAATATTCTGAAATTTTTCTCCAATATGCATGATGGCGTTATCCATATCATATACAAAATTTAATTAAAAAAATTTGTAGAAAATATGAAAAATCATTTACCACACTGCTATCCTGATCAAATTCCATACTCATATACCATCAAAACCCTAATTGCAGCCAACTAGGGTTTATATTTCTCAAACTCTAATTTCTCAAACAATAGAACACTTAACATTATTATTAGGTTTAAAACATCATAATTGAATTATCATCATTAATTAGATTTGAGCAATGATCAATCCAATTAAGCATATAATCATCCAGGTAAACCCTAGTTTACCAATTAAGCTCAGATGCGGTCATAACAATTCTTCCCCCTTTAAAAGGTTCCATCCCCGAAACATAAACGTGCAAGAAAAGTACTTTCAAGGTTTATTTTAAGCTTCTAAAATCTTACATGTCATTATATTCTTATATTTCATACTTGAATGCAGTTTTCAACATTAAGTCCTTTATTTCTTTTCTAATCACAACATGTTAAATCATGACTTCTCAATGATAACAAATGAATTCTCTATGTCACAATCAATCATAGGATAGAGAGAGAAACAACCATTTCAATATTTTCATACTCTTGAGGTGTTACCTCAACATTGATAATCTGATCCAACTATCTCAATTCATACGGCTCAATATGTACTATTGTTATGTATTACCTCTAGGTCACAAAAGAGAGTTCACCATGTTCCTTTGAATTTTACTATTGTGCTACTCAAATAGAAAAATAGTCTTGAGTTGGAAGACTAGATTCAACAACAATTGTACAATACCACTCACGACATCCCCATTGCATCATGGATGCATGAGGTGAAGCATTACCATCACATTCCATATTATTCTCAAGTATGAACCCACACATAATTCAAGGTGTAACCATCGGGTTATAGCATACTAGGGTTTCAACAACAGTAACAAAGTATTCCATGATTGTATTAGTCATTCAAGGACTATTCATACCCAATTACCATCACTTAGTTATATTAAAGCTAGGTATAACAAGCTATACCTCATTAGGGTTACATATCAATACAATATGGTTATCATCCCTTCTATTCATATGAGTGAATAGGTAAAACTACCTTATTCAGGGTAACCCTTCATTTGTTCCATCCTTATTCAACCCATATCACCATACCACAATTGTACAACACTAAGACGGATTACTGGTATGAATGACTACAACTATCAGACACCTTTAATTAACATATTGCTTGTACATGTACACTAAAATCATTCGTAGAACCAATTTACATCCCTTAATATACCATCAACAAATTATACTTCTAAAAATAAATTCACATATTACTAAAAGACATTGTTTTCTCTTATCTCTATCCTCATTCACTACTACTTACTTTTTGCTACTTATCCTTCTCATTTTAATTATGTAGATTAAACATTCCTAAAATTGAAACATACAAGGTACAAATAGATTATTCATCATTTTTGCTATCACTGTAAGAATTTATCTCATATCACACTTCACTCATATTGTATTTCTCCTTTTGTTCAAAACACACTTGCTACATTTCAAATTTATATCTTACTCTTTACTCTAAATCATTTCCATATTGTTTATCTACCTTTCAGATTAGCTATCTTTAAACCCTGGATTACTATCAGTGCTAGTTTACTTCTCATAGTGCAAATATCATGATCTTGTTTTATAGAGATGCTAGTATTCAAGGTCAAATCACTAGTGACAACCCTTGAACTACTACAACTCTAAACATTCTAGGGTTTGGTCCTTATCAGTAGCATGACGTTGTTATGTGTAACTTTGCTTCCTTAATTTGAAAGTCAAACTTTGGATCTCACAAGTTTTACTAAAGTCTTCCTTATCTTATCAATTGAATTTCCTTCCTCTTACTTGGCCATTAAGATAGATTACATTCTCAATTTACCCTGCTAGGGTTTCATCATCATATTGTATGTCATTATTACATTCACTAGATGCCTCTACCATGGTGGTTATGCATCAGATATGGTTCATTTTCTTATCACTTCATTCACACATTGCTTTCATTAAGGAAGATATGAAAGAGAAGATGATTTTGAGACTTAGAATTCTTATCTTCAAACATTCATTAATACAGTTCTCATATGTAGGTTTAATTAATTATCAACAAGGATACTTGACTAATTAGCACTTTCTTGAATCTCGCAACCTCTTTCTTTTATAATCTATATTACTCCACCATGTTTCAAACGTTTTCATTACTTTCCATAATCCCCTTACCATATACTGCTATTCCACATATCATCTTTAACTTCTAGTTTTCTCTTATGATCATGTTGCTTCTTTTAGGTGTATGATCATATATACCATGTTACACATATTTATTTTTATCCTTCTGCTAATGTGAAGTTGAAATTCTAAATCAATAATCTCTCTACTAGTTTCAACTCATGTTAAATACATTACATATCCTTCATTTTGAATCAAACGGCTCATGCATGGGTCAAACTTAGTATCTCTTTTAATCAAGTTTTTACCTCTTGAATATAGTCTACCTTTGTATGACTTATTGTAAAGAGTGGGACCCGATAGAGGGCCCACTCAATGGTAAAAACAACACGAGCCATGAAATATTTAAGCAGCGGAAAACATAACTATATACAAAGTTACAAAATGTTCTCATGTATTAGGAAATTATGAGAATGGTAATGGATCGAAAATGATCAAATATATGCAAAAAAAGGGGGAACATTCTTTGAACATGCATTAGTAGATTCCATAGTGGTCATTCTTGTTTTTCTCCTAATCTTAAATGTGACATATCATCTTTATGTGTTCCTCCTTCTAGTAGCTTTCAATCATCTTTTTTTTTGCAATCGATTGGATTTTGACCTTTTTTTCTTATTTTATTAGTTGTTTTTTTCTCTTTGTTTGATGAAAGGAAAAAACAAACCCTAAGGGTGGTACATAAAATGAAAAGATTACACCTATTCACACATATGCCCATATGCAGAGGGTAACAAGGCTATCCCAAGTTGTCCTCATGTCCACCAATTAGTTCACAGTCATCCTGAGTCTCTTCCTTGTAAAGCACCTACACCTAGGTGGAGGGAACACCTAGAAAAATAGGAAAACAAGGTATAAATCAGCAAAAGCTGAGTATGTACGTTAAAAGATTAACTAGGCATTTTAAAAAGGTAAATTAAGACGTTCCCATAAAAAAGGGGGCCATTGAAGCTAGGTAAGTTTCAATGATAAGTAACAAGAGAAAGAATTTCCAAAAGAATGAGGCATATAAATAAACAAGTGAAATAACACATCTTTCCATAATCAACAATCCAATCATATAAACATTTGCATGTCGATACATTTGACTAAAGTAACTATAATAGGGCCAAGACACCACTGAGTCATTGACCTAAAAAAATGGGTGGAAGTAGCGCACCCTAGGCGGAAGTAGCACGCCTCTGTATATAAAAAGGTGGAAGTAGCACACCCCGGGCAGAAGTAGCACACCCTAATGGTTACGCATAAGCGTCTACGATAGTTAAACTAGTCGAATTATCTAACATGCATAAATAGAGTGGCAAGATATACCTTTCACAAGCATGTGGCATGATTTACACACAATCACATATGGGGTCATTAACCCAATTCAATATGACAATAATTTCAGAAGAATAATAAATCCAGCTGAAAGTATATGAACTGTCCAACAATTGGAATAAGAGCAAGTATTTCAAAAGATGCCTCATTATGGGAAAATTTATTCACATAAATACCCAATTATAAATAGGGAGGAGTACATACCTTAATTTCTGTCTAAGTCAAATAAATGATCACCTAAGTCTGAGCCAAGTTTAATATCACCACCTAATCATACAATTATACTTTGCATTAATATTATTCCTTATACAATATTTAATTCAATAAAACACTCCTTGAAAACTCGGTATTGGTTACTAGTAAATCGGAACCTTCAAATTCTCAAAAGCACCTCTGCACACATTTATATTTCCCTTTCCTATCATTGATTAAGTACCGGTTACTAAAGCATGTAAACTTTGGAATTATTACTTAAATGAGGCAAAAGCAACCAGTGAGTATTGTTCTCTGTTTTGCCAAATCTCGCCGTCCGATAAATTTCTACCAAATAGAATTGTAGAAGAAATCACTACAGGGACAGCCCCAAAGTAGGGGACCCTGTCCTCACCCGTAGGCAGCCTCCTCTATAGACTCTCTATATTCTAACCACTGCCGGGAAGTCCATGTCTTGAACAATCGGTGAAGGGAGGCATCGCAAGTAGTTGGCAAAAACAATAGTTCAGAACTTAAAACGGAACGGCTGACCGCAGAGGCAAAACCGAAAGGCATACGTGCTTACCATCATCCCCGATCAGACTGTAGTTACGACAATATACAAAGATAAACGGAGCTTGGAAGAAACAAATTGAAAACAATACGAGAGGATCGACCAGAGTTGTATCCTCCAGTCGCCCCAGGTCCTTAATCTTCCGGCTGGTCAAGGATATCTTCACACAAACAGAGCAAACCGGAACCGGAAGGACTCTGGTTATCAGTCGTTGTGAGCGAGGGTCGGCAGACATACGAGTTCCCTGGTGTTAGCGCCGAGAAGGCCACCGCGGAGAGTCGTACAGAGGGATGTGCGTCGGCATCGGCCAAAGAGTTAATCCCCATGATGCTGCGAGGATCCGGCATAGCTATCAGCCTTAGACCTATACTTGGCTCCCACAACGACTGGCCATGATTCGACACAGGTAGCACAAGGTACCAGTGAACAAAAATTCATGGCCGAAGAGAGGTAAAAAACAAACGGCAATTAGCTCATAAATCTCACGGCGATTTGACATTGGATCTGGAACTGATTTTTGAGGGTCAGGCTGTGCCATGCTTCCGGTCGACAAGAGCACACGCACGAGAAACAGGGCCTTCGTCGACTCAGCGACTTTGGTAAAATCAGTGCGAACTGAGGGTATAGGTACTGAGAGCGTATAGGGCAGAGATGGTGTTCTTACCTTCAACTGACCGGAGGTCAATCACAGCGACGCTACACTTGCTCCACGCCGGAGTCAAAGGTCACCCGACATGGGGTTTCAACGACGCTTAGAAGAAATTGAATAGAGGAATCACTGGATAAGAGGTCGCTACCCGTTCGAGCTCGGATTCGTGGCGAATGAGGTTGGAAAGATCAGGCAGTTTGCTGTGGCACGGGCGGCAGAAGCCTGCAAGAGGGGTTTCGGGCCTTTATAGAAGGCGGTGCCTTAGGCCTCATTTTAGGTTCTTCTAGACCGTTTCGTTCCCTCAAGAGGTTTTCGGTGCTAACGCAGACAATGAAGGTGTGGAGTGAAGATGCTCGGAGGAAAAGAATCGGTAACGGCTGCTCCCAGGAAGAGGGAAACGAAGACGGGGCCTTGTTTCTGTCTTCAAAGCATTTTGTTAAATTAAAATCACAATAAAAGACTTTGGGTCGAATAAGCATGACCATTAAAATATACACATTAATGCCACTCCATATATATTTTCAATACAAATAAAGAGTGAAATCAACCTCCTTTGTCTCCTAATTTCAAGGGCTGTTTATTTACACCAACAATGAACATATTTTCGATCTCAAAGTCTATTTTTATTTGTTAGTCGCTAAAACACATATATGGTGTTTAATTAGTCTAAGGAATCGACATTAAATTTTTCTTTTTAATTAATATTGGCTCTCGACATTTTCTCCCTTCTAGTCTCTCTTCCTCGAAAGGGATATTACATCGATCTTGACCCCACATCTATGATTAAGACTGGTAATACCAAAATATGTGGAATTAAATCTAAAATTTTGTTTGAGTCACATAAAGTCGAATACTATGATAAATTGTTTCAGGGTCAAAGATAATTACTCATAGTAATTTAGGGAAGGAATAAAATTTAAGTTATTTTTTTTAAAGGAAAAAGGAAATGGATATTAATACCTAGATTTGAGTTTGTTACAGAACACCACCCCTTAAAGAGGATTGCGTCCCTGAAATCCACCAAGCTACAACTCGAAATACGAAGCTATAATTTTCTAACCAATTATAAATTTCTAATTCACTAAACAAAGTTAATATAGGGGTCCTAGCATAACATAATCACATAACAATTGTATGCAGAACCCAATTTAAATTTACCTAACTTTATCCATCACGTCTGATTATCTTCTCATAGCATGTACTGCTCTAGGAAGTTTACACTGAGATTAAGGAGGAAACAACTTTACTTTTCTATGGCTATCTACATGATTTAGGAGGTTTGTCCATCCTACTATTATGATGCTTAGTATATCTTCTATTATTAGTTCCCAATGCTAATGACCATTGATTTTAAATATTTATTAATTTAAATTATCAACCTAATAGTACTAGGCTCCACCCTTAAAAAGACCTATCTGACCATACTAGAATTGAGAGGGGTACCCAACTAGGTTTTACCTATTTTGTTAGTTCTCCTTCCTCTTAGATCATATAACACATTAATGCTTAGGGTTCAGAAGGTTGAACTTGCAAGTCAAAGATTTCTACACTAAAGGTCTATCAACAACTTCCTACTAGTGGTGACTTGGTTCCAAAACAATCGATAAAATCTGAAAAAGTTTTTTTTTGTAACTATAATTTAATAATGAAAATAAGTTTGAAGACAAAAACCATGCGATGAGAATCCAAAATGGCGCTAAAATCAAACCGAGAACCAATTCGACCACTTTCCACCACATACAACATATACTATCACCCTAACATGACTTCATGTTCGCAAAGCGACTACTCTACACACATCGTCAAGGAATACACAAGCATATCCCAATTTCTAAATTAGGAGGGATTACATGTTTCTTCTAGCATGCGATTAACTCCTTGTAGGTCAGACTAGGAAGGACTTCCATTATTCCACTATTCACCTTATTGAGACTTAGGTCATCATATCCTAAACATCATTTGTTTATAAGATTGTGCAACCATCATAAGAAGAGATTAGGGTCTCTACTTCTGTATTTGGTTTACATCCATGGTATCATTACAAGCCCAGATGAACTAAATAGCAAAACTACTCCTTATCTCACACATAAGATAAACTAAGTATACAATTGTGATGAGAGTTTGGTCAACTCTATAAGGCTCAACTCTAGATGTACCTACTTCATATGACTTTCATGTCAGTGTTCATCCTAAGTTTCAACAAAAAGAGCCCCCATTTTAGCTCCTTGGGAAAAAAATAACATGGCATATAGTTTTATTATCTAATCCAACTACATGATCATTCCTACCTTATGGCATGTGAGGGATGAAATCCCAAGCACAATTACTTATAACCTATATCTTCCTTCAACAATACTCATTTGTAAGTTTAGCCAGGATAGCATCCAACACTTGGATGGCAAGTCTTAAGCAAAACTATGTTGATATAACTCCATGTTGCAAGTAAGACAAGCCTAACCTTTAAGGATCTGGTTCATACCATCATGTATTATCATAAAACATCTCGAAATATAAAACTCATGTCACTACTCTAAGTTTGTATCCTTGTATGAATTAGTCCACATAATGCATGTATCATAGGCTTGCTAGAAAACAACAAAAGAAAATGACTTGTGCTAGGATTACACACAATTATGTGACTTCAAGTCAACCTACTCTCTATGGTAGATGAATTGTCCTCCTCTAAGGTGGGAGCCAGAGGATACTTCCTAGAAGAGTCAACATTTACGTATAGAAACATATACCTATAAAGAGAGGATAGACGTGATAAGAGTTTACCCAATACTAGGTCATCTACAAAATTTATCTGGGATACTTATAAACCATCAAATTGGATAGGGGTGAAACCCTAATTGGTAAACACAATCCAAGTTTAGGTATGTCGAAATCCTCTAAAGGGTCACCTACCTACTATGGACAATCTAGGATAACTTGAAATAGTCTAGTTACCGACTGCTTAGGCTCTGATACCATTCTGTAAAGAGTGGGACCCGATAGAGGGCCCACTCAATGGTAAAAACAACACGAGCCATGAAATATTTAAGCAGCGGAAAACATAACTATATACAAAGTTACAAAATGTTCTCATGTACACAACTTCCTCACCCTAAGGGTGGTATATAAAATGAAAAGATTACACCTATCCACACATATGCCCATATGCAGAGGGTAACAAGGCTATCCCAAGTTGTCCTCATGTCCACCAATTAGCTCACAGTCATCCTGAGTCTCTTCCTTGTAAAGCACCTACACCTGGGTGGAGGGAACACCCAGAAAAATAGGAAAACAAGGTATAAATCAGCAAAAGCTGAGTATGTACGTTAAAAGATTAACTAGGCATTTTAAAAAGGTAAATTAAGACGTTCCCATAAAAAAGGGGGCCATTGAAGCTAGGTAAGTTTCAATGATAAAGAACAAGAGAAAGAATTTCCAAAAGAATGAGGCATATAAATAAACAAGTGAAATAATACATCTTACCATAATCAACAATCCAATCATATAAACATTTGCATGTCGATACATTTGACTAAAGTAACTATAATAGGGCCAAGACACCACTGAGTCATTGACCTAAAAAAAATGGGTGGAAGTAGCGCACCCTTGGCGGAAATAGCACGCCTCTGTATATAAAAAGGTGGAAGTAGCACACCCCGGGCGGAAGTAGCGCGCCCTAATGGTTACCCATAAGCGTCTACGATAGTTAAACTAGTCGAATTATCTAACATGCATAAATAGAGTGGAAAGATATACCTTTCACAAGCATGTGGCATGATTTACACACAATCACATATGGGGTCATTAACCCAATTCAATATGACAATAATTTCAGAAGAATAATAAATCCAGCTGAAAGTATATGAACTGTCCAACAATTGGAATAAGAGCAAGTATTTCAAAAGATGCCTCATTATGGGAAAATTTATTCACATAAATGCCCAATTATAAATAGGGAGGAGTACATACCTTAATTCCTATCTAAGTCAAATAAATGATCACCTAAGTCTGAGCCAAGTTTAATATCACCACCTAAGCATACAATTATACTTTGTATTAATATTATTCCTTATACAATATTTAATTCAATAAAACACTCCTTGAAAACTCGGTATTGGTTACCAGTAAATCGGAACCTTCAAATTCTCAACAGCACCTCCGCATACATTTATATTTCCCTTTCCTATCATTGATTAAGTACCGGTTACTAAAGCAGGTCAACTTTGGAATTATTACTTAAATGAGTCAAAAGCAACCAGTGAGTATTGTTCTCTGTTTTGCCAAATCTCGTCGTCTGATAAATTGCTACCAAATAGAATTGTAGAAGAAATCACTGTAGGGACAACCCCAAAGTAGGGGACCCTGTCGTCACCCACAGGCAGCCTCCTCTATAGACTCTCTGGATTCTAACCACTACTGGGAGTCCATGTCTTGAACAACTGGTGAAGGTAGGCATCGCAAGTAGTTGGCAAAAACAATAGTTCAGAACTTAAAACGGAACAGCTGACTGCGGAGGCAAAACCAAAAGGCATACGTGCTTACCATCATCCCCGATCAGACTGTAGTTACGACAATATACAAAGATAAACGGAGCTTGGAAGAAACAAATTGAAAACAATACGAGAGGATCGACCAGAGTTGTATCCTCCAGTCGCCCCAGGTCCTTAATCTTCCAGCTGGTCAAGGATATCTTCACACAAATAGAGCAAATCGGAACTGGAAGGACTCTGGTTATCGGTCGTTGCGAGCGAGGGTCGGCAGACATACGAGTTCCCTGGTGTTAGCGCCGAGAAGGCCACCGCAGAGAGTCGTACAGAGGGATGTGCGTCTGCATCGGACAAAGAGTTAATCCCCATGATGCTGTGAGGATCCGGGATAGCTATCAGCCTTAGACCTGTACTTGGCTCCCACAATGACTGGCCATGATTCGACACAGGTAGCGCAAGGTACCAGTGAACAAAAATTCGTGGCCGAAGAGAGGTAAAAAAGAAACGGCGATTAGCTCATAAATCTCACGGCGATTCTACATTGGATCTGGAACTGATTTTTGAGGGTCAGGTTGTTCCATGCTTCCGGTCGACAAGAGAACATGCACGAGAAATAGGGCCTTTGTCGACTCAGCGACTTTGGTAAAATCAGTGTGAACTGAGGGTAGGTACTGAGAGCGTATAGGGCAGAGATGGTGTTCTTACCTTCAACTGACCAGAGGTCAATCACAGCGATGCTACACTTGCTCCACACCGGAGTCAAAGGTCACCCGACACGGGGTTTCAACGACGCTTAGAAGAAATTGAATAGAGGAATCACTATAAAAGAGGTCGCTACCCGTTTGAGCTCGGATTCGTGGCGAATGAGGTTGGAAAGATCAGGCGGTTTGTTGTGGCACGGGCGGCAGAAGCCTGCAAGAGGGGTTTCGGGCCTTTATAGAAGGCGGCGCCTTAGGCCTCATTTTAGGGTTCTGCTAGACCGTTTCGTTCCCTCAAGAGGTTTTCGGTGCTAACGCAGACAATGAAGGCGTGGAGTGAAGACGCTCAGAGGAAAAGAATCGGTAACAGCTGCTCCTAGGAAAAGGGAAACGAAGATGGGGCCTTGTTTCCGTCTTCAAAGCGTTTTGTTAAATTAAAATCACAATAAACGACTTTGGGTCGAATAAGCATGACCATTAAAATATACACATTAATGCCACTCCATATATCTTTTCAATACAAATAAAGAGTGAAGTCAACCTCCTTTGTCTCCTAATTTCAAGGGTTGTTTATTTACACCAATAATGAACATATTTTCGATCTCAAAGTCTATTTTTATTTGTTAGTCGCTAAAACACATATATGGTATTTAATTAGTCTAAGGAATCGACATTACATTTTCCTTTTTAATTAATATTGGCTCTTGACATTTTCTCCCTTCTAGTCTCTCTTCCTCGAAAGGGATATTACATCGATCTTGACCCCACATCTATGATTAAGACGGGTAATACCAAAATATGTGGAATTAAATCTAAAATTTTGTTTGAGTCACATAAAGTCGAATACTATGATAAATTGTTTCAGGGTCAAAGATAATTACTCATAGTAATTTAGGGAAGGAATAAAATTTAAGTTATTTTTTTTAAAGGAAAAAGGAAATGGATATTAATACCTAGATTTGAGTTCGTTACACTTATTCATTGGTTAAGCTACACTTTTATTCTTCTTTTAGAAATTAGTTTGTTGTTCTATAGAGACTTAGAATCCAAAGGCAGTAGGATGAATGCATTAACTTCACAATAAAGGTATACATTCCATGCTCTCAATTATATCATAACCCTCATTCCTTAATCAAGCTCGTTATTTCCAACATTTCTCTTTGTTTCAACTAAGTTTCTTATCCTAGTTTTATGATTTACATGCTCATCTAGTTCTCTTCACTTTAACTTTTCTAAAGGCTCTTCACTTCTATGTACTTATCGAATACTTAACTCTTTTCTTCTATTTTCCCTTTGCTTTGGAGTACATAAAAACATTGTACTCGATTATATAATCCATTCCTCATGATTGATTCTTACTATCTTGGCCCTTACATACATTTCTCATATCTTTTCCATATTTCATATTTAGAGTTCATATAATACTAATGATTAAACTTAATCAGAATCTTATGTTGTGTTCTTTTATTCCCAATTAAGGGTTTCTCATATGAGGCCCCAAAGTTGGATCTTAGATATCAGTTCCAAGTGATTCTTAGCTATTCTAATATTTCCCATATGTTTCAACATCTTATTATATCTACACTCTCACTATGATGTGGGTCTAATTTATCCCGAGTCTACTCTTATTATATTTTCAATAGGAGTCATTAGATCCTAGTAACGCACCCTGCCAGCCAGACCAGGCCAAACTTGCAGTCCTGAAGCCAAGAGCTGCTCAAGATTAACTAACTCCTATTAATCTCAAACATGTGGAAAGAATGTCCACTTAGGAAAGATCATTCAAAGATCATTTCTAGTCTACTTGATACAAAGAATGTAATCAATAAATGTTACAACTGCATAGTGTACAACAAATCTTAAAGACCCATATATATTTCAAAATACTGAATATTTGAATTTCAACATATAAGAGCTTTTCTACTCATCTCCAATAAAACAACAACATGAAATGAAAGTTCTATCTCATTTTATATTTATGCTCTTAATTCATGTTACTTATCTTGTTTCTAACCCTAATATTTCTAGGGTTTCTCTCTAGACCATCCTTCCACTGTATACCTAGCCAGGGTATACATGAAAGAACAGACATAGTAGCTTGATACTGGTTGATCCAAGTACTCAGATATCGGTCCAGGATATCCAAATACTCAAATCCCCAGAGCTAACATCATAACATCTCCTATCTGCCACACTTATGACTCTAACTTACTAACTTAATGGTCGCTGACAACTCAGCCTAAGTCTGATACCAAAGTTGTTACACCCCAATCTCACAATTACCATTAATCATGAGATTAGGGCATAAATTGAGGATTCAACATAATACTAAGATCACCCTTAACTTTTTCTTCTTTTTCAAATTCTTTGTTTTCTCGCATTGAATCACATAAACAAACTTTACAAGAGAATTAAACCTTTATTACTCTAATATGATCTCAACATTAATGATACACATCCATACATTCATTATGTTTCTCACACTTCCATGTACATACGATAGGGACCGACTGAACTAAGAGCATTCTCTCTTATTAAGGAAACAAACAAACAAAACATCATTTACAACTCTTTCACATCTATACAAGGACCTAGAGTGACAGGGACCGACTGAACTTGACTATACTCAGACTTAACTCTTGTGGCAGATCTACTCTAATGCAATGATATCTTCTTGAATTCCATGTGATTTCCCTAAAAATTTTGAGTAAAGGGGTGAGCCTACTCGCTCAGTGAATGAGTACTTCAAAGAAATAGTCTAAAGCATTGATATAATTATAGATATACTTTTGAGAAATTGATATCAATTATAACAGCAGTAAGCTTTAAAGAGTCTAATAATTGACAGATCATAAATATGGTAGGATACTCTAAATATCTATAAGAGTGAATCAATATATGAAATGCTTGATTGATCATAAAGAGAACTAATAATTTAGAAACATACAAAGAATAATTGAATAACTGTACACACTTGTTTGACCTCTCATTCATTTTATTATGCCCTGATCATATGCAGTGTACTCTACATATAAAGACTCATAGTGAACTACGATCTCACCGTACAAGACTTAGCTTAAAACCCAGGAAACTAAGCCTAGAACTGAATCTGGGTATGCTTGACTCGAACCGTCATGTCTAACTAAGGCGGCTAAACAACTGGCCTTTAATTGGACCTCTCCTTCTAGGCTGAGTACACAGGCGGAGGGTCTGAGACGCTATGTGGGCCACATCTTGGTACGCTCTGTGGGTACCTCTAGGTTACCACCTGGATCTTCAGTTTGTGTTGGGTAACCTAGCTTCTCTTAGGAGACTTCCTCAAGGGCTTCGTCTCCCTGCATGCTCTGTGGGTGCGATCTGATCCCCGTATACTAGTCGCTGCTAGGGTGGATTGTTTCCTCCCTACAGTGCAGACATCCGTAGGGAATCTACAGTGTTCAGGGCACCTATGTCCATTATTTTATTATTCTTGGAAAGCTCTTACTATATTGTATCTTTTCCTTACTTATACTTGACTCAGGTATCTCTATGGTACCGCGTCTATTTATTGAAAGTTTATAATACAACATGTATATCATTCTAAACTTGGTAGAGTAGTATATTCAAAATATTGTAATATTCTGAGTAATCATCATAATATACATATAGGCAGACTAAAATTCTTAAATAAACAAAATACATGTCAACTTGGCACTTTATACACTAGAATCATGCAATTGAACTGTTAAGCATCACCACATCTCATACTGAGAACATTGATATCACAATACTTGATTCATTGAACACCCTATCCTTTGGGTTTCATTTACCTCATTCACTTATCACTTGGCTCTCATAAGGATTTCATACGACATAAACATTCACTGGATAAAGACTGTTTTCAACAAATCATATACAATCAATATATGTATGAAACCTTGGAACTGAGTTGAATTTAGGTTTCCATGGCATTCACTGAGATATCATTCATTAAGAATAAAATTGAATAAATAAAGTCTATCATGTCAAGAAAATCCCTTCAAATGGATTTCACGATGTCTATTCGTAAATATCCAACTTTCCTCACATCTAAGGTTTCACCCTCTTTACTGAGATATCAAACAAACACTACTCACTTTAAATGAAATCCAAGATAGTATCTAAAATATATGTATTATGCATTCAGATAAACAATCATTCATAACCAAGGGGATCCAGATAAACAAATTCCTCCATTTAATTATACAACAATTTCAGTCACAGACAAATTCCCTATATTTAAATTTACTCTTATAACCTCTACAAATACTTAGGGAATTCTCATTAGGATGTATTGTATACATTTCTAATATGATTTTATCATCTGAAATTAATCCAAACAGAGGCATAATCTACTTTATATCATTTTGCAACAGCTTAGATCAAACACACAATTCAGGGTTTGTAGTCGCATACTAAGCAATTAAAGATTATGGATGATTTAACCAATTTTCGTGCAATATATTGTTTAAAGGAAGTTCCTAGTCACCCTAAGGTGTGAAAACACCTTAAAAATGTATCACATATCTGAAAATCTCGAATCCATATCAAATCCCTAGTAATTCACCCAATTCTTCTTCCTTCCAACTCGGAAACCCTAAAAATGAGGGATTATGAAGAAAGAGAGAGAAAAGGGGAAATTTTGATACCATTTTGGATCAAATCAGAGGAGGGACGGAATTTTGAAATGTGAGAGAACATTCACCATGAAACTATATCCAAAGAAGCTAAATTTACATGATTTCATCATTCCTCGGACCGCAAAACCCTAGGTCAGCATCTCCATCAATTTCTCGTATCAAACCCTAACTCTCTCTCTCTCTAGGATTTTGTTTCTCTGGAATGAATCAAGAATTATGAGAGCTACTAGTGTGTTAGGTTGACCATATAGAGAAATTGAGCTGCTTGGGTCAATTGCGCATTGACCCCTCACTATACTTTTTCTTATTTCAACAGATTTTTCTGTCATAAAAAAGTTTCTGTAATTCGTGTATTTCAAAGATCAAACCTTATCCAAAAATTATAAGAATTTATCATGTTGTGTGTAATTGATTAAAAAGCTTTGGTTAAAATTTGAGATCATTCCAAGCTTCTATTAAATAATTAAAAATCGAATAGTGCACTGTTATCTAGAATTTTGTAGAAATGTTAGTTACTGTAATTCATCTACTGATAAGGTATAAACACATCCAAAAATTATGAAAATTGTAAATTTTGTTTATGATCGAGTTTCTGATCTCCAGTTAAAATTTTAGATCATTTGGAATTACCAATAAATAACTAAAAATAAAACACTACACCGCTAAAAAGCACTCTGTCAACATTTTGGTCGAAGTATAGTTTGACCGAGAACCACATTCAAAGAACACTCAAATATTCTGAAATTTTTCTCCAATATGCATGATTGAGTTATACATATCGTATCCAAAATTCAATTAAATACAAAATTTGTATAAAATATGAAAAATTATTTACCACACTTCTATCATGATCAAATTCCATACTCATGTACCATCAAAACCCTAATTTCAGCCAACTAGGGTTTATATTTCTCAAACCCTAATTTCTCAACAATAGAACACTTAACGTTATTATTAGGTTTAAAACATCATAATTGAATTATCATCATTAATTATATTTAAGCAATGATCAATCCAATTAAGCATTTAATCATCCAGGTAAACCCTAGTTTACCAATTAAGCTTAGATACAGTCATAACAATAGGCTTGATTCTAAGTTTGGGGGAGTTGATAACACTTTATTTTATGCACTTTTTGTATACATTTTATGCCTTCCTAGCATACCTTTTGCTACTTTCCCCACTATTCTAGCATCTTGTGTCAAATACTTCACTTACACATTCTCCCCTTGATTTCGAGTACATATCTGGCCCAGGTCGCGGTCATCACCTCGACCATGGCCCAATCATCCAGCATGGACAATCCATCATGGTCGAGGTCTCCAAGTTCACCCTAATGCCTTGCACTCATGGTCAATTTGCACTCAAGCTTTTCAAGACCATGACCAATATGGGACCGCAACCAACTTAAAGATCACGACCTTGATTTCTCCAAAGAAAGGTACACCTCGACCACGGTCCTAATAGAAGATCACCCAACTAGACCGTGATCACGAGAGTTGTTAAGTCAACCATGGCCATGATCCTCACCCAAGAAGGCAGCATCGAGACTGCGGCCAAGGAAGGGGGGTTCAACTGACCTCGACTGAGGAAAGAATGACAACAAAGCCACAATCACGATCAAGCTCCAATCGTGACCATGACTGTGGTATAGGCCACGGTTGAGGGGTTAAATATGTGGAGTGTGCCTATAAATAGGCCACCCACCCGACCTGTCAAATCATCAAATCATAGATCACATCAGATAGTACCACAAAGTGATGCCACTCTCCAGACTCACCTCCATTCGTTCATCCAATTAGTCTTGGATCTCTATAGGTGGAAGCTGAGGAGAGAGAAGACTAAAGACTCCATCTTATTCAAGAGAATAAGACCTTCTGCATCATCAACCCTCTAGATCAAGATCTAAATAAGTACTTAGTTGTGCCACATTCTTCTCTCCCCTCCTAGATCTACCGCTTCCATATTGTTGTACTTCCCTCATCACTTCGTGGAGCTTGATGTATCTATCTTCTTGTAACGATATTATGCTACCCATAAACATGTGTGGCTAAACATCTTAACGTGGGTTGGGAGTATCCACTAAGGCTCTCCCAACACGTATATTATCTCTCCATTTTGAATATACTTATACTCTTGTCAAGATTATCTCCATGCACCGGTTTTAATGCTTCACTTGTATGATTAGCTACCATATTGTGATGTTTGATTGTTAATATCTTGAGAGAGTAATATCACTTTTATCTTTGTTATGGAGTAGTATGAATGCATGAGAATGTTGGAATGCTAAAGCTTGAGATCATACATTTTTTTATGTGGTTTTTGATGTAGTCGTCTCGAGAGAGAGGTTACCCCTAGACTTAGATCTATCCTTATCTCGAGAGAGAAGGGAGAAGACACCATGTATGATTTCTTGTAATCTTGATAGGAGTATACGAGAGAGATATGATGTTGCATGTTGGTGAGAAGTCTTAGTAGGCGAAATCCAATCCAAGTCTCCCCCCGTATCTTTGTTTTCATCTTGTTTTGTTACACTTTGTTCTTCTTTTCTTTTTTTATTTGTTTTACTTTGGTTGGAGTACCATTGTTCCCTTGGGAACACTAGTTTAAACTACCCTTTTTATATGGAGTATATGAGTGTGAGACCTTGTATGCTTAGCACCTTCCAACCTCATCCCTGTGGTTCGACCCCGATTACTACATCAGACCAGTGTCAGGTTACTTTCTTAAAAGTCTGACTACTCTAGATTTGTTCCCTTTTGGTCGTGTGATT
This sequence comes from Alisma plantago-aquatica, assembly GCA_963693085.1. Taxonomy (NCBI): domain Eukaryota; kingdom Viridiplantae; phylum Streptophyta; class Magnoliopsida; order Alismatales; family Alismataceae; genus Alisma; species Alisma plantago-aquatica. The sequence continues at coordinate 801,003,525 of OY856411.1, forward strand.
TAGGCTGGTCAAGTGGTGATTAGGGTTTTCTAGGGTTTGGTGTGCCTTGACCCAGTGACCCTTGTTGGTTTGTCTTGACCATGGTCATGACCAAGGGTTTGGTTGGAGGGTGTCACAGTCGAGACACCTCCCCTAGGTATGTTTGTCACGATTGAGATGGTCTTGGGTGTCTTGGGCTGAGATGGGTGATCTTGTGTATAGTGTCTCGACCTAGGGTTTGTGGTGTCCTTGTGTCGTGACTCAGTGGTCCTTAGTGGTGTGTCGTGACTCAGTGGTCCTTGATGGTGTGTCGCGACCGTGGGTGGTTCCTTTGGTGTGTTGTGGTTACAACATGAGGGTTGGGTGTCCTATGTGGTTGAGATCCAACCTAGAGTGTATCACCATCTCTTTCATGTGGGCTTTATGTGGTTGCATGTTAGTTTCTTGAGTGGACAAGTGTCCTTGTGGGGCCTTCTTTCATTGACACCTCATCCCTTTCCCTACCTCTCTCCCCCTTTACTATATAAACCCTCTTATCTCCATGCAAGTGATCTTTTTTGCCATTCTCTTTCTCCTTCCTTACTTGGATGATCTTGGAGCTTGGTGGAGCAAGAAGGATCTGTTCTTAGTGCTTTGGAGGCGGTTCAACCCTCGCATGTGGTGTTAGTGGTGATCCTTGGATCTTCTAACCCATCTTCTTCCTTTTTCTCGGCCCTAGACCATGTCTTGACATGGTGGTCATTCTTGAGAGTAAGCTCCTCATCACAAGGGTAATAGGCCATGTTTTGACAAGGCAACACCTAAGTGAGAGGGAGTTTCTTCTCTCTTTTCCCCCTTCTTTCTTTTGGCTTGGCCTTGAAATTATTGCCCTCTTTCTTGAGACATCCTTTGAATTTGGTTTTTCCTCTTTCTTGAGGTGATCTTGTCGCCAAAAGTGGAGCTTTTTGTGAAGCTTGATCTTCCTTGGTGATCGTGTGCTTGGAGCTTTCCTTCCTTGGAGTTGATCTTCTTTAAGATGGATTATATAACTCTTAACCTTCTCTAGTAATGCACCTTTCTTACATGCATGTTTTTGTTTTCACTCTATAATGCTTCCTTAACATGCATGTAAATGGTGATAGACCTTATAGCTTGGATGATGTTGAGATCATGCTTTGTTTGGATGCAATCTGAAACCCTATTTTCCTTTGTACCCAATTTTGGTGTTTGTGGTACATGGTAGTTTTCCTTCCTTCTTGACCATGGTTTTGGTTGCATGCATGATGATCAAGTGTTTTAGTGTTCAATGAAGTCTTGGGTCAGTTTTGGAGGTGATGATCTTGGCTTCTATTTGTTGTTGGGGTTTTTTTTCATGGTGGTTTTATGAAGTTTGTTTTAGAGCTTCATGACTATTTTGCATGAGTTTTTCCTCTATGGTAACAATGAGTTTCCCTTGTTGTATCACATGTTTTAGTCACAAATTTACTCTATTTTGGCCTTGGTTTGATTGTGGTTCTTGGTATTAGTGGTGGTTGGACCCTTAGTGGTCACCATGCCTTGTTTTGTCTTGAGTCGCAACATCTCTTTGGCTTGAGGTTTTGGGTCGCGGTCGTAACGCTGCATTTGCCCTGGTTTCTGGTCATGGTTGGAATGCCATGTTTTGGCTTTGGGGTCTATATGGGTCTTCTCTTTGGGTGTCGTGGTCGCGACACCTTGGTTGGTCGTGACCCATGAGCTATTTTAGTTGGGATGCCCTAGTTGTGTGTCGTTCTCTCCTACCCTGACTTGGTAGGACCTTGCTTCTATTTCATATGAATACTTGCTTGTGTGTTGAAGACGACCCATGTCCTTGTCGCGGTCGTGACATGCATAGGGATGGTGTTCGCAACAACCCTTCTTCTTGGGATTGCGATAAGTTCTTCTTGGTCTGGTCGCGACCTGGTTGCATGAGTGGTCATGGCATATGTATGATGAGTGGTTGAGAGGCAGGCTTGATCACATAGTTGATATACTTCCATGAGTAATGTATAAGACATGTAGAGTGTTGTTTGGATAATGTCTAATCACCCCTAATCATGTTCCTTGACCCTAAGATTCTCCAAGATAGTGGGAGGTGGTGCTCCTAGGGTTTGGTGTTTATATCTAGCTTTAAATGTTATGTGATTGCTTGCTTTCTCATGAGATATTCATGATGTAGAATTCTTCCTCTCTCTTATTTATAATCCCCTAACCTTATAGGTGATATGTATGGCATGTCTTGTGTATGCTATCATGGTGATTATGTGATATAGGGTGGTGCTTATGCACATCGATGAGGCATAATATGCAGGGCTTAATGTGATAGGTCTTGTGACCTAGTGATGGCTTAATGCCTATTAAGAGGTGATGTACTTAATGTGATGTGATTAAGGGATTGATATTCCATGGTGATATGTGACTTTAGTGATTGGCTTGTGAACGGTAGAGCAATGGGTATCATGTGGTGATTGTGTGGTAAGTTCACACCTTGTACATTTTACATCTTTTGAAGTTGCAATACACACATATTCTTGTAGAGTTTGTTTTAGCTTTATACATTGTAACTTGATTGACGCCAAAAGTCACCCAATTGTCTAACTAATCCAGTGAAACCTAATCATGTAGTTTGTCTTGTGCCATAGATCCAATTCCAGCATCAGCTTTATTATTGCTGGTTTGGATAAATGAGTTTTACTCAGAGCGGATATTTTTTAATATGCACGGGTGCAAGTCGAGTATCTCCTTGCGTGCACAATTTTAGGTTGTGTGAGATGGCCATGCATGAGCCAATCTCCTTGTGATATGGATGGCCATGAGTGAGCCACTCCTTTTAAGAACAGCCATGCGTGAGCCTATTCTTCTAGCGTCGTTACCTGTACCAAGGTGGGCTATGTGTTTATATATGGACGGCCATGCATGAGATGATCCTTTTGTGACCACGTGTCACCCTCTTGCAGATGACTGGTATGTCTCTGCAGTGTTCTCTTGTGTTGGCCAAGATATGTTGAAGAGCTCATGGATTCCGTCTCTTCCATGGACCTTGTATGGCACCATCAGTTTCGCTTCGTAGGGGGCGGTTGGATTTGGGTAGTATGACTCAAATCCTCAGGGCATAATAAAAGACGTAATATAGTTGTGTAGTATATATGTGTCACACCCCGATCTCACAATTATTGTTAATCATGAGATTAGGGCATAAAATTGAGGATTTATCATAATACAAAGATCACCCTTAACTTTTCTTCTTTTTCAAACTCTTTGTTTTCTCGCATTGAATCACATAAACAAACTTTATAAGAGAATTAAACCTTCATTAATCTAATATGATCTCAACATTAATGATACACATCCATACATTCATTTTGTTTCTCACACTCTCATGTACATACGACATGATAATCAAATGCATTCTCTCTTACTAAGGAAATGAAGATACAAACATCATTTACAACTTTCTCACATCTATACAAGGACCCAGAGTGACAGGGACTGACTGAACTTAACTATACTCTGACTTAACTCTTGTGGAAGATCTACTCTGATGTAATAACCTTCTTCAAGTCCATGTGAATTCCCTAAAAATTGTGAGTAGAGGGGTGAGCCTACTTGGTCAGTGAATGAGTACTTCAAAGAAACAGTCTAAAGTACTGATATAATTATAGATATACTTTTGAGCAACTGATATCAATTATAACAGCAATAAGCTTTAAAGAGATTGATCATTGATAATCATAAATATGGCAGGATACTCTAGATATCAACAAGAGTAAATCAATATATGAGCATGCTTGATTAATTTCAACAAGAACTAATAATTCAAAAACATACAAAGAATAATTGTTGGGAAACTGTACTTGAATCTTTCTTAGACTTTCTTACTTATAAGAAACTCTTTAAAACTTATATTATCATATTTTAGCTTATGCCCTAATCATATACAGTGTACTCTACATATGAAGACTTGTAGCGAACTACGATCTCACCGTACAAGACTTAGCTTAAAACTCGGGAAGCTAAGCCTAGAACTGAATCTGGGTCTACTTGACTCGAACTGTCACATCAGACTATGGCGGCTAAACAACTAGCCTTTAACTGGACCTCTCCTTCTAGGTTGAGTACACAGGCAGAGGGTCTGAGACGCTCTGTGGGCTTCATCTTGGTATGCTCTGTGGGTACCTCTGGGTTACTACCAAGATCTCTGGTTCATGTTGGGTAACCTATCTTCTCTTAGGAGACTTTCTCAAGGGCTTCATCTCCCCACACGCTCTATGGGTGCGATCCGATCCCCGTATACTGGTCGCTACCAGGGTGGATCATTTCCTCCCTACAGTGCAGACATCTGTAGGGAATCTATAGTGTTCAGGGCTCTTAAGTCTATTATTTTATTATTCTTATAAAGCTCTTACTATATTGTATCTTTTCCCTTACTTATACTTGACTCTGGAATCTCTATGGTACCGTGTCTATTTATTTGAAGTTTATAACACAACACTATAATATACTGAGAAATCAACATTTTATACCTACAGGCAGACTAAAATTGTTAAATAACATAATACATGTCCACTTGATACTTTATACACTCGAATCATGGAATTTAACTTCTTAATACACTGATAAGAGTTAATTACATGACATACGAGAAATCATCATTTGCACCTATAAATTATTTGTACTTTCTTGGAAAATGTGCACCTCAACCCAAATCTTGAGTTTTGCATCACCACATCTCATACTGAGAACATTGATATCAAAATACTTGATTCATTGAACACCCTATCCTTAGGGTTTCATTTACCTCATTCACTTATCACATGGCTCTCCTAAGGATTTCATGCGACATAAACATTCACTAAATAAAGACTACTATCAACAAGTCATATAAAATCAATATATGTATGAAACCTTGGAACTGAGCTGAATTTGGGTTTCCATGCCATTCACTGAGATAACATGCATCAATAATAAAATTGAATAAATAAAGTCTATCATGTCAAGAAAATCCGTCCAAATGGATTTCACGATATCTATTCGCAAATATCCAACTTTCCTCGCATCTAGGGTTTCACCCTCTTTACTGAGATATCAAACAAACACTATTCACCTTAAATGAAATCCAAGATAGTATCTGACATATTTGTACTATGAATTCAGATAAACAATCATTCATAACCAAGGGAATCCAGATAAACACATTTCTCTATTTAATTATACAACAAATTTCAGTCATAGACAAATTCCCTATATTTCAATTTACTCTTATAACCTCTGTGAATACTTAGGGAATTCTCATTAGGATGTATTGTATACATTTCTAATATGATTTTATCATCTGAAATTCATCCAAACAAGGGAAGAATCCATTTCATATCATTTTGCAACAACTTAGATCAAACACACAATTCAAGATTTGTAGTCGCATACTAAGCAATTAAAGATTATGGATGATTTAACCAATTTTCATGCAATATACTATTTAAAGGAAGTTCCCACTCACTCTAAGGTGTGAAAACACCTTAAAAATTCAGCTCATCCCTTAAAATCTCGATCTCATATCAAATCCCTAGCAATTCACCCAATTCTTCTTCCTTTGAACTCGGAAACCCTAAAAATGAGGGATTATGAAGAAAGAGTGAGAAAAGGGGAAGTTTTGATACCATTTTGGATCAAATCAGAGGAGGGACGGAATCTTGACATGTGAGAGCAGATTCACCATTAAAGTCTATGCAAAGAAGCTAAACTTACATGATTTCACCATTCCTCGGATCGCAAAACCCTAGGTCAGCATCTCCATCTCTTTCTCCTCTAAAACCCTGACTCTCCCTCTCTCTCTAGGATTTCATTTCTCTGGATTGAATCACGAATTATGAGAGCTTCTAGTGTGTTAGGTTGACCATATAGAGCAATTGAGTTGCTTGGGTCAATTGCACATTGACCCCTCACTATACTTTCTCTTATTTCAACTGAATTTTCTGTCATAAAAATATTACTGTAATTCATCTACTGATAAGGTCTAAATGAATCCAAAAATTATGAAAATTTACATGTTTTTTATTATTGAGTTTCAGATCTCCAGTTAAAATTTCAAATCATTTGGAGTTACCAATAAATAACTAAAAATAAAATAGTACACTACTAAAAAGCACTCTGTCAGCATATCGGTCAAAGTATAGTTCGACCGAGAACCAAATTCAAAGAACACTCAAATATTCTGAAATTTTTCTCCAATATGCATGATTTAGTTATACATATCATATACAAAATTCAATTAAATACAAAATTTTTAGAAAATATGAAAAATTATTTACCACACTGCTATCCTGATCAAATTCCATATTCATGTACTATCAAAACCCTAATTTTTGTTGATTAGGGTTTACATTTCTCAAACCCTAATTCTTCAAACTAAAATTATAGTTAGAGTTTTTTCTTAGGTTTGAAACATCACAATTGATCTACTATCATTAATCAAGTCTAAACAATGTTCAATCTAATCAAGCATGTAAACATTCAGGTAAACCCTAGTTTACTAATTAAGCACAAATGTGATCATTACAATATGCTTACGGTGACATAGTCTCACATTGGTTGAACCTTTGCCTTATCTTTTTACTGATTTCTTGAACTATAAGATGGTAAGAGAAGTCAATTGTTATACATGTTCTTCACATTCCTTTTTAGAATATAACTTGATCTACTACTCAATGATGGATACCTAGTCTTGTTTAATCTTCTTTACCTATTATATACATATCATTTAGTTGAACCTGCTCAACTTGCTAGATTATGTCAATTAACTTCTTAGCATGATGTTATACTTGCTTAGTATATATGTGCTTTAATATCATTGGTGGAGAGTTATATCTCTTGCTGGAACGTTTGTTATCACCCTGTGGGTTTCCACATCTTTTAGGTAGTCGTGCACGACGAGGTAGTGATCGTGCAGCTGAGGAAGAACAGTGGCAAGAGCAATAGTTGATAAGGTTGGATGTGCTACTAGTCTTTTGTTGTTAGAGTCCTAGGGTCATCCCTTTACACTCAAGTCCTTGGGATGCTTTTGAGATGTTTTATAACTACGTGATCGATACAAGGTTTTGTCATGTGTACCATGGTTATATGGTTATGATAGTTGTACTTGTATATATATGTGGAACCAGTATCTTCTGTAACAAGTTGATGACAGGAATGTTGACCTACAGTGATGTAAGCACCATGTGATATGATATGTGTTGCATGTAGAAGACCTTGTGGACTCATCTGTAATAAGTTTTTGGCTTATGGTGCTTTAATGAAATCAGTTTTAATTACATGTGTTTTCAGGCGACTCGCTTGTTTAGTGTTGTTTCTACTTTTGGTTTTGAGTAATCTTGTTTGTGGCACGACGGGGTGTCACATAATCTATACAAGATCACTACATAATCTTAAACCCTAAGTCAAGGTAACATCATCCAACAACTTATAATCACATTTTAGGGATAGATAAGTTTGTATGTAAGATTAAGGTGTAAGTATAGTAGAGGGGAAAGTTATATATATAACCCTCCTTGAGGTGAAGATCAACTCCAAAGCCACGAAGCTCCAAGAGCGAGAAGAAAGCCAAAGCTTGGATCAAATCCACAACCAAGAAAGATCACCTCAAGAGAATAAGAACAAATCTAGTTCAAAGAAGGCTCAAGAAAGAGAGGGTACAAGTCCTATGCTGAAAAAGAAAGGGGAAAGAGATCTCCATCTCACATAGGTACTACCATGGAAAACCATGGATTCGACCTCTATGGGAGAGAAGTTCCTCAAGAAGACCACCATGGAGAAACATGGTTCGGCCAAGGGGAGAAAGAGAGGGTAGGGTTTCAAGAAAAATGAGATCAAGAAGGATAAACCATTTACCAGGCAAGGATCACCAAATGATCAACAAAGGAAGATGATCCAACCCTAGATCATCACAAGCAAGGGTTCAACCTCCTTGCTCCAAGGTTGAGCTCCTTCTCCGTCACCAAGGTCACAAGGAAGAGCTCCAAGGAAGAGAGAGAGAAAGAGAGTGTAAAAAGATCACTTGCGTGAAAGAAAAAGGGGTATAAACACCCAAGGGTAGGAGGGAGGTGAGGGAGACTAGGTGTCCAAATAAACATGCCACTTGTCCCTCCAAAAATTGGCCATGCAAACACTCAAGACATGCATGCAACTAAGACTGTGAAAACTAGGGTAGGTCAGTGACCTCATCTAGTCCAAAGGACCATCGGTCAAAGAGAACACAGCCCACAAGGCTCATCAATCGAAGAGAAATAAGGAGGGATCATTGATTGCATAGAAAGCATCCTACGGTTTCTTGGCTCTTCGATCACCAAGGCCACTAGGTGCACTCAAAACCTCATCGACCAAAGGCACCAAGGTGAAAGTCACAACAAGGAGGGTCACTAAAAACCAACTCAAAGGGTCAACACTCAAGCAAGGTCAACCATCTACACAAGGCACCAAAGCAAACCCAAAACATCCACTCATAATGCCTCCTCAACATAAAAGGTACAACAAAGTTCCGTTAAGCATCATTCTCTCTCTCATGATGCTAAAACATAGGAGGCACATCCAACATGTGAAAAATTGCAAGATACATGCTCAACATGGGTAAATTGCAACTTGGTCCAAAACAAGCACGCTTATAACATAACTATCTTAAACGTCATCCAAACTGGACCAAACTGAAAGCATAATCATGCCACATAATTAGATTAAGGTTTTAAGCATCTTATTATGCTAAGCAAACAAGGTTAGCTAAAAGGATAGGTTAGGGTTCTTACAAAAATGTACTAATTATAGAACAAGTGGAAAGAATGATGACAACAGATAGAAAATCAGCAATAGTTACAACAAATGAAGTCGATGACTTGATAGCGGTAGTAATCAGTCAACAATTAGCACAAGTGAAGAAGATAACTTCATAGAAGAAGTCAATGATGATGAATATTAATTTTCTCAAGTTCTTCATAAGATAGACAAATCAATTAGCAGTAGATGGATCCATATAGCAGCAAAATAACACCCCATAGCAACAACAAAAATAGTAGGAAGATCCATAGAAAAAATAGCATGAAGATCCATTGAAAATGGAGCATCAGAACTAAATTCTTATTTACTCTCCTTCTTCTCATGTCTTACCTCTACTCATCATCGTCTATTCTCCCCCTCAAGACAATCACGAAAAGAATCAAGAGAGTGATTGGCGTCAAAAGTTTAAAACAACAGTAAAGACAAGGGTTGTGTAGGCAAGTATGTGAAGTGGATAACTGACAACTTGATTCAAGGTACAACATGACCCAATTACATAAACTCGAAATGGATTTTTGTATGACTCGAAAAGGAGATATGTCTGGCCCTTAGAATGGAAAATATGGGTGGGGAGCCCCCACAAAAGTGTTTAGACTAGATCAAGAAATGGTAAGATCTAATTATCAAAGGGTACAATATGTATACGGGGGTAGTACCAGTATTAAGGAGGTAGACAAAAGGCATATAGGGATGAAAAGGGTGGGGGTTAAAGATCAAAACAAATATAGAATTTCTAGAAAGGGAAGATTGATATGTGTCGCTTAACACACCAATCACTAAGATAATTATCCTAGAGTTTAATCCTTTTCCAACTTTCCGATTAAGGCTTCTATAGAAAGGGTCGATCCCACAGGACAACTTTTTAAGATTGTTTCTTTTTATCCCAATTGTTTGAAGAACTTATTATTTTTTTTTGGTATTTTTTAGATTTGGAACAGAAAGTAAAAGTTGAGTTTTGGGGGTTGGTGATTAACACTAAGGGAAAATGTAAGAATGGAAATGCACTTAACAAGAATGTAAATTTGCCCTGTCACAAGGAAAATTAAGATTTTTGTTAGCACAAGAAAAACTATTATGAATGAAAAGACTATAGAGAAAGCAAAGCAAGCGGTGATTAAATTAAGAGATGAGAATCGAGGCTTTAAGGGTTTTCACCACCTTAGCCTAGGTAAAAGCAAACCAATCCTTTAAAAATGACAGATTCGATGAAGGCAAGTGAATTAATAAAAATCCACTTAAGATGGACTCCACATGAGCCCATTGGTCCTGGTGCTCATGCTTCTCAGTTCATCATCCTAAAAGAAGAAGATCCACGGTCATTTCAAAACTTCTATGTGATTGGGTTTGTTGTTCTAAATCTGAACTTCCACGGTCATATCCATCCAGATTCACTTTTGATCAAATCAATTAATTACTTTGATAGATCAATTAGTTATCAAACCCAAAAGCCATCTAGAATCATTTTTAAGGAAAAGTTGATAAATCCATGGCTAAGGGGATATTCCCCTTGCCTCGATAAAGAATTACTCACTCATAGAGAAGGAGCAAAGAGAGACAGAGGGAGGAAGTGATCTAGCCATCTTTGAGTCTTACGACTACTGATCCTCGATTAGAGACAATGAAGATGGTAGCCTCTTCCTACCTTGCTCGATTGCTCAAGAGAGGGGAGGAGGAGAAAAGAAAATACTAGATCCAAACACAACAGAGTAACAGAATAACAAAATTGCAAGGCTACTTAATTTCAGAACTAGAAGAATACAAGAAAACTTGCTCCAGAATGCTAATACAAGAAAACCCAAGATGATCAAGGAGGAGGAAGTGCCCCTCCTTTTATAGGAGAAGGAGGGGGTATACATTAGGTTTAGGGAAAAAGAAATGGCCAGCGGTGGCTGCTAACTTTCTGGATCTAGTCAATAGAGGAAACAATTGATTGCTTTGCATTCCTTCGTAATAGTGATTTTGAGCGTATTTTTGGGCCAGTCATAAATTCGTAAGCGGTCTGAAAATATGTTTTTCCTATATATAATTGAATTCTCTTTCCAACTCATACTTTCAAATTAAATTCTGCCTTGGTATGTGGGAATTATACCAATTTTGGTGAAAGGTATATACTGAAGTCAGACACTGCGGGAATTTGTGCAAAAATATCTTCTAGGGAAATTTACTTATGAGATATTTTCCTACAAAAAAAACAAGAAAATATATTTAAAACTCTAAATAAATAGAAAATTTCAAACTAATACAATTAATAACAAAATGAAGAAGATAAATAATAAAACAATCCTTGAAAGATATCTAAAAGATGGAAATAAATGGATAAATATACATTTATCAAAATACCCCGGACTTGAATCTTTGCTTGTCCTCAAGCAAATAAAATCACAAATAAAGTCTAATTTATACTCCCAATATGCCATCCTCAACTTAATAACATCACTACAGTCCTCATATCCAAATTTTGGCTAAGTGACTCAATCTCCTAGAACCACATAGCATAAAATTCTATATTCCCTATCAAAACAATTGTCAAATATAGCTTCTAAAATAAGAATTTGTAGAAAAATAGGCATCGTCTTACTCTTTCTTTGACACTCTCAATTTTTATTACTTTTTTTTAGTTATTGCACAAGAATAGGACGAATTTGGGGGTGTGAAAATAAAGAAAGAAGTGACGAAAATATATTGATCACTCCTCTATTCGACTCGGGATATGAATTTATGGAGTTGTGACTACATTGGTCATAATTTTTTTCATGTGTACTTTTGGCATCTTTTGATGGTACGCCCCTTTGTGGGGTATGGAGTTTTAATTTTGGAAAGCATGCCACCCCGGACTTGATTTTTTTCTGGTGGTGATTCTTTGCTTCTCTTTTTTAGAAAAAAAATAGAAGGAAGGAAGAGATGTTCTTGTGCTTATAACGTTCAATTTTTTTTATATATTTTTGTCAGAGAGTGTCATTTCTCTAGTTAGAGTATTCCTATAAATCACATCATACAAATTTTATAACAAGATAATCCATTGCTTAAATATAGGGAAAATTATGTTTGGTTCTGATCGATTCCTTTGACTTGCCAACTATTCTGAGGAGTGATGTTATTAGGGGTCTGAGGTGACATGGTGGTTTCAGACATGGCAATTTGTAATAGTCTTTGCAAAAAGTTTACTAAATTCAAAGGGGTACCATGATAACCATCTATTCATATTGGCCGACTAGATAAAGGCCATTTTGCAACAAAAGAAATAAAAATATGGCCGACTAGATAATGGCCATGAACAAAGAAACTATATGCAAAACCAAAAAAAAGTGGAAATAATGCGAGAATAAAAAGATAAGGGGGTGGAATAGAATCATACCACCACCTCCACCCCAGACTTAGATTTTTGCTCGTCCTGGGAAAAACCCAAACTCGAGATGGAGGGAAGAAATTTGTTGGATTCACTAGGAGGTCCTGGTAGCTCAAAATATGTCCATCTGAAGGGAATTTCGATGATGGTTGGGGTTTTGAATAGAGGAGCTTCATGGTACACCCAATGGATGGGTAGTCACGGAAGCCTAAAAAGGTTTTCTGAATGATGTTGTGTATCACCTCGTAGTCCTTCGAGTAGGATCCACATATCTTCCTTCAATAGTGAAAGCAGTGTTGGAGATGAATGTGGATTGGGGGAGATTGGTAGGTGCCAGTTGGGTAAAAAATGTAGTGTCAGATGTGGAAGATCGGACGGATAATCTGGCTTGAGTATCCTTTTGTCGCCTGGATCTACATGTGGTGAAGAGGGTGCCTGTATAAGAAGAACTGGTTTGTTAGCTGAGTAAATAATCATATGGGGATGTATGTCTTCTTGGTGGATTATGCAACAAGGTGCGTCTGGATCCTTTACCCCATAAATGGAATCCAGTGGATTTGGTGTGGAAGACTCACAAATGGCATAATTGTTGTCGTAATTATAAAAAATTATCAATCTAGGTTGTTCCATCTCTATTGGGGAGTTCTCCATCTCCTATTCATAAAAGATCTCATCAACATGGATGTCTATGGAATCAATTGGATCCTTTACTATGTTGAAGGGGAGATATGATTCCTTTATAGGACATGTGCCCAACTCAATGGGCTCAGAAGGGATCACCTCACAATATAATGGTGTAATGTAAGGTTCTTGTGGTGGTAGAATCGCCTCATTAGGTTCAACCAGATGTGGAAAAAGAGGTGGTTGAGTGAGGTCATAGTGCTCTTGATGAGGAAGCCTTTCAAAAGAATCCATCAGTGCATGTTGGGGAGGTGATGGTACATTGGTCACAATAGGATCAACTAAGATGTGATGATTATTGCAAACATCCAAATATGGGCCTACAACCAAGAAGGGTGGTGGAGTCTTAGGTTGTTGGGACATTCTTTGAGCCCACCAGTATTTAACCTTTTTGTTAAAAGATTCTTGATTCATGAATTTATCAACATAGGCCTCCATCCACTCATTTTCTGACTTATATGGATAGTCAGGGCCCCATACAGCTGCGGCCCTAGCTAAACAAAGTTCTTCATTTACAGCATCCTGAATTTCTTTAAAACACCTATCCATCTCCAGATCAAGGTTGTGTGGAATCTCATCTATATCACATTGGACTTCTTCTAAGGGTGGCGGTTCATTATAGAGAAAGGGTTCCAATGAAGTAGATTGGCCATTAGAATCAACTAGATTAACATCCATAATGGAAGTGATTGGTGGAGCTTTAGGTACTGGAGTTGGTTCTACTTGATTGAAGATGATATAATCATCATCATCATCATCATCATCTATTAAAATCATCCTTAGCATCTCTGGTTCCAGATTAAAAAATCCACCGCAGAATTGGCGTTCGGCGAGCGTCGCATGCACAAATGAAGCAGTTAATCGTGTGCAGAAAAAACGAACTGCCGAAATAGAAACTCGGCAGAAGGAGGAATAGCACTTCCGAAATGTTACTCGGAGGGCATAAAAAAAGGGAAAAAAAGTTTTTCAAAATTTTTTTTGGGGTTCGAAGAAATAAATCTGTTTTCCCCGACAACGGTGCCAAATTTTTAATGCGTCACTTAACACACCAATCACAAAGATAATTATCCTAGAGTTTAATCTTTTTCTAACTTTCCGATTAAGGCTAGTATAGAAAGGGTCGATCCCACAGGACAACTTTTTAAGATTGTTTCTTTTTATCCCAATTGTTTGAAGAACTTATTATTTTTTTTGGTATTTTTCAGATTTGGAACAGAAAGTAAAAGTCAAGTTTTGGTGGTTGGTGATTAACACTAAGGAAAAAAATGCAAGAATGGAAATGCACTTAACAAGAATATAAATTTGCTCTGTCACAAGGAAAATTAAGATTGTTGTTAGCACAAGAAAAACTATTATGAATGAAAAGACTATAGAGAAAGCAAAGCAAGCGGTGATTAAATCAATAGATGAGAATCGAGGCTTTAGGGGTTTTCACCACCTTAGCCTAGGCAAAAGCAAACCAATCTTTTAAAAATGACAGATTCGATGAAGGCAAGTGAATTAATAAAAATCCACTAAAGATGAACTCCACATGAGCCCATTGGTCCTGGTGCTCATACTTCTCATATCATCATCCTAAAAGAAGAAGATCCACAGCCGTTTCAAAACTTCTATACGATTGGGTTTGTTGTTCTAAATCTGAACTTTCACGGTCATATCCATCCAGATTAACTTTTGATCAAATCAATTAATTACTTTGATAGATCAATTAGTTATCAAACCCAAAAGCCATCTAGAATCATTTTTAAGAAAAAGTCGATAAAGCCATGGCTAAGGGGCTATTCCCCTTGCCTCGATAAAGAACTACTCACTCATGGAGAAGGAGCAAAGAGAGACAGAGGGAGGAAGTGATCTATCCATCTTCGAGTCTTACGACTACTGATCCTCGATTAGAGACAATGAAGATGGCTACCTCTTCCTATCTTACTCGATTGCTCAAGAGAGGGGAGGCGAAGAAAATAAAATACTAGATCCAAACACAACGGAGTAACAGAATAATAAAATTGCAAGGCTACTTTATTTCAGAACTAGAAGAATACAAGAAAACTTGTTCCAAAATGCTAATACAAGAAAACCCAAGATGACCAAAGAGGAGGAAGTGCCCCTCCTTTTATAGGAGAAGGAGGGGGTATACATTAGGTTTAGGGTAAAAGAAATGGCCGGCGACGGCTGCTAACTTTCTGGATCTAGTTAATAGAGGAAACAATTGATTGCTTTGCATTCCTTTTGTAGTAATTTCCCGTAATAGAGATTTCAAGCATATTTTTGGGCCAGTCATAAATTCTTAAGCGGTCCTAAAATATGTTTTTCCTGTAGATAATTGAATTCTCTATCCAACGCATACTTGCACATTAAATTCTTCCTTGAGATGTGGGAGTTATACCCATTTTGGTGAAAGGTATATACTGAAGTCAGACACTGCGGGAATTTGTGCAAAAATATCTTCTAGGGAAATTTACTCATGAGTTGTTTTCCTACAAAAAAATAAGCAAATATATTTAAAACTCTGAATAAATAGAAAATTTCAAACTAATACAATTAATAACAAAATAAAGAAGATAAATAACAAAACAATCCTAGAAAGATATCTAAAAGATGAAAATAAAGGGATAAATATACATTTATCAAAGATCATTATTGTTGGTAAGGATAAAGAAAGGACTTGCCTTGTGTAGAAACTTCTTCCATGTAATGTAATCATTATAGATGGTAAAGCATGCCAAGTTGTAGCAGTTGTAGCAGTCGATACGCCATGTTGATGAAGTGACATGCAGTGTCTGTGAAGAAACACACTATTTCACTCATTGGTAGATACACCAGTAGAAGTCAACACTGGCAAAAAGCAGGTGACACGCTGTGTCATGGAATGACACGTTGTGTCAGTTGTCTCGGGGCAAAAGTCAGGACGGAATGCAATTGACACGATGTGTCATTTAGATGACATTTTGTATCATCGGGTAGATTTTTCCAACCTAATCGTGAATGAAGCAGGTCAATGCCTACATGTATGTCAAGAAAACAACATGTTGTGTTAGCTATGAACTGTACTAGAAAACCCTAGAGACAGAAGAAAAGATGGATACATCCTCATGGGTCTCCACCATAGAATTATAGAGATGATGTCCCTAATATCAGCATAAAAGGGAGATCTTGATCTATGAATTTGGATTAGATCTCAATAGAGGCATGGATGATAGAGGTGGTGTAGATCAACGATAGATGATGGTGGTGTACATCAGTGGCGGGGTAGATGACGGCGGTCTAGATCGACATTGGAATAGACTTAGGTGGCAAGTAGGGTAGATATGGGCGGATTCAAAGGCAACAAATCATGGTGGTGGCATGTTGGCCCAATTAGATTTAGGAGCAACAACTTCAAAGTGGATGCTTTTGTTGTTGAAGATGGAGACATCTCATGGATACATCTTCAAGAAGAAGCAGGAATGGAAGATCCCTATAGATAGCTAAGAAACACCTAGCAGTGACGACCACTCGTAAGGGGGGACTTCTCTCCTTTACGCTCTCTCTTAGGGTTGGGAGCGGCATAGGAAAGCTTGCTCTAGTACCATGTGTAAAATGATATGAGTGGGGAGAATCCCCTTGTGTAGAGTTTTCTTATTGATAGAAGGGCAGCCCCCCTCTCCTACAATTAGGGTAAGAGCAAAGCATACAGACTCAATACAAACCCTAATCGGCCAAGCCATAATGGGCCTATATTTCAAATAGAGTAAATAACTTAGTTAAACAGACTCTCTAATAAACATATAGAGCAAAGCTCACTGGCCACCTTGCTTAACGCAAACATATGTGGCATGGTCTCTTGGTTGGTCTCTCACAACAAACACACACTAATGCAAGAGAGATCATGCATTGTTGGAGGTTTTCGTCTGTGGAAGTGCATGCTTTGTGATATCCAAACCACAAAATTGTCTCTTAGTAGAGTGTTGGTGAATCAGATCTAACTCTACAGTCCTCGATGCTCTTGCTCACTGTGGATGATGTACTTAGCTGACTTTATGATGAAGTCACCATCTGCAGTCGGCTCCCAATGAAGAATATTGTCATGATCTGAAATGGCATATCATGAACTTAGAAAGTAGTCCACTCCTTCGTTTGTGAGGATGTGTTCCAAGATAAGCAAATCCCAAGTTTTTTCCTCATTCCATGAATCCATGGGATTGAACTATGCATTGATGTCATTGACATCATATATAAAGGGGTAGGGCGCATGTCTACACTATCTAGATGCCCAGAAATCCATCAATCATTTTTCCAGGGTTTAGGTAGACCATGGGAGGACCTTTGGGAGGCATCTCCAAAGCTTTCTCTAGAAGGGTGATGCAAAGGAACACAACTTAAGGGTGTTGGGTTGTTGGTCCTCATCTTGTTGGAAGGGCATGAGCATTTAGAAATATAGAGCATACCCAAAGAAATATCCCCTGCAAGATCTCCTAACATGCCTTCATCATGAATGCCTCATCTCTGAGAGAGAGGGATATGATATTGATGCCCCCATCAACTATTTGGGTGTGATCCTATCCCATGTTACCCATGCACGTCTTGGATCACCATCCCTTTCTCATCAAAGGAAGGTTATCAACATCTAGTTAATCCTCTTGACACCACCACCAGGATGTCATTGGCAGTCATGGTATACAACTTCATTGAAATGAGGGAGTGGGTGATAAAAGGCTTGGGTCCACCAAAGGAAAGAAGGTGGCCTTTCCAGGAAGCAAATTTGGATTTGAACTTCTCTAGTAACCTCTCAAATTGTTGAACTTTAAGTCTACATTTAGCAATCGGAACCCCAAGATATATGAAGAAGTCACCCATTGATTGAATGCTAAGACATGTTGCAATTCTTTCAGCTTCTTGTTGGTCCTCCTATCCACACAAAAAACCCTATTTTCTTTGTTCACTCGTAGCCCCAAAGTTGGTTGAGTATGCTATAAGGAGGGCATCTATGCACTGAAGGGATGAGGGCGCGTAATTGCAAAACATGATTAGGTCACACAACAATAGGGTCAGGGAGGTACCCTTACCCTGGGTGTGGAATCTATTGAGGCTTGTTTGTTGCATAATCAAATTGATTGATCGATAGAGAACCTCCTCAAAGATATTGAAGAGGGGCTAGAAACATGCTAAGGTAAAATGCTAAGAAAAATATTGTGTGTTGTTAGTTTCCTTATGGTTGTGCTTTTGCTCTTGGATTAGTCGATACTAAGGTGGGGTTGAGGGTAACTTCAGCCAAAATGAGCATGTAGTCTGTATGATCATTTAATTATACATACACTTTGACGTCAGGCAACAAGTTCTTTGAGGCAAGGCCTTGATAGGACAACTTCATAGTTATTTACTATGTGTGTATGTTACAAATGGGTCCCTATGTGTGTATGCTACACTATTGTCTTTAATTTTTAAAATGATATATTGTTTAAAGAGACTCATCTATACTATGTATGAAAACCTGCATAGAGGTATGACGCAATTTTCTCCATTATTTTTTGAAATTACAAATGGGTTCCTATGTGTGTACGCTACACTTTTGTCTTTAATTTTTAAAATTACATATGTTAAGGAGACTCATCTATACTATATAATAAAGTCCACAAAGGAGGTTGGATGGAATTTTCTTCATTACTTTTTCAAATTACAAATAGACCCATGTGAGTATACTACATTTTTGCCTTTAATTTTTAAAATTATATATATTTTAAAGAGACTCGTCTATATTAGAAAACTTGTAGAAGAGGTTAGATGTAATTTTCTCAATTATTTTATAAAATTACTAATGAATTCCTCTATGTATGAGAAGACCTTTATATATATATATATATATATATATATATATATATATATATATATATATATATATATAGAGAGAGAGAGAGAGAGAGAGTCAGGCTAGAATACACTCGAGTGTATCCGGAGCGGAATACACTCAAGTAGTTTTTTATGATGCAATATTTTTTTTTGAAAATCTAATCCGTTGATCTTCTTAAACATCTCGTGAACAATTCATACGCAAAATTTGAGCACATTTGGATATGTATAGCTCATGTTATGAAGACCGCAAAAATTATGCATTTCAAATTAGTTTCACGCGTTGATTTTGTTGCCCTTGGATGAGTGACTTCCACTCATCCAAATGGGCTCAAAATTTGTATGTAGCCTAGTTATAGTATGACAGTGAAGATCAATGGTTTACATTTTACAAAAAATAGTCTTGATATGCAAACACACTTGAGTGTATTCGTGTGATCCGTACACTCGAGTGTATTCTAGCCTGACTCTATATATATATATATATTGCATCTTCTTGTTTGTAAGTTTAACTTGTAAATTACTCATTGTAGTCTACTAGAGTACCCGTACATAGCACGGGTTAATGCCTAGTGATGCTTTACATCTGCTCAGTATGAAAGCTATCTAGATTCTAGTCTAGTGTGGCTTGTATACGGTCAATAGGATTGCATCTAGTCATATTGGCATTCCCGCACGTACAACCATATGGGCATGCTCACGGTAAAAATTCCAGTATAGTCTAGTACAGATATTTGTCGAGCATAATTAATTGGTTGTTAAGGTCCAAAGTTCAGTTGTCATATTCTCTGTGCTGTTTAGCATGAACCAGAAATGAGCTTTATATGGTTGTCATGAGTATAGGGAGTTTTATTTGATTATAGATGTCATTAAAATTGTTTATTAAATGATTCGTTGTTCAGATGGGTACTGTTGAATGCTACGTGGAAGCCACCGTAACGACTAACGAGGTCAGCAAAGGTCGGTTAAAAGTAAATGATATAATTAATCAATCAGACGCACAGTGGACCAACATCACCGGAATCATCCTCGAACGTTAGAGTTCTCCTATTAGCCTGCGACTTGTCAGGCCCTTTGCCACCGCCCCGTCCTCCACCCACATTGACAAAATCTGGGCTCTCCTCTCCGAAGGCCCATCTGCTGCGTAGAACGCGGAAGCACAGGCCCATAGGGCACTACACTGTTGCTGGAAAAACCCAACCCCGTCCTCTCGTCGTGATTAAGAAGATGTAAGTGAGTATTATGCATCACAAAAGTTGCAAACGTAGGGCTGGAAGGAATAACGACAAGGCGATACACGTGCAGTGACACAAGTAGGATAACGCGTTGAAAGCCATGGATGAGCGAGGAGCAGCGCTTCCGCCGTAAACCATGCCCAGGTAGCCGCTGAGCGAGGTCCCCTGGCTACCGCCACTGCCGAAGTAGGAGGATGAGCTGCCGCCACCACCGCCGCCGTTGTCCCTGTGGAAGTAAAGAAACACAGCATTTATCTTTGTCAATAATTCAGCCACGCCAATAAGAATAAGCAAAGGAGTCATCCAATTCAAATAAGGGATACAGAGTTAAAACTGAACCCCATTTGACACGTCAAATCTGGCCAGAGTCTGTTTGTTTATTTATGGAGCAAGGGGTACAGGTGTCTAGTGCACAGTGACAGCGGACCAAACGATACGAGTAGTCCTCCCTCTACTAGTGTATTGTTGAATCCTTCACGGTTTAATATTCAATCATAGCACCGCGACGGTGTAAAGGTGAACAAACCAGCATTAACAGATATACAACGCGCAGGGCATCATCTGGCCAGATGCACCCCACCGGTTCACATGTGTCCTCAGGACAACTGGCCAAACCGCGGGAATCCAACGACCAAAATGCCACCAAAACCACCGTCACTAGCACGCCTAATCAATATAATATACTGGGTTTTGTTGTGATCGAGTTAAAACTACTAAACCAGCCGCATTCGACCGCGTGAAACGGTGCGATTAGCCCACGGCTCGATGTTTGACATTACGTAGTCCTAAGTTCCAAATCCTCATCTGGAAGACCGCAAAAACACAAGCACGATGGACGCATTATAGTCTGTTCGCATAGAATATCGATGTCTCCGACTCTACCAAGCACATACCCCACTGACACCAGTCCCCACCTGTGCTACTCCCCAGTCACCCACCCGCCCAAGATATTTGTGCAAACTGCGGGACCTGGGGTGGTGCCCAGTACTTGCACAACTCTAGTTTAAGCAACGTCCCTTTCAACATAGAAAGACTGAATAATAATTCGAAGTGGGGAAGTAGTAGTAGGAGAATGTTGTAATTTGTAAATATATATAGGAACGGGGGTCACAGCAAAGGGCAGTGTGACTACAAGTTGCATGCCTCGCCATGTCAAATAATCAAATCGGCAGCGGCAAAGGAGAGAAAGGATACCGGGAAGAGATAACTCATTCCATTTCATTTAATTCCATCCAACTTATTGAAGGTTCAATGTGTATGCAAGAGGCGTACTGTGAAGCGTGCAGGTGTGTGCTCTGCTACCTGCAGCCAGCAGGCTGCAGCTATATGGAGTTATGGACCTCCGGATTCTCTATATACATATGGATTATGAACCTCCGGTTTCCGGAAAAGGACTTTCGCTTCACCAATAGTAAAAAACTTTTTTCATTATTAACGAGGTATGTGTTGTGTGGGGTCACGTCAGCGGGTCACGTTCAGAAGACCTCCCCTCTCCTACTTTACCAATGAACCAATCAGGAGCCACTTGGATAAGTCATGAACCCAGCACACAGGCTCTGGAACACCAGTGGTCCCGGGCCACGAACAAATAGAACCACAATGATGACGCTTCCAAAGTAAGAAATTTACCAATGAACCAATCAGGAACCACTTGGATAAGTCATGAACCCAGCACACAGGCTTTGAAACACCAGTGGTCCCGGGCCATGAACAAATAGAACCACAATGATGACGATTCCAAAGTAAGAAAAAGCGAACATAGAGAGGGACACAAAAAGAGTCAAGGACCACTGACCTGCCACCGCCGCCGAGCACGCCGGCGTTCATGGTGATCTGTTCAACCATCCCAGCGGACTTCGGCTCTATGCTGGACGCCTTCTCGTACCTCAGCCCGCCGAGCCCTTCACCGGACGGAACGAACACGGCGCCATTGACGAGGATATCCCCTTCCGACCTCCAGTCCCAGGACCCCCATGACCCGTCGGAAGTATCAACCCGCTTGGTCACCTCCTTAGCATCCAGATTGTTCGGCGCCGTGTATCGATTCCCCTGGCTATTGATAGTCGGGTTGGCGCTCCCTCCGATAGCATACATCCCCCACCCGGTGAAATCATTGTTCACAACGTGGAAGTAACCCAGCCGGCACCGCGGCATCCGTTGAACTAGCCCTGGACCAAACACATTGAACGCGATGGTGACCTGCATCCCTTTATCAGGAGCGTAGTCGTCACTATGTCCCATAAGCATCACATCATTGTGCTTGGCGAAGTAGCTGTTGGAGATGGTAAGCCCCGTGGAACCCATGATCGCGTCCACAAGCCCGTCGGCGCAGCTGGACAGCGAACAGTGGTCGATCCAGATCTTCCGGGACCCGAATATGGATATCCCGTCCCCGTCGGATTTCGACCTGAACCCGACGTGTGTTGGGGACGACCTCACGTTCGCGTTCCCAGCGGAGACGCAGTTGTGGATGTGGACGCCGTGGATGATCACATTCGAGATGTACTGCAGCGTGATGCAGCCGCCGCCGGTGATGTGCACGTCGGCGCCGCGGCCGTCGATGGTCTTGAAGCTGTTCATGATCAGCTCCTCGTTCAGCCGGATGGTCATCGGGGCCGAGAACACGATCCATAGCGGGTCGTCCTGGATCACGGCGTGCCGGAGGGTGCCGGGTTTGGGGTTTACCGGGTCCGAGTCGGAGGAGTCCGTCACCGTGTAGATCTGGCCGCCTTTGCCTCCCAGCGCGTCGCGGCCGAACCCGATCCCGCAGTCCGCTAGTCGCTGCCGGTTGCGGGACCAATCCGGGTCGCACCGCCAGCAATCGTCGATGGGGTTGCCGGTCAAGCAGTTACTAGAAGTCGATTTTGAACCAGCGAACGACCCGCCTGCTGCTACTTCTGCCAGAGAGCGTCGCCGTGATGCTTCAGCCGCTGTCGTGGCCGCCTCCAGCTTCCTGCAAGGGAGGTGCGAGCAGAAATTTAGACCAGGAAATCGCAGCGAAGGAAAGGGAATAGATGAATCAGGCCACTAATTGACTTCTTATTCTTCCCTAGTAGGCTTCTTTTCAGTAGCGGCGGAACAATGCCGATAAAACAACAGAGACTAATGCACCTTACCTTTGGAGGTCGAGTACGACGGCTTCAGGATCGTCCAACGGACTTGTGCTGTTGGACGAGTGAGGGAGGAGAAGCGCGGCGCCATTCCAGCTACTGGAGAGGAGAATAAGTAACCCTAGGATGGAGAGCGGAAGCAACAACATTTGATTTGTGAAGAGGGGGGAAGGGAGAGGGAGGCGAGCCATTGTCAGCGAGCGGCGCCCCTCACCCCCAAAACCCCACTGCCTCACCTCCCTTGTCCAGCAGAACCAACGCCTTACTTGCTACTCAGTGCCGTTTAGAGTGATGGGATAAACAGTGTCTGCGCTCTGTTAAACAGATTGAGCAAAAAAAATATTGTTCCGTTGCGAGCGTCACTATCATAGCACAAAGCTGTCATCACCTAGTAGGCTTCTTTTCATAGCGGCGGTTATGGCCATACCCGTTACTGTAACTGTTTAATAAAGGAGGTTTGCAATGCAGCCCCATTTTCAAACTTATAACCAAACCTCAAGCAATCTCCACAACACTTACAAACTATAACAAATAAAATATATTATTTTATTGTTATAGTTTGTAACGTGTGTGGTGGAGATTGTTTGGGGTTTAATTATGAGTTTCAAAATGATGTCCACCTAGTATTAGTCTTAATAAAGCAGATATAGATATATACTCGTTTTTTCAAAATACATCTCCATCATATCCATGTCTACATAAACGCCGGATATATGGACATGTAACTCGTTATATGGTTATAGATAGACTTTATGCAATAGTACACCACAACTTTGGGATACACGTAAACTACTACATCAATTGGTTGATATTGAGACTAGTATGGTGTCAAATACATTCTATTTTGTGTGAATATTATAGTCGATGAGTAAATAATATATCACCTTAAAATAAACAACTAAGAGTAATATCATGATACAACTAAATCAACATAGGCA
Organism: Alisma plantago-aquatica; assembly: GCA_963693085.1. Lineage (NCBI taxonomy): Eukaryota > Viridiplantae > Streptophyta > Magnoliopsida > Alismatales > Alismataceae > Alisma > Alisma plantago-aquatica. The sequence goes on from OY856411.1 coordinate 801,027,454, forward strand.
ATTGTTGGCTCTATTGACAAATATTATAGAATTTGCCTATAGTTACTCACCTTAAAAATTATGTTGGTTTGGAGGAAAAATATAGTCAACAATATGTAACATCACTCTAAACATGTCATGGAGGCATATCATTCAAGTGACAGGAAAGATGAGCGAAATTAGAGAATGAAATTATAGACTTCTCTATTTGATGAAACATGCATGCGTGGTTATGAAAGTGCGTAAGATTCAATGGATTCATTTATTTTGTTACCGCAGGATACTAATATTAACTATATGTGAGTTCTACAATATAGATTATTACGTTTTAATATAAATTTGTATTGTTGTAAGGTTCTTATACTTGCTAGATGTGAGTACTACACTATGTACTTTTACATTCTATATAAATTATTCACGTAAAAATATAATGAAACAATTATTTGAATATACCAAATATGGGTATCTATATATTCATAATTTTATCCAATGAGAGGCCATTATACGAGTATGAAGGTAATTGTATGATTATCAAAATTTATATCCATAACGGATTTAGAAGGCCATATCTAATTACAATCCGAAATAAAAATAATTGTGTTGTCTGCAGGTGTCTTGCTACCTGCCATATAGATATCATGTTTACACAACATAAGCCTAGAAGGATAGGATTCGTAAAGAAAATAAAGACATTTATGGGCCTGGTATATTATAGGATGCCAGAAACAGAAGCACACTGCTCAGACCACTAGACCTGAACAAACTCCATAGCTGCTATGACGCAAAGTCCGTTTCATTAGGATGAAGACAACACCAGCGGGACGGAGAAGGCGGGAAAGTGGGAAGTGGTGGCTCGTAAGAGGACGATGAAAAATAAAAATCTACTTGGTTAAATTGATATGTTTGTCACAAGTTGTCAGTTATGAGACTTTCTTTTTGAACTCTAACCTCCTCAAAACTTTGTTTGAATTAATCTATATATAGTCGGTTTGTTGTAAGTAGAAGGCAGTGTATGGTATATGGTAAAAAAAATTGACGGTTATGGTGATGGGGAGGCGGTAATGGAGATGGAAAAATGATTAAAATGTGTTGTTTGGTGATATATGTATGGTGATACGTATAGAGATGAAAAAAATTTAAAAAATATTGTTTGTTACATAGTTATAGGGCTTATAAAAAAACACCCTACAAAAGTAAAGATCATATTTATTAGAACATTTTTTACATATGCATCCTTATAAGAAGTGGAGTCTTAAAAGAAGAAGAAAATCCACCATGATTTACCATGCTTTTTCATGGAGATAAAAATAGACCATATTTCACCATGGACTCACAGTGATTGCTCATCGCCATAGTAAACAAACAACACGTTTTGTTTCACCATCATTCCCCTCTCTATGATTCACTGTGTAACAAATACAACCTAAAGAGTTCCAACGTGGTTATTTGTCTTTTTGTGATGAAATGTGATCCTCAAATCCATGTTTGGGAACTGACCGAAATTGTCGGTATGGGTTGAGTTAATTCTGAAATTTGGATTAAGTTAGTCTGGCATAACCTAGGCATCAAGTCTGCACATACGTGGATCGGGATTAGACTTGTGTTAGAGTTAAAAATGTGTCACATAGTCGTTGGTTGAACATAATTATGATCACATGTCCTAGTAATGAGACAGGGTGAAATTCAAGCTGAAATGTTAACCTTCGTGAGGACATAGTTGAGTTGATGAAGATATCAAGATTGAAATGGCCAAAACCAATATGTTTTCAAGTTTCAACCCCAATATATCCAAACACAACATGAAGTTAATCTGGGTAGTCTACATGGTGCGAAAGGTAAGCCTTAATTCGATTTCAACCCGAATAAAACTCGCTCCCAAACGGCCCCTGAAAAAGCTTACATTTATTGTGAATGCAAAGACAAGAAACATGATCCCAAAGAAGATGATAAAGTTAATCAAAAATTATATTATACTTGTTTATGTATGAAACTCCTTGTGGTGTTTCATATATGCATGTGGAGCTTTGTCGAATCCACTATAGTTGAATTCCTACATATATCGATCCAGGGGCGGTATCTTAAAAAGAATATGGTTCTGAAATTTTCATGAGGTAGTTAACCCATCCAAGTAACATCTAAAATGAACACTTCAGATTCTACTTAGAGCAAGCTTCTCCATTTTTTATACAAGATGGCGAGTGAGGGTGAGAGCTTTGGAAAAAAGAATACGTGATAAGGGTGGCAATATTGGAGAACCTATGATGACAGATCTAGGTCAAGTAGCCCACTCCAATGCTATTCCTACTAAACCACCACCATCACAAGGAAGAGATCCTACCAAAGGAATGATAAGTGGGTTGTTGGAGAATCCAAATCTTGGGCAAAACTATCGCGTTGAAGGAGTATGATGGTACTAATTTGAAAGCTCAGCCAAGTGGAACTGGTTGATAGAGCTTAAAGTATTCCAAATCTATAGCATAAGGAATGTAGATAAATGGAAACAAACTATGATGGGGTATGCCATTGGTCTAAAGCCACACTGGAAAACAAAAGGTAATTTTGAGATCTTGTTAAGAGGAAATCATATCTTTATTATACAATTTTTAGATCTGATAGATATGGTGATTGCACTAAAGAAGGGGTTGTGGTATGTAGTTGGTATGCCTTAGATACTTGAAAAGTGGTAGTGAGGGAACTACTAGAGAAACTGAAGCTTACTAAACTTTTAATTTGGGTGAGTAATCGTGATTTGCCACTTAAGTTGTGGGACAAAGAACTTATTGTCTCACTGGGAGTTACATGGAAGCTCCCCTAAGACTGGACACACTTTCTTGGGTTTTGAAACTTAGGTATACCCAAATTAAGTCCCTAGTGTAGGCTTTATGTAGTTCTATTTTAAAGAGGAATGAACCAAAAGGTTGAAGGCTCCTAAACCTATATGGGTTTAGAAAAGGAGATGTTTATCAAAAGTAAAACTTTGGGTATCATTTTGACTTGGAATTTGGGCTTACTAAGATCAATTACTTATGTATACTTAATATGATTTGAGTTTCAAAAAGGGTTTGCCAAAGGGTCAAAATTTTGGTAGCACTTAAATGCAATCTTGGGTTTCTTAAAAAGGTTTTACCAGTTGGTCGCAAGTTCATAAGAACTTTGACAATATCTTAGGTTTTTAAAATGATTTACCAAGAGGTTGAGAGTTCACTAGCCTATCAATGCCATCTTGGGTTTTGAAAGAAGGTTTACCAAGGAGTCAAAATTCCATAATATCTCAACACTGTCTTGGGTTTTGAAAAAGGGTGTACCAATGAGTTGAAGGTTCCATAACTTTTTGATGCTATTTTCTGTTGGATCAAAGGGCTCTAGAGGGGGTGTGAATAGAGCTAAAAATACTTACACAAAATTGGTTAGACCTTCAAGTTACTTCAACTAGGCTCAATTGCAAATAGTGAATTTGATGGCAATCTAAACATGCATAGCAATGATAAGAGAGAGTGAAATAAGCACTTGAACAACCTATTTAGAGTGGTTTCACTCTCCAAACTAGGAGAGAGTCAATCCACATCCTAGAGAGGTCAAGCCCTAGGATTTTGCAACCTATGTATACTTATATTCCATTAGAAGACATAAAATTGACCTTCCTTTTCTAGGACAAGGATACCTCAGGTCAAGGGAGCCAATAACCTTACAACCAAGGTCTTACCTATATGTAGATAGAGTCATCTACCTCACCAAGGTCTTACCCACTCTTCCAAGTAGTTGGACACATTCACCAATGAGATCCCTTTGCAACGAGTCTTCCTCCTTGACGGATCTACCCACCCTACTCTTAGATCTTCAACCTTGTCATCCTTCTTCACTTACAGAAGCTTTTTGCACCTTCTTCTATAGCTTGAATAAGCTTGCACCTTATCCTTCACTTGGAGAAGTTTTGATAAACTTGATCTTGAAGAAAGGGGTTGGTAAAAGAGAATCTTTGAGAGCTTTACAAACATACAATGAAGTAGCTCTCACACAGATCCTGTCTCATCATATGGACAAATTGAAGTATAATCAAGAGAGAGAGGGGGGCTCAAGTGGACTAAATGTGTAACATCCCTGACCTGGGTTATGAATTAACCCTAGGTGTTTTGCTTAATAAAAGTGATTATATGATTGTTCTTATCTTTGAAAAGTAATTAAGGCTCAAGAGGAACTTATATTACAATTTTAGTCCTTTTTGAATATTGTTGAAATCAACATTTTGCCTGTTTTGGACTAAAGTACAAATTACCCAAGTTGAGGGGTCTATTTGCAAATTATGCATGATAATATGTTCCTCATGTGTTAAATCATCATGAGAGTGAAAATGATACAGAGGTATGGCTTGTGATAGCCTGAATTCCAAGAAAGAGATGATAAAACAATGTTTGTGCATGAAAACCTAGTTTTGGTGTAATATGCAATTTACCCAAAACCTAGGGTGCAATATGTAAATTAACACTTCAATAAGGTCCCTAATATTTCTTGGCATCATGTGGATCAAAGAAAATTAGAGGGGCACCTCATTTGATTTAAGTTGAAGGAGAGAGAATCTTGATATTAAAATAATCAAGATATATGCATAATGGAAACATTAATGCAAAAATAAATAAAATAATTGAAGGGCCTTCAACCAAAATTAAAATTGTGGAATTCAGATGTATGTGGACGTCCTTTATCTTTTCAAGGACCGAAAATATCCTAAGGAGGTGAAATTCCACTCACCTTATTATAAGGAAAAGAATTTCCACTCAAAAATATATTAATATTATAAAGGATTAAGGTGCTTAATTTCTTTTCCCTTAATCCATGGATAATGGAAGGGAGATCGGTGGGATTGAGTTTCCTTTGCATGCAAGAAAACCAAGGAGGAGGTGGTGGAAATATTTTTGGAATTAATTGATTTTTAATAAAATATTTTCTCTTTCATCAGTTTTCTTATAAAAGAGCCTTTTCCAACCCAACTAAGGATCTTTTCGGATTCCTTTCTTCTCCTTGCTTGCAAAACCGACCTAGAGAGCTAAGAACAGCAGGAAGGACGCCCCCAACCTGTTGGTAAGCCTTTGACCTTCATTCTTATTGATTTCATGGTGAAAATCATAAAACAATGCATGATTCCTTCATTTCTTCATTCAATCTTCAACCCTAACCGATCCTTTCACTCCAAAAGCTTGAGAAACGACCTTGGGAGGTTGCTAGAGCTTCAACCACCATTGGAGCCGTGAAGCTTGGATCTTGGGATCAGATTTGAAGGCGGGTTATATAACTTGAACCCTTAATCTTTGTCATTGAATTCGATTTCTCCATTTAAATGATTTAATTGTTATTATGGATTATTGAATGTAAATCCTTTTATAGGGTGAATTTGATGTGAAACCCTAACTAAGGATGGTTTCATGAGAAACCATGTTGTTTAATGTGCTGTGAAGCTCAAATCCAGGGTAATTCTATGTAATTCTTAACAAATCCTAATCTTGGGCAATATGGTGATAAACCATATCTTTGATGTGATAATGGGCTGATTATCCCCATGTGACATGAAATGGAAAACCCTAACCCTTGTGAGGGAATAGTTGTGTTACCCATGAATAGTGAATTCATATTTGTTGTACATGGTTCTGATATGCAATTGATATCACTGTTATCATCTGTGCTAACCATGCCGGTATCTTCAAATGATGATCATGGCCAGGTATGAGCTATGATGTTTAATTCACTATTGTGATTGTGCCTTGAGTGCCATAATATACCTTTCTGCCTGGTAAGAGGTAACAAGAGAGTTAATGGGCCTCAAGTACCATGTGTGATTCTTGTAATAGCAAGTATCATGTTTGCCTTGGTCAATTGACCTGAAGGTGATGGTTACCTAGAAAAGTGGTAACAATGCTTATTGATGAATCAAGGATTTAATTACCCAGGGTCATATGATTATGGTGATGAGATTGTGAAGGAAATAAGAATTCCCAGTTTTGAAATAAGGGACTGAGTTCCCAATATCTTTTAAAGACAGTTGAGTATTTGATGAAAATAGTACATGTTTCCTTATAGCATTGTCATAATAAGTCTTGTTTGAGAACTTTCCTGGTGCTAAAAGAATATGAAAATGTACTTAGTTAATCAAGTGAAATCTTTTCATGTAGTTCTCTGACCATAGATCCATCACCGTCAGTAGTAGGTGATGGTGAAACATGTTTTCTATGGAATTCCTGGAATTCACATATTTTGAATATGTGGGGGTGAATGGGTGAAAATATCCTTACGTCCGAGTGAAGAGATTGAGTGAAGGTAAACACTAGACCTCTCAATCCTTCATGTGTTGGGATAGATGTATCATAAATCTCCTGATGGTTGGGATGGATGTATCATTAATCTCCCAATGTTATTGTATGTCGGGTCGATGGAGATAAACATTAATGCTCTCGATTGCCGATGAGAGTGCAGTTGATGCTGTAACTCTATAGCGAAGTTTCAGTATACCCTAGAAAGCTATTTGATCAGTCGACACAGTCCTGCTTATGGTCCCGTACTGACCCGGATGTGGGAGGTCATGGGAATCCGGCTCTTCCATTGACCTATTTATGGTACCGATTTCGATTCTAGAAATGGTAGGTTGGAGTATGAGCGGTATACCTCATCTCCTCATAGCTTAAATCTATTTGTAAAATATAATCAGTTGTGTAGTGTATTTGCATAAGATTGAAATACAAGAACCACTGGTTGATGTTATACTGCTTAGCATGTCCTTAATACATAAATGTTACTTATGTTCCTTTAATTCATATTGAATATGAGACATGCTGCTTTGTTAGTTTATAACTGAAATACTTGCATAAGAATGTTGCTCTAATCTGCATATATGTTGATTCATCTGCTACTGATTTATATTATCCCACTCCTCAGTTTATTTCTATTAAACTACAATGATAATGTTTTGGCGGAGAGTTATATCTCCCGCTGGGGCAATTTTTATAATTGTCTCACCCCTGTGGGATCCAATGTTTTTAGGTAGACACAGACATCAAGGCAGAAACTCTTCTGCAAGGGAAGAGCAGCAACAGCCACAAGGACAGCAGTGATCCATCAGGTGGAGACATTGGTTGTCTAGTTTTGTGTAGTTAGTCCTATGAGTCGTCTTTGTACTCTTGGGTCCTAGGAGTTAGTGTTTTGACATTTCGATCTGAGATTTTGGCTTGATGCCTCAAGATTTTTATACTGTTGATGTATAGTTTAACATGGCAGTTAATGTTGTAACTCTTGAGAGGAATAGTACGACAGATGTACTAGTGAACAAGTATGTACTTGAAATACTTTGGTTCTGAATGAAAGAGTTTTCCTGTGAATGGATCTCTTGATAAATGGTTTTAATTTTTAGTGATTTTCAGTGATTCCGCTGCTAATAATACGCTTCCGCATTAGTTGATCTTGTTTTATGAGTTGTATGCCACAAGTTAAAGTGGTATCAGAGCTCTAGGTTCGCTGAGTCTACAGAGACATAGGATTAAGGTTGTTGAGTCTGTTCTAAGTGTCTTCCCGTTTATCTGATAGTGTCTTCTGCTCATATAGGAGAAGAAGAACTAAGGATGTCTGGATCACACGATGAACACGCTGCTGAGAGCAGTGTTGCTGCACAGGGAAGAGGTGCAAGAGACCAGGATAGGGAAGAACTTGTACCTAAATAGCCCCAGTTCAACCCAGTTGATATGGGGAACCCAGCCTTCCAGACTATGTTCGGGCAATTTATGGCAGCTATGACCCACATGACGGATAGAATGTCAGTACCTGCACCTAGGGCACCAACCCATGATGAAAGACATGGTGCTGATAAGACTTTTGAAAGGCTGAAGAGGGTAGAAGCCTTAGAGTATGCTGGTACAGCCGACCCAGCAGATGCTGATCTATGGTTGACTGAGTTTGAGAAAGCCTTCAGGATCCTCATGATTCTTGATGATGAGAGGGTCAGACATATTGTATATCTCCTCAAAGGGAGTGCTGGCCACTGGTGGACCATCGAGGAGGGAAAAAGACCTGGAGTTGTGATTGGATGGGATGAATTCAGGTGTGAATTCGTCACTAGATACTTTCCCAAGACGTATCTAGATGAGAAGATCTCTCAGTTTGAGAGAATTAAACAAGGAACAATGAACATTAGCGAGTATGAGGCTAGGTTCATGGAGTTGTTGTGGTTCTATCCGCACATGGCATCCAATGATGAGGAGAGAATTTGGCAGTTCGAGAAGGGGTTGAATGCTGAATTAACCACTCTGGTGTCTGCTTTGGAGAATCGGGAGAGGTTTGCAACTTTCATGGAGTCGGTAAGATGCATAGAGAGGTCTGTAATTGAGAAGCGACAGACCAAGGGTAAGAAGGAATACCCACAGTTCCAAGGATCGAGTGTTGGAAGTTTCAAGAAACCAAGGTATTCTGTGCCTACACCACCACCAAGGTTCAATACCCAGACGCAGTGGACGTCAAGTAAGGGTAGAAACCGTAATTTACCACCGAAGGGAGCTCACATCTCAGCTTCTATGTCAGTAACATGACCACCCAGACCACCGAGGGGGAATGTAACATGTTATAGATGCAGAAAGCATGCCATATGGTGAGGGACTGCCCTAAGAAAGTCAGGAATGTGACCCAGCAACCGAGGCAGAGTCAGCAGAGCTCTCAGAGGAAACAACCTAACAGTGGTGCTAGAGGACGTGGACAAGTGTCCCAAGCCGGTTCTTCGACATCCAATAATCGAGCACATGGTCAACAACAAGCGACAACTAGATTCTATGCTATGAATCAGCCTGAAGCAGTAGTCAACCCTCAGGTTGTGACAGGTCAGATGGAATTGTTTTATTCTGATATGTCTTTATCCTGCTTCATATTTGTGTTAATTGACCCGGGTGCTACGCACTCTTTTATCACTTGAAAAGTGATTGATGATTGCAATATGATTGTCAGTCATAGAGCAGATAGCTTGTTATTAGAGACATCTTTAATGGGATCTGCAGTGTTGCGAGAAGTGTGTTCTCCCTGCAACCTTTTCTTTTCTGATCACCGCATTCAAGTGGATCTTATACCACTTGAGATGCATGGATTTGATATAATCCTTGGGATGGACACCTTAGAAAAGTATAAGGTTGTCTTGGATTGTAGTTCCAAGCAAGCTGTGTTCACAGATGGTGGTGACACATGGATCTTTCCGGAAGATAGAAAGATTCTTCCAACATGCCTTATGTCAGCCATGGTAGCTGAGAGGTTGATGAGACAAGGATGCCTTGCATTCTTAGCCATGTGGTTGATACCACAATGGAGAGTCCTCATCCTTTTGAAGTTCCGGTAGTCAGGGAATTTGAAGATGTATTTTCTGAATAACTTCCAAGTGTTCCACCGCCCTAAGAGATTGATTTTGAAATAAATCTAATCCCAGACACGCAACCAATAGCATAAACGCCGTATAGGATGACGCCTGCTGAAATGGCATAACTCAAGAAACAACTATGAGAGTTGCTTGAGAAGGGTTTCATCTGACCAAGCACTTCACCATGGGGTGCTCTGGTCCTCTTTGTTAAGAAAAAGGATGGGTATATGCGATTATGCATCGACTATAGATAGTTAAATAAAGTAACTATAAAGAATAAGTATCCTCTTCCAAGGATAGACGACTTGTTTGACCAGTTGCATGGTGTGACTCTCTTTTCTAAGATAGATTTGAGGCCAGGATACCATCAGTTACGTATTAAGGAGGGTGAAATACCTAAGTTTGCCTTTAGGACAAGGTATGGTCACTATGAGTTCACAGTTATGTCATTTGGACTAACTAATGCACCAACTGCATTTATGGAACTCATGAATATAATCTTTTGACCTTTTCTTAACCTGTGTGTTGTCGTATTCATAGATGACATCCTGATCTATAGTAGAAATGCTCGACAACATGAGCAGCATCTTCGCCAAGCTCAGACTTTGCTGAGGGATCATAAGTTATATGCTAAGTTTAGCAAATGTGAGTTCTGGTTGCCAGAGGTTTCCTTTCTTGGACACGTAATATCTGCCTCAGGTATTCGTGTTGATCTTAAGAAAGTGGAATCTGTCCTGCAATGGGAACAACCGAAGACACCGATAGAGATAAGAAGTTTCCTAGGATTGGCAGGCTATTATAGGAGATTCATTAAGAACTTTAGTTCTATAACTTTACCCCTGACCAAGTTGACCAGGAAGGAGATTCCTTTTGTCTGGATTGACAAGTGTCAACAATCTTTCCAGTTGCTGAAGGAAAGGTTAATAAGTGCACCTGCGTTGGTGCTACCTGAGCAAGGAAAGGGGTACATAGTCTTCTGTGATGCATCTAAGAATGGCTTAGGATGTGTGTTGATGCAAGATAAACAAGTTATTTCTTTTGCTTCTCGACAGCTTAAGAAACACGAGGAGAATTATCTGACACACGATCTAGAGTTAGTTGCTGTGGTCCATGCCTTGAAGATCTGGAGACATTATCTCTATGGAGAAACATTCCAGATTTTCACAGACCATAAGAATATGAAGTATATCTTTTTTCAGCATGAACTAAACATGAGTCAATGCCGTTGGATGGAGTTAATCAAGGACTACGATTGTACAATTGATTATCATCCAGGGAAAGCCAATGTGGTTGCCGATGCACTAAGTAGAAAATTAGCAACACCAGGTAAAGCACAACTAAACTCCTTAGTGTGCTCTAAGAGAGATATGTTTATCTCCTTAAGACAAGACAATGTACAACTTAAAGTGTCATTGTTAGCTGGGTTGTTAGCTGAGATGCACATAAAACTAACTCTGAGACATCAGATTAAAGAAGCACAACAGACTGATTCTATGGTTCAGCAGATCAGGTCAGAATATGGCAGTGAGAAACGGGATGGTTTCCATGATTCTGATTATCAGGTAGCCTGTTACCATGGTAGGATGGTAGTACCTGATGTTGAAAACTTAAGAAAGTTATTCCTAGAGGAAGCTCATTCTTCAATGTATGATATGCATCCAGGGAGCACCAAGATGTATCATAACCTAAAGGATATGTATTAGTGGCCTAGTTTGAAGAAGGATGTTGCTGAGTTTGTTATGTGGTGTCCGGTGTGTCAGTAGGTTAAAGCTGAACATCAGAAGCCTGCAGGAACAATGCAACCCCTACCTATACCGCAGTGGAAATGGGATCATGTAACTATGGACTTTGTGGTTGGTTTACCTAGAACAGCCAAAAGTCATGATTCCATTTGGGTGATAGTTGATAGGTTGACAAAGACATCAAATTTCTTACCTGTCAAGATAACCTATATAGCTGAGAAGCTTGCACAAATCTACATAGATGAGATAGTGTGTTTGCACGGGGTACCAGTTACAATAGTTTTTGATAGAGGTCCTCAGTTTATGAGTCATTTTTGGGAACAACTTCATAAAGCTTTGGGCACTCAGTTGAGGTTTAGTATAACCTTTCATTCTCAGACAGATGGACAGTCTGAGAGGATGATACAAACCTTGGAGGACTTGCTTAGGGCATGTGTCCTTCAGTTTGTGGGGAGTTGGGATCTACATCTGAGCTTGATAGAGTTTGCTTATAATAACAGTTATCAACACAATATTGAGATGGCACCATATGAAGCTTTATATGGTATACGTTGTATATCTCCCCTATGTTGGTATGAAACTGGTGAATATCAACTTTTGGGTCCTGAGCTGGTTCAACAAAAAACTGAGAAGATAAAAATCATACAACGACACTTGAAAACAGCCCAAGATAGACAGAAATCCTATGCTGACAAGCGTCGTAGACCCTTAGAATTACAAGTTGGAGATAGGGTGTACCTCAAGGTTTCACCTTGGAAAGGCATCCTGAGATTTGGAAAGAAAGGGAAGTTAGCTCCTAGATTTATGGGGCCTTATCCGATCATTGAGAGGATGGGAAAGGTAGCCTATAAGCTGGAGTTACCACCTGAGTTGCATAGATTGCACCCAGTGTTTCATATCTCTATGTTGAGGAAGTGTCATCCTGACACTGAGTTAGTTCTACCACATGTGGAGGTAGAACTAAATGATGACATATCCAATGTGGAAGGGCCAGTGTTGATTATTGACAGAAGAATCAAGAAGTTGAAGAAGAAAGACATTAGTCTCGTAAAAGTCCTATGGAATCACCTTGGCATTGAAGAAGCTACGTGGGAACTAGAGGATGAGATGAGGAGGAAGTATCCTTCTCTTTTCTCTTAATGTTTTGTTGATGATTTCGGGAACGAAATCATTGTAAGGGGTGGATAAACTTGTAACATCCCTGACCTGGGTTATGAATTAACCCTAGGTGTTTTGCTTAATAAAAGTTATTATATGATTGTTCTTATCTTTGAAAAGTAATTAAGGCTCAAGAGGAACTTATATTACAATTTTAGTCCTTTTTTAATATTGTTGAAATCAACATTTTGCCTGTTTTGGACTAAAGTGCAAATTACCCAAGTTGAGGGGTCTATTTGCAAATTATGCATGATAATATGTTCCTCATGTGTTAAAGCATCATGAGAGTGAAGATGATGCAAATGTATGGCTTGTGATAGCCTAAATTCCAAGAAAGACATGATAAAGCAATGTTTGTGCATGAAAACCTAGTTTTAGTGTAATATGCAATTTACCCAAAACCTAGGGTGCAATATGTAAATTAACACTTCAATAAGGTCCCTAATTTTTATTGGCATCATGTGGATCAAATAAAATGAGAGGGGCGCCTCATTTGATTTAAGTTGAAGGAGAGAAAATCTCAATCTTAAAATAATCAAGATATATGCATAATGGAAACATTAATGCAAAAATAAATAAAATAATTGAAGGGCCTTCAACCAAAATTAAAATGGTGGAATTAAGATGTGTGTGGACGTCCTTTAGCTTTTCAAGGACCGAAAATATCCTAAGGAGGTGAAATTCCCCTCACCTTATTATAAGGAAAATAATTTCCACTCGAAAATATATATTAATATTATAAGGGATTAAGGTGCTTAATTTCTTTTCCCTTAATCCATGGATAATGGAAGGGAGCTCGGTGGGATTGAGTTGCCTTTTCATGCAAGAAAACCAAGGAGGAGGTGGTGGCAACATTTTTGGAATTAATTGATTTTTAATAAAACATTTTCTCTTTCATCAATTTTGCTTATAAAAGAGCCTTTTCCAACCCACATAAGGATCTTTTCAGATTCCTTTCTTCTCCTTGCTTGAAAAACCGACCTAGAGAGATAAGAACAACAGGAAGGACGCCCCCAACCTGTTGGTAAGCCTTTGACCTTCGTTCTTCTTGATTTCATGGTGAAAATCATAAAACAATGCATGATTCCTTCATTTCTTCACTCCATCTTCAACCCTAGTCGATCCTTTCACTCTAAAAGCTTGAGAAACGACCTTGGGAGGTTGCTAGAGATTCAACCACTATTGGAGCCATGAAGCTTGGATCTTGGGATCATATTTGAAGGCGGGTTATATAACTTGAACCCTTAATCTTTGTCATTGAATTTGATTTCTCCATTTAAATGATTTAATTGTTATTATTGCAATAGCCTTGCTTGATTAATGGAGTTTCCATGGAAAATGGTAGTTCCGTGAGTCTAAAAGTTGAAGATGATAACCTGTTATAAGCACACACCTTAATTAAAGATCAAGAGCAAACGGTCTTGGACCTTTGGTCCAAACGGTTTCACCAAACCGTTTGGTGAATTAGACTCCATACCGCATGAAGGGGTTGACCGTTTGAGGTTTGAACTTAATTACAGGTTGGATGATGATCCAATGGACTCAATTGATTGATTCAATGTGTGCACAATCCTTCAAGTGGAAACACTAATCAAGTTGATTGAAGAATCCTTGATTGGTCCTAATGATTTCAAGACAACTTGGGTCAAACGTTCTTGAGACCGTTTGAGCCCAAATGGTCTTGAAACTGTTTGGGACCAAACGGTTTCAAAACCGTTTGGTGGGTTAGTGGTTGATCCTTGACCCATGGATGATGATCTAATGGTTTAGATTGATGAATCCTTCAATTGATTAACCAATAGTCAATTCAATGGTGCAATTGGAAATCGATTTGATTGATATATGACCTAGTGAGCCCTTGCGGTTTTGGGACTGATTTGGCCCAAATGGTCTTGAGACCGTTTGAGACCAAACGGTCTTGAAACCGTTTGCGGCCAAACGGTTTCAAAACCGTTTGGGGTCAAACGGTTTCAAAACTATTTGGTGGCAAACAGTTTCAAAACCGTTTGGTGAGGAAACCTCAAAACCACATGGAGGTTGATGGTGGTTCAATTACTTGGATATTGAAGGTAATGATAGTTCCAATAATCCAAAGATGATTAGTAATGATAATCAATAAAGGTACAAAGGTTAAAACCCTAATAGTACCTAGGTGATTAGTGTCAATTAAGGAAGGAACCCTAATTTCTTATAAGAGCAATGACTTGGTACACTATGTCATTCATAGTTGTATGAACTTGGCTAAGGGTTGATATGACCTAATAAAGATGAGAGGAATGATAGCATGGAGTTGATACATGAGTATGAATCATGTGGTGATTAAGGGTATGATCCTTAAGTAAAGAGATCATGAAACCCTAATCATGAACATAAACCCTAATTGATAAGGTCGTTGAACCTTAACCCTAATCCAGGGTAATTATAATTGAAACCCTAATCCAAGGTATGAATGAAACCCTAATTGGGATGAATAGTAAACCCTAATTATGGGTAATGGAACATGAAACCCTAATTGGGATGAATAGTAAACCCTAATTATGGGTAATGGAACATGAAACCCTAATTGGGATGAATAGTTAACCCTAATCATGGGTAATGAAACATGAAACCCTAATTGGGATGAATAGTAAACCCTAATTATGGGTAATGGAACATGAAATCCTAATTAGGATGAATAGTAAGCCCTAGTTATGGGTAATGGAACATGAAACCCTAATTGGGATGAATAGTAAGCCTTAGTTATGGGTAATGGAACATGAAACCCTAATTGGGATGAATAGTAAGCCCTAGTTATGGGTAATGGAACATGAAACCCTGAATTGGGATGAATAGTTAACTCTAATTATGGATTATTGAATGTAAATCCTTTTATAGGGTGAATTTGATGTGGAACCCTAACTAAGGATGGTTTCATGAGAAACCCTATTGTTTAATGTGCTGTGAAGCTCAAATCCAGGTAATTCTATGTAATGCTTAACAAACCCTAATCATGGGCAATATGGTGATAAACCATATCTTTGATGTGATAATGGGATGATTATCCCCATGTGTGATGAAATGGAAAACCCTAACCCTGGTGAGGGAATAGTGGTGTTACCCATGAATAGTGAATTTATATTTGTTGTACATGGTTCTGATATGCAATTGATATCACTGTTATCATTTGTGCTAACCATGCAGGTATCTTGAAATGATGATCATGGCCAGGTACGAGCTATGATGTTTAATTCACTATTGTGATTGTGCCTTGAGTGCCATAATATACCTTGTTGCCTGGTAAGAGGTAACAAGAGAGTTAATGGGCCTCAAGTACCATTTGTGATGCTTGTAATAGCAAGTATCATGTTTGCCTTGGTTAATTGACCTAAAGGTGATGGTTACCTGGAAAAGTGGTAACAATGCTTATTGATGAATCAAGGGTTTAATTACCCAGGGCCATATGATTATGGTGATGAGATTGTGAAGGAAATAAGAATTCCCAGTTTTGAAATAAGGGATTGAGTTCCCATTGCCTTTTAAAGACAGTTGAGTATTTGATGAAAATAGTACATGTTTCCTTATAGCATTGTCATAATAAGTCTTGTTTGAGAACTTGCCTGATGCTAAAAGAATACGAAAATGTACTTAATTAATCAAGTGAAATCTATTCATGTAGTGATCTGACCATAGATAAATCATCGTCAGTAGTAGGTGATGGTGAAACAAGTTTTCTATGGAATTCCTAGAATTCACATATTTTGAATATGTGGGGGTGAATGGGCGAAAATATCCTTACGTCTGGGTGAAGAGATTGAGTGAAGGTAAACACTAGACCTCTCAATCCTTCATGTGTCGGGATAGATGTATCATAAATCTCCCGATAGTTGGGATGGATGTATCATTAATCTCCCAATGTTATTGTATGTCGGGTCGATGGAGATAAAATTAATGCTCTCGATTGCCGATGAGAGTGCAGTTGACGATGTAACTCTATAGCAAAGTTCCAGTATACCCTGGAAAGCTATTTGAGCAGTCGACACAGTCCTTCTTGTGGTCTCGTACTGACCGGGATGTAGGAGGTCATGGGAATCCGACTCTTCCATTGACCTATTTATGGTACCGATTTCGATTCTAGAAATGGTCGGTTGGAGTATGAGCGGTATACCTCATCTCCTCAGAGCTTAAATCTGTTTGTAAAATATAATCATCCATGTAGCATATTTGCATAAGATTGAAATACGAGAACCACTGGTTGATGTTATATTGCTTAGCATGTCCTTAATACATAAATGTTACTTATGTTCCTTTAATTCATATTGAATATGAGACCTGCTGCTTTGTTAGTTTATAACTGAAATACTTGCATAAGAATGTTACTCTAATCTGCATAGATGGTGATTCATCTGCTACTGATTTATATTATCCCACTGCTCAGTTTATTTCTATTAAACTGCAATATAATGTTTTGGTGGAGAGTTATATCTCCCGCTGGGGCAATTTTTATAATTGTCTCACCCCCATGGGATCCAACGTTTTTAGGTAGACGCAGACATCAAGGCAGAAACTCTTCTGCAAGGGAAGAGCAGTAGCAGCCACAAGGACAACAATGATCCATCAGGTGGAGACATTGGTTGTCTAGTTTTGTATAGTTAGTCCTATGAGTCGTCTCTGTACTCTCGGGTCCTAGGAGTTAGTGTTTTGACATTTCGATCTGAGATTTTGGCTTGATGCCTCGAGATTTTTATACTGCTGATGTACAATTTAATAGGGCAATTAATGTTGTAACTGATGAATGCATATTCATCTCTTATTTTTGCTTCATTTAGAATAATTAATTAGGACTTTTTTGTTAATTTTAGCTAATTTAAAAATAAATAGCACTTTCATCTTCTTGATATACTTTTCCTGAATTCTTATGATATTTTTCTTAATTTTCAGGAATTATCTAAGTAATTAAATCGAGAAAAGAAGAGATGAAGGTAGGAGGCAATTCAGTTTCCCGCAATGCTGACTTAAATGCATACCTTGCACCAAAATTAGCATAACTCTCACATCCTAAGGCGGAATTTAATGTTCAAATATGATTTGGAAAGAGAATTCAAAGGCCTACAGGAAAATCATATTTTCGGACGCACTTTAAATTCTCTGGACAACGGAAATTCTCTCGAAATTGCTGCTGTGAGAATCTGCATTAAAGAAAGACAATCAAGAGTTTGTTGACTAGATCTGAAAATTTAAAAGGATGGCTCCCTTTATTTTTCCCCCTATTTTTTAGATAGCCTACCCATCCTTCTCCTATAAAAGGAAGGGCACTTCCTCCTCCCAAAGATCATATTTTTGGTATCATCTTTTGTACGGGATTTCTGAGCAATCTTCTTGTATTCCTCTAGTTCTAAAATAAAGTGCCTTACAATTTTGTTGTTATTCCGTTGTGTTTTAGATCTAGTATTTTTCTTTTCTCCTCCTCCCCTCTCTTGAGCAATCGAGTAAGTTAGGAAGAGGCAGCCATCTTCATTGTCTCTAATCGAGGATCAGTAGTCGTAAGACTCGAAGATGGCTAGATCACTTCCTCCCTCCGTCTCTCCTTGCTCCTTCTCCATGTGTGAGTAGACTTCTATCGAGGCAAGGGGAATAACCCCTTAGCCATGTGATGACTAGATTGAAGATTTATATGATTTTTTAGATAAATGGATTTTGATTTGGATCTCGACGATTTTAACGAAGTGATCTCTCATTTTCATCGCTTGTTAATCTTGGCGGATGCGACCGTGGAACCCAAGATTTAGAACAACCAAATTGATTTCATGGGAATTTGGATGAGACCTCGGAAAAGTCCCCATTAGGATGATTGAACTAGGATCCGTGAACGCCAGGACCAATGGGTTCACGGGGAGTTCATCTTTTGTGAATCATTTACAAATGTTTCACATGCCTTCTTTTATCTTTCTTATCATTTCTTTGATCTCGTTTCACATCGACTAGGGTGGTAAAATCCCTTAGCTTCGGTATTTCTTTTTCTTGATAGTTAAATTTTATTTGAGCACTTTTATTTTTTTGTTCTTAGTTTTAAACAACCTTCTCATCGGAATTTATTTTCTTAATTTTGCAATCGGATTTGGATTTCAACTTTTCTTTTCCGCCGTCCCTTGGATCGATACCTATCTATACTAAGTTGACTTATTGTTCACAACAAGTTGACAACCGGGTTAGAAGGTTAAACTCTAGGACTTTTCCTAGTGATTGTTGCGTGTACAACGACGCACATCAGTAACTCTCGAGAGGAATAGTACGAGAGATGTACTAGTGAACCAGTATGTACTTGAAATACTTTGGTTCTGAATGAAAGAGTTTTCCTATGAATGGATCTCTTGATAAATGGTTTTAATTTTTAGTGATTTTCAGTGATTCCGCTGCTAATAATACGCTTTCGCATTAGTTGATCTTATTTTATGAGTTGTATGCCACAGAATGCACTCAACTATAGAAAGGACCTTGGATAGCATGAATGAGAAACCTTGGAATGAACTCCAAGAGGTCCTATTTATAGTTGAGGGTGTCCACTAGAGGGTAGGAATACTTAGAAACATTTTCTATCCATTTGGGGGGTTGCGACGGATATAATTTAGAGTTTTGAAACACTCCAATTGTTAGAATCACTTTTTCTATGTTTTTTGTATAGTGTAGACGGTCGAGTTTTCATAAAGGTAACTCGACGGATTGCACTATGCGACAAAGCCAATTTGAAACATCCGTCTAGTTTGTCCTATGTGCAACTCGATCGATCGCTTGAAATCATTTTTTTGAGTGCAGGGATCGGTTGAGTTGTGCGAGTGGCAAACTCAAACAAACCAAGGAATTCGCAAAATCCATCAAGGGATTGGTCGAGTTTGAATCTCGACCAATAAATAGTTTGTAATGAATTTTGAAAAAATCCTTTTGATTGATCAACCATTCAAATAAAGGGTTTTTTATTTTTTTCTCATCTTAGTTACAAGTCATATCATCAATACAAATGATTACAATAAACATCTAAGGTGATTTGGAGTGTTTTCCAAAAAAGTGATTTTTGCATTGCTTTTGACTTGAACTAGAACAAGCTAGGGTTTGATAGATTTGATCCTTTTCATGTACTTAATGTCTGAAATCAATCTCAAACAAACATGTTAGATACATATGAATGGAATGGTTAAGTCATTACCAAAATATAGACAATGTGTAACACTTAGGTCAACGTTCTCCCCCTTTTTAACAATGACAAACCATTGAAAGGATCTGAAAATTAAACCTTTACCTTGTAAATTGTAAGGGGATACATGAATGAACAATGTTAATTGCTCCCCTTAATTCATGCTTACCTATTCCTGCATGGTTAGTCTTTCCGTAAATAACCATAACACATCTATATAATATATGGTCCTCTAGCAAGTCACAAAGTATGTAGATAATTGATAAGAAAAGGATCATATAAGTAATAAAACAATATGACTGGGGTCAATTCTCCCTTGTGGTACATGTAGTACATGTTCTCTCCCCCTTTGTCATTTCAAAAAGCAAGGGGTAGAAAGCTAAAACCACATGTCTTCTCCACAGAAAGAAACCAAACAAACAATGACATATTGCATACACCAAACAAAGACAAAACATAGAGAAACAAGTAGCCAGTGTCATAATCAAAATATGGGATAACATACCAAGAACTCATAAGATAAAGTCAATGACAGAGTTAAGGATACATGAGATTAAGATTACAACACTAAGCATGTTCTCCCGTAATAAAACTACAAACCAACGAGAAACGACAAAATGATAAAATAGTATGCCTCAGATACACAGTGCCCATATGTATAGTACATGATAGTCTACAAAAAGAGATATATAAGAGCACTCTAAAGACTATAAAACTAAACATCCACCCTATCTATGACATTAGCTAAATCATCATCTTCCTCATCCTCAAGTTGATAGTCCTCATCATCATTTGATGGTGCGACAAAGGCAACATCTGTGGCCTCACCATCATCACCAAATAATCAGCAAAGTAATCATCAGAACCATCCTTAGAATCATCATCGACATCCTCATCATCAAACTCATCCTCAGTAGCCTGGTCAGGAATCTCCTCGTGAGCAGGAGGTCTAAAAGTATGACCTGGTCACCTAGCATTCTTCTCAGCCCATGATATGCCACATGTATGTAATGCATTTGCTTGCTCAAATGAGGGAGCTGAAGTCCCATCAAAACTAGCAAGTAGAGTGGCAACATGACCAACAAGAAGAGCCAATGGAGGAAAAGCACTAGGAACATGGGTAGGGGTAGGTCCACCATCAGCAGTAGGGGTGGTAGTAGAAGCAACAAAGGGTGGAGGGTCAGGGTAGAACTGATTGCATGCATAGGAGGCATAGTTAGTTCTAGGGTATGCCTGGTAGGTAGGGTAGGGATGGATACATGATAGGTTCATGGTTGACATGATCTGGAAAAGGTCCTGTTGGATATGTTCCTGAACCTGAAGATTATACGTCTATTGATGCATCAGATATCCCATGAGGGTTTCATTTGATACATTAAAAGAGGCGCAGGTAGGGCGGGGTGGTGTAGGTGGTGGAGGGGCCTAGGTGGAGGTGGAGGCTCTAGGAGTGGTAGGGGAGGTAGGAAGAAAGGTCTTCTTGATGGTAGTCTCATTGATGCTCACTCCTTTCTGGCTAGATTTGTTGTGGAGATCATGGAAAAGGGATTTCTGAGTTGCAAAAGTAAAAAGACCACAGATCAATGAAGGATAAGGAGGATGGGTGCCAGAGATGTTCTTCCCTAAGTCAAATCATGTCATGTGATGAAGAATGTAGCAAGACCACTTGAATCTGATATTCTTTAGAAGATAGTGCATTATCACAATTGTGTTTTCTGCAATCTCCATTTGATTTTTCTTCAGATGGATATTGCAGTTAACCACCAATGCAATAAGACAATTTTTGATATCAATGAAAGAGGATGGCAGGGTTGATTTCTTCTTGTAGGTAACATTGGGATTTTTAAAAAACTTATGAATATCAGGAAGTGTGTGGTCATAGCTTTTATAGAAATCTCAGGGTCAAGTAGGTCATGATAGTCAGGGTAGTCAGACCTCCATGAGTCGGTAACCTCAATGCCATTGAAATAGATATTCAAGGAATCTTCAGAGATAGTAAATTTGGTACCAGATATCATAGAAGTCAGAACAACCTGAGTATTGGGTGGTTTCACATTTTTAGTGTAGTTCCATTGGAGATTTGCATAAAACTCATGGACCACCTTGGTTCTAGTGATAGAATTTGAGTAGCATAGACATTCTACACACAATGTGCTAAGGTGATGGGTAGAAAACACCTCAGTGACCTCCTTTATAGCCTCACTCGTGGTGAAATGAGGTTCATATAAAGCTTTAAAAGGGAAGGGATTCCTAGGAAAGAGTTCCTTATAGAGATTTAGATCTTGTGAGGATTAGAAGGAGGCACCATCATAGGAAACAAGGTGAGGAGTAGTGGAAGAAGATGGTGCTCCAATAGTGACAACTCTTTTCCTTCGGTTTGAGGTCATGAAGGTGGATGGAGAATGAAAGATCACCAAAGGAGAAAGAAACCACCACAAACTAGTCATCTAGCTACCTAAGTTGAGGTAGGAAGAGGCAAGGAAGGCCAAATAAGGGCTAGGAGAGGCAGGTCGAACCTAGGGTTGGAGAACTAGTGCACTGGATCTTGGGATTGGTCAATTTTTCTCTAGTTGAGAGGGAGAAAATTCAGCCCGAGACCCTATTTTAATTTTTGTCCAGTTGCACAATCAGTTGAGTTATGCGGGTTGGAAACTTAACCCAATAGGCAGTTCAGCTAAGTCCTCGGATGGCGATCGGTTGAGCTGTTAGCAAGACAAACTCGACCAAATGGTGTACCATTCTAAACCTTACAAAATTTATTTCCAAGCCTCTAAGGTGCTATATAAATGTATTTTTCTAACCTACCATGTATTTTAGACATTTTGAGGCACAATTCACTCATCAGAGGGTACTATTTTGTGATAAAACATTTTTTTGTGAAAAATACCCAAAAACAAGTGAAACGAGGCATGAAAACATGGCAATTTAGCATGTAGCAAACATAAGGTGTGCAAGATATGAGAAAAAGCATATAGGTAAGAGAACAACTAGATATAAGACATGTTAGTATCATCAAGAGTAGTTATATGCAGTTTTGATCTAATAAAAGAAAATTTCTCTCTAGCTAGAGGTTTAGTGAAAATGTCTCCAAGATGATTCTCTGTGTCCACGTGCGTGATGTAAATATCCTTCTTGAAAATGTGTTCACGAAGAAATTGATGATGGACCTCTATATTTTTATCTCTACTATGTAATATAGGATTATAAGACAGGTTAATTGCACTAGTATTATCACTATAGATAGGAGAAGCATCAAAATGAATGTTAAAGTCTTGGAGCATTTGCTTCATCCATAGGACTTGGGCATAACAACTCCCAGCTGCAATGTATTCAACCTCGATAGTTAAAAGATCCACAATGCTTTGTTTCTTAGAGAACCAAGAAATTAGGCATGTTCCTAGAAGAAGCAAGTGCCACTTGTGCACTTTCTATCAATCAAGCAATCTGCATAATCAACATCACTATAGGAAGTAAGAGTAAAGTCCTTTAACTTGGGATACCATAGTCCAAAGTTTTGAGTTTTGGCTAGAAACCTCAAAATCCTCTTAACTTGTATGAGATATGATTTCCTAGGACTTGATTGAAAGCAAGCACACAAGCCAACACTAAACCTTATATCATGTCTAGAGATAGTCAAATAAAATAAACTTCCAATCATACCTCTATAGGGATTCTCATCTACCTTTTCTCCTTGCTCATCTCTATCAAGATTGGTGGTGTTTGACATGGGGGTTGTCCATTATCTTGGTGTTCTCCATCCCAAAGCGCTTAAGTAGTTCACCAATGTACTTGCCTTGGTTGATGAAGTTCCCATCTTCTGTTTGTTTGATTTGAAAGCCAAGGAAGAAAGTAAGCTCCCCCATCATGCTTGTATCAAACTCACTTTGCATAAGAGCACTAAACTCCTTGCAAAGATCAAGATTAGTTCCGCCAAAGATAGTATCATCAACATAAATTTGAATAATCAAGAAATTGCTAGAATTGTGTTTTAGAAACAAGGTAGAATTGACTTTGCCCATGATATAGCTATTGTCAAGCAAAAAGTTTTTTAGTTTCTCATACCAAGATTTAGGTGCTTGTTTGAGTCCATAGAGAAATTTTTGTAATAAATAACACATGGTTAGGAAATTTAAGATTTTCAAAGCATGTAGGTTGAGAAACAAATACTTCCTCTTCAATTTTACCATTCAAAAGCGCACCTTTAACATTCATTTGATAAAGTAGAAAATTCTTTTGACTAGAAAAAGCAATCAACATTCTAATTGACTCAAGTCTAGCTACATGTGCATATGTTTCATCAAAATCAATACCTTCCTACTGGATGTAGCCTTGAGAAACTAATCTTGCTTTGTTTCTTACCACTTTTCCACTTTCATCAAACTTGCTACGGTATACCCACTTGGTTCCAATGATATTTCTATCACTTGGTCTTAGCATAAGAGTTCACAATCTATTCTTTTAAAACTGTTCCAACTCTTCTTTCATGGCAAGGATCCATTCATCATCCTTGAGAACTTCTTTGACATCTTTTGGATCAAGTTGAGAGATGAAGCATTGTCTTCTTGTTCTTTATTGTAGGCGACCCATGTCTTCACCCTTTCAAAAGGATTACCTATGATGAGCTCTTTTAGATGATGCTTTGCAAAGCAGGGGTTTGGATTCTTCTTTTCTTCTTCTTTCTCTTC
Source organism: Alisma plantago-aquatica (assembly GCA_963693085.1). NCBI lineage: Eukaryota > Viridiplantae > Streptophyta > Magnoliopsida > Alismatales > Alismataceae > Alisma > Alisma plantago-aquatica. Next base: position 801,051,550 of record OY856411.1, read on the forward strand.
TTCATCAACTAACACCTCTTTTCCTTTATCAACAATGTTGATCTCTTTAAAGTGAGGAATCACCTCATCTACAACATCATCATTAACCATATTCTTGGAAATCGAGGGGTTAGTCTCAAAAAATCTAACATTAATAAATTCCTCTACTTTACACAATTCAATATTAAATACTGTATAAGCCTTTCTAGTAGTGTTATAGACAAGAAAGAAAGCCTTGTAAGAATTTAAATCAAACTTGTCGAGGGAATCCTTGGTGTTCAAAACAAACCAAGGACAACCAAAAACATGAAAGAAATCAATGGAAGTCTTTATACTATGCCATAGCTCATAGGGGTTTTTCTTTAAAGATGGATGAGTAAAAACCCAGTTTTGTACAAAATATGAAGTACCGACAACTTCGTCCACAAACTTCTTTGGTGTGTCATATTCTAGAAGCATAGTCCTAGCCATTTCCTATAGTGATCTATTTTTTATCTCTACAACCCCATCTTGTTGAGGTGTTTGAGGTGAAGAAAACTTATGTGCATACCTGGATTCCTCACAAAACCATTCAAACATGTCATTTTCAAACTCTCCCCCAAGATCAATACGGATAGAGACGATCTAGAAAGAAGCTTCATTTTCAACTCATTTGCAAAAAGTTGAGAAAACATCAAGAGTATCTCTTTTTGAAACAAGAAAGAAAGTCTAAGTATATCGAGAAAATCATCAATAATCACAAGACAATACTTGGTACCATGAAGTGATTGCATACGTATTGGTCCAAATAGATAAATGTGAAGAAGCTCAAGAACTCTTTTTGTGCTAAGGACTCCTTTGGATTTGAAGGAGGAATTGGTTTTCTTTCCTTGGGTAAGGTTGGCATTCCTCATCCTTTTCAAAATTTAATTTAGGAAGTCCCTTTACCAAATCATTTTTTCTCAACTTCTTCAATTGATGCATATTTACATGACCAAGCCTACATCGTAATAAAGAAATATCACTCAAATTGGAAACAAGACATCTACCAACAATAGGCTTAATAGAATCAAGCATAATAATATAGAGATTACCATTTCTAGTTCCCTTATATATAAAATTTTAGGAGAGGGAATCTAGAAGCAAGCATTCAAGTGAGGTAAAAAGAACAAGATAACTATTATCACAAAGTTGACTAGCAATTATTAAATTATGATGTAGGCCATCCACGAGAAGAGCATTCTTGATGCATAGTGAATCACCTAAATCACCCTCACCTATCACCTTACCTTTGTTGTTGTCACCGAATGTCACTGATCCTCCTTTCTGCTTTGTGAATTGGTTGAAGTGACTGATTTCACATGTCATATGCTTTGAGCAGCCACTATCAACAACTCATTTTCCTTTTACCTACAAGGAAGGAAGATGTCAAAGCCCAATTCAAACCTTGGGATCCAGTGTTACCTTGGGGATCCATTTCATCTTTGGGTTGGTCCCCTTCTCTCTATAAGGAAAATAAGTAGAGTAATGATCATCACTCTTGCAATGCACACAAACCATTGGGTTATTAGAGCCAGAAGACTCTCCATGGAAGATAGGAGGTCCCTTACTCTTTTTCTTACCCTTTCCCTTACTCTTGCTCTTCAAAGCTCACCCTACATATCCCAAACCACTTTTACCATCTTTTTTGGTAGAGTGATCTAGAATTTCATTGAGTGACTTTTTCCCTTTGAGGAATTTCTGCAAGGAAGCTCTTAGTTTGTGATTATCATCACTAAGAGCAATGATAATAGAAGATAAACTAGCAAAATCATCTTGTGCATGAAGTAATTCAGCCTCTGAACAGAGGGCTTTAGTAAGATAAGAATCTTTTTCTAAACTAAGACTATCAACTTCATGACTAGGAAATAAATGTCTAGAAGAAAGATCATTAATTTGAGCAAGCAATCTAGCATTTTTCAGTTCTAAGCACAACAAGCTCATCAAGATAAATTCTATTTTGATTCTTAGTAGCATCACAAGCAAGCTTAAGATCATCATTTTTACTAGGGCAAGTTTATCTACTAGGGCTTGGTTTTATTCCTTAAGACTATTGGTGTTCTTAAGGTAGATCCCATTCTCTACTTCAATTCCATTGTATTGGAGAGCTCAAGATCAAGAAATTGTCCTTGCAAGGAATCAATGCTATCAAGACGCAACTTCTCATTTTGATCAAGAATATCAATTTTAGCATACAAATCATCTATGATCTTACCCAACCTCTTGTTTTTAGACTTGCATTCAGATTAAGAAGAGTGGGTAGTGTTAAGCATATCAATAAGAGTTTCCTTAGATAACTCATGCAAGCTTACCTCACTTACCTCACTAATGTTTTCACTTGTAGAGGCCATGAGTGCAATGTGGCATTCTCCTTCATCAGAGCTTGAACCACTAGAGGAGGATTCCTCCCAATCTGTATTAGTTGCATCCTTGATCCCTTTATCTTTCTTATTGTTCTTCTTGTACTTGCCTTCCTTCTTGTTGTCATCCTTCTTTTTGTGTATGCTCTTGTGGTAGGACTTCTCTGCCTTGGGGTAATCATTCTTGTAGTTCCCCTTTTGACTACATTCATAGTGTAACGCCTGGGCCCACTGCCCAAGGCTCTAGTAGAGTTTCAGGAATGACGACTGGCCCCACAGACCATCACTAGCCTTAACTGCGCGTCTTAATCTCACTCACGCCTGGGCCCACTGCCCAAGGCTCTAGTAGAGTTTCAGGAATGATGACTGGCCCCACATACCACCACTAGCCTTAACTGCGCATCTTAATCTCACTCATGCGCAAGCCAGGATCAACTTCTCGATTGGTCACCCATCCTAGTACTACTCCAAGCTGAGCACGCTTAACTATGGAGTTCTTTAGAGATGGGCTCCCTGAAAAGGAGGTGCACCTTGGTGATATGGGTAGTCCAATCATTCCTTTTAAGATCAACTTATCCGAGGCCTCAAATCATGGGATGTTACAATCTCCCCCACTTAGACTATTGACGTCCCCGTCAAGGCTCAACTATATGGACTCATAATCTGATCCCATTTCAGTGCAGTCCCACAATTGCCCATGGACACCCAGCTCCCGTCCACGGCTACCAGCACAAGGGCGGCTCCATATCGTCTCTACGGATAGCCCTTTCCAACTTGCCTGGACCGCACGGCTCAAGACTGGCATGCCACATGCCCATGTGGGCCCCACCTACTGGAAGGGTTATTGTCACGACTGGGCCCACTGCCCTAGGCTCTAGTAGAGTTTCAGGAATGACGACTGGCCCCACAAACCACCACTAGCCTTAACTGCACACTTTTTCCACACTGACGTGCAAGCCAGGATCAACTTCCCGACTGGTCACCCATCCTAGTACTACTCCATGCTGAGCACGCTTAACTATGGAGTTCTTTAGTGATGGGCTCCCGGAAAAGGAGGTACACCTTGGTGATATGGGTAGTCCAATCATTCCTTTTAAGATCATATTATCCGAGACCTCAAATCCTGGGATGTTACACATAGCATCTAGGAGTAGAGGTTGAGGAAGACTTTCCCTTGAAGTGCTTGCCCTTGGAGTAGTTTTCTTTATGATCACTAGGGCCACCATATTCACTTGAGGAGAGAGGAGAGGATTGGGAAGCAAGTTGTTGTTGGAGAATCATTGCCTCCAGTTGAGCTTTGAAGACATTGTATTTGATATTCTTTGATTCCTTATCCTCTTGCTTGTCACTTTCTTCTTTCTTGTATAGCCTTGAGTCATGACCTTGAAGGTTTCCAATGAACTCCTCGGTGGCTAAATCACAAAGGTCTTACCCAATCTTGTAAGAAGTTGGACACCTTCACCAAGGACATCCCCTCTTTGCAATGAGTCTTCTGCCTTGAAGGATTTACCCACTCTACTCCTGGATCTTTAGCCTTGTCCTTCTCCTTCACTTGGAGAAGCTTTTTGCACCTTCTTTTACAACTTGAAGAATCTTGCACCTTCTCCTTCACTTGGAGAAGCTTTAATCAACTTAATCTTGAAGAAATGGGTTGCAAAAAGAGAATCTTTGAGAGCTTTACAAGCATACTGTAACATCCCTGACCTGGGTTATGCCTTAACCCTAGGTGTTTTTCTTAATAAATTTAATTATATGCTTACTCTTATTTCTTGAAAAGTAATTAAGGTTCAAGAGGAACTTATGTTTCAAATTTAGTCCTTTTCAAATAATGTTGAAACATTATTTTGCTTGATTTGGACTAAAGTGCAAATTACCCAAGTTGAGGGGTTAAATCGCAAATTGTAACATACTAAAATCTAGGATCATAGATTTCCCCTACCTTACTCTAGGCCCTTTCTGAAAGTTATTAATGTCTAGTACTTTTCCTCCTGAATTAATATGTTTTGGGATGAAATTACCAAATAAATTCAATACTATGGTCGAATGTGAAAAATCATCAACAAATCAATGTCGACCTTACTTTACGCTCCAAAATATTATTCAGTCTATTTAAGAAGAAGAAGAAAAAATGAATACGAATAATTGTGTTGGATTGGATAAAAGAAGAATAAATGTATTAAATGCATACTTAACAACCCAAGTAAATAAATAAAATATTAAACACTCTCTTAGGACAAAAACAATGATATAATTGGATTCCTTACATCTTAATTGATCTATGTGTTAAATTTCAAGTCAATTGAACCATATTTACACCCATAAATAATTTATAAATATAAATATCCTAAATAATCTAAGTTTGTTGGGCCAAATCTATATTTACATTTCTACCACCCGTTTATTTTTGCACTGTGGTCACGCGACTGGTCTGGTACCGGCTTGATTGTGTCTTCCTGATCCCCCGCATGACCTCCTCCCTCGCTGACGCGGGTCATGCACCGAGGGCATGGCCACAGATTGCGCGCCCATCATCTTCTCCATGTCTACCGGCCGCCGTCCTGCTCACTGCCACCTACCCTGACGCCCCATCTTCTCCTTCACCAAGCTCTGACGGCGACAAAACACCAGGCAAAGCCCTGCATCGCAGGCAGCACCTCCGCCTCCTCTTCTCCTCTGCCTCTTTCTCCTAGCCTTCCCTCCTTCGTCACATAAAACCCTACAACCTGCTAACACCTTCTGCTGCATTGTGCCTCCCTCAACTCATTTGTGTTCCCCTCTAATGGAAAGACTATCACCAACACCTCTTGTCACCCCGACACTCTTTCTTCCTCACTCTGTCCTTCCTAAAACCTTGGTCGCCACCACTTTCCTTTCTCCTTGTACCCTGTGTGTGATTGAGAGGAGCCATCACCACCAGGCGCAATGGCTGGCGGTGGTGATTTACCTTTACAGGTCGCCTCTGGTCAGGGGTGGCATCGCCGCCGCCAAGGTCGTCCCCTCCATCTCCTGGCCTACAGATCGACAGAAAATGACTTTCTAGTGCATAGGTGCTTCTCCTTTTTCCCCCTTATCTATGCTTCCCTCATTGTCCTGAACTCAGACCCAATCACAGTCTCATGACACAAGTCGTCGTAAAAGCTAGGTTCGACACAAATAGTGTCTCCATCCTTGTTCTATACTGTAGGGCCGCAAATCATTCCCCCACATGTCCTCTCTGCTTACCTCTCAATCTAATGCCAACACCCTCACCAACACCTGAACTAGAGGCAGCTACTTCCCTAGATCCACTTTTGTCCTACATCCCTACTTCTCTAGCACTGGTTCTTCTTTCTCATCTTCTTCACCTCCTCTCTTTCCGGCAATCATAAACCCTAGCCATCGTAGTTGCGCCTCACCCAACGCCTAGTAGCTTAGCGGGGACGAAGCCCTCTCCAGAAATCACAGGCGATGGTGAAGGCTGCATCGAACTGCATGGACTTTCTTTTCATTTTCTAACTACTGCAGCCACCACCGTTGTAGGGACCGATCCAAACCACCAAGAAGGACAAAATAGTAGTAGATCAAGCCTAACTATATTCTGACGGCCATGGTCTCCCCTCTCCTACCTTCTCTTTACCTCCACCCCCTTCCTATAACTCACTTGTACCTACAGAATCCTTTGGCACAACCATAGTTCAAAGACAGAGGAAAAGATAGGCCTTAAAGTTTTCTCTAACGATCTGCCTCCAGATAACTCGATTATCAACAGATGGATTATGACCCCTCCAACCACCTTTATGTTGGTCTGATTCCCAACTAGGTTCAAAATTGTTTAAGGAACTAATGGACAATGAGTTCCTTCTATAGCCTCTGCTAGACTCCAAGGCAGTCATGATCGTTGGTCATCCAAATATGCGGGTGTTGGACTCCGATCATTCTCTTGGTGAGTCTTCTTCTTCCTTAACCTTGATTAAATATGATCAGTTATTTGTATCATTGATAACAATTGGTTAAATGCAAAGCTTAATATAGGAAACATCACTATACTAATTAAGAAGACTAGTAGCCAGTGTATCTATACCTAATGGTAACATATGGTTATACTTACCTTACCTATGTATATGTATGTAAACAAGAGATCTATAGTTTCTATTATACTGCTATGATATAGTTAGTAACCCCTTGGACAATATTCATGGAATTTAGGTTGTGGCATCTTACTGTGATGATGACATGCAATCGGTTATTTTGGTAATTGATATATTAGTATATCTATGTTGGTGTATTAACACATAGAATTGATACAGTTTCAGTGCTTGGTAAATGCTGAATTCTTACTACTAAATAGACATGTCATTAACTTAAGCCTAGAAATATATATGGGAAGGACTTGGACAATATAACATGGATTATTAAAATGTTGTTATCTCGATTTACATAGATCATTAAGGTGGATTCTAGAAAAGAAAACAACGACTACAAATAAGAAATAAAATTAATGAATATAGTTATAAATGACTTTATATCATCTTAGACTATATCTTCATTTTTATAGTAACTCTTCTCAAATCATTTCTACAATAGTTGTATATACTTGCATTTATGTGCCTAATTAAGACCTAACTTGGGTAAATTGCATAAATATTTGTGTATATATACAAAATTGTGTTAATATGATATTTAGTTTATTTATAAGACCAAAAGATACAGTTTGATATACTCTAGGACGTGACTTTCATCGTATATAACCTACTAGAAATCCTAGAATGATAATTATTGTAAGATGTGTGCAATACAATCCTATATGGAAAACCCTAATATGTCATATGGCAATTGGAACTAGGATAAGATAATTTAAAAATCTACACTAGGAATGTATAATCATGTTCACTTTAGTTTGCCTAACATACCTAATGTGTTCTTAGGGTGAAAGCTGGATTTCATGACCAAGTATTTAGATTGAATTAAGCATTAGCAATGAATATTAGGTATGTGCACTCTCTATTTTTATTTTGGGCATTAAATGACTGAAATCCATATATCTTTTAATGAGGCATCTCTTGAATTGTAAATCTCTTTTAAAATCCAAATACTTGGACATTTATTGCTCCTGATATGAATTCCTTTTGTTTCTGTGATATTTATGTTGTTATGCTCATTTGGGTCATTGGACCCCTCCTTCCATGTTGCCTTTATTGAAAATGACTAAAATAATAAGTCTTGCCACTCTATTATAGCATGCTTCTTGTATGACTAGAATATCTAGAATAGCGGTACTTATGTACAACCATATTTATATAGGGCGTGCGTATTCCGCCCGGGGTGTGCGTTTCCACCCTTGTTTATTTTTAGGCCATGATCCTATGGTGTTATGGCCCTATTTTAGGTATATTTAGTCTACATTGTTATGCATGCAAATATTTTTTGTTTTAATGTGAATCTGTGGTTGATTGATATGGCAAGACACTCTTTTATTTTCATGCTTGTAATATGAATTTAATATGCCTCATTTCTTTTGCTTCATTTCTTTTGTTACTTTTCTCTTTAACATACCTACTTGTAAATAGCCCCCTTTTCTTGTGAGAACCTCTCTTTTTGCACTTTTAACCCTATATAATACCCATAATGTTTTATATATGTACATACTCAGCCTTTGCTGACCTCTTTGTTGTTTCCTATGTTCTGGGTGATGTTCCCTTCCACCCAGGTTTAGGTGCATTAAAGATCAAGGTTGCTCGAAGATCATGTAAAGAGAATTGTACCTAAGGATAGCTTGGAATGGCTAGGTTACTCTCTGCTACTGGGCTCATTTGTAGTTGGTTCAAGTTTTTGTAACATCACCTTTTATGGTGATGAGCAATTGTATAATGATACCCATTATAACTTTGTAATAGTTTTGTTTCCGCTTCTTATTCATTATCATGCTCTGTAATATGTGCCATTTGAGAAATGAATGAAATTCCTCCTTTCCTTATTACCTTTTGGTACGATTGGGATTGAATGGGCTATTTCTTCAATTCAGTGAAGAGTGGATCCCCTATTGGGTCTCACTCTTTACACAAATGTTGCATGATAAGATGTTCCTCATGTGTTGAAGCATCATGAGAATGAAGATGATGCAGAGGTATGGCTTGTGGTAGCCTGAGTACCAAGAAAGAGCTGATAAATCAATGTTTGTGCATTAAAACCTAGTTTTGGTGTAAAGTGTAATTTACCCAAAACCTAGGATTAAATATGCAAATTACCACTTCAAAACAGTCCCTAATGTTTCTTAGCATCATGTAGAGCAAAGAAAATGAGAGGGGTGCCTCATCTGAATAAATTTGGAGGAGAGAGAATCTTGATATTAAAATAATCAAGATTTATGCATAATTGAAACCCTAATTCAATTTAATGCAAAAAGAAATATATTAATTAAAGAGACCTTCAACCAAAAGTTGAAGGATGAATTTGCAAAGGGGTTGGACGAGCTTGTGCCTTGCAAAGGCACTAAAATATCCAAAGGAAGTGGATAACTCACTCACATTATTATAAGAAAAAGAAATATCCACTCACTTATGGATATTATTATAAAATGATTTAAGGTGCTTAATTTGCTTTTCTTTAAATCATGGATAATTGAGAGGAATAAGAGGAAAGTAGGATAGCCTCGTATCCAAGGAGTTGAGGATGAAGAGGCGGAACTAATTTTGGAATTAAATGAATTTTTATAAGGCACTTCCTCTCTCCTAAAATGAATTTTTAATAAAATGCATATATGCTCCTTTAACCATAGCTTGGAAACGGAATTTCGTATCCACTTTCATTTCTTACTTTAAAAAATGACCAAGGGAGATTGGAGAAACAGGAGGATGACCCCCAACCTGTTGGTAAGCTTCTTGACCTTCTTTCACCATGATTTCATGGTGGAAATCGAAAATAAATGACAGATTTCTTCTTTTCTCCATGCAATCTTCTATCCTAGCCATTTCTTTTCACCCAAAAGCTTGAGGACGAGCTTGGGTTAGTTGAGAAAGCTTCTTCCAATATTAAATACGTGGAGCTTGGAGCTTTGAAGCTCAATTGGAGGCAGGTTATATAACTTGAACCCCTTTACATTGTTATTCAACTATCAACCTTGCAATTTCGTTGATTCCTTCATCTTCTTGATTAATTGTTGGTTGAAATTGGTAATTCCATGAAATCAGAAGTACTAAGATCTTCAGGGACGAAGGTATATGATGATGACATCATCTTAGACACATTTCCCAAAGAAATTTTATTTCATTCAGTTTCATCAAGTTGCTCATTCAGTTTCAACAAAACCGTTTGAAAGCAAACAGTTTCATCAAACTGTTTGAAGCTAAATGGTTTCAAACCATTTGGGAGAATTGACCAGGGTTGACCGTTTGGAAAATTTGATGCTAATATTGATGTTTGATGACCCACCAAATTTGATTGATTAATTCCAAAGGGTTCATCAGTTGAAGGTCAATCAATTAGCAAGCCCTAATCGGGTTAGGTGCTGAAATTCAATTTGGTTAATTTAGATTTTTGGGTGTTTGAGCCTAAATGGTCCCAAGACCATTTGGAGGTCTAGGGTTAAGTATGGTTGAGTAATTGAAGGTCCAAAGATACCAAATTGAAATGCAATTGAGTGCTGATTTGATGATCAATCCAATGATCTAAACCCTAATGGAATTTCACAAATTCCAAGGATAGGATGAGGCAAACGGTCTCAAGACCATTTGGAGGTCATCCAAATGACCTCAAGACCGTTTGGGGTCAGGTCATGTCAAAAGTTTGATGATGGTTCATTGGTTTCAAATGAATCAGTTCCACAATGTTGAACAATGATGACTACTCGATTCAAAGTCATAATTGAAGGATTCTTGAGTTGAAACCCTAGATAAATTTGGTTCAAAAACCCTAATTGTTGGTCTAATTGAAGGTTGATTCAATAGTTCAAGTGACAAAGAAATCAGGGATTCAATTGATATTGGTCTATCCATTGAAATCATGAATTGTGTAAGTGTTGAAGGGACTTTTTGGTCCATTCAGTTTTGAGATGGTTTGGACCAAACTGTCTCAAGACTGTTTGAGTCCAAATGGTCTCAAGACCATTTGGGACCAAACGGTCTCAAACCGTTTGCAGACCCAAAGTGCAAATGGTTTCAACACCTATTTTGTCTAATCGGTTTCAAGAACAATTTGCCCAAATGGTTTTCTACCAATTGAATTTTGAGAACTAAGATTGTTTAGGGCCTATGTAATCAGATCTTTTTGAGGTGCAACATGGTGGATCCATTAGGACATCCCATGTAATTGAAGGTTCAATAGGGTCAATCCAATTGGATACCCAATGCAATTGAAGATTCAATTGGTTAATCCAATTGATCAACTAATGGAATTGAAGGTTCAATTGGTCAATTCATTTGGAACCCTCATATAATTAAAGGTTCAATTTATTAAACTATATGGAGACCTAATGTACTTAGATGATTGATACCCTTAGTGGGATTAATCATTGATGCATAATGATGTAATAATTCAATACATCATGTTAACCCTAAATGTATGTATTTGAATAAAGGGTAGGTTCAATCTAATCAAGATTTGAGTAGTGGACATCCTGAGTAGGATGAGAGAGAGAAATTCATACATGAATGACAATCATGTAGCAATTAAGCCTAAAACATCCAAAATGATGTGACATACAATTAGGGTATGATCATTGAATAAGAGATCATAAAACCCTAATTGAGTTGATTAATGAACTCAAACCCTAATTTAGGGCAATTCTGAGTGAAACCCTAAACTAGTAGGATGATGTGAAATGAAATTGGGGTAATGACATGAGTAACCCTAATTTAGGGTATTTTGATGATAAACCCTAATTAGGATGAATAGTAAACCCTAATTGTGTCTAATGGAATATAAAACCCTAATTGGAAGAAATAGTAAAACCTATCCCTAAATTGGGTGTTAGTATATGATAATTCCTGATGAGATGTGAATAGTAAACCCTAATGTTGAAATAGGGTAAAGGCATGTGAAACCCTAATTGAGGTTGATTCCATGTGAAACCCTAATTTAGGGTGATGCCATGTGAAACCCTATTTGAGGGTGATGCCATGTGAAACCCTAATCAAAGGAGCCCTAATACAGGGTGAAGGTATATGAAACTTTAATTTTGAATTATAATACGTGAAGCCCTAATATTGGGCAATATGATAACAAACCAGAACCCTAATAATAAAATAGTGGATCAAGCCTTATATAGGTGAAATATCTCAAATGGTTGATTATAGACAACCTTATAGTAAGCAATGCCTTAACCTGAGATGAGTCCATATCATTGAAGATAGTTGGACCATTCTTGTATGTGACCTATGCACTAAATGGTAAGAGTGATAGGTTAGTGAATGAAAGAATTAAGATGGGAAACACCTTAATCTAAGATAAGTTGATAACTCAAGTAAGTTGGAAGTGATGAGGGAAGTGATACATCAAGATATGATAGATATCACTTTTAGCATTCCAGGGTTGATATACCTTGATGCACCTCAAATCCAATATACTTGGACAAGAAACACATGAAGCGTGTTATGTAATTTGTTACAATGAAATGTAATGAGTTCAATATACTTTGATAAGTATAGGGTAATATACCTTAAGAATGGGGTTAAGCCAAACTAATGAGTATGATGTAATCATACCATGATAAGGATGAGAAATGAAGTCATACCTTGTATTGATAATCATTTAATGATAAATGTTAAGAGTAATAAACATGATTGTATACTCGAGATGTTTAATGTCCTTGTGAGCCATGATGTTAATTGTTACCTAGTGAGAGGTGACAAGATATTAAATGTGCTCTATGAGCCATGAGAATGGTTATTGCCTAATGTGAGGTGACAAGATGTGGTAATGTATGATAAGATGTACAGGATTGGTAATAACCCAATACCTAGAATAATATCACAAGATTGACATGGTTCAATACCTGGAATAATATCACAGGATTGACATAGTTCAATACCTGGAATAATAACACAAGATTGGTTAAATCCCAATACCTGGAATAATATCACAGGATTGGTTAAATCCCAATACCTGGAATAATTGCATAGGATTAGTTAAATCCCAATCCATGGAATAATATCACAGGATTGACACAGTTCAATACCTAGAATAATAACACAAGATTGGTTAAATCCCAATACCTGGAATAATAACACAAGATTGGTTAAATCTCAATACCTGTAATAATATCACATGATTGGTTAAATCCCAATACCTGGAATAATTGTACAAGATTGGTTAAATCCCAATACCTGGAATAATATCACAGGATTGGTTAAATCCCAATACATGTAATAATTGCACAGGATTGGTTAAATCCCAATACATGGAATAATATCACAGGATTGACATAGTTCAATACCTGGAATAATATCATAGGATTGGTTAAATACCAATACCTGGAATAATTGCACATGATTGGTTAAATCCCAATACCTGGAATAATATCACATGATTGACATAGTTCAATACCTGGAATAATATCATAGGATTGGTTAAATCCCAATACCTAGAATAATTGCACAGGGTTGACATAGTTCAATACCTAGAATAATGTCACAGCATTGGCATAGTCCAATACTTGGAATGGATGCACAGGAACAATATAAGTCCAATGCTCATACTAGTTGCACAGGATTGGTATAATCCAATGCCTGGAATATTTATACAGGATTGGTATGGACCAATGACTAAATAAGACATGATGATGTACACTCTCATGCCCAGTATAAACCAATATCTATTTAGCAGATTGGCTAAGGCCATCAGATAGTTTCAAGAAAGAGTCATGGGTGACATATCAGAGTAATGAGTATCATGAGAAAAGCATGAGATGTTGAGTTAATACAAAAGATATATGATATACGTGTTCTTCCTATTCCTTATAAAGAAAATATATGTTTTAATGCTCTATCATAGATAGTTGCAATATTTAAAGATGAGAATGATATAAAGTGCTTATCCTCTATTCAGATTTATACTATAAACTGCAATAATAATGTTTCTGGCTGAGAGTTATATCTCTCGCTGGGGCAATTTTCAATTGTCTCACCCCCGTGGGATCCAACATTTTTTAGGTGGACGAGCACGGAGGAGATTGAGAATATCTTGCAGAGGAAGAACTTCAACAACAGCAGGTACAGCAGCAACAACTCAAGTGGAGTGTGCTGTCTGTCGTGTTTATAGATAGAAGTCCTATGTGTCGTCTCTGTACTCTCAGGTCCTCAGAGTTAGTAGTTAATGTTTTTACATCGTTTTGAGATTTTGGCTTGATGTCTCGAGGTTCTTATGTTGTCTATGTTTAGTTTTTAACAAGGCAATTGATGTTGTAAATCTCGGGAAGAGATGGTACAAGATATGTACTTATGAACCAGGATGTAAATGTAATACATTGGTCCTTGTTGAAAGAGTTTTCCTATGATTGGATCTCTTTGAAAAAGGTTTTAATTTTTAGTGATTTTTAGTAATCCGCTGTTAATGATCGCTTCCGCAAATGTAATTATTCGATGTTTGGGATTTGTCGTTACAATTAGTGGTATCAGAGCTCTAGGTTCGCTGAGTCTATAGAGACATATGACTAAGGTATCAAGTCTGTTCTAAGTGTACTTCAGTGTATCTTATAGTGCGTTCTACTTATGTAGAAGAAGATATATAGCTCCAAGATGTCTGGAGAACATAAGAGACACGTTTCTGAGAGTAATGTTGTTGCACTAGTGGAAGGTGCAAGGGATCAGGCAAGGGAGGAACCAGTGCCTGAAAATCCCCATGTTGATGAAGTCATGAGAGGAAACCAGATGTTCATAATCTTTTTGGGTAACTCATGACCACAATGAGGTATATAGCAGACCGGATGCCAGCACCGACACCTAGGGCACCCGTTTCCAATGAGGGATATGGGTATGGAAAGACCTTTGAATGACTATGTCGTGTAGGAGCCATAGAATATGCTGGAACATCTGACCCAACAGATGTTGATCTCTGTCTCATCGAGTTAGAAAAAGCCTTTAAGATCCTTAGTATCCCAAAGGCTGAAAAAGTTAAGCATGCAGTGTACCTTTTGAAGGGTAATGCTGGACATTGGTGGGCTATAGAAGAAATAAAAAGGAATGATGAAGAGGTTGAATGGGAGGAATTTTGTCGAGAATTCATCAACAAGTATTTTCCAAACACATACTTAGATGAAAAGATCTCGCAGTTTGAGAAAGATTCGACAGGGAGCCATGTCGATAAATGAATATGAGGTTAAGTTTATGGAACTTTTGTGATTTTGTCCTCAAATGGAAGCTACTGAGGAGGAGGAGATCTGACGTTTTGAGAAGGGATTGAATGCTGAGATGACCATCCCGACATCTGCCCTATAAAGTAGAGAGAGGTTTGCTACATTTGTGGAATCTATACGGAGGATAGAAAGATCTAAGATAAAGAAACATGAGACAAACCTTAAAAGGAAGTCCACACAATCACGGGAACAGTGGGGTAGTGGCAACAAACAATTGAAATCTTCACCAGTTCAACCACAATATAGTGCACCTATGCATGGGTCATCAAGTTGGGGTCGAGCTTGTCATAAATGTGGACAGCTAGGACATTTTTTTTTGGAGCGGGTAAAGTATTACTAAGCCAAAAAAGGAAGTATAGAGGCAAGCCTCGTATACTGTACAAGTGGGTTAAACTACAAAATCCCAATGTCTCCGGATCAACAAGTTAATCCCTCTCGCCATCTTAGGCTTGGCTTTCAGAACCCAGCCTAGATGCGCAACATACTTGTCAAAAAGGGTATACCTATCAATTTCCTCTTTCCCGTGGCATCTTCTATTGCGCTCCTCCCAAATGAGGTAGACCAGCCCCATAGAGCATATACCCACCAGAGGTTGGAGACCAGCATTACGTCGGGTGCGATCCCAAGCCGCATTGATCCCATCTGCAAACGTTCCAGGGGGTTCACCACCCCAACCCAGCTTAAGCCACATCCTGCACCACAAGTACTTTGTGATGCCCCGACCCCCGTGCCATCTCTAAAGACCCCGAAGACCGGGGAGTCACCCTTAGTAAACCACCCTTAACTTTTTCTTTTCTTGATCAATGAGATTAACTTAAAGGAAAACCACAAGACTTAATTAGCATTGAATTATAATAAAAATGCGGAAGCAACTTTCCATTAACCTTAGTAAGAAGAAGAAAAACAAGTTCACATGACTTATTACATTTCTCATGCAGATTATCAAACACAATAGATAATTGAAAACTAACTACATATTTCACCACATTCTCTCTCTCTAACCCACCATATGCCCAAGGATCGAGGGGAAAGGACTAAGAGACCTCTAACTAACTACTAACTACCTTCTATGTAATCGGGTGATACGATCCTTCAGCCTCCTCGTACTGACGTTGACTTGAAAAATGTTTCAGTAGGTTGGTGAGCTACTGGCTCAGTGAATAAGATTTCACCAACCATCACAGATAACTCATTAATGATTATTATTTGGAATAATATGCAAGAAACACTACACTGAGCAGGTCTAAGCAATTTAATTTAAACAATAGAAAATGTCAGCATTTCATTATGATAACAATTGATGCAAAGTTGTAGCTACAATTATTTAACAGAAAATACTTAAAGAACTTCTGCTGTGAAGCTAATTCATAACTTTCTTAACTCTTTAACTTAATAAAAACTCTGTGAACCTATATGAACATATTTTATCTTATGCCCTGATCATATGTAGTGTACTCTACATATGAAGACTCGTAGCGAACTACGATCCCATCGTACAAGACTTAGCCGACACCCCGGGATAGCTAAGTCTGACTACTGTCCTGGTCTGCTGCAGGAACTCTGGCTCTCTGGCCTCGGCATCCTTTTGGTGTCGTAAACTGGACTCCTCTTGTAAGCTGAGTACACAGGAGGAGAGTCAAGCCGTGCCACCAGGACGTCTGGTAAGTGTTGGACACACTTTTCTATACCTCAGTGCCACCAGGACGTCTGGTTAGTGTTGGACACTATAAACTGCTCTCTAGTGCCACCAGGACGTCTGGTTAGTGTTGGACACTACAAACTGTACTCTCGTGCCACCGAGACGTCCGGTTAGTGTTGGACACGAGTCTCTGACCTTACTGGATGCACCGCCAGGGTTAGGTCGTTTCACCCCTAAGGCACAGACCTCTCAAAGGGGTTCTACGGTGTCAGGGCCCTTAATCTAATATTTATTATTCTAGAAAAGCTCTTACTACATTGCATCTCTCTCTTACTTGTTCTGGACTTTGGTATCTCTATGGTACCGAGTCTATTTACTTGAACTTTACAACACGACATGAAAATCACTCTAATTTTGACAGAGTAGTATATTCAAAACACTATAAAATACTGAATAATCATCATACTATACATGCAGGCAGACTAAAATTCTTAAATAAATAGAATGCATGTCAATTTGGCACTTTATACACTAAAATCATGCAATTGAACTGTTAAGCATCACCACATCTCATACTCAGAATTTTGATATCAAAATACTTGAATCATTGAACACCCTATCCTTAGGGTTTCAGATACCTCGTTCACTTATCACATGGCAACACCCTATCCTTAGGGTTTCAGATACCTCATTCACAATCACATGGCAACACCCTATCCTTAGGGTTTTAGTTACCTCATCTATTTGATTGCAATTCAAATCACAATACGATATCATTCTAGAACTAACAGAGCAGTATACTCAAAATCATTATAAATACTGAGTAATCCTTATATCATGCATGCAGGCAGATTTAAAATTCATAAATAACCCAAACTCATGTCAATTTGGCACATACATACTGAATTCATACAATTGGACATCTTAGTGCACTGCTAAGAGTAATTTACTTCACATATAAGAAATCATCCGTAGTATTTATCAATTTTCTGAAATTTCTCGAAGAACGTGCACATTAACCCAAATCCTGGTTTGTGCATCACATAGCTCAACTAAGAGTTACTTACGTATCATAACATGAATTATTAACAATACTTGAGAGTTTCTAGTAATATCTCAGAGAAATATGCCAATTCATGTAAATGTTAATTCACACACATTAACATAACAGAAAGCATGCAACTAGGGTTTTATTGCATATTTTTATGTTATTGTACTTTCTTTGAAATCATGCATCTGATGATTCAAAAAATCTGTATTGCCTGGGTTTATACCCAAAATGTACCATTGTCAGTCGTGTATTTCTAAATTCAACATTCACACTGAGCAATTTAGGTACCGATGAACCATGTAAATTTACTGGTCCAATCCACACTAATGAGATGCTAAACTAAATCATATGAAAGTGTAAAGTAGCAATTTATGAAATAAAAAGTCAGGCGATGCCAAAATACTACCCAACGCCTGCTATTAGCAAAAAACGCGTAATTTACCAAAAATTTCCGATTTGCAGAGTTAAATCTTAGATAGTGAGTGAAATCCTACTCACCGTCGTTTGGGATGTCCGGATTCGTCCGGAAATGCGTCCAGAGCCTATTTCTGGGCAAATCTTAGGTTGTCTTCAACCTTGAATTAGCTTGTTTACTGTTCCTGCAACCCGACTGTAGAACAGCTCCTTCACGAACAAATTTGAAATAGGCTCGATTGATAGCTAGAACTTCGGCTAGGGTTGCGGATTTCCGCTCTAGGCTCTTGGCTGCTCCATGGCGCCATTTTCGTGTGCTAGCTCGCGCCCAAGGTTCCTGCTTCGGATCTGCTACAATTAAGCAGCAACACACTCATGTATAGATTGAAAACAAGCTCAACTAGGAGCTAAATCATGGCTAGGACTTCGGATTTATGCACGGACCTCAAGGACGGACTCAAGGGCAGCATTTCGGAGTGTTGGTTGCACCAAAAAGGGTCTCAGGCCGACGCCCTGCTGTTGGACGGTGTAGCACCTACTGTAGGTCGGCCGCTGCTTGCTCAAGCAGGTAGGGCCGCCACGAGGGCGAGGTGGAGGAGGAAGGAGAAGAGAGGAGGACAGAGGTAGGGATGTAGCTGGATGAAGCCAAGGGCAAAGATCGCCCCAATATCACCCCAATTTCACTCTACTTGATCGGTCGATGGGTTGATGTGTGTGTGCGCCGCTTTTGCGGCTGTTTCTGTTCTATCGGGTTAAAGAGGAAGAAGATAAGGCAAAAGGGCCAATTAGTAATGGGTAAATTACAAATTTGACCCAAGGGACTTATAAATGCCATAACTATTTCCTTGGAGGTCCAATTCACATGATTCTTTTTGCAAACTCTCAAGCACGAGATCCTCTACCTTCGCAAGGCACAAAATTATGTTAACTAGATTGTCACAACTGGTCAAAACACTATTTGCAACTATGAGCACTTAACTTATCTCAATTAACTTAAATTATGCACTAATCATGATACTTACTAGTTAACTATGGTGTGGGTCATAACAATCTCCCTCCCTTATAAGAATTTCATCCCGAAATTCCTAAAAGAGAAAAGGAAACTTGTTATGCATTTCTGACTCAAGCTCCCACGTAGCTTCCTCTAAGTTATGATTCCTCCACAAAACTTTCACTAACAATATCTTTCGATTCTTGAGTTTCTTGATCCTCTGATCATCTATTTGTATTGGTCCTTCAACATAGGACACATCAGGTCTAAGTTGTACAGGTTCTGGGTACATTATCTTTTCTGTACCAGGGTAACACTTCTTCAGCATCGATACATGAAACACATCATGTAAATTAACCAACTCGGATGGAAAATCCAACCTGTAGGCTACAGGTCTAATCCTCTCAATGACAAGATATGGGCCCATAAACCTAGGAGTCAGTTTTCCTTTCTTGCCAAACCCCAACACTCCTTTCCATGGTGAAACCTTTAGATACACTTCATCACCAACCCCAAACTCAAGTGGTCTACGTCTCTTCTCAGCTTAACTCTTCTATCTGTCCTGTGCAACTTTCAACTGTTCTCTGATCACTATAATCTTTTCAGTGGTCAAATCCACTATCTCTTGTCCAAGAATCTGCTTTTCACCCATCTCGTATCAACATATGGGTGATCTACATTGTCTGCCATATAGAGCTTCATATGGGGTCATTCCAAGACTGGAATGGTGACTATTATTATATGCAAACTTTATAAGGCTCAAGTGTTCTTCCCAACTTCAAGGCATCAAAGGTTGACTTAACAGGAAGAAAGTAAGCAGACTTAGTTAGTCTATCCACAATCACCCATATCGAGTGACAACCTCTAGGTGTCCTGAGCAACCCTATCACAAAATCCATTATGATATGTTCTCATTTCCATTCTGGTATAGGAAGAGACTGCAAGGTACCTGCAGGTTTCTGATGCTCAGCTTTGACCTGATGGCACATATTACATCTATCCACGTACTCAACTACATCCTTTTTCATACCTGACCACCAGTACAACTCCTTGAGATTCATGTACATCTTAGTGTTACCTGGATGCATAGTGTACATCGATGCATGTGCTTCCTCAAGAATCTGTTCTTTTAAAGCACTATCTCCATGTACACACAACCTGTCATGCAGATACAACAAACCATCATCTGAAAACCCTGAACTTTGGTCTTTTTCCCTTTGCCATATCCTACATGATCTGTTGTAACTCACTATCATTCAGCTGAAGTTCCTTGATCTGATCATAAAAAGTAGGTTTGACTTGCATCTGTGCAATCAAACCACTCTGCTTTGTCACCCCTAAGTCTAAGTTCAACTTCCACATTTCTACTAGCAGGTCTCTCTTGACACATGCAATAAAAATTGCATCAGTTGTTGAACTTGACTTCCTGCTGAGGGTATGTGCTACCACATTCGCCTTACCAGGATGATAATCTATCGTCACATCATATTCTTTGATCAATTCTAACCATCTTGGCTGTCTAAGATTTAGATCCTTCTGGGTGAAGATATATTTCAAGGTCTTATGATATGTAAATACTTGGCACGCCTCACCATAAAGACAGTGACGCCATGTCTTAAGAGCATGAACTGCAACAGCTAACTCCAAGTCATGTGTTGGATAATACTCCTCATTCTATGCTACTTACTTCTTGTTACTACTATAAGAATTTATTTCATAACACACTTCACTTATATTATATTCCTCCTTTTGTTCAAAACACATTTGTTACATTTCAAATTTATATCTCACTCTTTTCTCTGTATAATTTTCATATTGTTTATCTACCTTTCATATTAGCTACATTTTAACCCTGGATTTTATTAGTGCTAGCTTACCTTTCATAGTGCAAATCTCATGATCTTTTTTATAAAGGTGCTAGTATTCAAAGTCAAATCACTAGCGACATCCCTTGAACTACTACAACTCTAACATTCTAGGGTTTGATCATTATCGGTAACATAACATTATTGTGATGTGACTTTGCTTCCTTAGTTTGAAATTCAAACTTGGATCTCATAAGTTTTACTAAAGTCTTTCTTATCTTATCATTGGAATTTACTTTCTCTTACTTGAACATTCAGATAAATCACATTCACAATTTACTTTGCTAGGGTTTCATCATCATATTGTGTATCATTATTTCATTCACTTAGACGTCTCTACCACAGTGGTTATGCATCATATATGATTCATTTTCTAAATTATGCGTTTGTTCCTTATTTTAGGAACTAGTTTGTTAGTCTATGGAGACTTAGAATCCAAAGGTAGTATGTATGAATGTATTAAACTTTATAATAAATGTATACATTCCATGCTCTCAACTATGTCATGTAATCCTCATTCCTTAATCAAGGTCATCATTTCTATCATTTCTCTTGATTCAACTAAATTTCTTATCCTAGTCTTATGATTTACATAAGGCTCTTTATTTCTATGTACTTATTGTTTACTTAACTCTTTTCTTTTATTTTCCCTTTGCTTTAAGGTAAATAAAAGTATTTTACTTTATTACATGATCCATTCCATGGTTGATTCTTACTATCTTAGCCCTTACATACTTTTCTTATATCTTTTCCATATTCTTATATTTAGAGTTCATATAATGTTAATCATTAAACTTAATCTGAACCTTATATCGTGTTCCTTTATTTTCAATTAAGGATTGCCAAAACGAGGCTCCAACGTTAGGTTTCCGATATCAGTTCCAACTGATTCTTAGTTGTTCTAATCTTTCCCTTATATCTCAACATCTTAGTGTATATACATTTTCACCATGATTCG
This sequence comes from Alisma plantago-aquatica, assembly GCA_963693085.1. Taxonomy (NCBI): domain Eukaryota; kingdom Viridiplantae; phylum Streptophyta; class Magnoliopsida; order Alismatales; family Alismataceae; genus Alisma; species Alisma plantago-aquatica. The sequence continues at coordinate 801,073,150 of OY856411.1, forward strand.
AGTCTAAATTATCCAGAGTCTATTCTTATTATACTGTTTATAGGAGTTGTTAGATCCCAGTAACGCATCTTGTCAGCCGGACCAGGCCGAACCTGCAGTCCTGAAGCCAAGATCTACTCGGGATTAACCAACTCCTATTGATCTCAAACATGTGAAAAGAATATCCACTTAGGGAAAACTTATTTAAACATAACTTTTGGTCTACTTAATGCAAAGAATATAAACAATAAATGAATCGCTTCACGACACACAACAATATAAAATAATCATATTTATTCTACAAACTGAAAATCTAAATTCATATATAAGAGCATTTCTAGTGATTTCCAATCAAATAAACAATATAAAACAAAAGTTGTATCACATTCTATATTTAATCTCTTACTCTTATATTAATTTCTAATTTCTTAACCCTAAGGTTTCTAGGGTTTCTCTCTAGCCTATCCTTCCTCTGCATACCTGACCAGGGCATCCAGAGAAGAATAGACAGAGTAGCTTGATACTGGTCAATCTAAGTACTCAGATACCTGGCCAGGGTATCTAAACACTCAGACCTCCCAGAGCTAAAGACACATCACTTTCTATGTACCTCACTTATAACTCTATCTTTCGATCCTAATGATCCCTAACGATTCAACATAAGCTCTTTACTTGGTTCTCGTAACCACGTCCTCATCCTGCCATCTGCAATAGTATAACAGAACACTTCCTGTTAGAAAATTGCAGTTAGAAGGAAGACACTTAAGTCCTAATCCTATTGGTCTCTTATCATCCCCTGACCTTGACTTAGAGTAACTATGTACTCAACCTATGCTTTGATACCAAAGCTGTTGTGATGCCCCGATCCCCGTGCCATCTCTAATGACCCCGAAGACCGAGGAGTCACCCTTGGTAAACCACCCTTAACTTTTTCTTTTCTTGATCAATTAGATTAACTTAAAGGAAAACCACAAGACTTAAATAGCATCGAATTATAATAAAACTGCGGAAGCAACTTTCCATTAACCTTACTAAGAAGAAGAAAAACAAGTTCACATGACTTATTGCATTTCTCATGCAGATTATCAAACACAGTAGATAATTGAAAACTAACTACATATTTCACCACATTCTCTCTTTAACCCACCATATGCCCAAGGATCGAGGGGAAAGAACTAAGATACCTCTAACTAACTACTAACTACCTTCTATGTAATCGGGTGATACGATCCTTCAGCCTCCTCGTACTGACGTTGACCTGAAAAATGTTTCAGTAGGTTGGTGAGCTATTGGCTCAGTGAATAGGATTTCACCAACCATCACAGATAACTCATTTATGATTATTATTTGGAATAATATGCAAGAAATACTACACTGAGCAGGTCTAAGCAATTTAATTTAAACAACAGAAGATGTCAGCATTTCATTATGATAACAATTGATGCAAAGCTGTAGCTACAATTATTTAACAGAAAATACTTAAAGAACTTCTGTTGTGAAGCTAATTCATAACTTTCTTAACTCTTTAACTTAATAAAAACTCTGTGAACCTATATGAACATATTTTATCTTATGCCCTGATCATATGCAATATACTCTACATATGAAGACTCGTAGCGAACTACGATCCCACCGTACAAGACTTAGCCGACACCCCGGGATAGCTAAGTCTGACTGCTGTCCAGGTCTGCTGCAGGAACTCTGGCTCTCTGGCCTCGACATCCTTTTGGTGCCGTAAACTGGGGTCCTCCTCTAAGCTGAGTACACAGGCAGAGAGTCAAGCCGTGCCACCAGGACGTCTGGTAAGTGTTGGACACACTTTTCTATACCTCAGTGCCACCAGGACGTCTGGTTAGTGTTGCACACTATAAACTTCTCTCTAGTGCCACCAGGACGTCTGGTTAGTGTTGGACACTACAAACTATACTCTCGTGCCATCGAGACGTCTGGTTAGTGTTGGACACGAGTCTCCGACCTTACTGGACGCACCGCCAGGGTTAGGTCATTCCACCCCTAAGGCACAGACCTCTCAAAGGGGTTCTATGGTGTCAGGGCCCTTAATCTAATATTTTATTATTCTAGAAAAGCTCTTATTACATTGCATCTCTCTCTTACTTGTTCTGGACTTTGGTATCTCTATGGTACCGAGTCTATTTACTTGAACTTTACAACACGACATGAAAATCACTCTAATTTTGACAGAGTAGTATATTCAAAACACTATAAAATATTGAATAATCATCATACTATACATACAGGCAGACTAAAATTCTTAAATAAATAGAATGCATGTCAATTTGGCACTTTATACACTAAAATCATGCAATTGAACTATTAAGCATCACCACATCTCATACTGAGAATTTTGATATCAAAATACTTGAATCATTGAACACCCTATCCTTAGGGTTTCAGATACCTCGTTCACTTATCACATGGCAACACCCTATCCTTAGGGTTTCAGATACCTCATTCATAATCACATGGCAACACCCTATCCTTAGGGTTTTAGTTACCTCATCTATTTGATTGCAGGTCAAATCACAATACGATATCATTCTAGAACTAACAGAGCAGTATACTAAAAATCATTATAAATACTGAGTAATCCTTATATCATGCATGCAGGCAGATTTAAAATTCATAAATAACCCAAACTCATGTCAATTTGGCACATACATACTGAATTCATGCAATTGGACATCTTAGTGCACTGCTAAGAGTAATTTACTTCACATATAAGAAATCATCCGCAGTATTTATCAATTTTCTGAAATTTCTCAAAGAACGTGCACATTGACCCAAATCTTGGTTTGTGCATCACATAAATCAACTAAGAGTTACTTACGTATCATAACATGGATTATTAACAATACTTGAGAGTTTCTATTAATATCTCAGAGAAATATGCCAATTCATGTAAATGCTAATTCACACACATTAACATAACAGAAAACATGCAACTAGGGTTTTATTGCATATTTTTATGTTATTGTACTTTCTTTGAAATCATGCATCTGATGATTCACAAAATCTGTATTGCCTGGGTTTATACCCAAAATGTACCATTGTCAGTCGTGTATTTCTAAATTCAACATTCACACTGAGCAATTTAGGTTCCGATGAACCATGTAAATTTACTGGTCCAATCCACACCGATGAGATGCTAAACTAAATCATATGTAAGTGTAAAGTAGCAATTTATGAAATAAAAAGTCAGGCGATGGCAAAATACTACCCAACGCATGTTATTAGTGAAAAACGCGTAATTTACCAAAAATTTCTGATTTGCAGAGTTAATTCTTAGATAGTGAGTGAAATCCTTCTCACCGTCGTTCGGGATGTCCAGATTCGTCCGGAGATACGTCCAGAGCCTATTTTCGGGCAAATCTTAGGTTGTCTTCAACCTTGAATTAGCTTGTTTACTGTTCCGGCAACCCTACTACTGTAGAACAGCTCCTTCACGAACAAATTTGAAATAGGCTCGATTGATATCTAGAACTTGGGCTAGGGCTGCGGATTTCCGCTCTAGGCTCTTGGCTGCTCCATGGCGCCATTTTCGTGTGCTAGCTCGCGCCCAAGGTTCCTGCTTCGGACCTGCTGCAATCAAGCAGCAACACACTCATGTATAGATTGAAAACAAGCTCAACTAGGAGCTAAATCTTGGCTAGGACTTCGGATTTATGCACAGACCTCAAGGACGGACTCAAGGGCAGCGTTTCGGAGTGTTGGCTGCGCCAAAAAGGGTCTCGGGCCGATGCCCTGCTGTTGGACGGCACATCACCTACTGTAGGTCGGTCGCTGCTTGCTCAAGCAGGTAGGGGTGCCACTAGGGCGAGGTAGAGGAGGAAGGAGAAGAGAGGAGGATGGAGGTAGGGCTATAGCTGGACGAAGCCAAGGGCAAAGATCACCCCAAAATCACCCCAATTTCACTATGCTTGATCGGTCGATGGGTTGATGTGTGTGCGCCGCTTTTGCGGCTGTTTCTGTTCTATCGGGTTAAAGAGGAAGAAGATAAGGCAAAGGGGCCAATTAGTAATGGGTAAATTACAAAATTGACCCAAGGGACTTATAAATGCCATAACTATTTCCTCAGAGGTCCAATTCACATGATTCTTTTTGCAAACTCTCAAGCACGGGATCCTATACATTCTCAAGGCACAAAATTATGTTAACTAGCTTGTCACAACTGGTCAAAACACTATTAGCAACTATGAGCACTTAACTTATCTCAATTAACCTAAATTATGCACTAATCATGATACTTACTAGTTAACTGTGGTGTGGGTCATAACATACTTAGTGTAGGGACAACCAAAGAATAGATGGTTGTGTGATTCATCACCCCCATTACATAAAGGACATCTCGGATCAGCATTGAGTCCCCACTTAACGAACCAGTCTTTAGTAGGTAGTTTCCCCAAGATGGCCCTATAAGTACAACAAATCCATTTAGGAACATGACCCTTTCCCCACAGAAATTGGAACCAGGGAACCTGCGGTGTGTGAGAGAGAGGAGCAGCCTAAGGAATAATCCTATCATCATGGAGAGACCAGCAACCATCTACAAGAGTGTAGTCTGCAGCAACATGGGGCCAGATCTTACACATACGTCGCCAATTTCTGGATGGGTTGGAGCCGATTACATCCAGGTCGTCGCCGTATCTACCGTGCATCCACCTACTCCAAATATTATTGGATCTAAAAAACTTATCAATTCTTTTAGCTGTGGCAGCAAACGCCAAGTCCCCAGGGTCATGGAGGTTCAGGCCCCCATCCTCAAACTTTCTAGCCACCACCGTCAAACGCACAACATGCATCTTGCCCCCCCAGACAAAAGAGGCAACAATGCTGCGGAACTTGTCCAGGATGTAAGGGGGAAGCTCTGCTTGCATGAGCCAGAATCAGACCGAGCCAGTCAAAACTGATCTGCTGAGTACGAGTCTTCCCGCCATGGATAAATTAACCCCAATCCATCTGTTGACCTTGTCTCTCAGCCCGTCAACACAGTCACTGAAGTCCCTACCTTTGGACCTACCCCCGCACAGAGGGATACCTAGATATCTCGTAGGGAGCGTCCCTTCCTCCAGCCCAATCACCTATTTGAGACGGCCTCGGTGTGAGTCACAAGACCGAGAAAAGAAAACCCGAGACTTAATCTGGCTCATATACCACCTAGACAAATCCCCAAACCGGTTCATGAGGCGCCGGAAGCTAGGACATTTTAGACAACAATGTCCAAGGAGAAATAGTGAGGTGACCCAACAGTCAAGGCATAATCTACAAAACCCACAAGGACCTCAGTCCAGTGGAGCAGATGGTAGAGGACGAAGACAAGTGTCACAGTTTGGTCCATCTACTTCTGGTAGTAGAGGACAAAGGCAATAACAAATAACAACTAAGTCCATGTTTTGGGCCAAATGAGATGCTAGTTAACTTGTAAAAGGTAGACTTGTCAAGATAGAACTTTCTATTCTGAGTTACCTTCTGTTTCCTACTATAAGAAAGGTAGTTGTTGTTTAGTTCATCTGTATAATCCTTTAAAGATATGAGGAAGAGATAAGAAGGATGAAAATTTATATTCAGTTTAATATTCTCTTATATGATTGAAAAATTCTCTTTTCTTACAGAAAGGGAAAAGATGTAAAAGAAACATTCAGAGAAAATATGAGATACTAAGTAGTAAAATTTGAAGAGATGTTAAGAATATTAAACATAATATAAAACAAATACATACTACCTAATTTCAGTCCTTGAATACCCTGGCCAGGTATTCATTATTGAAGGCAAGGTAAGTATGACATATCTAGATTGTTATCTTTTTGACTACTCTGATCAAGTAGTCATTCTGAAACAATCTCCCGAGTTTAAAGAAGAAGGAGATGTGGCATGGATATTTCTACCACATTCTAATTGATATATGAAGGAATTTGATTTAATTATAAATCAACTTATAAACAAAAGAAGATGTTTAGTACAATGTATACCCTGGTCTGAAGACCTAGATGTAATAGTTACCTGATAAGAGGTAACAATAAAAATGATGAACTGGGAGTTTGAATACCCACAACTAGTGATCATGATGATAATGAGAATAAGGAATGATGAGATGTAATCATCCATATGATTCCTATTGACACGCTTTTTACGTGCATAGAAACGCAAGTGTACGCGTCAATGTAATATAGGCCTTTGTGAGGCCCGAGTCGAACTCAGGGACACATGAATTATCGGAGACTACTACTAACTACTCGCAATCAACTAGACCAATTAAATAGTTGGAAGTTGTTGTAAAATTAAAAGAAAATGAAATAGAACAAAGCAAAGCGACCAATTAAATGATTAGTTTAATCAATTCAAGATGAGATCTTTAGGATTGTGGTTTCACCGCGGGCTCTCATTGTAGTAAATTCTATGTAGTCATTCAGATTTATCTCTCTATCCGGGTAGTGGCCTGAAATTAGAATTGCCCACTGTCGTGGTACAATTCACTACCTATGTCTAGGTCGGTTCCACCGTCGTAGTAACCTATACCCTAAACTAGGTGCATTAAAAATGATCTCTCGGTATCCACCATTAACCTTACACCACCTTGTTCAAGGGATTTGTCAATTAATCTAAATTCCGTTTCTTTTCAACCATTAACTCTTCTTTCAAAGTAATTAAGGGTATTAGATTATTATTATGATGATCAAGCATAACAATATAATTAAGAAAATGAAATTATACCACGGATTTAAGAGATAAAGATGAATTACTATGATAAAATTGTCATACAATGCTTCCCCAAGCTACTCCCAGTCCTAAAGACGAAGGGGATTAGCCCCGCATATTCATCTCAAAGTAAAACATGGTAGAGAAAAGGGGAAACATGAGAAAAATGTGATTGAGTGGTGAAACCCCTGAACGAAGAAGATCCAATCGCTCCTTGGCGTAGAATACACGTTCCCCCGCCTTTTGATGGTGGAAATCATCTTCTTCGGTGTCCGGATCGGCTGGGGCGTGCTTCTGGGCTCCGTTCTTCTCTCCACACCTTCTCGGGATGTGTACAATGGCTAATGACGTGATCCTTTACTCTTGGCCATCGTCATTAGGTATAATCTCTGAATTAGGTCGCCAAATTACCACAACCGTCGAATTTAGATCAATCTGAAGCAAATATGTATCTGACGGTGTCGATACCATCGACACGGGTCGATGGTATCGACCTTGCGTGGTATCAGCTGTCTTCTTTTCTTTTATTGCTGCGCCTGATGCTCTCTCGATACCATCGACGCGGGTCGATGGTATCGACAAACCTGTAGCGACAATTTTATCTTTTTGTGTCGCTGTAACTCCACCAGTCGATGGTATCGACTTTTGTGTCGATAGTGTCGACTCTCTTTTCTCCAGCAACCTGATGGTATCTCGATACCATCGACTCTCCTGTCGATAGTATCGAGATTTTTTTGCTCCTTGAGGCTGGCTGCCTGTGGTTGTGTCGATGGTATCGACCACTGTCAATGGTATCGACAACAACATATACTTGTCTTTCCTAAAATTGCAACACAAAACCACATAAGCCGAAACAAAACATATTCTTGTAATAATTTATGCTCAAAATACTGAAATAAGGGAGATTTGACATAGAGAAAGATCATAGACCAAATTAGATGAATTATGCAATATTAACCACCAAAATGACTAATAAATGCATAAAACACAAATAAAATAGGTCTATAAATGCGACTCAAAATCATCGCATCAAACTCCCCTAAGCTTAAACATTGCTCGCCCTCGAGCAACTAAACCTTAGAATAGAATTGCCAGAGTCAACTAAAGAACAAATCATCACAACAAACATCACCATATGACCCCCACCGGACATTCACATTCCGGCCCTCACTAACCACAAAATGATAATTACCCTAAAGGAGACAATAATCATCCATAAAAGATATCTACCTCAAAACTGATGAACACTATCATATAAGGCAATTAACATAATAAAATTCGCCGGTCCAGACTCGGTGCATCTTGTGATCTCCTATACTACGTTGCTCACCCTAACTACCATCTAAATGGAAGCAGCTCTCCTGATATTCACAAGTGAGGAGAAAATCACGGTGGCCTACCAATTCAAGCAATGGGTGGATGGAATGGGTGGCTAATGGAAGAAATGGAAGCATTATACGGTTTCAACATGCATAAAACAAAAATGCCCTAAATGATGCATTTGCAAGTAGACATGCCCTAATGCCTACATTTGGGTAGAATGATGCATGCAATATTATCCCGTCTCAAAATGAGATGGATATCTAACTGAGCTACATCATGTACTTAATCATCTTAAAATGCGAGTGAGACTATGTTCCTTTCTCCTTCTTATTCTACTTGCTTCTTAATAATTTTCTTTTTTCTTTCATTTTTCATTTTTTTTTCTTTCAGGCCCTTATATCCACAAATGACAATGAATAATTTGTTGGACTCACTTTTTCTGCATAGCTCAAATATTTGAATTATTTAGAAGGTATGGAACAAGTTAATCACCTTTAAAGAATAAATAAGATACATGATGTACTCTATGCATACAAATTATGAATACAGCTAAATGACATGCACCTAAGGATAATGTGCATGTATAACTATTCTATTTTTTTATTTTCATGCAAAACATGTGAAAGTGGTTGCAATGCAAGACCTATCTATATGAGATGCAATCAAAGAGATTAAAACTGTAATGTACTTCCAATTCTTATGGTGGATTGTGAAAAATAATGAGGTGGAAAGATCACAAGACTAATTGACTGAACCTTTGAAAAGTATTATGTGTCCCTCCTTACTGACCTGTGTAGTAGTGAAGAGGTTTCTCTCTCTTACTTCAAATTAGAGTCTCATTATCATTTGGTCAGTTTAGGCTCACACAACCAAATCCATCCACTTTTCATGAATCATTAGGAATGTACAGTTGTGATTTTCTATTTTAGAGTTGACAAAACCAATCATTTTCTTAAGTTATGTGCTCAAAGTTGAACAACACAAGCTTGCGAACCCTCAATTTTTTTTTAATTTTCGCTTAATTCCCATGTGCAAGCAAATGAGATGACACATGACTTAAGACATCCACAATTACACTAGATAGAATGTGGATCCTACAAACAAACTAAGATTGCAAGAAATAAATGACAAGAACAAACAAAATAAAACTAAAAATGGAGAAAATAAAAGATAGAGTAGTTCCAACTCCCCCCCTAAGCTTGAATTCGACTATGGCCTCGTAGTAAAAAACAATCTTAAAGGTTGGAACAGAGATATCGATTTACTCTTATGGCGGAGGCAGGTACTGTGGGGCCGTGGGGTCCCAGGATGGGTACTTCCCCTGAAAGCTAGGATCATACTGGGGCATGGGTGGAGGTTGTGGATACCCCCCAAAGTAATTTTGGCTCCAGTAGTGATCATAGAAGGGCTGCTGCTGCATCTCCATCCTATGCAACCTGTCATGAATCTGCTGTTGGTTGCCAAGGAGGATGCGCTCATTCTCGAAGATCACCCTCTGATTGTCAAGTAACCAGTTCGTAGTCTCCTGAACACCGGTATACACCGCAGTGTGATGCTGCTGCATCTGTTGTATATCCTGCAGCATAGCATACATTCCTTGCATCGAATAGACATCCTCACTTGGCTGTGAGGGCGGTGGTGGTGGCGGAGGCTGCGAAGATGAAGACGCACTCGGATGCATGCGAGGACACTTCCTAGGTGCCACTCATGCCCGAAGAGGAGTGTAGGCCTCCTCTTCCTCTTCAGCCTCGTCATCATTATTGTTGTCATCGTCGTTGCCGCCGTCTTCATCGGAGTCAACAATGGCTATGATGGGCCATCAGAAATGTTGAGCCCCTTCGATATGGAAGACAGGATCGGGAAGCGAACATTCTTGGTATGCATGGTTTACATGGCAATGAGAATAAGGTAAACCATCCCGAAGCAAGATAAGGTTTGATCGGTGAAGATGTTGCAAATTGACCTTGCTTCTGTTGGAGAGCAGAGTCAAGGTTGAGAAGTTCAGTCCAAGGTAGTGTGCCAGTGGAGTGATGAGTCCTCCAAAGTGAATTGGAGCCTTCCGCGTACTCCGCTTTACCGCCAACACTCGGTGCAGAAAGAAAGCTCCCCAGTTGCACTCTTGATGCTTCAGTAACTTATGTAAGAAAAATAAGTCTGTCTCCTGGAATTTATTGAGAGACAGATCACCCCTAGCAAATAGGGTGGAACATAGCATCCGATGAAGAATCCGCACAAACGGATGCTTGAAGTCTGCTACCGCTGCGTTGTGGTAGCTCACAGATTTGCCCGGCGGAACCGTCACAAGCTCGGCGAAGATGGCGTCGTAGTCGGTCCGGTTGTCTGGCCGCCGGTAGTCAGTCCGCCCATGATTCCAGTTGTAGATCTCATTGAACTAGCAGAGTGTGAGATTGTAGTCAATGTTGTACAGCCGGAAAGACACACGACCCTTGATCCACTTGCAGTCCGTGGCGATGATGTCGTTTGGCACGACACAGACATCCAGCGATGCCATGAATTCCGCCACCATCTCCTTGTAAGTGGGCCATTCATTGAAGAACGGCTGGCCATCATCATGGTATTCCAGCTCATAGGGCATCCTACTCGTGTGTCTCGCCTGCCCTTTGAGAACGTAGGCCAGATTTGCATCGAACCCCAAGTTGCGGATCATCTCCCACTCAACATAGCAGGTCGGCTCGATTTTCCTCTTCATGATCTCCTCATAGATCTTCTTGACCTCCGCGGATGGATGAACAATCTGCGAGCGTGAAATCGATGCAATCGGTGGAGGCACGAACTCCGAGATGTTTATCGGGTTGGCGCATGAAGAAGACGCACCGGGAACATGCACCATGGTTGCGGAAGAAGGAGAAGTAGAGAAAGAGCTCAGTGAAGATCGGAGAAGGAAATCTCCGCTCGATGAAGAACGTGCTCCTGGATGCTCATCGCCGGGCTCAGATTGCTCTGGAAGATGCTCGACGAAAGTAGAGGAAGAACTCGTTGAAGGTGTGACTTCATATGATGACAAGCCCTCCCTTATATAACTGACGTCGGCGCTGCTATGTGCCCGTCGATACCATCGACGCGGGTCGATGGTATCGACATGCATAGCACAATCCGTACTGCCGCTGGTATCGACGGTCGTCGATGGCTAGATTTGTGGGGCCCGGATCGCTGACATGTCGATACTATCGATAGGCGTCGATGGTATCGACCCGTCCCCCAAATTGACTTTCTGGTTGCAGTGATCGCCATTGATCTCCTCTCGCGAATCGGTGACGTATTGCGTCGATACTATCGACGCAAGTTGATAATATCGACTTTTGATTAGGGAAACTCCCTCGCAAGGCCGGCCGCTGCCTTCTTTTTGAAACTGGGTCGATACCATCGACAGTCCTGTCGATGGTATTGACTTTACTGAGACGATTTCTTCTAAATATCTCCAGAGATCTCGCGAGTATCGACACCCATGTCGATACAATCGACCTCTGCTTGTGATCAGCCTGTTGGTATGTCGATACCATCGACGAGGCCATCGATGGTATCGACACAATGTGATTTCTACAGTCGCCAACCTGTACCCCGGTCGATACCATCGACACAAGGGTCGATGGTATCGACTCTGCCTTAGTCCTGCACAATGAGTAAACAATCACAGTATATTTTTTACACTAAAGACAAAGTCAAAACAAATCAAACTATGAATGTGAAAGAAACTAAACTAAAGTACTGATGGTTGGATTGCCTCCCAACAAGCACCCTTATTTAATGTCTTAGACTAGACGACATGAAGCTTGTCATCAACTTGGAACTTTAGAGAGTGTGCCCAAGGGATCGTGCGGCAGTTTGAACTCAACTCGATCTTGGCCAATCCCCAACGTCAGAGTACCTCTCCCAATTGCAGTGACTACATCGGTCGTTGCTTGAAACGTCCTACCCAATAGAATCTCGCAACTTTTAAGATGTGGCATATCCATGATGACGAAATCCACCGAAAAGATGAACCTGTCCACCTTGATGAGTACATCCTTGCACACTCTGTATGGCTTTACAATGGACCCATCCGCCAACTCAATAGTTGCCACTGATTTCTTCATTTCCTTCAACCTAAGCTTTTGAAATGTGGACAGTGGCATAAGATTAATGCTGGTGCCCGAATCACATTGTGCTCATGGAAAATGTTGATCGCCTATAGAACATGGAATATAGAAGCTTCTTGGGTCTTTCCTCTTCAGTGGTAAATTCCCATGAATAATCGAGCTCACCATTTCATTCACTCGACAAATATCTGTGTCTTTAATCTGCCTCTTCTTGTTGATGATTTCTTTGATAAACCTCCCGTAGGCGGGAATCTTCTCTATCATATCCACTAATGGAATATTTACATGGAGTTTTCTGAACATCTCCAAGAATTTCCTATAGTGTCGATGCTCTTTCTTCGGCCTCGGGCTGTCCAGACTAGACACAACTGCCTCATTTAGATGCTTATGAGGTGGCACATATGAGCTTTTCGGGGCAAGATCCCCTAAGCTTGTTTCAATAACTCCCTCTGACGTAGACTTTGGGAGATCATCTTCAATAGGTGTAACTTGCAATGGCACCTCTCTCGCAGTGGATGTATCTTCACCTTGACAAATGGCCTTCACCTGCTCTTCTTGCTTAGGTGTGGGCGCAACCATAATGTGCTCATGGTGGGCTTTTCTGAATGGAGTGTACCCGCCTGGTAGTCCATAATGACTGTGAGGATATGGTATTTCCGGTACATCCTCCATATCAAACATCATTTTACTTTTATCCTGAGCCTCTACCAATGGGGGTTCTGCCTCATTAATCATAGACATATATTTTACTTGATGATGTGCTTGAACAACATATGCATTCCCAACCTGTCTCAGTTTGTCTTGGACTTGGGTTCCAAGAAAAAGATATGTATAACAATAAATGTCCCAGGATGAAAGAAAGATGAAAATGTGATGTGTTTTCAGCACATGTGATGGATACCAAGGTAAGGAATTCTGGTATCAAATAATTTATGTTGACCACCTAGAGTGGTTAACTGTGAAACCAGTTTGGTTATATAATATAGCACAGACATAATATTTTAGGGGTTTATGCCTTGCATAAACATGAGATTGAGATGATATATGAATAATATCTGTCTCCTTTTATCTAGGATTTCGGGGACGAAATCCTTGTTAGGGGTTTATGATTTGTAACATCCCTAACCTGGGTTATGCCTTAACCCTAGGTTTTTTGCTTAATAAATTTAATTATATTCTTGCTATTAATTATTGCTAGAAAAGTAATTAAGGTTTAAGAGGAACTTATGTTTCAAATTTAGTCCTTTTCAAATAATGTTGAAACATTGTTTTGCTTGATTTGGACTAAAGTGCAAATTACCCAAGTTGAGGGGTTAAATTGCAAATGTTGCATGATAAGATGTTCCTCATGTGTTGAATCATCATGAGAATGAAGATGATGCAGAGGTATGTCTTGTGGTAGCCTGAGTACCAAGAAAGAGATGATAAAGCAATGTTTGTGCATTAAAACCTAGTTTTGGTGTAAAGTGCAATTTACCCAAAACCTAGGGTTAAATATGAAAATTACCACTTCAAAATAGTCCCTAATGTTTCTTGGCATCATGTAGAGCAAATAAAATGAGAGGGGCTCCTCATTTGAATTAATTTGGAGGAGAGAAAATCTTGATATTAAAATAATCAAGATTTATGCATAATTGAAACCCTAATTCAATTTAATGCAAAAAGAAATATATTAATTAAAGAGTCCTCCAACCAAAAGTTGAAGGATGAATTTGCAAAGGGGTTGTATGAGATTGTGTCTTGCAAAAGCACGAAAATATCCAAAGGAAGTGGATAACTCACTCACATTATTATAAGAAAAAGAAATATCCACTCACTTATGGATATTATTATAAAATGATTTAAGGTGCTTAATTTGCTTTTCTTTAAATCATGGATAATTGAGAGGAATAAGAGGCAAGTAGGATAGCCTCGTATCCAAGGAGTTGAGGAGGAAGAGGAGGCACTAATTTTGGAATATAATGAATTTTTATAAGGCACTTCCTCTCTCCTAAAATAAATTTTTAATAAAATGCATATATGCTCCTTTATCCATAGCTTGGAAACGGAATTTCGTATCCACTTTCATTTCTTACTTGAAAAAACGACCAAGGGAGCTTGGAGCAACAGGGGGACGACCCCCAACATGTTGGTAAGCTTCTTGACCTTCTTTCACCATGATTTCATGGTGGAAATTGAAAATAAATGATGGATTTCTTCTTTTCTCCATGCAATCTTCTATCCTAGCCATTTCTTTTCACCCAAAAGCTTGAGGACGAGCTTGGGATAGTTTATAAAGCTTCTTCCACTATTAAAGACGTGGAGCTGGGAGCTTTGAAGCTCAATTGGAGGCGGGTTATATAACTTGAACCCCTTTACATTGTTATTCAACTATCAACCTTGCAATTTCGTTGATTCCTTCATCTTCTTGATTAATTGTTGGTTGAAATTATAAGTACTAATATCTTCATGGACGATGGTAGATGATTATGACATCATATTGGAAACATTTCCCAGAGAAATTGTATTTCATTCGGTTTCATCAAGTTGCTCATTCGGTTTCAATAAAATCGTTTGAAAGCAAACCGTTTCATCAAACCGTTTGAAGCTAAATAGTTTCAAACCATTTGGGAGAGTTAAACAGGGTTGACCGTTTGGAAAATTTGATGCTAATATTTATGGTTGATGACCCACCAAATTTGATTGATTAATTCTAAAGGGTTCATCAGTTGAAGATCAATCAATTAGCAAGCCCTAATCAGGTTAGGTGTTGAAATTCAATTTGGTTAATTTAGATTTTAGGGTGTTTGAGCCCAAACGGTCCCAAGACCGATTGGAGGTCACCCAAACGGTCTCAAGACCGTTTGGGGGTCACCCAAGACCGTTTGGAGGTCTAGGGTTAAGTATGGTTGCGTAATTGAAGGTCCAGATATACCAAATTGAAATGCAATTGAGTGTTGATTTGATGATCAATCCAATGATCTAAACCCTAATGGAATTTCACAAATTCCAAGGATAGAATGAGGCAAACGGTCTCAACACTGTTTGGAGGTCATCCAAATGACCTCAAGAACATTTGGGGTCAGGTCATGTCAAAAGTTTGATGATGGTTCATTGGTTTCAAATGAATCAGTTCCACAATGTTGAACAATGATGACTACTCGATTCAAAGTCATAATTGAAGGATTCTTGAGTTGAAACCCTAGATAAATTGGGTTCAAAAACCCTAATTGTTGGTCTAATTTAAGGTTGCTTCAATAGTTCAAGTGACAAAGAAATCATGGATTCAATTGATATTGGTCCATCCATTGAAATCATGAACCGTGTAAGTGTTGAAGGGACTTTTTGGTCCATTTGGTTTTGAGATGGTTTGGACCAAACGGTCTTAAGACCATTTGAGTCCAAACGGTCTCAAGACCGTTTGGGTCCAAATGGTATCAAGGCCATTTGGGACCAAACAGTCTCAAACCATTTGGAGACCCAAAGTGCAAACGGTTTCAACACCTATTTTGTCTAATCGGTTTCAAGAACAACTTGCCCAAATGGTTTTCTACCAATTGAATTTTGAGAACTAAGATTGTTGAGGTCCTATGTAATCAGAACTTTTGAGGTGCAACATGGTGGATCCATTAGGACATCCCATGTAATTGAAGGTTCAATAGGGTCAATCCAATTAGATACCCAATGCAATTGAAGATTCAATTGGTTAATCCAATTGATCAACTAATGGAATTGAAGGTTCAATTGGTCAATTCATTTGGAACCCTAATATAATTAAAGGTTCAATTGATTAATCTATATGGAGATCTAATGTACTTAGATGATTGATACCCTTAGTGGGATTAATCATTGATGCACAATGATGTAATAATTCAATACATCATGTTAACCCTAAATGTATGTATTTGAATAAAGGGTAGGTTCAATCTAATCAAGAATTGAGTAGTGAACATCCTGAGTAGGATGAGAGAGAAAAATGCATACATGAATGATAATCATGTAGCACTTAAGACTAAAACATCCAAAATGATGTGACATACAATTAGGGTATGATCATTGAATAAGAGATCATAAAACCCTAATTGAGTTTATTAATGAACTCAAACCCTAATTTAGGGCAATTCTGAGTGAAACCCTAAACTAGTAGGATGATGTGAAATGAAATTGGGGTAATTACATGAGTAACCCTAATTTAGGATATTTTTATGATAAACCCTAATTAGGATGAATAGTAAACCCTAATTGTGGGTAATGGAATATAAAACCCTAATTGGAAGAAATAGTAAAACCTAACCCTAAATTGGGTGTTAGTATATGATAATTCCTGATGAGATGTGAATAGTAAACCCTAATGTTGAAGTAGGGTAAAGGCATGTGAAACCCTAATTGAGGTTGATTCCATGTGAAACCCTAATTTAGGGTGATGCCATGTGAAACCCTATTTGAGGGTGATGCCATGTAAAACCCTAATCAAAGGAGCCCCAATACAGGGTGAAGGTATGTGAAAATCTAATTTTGAATTATAATCCATGAAGCCCTAATCTTGGGCAATATGATAACAAACCAGAACCCTAATAATAAAATAGTGGGTCAAGCCTTATAAAGGTGAAATATCTCAAATGGTTGATTATAGACAACCTTATAGTAAGCAATGCCTTAACCTAAGATGAGTCCATATCATTGATGATAGTTGGACCATTCTTTTGTGTGACCTATGCACTTCATGGTAAGAGTGATAGGTTAGTGAATGAAAGAATTAATATGGGAAACGCCTTAATCCAAGATAAGTTGATAAATCAAGTAAGTTGGAAGTGATGAGGAAAGTGATACATCAAGATATGATAGATATCACTTTTAGCATTCTAGGGTTGATATACCTTGATGCACCTCAAATCCAATATACTTGGACAAGAAACACATGAAGTGTGTTATGTAATTTTTTACAATGAAATGTAATGAGTTCGATATACTTTGATAAGTATAGGCTAATATACCTTAAGAATGGGGTTAAGCCAAACTAATGAGTATGATGTAATCATACCATGATAAGGATGAGAAATGAACTCATACCTTGTATTGATAATCATTTAATGATAAATGTTAAGAGTAATAAACATGATTGTATACTCGAGATGTTTAATGGCCTTGTGAGCCATGATGTTAATTGTTACCTAGTGAGAGGTGACAAGATATTAAATGTGCTCTATGAGCCATGAGAATGGTTATTGCCTAATGTGAGGTGACAAGATGTGGTAATATGTGATAAGATGCACAAGATTGGTAATAACCCAATACCTGGAATAATATCATAGGATTGACATAGTTCAATACCTGGAATAATATCACAGGATTGACATAGTTCAATACCTAGAACAATAACACATGATTGGTTAAATCCCAATACCTGGAATAATATCACAGGATTCGTTAAATCCCAATACCTGGAATAATTGCAGAGGATTGGTTAAATCCCAATACCTTAAATAATATCACAGGATTGGCATAGTTCAATACCTAGAAAAATAACACATGATTGGTTAAATCCCAATACATGGAATAATAACACAGGATTGGTTAAATCCCAATACCTGGAATAATATCACATGATTGGTTAAATCCCAATACCTGGAATAATTGCACATGATTGGTTAAATCCCAATACCTGGAATAATATCACAGGATTGGTTGAATCCCAATACCTGGAATAATTGCACAGGATTGGTTAAATCCCAATACCTGGAATAATATCACAAGATTGACATAGTTCAATACCTGGAATAATATCACAGGATTGGTTAAATCCCAATACCTAGAATAATTGCACAAGATTGGTTAAATCCCAATACCTAGAATAATATCAGAGGATTGACATAGTTCAATACATGGAATAATATCACAGGATTAGTTAAATCCCAATACCTGGAATAATTGCACAAGGTTGACATAGTTCAATACCTGGAATAATGTCACAGGATTGGCATAGTCCAATACTTGGAATGGATACACAGGAACAATATAAGTCCAATGCTCGTACTAGTTGTACATGATTGGTATAATCCAATGCCTGGAATATTTATACAGGATTGGTATGGACCAATGCCTAAATAAGACATGATGATGTACACTCTCATGCCCATTATAAACCAATATCTATTTAGCAGATTGGATAAGGCCATCAGATAGAAACAAGAAAGAGCCATGGGTGACATATTAGAGTAATGAGTATCATGAGAAAAGCACGAGATGTTGAGTTAATACAATAGATATATGATATACATGTTCTTCCTATTCCTTATAAAGAGAATATATGTTTTAATGCTCTATCATAGATAGTTGCAATATTTAAAGATGAGAATGATATAAATTGCTTATCCTCTGTTTATATTTATATTATAAACTGCAATAATAATGTTACTGGCTGAGAATTATATCTCTCGCTGGGGCAATTTTCAATTGTCTCACCCCCGTGGGATCCAACATTTTTTAGGTGGACAAGCATGAAGGAGATTGAGAATATCTTGCAGAGGAATAATTTCATCAGCAGCAAGTACATCAACAATAGCTCAGGTGGAGTGTGCTGTCTATCGTGTTTATAGATAGAAGTCCTATGCGTCGTCACTGTACTCTCAGGTCCTCGGAGTTAGTAGTTAATGTTTTTACATTGTTTTGAGATTTTGGCTTGATGCCTCAAGGTTCTTATGTTGTCTATGTTTAGTTTTTAACAAGGCAGTTGATGTTGTAAATCTCGGGAAGAGATGGTACAAGATATGCACTTATGAACCAGGATGTAAATGTAATACAATGGTCCTTGTTGAAAGAGTTTTCCTATGATTGGATCTCTTTGAAAAAGATTTTAATTTTTAGTGATTTTTAGTAATCCGTTGTTAATGATCGCTTTCACAAATGTAATTATTCAATGTTTGGGATTTGTCGTTACACATACAATGAAGTATCTCTCTCACATAGATCCTATATCACTCATATGGATGAATGGATTGAATGGACTCAACTATAGAAAGGACCTTGGATAGCATGAATGAGAAAGCTTGGAATGAACTCCAAGAGGTAGTTGAGGGTGTCCACTAGAGGGTAGGAACACTTAGGAACTTTTGTTTAGCCATTTGGGGTGTTGCAACAGATATAATTTTGACTTTTGCAACACTCCAACAGTTAGAATCACTTTTTTTGCATTTCCCATACAGTGCAGTCGGTTGAGTTTTCATAAAGGTAACTCAACCGATTGCACTATGTGACAAAGACAATTTGAAGCAGCTGTCAAGTTTGTCCTGTGTGCAACTTGACTGATTGTTTGAAATTAATTTTGTTGAGTGCATGGATCAGTTGAGCTCGGTGAGTGGCAAAGTCAACCAAACCAAGGAATTCTTAAAATCCATCAAGGGATCGATCGAGTTTGAACCTCGGCCGATAAAAAAGCTATAATGAATTTTGGAAAATTCCTTTTAAGTGATCAAATGTTCAAATTAAGGGTTCCTCATTTTTTCTCATCTTACTTACAAGTCATATCATCAATACAAATGATTATAAAAATCATCTAAGGTGATTTGGAGTGTTTTACACAAAGTGCATTTACATTGTTTTTTAATTAAACTAGAACAAGCTAGGGCTTGATAGATTTGATCCTTTTCATGTATCTAATGCCTAAAATTAATCTCAAACAAACATATTAGATACATATGAATGGAATGGTTAAGTCATTATCAGAATATGGACAATGTGTAACACTTAGGTCAACATCTTGGGATTTGGGAGAAGGTGAATGTTTTCTCTATTTACATATTGAAAATATTTCCCCCATTTTATCCCTCATGAATTATAAAAAATGTATATCATCAACTTTAGCTTTCTCTAAAATAGGGTAAAAGCTTTTATCTAGGTCTCCATTGTATGTCATCCTACATAGATCTTTGGGTTCACCAAGATATCATTATGCGCTTAATATACATCTTGATGGTAGTGGCATCAATTGTTCACTAGTACCAGTGATTGGAGATATCAGGCTAAGTATTCCCATGTTTGCACTAATTACATGTCACTATGGATGCCCATGCATATTTAAGACCAGGTAGTGTGAGTGTGATTCTTTTATACTTGTTAGCAAAGGAAGGGGAGTGTAACACCCCTGACCTGGGTTATATCTTAACCCTAGAAGTTTTACTTAAATAAGTTACTTACCAACTGGTTCAAATCTTTTGAAAAGTAATTAAGGCTTCTTGTGAAGTTGTTTTCAAAGTTTGAGCTTAATTGCAAATTACTAATTGTGCATTATATGAAAGTCTAAGTGAAAAGTGCAATTTACCCAAGATGAGGGGTTACATTGCAAATGTAACATGTAGAATGTGTCCTAAGTGTTTTAGTATCATAAGGAAGAGAGTGATGCTAAGTGGGGGCTTGTGGAAAGCCTAAATCCCATGTTATAACTTGTTTAAACAATGCCAGTACCTTGTGCACCAATTTTGGTACAATTTGTAATTTACGCAATATGTGGGGTTAAAATGTAAATTACCACCTATAGAGTGTCCCTACTCCCTCTATGTATATTTAGAGGAAATATAAATAAGGGGGCACTATGTTTGAATCACAATTGAGTGATGATACTCTTGGTAATGAAAGACCAAGAATGAGTTGAAGGCAAGAGCCTTATATGTGTTGTATCAAGTTGTAGACTTGATATAAGGAGCCCTATCAGCCAAGGAGCCAAAGTAGGAGCCTCCTATCGGTTTGTTGAGCCTTGGAAAAGGCCATGACGGGAAGAGCACCTCAAGGAGGTGGCCCATGACGAGTTGCAAAGTTCCTTACAAAAAGTGTATCGGGTTGCTTATTTGATGAGATAATGACGAGATAACTTGCCCAACAAGATAAGTAAGGGCTGAGATATTATCTCTAGGTTATCTTCAGGACTCTTTCATGGAAAGATATACATGTGTGTATGCATTGCCACATGTCAACCATGCATGGCCATGTGTCATCTAGTAGCATGAGGGAAAGACACCTCATATATGCTTTATCTCATGAAATCAAGTATATATACTTCACCTTTCACCAACTTATGAAAGTTTACGATCCTCATAATGATTTCCCTGGGAGATATCATGCAAAGACCCATAGGTGTCGTGCAAAGAAGCTCAAGGATCTAAGAGAGATCGAGCATCAAGCTTTAGGTAAGGCTTTGGTCACCTTCAACCTTGGTTGAAGTAGGATATTGGGTTATGGATATTCTTTTCTTCCTTCTTCACCAAGTGCTTAACTATGGTGATGTCTTGTCCATGGAGGAGTTGCGAATGAGCCCTGGACCTTGGAGAAGCTCTTCTTCAACCTTTTGATGTTGAGCTTTGGATCTTGGAGCTTTGAAGTTGTTCACAAGGCGGGTTATATAACTTGAAATCTATCATGTTATTATTCATCACCTAAATTGCTATACTTAATGAACTACTTTTAATTCCGAAAATATTCTAAAATAGTTGATGAATTTATGAGTTCTAGAAGTTTCTTAGACCTGTTTCCATGAACTAGAAAAGATAGAACGAAGATCTAGATCTTGAAGAAGATGGTATCACTTCATAAAGTGATATCTGGTTCAAGAACCCAAAAAAGTAGCTCTTACCCAATATGGTAATATACATGCACTAGTTGCATGATATGCTTGTAAGATTATATCTCCTTGAACGATATGTATTGAAGTTCCTACCTTGGAACACAATATGGTGTTAATCATAAACTTTGTACGACACGAAGTCAAGTATAGACTCCTTGCACGATACAAGAACAAGTCTATACTTATGAGACAATATGAAACCCTAGTTGGGTACCCGATATGAGTAAGTTAAAGCAAGTATTCCTTGCCTGACATGATCATGTAATATAACCCTGGTACACAATACCTTGAAGCACACATTTGGTGCATGATATGAATAAACAAGTAAACCCTTATGCATGATATAAGCCATGGATTCTAAGTGTAATCTGATATGGTTGAAACACCTCAACCCGATATGAAACTCAAGATAGGGTTAGCCCGATATGGGGATAATGGATAGCTCATACACAATATGAGCCATGCCCTTTGAACAATATGGGAGATACCCATTTATCCTTATACACAATACAAATCTAAAACTACATCTCTTGCACAATAAGAGATAGTGAACACTCTAAATGATATAGAATTGGATAATTCCTAAGTGATGGGTAAATTTATATAAGTGGTGAGTGATACCACATGGATGATATGAATGATACCCCTTGAAGGATGGGGAAAGTACCTACTCCTACCTTGTGAACGATATGAGGTTCAACTCATACTTCATGCACGATATGTTATAATTTACCCAAGTTGGTGAGAAACCGTAGATGAGGGATTAAACCTGATACTCCCTACCCTTTGTGTGATGGTTTGTGGTATGAGAATATAATAAGACACCTAGCTTGTCAAGTAACTATATGACAATGTTGATCCTTGAAAGAATGAAGGAGTTATGAGTCTAAGGGTTTACCTAACATGGTAACCTGATATGTAACCCGATATGGATACCTGATATGGTAATCCTAAAGGGAAATCGATATGGTATCTTGCATATACCACTCAAAGGATATATGATAAGGCATATGCTTTATGCCCGATATGGGGCACATCTTGTGCACGATATGGCACCAAGCACATAGCTTGTACCTGATATGGGATCAAGCACCTAGCTCATACCCGATACAAAGCTAATTTGAAATGATAAGATCTAAGTGATAGTCCATCCAATATGGGTACATGATATGTTAATTAGGGGATACACCCTAAAACATGACATGGTGATGTGGTTATACCACATGCCCGATATGGATACATGACATGAAGTAAAGAATGTGGTTTAAAGTATAATACGATAATACACACATCTTGATACCCAATATGATAGAGACACTCCAATCATGAGTAATTGACTGAGTAACATATGTTGAATGTGGTGTTAATCAAAAGATGATGTGAATTGTTAATGATGGACTAATATTCCTCAAGAGGAGGATTGAACCAAAAGTATGAGGTAATCAATATCGTTATGAAGACGAGATAGAAACTCATACTTTGTGTTGAGAATCATTTAATGATAAATGATGAGAATAAATAATTATGATTGAATACTTATGATATAAATGTATGCTCCTAAATGTGTGGAGCAATGGATTAGGGTTTGGACTAATACTATGAACATGAAACCCTATTCGGCTATAAAAGGGAAACCTGAACCCTAATAATGGGAAGTTTGTATTTCTCTTATTGTATAAGCCTTGTGAGGCATGCTAAATACTTATATGATAAGTATAAAGTTTAATGGCCTTGTGAGCCATGTGTATAGTTGTTTCCCAGTGAGATGTGACCAAATGTTTAATAGGCCTTGTGAGTCATGTGTATAGTTGTTGCCTAGTGAGAGATGACAAGATGTTTAATGGGCCTTGTGAGCCATGTGTATAGTTGTTGACTAGTGAGAGGTAACAAGATGTTTAATGGGCCTTGAGAGCCATGTGTGTAGTTTTTGCCTAATGAGAGGTGATAAGATACTTAATCAAACCATGTGAACTATATGAAATACTTATACAACAAGTAAAATGAATACCTTGGTCTGAGGACCTAGAGGTAATAGTTACCTATCACAGGGGTAACAATGCTATGTGATGATCTAGGGGTTTGAATACCCAGATCCAATAATCATGATGATAATGATATGAAGGGATGAGGATCCCCAATAATGTGAAAGGGACTGAGATCCCAAGTACCAAGTATCTGAATGTGTTTTAAAGACTTGAAAAGTACATGATAGATGTATTACACTTTCTTTGTAGCATTTGTTGTGATTAATAATGATAACTTGTTTGATAGTAAAAGAATGTTGTGATACATGTAATACATCATTAGGAACTATAAAACGTTGCCCTGACCATAGATGCATCAACGTCAGAACTTGCTGAATGGTGAAATGGGTTTCCCGTGGCATAACCCAGAATGCATATTTTTGAATATGTGGGTGCATGGAGCCTGTAACATACCAAAAATTTGTATATGTGTGTAACCTCCCTTCTTCTAGGCCCCTGTTTGATTACGTAAGCCTATAATATCTCTCCCTACAATATGAATCATATTAGGAATCTTTGGAGTCAATTAGTATTATATATATATATATATATATATAAACTTAATAACTGATAGTTAGGGTAAAATGACCATAATACATTAATAATAAGATAGAAATACCCAAATAGTAGGTTTGACACTAAATTGACACACTAAGATAGTCCTAGGAGTATAAACTAAAATAAATTGATTCAATGTGTGGTTTAGTGTCACTGTTGAGTAATTAAGCCAAGAAAATACATCAAATGGATGCTTAATATAAAAATGATTGAATCTAGTATTAAATATTTTCAAAACATAAATTTGATGTTAAAACCAGGTTCCTCACATCCTCTTTAGCCTACCTACTAATTTCCATCCCAATCAGACTTCAATTGCCTAATCAATCAAATAGTTGAAAAGTATAGTTTAAGTACATGATAACACACTTGATACTTACATTGTTTACCATCACCGACCATTTCCCTTCTTTTCACTTAATGCCTCCCTTCCCCCTCGGTTCACGTGGCTGGTTCCTACCTGCGCCTTCTCCTTCCTGGTCGCGTGTCTTGTGCTAGGGCCGTGGTCGCACAATGCGGATCCAAGACCTCTTCCCCTCCCTCCGCTCCTTTTCTTCTTCACCCCTTCCTCGGTCTCCCTTATTATCTTTCTCATCCATCCCCTTTTCCCTGCAACCCTAGACGAATCCCCATCCTCCCTATTCCTAGCAGCCGTGCGACCACAGGCATGCCGCCCCGTCCCTCTTCTCCTCCCTTTAGCCTTCCTTTCCTTGCCCCAACCGCCGGCTGCAACCACAAGACTTGTAGAGGCAATGTCCACGAGCTTCGTCGACACCACTCCCATTGCTGCAGCAACCTCCATCTCCATGGTCGAAGACGCCCCTTGCTCTGCTCCTGCTGAACACAAGTTGCCGCCAAGCCATCTTCTTCCTTCCTTCCTCCTTTGCCCCAACCTCCATAATATTCTCTGTTCCTACAACTGACCGCCTAACAGAGGAAATCATGGCCTCCTTCTACTGTTGGCGGTGGACCTAAAAGTCCCAGATCGGTGACCTTTCTCTCCTCTCTATTTCACCTCAAATGGACTATTGCCATTTTCCTCCACGACTAGCCCTAGACGCCAACACTCCCCATCTCTTGCGCCCTTTGGCCCTGGTAGTAAGAAGATTGTTGTCGCCCACTACAGTTGACAGAGGATATGCAAATCCCCAATTGGTGACCCTTTCCTCTGTCTTCTCCTCCTTGTCTGAGCATGATGAACATGTTAGGCACCTCCACGACCTGGGCAGAGTCTGTGATTTGTGGTGGGAGTTTCATCTCCAGGCTGTCACCAACTCTCCATATCTACCTCCTATTTGACAGCTCGGAAGCCTATGCCATTCTACATTCCCCTACTCAACCTAGCAGCGACCAGCACACCTCCCTAAACTCGCTGACCACTTCCACTCCAATATCAAACTCCTTTGGTCCCATCTTTGCCTCCCACATATCAACTTCATTCTCGCCCATGGGTCCTCCTCTGCCATATGCAAGCAACTGCACTACAACTAAGAAAGTGCTACGTAATTGCCATCTTCAGGCCATGTACCTTCACCTGAATTATTCCTGACTGTGAAACCAATCAACACTGCAATTCTGCATGCCCTACAAACAAGAACTAACCAGTACATAGTTTTTCTTTTCTTCTTCATCCTTCAACACTTCCTATTTCCTTTCCCTCATACCTGCTACACCATGGTTGCCAACGAGAACGTACCACTGAAGGTGGTGATAGAGTAGTTCTAGTAGTGATCATGGTCGTTGCTTGGATTGCTGATGAGGATAGTTGCCTTTGCCATGTGAGCGAGGACCGAGTGGTGCTTTCCCAAGAAGTTATCTCCATCTCATGATATTCATCAGATCAAAAGATCAATAGTTCTCCAGAGAACACATGTCAGTAAATGATCTTTTGCACACTGGCTTTTAGAAAGTGATAATTGAGAATATACTTAATGACACATTAGACAATGATAGTGATCAAAGTCTCATCCAGATCATGCATAATATCATTGTTTAAATTGGTAGGATGTGTTATCCTAATGTTATATACTAATACACATACATATACTTACTATCTTTTTAGAAGGAAAAATGATCCAGGTTGTATAGATATTCAGATTTAACTATTTTGTACAAGATGGATCTTAAAATTAAAATAGATAAGTAATCAATAATATAATACTAATACAAATAAAAATCATCACATTCCTTTACGTGACCAGAGTTAGGATGATAAGAATATGTTTATTATACTAAGAATATATACATAAGTTTGACTGACATACATATGCGTTCCTAGGATGAATACTCGATTGTGGGGACCAAGTATAAATGTTGAGTTAACCATTAGCTATGATAACCAAGTATGTACATCCTCTATTTTAATTTGGGCATTATTTGCCTGAAGCCTACTTTTCTTTTAATCAGGAATCTCTTGAACTTTTAATTCCACTTGAAATTCATTTACTTGGACATTCATATCTCATGTTCCTTATTCATTATATTCATGTGGTTAATGAATTACTCTGTTTATATGGGTTCTTGGACCCCTAGCTATGATTGACATTTTATGAAGAATTGACTGAACTTCTAGTCTTGCCTCTCTATTTTATGCATGCTACATGTTTGACTAGAATATCTAGAATAGTGGTACTTATGTATAACCATACTTATATAGGGCATGCATTTTCACCTAGGGTGTGCGTTTCCACCCTTATTTCTTTTAGGCCATGATCCTATGGTGTTATGGCCCTATTTTAGGTATATCTAGTATACATTGTTATGCATGAAAATATTTATTGTTTTAATGTGAATATGTGGATGATTGTTATAGCAAGACAATCTTTATTATTATGCTTTAAATCTGAAATTTAATATGCCTCATTTCTTTTGTTACATTTCTCTTGAACTTACCTAATTGCATATAGCTCTCTTCTTGTGGGAACGTCTCTGTTTGTACTTTTACCCCAATATAATGTCCAAAGTTTATTATGTGTACATACTCAGCCTTTGCTGACCTCTATGTTGTTTCCTATGTTCTGGGTGATGTTCCCTTCCACCCAGGTTTAGGTACATTGGAAGACAAGAGCTCAAAAAAATCACCAACATGACATGAACTTAAGGATAGCTTGGAATGGCTAGGTTACCCTTTGCTACTGGGCTTTAGTTGTACTTAGTTCAAGTTTTTGTAAAATCACCTATTATGGTGAGGAACAATTATATAAATGAATCATAAAGTAACTTTGTAATAGTTTTGTTTCTGTTGCTTTATTATTACATGGCTCTTATATTATATCATTTTGAGTGGATCCCCTTTTAGGTTTCACTCTTTACAAAATGGTATCAGAGCCCAAGCAGTCGGTAACTTTACTATTTGAAATTATCCTTGGTTGACCCTTAATTAGATTGGTGACCCTTAGAGGTTATTGATAAACCTACTTCCTAGTAGTCAATATTAATTAAGGTTTTCAACCCCTAACCAATTTGTTCACTTGCACTCCTCAACCCACCTATGTGAATGTTAGTTAGTCCTTAGTAACCCTTAACACCCACACCTTCTTTAAGGAGGTGGGATGAAGCTACATCAAACTAACTCTTGTAGTGTTTGATTTACATCTCATAATTTTCTAGGATATTATCCTAGGAGATATGAAGTGCAGATTGACTTAAATAATCATAGATCAACATATTTTAGTTCTCACCTTAAATCCATTTACCTTTTTTGTTCTCTAGCACGCCTTGCATACACCTATTATGGGGGTGTTGAGGATACATGAACGACAAATATAAAATTCTGATGTAAATCTTTGAAATTTAGATGATTCCCTTATTACCAAGTAATGGTGTGAATGAGCTTAGTTATTGTTAGACATGCCTTACCTTCAATATGAAGAATATCAACACAGGTATGCCCCAAGACCACTTATCTAAGGATTGGATACCATGTTTGGTTAGATTTTATGCCTCATACATGAGGTTTAGTGGGTAGATGCTATTAAGTTTTGTATAACATTCTTAGTAGTTTGTCTCTCTCACCTCCAAGGTGCAATTAGATTACCCAGTGAATGATGTCATTGGTAAAATTACTATATAGTTCATCTTGTTTTGTGATGGGACTATGGTTGTAAATTGTCAAGTGTAGAAGGAATACATATACCTTACTATAATTGTTGGATGATCATATGACTCCCTTAGGTCTTGCGATGAGGTTGTGTCAATTATGCTTAAGAGTGACATGGGGAATGGAGGATGTCTTACCTCATTAAGGCTTGATGAATTTGACCATGCATAATAGGATACCCTTCTCCCTCCCATGTAAAAACATAATTGAGGTGTAGTCAAATGCCCTATGTGGTGTCTGAAGGATTATGCCCCTTTTAGTAAAAGGATGTGACGATAAATAATAGTATGTCTGTTGTATTGTGATAGGTGGTTGACTTGGTTTTGCGGTTGATTTTGGCACCAATTTTGGATTTTTCACCATAAGTTTTGCATCATCAAACTTATTTTCATTATTAATTTATATGTACAAAAGAAAAGTTTTCAGATTTTATCGACGATTTTTGGAACCAAGTCACCACCACAAGAAAGTTGCATAGTAGAGAATCTCTTTAGTGAAGCACCCTTGGTTGGCATGTTCAACCCTAATACCCTAGGCCTAAGACTAGCATAGTTAGTTTCAAATATATATACCAGACCTAGTGGATTCACCCTTTTGCCCCTCTAGGTTATGCACCAAGTTATAGTTTAAACCTTTTAAGGGGTGGAGTTTCATACAGTTTATTCATTAGGAATCAAACTAACTTAAGGAATGACCATGATTAATAATGGTTACAATAAGTAAAACCTGGATAACTCATAGTATTAATGTCAAACATATGTAGAGGCTATCAAACTGAGAATTCCAGACGAGCCTTGCTAATCATACCATTAAAAAAAATCATCATTGACAATTAATATAGATTTTAAGATTTTATCTTGAGTTATCTTTAAAGGATGTATTTAGTCAGATGTAGGTAAAAGTAAAATTACACTTAAAATCTCAAATTAATATTCTATACTCCAAACCGCTAATAATTAAATGGTAAGGATGACTATATAGTATAGGCTAGGATGAACATACTCAATATGGTGGAAATTTGAGCCTTTCGCATGTGACCATTTTAAGTAATAATATGTTAATGATGTTTATGATGATGATGAGTAGGTGATGATGTCGATGATATTAATGATGATGATGTTGTTGTTGATGATGATGATGATGTTGATGATGATGAGGATGTGGATGATGAGGACGATGACGCTGACGATGATGATGATGATGATAATGTTGATAAGGAAATATTCCTTAGTAGTAATAATGATAGGAATCATGGTGCTTGAGGAATGATGTTTATATGCAAAAGTAGTTCACCAATTTAACGGTCACAATCTAAATGGTTCTATTGGGAAATTTGTAATTGAAGATTGGTTATTGATGCTTAAAAGATGGAATTCCTCCTATTTGACATCTCGGAAGCCTATGCCATTCTACATTCCCCTACTCAACCTAGCAGCGACCAACACACCTCCCTAAACTCGTCGACCACTTCCACTCCAATCTCGAACTCCTTTGGTCCCATCTTTGCCTCCCACATATCACCTTCATTCTCACCCATGGGTTCTCCTCCGCCATATGTAAGCAACTGCACTGCAGCCAAGAAAGTGCTACCTAATTGCCATCTTCAGGCCATGTACCTTCACTTGAATTATTCCCGACTGTGAAACCAATCAACACTGCAAGTCTGAATGCCCTACAAACACCAACTAACCACTACATAGTTTTTCTTTTCTTCTTCATCCTTCAACACTTCCTCTTTCCTTTCCCTCACAGCTGCTACACCGTGGTTGCCAATGAGAACGTACCACTGAAGGTGGTGATAGAGTAGTTCCAGCAGTGATCATGGTGGTTGCTTGGATTGCTGATGAGGATAGTTGCCTTTTCCACGTGAGAAAGGACCGAGTGGCACTTTCCCAAGAAGTTATCTCCATCTCATGATATTCATCAGATCAAAAGACCAGTAGTTCTCCAGAGAACACATGTCAGTAAATGATCTTTTGCACACTGGCTTTTAGAAAGTGATAATTGAGAATATACTTAATGGCACATTAGATAATGATAGTGATCAAAGTCTCTTCCAGATCATGCATAATAGCATTGTCTAACTTGGTAGGATGTGTTATCCTAATGTTATATACTAATACACATACATATACTTACTATCTTTTGAGAAGGAAAAATGATCCAGGTTGTATAGATATTCAGATTTAACTATTTTGTACAAGATGGATCTTAAAATTAAAATAGACAAGTAATCGATAATATAATACTAATACAAATAAAAATCATCACATTCCTTTAGGTGACCAGAGTTAGGATGATAAGAATATGTTTATTATACTAAGAATATATACACAAGTTTGACTGACATACATATGTGTTCCTAGGATGAATACTCGATTGTGGGGGCAAGTATAAATGTTGAGTTAACCATTAGCTATGATGACCAGATATGTACATCCTCTATTTTAATTTGGGAATTATTTGACTGAAACCTACTTTTCTTTTAATCAGGAATCTCTTGAACTTTTAATTCCACTTGAAATTCATTTACTTGGACATTCATATCTCATGTTCCTTATTCATTATATTCATGTGGTTGATGAATTACTCTGTTTATATGGGTTCTTGGACCCCTTGCTATGATTGCCATTTTATGAAGAATTGACTGAACTGCTAGTCTTGCCTCTCTATTTTATGCATGCTACATGTTTGACTAGAATATCTAGAATAGTGGTACTTATGTACAACCATACTTATATAGGGCGTGCATTTTTGCCCAGGGTGTGCGTTTCCACCTTATTTCTTTTAGGCCATGATCCTATGGTGTTATGGCCTTGTTTTAGGTATATTTAGTCTACATTATTATGGATGCAAATATTTATTGTTTTAATGTGAATCTTTGGATGATTGTTATGGCAAGACACTCTTTATTATTATGCTTTTAATCTGAAATTAATATGCCTCATTTCTTTTGTTACATTTCTCTTGAACTTACCTAGTTGCATTTAGCCCTCTTCTTATGGGAGCGTCTCTTTTTGTACTTTTACCCCAATATAATATCCAAAGTTTATTATGTGTACATACTCAACCTTTGTTGACCTCTATGTTGTTTCTTATGTTCTGGGTGATGTTCCCTTCCACCCAGGTTTAGGTACATTGGAAGACAAGAGCTCAAAAAGATCACCAACATGACATGAACTTAAGGATAGCTTGGAATGTCTAGTTTACCCTCTGCTACTGGGCTTTAGTTGTACTTAGTTCAAGTTTTTGTAAAATCACCTGTTATGGTGAGGAATAATTGTATAAATGAATCATAAAGTAACTTTGTAATAGTTTTGTTTCCGCTACTTTATTATTACATGGATCTTGTATTATATCAGTTTGAGTGGATTCCCTTTTAGTTTTCACTCTTTACAGAGCCTAAGTGTCCATGACTTGATAATTTCATAAGAATGTCTCAATAGAGCACGATGAACTGACCCGTGGCTGAGAGCATGGTTCCTATGTGACCATGGCTCAGAGTATGGTGCCTAAGTGACCATAACTCAATAACTGGGGACTATTGTTGTAGATATTCCCCTAAGAGAGCGCAGTTGACGCTTTAGCTCTAAGAGAGGATGCCTACATACCCTGGCACAACTATATTGCATGTAACGACCCCACCTCCTAGTAACCCCCAATTAAGGGAGACTAAGAGGTCAGAGCCGTTATCCCAATGTCTAGATCAAAGGTTCCACAAATAATCAATAATAATTATCAAATTCTACCAAACTAAACTGAAAGGCTGTACTAAATTAAACTTTTCGTACCTTCTTCGAAAACTTGGATATCTACTTCTATCCACATGGAGTCTATTCTAACTAATCCTCCTTAGAACTTTAATTCATATTTAAGTCCACATATGCCACTTTACTGTTTGTTCTTTTCACTTGTACCTAAAACGCCGACAAACAAAACGTCGGTCATCATAAAGCAGGTATGTGGGGGAAATAGTAATCATGCAACTATGATAACAATGTAATCAACCAATTATCATTTAATAGCCAAGATTACATCTTAAGCAATACTACTCAATCCTTACCTATCCCCTATCTCTGTGTTGTCCATGCAGTGGACTTGGATACTACCTCTCTCTATGGTAGATCCTTACCCCCATGGCCCTACCTCACATGTAGCCAATACTTAGGGTTATGAAGTCTCATGGCCCTACCCAAAGGTAGACCAATCCCTGACTCAAGGTGACTTGATGGACCTACCCCATTGGTAGCCATATACTAAGTCATCCAATGACCAGATGGACCTACCCCATAGGTAGCCATGTACTAGGTCAAACCATTAAGCCACAGAGGGGACTAGGATCTGATCTAGTAGACACATATCTTAAGTGATAGTCATATCCACATTATAGTTTGCATGAATTAAATTCATCTAACAGTTTAATTCAAGTCATCGAGGAAAACTTCAGAAAACCTTGAAAAACTAATTCGAGATATTCATAAGCGTAACCACATACTTGTCAAGCTGATTTGAGATAGAATAATCCAATCAATCAAGAGTTCCAAATAAGCAAGAAAGCACATAACGAGATCCTAAAACAATCACACAATTGTCCTTTTATTACTCAGGTCATCAAGATCTATTAAACCTAGCTCACTTCCTAGGATTTCTAGTCCACTTTTAGGGTTTCCATTGCAATTAGGGTTCCCTTCGTCTCATACTATTTTAAACCCTAATTTTATACAATTACTCACAAACCCTAATTATCTCATCTATTCTTCACAAAAGATATTAAGGTTATCCTTTAACAACATATAACCTTATTTTCACATTAAAGGCACAGTTAAACATCAATTAACTCCATTAAGCCTCTTTTACATTAAAGCTACCATTTTTATCCTTTTAATCCATGACAAGATCATCATGCTCATTTATCATCAATTCATAGTTCATTATGGTCTAATTCACATATGAACTCTATTTGTTATTAATTCTACCTTTATCCATTAGAAAACCCTAATTACTACATTAAGGGTATTTATCCACAATTAGGAACTCTTATACTTGAAATAGCTTGGAATTATCATATCTCAACTTTATTCACGATTTTGGATAATTAAAACCATTATGAGTCACATTTATTAATATTAGGGTTTCAAGGCCCATTAAAGCATATTTATGCACATAAACTCTAAATTAAACCAACTATGTGCAAAGTTCATCTTTTTTGTTTTCAATATACCTTTTTACAATTAACATGTTACCATCAACTATAATCATCCATTAAACCCTACTGGATGCATTAATCATCTCTAAATAGGATTTCTTAATCTTTAATTCATTACAGTTGATAAATTACACTACTTTTCGAATTTCAATCAGAATTAGGCTTCAAATATATTTTTATTGCATTCTTTGAGTTCTCCTGATCAAAATTCATATATAATGCACATCCATCTGAGCCACCATTAATTAGTTATGAATTTTGCAAAAGTTACCTTTTTGGACCAATCCATGAATGCCACGTAGCTGTTTCCATGCAACGTTGGTGGGTTTGGAAACATTTCGAAAAGACCAATTCTGCCCTCCTTTAAGTTGGTCGACGCTTCAGTTCGCAAAGGGCAAAAACATCCAATGACCCATGGGTCGTCTTCCACCTCCAGCCAACCCTAGCGGCCGCAGTCAGCAGCCTTGCGTGGGCTGTCTCCCCCTCCCTGGGCCACAGAACTCGACGCCAACAACCGCCCTAGGTCTGCCGCCCCCTTGCGCACATGGAGCACCTCCTGGTTGTAGCCAGCATGACTGGTTCTCACTTTCCAAGCCAAGATCTTGCGGCCATCACTGCAGCTTGACTGCTGCTATTGCACATGCTCTAGGGTATGACCACGATGGCCAAGTTGCTCCCTGGCACCATGGCACATCATGCCTCCATCACGACCTTTTATTGGCTCCATCTAGCTTCGTGCTCATGCTGCTACTCATGGTTAGGGTTTAAGGACAAAAACATGGAAGAAGAGGAGAGAAAGATGTGTGGGATCTTATGGACTCGACCCAAGGTCTTACCCCCTTTATAGGTGAGGGTTACAATGCCCTACGATGCTTGCTCACAAAGAAATAATGTTCTTTCCTACCAAGAATCTGATTCCTTGATTTAGAAGCAAGTTCCTCTCTCTCCTAATTATCTTTTTGATAATCTTTATTCCTTGGATATTAGAATTTCGAAAATCACTTCTTTTATTCACTTAGTACTTGCCCTTTTAATCATTAACACAAAATAAGGTTTTCCTTTAGTAGAAAATACCACCTCTTTAACAAAACCACAAAATTTCTTAATAATGTATCACATTATCCTCTTAATTTGCATTATTGGTATTTTCTCTTTATTTTTCTCCATTGGGGCTCCTTAGACCCCAAGAAACTCTAATATTTAGAAATCCTTTTTAGTGGACACTTATTATCCTTCTAGATGCATCTATTTCTATTATTTCCTCATTATCTTGTTTATTTCTTATTAAAATATCTCTTTTTGAGGATTTCTCTTTATCTTTCTTTTTATTTTCCTCATTGGCATTCCTTTTAATATTATAAACCTCATGGATATGAAAATCCACCAAGGATAACTCAATTATGCCTCTTTCCACTTATTTTCCACATTTTATCATTATTTTCAATTTCTTTCTTAATAAAGAAATATTTAATTGATCTTTTCTTTTCTTTTTGCATTATCTTTGCAACTTTTGACTCCTCAGACGCCAAGGAACCCAAGACACACGAAATCCACCTTTGGATTACATACTTTTTTTCCTTCTAGAGGTTTCTACATTTTTCTTTTCTCCATTTCTTATTAATAATGGAGTTCCTTATGTCTTTTCCTTGTTATTGGGTCCAATAGCCAATAAAGCCCAAAAACAATCATCAAGGCTATTGTAAACAAAATCCATTTATTCAAAACAAATTATATCTTTATTTGTTCAAATATCTTTAATATGAGAAATCACATTTCTCACCAAATGAACCCAAAAATTGGGGTTGTAACATCCTTCCCCTCTTATATGAATTTTGTCCCCAAAATTCCATCAAGCAAACAAACAATTTAGGATAAGACTTTTACATGTCCATCATTGGCCCCTATGTGGCTTTACCTTATCCATGGCGCTTCTAAAGAACCTTTATCATCACATATTCTTTTCTCTGAGTTCTTTCACCTTAGCATCTATAGACCTCACAAGTGACTCAGGTCATTTCAGCTTCCCTTAGGGCTCACTAGGTTCATTGCTCTGCACATGGTCTGGGTACCTCACATAGTGCTCTAAATTGGACACATGAAACTCATCACACATCACATTATGCTGAGGGGTAAGGGCAAACTTAACCTTCTCCACCAAAC
The DNA here is from genome assembly GCA_963693085.1 of Alisma plantago-aquatica. Classification (NCBI taxonomy): domain Eukaryota; kingdom Viridiplantae; phylum Streptophyta; class Magnoliopsida; order Alismatales; family Alismataceae; genus Alisma; species Alisma plantago-aquatica. The sequence goes on from OY856411.1 coordinate 801,108,902, forward strand.
CATGTCAAAAGAACCCATGCATTGGGAACTCAGCTCTCTTAGTTATAACTTAGAGGGGTCGGATTTTCATGTCACATATTCCCCCACAATGAACTGCATGTCAGTCTACCTTGCATCAGCTTACAACTCATGTCATCTCTGGGCTCCTTTCAGCAATTGCATGATCAAAGCGACTTCATCTGCACACACTTTGGTCCTTTCTTGACCTTCACGAGGTCCCTTCACCAACATCATCTTAATGAAGTGGTGACTGACACAACCTCCCTTGTAGAGCTTCTTTACATCCCAATATTGGCTATGGTGGTTATCATCACATCTTACAAAGGACAAAAACTGTCTCTATGTATCACCCTGAACGAGCACACATGCTCTCATCAGACCCTAGTCTGGATCATACTAACCATTAGTTAGGGGTGATAAACTGTACTAACATTGAGTTCTTCATGTATCTACTTCCACCTTATGGAAGTGTATCTTTAAGTTATACTCAAGAACCTTTAAACTCGCATCATGGTGTAGTTGAACCATCTCTCTCATGTGTAGTTCAATCAGATTTGTCCCTTGACATTACTCTTTCTTTCTTATGTCATATAGGTAAGGCGATCTACCATACCCCATATTGCATCTCGACCTTCCTTGGTCTAGGGGAGACTTACTACAACATCCATAGTGATGAACTCCCATTCCCTCTTGGGAACTCTTTATTCTTTATATCAATGCACAGAGTTACTGGTGTTCGTCCTTCACCTCCCAGCTTGCATGGGCACATATCACATGCAACTTCATCGTAAGCATCCAAAGTGCTACTATCATTTACTATCTCAGTAGTACCACGATATATGGTGATCATGATCTCATGTATGTCATGATTCCTCAAGTCGGCTCCTCAGAAACCCTAAACCACTCTAGTCGGGGTTTCATCACCTCTTTTCCAAAGAAGTGTATCTGAGGATCTACAACCATCCTTTTATCGCATCAAGGCCTAGGCTGGCTAACCAAACAACCACTAATTTGTTCAACAATTCTCATTATATCTGAGTGTTAGACAACTTACCTCTTCTAGCCTCTAGCTAAACTAGGCAACTGCATCCCATCTAGAGCATCCATTACCACTTCACATCCTTAGGTGTTAGGTAATATTGAAGACATACACTTTCATGTATTCCACTTATCATCTCATCTCAAACTCTAAGTCTATCTTTATCAAGAAAACTCTGAGCTCCTTCTCTTAGTTTTCAAACTCAACCTCATAGCTTATGATAAAAACATCCTCATAAGATGACTACCTTATAACTCTTAGTGTTTGTAAACCATCCATGTATGATTCACTCCATAAGGGCATGTTATCATCTCTATCTTCATACCTCGTAGCAACGTTCCAACTCACATCATTTTTATCCTTAGTGTATGGCATGCATATTGTCCTATCTCTCACTCCCATAACAAGAGGAAATAAGCATTTGGCCGTAGTCCAAATATAGAGTTCTTCCTATTCCAAAAGTAGAGATGGTACATCCCACCTTGCCAATACACCTTTAAATCTAAGTTGAAATGTGCATCTTATGTCTCAACATCCCAATCATTCTCGATATTAAAGCTACTTCCTTGGAAAACTGGTCTCAATCCTACTTGGGTCCACACACAATCCCTGGTCATCTCCTCTAGGTCTATAGGGTGTCGACACTTTTGGGGTCTTTTCTCTTCCCTCTTGCATCTAGAGAGTGCTCTACTCATCTGTCCTTTGGGTCCTATTAGTTCATGAAGATGATCAATCTCCTAACCCATGGCCCTTAGACAATGATAGTTGTTACCTCCTAACCCTATGGTCATGTGCAACTAGGGAATTAGGCAACTTCTACTTCCATCGGTCTTATCCCTACCTGACCCTAGGATAGACTTAGGATTATAGTACATGTCCAACTGGGAACCTTACCCAAGCCTTGATCATCTCTCTCTGCATTCATGGGCTGACTTTCATCCATTCACAGGGGTCATGGCGACCTGCCTACCTTGGTAAGGCCCCATACTGGTTACCTCCATGGTAACACATCCACATGCATTTAGAGATGGTTATCTATGGGTCTATAGGTTCATTCTCATACCATGTACTTTTCACTTAGCTTCTCAAGATCCTATGAGACCTCTTTAGGTTTCCTCAAAACCCACCAAACTAGTATACACCCTACCAAAGGGTCCCTCTCCCAGGATGGGAGGAACTACAACCCTTGACAACTAGGTCACAAACATCCTTAGGGTTTATATTCACATGATCATGCTTAACCCTAGCAAGCTACTAAGGCACAAGCAGACCACCTATTAAACCATGATAGGTCATACTTGTTCTCTTTCCTCAATGCTGGATCAAGATCATACTTTCCCATGTCATCGACTTTGCTGTGAGGGGTTCATCAAACATACTTTAAACTTAAGGGGTTTCCCTTTCCTATAATCATGAGGAGTACCATGCTCGCATCTATAGAAACTCAACTCTCATAATGATCATTACGTACACCACTTCCCCTCTTAGGCTTAGGAACCTTCGGTTCACTTCTCTAATGTCCACTATCGGCTCAACCTCTTAACTACGATCCAAACATGTACAAGGTATGACATGCACTTCCTGTCATCCTTCTACTCGAGCAACACTTCAGAGTAGAGTCCTCCTCAAGGACAACCAACAAGGTATAAGATTTACAACCTATTACTAAACCTCTTCATGGTTTAAGGAACTCATCTTCCCCATCTATACCATAGGTACAGAGGTACCAAAAGACTCATCCTCTCTCTAGGGTTTGGTTCCTCTCATGGTAACCAGGACATCATAAACCTCCAGGGATCAATCATGAGGCAACCACAAACATCCACTTAGTCCGCATCATCCTCAACTCCCCACTTTTCCTCATATCTCGGAGTCTAGGCTTCCAACCTTCTTGCTTGGGTCCTACTCTCTCTCTCTCTCTAGAGCTAACTCCACAACCAGCCTTATACTAAAGGTCCTCTCTCCATGAAGATGGATCAGGATCACAAGCATACCTCTACATGGTGAAGCCTATGTTCATGCTTATGTTTGCTCAAGGTTATCCACATCTCATCATTCTTATCTCATTAACTATCCAACATACTCCCTTGGCTAGGGTTTCGACCTACTGCTCGCACTACTGATGTATTCTAGGTGCCTACTATTCCATGCTCATATAAGCTCATGGGGTTTCCATAGGTTCTTCTCTAACCTCATCAATGAAGGAGCTATCCTTCACTCTAACATGCACGACCCTTCCCAGGGTTGGGTCGCCAAAGGTATTCAGTCATCCAACCTCTCATGACTCATATGGCATCCAAGGCATGTCCATCCAAATGTCTGGTTTACCATGACATCTAACTCATCATGTCATCTCTCTCTCTAACCTTCAATTAGGGTTAGGGTTAACATCATCCTTAGAGGATGTGCCAGGTCTCTACTTATAATGGAGGTCTCTACCTCCAAGACTGACTCTCTTTACTTATCCTCCTGACAAGAAGGTCTAGCCTCAGGTCTCTCCTGAGGGCATGACAACTTATGCCATACGACCTAAGCATGTATCTATTCTTTTACGCTTAATATATTAAGCTTATGTCCATGACATCTTATTTACATGCTTTTGATTAATTTGGTGGAGGATTCCTTAAACCTTATCAACCTTACCCATACCTCAAGAGGGTGAGGAAAAGAGAGAAAACCCTAATCCTTAAGGTCCTTAACAACATTTGAGTTGAGAAGGGATGAACAAGATGAGAGAGTCCTAAAGATATCTTATTTTGAGTCAGATCCTAAGACATTGGCCAAGCAATCACACTAATTCATGAGTCCTCGTATTCCGACTAGCGGTGTGGAGGAAAATCTTGCCAGCCCTCGGACGTGATCCTTTTCTAGACACCTTAGTCTTTCGAAAAATCCTCTAATAACTCCCTTGGGTTCTACGGAGTTTGTAAAATTTAATAACTATTAAAGATTAAATGAGGAACCTATGCTCTGATACCAAATGTAACGACCCTACCTCCCAGTAACCCCCAATTAAGGGAGACTAAGAGGTCAGAGCCTTTATCCCAATTTCTGGATCAAAGGTTCCACAAATAATCAATAATAATTATCAAATTCTACCAAACTAAACTAAAAGGCTGTGACACCTCGTCACGCTAAACGAGATTACTCAAAACATAAAACACAATCAATCACTAATTAATCACACACCCAAAAATATGGGTAAATTAAAACCGATTTCAACGTCAACACCCACTCAAAAACATTTGCATGAGAGACCAACATCTCTTATATCCATACTATACAAAGAATTTGATACAAATTGTTCTATTGCCTTAGCCAAAACATATATACACATGAGAAAAATATTTGTATATGCCACACAAACAAGCATTAATATGCTAACAAAAGTTTGATTCGTTTGAAACACCATATACAAACTTTTCCTTCCCGGACCTGAGAGTATAGGGATGACTCTAGGACAAACTAGACATCTAATCAACTTTATCAAATATTCATTACTATAGCTCCTCTTTGCTGCCACATGTTTGTTTTTGTCACTTTCGATTACCTAAAAAAATGTGGTGAATCACAAGAGTGAGACCCATGTCCCAACAAGAGATACAACCTCCAACAATGCTTATTGATTACAACATTTTAAAGTAATTAAACAGTTAAGAAAAGTAATTAGATATCACAAATAAGCTCAACAACACTGATGATTAACAAAATACACAAAGGAGTTGATAACAATTATCATCATCAAGCTGACTATCATCATTTTCCTTATTAATCATATAAGAGATTCAATAGCATATGCATAACTAGCATAAGCAAGTCTAGTAGCATATTATCTCTATTAACATGAATAAGTCAAGCATCATAAGCATATCTAACAACATTAGCATGTCTAATAGTTTGAACATATCAATATCATAAGCAGAGCTATCAACATAAGCACGAGTATTTGCATAATTAGCAGTATATGAATCTCTAGTTATAAAGGCATGGATAGCATGCTAAACATAACTAACAAAATGAGATATCTAGCATCATGATTTGAATCAGTAGTAGCATGATAGATATAAACATAAGCATGACTGCTGTATGTACACATTTACAATCTTATGATCCACAACATAAGTATAATTATTATCTCTTAATTGCACTAAGCATCATCTTTATATAAAGAGAACGAACATGGGTTATCATCAAATGTGAAGTGTCATGTATAACCCTAAACAAATATGTTACATGGTTGTATTACATCTTTTATTATGCCCTGAGGAAATTGAGGATACCACTCAAAATCCAACTGACCACTACTAATTCGAAATAAGTGCCATACAAGATCTAGGAAGAGCCGGACTCCTAAGATCTTCTCCGCCCCCGGTCAGTACAGGTCTGCCACAACGACACATAAGGTCAAGCTGCTAACATCCTAGTCCGTCCTTGGTACAGGTCACGTCACTAGTGAAAGGAGGTGGGTACACATACCCTACCATCTGAGGTACAACCGCAGTTTTCCTCCAATCTTGTCACATATATAATCAACGAGACACGACCACAACCGTTCTCAATCACATCAGATGTCTGAGGCATGACCATAGCCAACATCCACAATCTGCATTGTGGATGACAAGGATATATCCTCAGCTTGCCACCCCCACATACTCAATCGTATGCGCTCCGAGTTTCCCTTAGGAATACTCGTTTCACCATCTGGCAAATTCTGACACTCAGATGGATCTATGGCACATGGAACTACATGATTAGAGTTGCACTTGATTAGTTGTGCCAATTGGGTGAATTAAGGCTGCATCAAACAAGTGGACATACAAACCCTAATTCACTTCTAGCAAGCATATAAATATCAAAACTTTGAAAAGATATAAAATGTGTGAAACATAATTTCTCGTCTCATCATCACATGGTACTATTCACTTGCCATTCATGAGACGACATTAGTCATCATAATATCACAAGATATAAATCCTTTTCACAATATCACAGGGTATCAACCCTTATCAACATAAGAGGATTACACTTCATTCAGGGCTCAACCATGCCCATAGGTCATTAAGACCATCATACTATCACAATATATAAAATCCTATTCACAATATCACAAGGTATCAACCCTTATCAACATAAGAGGATTACACCTGATTTAGGGCTCAACAATTCCCAAAGGTCATTAAGACCTTCATATTATTCCCTACAAGATCATCATTATATTTGCATGCCTTATAACAAGGCTCAACAACATCAATTATATATAATACACCAGATCAGCACAATATTGCATTTATGAGCTAGGTGGTATTCATAAACAATCATAACAGGGTTATATTAACATTAAGAACCTTCCTTTATTACCTCAACATGAAAAGAATCTAGATATGATTAACACTCATAATATACATAATGGACACATTTAGCGTAAGAAAGTATCAACCGTGTGGCTATGATAACCACCAATTAACACATTAAGGTTATGATCATGTTAAGGAGGTTATTCCACCATCATTCGATCATATAAGAATGTTAAACATGAATACTCATCTTTATCTATTTGCATTAGAGTTAGGTTCAACATGATAAATTATATCAATGTTACTAATCAACACTTATACCCAAACCCTAACTCACGACATCCCCATTGGATCATGGACGCATAAGGTGAAGCATCACCATCACATTCCATAGAATTATCAAATATGATACCACACATAAATCAAGGTGTAACCATCATGTTATAGCATACTAGGGTTTCAACAATAATAGAGTATTCCATGATTGTATTAGTCATTCAAGGACTATTCATACCCAATTACCATCATTTAGTTATATTAAAGCTAGGTATAACAAGCTCTACCTAATTAGGGTTACATATCAACACAATATGGTTATCATCGCTTCTATTCTAATGAGTGAATAGGTTAGACTAACTTATTAAGGGTAACCCTCCATTTGTTCCATCATCATTCAACCCATATCACCATACCACAATGTCACCCAGAACCATTGGGTGTTTAAAAGGTAAGACCTTTGGTTGTTTACATAAGCAAACACCTTAGACAAACCACCTATGAAGTCCTTGATTTGTTCTTTATAAAGAGTCACCATCTAACCCTAGGCATCCCTTGATTAACAACACAAAAAGTTCCATTGGAAGTAGGGTAAAACCCACAATCAACTATTTATTTAGAACAAGCCATCCATTGTCAACAAGTAAGATCCTTAAGTTGATCATATAAAGGAAACCATTTAGATAACATTATTAGTACCAAATTATTACATTAGTCATCATTTCAATTTATTGGAGGAATAAACATTAGATCTTGACCATTGTGTCAAGTTCATATGCTAAAACCATCAATTACAGTATAGGTTCAACCATTACATCAAGTGACCCAAGAAACCATTAGTATAAGGCTTAATTGATGATACAAGTACAATTATTAACTCAAAATATATTGTATAGACCTGATCCACCATCATTAGTGATCATGAAATCACTATAGGTTGTTATATCAACACTATATTCATTAATCAACATCAAATATTAAGCTAATGTCAACATTTATTGATAGCATCAATAAGGTGCTTAATGGTTGATCATTATACTTCTAATTGATCCAAAACCTGACTTAAGGGGTGACCATAGGTTGCCACAATAATATGAAACCTTTGATCTCGACCTTTAGTTGTCATGAAGACAACATCATAGGGTTGTTGCAATGGTACCATCATTGAATCATGGATTTATAGAAGAAATTAGCTTTAAACCCTAAAATTGACCATTGTTTGATTGGTTCTTAGCACCATAGATTGCCAAAAAAACCTGATCCAAGTCATATCATACCTTAGGAATAATGTAAAAATGATCACAGGTTCATCTAGAACTCAGATCAGAACAGGGAACATTATAAAAATCGAAATCCAAGTCAAGCATAACTTTTTAGTGCATGAATCATCATTTTTAAGCAAGAACATGATCTAGAAAGCTTATGGTAAGCAATAAATGTGGAGCAAGTTATAAAACTTTACTATAATGATAAGATGAAACCCCACACAGAAGAAATTTCGAGTAGGTAGGGTAGAAAATCCAATAATAAGCTATGAATTCGTCCATCTAGCACCTTTCTTCATCAAATGAGCAAACCCTAAGCACAAGGAGCAAGAAAGGTAGGGTTTTAGGGATTTAAAGCAATTTATACCATGGAACACCAAGTTTCTGACCTGGAGAAAACAAGGAGGAAGGATAAAAAAGAAATAGACGGAGGAAAGAAGGTAAAACTTACACTTTTAGGTTAAGATCACTAGGAAGAAGCTTTATAGACCCAAAACGGGAATCAATTGCAACCCTAGAATTGTTTTCCAAGAAGATCCCCACTTTCGTATTCCTTGGGAAGAAAAATTCGCAGCTGAACAGAGGGATAAAAAATATGGGAGAAGGAGAGAGATGGTGGAGAGAAAGTGGCTCGTTTTGGTACTTGGGGATAAGTATATGACACTTTAATATTAAGAAAAAGAAAAAGTTGAAATTCTAGTATATATCCAAGTGTCCATGGCTTTAAATTATTAAGAATACATAAGCACACACAAGAATCTCTCCCACCGTCCCTCTAGACCTTCTTAGCTTTCCTTTGTCGAAATTCCCAGCCAATCACATAATTCCTTAGTTGATGGCCACTAAAGGTAGCTCATCCATGAAGGGAAAAACCCTAAAATACCCTTGATGAAAACACCTTCAAACCATGGCTCAAATAGAATCCCCATGGCTCAAAAATCTCAAGAATGATAATATAACAACTAAGGAACATAATGTATGTGACAAATTGCAAAGAAAACCCCTCAATTGGGTAAATTGCAGAAAAGTCCAAAATGTATAGAAAATTGCATAACTTTCTCCAAAAGTGTCCAAATTGGACCAAATTTGAAAATTAAGCTTGTATTATGATTTAAAAACATATAAAAAGGTTATATTAGGTTTATAAGTATTCAATTTTGGTCATTAATCTCATTCAACTCATTAAGAAAGTTTAGGGGCCTTACAAATATAAACCCCTAACTGGGATTTTGCCCCCGAAATCCAAGGTAAACAAAGATGGGTACTTCCTTTGAACCTCATCCTATTACCTTCACATTTTTACTTTCATATCATGGTAATGTCACATCATTCAGCACAAAAATGCCCACATAAGAAGACATATCATGATCCCATTGAGAACTTTAATCAACCCCATCTCACTATTATTCAACTTGTTCTCATAGTAGTTACTGCTTCGAAAACCCTAAGGTTTTTGAATAAATATTGATCATATTTTTGACCATATTTGAAATAATTTTACATGTCATCATTTAAAGCTTGATATAACTTGTATGACATTACTGGAACACTCTATTCCTCCTATTCATAAATTCTATTGATGCATTGGTTAGTCTAAATGACATAACTCTAAACTCATCATGGTCATGTGAATATGTCATCCAATATAAGTCTTATGCATTGATATTTGATCCTAGGTTTATCTTAAAGGAACATACTATCACATATCTATTGACCAACAAACCATGTATCCTTGATAATGGTCTTGCCCAGCTATCACTGAACCATACACAACATTATAGAATCACTTTTGTTTTTCCTTCCAAACAACATTTATAGGATCATTATCAACACACTCTCTGTCTCTCTCTCTCTACATGAGAAGAATACTTAGAATATTCATTTAATAAACATTTCCAACCTTCACATATTTCTCATATTATTGATACATCTTGGATACTAGGATTCATTACCTTGGTATCCACCTCATGCGCTATAAGGAACTCACATCCTTATCTCATCTACTTTTACCAACATAATAAATTTCAAAAGATATAAGAGGAGTCTTCCTAATTATTGGAAGGCTCAAAAGCAAAATCATCACAAACTTTTTAATCGTGGAACCATAGTCCAAACAACCTTATTCTATAATAAGATATCCATCCTCATGTTTAGAATGAATCCACACATACCAAGTGGCAATGGTCCACTTGAAAGTGGTGCCCTGGAAAGAAAAGACACAAAGGGAAACATACTTCCCACATCATAGCAACATTGTTCAGGGGTCACTAGCAAAAAGGTAACCAATTCTATTTTCATTATGCATATTACAACTTCTTATGTATCATTTTACCTTTTTCATTTTTGGTTCCTTGCCATTAGCATAGGAATCATCATGATTAACATATCTCATTACTCCTTCCTTGATGACTATTTATCCCACTAGTGTATGTTCTCTTATTTTATTATGTTTTTCAACCACTTATCAACAAGTAAATCATCATATTCCATATTTTCTTCATTAAATCGGGATCATCTCCCTTAATTTCTTTCACATGCCATGATGATTTTTCATTAACACTTTCTTACACACATAGGTTGGTCTGAGATTAACTCAGGTTCCACCTTATTTCTTTTCCATTATTCCCATTCATCTTCTCATTTTATACTTATTATAGGAGTTCTTTCCATCTTATGTGGATTTCATACCTTGATTCACTTTATAAGCATAGACTTATCTATCTTTTATTTTATTATATTCTTGAATCAAATCTTCAAGAACTCCTCTTTTTCTTATTTTATTCAGATTTAGATTTCATGTTGTTGTATCATTCTCTTATATTAACCAAACATTCAAATTTTGATAGATAATGATGCAATTCTCATCTTCTTTAAGGTAGGATCGAGATATTCACACCATTATTTCTTATTCATTATGCTCTTTAGATTGTCTCAAAATGACTACTTGATCAGAGTAATATGAAAGATAACAATCTAAGAGTTCCATACTTACCTTTCTTCAATAATTGAATACCTGGCCAGGGCACCCAAATACTGAGATTAGGCAGTATGCACCATATTTTTATGTCACGTTCCTAACTTATACAACATCCTAGTCTTAAGCCCTAATGTAGGTGTAGACACATTGAACCTAAAGCTATGATACCAACCTGTGACACCTTGTCACGCTAAACGAGATTACTCAAAACATAAAACACAATCAATCACTAATTAATCACATACCCAAAAATATGGGTAAATTAAAACCGATTTCAACGTCAACACCCACTCAAAAACATTTGCATGAGAGACCAACATCTCTTATATCCATACTATACCAAGAATTTGATACAAATTGTTCTATTACCTTAGCCACAACATATATACACATGAGAACAATATTTATATATGCCACAAAACAAGCATTAATATGCTAACAAAAGTTTGATTCGTTTGAAACACCATATACAAACTTTTCATTCCCAGACCTGAGAGTATAGGGACGACTCTAGGACAAACTAGACATCTAATCAACTTTATCAAAGATTCATTACTATAGCTCCTTTCATGGATGAGCTACCTTTAGTAGCTATCAACCAAGGAATTATGTGATTGGCTGGGAATTTTGACAAAGGAAAGCTAAGCAGGTCTAGAGGGGGCATCATGGGAGGACGCGGCGGCGGTGCAGGTAGCCGGAAAACTCCTACCCAGCGAGGAGATCGCCACCCCCGGCCGGCAGGAGATCAGGTTAGGGTCGCTGCAAATGAGAAAGAATGGGTAAACGTCTGCAAACAACCTGTGGGGGACATCAACACGAGACTCCAGTTCACAGAGATCGTGACAGATGACGACACCATAATAATTCCCCAGGCCGAGGTTGATGAAAACGCAGCTCAATGGCGGAATACGGTGGCCGGTTATATCATCGGCTTTATACCTCACATTCCCACGCTCCAAGATCACCTCACTCAGATGTGGAAACCAGCAGGCCCAATCGAAATTTTCGGGAGGTCAAATGGTTGCTTTGTCATCCGGTTCCAATCGGAGCAAGATATGAACACAGCGATTGAGGGCGGCCCGTGGATGATCAAAGGAAAGCCAATGTTACTCAAACTATGGGAGAAGGGCGAGCCACTGGAACAAGAAAGACTTATGTCAGTTCCGGTGTGGGTGAAGCTTCACAACCTTCCGCTGGAATTGTGGTCAGAGAGAATGCTAGCGAGGATTGCATCTTTTCTCGGCAAACCACAATGTCAAGACAGACAGACTAAGGCCAGAGCGAGGGTTGACTATGCAAGGGTTAACATCCTGATGAATGCTTCATCTGGTTTCCCTACGTCAGTCAAGTTGAGAACTGATAAAGGTCATCCCTATGAAGTGCTGGTAGAATATGAATGGACTCCGGAGCGCTATCCCCATTGCGGCACTTTCGGACATGATAAGTCCCTGTGTAAACCAAGGATGACGGAGACGGCATCAGCTACCTCTGGCCCCGCTACGACAACTAGCCCCACTGGTTCGTCGAGCACGATATCTGTTCATCAAAATGCCCAGCCGGGGTCTGCCACCGCAGCAGTAGCAAGCCCCTCTGGTTCATTGAACACGATCCCGGTTCGAAATAATGCCCAACAGGGGCCTGCTTCGGCAATAACACAAGTAACACAGCAGCAACACTATGCTTCCGAGTCAACTGAAAATCAACAACAACCCACTGCAAGTGCTCAGGACACTAGCGGTAGGGATGAAGAAGGATTTGTGCAACCTAGAAGAACAGCAAGTCCGCAAACAAAGAGGAAAACTCGAAGCTAACACCAGAAGCAGAAGGAAAAAAATGACAACCGTTTCCAGCTATTGGATTCAACTGAAGGAACTGCTGAATCGGTGGGAGGTAGCGCTCGCACCAATCCTCCTCCTAATGGTTGATCTCCCAACAATTATAGCCTGGAATGTCCGGGGTCTCTCACAGTTGGAGAAACTCGACATGGTCCGGGCTGAGTTCAAGAGAGCTAAGGCTGACTTAGCTCTTTTGTCTGAAGTGAAGTTCAAGAATAAAAAAGCTAGAAAGCTTCTGGCTAGACAATGGCCTGATTGTAATTGGATTGCTAACGCAGCCAGCTGCAATAAGCTTCATATTTTGATTTTGTGGGAGAATCAGAATTACACTATAAAAATCATTCATCAGTCCAGACAACATTTACACATCAGGTTGAATACTGGGGGGAAAGAACTTAATATCACGGCTGTGTATGCGGACAATGATGACAGTAAAAGATGCAACCTCTGGGATGACTTGCGTTATCTCAAAAGCCAAGGATAGGAAAACTGGTTCATACTTGGTGATTTTAATGCAGTCCGCCTCAACGCAGAAAGAGTGGGTAGATCGGCACCATCTGCTCGTTCGATGGCTGATTTCAACCAAGCTATTTCTGACACTGATACGGTAGAAATACCTGCCAAGGGCTCATTCTTTACCTGGAATAACCAACAGGTTGGACCAGACAATACGAGATGTAAGCTTGATAGAGCTTTGTGTCAACTGACAGCTTTCTCTGATTTCCCTAATATGTGGCTGGATGTGCTTCCTACCATTTATAGCGACCATCACATCCTTGTGCTTCATCTTGACGAGGAGAAGAAAAGGCAGAAATATCCTACCAAATATTTCAACGCGTGGGCAGATTTACCCGGATTTAAGGAAACTGTGAGTAAAGCATGGGCAACTGAGATGAAAGGCAACCCAATGTACAGGCTATGCCAAAAACTTAAGCAAACCAAAAGGGCCCTACAAACCTGGAATTGGGAGCGGTTGGGAGATGTTTCCGATTCAGCAAAAAACAAAGAAAGGGAGGCCATCAATGCTGTTACAGCTTCTGACCAGGACCTAAATAATGAACTCCTATGGGAAATTGCAAAACAGAAAAAGAATGAGGCTCTAAAGGTAAAAAACATAGAGGAGTCCATTATTCGACAAAAATCCAGAGTACAGTGGCTCAAACATGGTGACTCAAACACCAGCTTCTTCTATGCGTCGATGAAGACAAGAAGGAGTAGAAATCAAATCAAAACTCTGCAGTGGGCTGGCGCTAACTACAGGGATGAAGAAGACATAAAGCATTGCTTCTATGAGCATTACAATAACCTCTTCAATCGCGCTGTTGAGCCTAGGGGAGGAGGGGGAAAATGGAAAAACCTAAAGAAAATTACAGCAAACCAAAAACAGGCCATGTGTAAACTGGTCACGGATGATGAAATCCTCAATACTGTGAAGGTCTTCAGTGATGACAAGGCTCCGGGCCCTGATGGCTTCAATGCCCATTTTTTCAAACAAACTTGGGAAGTAGTTGGTCCTGATGTGTGTCAAGCCATAAAAGAGTTTTTCTACAAAGGCAGGCTTCTCAAAGAAGTTAACAAGACTTACATATCCTTGATTCCAAAAATCAACCAACCTGAGTGCCCTGGTGATTGGAGACCTATATCTCTTTGTAATGTGGTTTACAAGATAATAGCCAAAATTCTTGCTAACCGCTTGAGAGATGTGATGCCTGATATCATCAGCTTAAATCAGTCTGCATTTGTGAAGGGAAGAAGGATTTCAGATGCTATTCTTCTTGCAAATGAAGTAATCCACGACTTCAAAACTTGTAAATATAACAAGCTATGTCTAAAGGCAGATCTTAGCAAAGCATATGATACCATTGATAGGATGTATATCCTTAATATAATGATGGCCATGGAGTTCCCTGAATGCTGGATAAACTGGGTTAAAGAGTACTTGTACACTTCATCTTTCCAGGTCCTGGTGAATGGATCTCCTACTGAAATTATACATGCCACTAGGGGGATTAGACAGGGTGACCCTCTCGCTCCCTACCTATTTGTCATAGGAATGGAAGGTCTCACCTTTATGCTGAATAAAGCAGTGGAAGAAGAAAAGTTCAAACCTATTATGACAAGAAGCAACTCACTGTCACATATTTTGTTTGCAGATGATTTACTAGTATTTGCACGAGCCACAGAAAGGGATGTGACTGGAATTCTGGATTGTCTTGATGAGTTTAGCAGCCTCTCTGGCCTCAAACTCAACCCCATTAAGAGCCAGTTGTTCTTGAGCAACTCTACCCCTGCAAATATACGTGAGCTTATGAAAGTGGAGAAAACGAACCTTCCAGTGAGGTACTTGGGTATGCCATTGTTTTCTGGTCGTCTTACTAAAAACATGTGTTCTCCTCTGATTGATAAAATTAAGAATAAGCTGGACTCTTGGAAGTGCAAGCTGCTGTCGAAAGCTGGTAGGCTGGAGCTCATTATTTCCACCCTTTCCTCTTATCATCTCTTCTGGACTGGCACGTTCCCACTGCCAAAAGGAACCATGGATGAAATTGATAAACTTTGTAGGAACTTCCTTTGGGGAGATATAGAAGATTCCAAAAAAATCCATACGGTTGCATGGGATGAAATCTGTAAGCCTAAGGATGAAGGCGGCCTTGGTATCCGATCAGTAGTTGACTGGAGCAATGTTGGCCTCACCAGGCTGCTGTGGGACATAGCAAATAGCAAGGAAAATTTATGGGTAAGATGGATTCATAATCAATACTTGGTTGATGAGTCATTGTGGTCCCACAAACAAAGGTATAGTGCTAGCTGGATGTGGAGATCGCTGTTAAAACATCGAGACAAACTAAGCCACAGAGTAAGATTCAAGATTGGCACCGGCAGGTCTATATTTCTCTGGAATGACCCTTGGGTCCATGGTGACTATCTTGGTGACTCTGTTAATGCTGTTCTCAGCTTACGAAGTGGTTTGGAAAAGAACCAGAAGCTAAGCTCCCTGATTCACAGCGGTGCCTGGAGGCTTCCTAAATTCAGGGGTAGCTCTGCCATCACTAAGATCTGTAGTAACATATGTATTGATAAAGAAGACCTGTGCTATTTTGATGGCCTAGAATCCTTCACACTCAAGGGCGCATGGGAGCTGTGTAGGGAATGTCTGCCTAAACAACAATGGGAAAAGTGGTTGTGGAGGAGTAAAACACCTAACAAAGTTAAACTTTTCGGTTGGAAGTACTTCAAAAGCAGATTAATAACTGAAGATTACCTGCAGAATAGGGGCTACAACCTGGCGTCGAGATGTGCCCTCTGTAAGCAATCAAATGAAACAGAAAACCACATCTTTTGGGTCTGCAATTTTGCCCAAGAAATGTGGGATAGAGCAAAGCCGCATTTCATCCAAGAACCAGAAAACAAAGATTACATAACAAGCATTACTGCAGTAAAAGAAAAGCAGTTGATAATGCTTGTACTCTACCATATCTGGAGTGCTCGTAACCTGACAATTTTTGAAGAGGCCAGTATCACTCCGAAACAGACCTGGAATAAGGCTTTCACAGACCTTTGCTGCATGATATAGATAGATATGCATAGATAATCTTTCTATTTTTCTTACATATACGTACCCACTTGTAAGTGTTGGTTTTGATGGAATATATAAGGAAGCACGCTTAATGATAAAAAAAAGCAGGTCTAGAGGGATGGTGGTAGAGCTGCTTGTGTGTGTGCTTATGTATTTTTAATAATTTAAATCCATGGACACTTGGATATATACTAGAATTTCAACTTTTTCTTTTTCTTAATATTAAAGTGTCATATACTTATCCCCAAGCACCAAAATGAGCCACTTTCTCTCCACCACCTCTCTCCTTCTCCCAGCTTCGTTCTCCCTCTGTTCAATTGTGAATTTTGCTGCCCAAGGAAGAAGAAAGTGGGGATCTTCTTGGAAAAAAATTCTAGGGTTGCAATTGATTCCCTTTTTGGGTCTATAAAACTTCTTCCTAGTGATATTGACCTAAAAGTGTAATTTTTACCTTCTTTCCTCCGTCTATTTCTTTTTTATCCTTCCTCCTTGTTTTCTCCAGGTCGAAACCTTGGTGTTGCATGGTAGAAATTGCTCTAAAGCCCTACCTTTCTTGCTCCTTGTGGTTAGGGTTTGCTCATTTGATGAAGAAAGGTGCTAGATGGACGAATTCATAGCTTATTCTTGGATTTTCCACCCTACCTGCTCGAGATTTCTTCTGTGTGGGGTTTCATCTTCTCATTATAGGCAAGTTTTATAACTTATTCCACATTTATTGCTTACCATAAGCTTTCTAGATCGTGTTCTTGCTTGAAAATGATGATTCATGCACTAAAAAGCTATGCTTGACTTGGATTTCAATTTTTATTATGTTCCCTATTCTGATCTGAGTTCTAGATGAACCTGTGATCATTTGTACATTATTCCTAAGGTATGATATGACTTGGATCAGGTTGTTTTGACAATCTATGGTGCTAAGCACCTAACAATGGTCAATTTTAGGGTTTAAAGTTGATTTCTTCTATAAATCCATGATCTGATGATGGTACCATTGCAACAACCCTATGATGTTGTCTTCATGACAACTAATGGTCAAGATCAAAGGTTTCAGATTATGGTGGAAACCTATGGTCACCCCTTAGGTCAGGTTTTGGATCAATTATAAGTATAATGATCAACCATTAAGCACCTTATTGATGCTATCAATCAATGTTGACATTAGCTTAATATTTGATGTTGATTAATGAATATAGTGTTGATATAACAACCTATAGTGATTTCATGATCACTAATGATGGTGGATCAGGTATCTACAATCTATTTGGAGTTAAGAATTGTAGTTGTATCATCAATTAAGCCTTATACCAATGGTTTCTTGGGTCACTTGATGCAATGGTTGGACCTATACTGTAATTGATGGTTTTAGCATATGAACTTGACCCAATGGTCAAGATCTAATGGTTATTCCTCCAATAAATTGAAATGATGACTAATGTAATAATTTGGTACTAATAATGTGATTGAAATGGTTTCCTTTATATGATCAACTTAAGGATCTTACTTGTTGACAATGGATGGCTTGTTCTAAATAAATAGTTGATTGTGGGTTTTACCCTACTTCCAATGGAACTTTTTGTGTTGTTAATCAAGGGATGCCTAGGGTTAGATGGTGACGCTTTATAAAGAACAAATCAAGGAATTCATAGGTGGTTTATCTAAGGTATTTTCTTATGTAAACAACCAAAGGTCTTACCTTTTAAACACCCAATAGTTCTGGGTGACATTGTGGTATGGTGATAGGGGCTGAATGATGATGGAACAAATGGAGGGTTACCCTTAATAAGTTAGTCTTACCTATTCACTCATATGAATAGTAGGGATGATAACCATATTGTGTTGATATGTAATCCTAATTAGGTATAGCTTATTATACCTAGCTTTAATATAACTAAATGATGGTAATTGGGTATGAATAGTCCTTGAATGACTAATACAATAATGGAATACTCTATTATTGTTGAAACCCTAGTATGCTATAACCTGATGGTTACACCTTGATTTATGTGTGGGATCATATTTGAGAATTCTATGGAATGTGATGGTGATGCTTCACATTATGCATCCATGATCCAATGGGGATGTCGTGAGTTAGGGTTTGGGTATAAGTGTTGATTAGTAACATTGATATAATTTATCATATTGATCCCAACTCTAATGCAAACAGATAAAGATGAGTATTCATGTTTAACATTTTTATATGATGGAATGATGGTGGAATAACCTCCTTAACATGATCATAACCTTAATGCGTTAATTGGTGGTTATCATAGCCACATGGTTGATACTTTCTTACGCTAAATGTGTCCATTATGAATATTATGAGTGTTAATCATATCTAGATTTATTGCATGTTGAGGTAATAAAGGAAGGTTCTTAATGTTAATATAACCCTGCTATGATTGTTTATGAACACCACCTAGCTCATAAATGCAATATTGTGTTGATCTGGTGTATTATATATAATTGATGTTGTTGAGCCTTGTTGTAAGGCATGCAAAGATAATGATGATCTTGTAGGGAATAATATGAAGGTCTTAATGAGCTTTGGGCATTGTTGAGCCCTAAATGAGGTGTAATCCTCTTATGTTGATAAGGGTTGATACCTTGTGATATTGTGAAAAGGATTTTATATACTGTGATAGTATGATGGTCTTAATGACCTTTGGGCATGGTTGAGCCCTGAATGAAGTGTAATCCTCTTATGTTGATAAGGGTTGATACCCTGTGATATTGTGAAAAGAATTTATGTCTTGTGATATTATGATGACTAGTGTGGTCTCATGAATGGCAAGTGAATAGTACCATGTGATGATGAGATGAGAAATTATGTTTCACACATTTTATATCTTTTCAAAGTTTTGATATGTATATGCTTGATAGAAGTGAATTAGGGTTTGTATGTCCACTTGTTTGATGCAACCTTAATTCACCCAATTGGCATAACTAATCAGGTGCAACTCTAATCATGTAGTTCCCTATGCCATAGATCCATCTGAGTGTCAAAATTTTCCAGATGGTGAAATGAGTATTCCTAAGGGAAACTCAGAGTGCATACTGTTGAGTATGTGGGGGTGGCAAGTTGAGGTATATCCTTGTCATCCATAATGCAGATTGTGGATGTTGGCTATGGTCATGCCTCATACATCTGATGTGATTGAGAACAACTGTGGTTGTGTCTCTGTAATTATATATGTGACAAGATTGGAGGACAACTGCAGTTATACCTCAGATGGTAGGGTATGTGTACCCACCTCCTTTCACTAGTGTCGTGACATGTACCAAGGACGGACTAGGCTGTTAGCAGCTTGACCTTATGTGTCGCTGTGGCGGACCCATACTGACTGGGGGCGGAGAAGATCTTAGGAGTCCGGCTCTACCTAGATCTTGTATGGCACTGATTTTGACTTAGCGGTGGTCAGTTGGATTTTGAGTGGTATCCTCAATTTCCTCAGGGCATAATAAAAGATGTAATACAACAATGTAGCATATTTGTTTAGGGTTATACATGACACTTCACATTGGATGATAACCCCTGTTTGTTCTCTTTATATAAAGATGATGCTTAGTGCAATTAAGAGATAATAATTATACTTATGTTGTGGATCATAAGATTGTAAATGTGTACATACAACAATCATGCTTATGTTGATATCTATAATGCTACTGCTGATTCTAATCATGATGCTAGATATCTCATCTTGTTAGTTATGTTTAGCATGCTAGCCATGCCTTTATTACTAGAGATGCATATACTGCTAATTTCGCAAATACTCATGCTTATGTTGATAACTCTGCTTGTGATATTGATATGTTCAAACTATTATACGTGCTAATGTTGTTAGATATGCTTATGATGCTTGACTTATTCATGTTAATAGAGATAATATTCTACTAGACTTGCTTATGCTAATTATGCATATGCTATTGAATCTCTTATATGGTTAATAAGGAAAATGATGATAGTCAGCTTGATGATGATAATTGTTATCAACTCCTTTGTGTATTTTGTTAATCATCAATGTTGTTGAGCTTATTTGTGATATCTAATTAATTTTCTTAACTGTTTAATTACTTAAAAATGTTGTAATCAATAAGCATTGTTGGAGGTTATATCTCTTGCTGGGACATGGGTCTCTCCCTTGATGAAAACACCTTCAAACCATGGCTCAAATAGGATCCCCATGGCTCAAAAATCTCTAGAATGATAATATAACAAAAGAACGTTGACACTTGTCATTTCAAACAAAAGGAACTTCCTTCCTGGTTAACCTAGTTAGGGTTAATGCTACAAAACTAAAGTCTTTAATTAACCTTCTGTAGTAACCTGCTAGACCTAAGAAACTGCGAATCTCATTTGGTGTCTTAGGCTATTCCCACTCTACAATAGAATACACTTTCTTAGGATCAACATGAAAACCTAAAGAAGATATGATGTGTCCTAGAAAAGACACTTCTGACAACCAGAACTCACACTTGCTAAACTTAGCATATAGCTTGTGTTGTCTCAACAAAGTCAAGGTTTGACGAAGGTGTTGTTCATGTTGTTGACCATCTCTACTATACATCAAGATGCTGTCTATGAAGACCATTATGAACTGATCAAGGAATGGTTAGAAGATTCTATTCATCAGCTCCATGAATGTAGCCGATCCATTAGTTAGTCCAAATGACATAACTAGAAACTCATAATGTTCGTACCTTGTCCTAAAGGATGACTTAGGTATGTCATCCTCCTTGATACGTAACTGATGATATCTTGACCTTAGATCTATCTTAGAGAACATTGTTGCACCACACAATTGGTCAAACAAATCATCTATCCTTGGTAGAGGATATTTGTTCTTTAAAGTCACCTTGTTAATCTGTCTATAGTCTATGCATAATCTCATAGACCCATCCTTCTTTTTAACAAAAAGAATTGGAGCACCCCATGGTAAAGTACTCGGTCGAATGAAACCTTTCTCAAGCAACTCTTGTAACTATTTCTTGAGTTCTGCCATCTCAACATGCGCCATCCTATAAGGTGTTTGGGCTATGTGTTGCATACCCAGAATTAGATTAATCTCAAAATAAATCTCTTGAGGTGGAGGAATATCTGGAAATTCTTCAGGAAACACATCCTTGAATTCCCTAACAACAAGAAATTCAAGAAGACTAGGACATTCTGCTTTGGTATCTACCACATGTTCCAAGAATGTTTCACATCCTTGTCACATCATTCTCTCAGATTAGCTTTGCCATGCAAGTTGAATGAGCACAATCAGGAGCTAGACGCTCACAAAATATCAAAATGCAAAAAAATGGACAAATTAAAAATCAGAATGCAAGCTCGTTCATCTTCAACTCCACTATGAAAGAACATTAGGAAGCTAGAAACTAAAAGTTGCTATAGAAGTCTAACAACAAATCAAAGGCTAAAAGTAGAAGATTTTGCCTTCTTTAAGTAGAGATCAGAGTGAAAAAATGGGTAGAATTGCATTGAAAAACATATGATTCGCCACCTAATCACTAAGAGGAACAACTCATTGGGATATTAGAACTCATTAGTGGAATATTACTTTGTGTTGCAACACTTCAGATCAAACTAACTGAGTATCTGATAATAGATTATCTGTTCTACGATTGACAGTCATATTGTAATCATGAATCACTTCTCGAGTGATAAAGGAATGTATAGCACCCAGATCAATCAAAATAGATATGAAGCAGGATGAAGATATATCAGAATAAAATAATTCCATCTGACCTATCACGACTCGTGGAATGACTACTACCTCTGGCTGATTCATAGCATAGAATCTCACTGTTGCCTATTTCTGACTCCGTGCTCAGTTGTTTGGTGCAGATGAACCTACTTGGGATGCCTATCCATGTCCTCATGTTCCACTGTTAAACTATTGCCTCTGAGAGCCTTGTTGACTCTATCTCAATGGTTGGGTTATCTCCGTGTCTCTAATTGGACAATCCATTATCATATGTCCTATCTTCTCACACTTGAAGTAGTTTCTATCCTCCTATGGTCTAGATGGTCATGTTACTAACATAGATTCCGTACTATGGACTCCACTTGGCAGAAAATTACAACCTCTACCCTTGCTTGACGTCCACTACGTCTGTGCATTGAACCTTTGTGGTGCTAGTGGTGCAGGAAACCTTGGTTTCTTAAAACTTCCAGACCTCTATCCCTAGAACTTGGTAGGTCCTTTCCTACTGTTAGCCTCACGTTTCTCAGTCACAGACCTCTCTATCCTCCTAACTGACTCCACAAAGGTGGCAAACCTCTCTCTATTATCTAGAGCAGCAACAACTATGGATAACTCAATGTTCAGACCCTTCTCAAAACACTGAATCCTCTCCTCCTATGTAGTAGTCATGTATGGAAAAAAATATAGAAGCTCCACAAACTTAGCTTCGTACTCAGTAATATTCAACGGTCCTTGTTCAATCCACTCAAACTGTGAGATTTTCTCATCCAGATAAGTCATGGGAAAGTATCTACTAACAAACTCACGTCAGAACTCCTCCCATCCGACCTCAACACCAGGTCTTTTCTATTCTTCAATGGCCCACCAATGGCCAGTGCTTCCTTTTAAAAGATACACAGTATGCCTAACATTATCAGTTTTTGGGATGCTAAGGATTCTAAAGGATTTTCCAGCTCAGTGAGCCATAAATCTATGTCTATTGGGTCAGCTGCACTGGCATATTCGGTGGCTCCTACCTAGTGTAACTGCTCAAAGGTCTTACCAGACCCATGTCCCTCATTAGAAACGGGTGCCCTAGGTGCTAGAGCTGGCATCCGATCTGCCATATGTGTTATTATGGTCATGACCTTCCTAAAAAGAGCATGAAATACTGGGTTTTCTAGCATGGCCTGATCAAGATGGGGATTCTCAGGCACTAATTTCTCTCTAGCCTATTCCCTTGCACCTCCTCCTGGTGCAGCAATACTGCTCTCAGCAGCATGTTCTTCATGTGCTCCAACCATCTTTTAGCTTTACTTCTTCTCTTATATGAGAAGAAGTCACTATAAGATAAACTGGAGGACACTAGAATAGACTCAACAATGTTAATCCTATGTCTCTGTATACTCATCGAACCTTAGGCTCTGATACCAAAAACTTGTGACAATCACTATCAAACTAACAACCAAATTATCACAATAATTACGCAGAATAACTAACAACAATGGATTAATGAAAATCACTAAAAAATTAAAACCATTTTTTAAAGAGATTCATTGCTAGGAAACTCTTAAAGAAAGAACCAAAGAAATATATACATCATGGTTCACATTGTACATACATTGTACCATCTCATCTTGAGGATATCATATACCAGTTGCTTTACCCAAACATATACATAAGCAACATAAAACCTTGAGGCATACAAGCCAAAATCTCAGATCGTTAATAAAACCATTACGTACTAACTTCCAAGGACTTGAGAGTACAGAGACGACACATATGATTTCTATCTACAAGACATGACAGATAACACACTCAACCTAAGTTGTTACTGCTATCCCTATTACTATTGTCCTCCCTATGCAGTACGGTCTCTACCTCCTCGTTCTTGTCCTACTAAAAATGTTGGGACCAAAGGGGTGAGACAAAAGTCCCAGCAAGAGATATAAATCTCCACCAACAACATTATTATCACAGGTAAACAATATAAAATTGAGAAGAGGATCCTTTCTATTAATAATCAAGATTAATCATTGTTTATAAGCAAAACAGAGCAATATCATCTTTTAAATCAATGCAACTATCTATGATAGAGTGAAAAATCATCTATTCACTTTATAAGGAATACGAAGAACACATAAAACATCTATCCATTTAAGATGTATGAAAGTAGTGTAACATCAACCAATGTTTCTGTATTCAATCCTTAAGAAAATACGCTACACGACTGATTACATATTTTCAATCACACTTATGCCTTGAGGATATGAGGGTTACCACTCATGCTCCAACTGACCACGACTACGTAAGCATCAATACCATACAAGGTCAAAGGAAAAGCCGGCTTCTAAGGCCTCACCTGTCTCAGTCAGTACGAGACCACTAGTAGTGACATCATATGTCAAACTTCCATTAGTTTTCTAGGGTATAGTGGCATCTTTGCTATAGGGTTACAGCCACAACATGCACTCTCTTTAGGGAGATCACACAACAATCTCTGGTATATTAACATTGAGTCATGGCATATAGCCATACTCTTATGATGATGAGGGATATCACAAAGTAATCCCTATTTGGATGTAAGGATATTTTCTCCCATTAACCCTACATATTCAAAAATATGCTCTCCGAGTTCAACTCATTTCACCATTCAGTAAATTTAGACACTGAATGGATCTATGGCCAGGGCAACTACATGATAAGGTTCCACTTGATTAATTAGGTGCATTAAAATATCTTTTAGCATCAATCAAGTTACAAGCATGAATTATAATAGATTCTACAAAGAAAGGTGTAATACATTTATCAAGTACTTTCATAATCTTTGGAACACATTGAATGCATAACACTCGGGGTCTCAGTCCCTTATCACATTACTGAGGATTCTGATCCCTTAACATTATCATCATCATGATTTCTAGATCTGGGTATTCAAACCATTAGTTTATCACTGAACATTGTCACCTCTGATCAAGTAACTATTACCTCTAGGTCCTCAGACCCAGGTATACATTATACTTGTTGCACATGTATTTCACATGGCTCACAAGGCCCATTTAATCTGTATCATATGAAACATCATAGCTCATACCTGGCTATTCTCATCATCTCATGATACCTACATGGTTAGTATTTCATGATAAAAACAATATCAAGTACATATCATCACCATGCAATACAAGAGATATACAATCTTCCCATTATTAGGGTTAGGTTTTCCCTTTCTAGCCGATTAGGGTTTCAAGTTCATATTATCAAGAATCAAAACCCTAATTCATAGCTCCACACATTTTTGGAGCATACATTTATATCATAAGTATTCAATCATACTTGTTTATTCTCATCATTTATCATGAAATGATTATCACACAAAGTATGAGTTTCTCTCTCATACTCACTAGAATATTGATTACATCATACTTTATTAAGTTGGATCAACCCTTTTTTCAAGGTACATTGGCCTACACTTATCAAAATGCATTAAATTCTTTACATCTTAATGTATCATTTGACATAACACACTTAATGTGGTACTCAATCAAGTATATCGGATTTGAGGTGCTTACCTCCATATTGGTTTTGAGGTGCCACCATATCGGGCTAGAGGTGTGTGCTTACTACCATATCATCCAAGAGGTGTATGCTTACTACCATATTGTCCAAGAGGTGTGTTCTTACCACCATATCATCCAAGAGGTGTGTTCTTATCACCGTATCATCCAAGAGGGGTATGCTTATCACCATATCATTCTAGAGGTGTGTGCTTACCACCATATCATCTAAGAGGTGTGTGCTTATCACCATATCATCCAAGAGGTACATGCTTATCACCACATCGTCCAAGTGGTGTGTGCTTATCACCATATGATTATAGAGGTGTGTACTTACCACCATATTGTTTAAGAGGTGTGTTCTTATCACCATATCGTCCAAGAGGGGTGTGTGTGTCACTTATATTGGGTTACTCAAGTGTAGGGTTTTGCATATCGGGTTAGACCCTTATGCTCATACCTTTTCAAACCTTCAAAGTATCAACCTACCATGTGTTGAGTGACAGCCAAGACAAATATTTAGTCCTTTTTCAACCAACCTAAATGTACAAAATGATAGGGGTGTGGGGTTCCAAGGTATAACGAATTTCATATCAACATATTGGGTTTCATTACCATATCGGGTTAGAGGTGATTCAACTCGATATCGGTTTGTGCCATGATGATTTCATCATAATAAAGCTATAGAATTTCGTCCCTTACTATTCCAGTTCATGGAAAACAGTCCTATGCAACTATCAGAACTCATAGAATCATCAATCATTCAAGAAAAATTGAAATTGAAAGTAGATCAACAAGTATAGCAAGATTGAAGGTGAATAATAACATGATTGGGCTCAAGTTATATAACCCACGTCAAGAACAACTTTAAAGCTCCAAGATCTAAAGCTTCACGTTCCCAAGGTTGAAGAGGAACTTATAAAAGGTCCAAGACTTGTTCGCAACTCCTCTATATGCAAAGAATCACCATAGATAAGAACTTGGTGAAGAAGAAAAGAAAGGAAGAATCACAACCCTAGATTCATGCTTCAACCAAGGTTGAAGATGACCATGGTTTCACCTTAAGCTTAAGTCTCGAGCTCCTCCTTGCTCCTCAAATAATATGCATGATATCTAAGAGAAATAGAGTTGTAGTATTAAAAAAATTTTACTAGTAGGTGAAAGGAGTGGTATATATAATTGAGGCTCATGAGAGATAGTATATAAGAGGTGTCATCACCTTTTACTACTAGGTGACACATGTCCATGCATGGGTTGACATGTGTCCATGCATGTACACATATTTATATTGACATGAAAAACTCATGGGGATAATGTAGAGATAAAATTTTGGCAATTAGTTATCTTGTTGAACAAGATATTTCAACCCAACATCACTTTATTCACAAACCGATACAACTTTTCCAAGGAAAGTTGTAAATTGATATCCATCACCTTCTTGAGGTGCTTAATTCATAATGGATTTTTCTAAGAGTTTCAAAAACGATATGGGACCTCCTCTATGACTTCTTGGCTGATAGGAACTCCCATATAAGCTCTACAACTCAATACAACTCAATTTAGGGTTTCAACTATACAACTCTTCTTGGTCTTTTCATCACCAACAATACCATTACTCAAATATGATTCGAACATGGTGCCTCTGTATTTATATCTCCTCTAGATGATGCTAAGAGAGAGTAGGTAAATCAAATCAATTTGATGTTTAGGGTTCATCCAAGAAGATAAACTACTCAAGAACCCACCATACAGGCACAAACCCTAGGCAAAGATAGTAACTTTCTATTTAGAACTATGTTTTAGAGAAAGATCTAGTACATGTAGGCTAGAAATAAGCAATAAACATGAAGAAAGTTACATAACTCACCCATGGGATAAATATTAACCTCTAAACAACAAGATAGCTCAAAGAAGGAGATAAGAAAATTGTATCTTGAGCACTCCACTCAACCAAGCTAGCTCCTTCTCCACGAATAAGCAAACGCTAGGTCAAGGAAGGAAGAAAGAGGTGTTCTTTAAGCTCCAACACAAGCTCCACAATGAAACACCATGACTACAACCAGGAACTAGAGAGAGGAATTAGGAAAGGAAAGAAAATATAGGAAAGGAGGGAGCTCTTACTTGATTAAGTCAAGAACAAGCTAAGGGAGATCCACAAGCTAAAAGAGAGCGTAGACCCAAACCCTAAGTGCACATGCAAGCAAGATCAACCAAGCTTCTTCTACCTTGGCTCCTTCTTATCCCCATCCAAGGGGGATGAGATACAACCAAAAAGGAAGAAGACAGAGAGAGATAGGTGTGTAAAGAACTCATTTGCATGCAAGGAGGGAGTAAAGCTATGGATGAGAGAGAAGAGAAGGTAGAAGTGTCTAGCTAAGCATGCCATGTTTCCAAGTTCAAAGACATCATGACCATGAAAACTAGTAGATTCATAAGATATGAGAGTTAGTAGTGTCATTGAATCTTGAATCTCAGGTCAGACATTGACCTCCAATAGCAGGGTGACCATTGAATCTTGAGAAAGGGTGAAAACCTTAGCACCACCATCAGTTCAACACTCTACTTGGTGAACCATCGATCCAAGGAGCTTCAAGAGAGAAAACCATCAACCCTAAAACTTCAAGGGACCACAATAGGATCTCAACACACCAAGTAAGACATCAGATCCCACCAAATCAAAAGAACCATCGAGTTCTAGAACTCAAGGTAGCCCATCTATGAGAGCAAACCCTAAGGTCAACCCTAGATAGATATCACCATAAAAACCAAGGTGTAACAAGGCTCCCCAAGGTACAACTAACTCAAGAAAGATGTGAAAACATGTGAGGCACAACGAGCATGTGAAAAATTGCAAGAAAACCAAATATATGGTTAAATTGCATAAAAGCCCAAAATAAGCTTATAAATGCTTAACTTGCCCAAATAGTGTCCAAACTGGGTTTGTTACATGATATCAAAGGACATCCTATGGTTTCATTAAGTTTTTAAGCATCCAATTATGATAAGAAAGCATGTTCAACCACAAAGCAAGGTTAGGGGTCTTACAACATGGGTCTCACCTCGTGGGTCACCACATCTTTTTAGGTGATCGTCAGCAGCACTTCCAGACCCATGATAGAGAGGAGGAGAATTTAGAGATCCATAGAGGAAGAAGTTTGGTGGGTTGTTTAGTGACTCCTAGAGTAATCCCTGTACTCTCAGGTTCGGGTAGGGAAGTTTTGTAGTTTATGAACATCAACTCGAGATTTTTGTAGTTTACTTGTGTTTTGTACATGTCGTAAATATGTGGACAACATATTTTGTATACAAGTTGTGTCTGAGACCACAAAATAGTTGTAAAAATACATGGTATGGTTGTATATGTATGCAATATGTTTGACCTTTGTGTAAATGTTCTATGACATGTTTAAAAGGTTTGTTTTGACTTTAATTTTGCAACTTGATGGTGATATGGTTGATTAGTGTTTGATCAATGTTTTGGTTTTGAGTAATCTCATTTAACATGGAAGGTTGCCACATTTTGTCCATGAAAAACTAATATTAATAAAAAATCTAATATTAACCTCTTTGAGGTTGAAAATACTGAGTTTGAGCATGGTGGGGGTGCCTAACACCTTCCTCATGCATAACTAGTATCTTAACCTTTTTCTTTTATTTGATCTTAGTGCCTTATCCACCCACTTTCTAGAGATTTGTGCACCCTTTATATGGTTTTCTTTATTTTCCTTCATAACTGTGGCGACGACTCTATTTTCTCAATCCTTTCAAATAAAAGTGACAATATCATGTGTTACTTGCCACAACCACACACCACCACCCCAATTGTGAAATGAGTTGAAGAAAAAGTTGTAAATCCACTAGAAATAGGCATTGAATTTTCTAAAGATCTTGATGAGGTTGATATTTTTTTTTATGGTTTTGGTCTGGTCTTCCCTCATTCATCACATGTTCATGTTTGAGTGTCTCTATTGATTATTGGTTCACTTCCTTCAATCCACAAGGGCATCTACTAGTCAACACCCCCATTGAATCACATGTATGGCCCAAGTTCATGGGAGGAAGTTGCATTCCTAAAATCAGAACCATACTTAATAATACCATTGACAATATACATATTCAAGGGATGTTAGACTATTGCATGCCCGCTCATAACCTTGTGTTAGGGAATTATGAGAATGGTAATGGATCGAAAATGATCAAATATATGCAAAAAGGGGGAACATTCTTTGAACATGCATTACTAGATTCCATAGTGGTCATTCTTGTTTTTCTCCTAATCTTAAATGTGACATATCATCTTTATGTGTTCCTCCTTCTGGTAGCTTTCAATCATCTTTTTTATTTTTGCAATCAATTGGATTTTGACCTTTTTTTCTTATTTTATTAGTTGTTTTTTTCTCTTTGTTTGATGAAAGGAAAAAACAAAAACTATATAGAAACTAAATTCTATAAGAACACTCTAAGTATGCACTCTAATATTTTGAGGGGCTTGATTTCTTTCCATGTCAATACTACTAGAAAATATCCCTGAACTAAATATGATTGCCTGGAATGCATGCTATTTTACATTATTTCCTTTCAATTTCAATATCCTAAAATTTTATATATGCTCTCACATTGAAATATTGTTGCCCTCACTTTGCACTTTACTCTCTCCCTGTAACGACCATCATCAAACCGACAAAAAAATTGTTACTAATTAATAGGAATAAACATAATCTGCAGATTAACAAAAATCACTAAAATTTAAAACCATTTTGCAAGGAGATCCTTGATCAGAAAACTTTTACTAAAAAATCCAAAACCCATACATATCTTGATTTACATTGTACAACATTGTTTCATCTCATCTTGAGGACAACATATAATAGTTGCTCAATCAAAATACATACTGGAGCAACATAAAACCTCGAGGTATACGAGCCAAAATCTCAGATTGTTCATGAAACCATTACGAACCAACTCCAAGGACCTGAGAGTACAGAGATGACACATATGACTTATATCTACAAGACACAATAGATAGTACACTCAACCTGAGTTGTCAATGCTATCTCAGCTGTTGTTCCTCCTTTGTAGAAAGATCTCCACTGCTTCGTGCTTGTCCACCTAAAAATGTGGATCCCACGGGGTGAGACAATTGTCCCAGCGAGAGATATAACTCTTTGCCGACCATATTATTATTGATGATAAACATTATAAAAACTGAGTAGGGGTTCTTTTATATTAACAGGCAGATTAATCATTGTATGAATAGAATAAGTTAATCTCCTATCTCAAGGAGAACACTACATCTACCCATGGTAGAGCCATAATTCATCTATCTGCTTTGCAAGGAATGTAAAGAAACATAAATAGCATCTATAAACTAAGATGCATAATTGAATTGTGCATCAAACAATGTTTTCCATATTCGATCCTTAAGCAGATATGCTACATGGCTAAACATATTTTACAATCACACTTATGCCCTAAGGAGATGAAGCATACCCCGTTCATCTCCAACTGACCACAAACTTCTCACAAGTCAGTACCATACAAGGTCATTGGAAGAGCCAGTTTCCATGACCTCCCTTGTCTCGATCAGTACGAGACCACTTAGGCTTAGCAGGACATCTTGTGTCAGCTACAATATAGTTGTGCCAGGGTACATAGGCATCCTTGGTTAGAGCTACAATGTCAACTGTGCTCTCTTAGGGGAACATCTACAACAACAGTCCCCAGTTATTGGGTTATGGTCACTTAGGAACCATACTCTGAGCCATGGTCACATAGGCACCATGCTCTGAGCCACATGTCAGTTCACTGTGCTCTATTGAGACATTCTTATGAAATTACTAAGTCATGGACACTTAGGCTCCATGCCCCCACATATTCAAAAGTATGCATTCTGGGTTATGTCGCGAGAAACCCATTTCACCATTCAGCAAGTTCTGACGCTGATGGATCTATGGTCAGGGCAACGTTTTATAGTTCCTAATGATGTATTACATGTATTACAACATTCTTTTAGCATCAAACAAGTTATCATTATTAATAACAACCAATGCTACAAAGAAAGTGTAATAGATCTATCATGTACTTTTCAAGTCTTTGAAACACATTCAGATACTTGGTACTTGGGATCTAAGTCCCTTATCACAATACTGGGGATGTACATCCCTTCATATCATTATCATCATGATTACTGGATCTGGGTATTCAAACCCCTATATCATCACATAGCATTGTTACCTCTGTAACACGTAACTATTACCTCTAGGTCCTCAGACTAAGATATTCATTTTACTTATTGTACAAGTATTTCACATAGTTCACATGGTTTGATTAAGTACCTTGTCACATGGCTCACAAGGCCCATTAAACATCTTGTCACCTCTCATTAGGCAACAACTATACACATGGCTCACAAGGCCCATTAAAAATCTTGTCACCTCTCACTAGGCAACAACTATACACATGGCTCACAATGTGGCATCCAACTCACAAAAACAAGATTTACTTAAGTGGAAGCGAATCATTTGCAGTGGATTACTAAAAATCACTAGAAATTAAAACTTTTTGCAAAGACATCCACACATAGGAAATATTTTCCATTAAGAACCATTGTATAACATTTACATTCTGGTTCAAACGTACATAACATGTACCATCTCTTCTCAGAGACTACAACATCATCTTCCCTATAAACATTATATATAGACATCATTCGAATCTCGAGGCTTCAAGCCAAAATCTCAAACGATTCATTAAAACACTAGCTATAAACTCTGAGGATCTGAGAGTACAAAGACGACACATAGGTCTTTCTAACTACATAACTTGACAGATAGTATCTCCACCTGAGATCTCACTGTTGTCCCTGATGTTATTGCTGCTGTCCTTTCCCTGCGAAAGAATTTCTGCTTCTTTGTCTGCGTCCACCTAAAAAGTTGGATCCCACGGGGGTGAGACAATTGTAAATTTCCCCAGTGGGAGATATAACTCTCCGCCAAAACATTGTCATAGCAGTTTATTAAAATATGATCAGAAGGATTTATATATATATAATCAACATCAGATATATCACTATATAAAAAGAGTGAAGTAATCTCCTTTTCGAAGGAGAACATTGCATCTACTCATGGTAGAATCGTAGTTCATCCATCTACTTGCAATAAATACAAGCAGATATGAATAACATCAATGAACTAAAGATGTATGAAAGAAATATAACATCAACCAATGAATTTCTATATTCAATCCTTAAGAAAACATGCTATATGGCTGATTTCATTTTACAAATACACTTATGCCCCGAGGAGATGAGGTATACCGCTCATACTCCAACCGAACACTGCGAAGTTAAAATCGGTACCATACATAGGTCAATGGAAGAGTCAGATTCCCATGACCTCTCACATCCTGGTCAGTGCGGGACCATAAGCAGGACTGTGTTAATTGCTCAAACTAGATTTCCAGGGTATATTGGAACTTCACTATAGAGTTACAACGTCAACTACACTCTCATCGGCCATCGAGAGATTTAATGTTTATCTCATCGACCCGACATAAAATATCATTGGGAGATTAATGATACATCTATCCCAACCATCGGGAGATTTGTGATACATCCATCCTGACACATAAAGGATTGAGAGGTTTAATGTTTATTACCTTCCCTCAATCTCTTCACCAGACGTAAGGATATTTTTCTCCCATTTACCCCCACATATTCAAAATATGCGTTCTGGGT
Organism: Alisma plantago-aquatica; assembly: GCA_963693085.1. NCBI lineage: Eukaryota > Viridiplantae > Streptophyta > Magnoliopsida > Alismatales > Alismataceae > Alisma > Alisma plantago-aquatica. The sequence goes on from OY856411.1 coordinate 801,142,138, forward strand.
TTTGCCGCGGAGCACCCGTTTCACCATCACCTTATTACTGACGATGATGGATCTATGGCAGGGCTCTACATGATATGATTTCACTTGATTAATTAAGTACATTTTCACATTCTTTTAGCATCAGCCAAGTTCTCAAGCATGACTTATTACAACAATGCTAATAAGTGACATGTACTATTTCCATCAAATACTTATTAGTCTTTAAAAGACCTTGGGAACTAAATCCCTCATTTCAATACTGGGAATTATCATCCCTTCACAATCTCATCACCATAATCATCATTGAGTACCATTACCATCTATTAGGTAACTATCACCTTCAGGTCATCTAACCAAGGCATTCATGATACTTGTTATACAAGCATCACACATGGCTCACAAGGCCACAAAATATCATGTCACCACTTTCTAGGCAACACCTTACTTGTATGACTCATAAGGTCCATGCACATTATGTTACTTTTACTAAGCAACATCAGCATTAAGGCACATAAGGCCAATCAACATTTATTATATAAATGTCACAACTCAACCTGGATAAGTTCATCATCTCATAAAACCTGCATGGTTATTAGACATGATAACAGTCATACAAATTATTCATCACATCCTATGATACAATAGTAACACCATTATTCCTTTATCAGGAATTAGGGTTTACTATCAAACAAGGATTTTCATTCCCTTTACCAAAAATTAGGGTTAGGGTTCCCCATTTCTCATTAATTAGAGTTTCATGAATATATTACCTGTCCAACCTTTAATTCACTATTCCATACCTCTGGGGCATTCAAATATATCATAAATAATTATTCAAGATCATAACTCTCATCATATAGCATTAATGATCATCAATTCAAGGTATGAGTTCATTTCTCATCCTCATCATGGTATGACTACATCATACTCATCAATTTAGCTTAACACCATTATCAAGGTACATTAATTAACACTTATCAAAGTGCATCAACTCATTACATTTTATTGTAATAGTTGCATAACCCACATCGTATGTTTCTTACCCAATTATATTGGATTTGAAGTGCATTAAGGTATATAAACCCTGAAGTGCTGAATGTGATAACTATCAAATCTTGATGTATCACTCTTCTCATCATTTCAGACTCTCTTGAGTTGACCAATTAATCTTGTATTAATGTATTTACCTCTTAATACATTCCATCATTAATCTCTCACCTTTAGCATGTAATGCATAGGCCACACTTTAGAATTTCCCAACTATCTTTAATGATATGGACTTGTCTAATGATAAAGACATTGTTTACAATTAGGTTTCTTATAATCAACCACTTGAAATGTTTCACCTTTATAAGGTCATTCCTTCTATCTCATCATTAGTGTTTCCTTATACCCTTACTTAAAATTAGGATTATGATTCATTGTCATATTGCTCAGGATTAGGGCTTTATGTATTATGACTCCACATTAGAGTCTCACATACCTTCACCCTTCTTAGGGCCTCTCATCACAACATAGTATTAGGGCTTCATGTGATATCAAATTTTAATCAGGGTTTCACATGGAATCACCCTCCACTAGGGTTTCACATGGAATCACCCTCAACTAGGATTTCACATGGAATCACCCTCCACTAGGGTTTCACATGGAATCACCCTCCATTAGGGTTTCACATATCATTACATGACATCACCCTAGATTTGAATCTCACATCACATCATCACATCAATGTTCCATATACATCATTTCTAACTTAGGGTTTCTCATGGAATTACCCTAGAATAGGATTTCACATGGAGTCATCCTTATTTAAGATTTTCCACTATAGTCACCCATAATTTGGGTCTACTAATCATCTCCATTAGGATTTCATTCAATTATCCATAATTAGAGATTCACTATTCATCCAAATTAGGGTTTTGTATCTCATTACCCTAAATTAGAGTTATACATATCATTACCCTGGATTAGGGTTACATCCTCACCCTTGATTAGGGTTTCATTTAGAATTGCCCTCAATTAGTGTTAGGATTCCATGACCTTGTCAATTAGGGTTTATGTTCATGATTAGGGTCTCATGATCTCTTTACTAAGGATCATACCCTTAATCACCACATGAATCATATTCATGTATGAATTCCATTCTTTCATCCTCTCAACTTGATTATGTCACATCAACCCTTCAATCAAGTGCATACAACTATGATTGACATAGTGTACCAAATTATTGTTCTTATAGTGATTAGGGTTTACCCCTTCAATAGTAGTAATCATTTAGGTACTTTTAGGTCTTTAACCTTTGTACCATCTTTGATTACCATCACTATCAATCATTGGATCATTGGAACATTCATTACATTCCATTACCAAGTGATTGAATCACCAACAACCTTCAAACAGTTTTAAGGTTTCATCACCAACGGTTTTTGAAACCGTTTGATCTCCAAACGGTTTTGAAACCGTTTGACCCCAAACGGTTTCAAGACCGTTTGGGACAAATCAGTCCCAAAACCGCAAGGGCTCTTTAGGTCATTCATCAATCCAATAAATTTCAATTGCACCATTGAATTGACTATTGATTTTGCAATTGAAGGGTTCATCAATCAACACTATTAGATCGTTATCCAACAATCAAGAATGAACCTCCAACCCTCCAAACGGTTTTGAAACCGTTTGACCTCCAAACGGTTTTGAAACCGTTTGACCCCAAATGGTTTCAAGACCATTTGGACTCAAACGGTCTCAAGACCGTTTGGGCCAAATCAGTCTCAAAACCACAAGGGTTCATGATGTCCTTTCATCAATTGGTTGATCATGATTAGTAACATTGAAACCTTCAATCAATTTAGTTATTGAGGTTAAAAAATTATCGACCTTTGGATCGTTAATCCTTCAAATCACCACCTTTGACCATACATGCAGTCTTGAGGTTCTTCACCTCTAAATGGTTTTGAAACCGTTTGCTCATCTCAACATCAAAATCCATGACATCCAATTAGGGTTTGGATCATTAGATTGATCATCAAATCAACAATTGATTGCATTTCAATTTGGTATCATTGGATCTTAACATACCCAACCAAACTCAACCCTAGACATCCAAACGGTCTTGGTTTACCTCCAAACAGTTTTGAAACCGTTTGGGTGATTCTCAAACAGTTTTGAAACCGTTTGGGTTAACCAACCCAAAAACGCAATACAATCAATTACAAAATCAGCACTTAACCTGATTAGGGTTTGCTACTTGGTTATTAACCATGCATTGATTTAATCAATTGGAACCTTTAGATTATCATTCAACATGTATTAGGGTTATGACCTCAAATGGTCAACCCTCTCAAATGGTCAACTCCCTCAAACGGTTTGGGTCTCAAATCACCAAACGGTTTTGAAACCGTTTGGTCTCCAAACGGTTTGGTGAAACCATTTGGACCAACAAGTTGGAAACTGTTTGCCTTGGATATTTGGAGAGGTGTGTGCTTATGATGATTTCATCATCATAAAGCTCTAAACCCATGAAACCTACTGTGATTTCCATGGTGATTGCATCAATCAACCAAATCAATTATTTTAAATGTAGAAAGGATCATTATTTGATAAGGAATTGGATGCAATAACAATAATAAGGGTTCAAGTTATAAAACCTGTCTCCAATTGAGCTCCAAAGCTCCAAGCTCACGGAAACAACGGTGGATGAAACTCCTTTCACCATCCCAAGGCTCGTCCTCAAGGTTTGAGTGAAAAGGAATGGTTAGAATGGAAGAGGGGATCGAAATAGGAAGAAATCATGCATTGATTTTTGATTTCCACTATGGATTCAAGGTGAACAAGGGTCAAGAAGATTACAAACATGTAGGGAGTCATCCTCCTGGTCCTCCAAAGCTCCTTGGTCGTTTTCCAAGCAAAGGGAAGAAGTGGAATCGGGAAAAGCCTTTCATTTGGCTTGTAAATAGTTTTTTTTAAATTCAATGAGAGAGAATATGCTTTATAAAAATTCATTTAATCCCAAAAATAGGGCCGCCTCTTCCCCCTCATATTCCTTGGATACGAGTCTATCTTGTTTGCCTCATATTCCTCTCAATTATCCATGTTTTAAAGAAAAGCAAATTAAGCACCTCAAATCATATTATACTAATATCCATATGTGAGTGGATATTTCGTTTTCTTATAAAATTGTGAGTGAGTTATCCACTCCCTTGGATATTTTCATGGTCCTTGCAAAGGTCAAGGACGTACACACACATATGAATCCAACCATTTTAATTTTGGTTAAAGGCCCTTTAATTAATACATTTATTTTTGCACTAAATTGAATTAGGGTTTCAATTAGGCATTAATCTTGATTATTTTAATATCAAGATTCTCTCTCCTCCAACTTAATTCAAATGAGGAGCCCCTATCATTTTATTTGCTCTACATGATTCCAAGAAACATTAGGGACCTTATTGAAGTGGTAATTTGCATACTGAACCCTAGGTTTTGGGTAAATTGCACATTACACCAAAACTAGGTTTTAATGCACATACATTGCTTTATCAGATCTTTCTTGGTACTCAGGCTTCCATAAGCCATACCTCAACATCACTTTCATTCTCATGATGCTTCAACACATGCAGAACATTTTATCATGTACAATTTGCACTTAAACCCCTCAACTTGGGTAATTTGCACTTTAGTCTAAAATAAGCAAACATTGCTTCAACATTATTCAAACAGGACTAGAATTGCAACATAAGTTCCTCTTGAGCCCTAATTACTTTTTACAAGATGAGATTAAGCATATAATCATCTTTATTAATCAAAACACCTAGGGTTAAAGTATAACCCAGGTCAGGGATGTTACACACAAGGCCATTAAATTTTATACTTATCATATAAGTATTTAACATGCCTCATAAGGCTTATGCAATAAGAGAATTACAACCTTACCATTATTAGGGTTAGGGTTTCCCTTTTATAGCCAAATAGGGTTTCAAGTTCATATTATCAGTCCAAACCCTAATCCATTGCTCCACACATTTAGGAGCACACATTTATATCATAAATATTCAATCATACTTATAAATTCTCATCATTTATCATTAAATGATTCCCAACACAAAGTATGAGTTTCTCTCTCATCTTCACTAGGATATTGATTACATCATACTTTTGGTTCAATCCTCCTCTTTAGGAATATTAGTCCATCATTAAAAATTCACATCATATTTTGATTAACACCACATTCAACATATGTTACTCAGTCAATTACTCAAGATTGGAGTGTCTCTATCATATTGGGTATCAAGATGTGTGTATTATCATATTATAGCTTAAAACACATTATGTACTTCATGTCATGTATCCATATCGGGCAGGTGGTATAACCAAATCACCATGTCATGTTTTAGGGTGTATCCCCTAATTAACATATCATGCACCCATATCGGATGGACTATCACTTAGATCTTATCATTTCAAATTAGCTTTGTATCAGATATGAGCTAGGTGCTTGACCCCATATCGGGTATAAGCTATGCGCTTGGTGCCATATCGTGCACAAGATGTGACCCATATCGGGCATAAAGCATATGCCTCATCATATATCCTTTGAGTCGTATACACAAGATACCATATCGGTTTGCCTTTAGGATTGTCATATCAGGTATCCATATCGGGCAACATATCAGGTTACATATCGGGTGACATATCGGGTGAAATATCGGATTACCATGTTAGGTAAACCCTTAGACTCATAACTCCTTAATTATTTCAAGGATCAACATTGTCATATAGTTACTTGAAAGGCTAGGTGTCTTATTATATTCTCATACCACAAACCATCACACAAAGGGTAGGGTGTATTAGGTTCAATCCCTCATCTAGGGTTTCCCACCAACTTGGGTAAATTACGACATATCATGCATGAAGTATAAGTTTAAGCTCATATCATTCACAAGGTAGGAGTAGGTACTTTCCCTATCCATCAAGGGGTATCATTCATATCATCCATGTGGTATCACTCACCACTTATATTGGCTTACCCATCACTTAGGAATTATCCAATTCTATATCATTTAGAGGGTTCACTATCTCATATTATGCAAGAGATGTATTTTTAGATTTGTATTGTGTATAAAGATAAATGGGTATCTCCCATATAGTGCAAAGGGCATGGCTCATATCATGTATGAGCTATCCATTATCCCCATATCGGGTTAACCCTATCTTGAGTTTCATATCGTGTTGAGGTGTTTCAACCATATCAGATTACACTTAGAATCCATGGCTTATATCATGCATAAGGGTTTACTTGTTTATTCATATCATGCACCAAATGTGTGATTCAAGGTATTGTGTACGAGGGGTATATTACATGATCATATCAAGCAAGGAATACGTGATTTAACTTACTCATATCGGGTACCCAACTAGGGTTTCATATTGTCTCACAAGTATAGACTTGTTCCTATATCGTGCAAGGAGTCTATACTTGACTTCTTATCATGCAAAGGTTTATGATTAACACCATATAGTATTCCAAGGTAGGAACTTCATTCCATATCGTGCAAGGAGATATAATCTCACAAGCATATCGTGCAACTAGTGCATGTATATTACCATATTGGGTAAGAGCTACTTGTTTGGGTTCTTAAACCCAATATCACTTTATTAAGTGATACCATCTTCTTCAAGCTATAGACCTTCATTCTATCTGTTCTAGTTCATGGCAACAGGTCTAAAAAACTACTAAAACTCATAAATTCATCAACTATTTTAGAAGATTTTTGGAATTAAAAGTAGTTCATTAAGTATAACAATTTAGGTGATGAATATAACATGATAGAGTTCAAGTTATATAACTCACCTTGTGAACATATTCAAAGCTCCAAGCTCCAAATATCTACGTCCAAAGATTGAATAAGAACTTCTACAATGTCTAGGGCTCATTCACAACTCCTCCATGGACAAGAGATCACCATAGTTAAGCACTTGGTGAAGAAGGAAAGAAAAGAATATCCATAACTCGATATCCTACTAGAACCAAGGTTGAAGGTGAGCAAAGCCTTACCTAAAGCTTGATGCTCGAGCTCTCTTAGCTCCTTGATCTGCTTTGCATGATACCTAAGGGTCTTTTCATGACATATCCAAGGGGAATGGTGATGCGGATCGTAAACTTTCATTAGTTGGTGAAAGGTGAAGTATATATACTTGATTTCATGAGATAAAGCATATATGAGGTGTCTTTCCCTCATGCTACTAGATGACACGTGGCCATGCATGGTTGACTTGTTGCCATGCATGCACACATGTATATCTTTCCATGTAAGAGTCTTGAGGATAATCTAGAGACAATATCTCGGCCCTTACTTATCTTGTTGGGCAAGTTATCTCATCTTTATCTCATTAAATAAGCAACCTGATACACTTTTTGTAAGGAACTTTGCAACTCGTCATGGGACACCTCCTTGAGGTTCTCTACTTGTCATGGCCTTTTCCAAGGTTCAAAAAAACTATAGGAGGCTCCTACTTTGGCTCCTTGGCCGATAGGGCTCCTTATATCAAGTCTACAACTCGATACAACACATATAAGGCTCTTGCCCTCAACTCATTCTTGGTCTTTCATTACCAAGAGTATCATCACTCAATGGTGATTCAAACATAGTGCCCCATTGTTTATCTTTCCTCGTAAATATACATAGATGGATTAGGGACACTCTAGAGGTGGTAATTTACATTTTAACCCCACATATTGGGTAAATTACAAATTGTACCAAAATTGGTGCACAAGGTACTAGCATTGTTTAAACAAGTTATAACTTGGGATTTAGGCTTTCCAAAAGCCCCCACTTAGCATCACTCTCTTCCTTAGGATACTAAAACACTTAGGACACATTCCACATGTGACATTTGCAATGTAAGTCCTCATCTTGGGTAAATTGCACTTTTCACTCAAACTTTCATATAATGCACAATTAGTTTGCAATTAAGCTCAAACTTTGAAAACAACTTCACAAGAAGCCTTAATTACTTTTCAAAAGGTTAGAAATAGTTAGTAAGTAACTTATTTAAGCAAAAATTCTAGGGTCAAGCCATAACCCAGGTCAGGGGTGTTACAATTATAAACCCCTAACAAAGATTTTGTCCCCAAAATCCCTGATGAAGGAAGACAATTGTCATTCATGCCTCATATCATCAAATCTCCACATAACATCTTGATGTCATGGAGATGCCATAGAACTTTGACGATTACAAAGTCCTTCCCCTTAGGGTTATGATTTGAATCTGTCATACAAGCCATATATTCAACTGCCTTTTCATTATTGACTTTACAGTATATATACTATGTCAGGTAACACCTTCTATATCAAAGAAGTGTTATTCATACTTTGAATGATTCAGGTGTCAAACCCCACTTAGTTTTAACATTTCTCTTTCATGGATAGATTTTGGTTACGTTTTGTCACCCACTTGGGACTTTACAAGTCTTATCATATATTTTCAATTCCATTCTAATATGTTTGACACAACACAAAACTTTCTTACGACTTGTACCAATTTTCTTATTAGTTGTACATTCCCTTGTCAAAAGGAGAGGCCACTTATTAAAGAAGAACTTATATCAGAGATATATCTAGATGTTATTAGTAATCTGCTTCAACAGATCTAGATGAGAACACATTAAGGAATTATCCTTAGCTTGATAAGTTTCTTCCCAAAATGATTCTGTAATTGTGTCTTCAAATTATACATCTTTGTCAAGGTTATGTTTATGCAGAGCATAAACCCCTAACATATGATTTTCCTACTAGAGTTATCTCAAGGTTGGCCCTTCTAGATAGCCAAACATTATTCATCTTATCAGGAGTCATATTCTCACTTCCCCATACCACCTGGCACATCTTGGATACCAAAATTTCTTATCTTGGGACATAATATGTTACACATATCTTTATCTTGGAACCAAATTCCAAGACAAACTGATACTTTTCTAAGTATCCATCAACATATCACCTCTAACTCATGCACATCAAGTGTCCTCAGACTCACTTGATTGCCATGTTCCTGAAAGGAAAGAACACAAAGAAACATATTCCTTTCATCACCCCATCATTACCCAGGGTTATTCATCAAAGAGGAGACCTCATCATCTCCTAGGATTATTACATGAACTTTCACTGTTCATGAGTCATTTACACTTGTTACATATCAGGTTCCTTGCCATCTACATAGGAATTATATGGATGATTACATATCATCATTCATTTCCTTATTATTGGCTAACATGTTCATGAACATTTCATGATTTTATCACATTCCCCATTTCCACATTATGGGAAAAGTTCTTTACTATTCACACAGACTTTATCAAACAGGGATAATTTCCCTTGTTCTCATTCTCATTTCATGAGGATTATACTCCTCACTTCCTCATACGCACAGACTGATATGAGATCATCTCTGATTCCACTTTATTGCACTTAGGATGTGAAACAAATGTCCATACCATATTTCCTGTTTCAGTATGCTCACTAGACTGTCGCAAAATGACTACTTGATCAGAGTAATCAGAAAGATAACAATCTAAGAGTTCCATACTCACCTTATCTTCAATAGTTGAATACCTGGCCAGGGTATACAAGTACTGAGATTTGGTAGTATTAACTTTGTTTACTATCATGTTCCTTACTTTTCATATCATCAAAAACATAGGACTTAGCATCCCTGGATTTTCTCCAAGCATCACTTCTATATCTCATCTTCTTTCACACCGATAAAAGAAATTGTAAAGCAGTTAAAATCTTACTCAACAAAATATAAGTCCTCATCTTCCTTATATCCTCATAGGACTTGTCAAAGGAAGCTCAATAGCAACTATTTTATTATATTTAACAAATAGAATCTTGAAACGACATAACTATTTCATCTGACTTGTCTCAATCTGTGAATTGTTTACTGCCTCAGGCTGATTCTTTTCATAGAATCTTTCCGTTGCCTGGTCCCAATGTAGTGCTTTATTGCTCGGTGGTGATGGATCTGCTCGGGACGTCTGTCTACGTCCTCGTATGCCATATCTAGACCATTGCCTTTGAGAGTCTTTTTGACTTTGCCTCGGAGGTTGGGTCATTTCCTCCTTCCTTTTTGGATAAAAGGATCTAATATGCCCAAACTATTTACATTTATAACACATCTTTTAAGCATTCCCAGTCTTATCGGCCTTATAACCGATGTAGAGGCCAAACCAAGAGTTCTTACTGGTGGAACATAAGGTCCTTTGCCCTTTCTGGGTAGCCACTGCCCTGGTGTACTAGACATTGGTTGCACAAGTAGTACTAAAAAGTTTCCCTTTTTGGAACTACTAGGCCTCTGTTCTCGAGTCTGGATAGGTCTTTTCTTAATTCCTACCTCATTATCCTCTTCTAGACAGTCTTTTATGATATGTCCAGGCTGCCTACACCTGTAGCAAACTCGGATTTTGGGTTGTAACCTATTTCTTTTGACATTTTCAACTGCCCCAACATAACTATGTTGATATGAGACTCTGTTAGAGCCTAGAACTTCATCATTAGGGGCTGGTAATCTGGGTTGTGTTGCTAATACGGAGTCCACTATATGCATCATTGTTGTCCTAAACTGCCCAACAATGGTATCAAAAGAAGGATTCCTTATCATAGTTGGATCATCTTAGGGATTCTCAGGCAGTCATTCTTCTCTCACCTAATCTCTTACACCTTCTCCTGGTGTAGCAACATTGCTTTTAGCATGTACTCCTTTTGTTCTCCAGACATCTTTAAGCTTCACTCTATCTTCTGCATAAGAAGAAGTCACTATAAGATATACCAGAAGACACTTAGAACAGACTCCACACCTTAGTCCTATGTCTCTGTAGACTCAGCGAACCTTAAACTCTGATACCAAAATTGTAACGACCATCATCAAACCGACAAACAAATCATTAATAATTAAATGGAATAAACATAATCAGCAGATTAACAAAAATCACTAAAATTTAAAACCATTTTGCAAGGAGATCCTTGATCAAAAAATTTTACTGAAAGATCCAAAACCCATACATATCTTGATTTACATTGTACAACATTGTTTCATCTCATCTTGAGGACAACATATAATAGTTTCTCAATCAAAATACATACTGGAGCAACATAAAACCTCGAGGCATACAAGCCAAAATCTCAGATTGTTCATGAAACCATTACGAACCAACTTTAAGGACCTAAGAGTACATAGATGGCAAATAGGACTTCTATCTACAAGACACGATAGACAGTACACTCAACCTGAGTTGTCACTGCTATCTCAGTTGTTGTTCCTCCTCTACAGAAAGTTCTCCACGGCTTCGTGCTTTTCCACCTAAAAATTGTGGATCCCACGGGGTGAGACAATTGTTCGAGCGAGAGATATAACTCTCCGCCGACAATATTAATATTGATGATAAACATTATAAAAACTGAGCAGGGATTCTTTTATATTAACAGGCAATATTAATCATTGTATGAACAGAATAAGATAACCTCCTTTCTCAAGGAGAACACTGCATCTACCCATGGTAGAGTCATAATTCATCTTTCTGCTTTGCAAGGAATGTAAAGAAACACAAATAACATCTATCTAATAAGATGTATAACAGAATTGTGCATCAAATAATGTTTTCCATATTCGATCCATAAGTAGATATGCTACACAACTGAACATATTTTACAATCACACCTATGCCCGGAGGAGATGAAGCATACCCCATTCATCTCCAACCGACCACAAACTTGTCACAAGTCAGTACCATACAAGGTCAATGGAAGAGCCGGTTGCATGACCTCCCTTGTCTCGGTCAGTACAAGACCATTTAGGCTTAGTAGGACATCTCATGTCAGTTGAAATATAGTTGTGCCAGGGTATGTAAGCATCCTCTCTTAGAGCTACAACGTCAACTGTGCTCTCTTTGGGGAACATCTACAACAACATTCCCTAGTTATTAAGTTATGGTCACTTAGGCACCATGCTCTGAGCCACGAGTTAGTTCATTGTGCTCTATTGAGACATTTTTATGAAATTACTGAGTCATGGACACTCAGGATCCATGCCCCCACATATTCGAAAATATGCATTCTAGGTTATGCCGCGGGAAACCTGTTTCACCATTCAGCAAGTTCTAACGCTGATGGATCTAAGGTCAGGGCAATGTTTTATAGTTCCTAATGATGTATTACATGTATCACAACATTCTTTTGGCATCAAACAAGTTATCATTATTAATCACAAAAAATGCTACAAAGAAAGTGTAATAGATCAATCATGCACTTTTCAAGTCTTTAAAACACATTCAGATACTTGTTACTTGGGATCTAAGTCCCTTATCACATTACTGGAGATCCTCATCCCTTCATATCATTATCATCATGAAAACTAGATCTGGGTATTCAAACCCCTAGATCATCACATAACATTGTTACCTCTGTAACACGTAACTATTACCTCTAGGTCCTCAGACTAAGGTATTAATTTTACTTGTTATACAAGTATTTCACATAGTTCACATGGTTTGATTAAGTATCTTGTCACCTCTAATTAGGCAACAACTACACACATGGCTCACAAGGCCCATTAAACATCTTGTCACCTCTCACTAGGCAACAACTATAGACATGGCTCACAAGGCCCATTAAACATCTTATCACCTCTCACTAGGCAATAACTATACACATGGCTCATAAGGCCCATAAAACATCTTGTCACCTCTCACTAGGCAACAACTATACACATGGCTCACAAGGCCCATTAAACATCTTGTCACATCTCACTAGGAAACAACTATACACATGGCTCACAAGGACATTAAACTATATACTTATCATATAAGTTTTTAACATGCCTCACAAGGCTTATGCAATAGGAGAAATACAACCTTCCCATTATTAGGGTTAGGGTTTCCCTTTCATAGCTTAATAGGGTTTCAAGTTCATATTATCAGTCCAAACCCTAATCCATTGCTCCACACATTTATGAGCATACATTGATATCATAAGTATTCAATCATACATATTTATTCTCATCATTTATCATTAAATGATTCTCAACACAAAGTATGAGTTTCTCTCTCACCTTCATTGGGATATTGATTACATCGTACTTTTAGTTCAATCCTCCTCTTGAGGAATATTAGTCCATCATTAACAATTCACATCATCTTTTGATTAACACCACATTCAACATATGTTACTCAGTCAATTACTCATGACTGGAGTGTCTCTATCATATTGGGTATTAAGATGTTTGTACTATCATATTATACTTTAAACCACATTCTTTACTTCATTTCATGTATCCATACCGAGCGTGTGGTATAACCACATCACCATGTCATGTTTTAGGGTGTATCCCCTAATTATCATATCATGTACCCATTTCAGATGGATTATCACTTAGATCTTATCATTTCAAATTAGCTTTCTATCGAGTATGAGCTAGGTGCTTGACCCCATATTGGGTATAAGCTATGTGATTGGTGCCATATCATGCACAAGATGTGCCCCATATCGAGCATAAAGCATATGCCTTATCATATATCCTTTGAGTGGTATACAAAAGATACCATATCGGTTTCCCTTTAGGATTGTCATATTAGGTATCCATATCGGGCAACATATCGGGTTACATATCGGGTGATAAATCAGGTTACCATGTTAGGTAAACCCTTAGACTCATAACTCCTTCATTCTTTCAAGGATCAACCTTGTCATATAGTTACTTGTCATGCTAGGAGTCTTATTATATTCTCATACCACAAACCATCACACAAAGGGTAGGGTGTATCATGTTTAATACCTCATCTAGGGTTTCTCACCAACTTGGGTAAATTATGACATATTGTGCATGAAGTATGAGTTGAACCTCAAATCATTCACAAGGTAGGAGTAGGTACTTTCCCTGTCCTTCAAGGGGTATCATTCATATCATCCATGTGGTATCACTCACCACTTATATTGGTTTACCCATCACTTAGGAATTATCCGATTCTATATCGTTTAGAGTGTTCACTATCTCTTATTGTGCAAGAGATGTAGTTTTAGATTTGTATTGTGTATAAGGATAAATGGGTATCTCCCATATCATGCAAAGGGCATGGCTCATATTGTGTATGAGTTATCCATTATCCCCATATCAGGTTAACCCTATCTTGAGTTTCATATCAGGTTGAGGTGTTTCAACCATATCGGATTACACTTAGAATCCATGCCTTATATTGTGCATAAGGGTTTACTTGATTATTCATATGATGCACCAAATGTGTGATTCAAGGTATTGTGTACTAGGGGTATATTACATGATCATATCAGGCAAGGAATACTTTCTTTAACTTACTCATATCGGGTACCCAACTAGGGTTTCATATTGTCTCACAAGTATATACTTGTTCCTATATCGTGAAAGGAGTCTATACTTGACTTCCTATCATGCAAATGTTTATGATTAAAACCATATTGTGTTCCAAGGTAGGAAATTAATTCCATATCGTGCAAGGAGATATAATCCCACAAGCATATCATGCAACTAGTGCATGTATATTACCATATCGGGTAAGAGCTACTTGTTTGGGTTCCTAAACTCGATATCACTTTATGAAGTGATACCATTTTCTTCAAGCTCTAGACCTTCGTTCTATCTATTTTAGTTCATGTCAACAGGTCTAAGAAACTACTAGAACTCATAAATTCATCAACTATTTAAGAATATTTTCAAAATTAAAAGTATTTCATTAATTATAGCAATTTAGGTGATGAATAATAACATGATAGTGCTCAAGTTATATAACCCACCTTGTGAACAGCTTCAAAGCTCCAAGATCCAAATCTCCACATCAAAAGGTTGAAGAAGAACTTGTCCAAGGTCTATGGATCTTTCAAAACTCCTCCATGGATAAGAGATCACCATAGTTAAGCACTTGGTGAAGAAGGAAAGAAAAGAATATCCATAACCCGATATCCTACTGCAACCAAGGTTGAAGATGACCAAAGCCTTACCTAAAGCTTGATGATCGAGCTATCTTAGCTCCTTGATCTTCTTTTCACGATACCTAAGGGTCTTTGCATGATATATACAAGGTTAATGGTTATGAGGATCGTAAACTTTCATTAGTTGGTGAAAGGTGAAGTATATATACTTGATTTCATGAGATAAAGCATATATGAGGTTTCTTTCCCTCATGCTACTAGATGAAACGTGTCCATGCATGGTTGACATGTGGCCATCCATGCACACATGTAAATCTTGCCATGCAAGAGTCTTGAGGATAACCTAGATACAATATCTCGACCCTTACTTATCTTGTTGGGCAAGTTATCTCGTCTTTATCTCATTAAATAAGCAACCTGATACACTTTTTGTAAGGAACTTTGCAACTCATCATGGGCCACCTCCTTGAGGTGCTCTACACATAATGGCCTTTTTCAATTCTCCAAAAACTGATAGGAGGCTCCTACTTTGGCTTCTTGGCCGATAGGGTTCCTTATATCAACTCTACAACTCGATACAACACATATAAGGCTCTTGCCTTCAACTCATTCTTCGTCTTTCATTACCAAGAGTATCATCACTCAATGGTGATTCAAAAATAGCGCCCCATTTTTTACCTTTCCTATAAAAGATACATATAGGGAGTAGGGACACTCTAGAGGTGGTAATTTACATTTTAACCCCACATATTGGGTAAATTACAAATTGTACCAAAATTGGTGCACAAGGTACTAACATTGTTTAGACAAGTTATAACTTGGGATTTAGGCTTTCCACAAGCCCCTACTTAACATCAATCTCTTCCTTATGATACTAAAACACTTAGGACACATTACACATGTGACATTTGCAATGTAACCCCTCATCTTGGGTAAATTTCACTTTTCACTCAAACTTTCATATAATGCACAATTAGTTTGCAATTAAGCTCAAACTTTGAAAACAACTTAGCAAGAAGATTTAATTACTTTTAAAAAGATTATAACCAGTTGGTAAGTAACTTATTTAAGAAAAACATCTAGGGTTAAGACATAACCCAGGTCAGGGGTGTTGCAATTATAAACCCCTAACAAGGATTTTGTCCCTAAAATCCCAGATGAAGGAAGACAATTATCATTCATGCCTCATGTCATCAAATCTCCACATAACATCTTGATTTCATGGAGATGCCATAGAACTTTGACCATTACAAAGTCATTCCTCTCAAGGTTATCATTTGAATCTGTCATACAAGACATATATTTAACTGCCTTTTCATTATTGACTTTATAGTATATATAGTGTGTCAGGTAACACCTTCTATATCAAAGAAGTGCTATTCATACTTTGAATGATTCATGTGTCAAACCCCACTTAGTTTTAACATTTGTCTTTCATGGAGATATTATGGTTATGTTTTGTCACCCACTTGGGACTTTACAATTCTTATCATATATTTTCAGTGCCATTCTAATCCGTTTGACACAACACAAAACTTTTTCACGACTTGTACTGATTTTCTTATTAGTTTTACATTCCCTTGTCATAAGGAGAGGCCACTTATTAAAGAAGAACTTATCTCAGAGATATATCTAGATGTTATGTGTAATCTACTTCAATAAATCTAGATAAGAACACATTAAGGAATTATCCTTAGCTTGATAAGTTTCTTCCCAAAACGATTCTGTAATTGTTTCTTCAAATTATACATCTTTATCAAGGTTATGTTTATGAAGAGCATAAACCCCTAACATATGATTTTCCAACTAGAGTTATCTCAAGGTTGTCTCTTCTAGATAACCAAACATTATTCATCTTATCAGGAGTCATATTCTCACTTCCCATACCACCTGGCACATCTTAGATACCAAAATTTCTTATCTTAGGACATAATATGTTACACATATCTTTATCTTGGAACCAAAGTCCAAGACAAACTGATACTTTTCTAAGTATCCATCAATAGATCACCTCTAAAACATGCACATCAAGTGTCCTTAGACTCACTTGATTTTAATGTTCCTGAAAGGAAAGAACACAAAGAAACATATTCCTTTCATCACCACATCATTACCGGAGGTTATTCATCAAAGAGGAGACCTCATCATCTCCTAGGATTATTACATGAACTTTCACTGTTCATGAGTCATTTACACTTGTTGCATCTCAGGTTCCTTTCCATCTGCATAGGAATTATATGGATGATTACATATCATCATTCATTTCCTTATTATTGGCTAACATGTTCATGAACATTTCATGGTTTATCACATTCCCCATTTCCACATTATGGGAAAAGTTCTTTACTATTCACACATACTTTATCAAACAGGGATCATTTCCCTTGTTCTCATTCTCATTTCATGAGGATTATACTCCTTACTTCCTCATACACACAGACTGATATGAGATCATCTCAAATTCCATTTTATTGCACTTAGGATGTGATACAAATGTCCATACCATATTTCCAATTTCATTATGCTCACTAGATTGTCTCAGAATGACTACTTGATCAGAGTAATCAGAAAGATCACAATATAAGAGTTCCATACTCACCTTATCTTCAATAGTTGAATACATGGCTAGGGTATACAAGTATTGAGATTTGGTAGTATGCACTTTGTTTACTATCATGTTCCTTACTTTTCATATCATAAAAAACGTAGGACTTAGCATCCCTGGATTTTCTCCTGGCATCACTTCTATATCTCATCTTCTTTCACACAGATAAAAGAAATTGTAAAGCAGTTAAAAGCTTATTGAGAAAAATATAAGTCCTCGTCTTCCTTATGTCCTCATCAGGCTTGTCAAAGGAAGCTCAATAGCAACTATTTTCTTATATTTAACAAATAGAATCTTGAAACGATATATCAGAATGATACTATTTCATCTGACATGTCTCAATTTGTGAATTGTCTACTGCCTCAGGCTGATTCTTTTCATAGAATCTTGTCGTTTCCTGATCCCAACATCGTGCTTTATTGATCGGTGCTGATGGACCTACTTGGGACGTCTGTCTACGTCCTCATATGGCACATCTAGACCTTTGCCTTTGAGAGTCTTGTTGACTCTACCTCAGTGATTGGGTCATTTCCTCCTTCCTTTTTGGATAAAAGGATCTAATATGGCCAAACTATTTACACTCATAACACATCTTATAAGCATTCCCCGGTCTAATCGGCATTATAACCGATGTAGAGGCCTAACCAAGATTCTAACTGGTAGAACATTAGGTCCTTTACCCTTTCTAAGTAGCCACTGCCCTGGTGCACTAGAGATTGGTTGCACTGGTGGTACCAACAACTTTCCTTTTTGGAACTACGAGGCCTCTGTTCTCGAGTCTGGATAGGTCTTTTCTTAATTCCTACCTCATTAACCTCCTCTGGACAGTCTTTTATGATATTTCCAGGCTGCCTCCTATAGAAAACTCTGATTTTGGGTTGTAACCTATTTCTTTTGACATTTTCAACTACCCCAACATAACTATGTTGATCTAAAACTCTGTCAGAGCCCATAACTTCATTATTAAGGGCTGGTAATTTGGGTTGTATTGCTAATACACAGTCCACTATACGCATCACTATTGTCCTAAACAGCCCAACAATGGTATCAAAAGAAGGATTCCTTATCATAGCTAGATCATCTTGGGGATTCTCAGGCAGTCGTTCTTCTCTCACCTACTCCCTTGCACCTTCTCTTGGTGCAGCAACATTGCTTTTAGCAATGTACTCCTTGTATTCTCCAGACATCTTTAAGGTTCACTCTATCTTCTGCATAAGCAGAAGTCACTAAAAGATATACCGGAGGACACTTAGAACAGACTCTACACCTTAGTCCTATGTCTCTGTAGACTCAGCGAACCTAAAGCTCTGATACCAAAATTGTAACGACCGTTATCAAACCAAAAAACAAATTGTTACTAATAAAGAGGAATAAACATAATCAGTGGATTAACAAAAATCACTAAAATTTAAAACCATTTTGCAAAGAGATCCTTGATCAAAAAACTTTTACTGAAAGATCCAAAACCCATACATATCTTGATATACATTGTACAACATTGTTTCATCTCATCTTGAGGACAACATATAATAGTTGTTCAATCAAAATACATACTGGAGCAACATAAAATCTTGAGGCATACAAGCCAAAATCTCATATTGTTCATGAAACCATTACGAACCAACTCCAAGGACCTGAGAGTACAGAGACGACAAATAGGACTTCTGTCTACAAGACATGACAGACAGTACACTCAGCCTGAGCTATCACTACTGTCTTAGCTGTTGTTCCTCCTTAGCAGAAAAATCTCCACCGCTTCGTGCTTGTCCACCTAAAAATTGTGGATCTCACGGGGTGAGATAATTGTCCCAGTGAGAGATATAACTCTCCGCTGACCATATTATTATTGATGATAAACATTATAAAAACTGAGCAGGGGTTCTTTTATATTAATAGGCATGATTAATCATTGTATGAACAGAATAAGATAATCTCCTTTCTCAAGGAGAACACTGCATCTACCCATGATAGAGTCATAATTCATCTATCTGCTTTGCAAGAAATGTAAAAAAACATAAATAACATCTATCGACTAAGATGTATAACAGAATTGCGCATCAAACAATGTTTTTCGTATTCGATCCTTAAGCAGATATGCTATACGGCTGAACATATTTTACAATCACACTTATGCCCTGAGGAGATGAAGCATACCCCGTTCATCTCCAACCGACCACAAACTTCTCACAAGTCAGTACCATACAAGGTTAATGGAAGAGCCAGTTGCTATGACCTCCCTTGTCTCGGTCAGTAAGAGACCACTTAGGCTTAGTAGGACATCTCATGTCAGTTGCAATATAGCTGTGTCAGGGTACGTATGCATCCTCTCTTAGAGCTACAGTGTCAACTATGCTCTCTTATGGGAACTTCTACAACAATAGTCCCCAGTTATTGAGTTATGGTCACTTAGGCACCATACTCTGAGCTATGGTCACATAGGCACGAGTCAGTTCACCATGCTCTATTGAGACATTCTCATGAAATTACTGAGTCATGGACACTTAGGCTCCATGCCCCCACATATTTAAAAATATGCATTCTTGGTTATGTCGCAGGAAACCCGTTTCACCATTCAGCAAGATCTGACACTGATGGATCTATGGTCAAGGCAATGTTTTATAGTTCCTAATGATGTATTAGATGTATCGCAACATTCTTTTAGCATCAAACAAGTTATCATTATTAATCACAACAAATGCTACAAAGAAAGTGTAATAGATATATCATGCACATTTCAAGTCTTTAAAACACATTTAGATACTTAGTACTTGGGATCTCAATCCCTTATCACATTACTAGGGATCCTCATCCCTTCATATCATTATCATCATGATTACTGGATCTGGGTATTCAAACCCCTAGATCATCACATAGCATTGTTACCTCTGTAACAGGTAACTATTACCTCTAGGTCCTCATACCATGGTATTCATTTTACTTGTTGTACACGTATTTCACGTAGTTTACATGGTTTGATTAAGTATCTTGTCACCTCTCATTAGGCAACAACTACACACATGGTTCACAAGGCACATTAAACATCTTGTGACCTCTCACTAGGCAACAACTATAGACATGGCTCACAAGGTCCATTAAACATCTTGTCACCTCTCACTAGGAAACAACTATACACATGGCTCACAAGGCCCATTAAACATCTTGTCACATTTCACTAGGCAACAACTATACACATGGCTCACAAGGCCAGTAAAATTTATACTTATCATATAATTAAGTATTTAACATGCCTCACAAGGCTTATGTAATAAGAGAAATACAACCTTCCCATTATTAGGGTTGGGGTTTCCCTTTTATAGCTGAATAGGGTTTCATGTTCATATTATCAGTCCAAACCCTAATCCATTTCTTCACACATTTAGGAGCATACATTGATATGATAAGTATTCAATCATTCTTATTTATTCTCATCATTTATCAATAAATGATTCTCAACACAAAGTATGAGTTTCTCGCTCATCTTCACTAGGATATTGATTACATCATACTTTTGGTTCAATCCTCCTCTTGAGGAATATTAGTCCATCATTAACAATTCAAATCATCTTTTGATTAACACCACATTCAACCTATGTTACACAGTCAATTACTCATGACTGGAGTGTCTCTATCATATTGGGTATCAAGATGTGTGTATTATCATATTATACTTTAAACCACATTCTTTACTTCATGTCATGTATCCATATCGGGCGTGTGGTATAACCACATCACTGTGTCATGTTTTAGGGTGCATCCCCTAATTAACATATCATGTACCCATATCAGATGGACTATCACTTCGATCTTATCATTTCAAATTAGCTTTGTATCAAGTATGAGCTAGGTGCTTGACCCCATATAGGGTATAAGCTATGTGCTTGGTGACTTATCGTGCACAAGATGTGCCCCATTTCAGGCAAAAAGCATATGCCTTATCATATATCCTTTGAGTGGTATATACAAGATACCACATTGGTTTCCCTTTAGGATTATCATATCAAGTATCCATATCAGGCAACATATCGGGTGACAAATCAGATTACCATGTTAGGTAAACCCTTAGACTCATAACTCCTTCATTCTTTCAAGGATGAACCTTGCCATATAGTTACTTGACAAGCTAGGAGTCTTATTATATTCTCATACCACAAACCATCACACAAAGGGTAGGGTGTATCGGGTTTAATCCCTCATCTAGGGTTTCTCACCAACTTGGATAAATTATGACTTATCATGCATGAAGTACGAGTTGAACCTCATATCATTCACAAGGTAGGAGTAGATACTTTCCCTACCCTTCAAGGGGTATCATTCATATCATCTTTGTGGTATCACTCACCACTTATATTGGTTTACCCATCACTTAGGAATTATCCAATTCTATATCGTTTAGAGTGTTCACTGTCTCTTATTGTGCAAGAGATGTAGTTTTAGCTTTGTATTTTGTATAAGGATAAATGGGTATCTCCCATATCATGCAAAGGGCATGGCTCATATCGTGTATGAGATATCCATTATCCCTATATTGGGTTAACCCTATCTTGAGTTTCATATCGGGTTGAGGTGTTTCAACCATATCGAATTACACTTAGAATCCATGCCTTATATCGTGCATAAGGGTTTACTTGTTTATTCATATCATGCACCAAATGTGTGATTCAAGGTATTGTGTACCAGGGGTATATTACATGATCATATTGGGCAAGGAATACTTGCTTTAACTTACTCATATCGGGTACCCAACTAGGGTTTCATATTGTCTCACAAGTATAGACTTGTTCCTGTATCGTGCAAGGAGTCTATACTTGACTTCCTATCATGAAAAGGTTTATGATTAACACCATATCATGTTCCAAGGTAGGAACTTCATTCCATATCATGCAAGGAGATAAAATCTCACAAGCATATCGTGCAACTAGTGCATGTATATTACCATATCGGGTAAGAGCTACTTGTTTGGGTTCTTAAACCCGATATCACTTTATGAAGTGACACCATCTTCTTCAAGCTCTAGACCTTCATTCTATCTATTCTGGTTCATGGAAACAGGTCTAAGCAACTACTAGAACTCATAAATTCATCAAATATTTTAGAATTAAAAGTAGTTCATTAAGTATAGAAATTTAGGTGATGAATAATAACATGATAGAGTTCAAGTTATATAACCCGCCTTGTGAACAGCTTCAAAGCTCCAAGCTCCAAAGCTCCACGTCCAAAGGATGAAGAACTTCTCCAAGGTCCAGGGCTCGTTCACAACTCCTCCATGGACAATAGATCACCATAGTTAAGCACTTGGTGAAGAAGGAAAGAAAAGAATATCCATAACTTGATATCCTACTGCAACCAAGGTTGAAGGTGGCCAAAGACTTACCTAAAGCTTGATGCTCGAGCTCTCTTAGCTCCTTGATCTGCTTTGCACGATACCTAAGGGTATTTTCATGATTTCTCCAAGGGGAATGGTTATGAGGATCATAAACTTTCATAGTTGGTGAAAGGTGAAGTATATATACTTGATTTCATGAGATAAAGCATATATGAGGTGTCTTTCCCTCATGCTACTAGATGACACGTGGCCATGCATGGTTGACATGTGTCCATGCATGCACACATGTATATATTTCCATGAAAGAGTTTTGAGGATAACCTAGTGACAATGTATCGGCCCTTACTTATCTTGTTGGGCAAGTTATCTCATCTTTATCTCATTAAATAAGCAACCCGATACACTTTTTGTATGGAACTTTGCAACTCATAATGAGCCACCTCCTTGAGGTGCTCTGCCAATCACGGCCTTTTCCAAGGCTCAACAAACTTATAGGAGGCTCCTACTTTGACTCCTTGGCTGGTAGGGCTCCTTATATCAAGTCTACAACTCGATACAACACATATAAGGCTCTTGCCTTCAACTCATTCTTGGTCTTTCATTACCAAGAGTATCATCACTCAATGGTGATTCAAACATAGTGACCCATTCTTTATATTTCCTCTTCAAGATACATAGAGGGATTAGGGACACTCTATAGGTGGTAATTTACATTTTAACCCCACATATTGGGTAAATTACAAATTGTACCAAAATTGGTGCACAAGGTACTAGCATTGTTTAAACAAGTTATAACTTGGGATTTAGGCTTTCCACAAGCCCCCACTTAGCATCACTCTCTTCCTTAGGATACTAAAACACTTAGGACACATTCCACATGTGACATTTGCAATGTAAGCCCTCATCTTGGGTAAATTGCACTTTTCACTCAAACTTTCATATAATGTACAATTAGTTTGCAATTAAGCTCAAACTTTGAAAACAACTTCACAAGAAGCCTTAATTACTTTTAAAAAGATTAGAAACATCTATTAAGTAACTTATTTAAGCAAAACTTCGAGGATTATTCCATAACCCAGGTCAGGGGTGTTACAATTATAAACCCCTAACAAGGATTTCGTCCCCAAAATCCTAGATGAAGGAAGACAATTGTCATTCATGCATGATGTTATCAAATCTCCACATAACATATTGATGTCATGGAGATGCCATAGAACTTTGACCATTACAAAGTCCTCCCACTCATGGTTATCATTTGAATATATCATACAAGACATATATTCAATTGCCTTTTCATTATTGACTTTACAGTATATATAATGTGTCAGGTAACACCTTCTATATCAAAGAAGTGTTATTCATACTTTAAATGATTCAGGTGTCAAACCCCACTTAGTTTTAAAATTTCTCTTTCATGGAGAGATTATGGTTATGTTTTGTCACCCACTTGGGACTTTACAAGTCTTATCATATATTTTCAGTGCCATTCTAATCCGTTTGACACAACACAAAACTTTCTTACGACTTGTACCAATTTTCTTATTAGTTGTACATTCCCTTGTCATAAGGAGAGGCCACTTATTAAAGAAGAAATTATCTCAGAGATATCTCTAGATGTTATGAGTAATCTGATTCAATAGATCTAGATAAGAACACATTAAGGAATTATCCTTAGCTTGGTAAGTTTCTTCCCAAAACGATTATGTAATTGTTTCTTCAAATTATACATCTTTATCAGGGTTATGTTTATGCATAGCATATACCCCTAATATATGATTTTCCTACTAGAGTTATCTCAAGGTTGACCCTTCTAGATAACCAAACATTATTCATCTGATCAGGAGTCATATTCTCACTTCCCCATACCACCTGGCACATCTTGGATACCAAAATTTCTTATCTTGGGACATAATATGTTACACATATCTTTATCTTGGAACCAAAGTCCAAGACAAACTAATACTTTTCTAACTATCCATCAACAGATCACCTCTAACTCATACACATCAAGTGTCCTCATACTGACTTGATTGCCATGTTCCTGAAAGGAAAGAACACAAAGAAACATATTCCTTTCATCATCCCATCATTATCTAGGGTTATTCATCAAAGAGGAGACCTCATCATCTCCTAGGATTATTACATGAACTTTCATTGTTCATGAGTCATTTACACTTGTTGCATCTCAGGTTCCTTGTCATCTGCATAGGAATTATATGGACAGTTACATATCATCATTCATTTCCTTATTATTGGCTAACATGTTCATGAACATTTCATGGTTTTATCACATTCCCCATTTCCACATTATGGGAAAAGTTCTTTACTATTCATATAGACTTTATCAAACAGGGATCATTTCCCTTGTTCTCATTTTCATTTCATGAGGATTATACTCCTTACTTCCTCATACACACAGACTGATCTGAGATCATCTCAGATTCCACTTTATTGCACTTAGGATGTGATAAAAATGTCCATACCATATTTCTTGTTTCATTATGCTCACTAGATTTTCTCAGAATGACTACTTGATCAGAGTAATCAGAAGGATAACAATCTAAGAGTTCCATACTCACCTTATCTTCAATAGATGAATACTTGGCCTGGGTATACAAGTACCGATATTAGGTAGTATGCACTTTGTTTACTATCATGTTCCTTACTTTTCATATCATCAAAAACATAGGAATTATCATCCCTAGATTTTCTCCAGGCATCATTTCTATATCTCATCTTCTTTCACACAGATAAAATAAATTGTAAAGCAGTTAAAAGCTTACTGAGGAAAATATAAGTCCTCATCTTCCTTGTGTCCTCATAGGAATTGTCAAAGCAAGCTCAGTAGCAACTATTTTCTTATATTTAACAAATAGAATCTTGAAATGACATATCTTAATGATACTATTTCATCTGACCTGTCTCAATTTGTGAATCGTTTACTGCCTCATGCTAATTCTTTTCATAGAATATTGTCATTGTCTGATCCCAACATCGTGCTTTATTGCTTGATGATGATGGACCTGCTCAGGACGTCTGTCTACGTCCTCGTATGCCACAACAAGACCATTGCCTTTGAGAGTCTTGTTGACTCTGCCTCAGTGGTTTGGTCATTTCGTCCTTCCTTTTTGGACAAGAGGATCTAATATGCCCAAACTGTTTACACTTATAACACATCTTATAAGCATTCCTCGGCCTTATCGGCCTTATAAACGAATTAAAGGCCAAACCAAGAGTTCTAACTGGTGGAACATCAGGTCCTTTACCCTTTCTGGGTAGCCACTGCCTTGGTGCACTAGACATTGGTTGCACTGATGGTACCAAAAACTTTCCCTTTTTGGAACTACTAGGCCTCTGTTCTCTTGTCTGGATAGGTCTTTTCTTAATTCCTACCTCATTATCCTCTACTAGACAGTCTTTTATGATATGTCCAAGATTCCTACACCTGTAGCAAACCCTGATTTTGGGTTGTAACCTATTTCTTTTAACATTTTCAACTGCCCCAACATAACTATGTTGATCTGAAACTCTGTTAGAGCCCAAAACTTCATCATTAGGGGCTGGTAATCTGGGTTGTGTTGCTAATACACAGTTCACTATACACATCACTGTTGTCCTAAACTTCCCAGCAATGGTATCAAAAGAAGGATTCCTTATCATAGCTGGATCATCTTGGGGATTCTCAGGCAGTCGTTCTTCTCTCGCCTGCTCCCTTGCACCTTCTCCTGGTGCAGCAACATTGCTTTCAACAATGTACTCCTTGTGTTCTCCAGACATCTTTAAGCTTCACTCTATCTTATGCATAAGAAGAAGTCTCTATAAGATATACCAGAGGACACTTAGAATAGACTTCATACCTTTGTCCTATGTCTCTGTAGACTCAGTGAACCTTAAGCTCTGATACCAAAATTGTAACAAGCATCATCAAACCGAAAAACAAATCATTACTAATTAAGCAGAATAAACATAATCAGTGGATTAACTAAAATCACTAAAATTTAAAACCAATTTGCAATGACATCCCTTATCAGAAAACTTTTCCTGAAAGATCCAAAACCCATACATATCTTGATTTACATTGTACAACATTGTTTCATCTTATCTTGAGGACAACATATAATAGTTTCTCAATCAAAATACATACTAGAGCAATATAAAACCTCTAGGCATACAAGAAAAAATCTTAGATTATTCATGAAACCATTATGAACCAACTCCAAGGACCTAAGAGTACAGAGACGACACATAGGACTTCTATCTACATGACATGATAGACAGTACACTCAACCTGAGCTGTCATTACTGTCACAGCTGTTGTTCCTCCTCTGTAGAAAGATATCCACCGCTTTGTGCTTGTCCACCTAAAATTGTGGATCCCATCGAGTGAGACAATTATCCCAATGAGAGATATAACTCTCCACTGACCATATTATTATTGATGATAAACATTATAAAAACTAAGCAAGAGTTCTTTTATATTAACATGCAAGATTAATCATTGTATGAACAGAATAAGATAATCTCCTTTCTCAAGGAGAACACTACATCTACCCATGGTAGAGTCATAATTCATCTATCTGCTTTGCAAGGAATGTAAAGAAACATAAATAACATCTATCAACTAAGATGTATAATAGAATTGCACATCAAACACTATTTTCCGTATTCGATCCTTAAGCAGTTATGCTACGCGACAGAACATATTTTACAATGACACTTATGCCCTGAGGAGATGAAGCATACCCAGTTCATCTCCAACTGACCATAAACTTCTCACAAGTCGGTACCATACAGGGTCAATGGAAAAATTGGTTGCCATGACCTCCCTTGTTTCGGTCAGTACGAGACCACTTAGGCTTAGTAGGACATCTCGTGTCAGCTGTAATGTTACAACCCCAACTTTTGGGTTCATTTGGTGAGAAATGTGATTTCTCATATTAAATATATTTGAACAAATAAAGATATAATTTGTTTTGAATAAATGGATTTTGTTTACAATAGCCTTGATGATTGTTTTGTGGGTTTTATTGGCTATTGGGCCCAATAACAAGGAAAAGACATAAGGAAGTCCATTATTAATAAGAAATGAAGAAAAGAAAAATGTAGAAACCTATAGAAGAAAAAAGTATGTAATCCAAAGGTGGATTTCGTACCTCTTGGGTTCCTTGGGGTCCGAGGAGTCCAAATTTGTAAAGATAATGCAAAAAGAAAAGAAAAGATCAATTAAATACTTCTCTATTAAGAAAGAAATTGAAAACAATGATAAAATGTGGAAAATAAGTGGAAAGAGGCATAATTGAGTTATGCTTGGTGTATTTTCGTATCCATGAGGTTTCTAATATTAAAAGGAATGACAATGAGGAAAATAAAAAGAAATATAATGAGAAATCCTCAAAAAGAGATATTTTAATAAGAAATATACAAGATAATGAGGAAATAATAGAAATAGATGCATCTAGAAGGATAATAAGTGTCCACTAAAAAGGATTTCGAAATATTAGAGTTTCTTGGGGTCCAAGGATCCCCAATGAAGAAAAATAAAGAGAAAATACCAATAATGCAAAATAATAGGATAATGTGATACATTATTAAGAAATTTTGTGGTTTTGTTAAAGAGGTGGTATTTACTACTAAAGGAAAACCTAATTTTGTGTCAATGATTAAAAGGGCACGTACTAAGTGAATAAAAGAAGTGATTTTCGAAATTCTAATATCCAAGGAATAAAGATTATCAAAAAGGTAATTAGGAGAGAGAGGAACTTGCTTCTAAATGAAGGAATCAGTTTCCAAGTAGGAAAGAACCTTATTTCTTTGTGAGCAAGCATCGTAGGGCGTTGTTACCCTCACCTATAAAGGAGGTATGACCTTGGGTCAAGTCCAGAAGATCGCACACATATTTCTCTCCTCTTCTTCCTCATTTTTGTCCTTAAACCCTAACCATGAGTAACAGCATGAGCACGAAGCTAGATGGAGCCAATAAAAGGTCACGATGGAGGCTTGATGTGCCATGGTGCCAGGGAGCAACTTGGCCATCATGGTCGTACCCTAGAGCATGCACAATAGCATCAGTCAAGCTGCAGTGACAACTGCAAGATCTTGTCTTGGAAAGTGAGAATGAGCCACGCTGGCTGCAACCAGGAGGTGCTCCATGTGCACAATGGGGTTGTTGGCGTCGAGTTCCGTGGCCCAGGGATGGAGAGACAGCCCACACAAGGCTGCTGATGGCGACCGCTAGGGCTGGCTGGAGGTGGAAGACGACCCATGGCTCATTGGAAATTTTTTCCCTCCGCGGGCTGAAGTGTCGACCAACTTAAAGGAGGGTAGAACAGTCTTTTCAAAATGTTTCCAAACCCGCCAACGTTACATGGAAACGACTACATGGCATTCATGGATTGGTCCAAAAAGGTAACTTTTGAAAAATTCATAACCAATTAACAGTGGCTCATATGGATGTGCATTATATATGAATTTTGATCAGGAGAACTCAAGGAATGCAATAAAAATGTATTTGAAGCCTAATTCTGATTACAATCAGAAAAGTAGTGTAATTTATCAACTATAATGAATTAAAGATTAAGGAATCCTATTTAGAGATGATTAAAACATCTAGTAGGGTTTAATGGATGATTATAGTTGATAGTAACCTATTAATTGTAAAAAGGTATATTGAAAACAAAAAGGATGGTTCACAAAAAAAAGGATGAACTTTGCACGTAATTGGTTTAATTTAGAGTTTCTTCTGCAAAAATATGCTTTAATGGGCCTTGAAACCCTAATATTAGTAAATGTGACTCATAATGGTTTTAATTATCCAAAATCATGAATAAAGTTGAGATATGATAATCCCAAGCTATTTCAAGTATAAGAGTTGCTAATTGTGGATAAATACCCTTAATGTTATAATTAGGGTTTTCTAATGGATAAAGGTAGAATTAATGACAAATAGAGTTCATATGTGAATTAGACCATAATGAACTATGAATTGATGATAAATGAGCATAATGATCTTGTCATGGATTAAAAGGATAAAAATGGTAGCTTTAATGTAAAAGAGGCTTAATTGACTTGATTGATGTTTAATTGTGCCTTTAATATGAAAATAAGGTTATATGTTGTCAAAGGATAACCTTAATATCTTTTGTGAAGAATAGATGAGATAATTAGGGTTTGTGAGTAATTGTATAAAATTAGGGTTTAAAATAGTATGAGACAAAGGGAACCCTAATTGCAATGGAAACCCTAAAAGTGGACTAGAAACCCTAGGAAGCGAGCTAGGTTTAATAGATCTTGATGACCTGAGTTATAAAAGGACAATTGTATGATTGTTTCAGGATCTCGTTATGTGCTTGCTTGCATATTTGGAACTCTTGATTGATTGGATTATTCTATCTCAAATTAGCTTGACAGGTATGTGGTTACACTTATGAATATCTCGAATTAGTTTTTCGAGGTTTTCTGAAGTTTTCCTTGATGACTTGAATTAAACTGTTGGATGAATTTAATTCATGCAAACTATAATGTGGATATGACTATCACTTAAGATATGTGCCTACTAGCTCAGATCATAGTCCCCTCTGTGGCTTAATGGTTTGACCTAGTACATGGCTACCTATGGGGTAGGTCCATGAGGTCATTGGATGGCTTAGTACATGGCTAACAATGGGGTAGGTCCATCAATTCACCTTGAGTCAGGGATTGGGATACCTTTGGGTAGGGCCATGCGACTCCATAACCCTAAGTATTGGCTACCTATGAGGTAGGGCCATGGGGGTAAGGATCTACCATAGAGAGAGGTAGTATCCAAGTCCACTGCAGGGACAACACAGAGATAGGGGATAGGTAAGGATTGAGTAGTATTGCTTAAGACGTAATCTTGGTTGTTAAATGATAATGGCTGATTACATTGTTATCATAGTTGCACGATTATTGTTTCCCCCACATACCAACTTTATGCTGACCGACGTTTTGTTTGTCGGCGTTTTAAGTACAAGTGAAAAGAACAAATAGTAAAGTGGCATATGTGGACTTCAATATGAATTAAATTTCAAAGGAGGATTAGTTAGAATATACTCCATGTGGATAGAAGTAGATATCCAAGTTTTCAAAGAAGGTATGAAAAGTTCAATTTAGTACAACCTTTATAAGGCCCCTGAACTTGCTTAATGAGTTGAATGAGCTTAATTACCAAAATTGAATAATTATAACCCTAATATAACCTTTTGATATGTTTTGAAATCATAAGACAAGCTTAAGTTTCAAATTTGGTCCAATTTAGACACTGTTCGAGCAAGTTATGCAATTTTCTGTACATTTTGGACTTTTCTGCAATTTACCCAATTAAAGAAAGGTTGACTAGTGCACCTGTGTTGGTTTTACCTGAGAAGGGAAAGGGATACATTGTTTTCTGTGATGCCTCTAATAATGGTCTAGGATGTGTGCTGATGTAGAGTGATCATGTAGTTTCTTTTGCTTCCCGACAACTTAAGAAACATGAGGAGAATTATCTGATACATGATCTAGAGTTAGCTGCAGTGGTCCACACGTTGAAGATTTGGAGGCATTATCTTTATGGAGAAACGTGTCAAATTTTCACAGACCATAAAAACTTAAAGTACATCTTCTCACAACACGATTTGAACATGAGACAATGCAGTTGAATGGAATTAATCAAGGACTATAATTAAACAACTAATTATCATCCAGGAAAAGCTAATGTAGTGGCAGATGCACTAAGTAGAAAATATTCATCTCCACCCATAGATAAAGAACAGTTGAATTCTTTAATGTTCTTTAAATGGGACAATTTCTATGAGTCAGAGGATGAGGTTGATTATTACCATGGTAGGATGGCAGTACCTGATGCCAATGACTTAAGAAAGATAGTTATGGAGGAAGCTCATTCATCCATGTATGCAATGCATCCAGCGAGTACTAAAATGTATCATAACTTAAAAGATATGTATTGGTGGCCTAGTTTGAAGAAGGATGTAGCTGAGTTTGTTATGCAATGTCCAATGTGACAACAAGTTAAAGCAAAACACCAGAAGCCTGTAGGAACATTGCAACCCTTACCTATACCACAGTGGAAATGGGATTACGAGACAATGGACTTTGTGGTTGGTATACCCAGAGCAGCCAAAAGTCATGATTCTATTTGGGTGATAGTCGATAGGTTAACTAAGTCAACACATTTTTTCCTATTAAAACAACCTATATTGTTGGAAAACTTGCATAGATCTACATAGATGAGATAGTGTGGTTACACAGAGTTCCATCCACAATTGTATTTGATAGAGGTCTCCAGTTTACAAGTTGTTTTTGGGAATGACTACATAAAGCCTTGGGTACGCAGTTAAAGTTTAGCATAGCTTTTCACCCTCAGACAGATGGACAATATGAAAGGACAATACATACTTTGGAGGACTTTCTTAGGGCATGTGTTCTTCAGTTTGTAGGAAGTTGGGACTTACACTTGAGCTTAATAGAGTTTGCCTACAACAATAGTTATCAGAAAAGTATTGATATGGCACCATATGGAGCATTATATGGCAGACATTGTAGATCTCAGTTATGCTGGTATGAGACAGGAGAATATCAACTTTTGGGTCCTGAATTAGTACAACAGACAACTGAAAAGATTAAAGTAATAAAAAAACATTTGAAGGCTGCATAGGATAGGCAGAAGTCATATGCCGATAAACATCATAGACCTTTAGAATACCAAGTTGGATATAGGGTGTATCTCATGGTCTCTCCTTGGAAAGGTGTTCTCAGATTTGGGAAAAAGGGTAGATTAGCTCCTATATTTATGGGACCTTACCTAGTGACATCACAGATTGGAAAGGTAGCCTATAAGTTGGAGTTGCCACCTGAGCTACATATACTACATCTAGTGTTTCATATATCTATGCTGAGAAAGTGTCATCCTGATATTGAGTTGTTGTTGCAACCTGTAGAGTAGAAGTGAATGAAGATATATCCTGTAACATCCCAGACTTGGGTTATGCCATAAAGCTGGAAGTTTTTCTTAAGTAAGTTATTTATAAACTTGTTTTAATCTTTTGAAAACTAATTAAGACTCAAAGAGAGTTTAATTTTTAATTTTGAACTTATTTGCAAATTGTTTGTGCATTATATGATAGTTTGGGTGTAAATTGCAATATACCCAAGATGAGGGGTTATATTGCAATATGTCACATTTTGAAAGTGAATCAAGTTCTTTATCATCATAAGAGAGAGAATGATTCTAAAAGTTCTTTATCATCATAAGAGAGAGAATGATGCTAAGGGGTGGCTTATGGAAAGCCTAAGTTCCAAGATGAAGCTTGTTTGAATAATGCTTGTGGCTTGTGTACCAATTTTGGTGCAAATTAAGATTTACCCAAAATGTAGGGTTGATATGAAAATTACCACCTCCAGAATGTCTTTACTCTCTCTTAGCATCATATATAGGATAGATAAAGAAAGTGGCATCATGTTTGAATCATATTTGAGTAATGGTATTCTTGGTGATGAAAAGACCAAGAAGAGTTGTATAGTTGAAACCCTAAAATGAGTTGTATTGAGTTGTAGAGCTTATATGGGAGTGACTATCAGCTAAGAATCCATATAGGACGTCTCATATCATTTTTTTAAACTCTTGGCAAAGGCCATGATGAGTTAAGAACCTTAAGAAGGTGATGAATATCGGTTTACAACTTTCCTTGGAAAAGTTGTATCGATTTGTGAATAAATGGATATTGGGTTGAAATATCTTATTCAATAAGATAACTAATGGCCGAAATATTATCCCTAGATTATACCCAAGAGTTTTGCATGTCAACATAAATATGTGTGCATGCATGGACACGTGTCAACCCATGCATTGACATGTGTTGTAACAACCCTGACCTGGGTTATGAGGTAACCCTATTTGTTTTGGCTAATAAAGTTTCTTAGAACTTTAATATAATTCTATAAGGTGTTTTTTTATCATGTGACACACTCATGTTTCAAGTTTGGTCCCGATTGAATGTTGTTTGAGCAATTTTCCTTTGTTTTGGACCAAAGTGCAATTTACCCAAATTGAGGGGCTATAATGCAAAATGTCACATGTTGAACATGCCTCATGTGTTTTAGCATCATTATTGAAAGAATGATGCAAGGTGGTGGCTTGTGGAAAGCCTAAATTCCAAGTTTGAACTTGTTTAAACGATATGGGGGTGTAGTATACACCTCTTACACGATAGGAAGTCTATTATAGACTCCATGCACGATACAAGGTCAATTGTAGACTTATAAGTTGACAAGAAACCCTAAATTGGGTAACTCGATATAAGTGAGGAGTAACAAGTGTTATTGCATGATATTATCATATGATACATCATTGATACTTAGTATTATGAGGCCTACATGAACTTGTATGACATGGTTGCACGACAGGGTTGCACGATACACAACCCTAAACAATATGGTAACCCTAACCCATCATGGCTAACCCTAGATGGTGACTAGCCCAATAGGGTGATTGAATGTACTTCTAGCCCGACATGGTGATGGGTTGATACCTCATAAGTATCATGGGCGACACATACATATATCTTGTGCCCGATATGAGGTCAAGAAGGTACCTCATGCCTGATATGGAGATAAGTGCAAATCCTAGCCTGATATGGTGAGTGTCTATACACCTACAACCCGATATGGTGAACATATGCACATGATTTAACCCTATACACCTTGTAAAGGTAAGGGAAAGACACTCTTAGGAGTGATGAGTGTAACACTAAGTAATGGTGTGGATAATACCTTGATAGGTGAAACACCTATAGTGGTTGATAATGGTTAATCCTATGTCAATAATTCCTTAACCCGAGATGAGTTCATATCATTAATGATGGTTGAATAATTCAATTATGTGACTTATGACCAATACATTACCTGATAAATGTGATGAGCTAGTGCATAAAGTATTAGGATGGGACATACCCTAATACAAGATAAGTTGATGAACTTAAGTATGTTAAAAGTGATGAGGGAAGTGATACTTCAAGACATGATAGATATCACATCCAACACTTCAAGGTTGATGTACCTTGATGCACCTTAAATCCAATATACTTGGATGAGTAACACATGAAGTGTGTTATGTCAATTGTTACATTGACATGTAATAAGTTTAATACATTTTGATAAGTGTGGGATAACATACTTTGAGAAAGGGTTAAGCCATGTGAATAAAGTTGTTGCCTAGTGAGAGGTGACAAGATGTTTAATGGGCCTTGTGAGCCATGTGAGATGCTTGTATAACAAGTATCATGTATACCTTGGTCTGAGGACCCAGAGGTAATAGTTACCTGATAAGTGGTAACAATGTTCAATGA
This sequence comes from Alisma plantago-aquatica, assembly GCA_963693085.1. Lineage (NCBI taxonomy): Eukaryota > Viridiplantae > Streptophyta > Magnoliopsida > Alismatales > Alismataceae > Alisma > Alisma plantago-aquatica. Next base: position 801,177,355 of record OY856411.1, read on the forward strand.
TGATCTAAGGGTTTGAATACCTAGATCTAGTAATCATGATAATGATGATGTGAAGGGATGAGAATTCTCAGTAGTGTGATTAGGGGCTGAGATCCCAAGCATCATGTGTTTAAAAGAATTGGACAAGTACGTGATAGATGTATTACACTTTTCTTTGTAGCATTTGTTGTGTTTGATAAAGATAACTTGTTTGATGCTAAAAGAATGATGTAATGCACATAATATATCACTAGAAACTATAAAACATTGCCCTGACCATAGATCCATCAGTGTCAGAACTTGCTAATGGTGAAACGGGTTGCTCCACAGCATAACCCGGATTGCATACTTTTGAGTATGTGAGGGCGTAAGTACGGACGGTACTGTGTGAGCCGATCCCCTTATGATCCCGAAATGAATGGGGATTTGGCTATATGCCCTATCCTGGCTTGAGTGCGACTTTAGTCGTAGACTTTGTGTTGAGCACGGTGAACTGGCCCGTGGCTCAGAGTATGGTGCTTGTGTCACCATGACTCAGACTGGGGACAATTGTTTGTAGATGTTTCCCCTAAGAGAGTGCAGTTGACGTTGTAGCTCTACGCGTGGATGCCTACGTGCCCTATCACAACTTGTTAGCAGTGACACGAGATGTCCTGCATGTGGTTTCGTACTGACCGAGATGGTCTGAGGTCATGGAAACCGACTCTACCATTGACCTTGTATGGTACCGACTTGTGAGAAGTTTGTGGTCAGTTGGAGATGGCCGGGGTATGCTCCATCTCCTCACGGCATAAGTGTGATTTGTAAAATATGTTCAGCCATGTAGTATATCTGCTTAAGGATTGAATACGAGAAACATTGCTTGATGCGCAATACAGTTATACATTCTAGTTGTTAGATGCTATTTATGTTTCTTTACATTCCTTACAAAGCAGATAGATGAATTATAATCTACCATGGGTAGATGCAATGTTCTCCTTATGAAAGGAGATTACTTCATTCTGTTCATATAGTGAATTATCCTGCTTGTTAATATAAAAAGAACCTCTTCTCAGTTTATAAATGCTTAATCTGTGATAATAATATGGTCGACAGAGAGTTATATCTCTCGCTGGGACAATTACAATTGTCTCACCCCCGTGGGACCCAAATTTTTAGGTGGACGTGCACGAGGAGGTGAAGGCCTTTTTGTAGAGGAAGAACAATAGCTGAGGCAGCAGTGACAGCTCAAGTTGAGTGTACTGTCTGTCATGTCTTGTAGATATGAATCCTATGTGTCGTCTCTGTACTCTCAGGTCCTTGGAGTTGGTTCGTACTGGTTTTATGATCAATAAGAGATTTTGGCTTACGCGCCTCGAGGTTTTATGTTGCTCATGTATAGTTTGGTAAATCAACTATTATATGTTATTCTGGAGATGAGATGTACCATATATGTACAATGTGAATAATGATGTATATAAGGTTTTGGACCTTTTAGTAAGAGTTTTCCTTGGAATGGATCTCTTTGAAAAATGTTTTTAATTTTTAGTGATTTTTGTTAATCTGTTGTTTATGTTTAATTCCGCTTAATTAGTAACGATTTGATTGTCGGTCGTTACATGTGTCACCTAGTAGTATAAGGTAATGACACCTCTTATACACACTCTCTCATGAACCTCAATTATATATACCACTCCTTTCACCTACTAGTAAAACTTTTTGAATCCTACAAGTCTCTTTCTCTTAGTTATTGTACATAGTAGTTGAGGATAAAGGAAGAGCTTTAGTCTTAAGCTTAAGGTGAATCCATGGTCATCTTCAACCTTGGTTGAAGAATGAATCTCGGGTTGTGATTCTTCCTTTCTTTTCTTCTTCACCAAGTTCTTATCTATGGTGATTCTTTGCATATAGAGAAGTTGTAAACAAGTCTTGGATCTTTGATAAGTTCTTCTTCAACCTTACGAACATTTATCTTTGGAGCTTGGATCTTTGAAGTTGTTCTTGAGGTGGGTTATATAACTTGAACCTAATCATGTTATTATTCACCTTCAATCTTGCTATACTTGTTGATCTACTTTCAATTTTGATTTTTCTTGAATGGTTGATGATTCTATGAGTTCTAATACTTGTATAGGAATGTTGTATATGAACTAGAATAGTAAGGGACGAAAGTCTAGATCTTGATGATGATGACATCATCATGGCCCAAACCGATATCAGCTTGAAGCACCTCTAACCCAATATGGTAATGAAACCCAATACGGTGATATGAAATCCGTTATAACTTGGAACCCCACATCCCTATCATTTTTGTACATTTGGGTTGGTTGAGAAAGGACTAACCAGTGGTGTAGGCTGTCACTCAACACATGGTACATTGATACTTTAAAGGTTTGAAAAGGTATGAGCATAAGGGTCTAACCTGATATGCAAAACCCTACACTTGAGTAAATCGATATAAGTGACACACACACACACCTCTTGGACGATATGGTGGTAAAAAAACACCTCTTGGACGATATGGTGGTAAGAACAAACCTCTTGGACGATATGGTAGTAATCACACAACTCTTGGACGATATGGTAGTAAGCATACACCTCTAGCCCGATACAGTGGAAGAACCTAAAAATCAATATGGAGGTAAGCACCTAAAATCTGATATACTTGATTGAGTAATACATGAAGTGTGTTATGTCAAATGATACATTAAGATGTAAAGAGTTTGATGCATTTTGACAAGTGTAGGCCAATGTACCTTGAGAAAAGGGTTGAGCCAACTTAATAAAGTATGATGTAATCAATATCCTAGTGAGGATGAGAGAGAAACTCATACTTTGTTTGATAATAATTTAATGATAAATGATGAGAATAAACAAGTATGATTGAATACTTATGATATCAATGTATGCTCCTAATATGTGTGGAGCTATGAATTAGGGTTTTGATTCTTAATAATATGAACTTGAAACCCTAATCGGCTAAAAAGGGAAACCCTAACCCTAATAATGGGAAGGTAGTATTTCTCTTGTATTACATGGTGATGATATGTACTTGATATTGTTTTTATCATGAAATACTAACCATGAAGGTATCATGAGATGATGAGCATAGCTAGGTATGAGATATGATGTTGCATATGATAAAGATTAAATGGGCCTTGTGAGCCATGTGAAATACTTGTGCAATAAGTATAATGTAAACCTGGGTCTGAGAACCTAGAGGTAATAGTTACCTGATAAGAGGTGACAATGTTTAGTGATAAACTAAGGGTTTGAATACCCAGATCTAGCAATGATGATGATGATAATGTTAAGGGATGAGAATCCTGAGTTATGTGATAAGGGACTGAGATCCCAAGTGTTATGCATTCAATGTATTCCAAAGATTATGAAAGTACTTGATAAATGTATTACACATTTCTTTGTAGCATCTGTTCTAATTCATGCTTGTAACTTGGTTGATGCTAAAAGATATTGTAATGCAACTAATTAATCAAGTGGAACCTTATCATGTAGTTTCCCTGGCCATAGATCCATTTAGTGTTAGAATTTACTGAATGGTGAAACGAGTTTAACTCAGAGAGCATGTTTTTGAATATGTGGGGGTAATGGGAAAAAATATCATTACGTCCAAATAGGGATTGCCGTGTGATCTCCCTCATCATCATAAGAGTATGGCTATATGCCATGACTCAATATTAATATACCAGGGATTGCTGTGCGATCTCCCTAAAGAGAGTGCATGGTGTGGCTGTAACTCTATAGCAAAGATGCCACTATACACTGGAAATCTAATTGTAGTTTGACACATGATGTCACTGCTAGTGGTCTTGTACTGATCGACATAGGTGAGGTCTTGGAAGCTGACTCTTCCTTTGACCTTGTATGGTACCGATGCTTACGTAGCCGTGGACAGTTGGAGCATGAGCGGTATACCTCATCTCCTCAGGGCATGTGTGATTGTAAATATGCAATCAACCATGTAGCATATTTGATTGAGGATTGAATACGCAAACATTGGTTGATGTTACACTACTATTGTACATCTTAAATGGATAGATGTTATATGTATTCTTCATATTCCTTATAAAGTGAATAGATGATTTATTGCTCTATCATAGATAGATGCATTGCTTTAAAAGATGATATTGCTCTGTTCTACTTATAAACACTGATTAATCTTGATTATTAATATAAAAGATCATTTGCTCAGTTTTATACTGTTTACCTATGATAATAATGTTGTTGGTAGAGAGTTATATCTCTCGCTGGGACTTTTGTCTCACCCTGTTGGTCCCAACATTTTTAGGTGGACGTGGATGAGGAGGTAGAGACCATACTGTAGTGGGAGGATGACAACAATAGGGACTGCAATAACAACTTAGGTTGAGTGTGATTTTTGTCATGTCTTGTAGATAGAAGCCCTATGTGTCATCTCTATACTCTCAGGTCCTTGGGAGTTAGTACATAATGGTTTTATAAATGATCTGAGATTTTGGCTTGTACGCCTCGAGGTTATATGTTTCTTATGTATATGTTTGGGCAAAGCAACTAGTATATGATATCCTCGAGATGAGATTGCACAATATATGTATAATGTGAACCATGATGTATATATTGCTTTGGTTTTTTCTTTAAGAGTTTCCTGGCAATGGATCTCTTTGCAAAATGGTTTAAATTTTTAGTGATTTTTGTTAATCCACTGCTAATGGTTATTCCGTATAATTACCGTGATGATTTGGTTGTCAGTTCGATAAGCATACACCTCTTAGACAATATGGTGATAATCACACACCTCTTGGATGATATGGTGGTAAGTACACACCTCTTAGATGATATGGTAGTAAGCACACATGTCTAGATAGAAGTCCTATGTGTCATCTCTATACTCTCAGGTCCTTGGGAGTTAGTACTTAATTGTTTTATAAACAATATGAGATTTTGGCTTGTATTCCTTGAGGTTTTATGTTGTTATGTATATGTTTGGGTAAAGCAACTGGTATATGATATCCTCAAGATGAGATGGTACAATGTATGTACAATGTGAACCATGATGTATATATTGCTTTGGTTCTTTCTTTAAGAGTTTGCTAGCAATGGATCTCTTTGCAAAATGGTTTTAATTTTTTAGTGGTTTTTGTTAATCTATTGCTAATGGTTATTTCACATAATTACTATGACGATTTGGCTGTCTGTTTGGTAGCGGTCATCACAACAATGTTCTTGTGACGATCTGACCACAAATCAAATCATCACTAGTAAATAATTGTAGAATTACTATAAGCAGTGGATTAACAAAAATCACTAAAAATTAAAACCATTTACAAAGAGATCCATTCTCAGAAACTCTTAAGAAGAGAACCAAAGTACTGCATACATTATGGTTTACATTGTACACACCATGTACCATCTCATCTCGAGGAATATATACAACAGTTGCTTTACTAAACTATACACGAGCAACATAAAACCTCGAGGCATACAAGACAAAATCTCAGATCGATCATAAAACCACTAAGTACTGACTCCAAGGACCTAAGAGTATAGAGACAACACATAGGACTCATATCTACATGACATGACAGATAGTAACTCAACCTGAGATGTTACTGCTTCTCCTGATGTTGTTGTCCTCCCTCTGCTGTATAGTTCCTACCTCCTCGTCTGCGTCCACCTAAAAATTTTAGATCCCACGGGGGTGAGACAATTGTAATTGTCCCAGTGAGAGATATAACTCTCCGCCGACCATAATATTATCACAGTTAAATAGTATAAAACTAAGCAGAGGATTCATTTACATTAATTAATAAGATTCAAACACTGTTTAAGCAGAGTAGAGCAATATCATCTTCTGAAGCATTGCAGCTATATATGATAAAGCAGTAAATCATCTATTCATTTTAATAAGGAATATGAAGAACATGTGTAACATTTATCCATTTAGGATACATTAAGCAATGCAAAATCAACCAATGATTTCCGCATTTCATCCTTATGAAAATACGCTACACAGCTGATTTACATTTTTCAATCACACTTATGCCCTGAGGAGATGAGGTATACTGCTCATACTCCAACCGACCATTGCGAAGTCGAAATTGGTACCATACAAGGTCAATGGAAGAGCCGGCTTCCAAGACCTATACCGTCTCGGTCAGTGCGAGACCACAAGCAGGACCATGTCAACTGCTTACATAACTTTCCAGGGTATAGTGGCAACTTCGCTATAGAGCTACAATAGCGGTTGCACTCCTTCGGCGATTGAGAGATCTCGTGTTTATCTACCATCAATCCCAACATTAAACATCATCGAGAGATTCGTGATACATCCATACCGACACATATAATGAAGGATTGAGAGATCTCGTGTTTATCTCACGTCAATCCAACATTAGGGCGTACAGATATTTTCTCCCATCATCCCCACATATTCAAAAATATGCAATCTCCAGGAGATCTTGTAGGAAAACCTATTTCACCATCACCAGCTGCTGACAATGATGGATCTATGGTCAAGGCTCTACATGATAAGATTCCACTTTATTAATTAAGTACATTACCATATTCTTTTAGCATCAGTCAAGTTTTAAACATTTATTATGACAAATGCTACAAAGAAAGATGTAATACATGTATCAAGTACTTTCCAAATCATTAAAACACATATAACATTTAGGATCTCAATCTCATATTTCATTACTGGGAAATCTCATCCCTTGACATTATCATCATCATGATTACCAAATCTGGCTATTCAAACCCTTAGTTCATCACAGAACATAGTTACCACTTACTAGGTAACTAATACCCCTGGGTCATCTGACCAAGGTATACATGATACTTATTACACAAGCATCTCACATGGCTCACAAGGCCCATTAAACATCTTTATCAAATAAAAATCATAGCTCATACCTGTCTATGCTCATCATCTCATGATACCTGCATGGTTAGTATACATAATAACAACTATCTTAATTACATATCAACATCATGTAAAACAAGGGTAACACCACTATTCCCTTATTAGGGTTAGGGTTTCCCATTCTTTATTGATTAGGGTTTCAAGATAACATTATCAAGTATCAAGCCCTAATTCATACTTTACACATATTAGAAACATAAATAAATGCACATTACATGTTTGGTTCACAAGTATGAGTTTCTCTCTCATCCTCTCCAGGATATTGATCACTTCATACTTTATTAAGTTGGCTCAACCTTTCCTTTAAGGTACATTAGCCTACTTAATCATTAATCATTAAAATCCATACTACTCAATGTATGACTTGATATAAAGCACTCCATGTGTTTCTCCATCAAGTATATTGCAATTTAAGGTACTTTCACACCATATCGTTTTACAGGTGTATGTATGCTAGCTTAGCCCATATTGGGTTGAAGGTATGTGGATGAATGCTTGACCTCTTCAGACCTTCATAGCCAAGACCTGAACTTCACCATGGGTTAAGTGACAGGATAAACAACTATTTGAACCACTATCAACCCAAAGTACAAACCAATGCACACCCCTATCGATTTCCAAGTAAACTAGGGCTACTTTTCCATATCGGGTTGAAGGTGTGTGCTTGTGTGCTTTTGCACGATACTGATGATGTCATCATTATAAACCTCAATATCCTTGTTCTTACTATTATAAGTCATGGAAAACATTCCCATGAAGCTTTTAGAACTCAAAGGTTCAACAATTATTCAAGAGAAAACAAAATTGTAAGTAGTTCAACAAGTATGACAAAATTGAAGGTGCATAATAATATAATTGGGTTTAAGTTATATAACCCGCCTTAAGAACAACTTCAAAGATCCAAGCTAAAAAGATCCACGTTCCTAAGGTTGAAGATGAACTTCACAACTCCTCTATATGCAAAGAATCACCATGGATAAGCAATTGGTGAAGAAGAAAAGAAGATCAAAACCCTAAATTCATGCTTCAATCCAATTTTGAAGATGATCATTGTGTCACCTTAGGGTTAAGTTTTGAGTTCCTTAGATCCTTGGCCGACACCACACCACTCTTGGGCGATATGGACTTCCTCTTGTCCAACACAACCTTGCTTGTGGCGGATACCCCCTCACTTGTGGCCAAAATCACTTCAATTGGCTGATATCAACTTGCTATGGACAATATCAACATGGTATGGCCGATATATTTTCTATGGCCGATACCCAAGGCCTATGCACGATACCCTTGTGCTCTTGCACTACATGCCACCCCTATTGCACGATATGATACTCACTTGCATGATATGGCACTCACTTGCACGATATGCCAATCAACTCTTCACCCTATCGACCGATATCACCTTATATGGCCAATTTCACCTACTTGGTCGATATGCTTTTGCTATGGGCAATATCCAAGGGCCTATGCATGATACCCTTGCTTTCCTGCCTGATACAATATCCCCATGAACGATACCACAAGGTAGGAGGGTGGTAAGGGTCGAAAAATTTCACTTAAGGGTGAAATTAGGGGTATATATACTTGTTGCACATGAAGAAAGGTAAAAATGAGGTGTCATCATTTTGAGCTAGTAGGTGCCACATGTACATGCATGGGTGACACGTGTACATGCATGCATAAAATTTATCTTGACATGAAAAACAGTTGAGGATCATTTGGAGATAAAGATTCAGCCATTACATATCCTTTTGAATAAGATATATTAATTGATTCATCACTTTATGCACAACCCGTCATAATTTTTCTAAGGAAGTTGTAACCCGACACAACTCAGCTCCTTGAGGTGCTTTATATGATATGGCCTTTTCCAAAAGTTCACAAAACGATATGGGACACCTCCTTGGGCTCCATGGCTGATAGGCACTCATATATAAGCTTTTCAACTTGATACAACTCAAGTTAAGCTTTCAAATTCAACCCTTTTCCTTGGTCATTTCTTCACTAAGATTACCATCATTCATAATGGAATAAAACATAGTGTCTCCTTCTTCTCTCTCCTCTATATGATAGTAGGAGGGAGTAGGGACACTCTAGAGGTGGTAATTTGCATATTAATCCTACATTTTGGGTAAATTACAATTTGTACCAAAATTGGTGCACAATGCACTAACATTATTCAAACAAGCTACAACTTGGAATTTAGGCTTTCCACAAGACATCCTTTAACATCATTATCTCTATTATGATGCTAGAACACATGAGGTACATTCAATATGTGAAATTTTCCAATATAGCCCCTCATCTTGGGTAAATTGCACTTTATGCCCAAACTATCATATAATGCACAAACAGTTTGCAAATAAGCTCAAACTTGAAATTTAAACTCTACAAGAGTCTTAATTACCTTTCAAAAGATTAAAAAAAATTTGTAAACAACTTACTTAAGCAAAAATTCTAGGGTTAGGCCATAACCCAGGTCAGGGATGTTACAATTATCAACCCCTAACAAGGATTTCGTCCCCGAAATCTCAAGAGAAAAGAGAAGGGTACTTCCTCCTCATCTCTTCCTCTAGCTCCCATGTGGATTCTTCAATGCCACGGTGATGCCATAGAACTTTCACAAGAACTATGTCTTTCTTCAAACCAGGCCACCAATACATATCTTAGAGAATACTGTTGCACCACGCAACTGGTCAAACAAATCATCTATCCTTGGCAGAGGATATTTTTTCTTAATAATCACCTTGTTAAGCTGTCTATAGTCTATGCATAATATCATAGACCCATCCTTCTTTTTAACAAAAAGAACTGGAGCACCCCACAGAGAAGTACTCGGTTAAATCAAACCTTTCTCAAGCAACTCCTGTAACTGTTTCTTAAGTTTTGCCATCTCACCTGGCGCCATCCTATAAGGTGTTTGAGCTATAGGTTGCGTACCCAAGATTAGATTAATCTCAAAATCAATCTCTCGGGGTGGAGGAACATCTGGAAGTTCTTCAGGAAACACATCCTCAAACTCCCTAACAACCGAAACTCCAGAAAGATTAGGACTCTCTACTATGGTATCTACCACATGTGCCAAGAATGCGAAGCATCCTTGTCTCATCAACTTTTCTTCTACCAAAGCTGAAACTAGACAGGTTGGAAGAATCTTTCTATCCCCCTGAAAGACCCATGTCTCACCATTGTCTATAAACATAACTTGCTTGGAACCACAATCCAAGACAACCTTATACTTTTCTAGGGTGTCCATCCTAAGAATTATGTAAAATCCATGCATCTCAAGTAGTATAAGATCCACCTGAATGTTGTGTTATGAAAAGGAAAGAACATAGGGAGAACATACCTCCCGCAACACCGCAGATCCGACTAATGAAGTTTCTAATAACAATTTATCTGCTCTACCACTGATAGTCATATTGCAGTCATGGATCACTTCTTGAGTGATAAAGGAATGCGTAGCACCCAGATCAATCAAAATAGATACAAAGCAGGATGAAGACATATTAGAATGAAATAATTCCATTTGACCTGTCATGTCTCATGGGTTGACCACTGCCTCTGGCTGATTCATAGCATAGAATCTCGCCGTTGGTGGTTGTCAGTCGTACGTCCTGTTATTGGGTGCAAATGAACCAGCTTGGGATGCATGTCCACGTCCTCGTGTGCCACTACTAAACTGTCGCCTCTGAGAGCCTTGTTGACTCTACCTCGGTGATTAGCTTACATTCCTGTCTCCAAATGGACAATCCCTCATCAAGTGTCCTGGCTTCCCACACTGGAAGCAGCTTAGGTTTTCCAATCTCAGCCTAGATGGTCCTGTTACTGACATTGATGCTGAACTTTGGGCTCTACTTGGTGGTAGACTATGACCTCTACCCTTGCTAGACGTCCACTGTGTCTGAGCATTAAACCTATGTGGTGCTATTGGTGCAGAAAACCTTGGTTTCTTAAAACGTTCAGACCTCTGTCCTTGGAATTGTGTATGCATTTTCCTACTGTTGGTTTCACGTTTCTCCGTCACAGACCTTTCTATCCACCTAACTGACTCCACAAAGGTGGCAAACCTCTCTCTATTCTCCAGAGCAGATGTAGGTGTAGTTAAATTAACATTCAAACCCTTCTCAAAATGTCGAATTCTCTCCTCATCTGTAGTAGCCATGTGTGGACAAAACCGTAGAAGCTCCATAAACTTAGCTTCATACTCACTAATGTTCATTGGTCCTTGCCTTATTCGTTCAAACTGAGAGATTTTCTCATCCAAGTAAGTCTTGGGAAAGTATCTACTAACAAACTCTCATTAGAACTCTCTCCATTCGACCTCAACACCTGGTTGTTTCTCTTCCTCAATGGCCCACTAGTGGCCAGCACTCCCTTTCAACAGGTATACAACATGCTTAACTTTCTCAGTTTCTAGAATACTGAGAATTCTAAAGGATTTCTCCAAGTCAGTAAGCCATGAATCTGCGTCTGCTGGGTCAGCTGTACTGGAATACTCGGTGGATCCTATCCGGCGTAACCACTCAAAGGTTTTACTAGATCCATGCCCCTCATTGGGAACTGGTGCCCTAGGTGCTGGTGCTAGCATCCGATCTGCCATATGTGTAACTGTATTCATGAACTGTCCAAACAGAGCATGAAAAGTTGGGTTTTCTATCAAATCTTGGTTAAGTTGGGGATTCTCAGGTACTAGCTCCTCTCTAGCCTGATACCTTACACCTCTTCCTGGTGTAGCAACAATGCTTTCAGTAGCATGTTCTTCGTGTGATCCAGCCATCTTTAAGCTTTACTTCTTCTCCTATATGAGCAGAAGTCACTATCAGATAAATTGGAAGACACTAGAATAGACTCAACGACCTTAATCCTATGTCTCTGTAGACTCAGCGAACCTTAAGATCTGATACCAAAACTTTGTGACGATCCGACCACAAATCAAATCATCACCAGTAAATAATTGCGAAATTACTATAAGCAGCTGATTAACAAAAATCAACAAAAATTAAAACCATTTACAAAGAGATCCATTCTCAGAAACTCTTAACAAGAGAACCAAAGTACTGCATACATTATGGTTTACATTGTACAAACCATGTACCATCTCATCTCGAGGAATATATACAATAGTTGCTTTACCAAACTATACACGAGCAACATAAAACCTTGAGGCATACAAGCCAAAATCTCAAATCGATCATAAAACCACTAAGTACGGACTCCAAGGACCTAAGAGTACAGAGACGACACATAGGACTCACATCTTCATGACATGACAGACAGTAACTCAACACGAGATGTTACTGCTGCTCCTGATGTTGTTGTCCTTCCTCTGTTGTATAGTTCCTACCTCCTCGTATGCGTCCACCTAAAATTTTTGGATCCCACGGGGTGAGACAATTGTAATTGTCCCAGCGAGAGATATAACTCTCCACCGACCATATTATTATCACAGTTAAATAGTATAAAACTGAGCAGATGATTCATTTACATTAATTAACAAGATTCAAACACTGTTTAAGCAGAGTAGAGCAATATCATCTTCTGAAGCATTGTAGCTATATATGATAAAGCAGTAAATCATCTATTCATTTTAATAAGGAATATGAAGAACATGTGTAACATTTATCCATTTAGGATACATTAAGCAATGCAACATCAAGCAATGATTTCCGCATTTCATCCTTATGCAAATACGCTACACAGCTGATTTACATTTTTCAATCACACTTATGCCCTGAGGAGATGAGGTATACCGCTCATACTCCAACCGACCATTGCGAAGTCAAAATCGGTACCATACAAGGTCAATGGAAGAGACGACTTCCAAGACCTCTACCATCTCGATCAGTGCGAGACCACAAGCAGGACCATGTCAACCGCTTACATAACTTTCCAGGGTATACTGGAAACTTCGCTATAGAGCTACAGCGGCGGCTGCACTCCTTCAGCGATTGAGAGATCTCGTGTTTATCTACCATCAATCGCGACATTAAACATCATCAGGAGATTCGTGATACATCCATCCCGACACATATAATGAAGGATTGAGAGATCTCGTGTTTATCTCACGTCAATCCAACATTAGGGTGTACAAATATTTTTTCCCATCACCCCCGCATATTCAAAAATATGCGATCTCCAGAAGATCCCGTGGGAAAACCTGTTTCACCATCACCAGCTGCTGACAATGATGGATCTATAGTCAGGGCTCTACATGATAAGATTCCACTTTATTATTTAAGTACATTACCATATTCTTTTAGCATCAGTCAAGTTTTCAAACATTTATTATGACAAATGCTACAAAGAAAGATGTAATACATGTATCAAGTACATTCCAAATCATTAAAACACATATCTCAATCTCATATTTCATTACTGGGAATTCTCATCCCTTGACATTATCATCATCATGATTACCAAATCTGGCTATTCAAACCCTTATTTCATCACAGAACATACTTACCACTTACTAGGTAACTAATACCCCTGGGTCATCTGACCAAGGTATACATGATACTTGTTACACAAGCATCTCACATGGCTCACAAGGCCCATTAAACATCTTTATCAAATAAACATCATAGCTCATACCTGGCTATGCTCATCATCTCATGATACCTGCATGGTTATTATACATGATAACAACTATCTTAATTACATATCAACACCATGCAAAACAAGGGTAACACCACTATTCCCTTATTAGGGTTAGGGTTTCCCATTCTTTATTAATTAGGGTTTCAAGATCAAATTATCAAGGATCAAACCCTAATTCATACTTTACACATATTATAAACATAAATAAATGCACATTACATGTTTGGTTCACAAGTATGAGTTTCTCTCTCATCCTCTCTAGGATGTTGATCACTTCATACTTTATTAAGTTGGCTAAACCTTTCCTTTAAGGTAAATTAGCCTACTTAATCATTAATCATTAAACTCCATACTACTCAATGTATGACTTGATATAAAACACTCCATGTGTTTCTCCATCTAGTATATTACAATTTAAGGTATTTCCACACCACATCGTTTTAGAGGTGTATGTATGCTAGCTTAGCCCATATCGGGTTGAAGGTATGTGATTGAATGCTTGACCTCTTCAAACCTTCATGGCCATGACCTGACCTTCTCCATGGGTTAAGTGACAGGCTAGACAACTGTTTGAACCACTATCAACCCAAAGTACAAACCAATGCACACCCCTATCGATTTCCAAGTAAACTAGGGCTACTTTTCCATATCAGGTTGAAGGTGTGTGCTTGTGTGCTTTTACACGATACTGATGATGTCATCATTATAAACCTCAAGATCCTTGTTCTTACTGTTATAAGTCATGGACAACAGTCCCATGAAGCTTTTAGAACTCAAAGGTTCAACAATTATTCAAGAGAAAACAAAAATGTAAGTAGTTCAACAAGTATGACAAAATTGAAGGTGCATAATAATATAATTGGGTTTAAGTTATATAACATGCCTTAAGAACAAATTCAAAGATCCAAGCTCCAAAGCTCCACGTTCCTAAGGTTGAAGATGAACTTCACAACTCCTATATATTCAAAGAATCACCATGGATAAGCAATTGGTGAAGAAGAAAAGAAAAGAAGATCAAAACCCTAAATTCATGCTTGAATCCAATGTTGAAGATGATCATTGCCTCACCTTAGGGTTAAGTTTTGAGTTTCTCAGATCCTTGGCCGACACCCCACCACTCTTGGGCGATATGTACTTCCTCTTGGCCGACACAACCTTGCTTGTGGCGGATACCCCCTCACTTGTGGCCAAAATCACTTCAATTGGCCGATATCAACTTCCTATGGACAATATCAACATGGTATGGCCGATATACTTGCTATGGCCGATACCCAAGGCCTATGCACAATACCCTTGTGATCTTGCACGACATCCCACCCCTCTTGAAAGATATGATACTCACTTGCACGATATGGCACTCACTTGCACGATATGCCAATCAACTCTTTACCCTATCGGCCGATATCACCTTATATGGCCAATTTCACCTACTTGGCCGATATGCTTTTGCTATGGGAAATATCCAAGGGCCTATGCACGATAACCTTGCTTTCCTACCCGATACAAGAGCCCCATGAACGATACCACAAGGTAGGAGGGTGGTAAGGGTCGAAAACGTTCACTTAAGGGTGAAACTAGGGGTATATATACTTGTTGCACATGAAGAAAGGTAAAAATGAGGTGTCATCATTTTGAGCTTGTAGGTGACACGTGTCCATACATGGGTGACACGTGTACATGCATGCATAAACATTTATCTTGACATTCAAAACAGTTGAGGATCATTTGGAGATAAAGATTCAGCCATTACATATCCTTTTGAATAAGATATATTAATTGATTCATCACTTTATGCACAACCCGTCACAATTTTTCTAAGGAAGTTGTGACCCAACACAACTCACCTCCTTGAGGTGATTTGCACGATATGGCCTTTTTCCAAAAGTTCACAAAATGATATGGGACACCTCCTTGGGCTCCATGGCCGATAGGCACTCATATATAAGCTTTTCAACTTGATACAACTCAAGTTAAGCTTTCAAATTCAACCCTTTTCCTTGGTCATTTCTTCACTAAGATTACCATCATTCATAATGGAATAAAACATGGTGTCTCCTTCTTTATATATCCTCTATATGATACTATGAGGGAGTAGGGACACTCTAGATGTGGTAATTTGCATATTAATCCTACATTTTGGGTAAATTACAATTTGTACCAAAATTGGTGTACAATGCACTACCATTATTCAAACAAGCTACAACTTGGAATTTAGGCTTTCCACAAGCCATCCTTTAACATCATTCTCTCTCTTATGATGCTATAACACATGAGGTACATTCAATATGTGACATTTTGCAATATAGCCCCTCATCTTGGGTAAATTGCACTTTATGCCCAAACTATCATATAATGCACAAACAGTTTGCAAATAAGCTCAAACTTGAAATTTAAACTCTACAAGAGTCTTAATTACCTTTCAAAAGATTAAAACAAATTTGTAAACAACTTAATTAAGAAAAACTTCTAGGGTTAGACCATAACCTAGGTCAGGGATGTTACAGTTCTTAGAGGGAATGATGTGATGGTATTAATGACCTTAAGTCAAGGTTGAGCTCTGATGGAGGTGAATCCTCCCTATGATGTAAAAAGGACTAGTATCTTGTGATGATGTGATTAAAATTTTATATCATACATTTTATATCTTCTGAAGTTGCAATACACCCATGTTTTTGTAGAAATGTTTCAGGGTTTGCAAGTAATTTGATTGATGCACCCTTAACTCACCCAATTGGCATTAACTAATCAAGTGAAACCCTAACCATGTAGTTCCTTGTGCCATAGAACCATTCCAGTGTACAAACTAACTAGACGGGGAAACGATTATTCCTATGGGAAACTCGTAGTCGCATACATAACTATTGAGTATGTGCGGTGCATGAGACTATGTGTCCTTATCATCCTAATCCCAAATTTATGGAGGATGTATGCAATCATGCCTTGAATTGAGTGTAGTTGAGGTCGTGTCTTGGATATTTTTATATCTAATGTGATTGAGGACAACTGTGGTTGTACCTTAGATGATAGGGTTTGTATACCATGGTTACTAGTGTCGTAACTTGTACCAAGGATAGACTAGGATGTTAGAATCTTGAGTTTATGTCGATGTAGGCATCTTGACCGATATGTCGCTATATTTTGACTCAAACTGATCGAGAGGGATAGATCTTAGGATTCTGTCTATCCCAGATCTTGTATGGAACTGAATAGCACTTTACAGTGGTCAAGTTGGACTTTGAGTGGTACGACTCAAACTCCCCAGGGATTAATAAAAGATGTAATATAGCCATTTAGTATATCTGTTTAGGGTTAAACACGATTTGCATTGGTTGTTAACCATTGCCTTATTTCTTATACTTCTAGTTGTTATATAATGCAATAAGAGTAGTCCACTGTTAGTATATAATAGTTTTATCTATTTCTTTGTATACCTTGCTAACCATGCTTATTGCTTTGCCTATATGTCTATCTTGTTGAATATGTTTACTATTAATTAACCTTCTGTTATCAATAATCATTGTTGAGAGTTATATCTCTCACTGAGACATGGGTCTCACCTTCTAGTTCACCTCATCTTTTTAGATGGTCGTCAACGACGTGGTTAGGTTTGTGGAGGTGAAGAAGAGCATCTTGGAGAGCAAAAGGAGTAGAAGGTTGTCTAGTAGTTAGTAGTGTCCTAGAGTCATCCCTATACTCTCAGGTATGGGTAGGGGATGTTTTGTAGATGATATGTACATCGACACACATTTTTGGCAGTATTCTGATGTCTGTATATGGCATGTAGAATAATATGTTTTGTATCTAGGTTGTGGTTGATGGCCACTTGACATACATGTAAATGCCTGGTATGGTATATGATCTTATGAAGGTGATTGGACCTTTATGTAAATGTTTCTGGACATGCTTATGATGTTTATTTGATTTTAATTATTCCTCTTTTCTGGCTATGTTTTTAATTAGCAGTTGATCGTGTGTTTTGTCTTGAGTAATCTCATTTAGCATGACGATGTGTTACAGTTTGGTTGGTATCAGAGCTTTAGGTATGTTGAGTATACAAGATCATAGGACTTAGGTTTTGTGTATGTTCTTACATCATCCAACATATCTAATCATAACTTATGCTTATGTAGATATGTTTATAAAACGTTAATAGCATGCTGAGAGTAGCTATGTCATGCTAGGAGGTGGAGGTAGGAGGCCGACACATGATGGGAGAGTGCTAGTGATGGGTCTAGAACAACCCGCGATGCCTCCCTTTTAACCTATGACGATGGCAAATCCAGCTTTCCAGACCATGTTTTGACAGCTCATGGCGATGATTATGCACTTAGGGGATAGGACGCCCATACCTCAAGCTAGGGAAGTCGTCCCTAATGTGGAATCCCAAGGTTATGAGAAGACATTTGATAGATTGAGACATGTTGAAGCTATCAAGTACGTGGGTGCAACAAACCTGACATAGGACGATATGTGGTTGATAGATCTTGAGAAGGCATTTAAGATCTTGAACATCCCAAAAGAGGACAAGGTGAAGCACACAATTTACCTATTGAAGGGTAGTGTTGGCCATTGGTGAGCCATAGAGGAGGAGAAGAGATCAGGAGTTGTGACAAGATGGGTAGAGTTTCAACGAGAGTTCAAGAGTCATTACTTCCCTGATATGTACCTAGATAAGAAAACATCACAATTTAAGAAGTTACGTTAGGGTTTGATGTCCATAAATGAGTATGAGGCTATGCTTATGGATATTTTGAGGTTCTGTCCTCATATGGTAACAACTGAGAAGGAGATGATCCATAGGTTTGAGAAGGGTCTGAGCATGGAATTGTCTACTATAGCATCAACTTTGGAGAAGAGAGAAAGGTTCTCTACCTTTGTAGAGTTTGTGAGGAGGATTGAGAGGTCTGCTCTCAAGAAGCGTGAAGCTAATATTAAGAAGAGGTGAACTCAGTTTCAAGGGCAGACGTCTAGAGGCTTTAAGAAGCTGAGGTTTTCTTCATCAGAGTCACAAAAGAGGTCAACCTTCTCTAAGAAGAGATCAGGAGTGCCGTCACAGTGTTCCCTGAGCAAGGGAAGAGGTCGCAACTTTCTACTAGTAGGAGCACATAGTACATCATCCATGTCAGTGACAAGGCCTTCGAGGCTGCAGTACGATATCAGGGTCTTTTACAAGTTTGGACATGTTGGACATATGATGTGGTCATGCCCTATGAAGAATAAGGAAGTGACACAGCAATTGAGGCAAAATTAATGGGATTTGCAACAGTAACAATATAGTAGTGGTGGTGGTATAGGACGTGGTTAGGCATTATAGGTGGGGTCTTCTAGACTAGCCATCATATGATGAGGATGACAATAGGTGGCAACTAGATTCTATGCCATGAGTCAGCTGGAGGGAGTGGTCAATCCACATGTCATACTAGGTCATATGGAACTTTTTCATTTTGACATTTCTACTTCTTCTTTTGTATTTGTTTTAGTTATCCTAGGTGCTACACACTCATTTATCACCAGAGAGGTGATAAGTAGTTGTTATCTGCCTATTTGTAGTAGATATGATAGTCTTCAGTGAGACACCCCTTTAGTTGGTTCCACTAAGTTACGGGAGGTGTGTCCATATTGTATTCTTTCTTTCTTAGGATGCAACATTCAAGTGGATATGATGCCACTTGACATGCATTAATCTAATGTGATCGTAGGGTTTGATTCCTTGGAGAAGTACATGGTTGTTCTGGGCTGTAGTTATAAGGTGATGATGTTCCATGATGGAGATGTCTCTTGGACTTTCCAAGGAGACAAGAAGATTCTCCCTACATGTTTGGTGTCGGCTATGATAGTAGAGAGGATGATGAGATAGGGGTGTGAAGCTTTCTTAGCAGATGTTGTGGATACAAAGAGGAGAGGTTCTATTTTCTAGGAGGTACATGTAGTGTGAGAGATTGAGGATGTCATATCTAAAGAGTTTCAAGGCATCCCCCCTCCTAGAGATTTTGATTTTGAGATCAATCTTGTTCCTAGAACACAACCCATAGTGCAAGAACCTTATAGGATGTCACTAGAAGAGATGCATGAGTTGAAGAAATAGTTGCAAGAGTTGTTGGAGAAGGGTTTCATGAGACTGAACACTTCTCCTTAGGGTGCTCCCATGTTGTTTGTGAAGAGCAAGGGTGGTTCTATGAGGCTTTGCATAGACTACTGGTAGTTGAACAAGGTCACAATGAAGAACAAGTACCTGTTATCAAGGATTGAAGACTTATTAGATCAGTTGAGAGGCGTTTCCGTGTTCTCTAAGATATATCTAAGGTCAAGATATCACCAGTTGAGGATCAAGGTGGATGACATACCTAAGTCTGCTTTTAGGACTAGGTATGTTCACTATGAGTTCATGGTTATGTCATTTGGGCTAACCAATACACTCACAACTGTCATGGATCTAATGAACATGGTGTTAGGCCGTATTTGGATCAATTTGTGGCAGTGTTCATAGATGATATCTTGATATCATCTAGGGACAGTCAACAACATGAGCAACACCTATGTCAGGCATTGGCGTTGTTGAGGTAGCACAAGTTGTATGCCACGTTCAGTAAGTGTGAGTTATCATTGACTGAAGTACCTTTTCTAGGTTGTGTTATATCTACTAAGGGTGCTTGTGTAGACCCCAAGAAGGTAGAGTCTATGCTGGAGTAGGAACAGACCAAGATGGAGACAAACACTTGAAGTTTTCTAGGTTTTGCAGGCTACTACAGGAGACTCATTAAAAAATTTAGTGCCATAGCATTACCCCTAGACAAGTCGACTAGGAAAGGTGTTCCTTTTATTTGGGATGACAAGTCTCAGCGTTCTTTCCAGTTTTTGAAGGATTAGTTGACTCATTCTATCGTATTAGTACTACTAGAGAAGGGCAAAGGTTACATCATCTTTTGTGATGCCTCGAAGAACGGTTTGGGATGTGTGTTGATGCAGGACAAGAACATGATTGCTTTTTCTTTGTGATAGCTTAAGAAACATAAGAGAACAACCTAAAAGATGATCTAGAGATAGAATCTATAGTCCTTGCCCTGAATATTTGGAGGGACTATATGCATGGGGAGAAGTGTCAAATCTTCACAGACCACAAAAACCTTCAATATATCTTCTCAAAATAGGAGTTGAACATGATGTAGAGGAGATGGATGGAGTTGAAAAAAGCTATGATTGCATGATAAATTACCATCTAGGGAAGGTATACTGTGGTGGATGAAGCGTTAAGCATGCAATCAGCTTTGGCATCATCTAGGCAAGGCAATTACAAATAAGGCACAATTACACTCCATGGTGTGCGATAAACGTGATATGTTAGTATCGCTTCCCAAGATGAATGTATAGTTGAAAGTATCTCTATGGGAAGGGTTTCTAGCACAATTGCAGGTGAATCTGACCTGATGCCACAGATTAGAGATTCTCATAAGAATGATTTATGATACAAAATAGTAGGTTAGAGTTTGGAAGTAGGAAGCATGATGTCTTCCATGAGTCAAATGAAAAGAAAGTTTGCTTTCATAACATGACAATGGTTCCAGATGTGGAGGACCTGAGGAAGATGGTGTTTAAGGAGGCTCGTTCCTCGATGTAAATGATGCATCTCAATAGTACAAAGATGTACCACAAACTGAAGGATCTATTTTGGTGGCTAGGTCTGAAGCGTGATGTGGTAGAATTTGTTGCTAAGTGTCCAGTTTGTCAACAGGTCAAGGTTGAGCATGAGAAGCCTACAAGGACATTACAACCTTTGTGGATACCATAGTGGATATTAGATGGTTGGCCTTCCTAGGACAACCAAAGGTCATGATTCCATATGGGCGATAGTTGACAGGTTGACCAAGTCAACTCACTTCCTTCCACTCAAAACAACCTATATAGTAGATAAGTTGGAACATATATATGTTGATGAGATAGTTTGTTTGGATGGTATTTTGATTACCATAGTATCTAACATAGGTCCATAGTTAATGAGTCATTTTTGGGAATACATGCACATAGCTTTGGGGACACAACTTAGGTTTAGCATGACCTTCCACCCATGGACAAATGATCTTTTTGATAGGATCAAATGAACTTTGTAGGATCTGTTGAGGGAATGCATTTTGCAATTTTTGGGAAGTTGGTATGTTCACCCAAGCTTGATTAAGTTTGCCTACAAAAAAATTTAACAGAGAAGTATATATTTGACACCATACAAAGCTTTGCATGGGAGATATTGTTGGTCACCCCTTTGCTGGTATGAGAGAGGTGAGTACCAACTTTTGGGTCCTGAGTTAGTGCAGTAGAGTAGAAAGAAGATCAAAGTGATACAATAATAATTGAAGGCATGCCAGGATAGACAGAGGTCATATGTCGATTACCGTAAAAAACTATTGGATTTTCAAGTTGGATACCGAGTGTACCCCAAGGTTACTCCTTGGAAGGGTGTGGTGAGGTTTGCTAAGAAGGGAAAGTTGATTCCTAGGTTTATGGGACCATACCCTATCTTGGCAATGAGTTGGAAAGGTAGCATACAAGTTGGATTTACTACTACAGTTGCATCAGTTGTGTAACGTCTTTCATATTTCCATGTTTAGGAAGTGTCATCCTGATACATAGCAAATGACCCAGACAATGGAGGTTGAGTTGGAGGAGGATATGTCTTATGTTGAGGGTCCTATGTTGATCCTAGATAGGGGAGTGAAGAACAAAAGGAAGGATATAGCCTTAGTGAAGGTGGTGTGGCATCACTGTGGTATGGATGAAGCTACTAGTGAGTTAGAATATGTGATATGTAAGAAGTAACCATCTCTATTTGCGTAGGATTTTGAGGACAAAATCCTTGTTAGGGATTTATAGCTGTAAGACCTCTGACCTTGCTTTATGGTTGAACATATTTTATTATCATAATTGGATTCTTACAACCTCAAACCATAATATGTGCTTCAATATCATGTAACGAACCTAAGTTTCAAGTTTGGTCCAGTTTGGACACTGTTTGGGCAAGTTATGCGTTTATATGCTTATTTTGAGCTTTTATGCAATTTATCCATATCTAGGATTTTTCTTGCAATTTGTCACATTCTAGTTGTGCCTCACATAATTTCACATCATGGTTGATTTACTTTTTCCTTGTAACACCTTGTTATACCTTCATTTTTATGGTGACATCTATCTAGGGTTGAGCTTGGGGTTTCCTCTCATAGATGGGCTACCTTGAGTACTAGAATTCAATGGCTCTTCTGGTTTTATGGGATCTGATGGCTTCCTTGGTGTTTTTAGGATCCTATTGTGGTCCCTTGAAGTCTGAGGGTTGATAGTTTTCTCTCTTGAAGCTCCTTGGATCAATGGTTCACCAAGTAGAGTGTTGAACCGATGGCGGTACTAGGGTTTTCACCATTGATTAAGATCATATGGTCACCCTTCTTTTGGAGGTCGATGGCTGGCCTGAGAGTCAAGATTTGATGGCCCTTATGAATCCTACAAACTATGGACCTACTTGTTTGCATGAGAGTGATGTTTTTGACCTTGGACACATGGCAGACTTAGCTAGACACCTCTACCTTCTCTTCTATCTCACGCATAGCTCTATATACCTCCCTCGTTTCATGCAAATGAGTCCTTTAAACACCTATGTCTCTATATTCTCCTTTCTGGTTGGATCTTATAACCCCCATGTGGAGAAGAAGGAACCAAAGGTAGACGAATCTTGGTGATCTTGCTTGCATGTGCACTTAGGGTTTGTATCTACCCTCTCTTTTAGATTGTGGAGTTCCCTTCTCTTGTTCTTGTCCTAAGAAAGTAAATATTCCTCCTTTACTCTATTTTCCTTAAGGCTCTACATTTCTCTCTCTTCTTCTTGGTCGTACCCATGGTGTTACATTATGGAACTTGTGCTAGATCTCGAAGAACACCTCTTTCTTGCTCCCTTGACCTAGGGTTTGCTTGTTCTTGGAGAAGGTGCTAGCTTGGCCAAGTGGAGTGCTCAAGATAGAGTTTTCTTCTCTCCTTCATTGAGGTACCTTTCTATTTGAAGGTTCCTCTTCATCCTAGAGGCTAGTTATATAACTTTCTCCACGTTTATTGCTTACTCATAGCTTGCATGTACTAGATCTTGCTCTAAAATGTAGTTCTAAGTAGAAAGTTACTATATTTGCCTAGGGCTTGTGCTTTTATGGTAGTTATTGAGTATTTTATATTCTTGGATGAACTCTAGACCTTGTGCATGAGCCTTCCTTGGTAGTGTAATCTTTAGTCCTTACATGCTTGTGAAACAAGATGGTTTTTTCTCTCTCAAATGATGGTTACTACTTAGGGTTTTGAGTTGATTTTCCTTCTTGTTTTGCAACCTGATGGTTTGGTTTTTGGTGCTATTTTTCTTGACCTTCTTGAGTCAACTGATGGCCTCAGATTATCTTCTACTTTGAACCTTCTCTTGTGCTAAATCCAAAGGTCATTCCATCTTCACCAAATGATGGTTTTGTTACTCTCTCAAGTGGTTAAAATGATGGTCTTAGGTCCTACCAAACATGGTTTCTTTGGTCCTTCAAACAATGGTTTAGCTAATTTGTTCTTCACATAGTGTTGTCTACCAATGGCTTCACTGGGTCAAGACTCAATGGTTCCACTAAGTCCACAATCGATGGTCTCATTGGGTCACAAACCAATGGCTTTTTTGGTTCCATACTCGACGACTTTTCTAACTCTAATGTGGATGGTTTCTCTGGGTCTTTGGTCGATGGTCCACATCTGTTGGATTCACTAGATTCCACATTTGGTTGTGGTTCTATTGTCCACATTCAATGGTGGTTGTGGGTTCCACATCCAATGGTGGATCTCATATCTAAAACTGATGGCTGAACTGGGTCATGTCATGAATCGCCTAGGTCAAAACTCAATGGTTTTCCTAGATGAATGATTCAAGGTTTTACTTGTATTGCATCTAATTGTTTTGCTTATCCAGCATCCGATGGTCTTGAGTGAGGTTCATGACCTGATGGTTTGGGTTTGAAGTTCCTAATCTGATGGCTATGCTTAACCTTATGCATCCATGATCCGATGAGGATGCTAAGGGTTAGTGTTTATCTTTGAGTGCTGATTTGTAACTTTAATTCAACCTATATAGTTAAACCTAACCCTAATGCAAATAGGTAATGATTGATCATACTGAGCTTCCTTATATGATTAGTATGATGAAAGAATACTTTCTTAATGTTGTTGTAACCATAATATGTTGTCATATGAACATCATAACTCTAAAACGCAATGTTACGATGAACTTATGTGTCACCTCATTGATGATGGTTTGTTGATCCTTGTTATAAGTGTGACAACCCGATGCCACACGATGATATAACTCAAAACCAAAGCGTGCAATTAACAAGTAAACAAACATATTACCACAAAATAGGGTAAATTAAAATCGATCTTATATAACCATTATCTGTGGAAATATATTACATCAAAGTCCGCAAACTATGCCATATCACATATTAGGACAAGTATTTACATCTATATAGTGACTAACTACCACACACATGTTATAAAAGATAACATGTTCACATGTAAAAGTGATATACACAACCAAGTTATACTCCCAAAACACACAATGAAGTACATATCATCTACAAAACACAACCCTCCCGAACCTAAGACTACAGAGATGACACATAGGACTCTACTACACAACACAACAACTTATCCAACTTTCTGCGTTCACTGATCTCCAAGCTGCTCTTCCTCAACAATGCGATCTCTATCGCACTACGCACGAACACCTAAAAAGATGTGATAGACCAAAAGGGTGAGACCCATGTCCTTGCGAGAGATTTAACTCTCCACCAAAAACTATTGTAAACACAAATTATACTTAAGCATGAAATAACATTATGAAACAGGATGAGAAAATTTTGCAAAATGAATAACAACTGGGAACACAAACTAAGCATGTTAAGCATCTATAATAGATAAGTTGGACATGTTATGTATTTAGAAGGAATATGAAGAACATGTATAACAATTGATTTCTCTTATCGTATAATAATACAACTGAGTAGTATAAGAAATGAGACAAGGGTAAACATCCAATGTTAAATGTGTTTAACCTAAACAAATATACTAAATAGTTGTATTACATCTTCTATTAAGCCATAGGAAATTTGAGTTGTTCCAACCAAATTCCAACTGACCATCGCTTGGTCACAATCATCTCCATACAAGGTCAATAAAGAGTCAGACTCCAAGGTATTCTCCGGCACTACTTAATTTGTATGAGTCTGTAATGCAAAGACATATCAATCAAACTACCAACAATGACTTAGTCAAGATGAAAAAACCTAGCCCGCCTTGGTCTAAGTCACAATTCTAGAAACCATGGTATACAAACCCAATCACTGAGGTACAATCACATTTGTCCTCCAATCACATCTGAACATATATAATCACTAAGACACGACCGCAACCATTCTCAATCAATTGAGGTCAAAATGACAAGGACACACAATCACTTACACCTCACTTACTCAACAATATGCGCTCCAAGTTTCCCTTAGGAAGACTTGTGTCACAACCCAGCAAGTTTTGGTAATGGGATGTATTTATGTCACATCACACTACATGATTAGGGTTTCACTTGATTAGTTAAGCCAATTGGGTGACAACCCGATTACAAATCAAGCCATCACCAGTAAAAATGTAGATTTATTGCAAATAATAGTGTTAACAAAACAACCACTTAAAATGAGAACCATCTTTACACAAAGATCCCTGTTCAATAAGCTTCTACACAAAGGACCAAAGCTTTATATACACACAGTTCATGTGATACATTTAGTATGCCGACTCTTCTTGAGGATAACAAGTATCAGTTACTTGACAATGATATATACAACAACATTATAAAAACCTCGAGGTAAACAAACCAAAATCTCAAGTCATTCGTGAAAACCAATGAGTACTATCTCCCAAGGACCTGAGAGTATAGAGACGACACATAGACATCTATCTACAAAACCCTAACTAACAGAGTGCTTGACCTGATAAAGCTACTACTGTTCTTGTTGACACGATCCTTCTTCTGCAGCCTGGTTTCTAGTCCCTTGTTCACGACCACCTAAAAATTTTGGATCCCATGGGGTGAGACTATTGTCCCAGTAAGAGATATAACTCTCTGCCAGCGATATTATTATCACAGAAAAATAATATAAATTGAACTGTAGGTATTTCATTGATTAACAAGAATAACTTTGAGTATAAAGTATAGACATTAATAACAAATCTATAAATCATCTTTTGCTTGAAAAGGAATATGAAGAACATGCATAACATCTATCTACTCATACATATAAAAGTAATAAGGCATCAACCAACATTTTCGTATTTGATCCTTAAACAAGCAAGCTACATGGCTGATTACATGTTCACATTTACATTTATGCCCAGAGGAGATGAGATATACCACTCATGCTCCAACCGACCACTAGTAAGTCAAAATCGGTACCATACAAGGTCAATGGTAGAGCCGACTATCAAAACCTCTCCTTTCTCAGTCAGCTCAAGAACACTTAGGCAACACTTAGGTTTAGCATGACATCTTGTGTCTGCTATAATTAGCTATGTCGTGGTATAATGGCATCCTTGCTATAGAGTTACTGCCATAGCAAGTACTCCTATCGGGAGAAGACCACTTCACTTTCCCTGATTATTAGGATGACCACTGAGCGATCTTGTTATAATTTTATCTAGGAGTACACTGAGAAACCTGATGTATTTAGGGAGTCCAATGAGCACTTCTTACTGAGAACCCTTATATTATCAAACACATGTCTATGAGAATACTAAGAAACATATTCTCTCTAAAGAATTAAGGTTATATTTAATCAATTAAAGATTTCAAGATTTCATTACAATCATGATTACTGGGTCTAGGTATTCAAACCCCTAGATCCCTACATAGTATTAACACCTCTGTAACAAGTAACTAATATCTCTAGGTTCTCTGATCCATGTATCCTCCTTTACTTACTGTATAAGCATTTCACATAGCTTACATAGTTCATAAAACATCTCATCACCTCATTGTAGGAAACAACTTATCCTTTAAGACATTAGACTACTTGTTATCCATGTATTCTACACAGGTTACAAGACTTATTTAAGCCTATCACTTTAGAAAGTCTTAGCTCATATCTTGTGATATTCATCATTTCATGATTCAGGTATAGTGTACACTTTAGGATAAAAGACTTCTTATAATAATATTGTTCAATCTTAGAGAGAATTACATTCTACCCATGCTTAGGGTTAGGTTTATCTACATCATCTCTCTGTGATATAAGAAAGTGCATCCTTCCCATTATTAGGGATAGGATCATCTCAATTTAACTGATTATTATCGTACAAGCATAT
Source organism: Alisma plantago-aquatica (assembly GCA_963693085.1). NCBI lineage: Eukaryota > Viridiplantae > Streptophyta > Magnoliopsida > Alismatales > Alismataceae > Alisma > Alisma plantago-aquatica. The sequence goes on from OY856411.1 coordinate 801,205,244, forward strand.
CATCACCCTTCATTAGGGTTGGATTTCCCTTTCATTACCAATTTGGAATTTCAAGATCATAAAGACTAGAATCAAACCCCCAATTCATACCCACTCATAACATGAGCATCAATATATATTTCTCCACATATTTACCACTCATGTTAAAGCCTTTCTCTCTTATCCTTACTTGGATATTGATTGCATATTATTTAATTCACCTCTTAAGTTCTGTTACCTGGACATAATTATATGAATCTCATTATAAATCAATACTAATCACACAACATACACCACTTAGACATTTTTAATGGATTAGAGCATGCCTACCATATCGGGTAGCATGATCAATAATACTATTCTATTATGCTTGAGAATGCATATATCATCATAACAAATAATTATTTCATTATTGTGGAGAAATCACACCATTATACTGGGCTTAGGCATATCCCTTATCATCAAATCATGTAGTCACGTTGAGTTAAGGTATGCTAAATACATACTCATCTTTCAAGTTTTAGTTTCTCTCTCATCTTTACTAGGATGTAAATTACTTAGTTCATATCTTTAAGATCTACAAACTTATAAATATCAAATAAGTTAAGTTGATTGTGTCTCACTATTACATTAATCATATTCATCACTTAGTCAATCTTAATAATTGAGGACATGCCTACCATATCAAATAGCATGATTGATAATGCCATGCCAATATCGTCTTGTCAAATATTCAATTTGGTCATGTGGTATGACCACATCCTAATATTGGGTATAGGGTATATCCCCTGTTACCATATCGTGCACCATCTTAGGTTACCATATCGTGCACCATCTTAGGTTACCATATCGTATACCCACTTAGGTTACCATATTGTGTACCCACTTTGGACTTGCCATATGTTGGAGATCATATCATGCACTCATGTTGGGCATCATATCAATTTTCACCATATTGGTTTATATTATAGATTCACCATATTGGGTAAGTATATTGGGAAGCATATCGGGCATGGTGTTATGTAGCATATCAGGCATCATATCGGGTGATGCATTGAGCATCATATCGGGCATCATCTTGCTTTTCCCATATTGACCATTCATATCGTGTTCCCACCATTGATAAAAACTTGGAATCAAATCATAACAAAGTGGATATCAAGTTGTTCTTTCATCACAAAGTAAGGATTGAAGAAACATATCGAGTTTCTAAGGTCAAAAGCATATTGGGTTCCTAGGGTTTGACTCATATCGGCCTAATATGTGGTTGTACCCTTGTGTCTTGTTCAAAGTGATAGATGGGGACCTTCCATATCATTCATAGGACTTCATATAACCTACCTTCATATCAGGAAAGACACCCATATCGGTTTCCAAAAGTTTGTACCCATATCGGGCATAGGATCATCAACCCATATCGGGTTGTTTCAAGAATGATCAACTCATATCGGGCATCCAATGATAATGTCATCATCATCAACCTCAAGATCATCAATTGATTCAAAACTATGGAAAATAGTCCTAATTACATTTTGGAACTCATAATTATATCAATTGATCAGAGGAAATCCTAATTTTGAAAATATTCAACAAATTGAATAATATAGAAGAACGGATAATAATATTGAAGGGTTTGAGCTATATAACCCACCTCTTGAAGATCTTCCAAGCTTCAAGCTTCACTCCACACCTTCCAAGGTTGAAGATGAGCCATCTCCAAGCTCTAAGACTTGGACTCCAAGCTTCTGCACGATATCTCCAATCACCTTGGGCGATATCACCTTAATTGGTTGCTTCAACCCTCTTTGGCTGATACCTCTCCCCCTTGGCCGATGCCACTCAAATCTCTTCACTATGGGCAACACAAGAGAGGCTGCTTGCATGATACAAGAGGAAGGGCACTTGCGAGATCTAAAAATCTTGCCAACAAATGAAGGTCAAGGTAGTTATACTTGAGGTTTATTGAAAATAGTGTAATAGGTGTCATCATCCCAAGGTACTTCATGCCGCCTAGCCACGCAAGGTCGATACATGCTCTTACATGCATGCCACTATTATTTTTCCATGCGAAAAGAATAAGGGGTGACTCTTGAGTTGTCTCCTAGGTCAAGCCTTCTTCCATTATCTTATTATTATATTCAACTTCATCATATCCAAGGCAAAGGCAAATCGATGCTTCAACATTTCCTTGAAGTGCCTTGTTCGTCATGGGTAGGTCACAAATTGATAGGGGTCTCTTCGCATGGCTCTATGGCTGATAGGGACTTCCTCCTAAGTCCACAAATCGATATGTCTCATGTACATGGCTTTCAACTCATGTATTTCTTGGTTTCTTTATTATTAAGAGTGCTAACACTTCAAGATGCTTCAAACATATTGTCTCCTTTCTCTCACCTCTGGTTGACACTAGATAAGAGTAGAAATAATTTTGAGATGGTAAATTACACATTAACCATACATTTTGTATATATTGCAAATTGTAGCACAATTGATGCACTATGCACTTAACATTATTTTCACAAGTTTCCACTTAGAATTAGGCTTTGCACAAGCCACCACTTAGCATCATATTCTCTTTCATGATATAAAAAAGACTTAGAATATATTTAACATGTAATATTTGCAACATAACCCCTTGGCTTGGGTAATTTGCACTTTTCATTTAGATTATCATATAATGCACACATAGGTTTGCATATGAGTCCAAATTTGAAAGTAAACTTCCACAAAGGGCTTTAATTACTTTTCAAAAGATAAGAACAAGTTTGTAAGCAACTTACTTAAGCAAAACCTCTAGGGTTAGGTCATAACCCAGGCCTGGGGTGTTACAAGTAAAAGCTCGGGGATATAAACCCCGAGTGAATTTGTTAGTGCATTCAAAAGCCACATCAAATTCTGGCGCCGTTGCCGGGGACAACGGAATCAGTCAGTCAAATCAAGTTCTTTTAAGACTAATCTAGGATTTTGTTTTTTCTTTTTGAAACTATCGCTTATCTACTTGATCTTTATTCTACTCCAAGGATCTCACTTTCAAACCTTTTTAAGTTTCAGGTGCTCTTGACGATTAGTGTATGCACCGTTCGGATAGTCTCGGACTGACTGCGAGCTTTGATTCCGAGATCGATAGAACCTTCCATCGTCAGATCCGAGAGAATCAAGCCAGAATGGCGCAAGAAGAAGAAGTAGCCCGTAGGGTAGCTCAAGCCATCAATGCGCAGAGAGAGAGGTTCATGCAAGAAGCTAGAGTTGCGGTTCAACAGGAGATCTTAGCAGTACAAGCAGCAGCGCAGGCAGCGGAACTTCAGAAGGATCTTAGAGAGTTCTCTATCCCAAAGGCCGCAAATGTATATCATCCGGTGCAGCCTCCTCCCATCGAAGCTGCCAACTTTGAGATTAGAGCACATTGGATAACCTTGCTTCAGAACAACCCATTCTACGGTAAACAAGCTGAAGACAGCCAAGGTCATCTTCTCAGATTCATTGACCTGTGTGCCATGACGAAGCAAAATGGAGTCTCTGATGATGCTATTCGACTCCGTCTCTTCAAGTACTCTCTGGCTGACAAAGCCATTAGTTGGTACAACTCACTGCAGAGTGATGTACCCATCACCACCTGGGAGCAGCTTCAAAACGCCTTTCTGGAAAAATTCTACCCCCCATCTCTTACATACGAAATCAGGGGACGAATCACAAATTTCACTCAAGTCCCAGGTGAAACTCTTTCCGAAGCTTGGGATAGGTACAAGGAGCTCCTACGAAAATGCCCACACCATGGAATTCCTAAGAACCAGCTGATCGAGATATTCTATAGGGGTGTGGAAGATGATGTTAAGATGTTCCTTGATTCCTCGTCCGGAGGGAACTTCATGCGGCAAAGTTACGACAGCGCATGGAGAGTTGTCACCCTGGGAGCAGAAAACCAAGCCAACTGGGGTAGATCTGTTGGTAAAGGAGTCCTAAAGGTAGCTATGGCTGATGCTATCCCAGAATACAAATCTATAGCTGAAACTTTGAAAGTTTTGGTCGCAAAGCAAGATCACATAGAATCATCCCTTGCTGCAATTGGAAGAGGACATTCTCCAACTAGGCAACCAGAACAAGTCAAGTCCACTTCTTTGTTTTGTGAAGCGTGCAAAGGCACTGACCATTCAACACTATCATGCAATGTTCTCTATGATGTTGTTTTAAGCAATGCCTGTGGACAAGGAGATAGTTGCCAGATGGAAAATCTTAATGCTATTAACACCAACCCTGGGCAGAACTTTTACAATCCAAATCAAAATAGGAATCACCCAGGCTTCCAGTACGGAAATCCTTCAGGAGCTATGAACTCACATCAATTTGTTCCAAATAATCAACCAAGAGGCCCATCTGGGTATCAGTTTAATCAGCAACAGAACTTTGGGAATCAAGGAAACTTCAAGGGAAACTTTCAGAACAGAAACTATAACAATTATCAGAACAACTCTCAGTATCAAAACTTGAACCAACAACAGGGTCAAACAGGACCTATCCCTTCTGATGACAAGCTATCTACCATCGAGAAGTTATTGCAAACACAACAAACGATGATAGCCAATCAACAAGCCCAGCAGAAGGCTATTGAAACTCAACTAGCTCAACTTGCTGCTAGTATTAAGCCACAAGCTGGGATCTTCGCTGGACAACCTGAGAACAATCCGAAACATCCGGAGCAGCTGAAGGTTATCGCCACAAGATCAGGGAAAAGTTATTCGGATCCACCAGCGAAAACAACTATGGATATCCCTGAGGAGAATGAACCCTTGACTGATCAAAACTCAACAACATCAGAACCGCAACCGAAGGAGAGAAATAATGATAAGGGGATTTCTGAGAAACCTACCAATGAAGAAGTAGAGACTCCTGAACCAGAAATTCCTGTATATAAGCCTCGTGTCCCTTTCCCATCCCGTCTGAGGGAAACCAAGTTTGATACTAGATTCATCAAATTCAAAGAAGCTATGAAGAAGCTCCATGTTGATATACCATTCTTGGATGCTCTTAATGAGATACCAGCCTGGACCAAATATCTAAAGTCGCTTCTCACCAAGAAGTACATCACGGAAGAGTGTGAAACTGTGAAATTGGCTGCAACTACATCAGATATCATATTAAGCAAGATGCCGAAGAAACAAAAAGATCCAGGATCCTTCGGAATCTCATGCCACATTGGTGATTCATCATGTAAGAAAGGATTGGCAGATCTTGGCGCAAGTATTTCTATTATGCCGCTGAGTCTATGCAAGAGATTAGGATTCGAAGAATTGCTTCCAACTGCTATGACAATCCAACTTGCGGACAATTCAGTAAAAAGACCGCTAGGAATTCTCGAAGACATCCCGGTCAAGGTAGGCAAGGACGCATATGTCCCATGTGATTTTGTTATCATGGACATAAAAGAAGACACCAAATACCCTATTATCTTCGGTCGTCCATTTCTCGCTACTGCTAGAGCTCTTATCGATGTTGAAGCCGGAACCTTACTGCTCAGGTTAGGAAAAGAAACTCTGGAATTCAAGGTCTTTGAAAGCATGAGAAGACCAAGTATACAGGAGGAAGTCTATCTGATAGATTGTGTTGAGCAGATGTCACAACTTACTCAAGAATATCACGAGTCATGCGATCCTTTGGAAACTTCTCTATATGACCTTTTTAATGATGAACCTACTGACCAACAAGATAAGGATTGCGCCAAACCTCCCGACTCTACTGAGGAGAATCATGAAGCTACCTATGAGGAATTAAAGGTTACCGAAACCCCAGAAGAAATCAGTAAAAAACCAGAACCTCCTGAAATGAAGCCCCTACCTGAAGGGCTGAAGTATATGTTTTTAGACAATCTCAAAGTTTGTCCTGTCATTATAAACTCTGGTTTAACAACCAAACAAGAAGAGCAACTTCTGGAAATATTAAAGGATAGCAAGAAAGCCACAGGCTACAGAATGAGTGACCTCACAGGGGTCAGTCAAGCTTTGTGCATGCACAGAATTCCCATGATGGAAGACCATAAGCCAACAATCGAGCATCAACGAAAATTAAACCCGAATATGAAGGAAGTGGTCCGTCGTGAGATCATCAAACTCCTTACAGCTGGAATAATATACCCGATATCGGACTCACCATGGGTGAGCCCAGTTCATGTTGTACCCAAGAAAGGAGGTACCACTGTCACAAGAAATGAAAACAATGAGCTCATCCCCACCCGAACAGTGACTGGGTGGAGGATGTGTATTGATTATAGAAAATTAAACAAGGCCACTCGGAAGGATCATTTTCCTATGCCCTTCCTCGATCAGGTTTTGGAAAGATTGGCTCACCAAGAATACTTCTGTTACCTGGACGGTTACTCTGGATTCTATCAGATCCCCATACATCCAGATGATCAAGAGAAAACAACTTTCACCTGTCCCTTCGGGACATATGCTTTTAAAAGGATGCCATTTGGCTTGTGTAATGCCCCTGCAACTTTTCAACGTTGCATGACTGCCATTTTTGCAGGGCTTACTGAAACAGTTATGGAGGTTTTCATGGACGACTTTTCTGTATATGGTGACTCCTTTGATTCTTGTCTTAAGCACCTCTCCATGGTACTCAAACGCTGTGAAGAAGCACATCTGGTGCTAAATTGGGAGAAATGCCACTTTATGGTAAAGGAAGGCATAGTTTTGGGCCACAAGGTTAGCAACAAAGGAATTGAAGTTGATAAAGCCAAGATAGAAGTCATATCTAAATTGGCAATACCCACAAATGTGAAAGAAGTTCGTGCTTTTCTCGGTCGCGCTGGATTCTATAGAAGGTTTATACATGATTTTTCTAAGATAACAAAGCCGATGACCAATTTACTTCTCAAAGATGCTAATTTCAATTTCAATAAGGAATGCATTAAAAGTTTCGATACGCTGAAGAAAGCCCTTACGACTACCCCCATTATTAGAGCTCCAAATTGGGAGCACCCCTTTGAAATTATGTGTGATGCCAGTGACTACGCAGTGGGTGCAGTCTTAGGACAATGCATTGAGAAGAAACATTATGTTATCTATTATGCATCGAAAACCCTCGACGAAGCTCAAAGGAACTATGCCACTACTGAAAAGGAACTTTTGACAGTCATCTATGCCTTCGATAAATTCAGATCCTACCTTACTGGTTCAAAGGTAATCGTTTACACAGACCATGCTGCCATCCGTTACCTTATGGCAAAGAAGGATGCTAAGCCAAGGCTGATCAGATGGATACTCCTTCTACAAGAATTTGACCTAGAAATACGAGATAAGAAAGGAACGGAGAATGTCGTAGCAGATCACCTGAGTCGCATCCACACTCTGGATGCTGAAGGAATTCTGATAAACGACTCTCTACCAGACGATCAACTTATGAGAGTCTCAGAATCTGAACCATGGTATTCAGACTTAGTAAACTACCTTGCCGCCGGAGTCATCCATCCTCAATACACAGGGAACGGTCTGAAGAAATTTATGCATGATGTGAAGCATTACTATTGGGATGAACCATATCTCTTCAAACTCTGCGCGGATGGATTGTATAGACGTTGCGTCGCCAAAGAAGAAGCCCATTCCATTTTGGAACAATGCCACTCAGGACCCGTGGGTGGGCATACGAGCTCTAAAAAGACTGCCTTAAAAGTTTTGCAATGTGGATTTTTCTGGCCAACTTTATCCAAGGACTGTTATGATTTTGTCATATCATGTGATAAGTGTCAAAGAGCTGGCAATATAACCAAGAGAGATGAAATGCCACTGAATCTATGGCAAGAAGTAGAGATATTTGACGTCTGGGGAGTAGACTATATGGGGCCATTCCCATCTTCTAATGGATTCTCTTACATCCTTGTGGCGGTGGACTACGTCTCCAAATGGGTTGAAGCTATACCAACTGTCACTTGTGATTCGAAACCAGTCATCAAACTATTCAAAGATATTATCTTCCCACGGTTCGGAGTGCCGAGAACCGTGATTTCTGATGGAGGCTCCCATTTCATCTAAAGAAGCTTCGAAGCTCTATTAAAAAAATATGGCGTCTCACACAAGGTAGCTTCTCCTTACCATCCACAGACCAGTGGACAGGTAGAAGTCTCTAATCGACAACTAAAGGCTATCCTTGAGAAAACCGTCGGGCGTAATCGAAAAGATTGGGCGACAAAAATCAACGATGCCCTATGGGCTTATCGCACTGCTTATAAAACTCCCCTTGGTACTACTCCTTTTCGTTTGATATATGGAAAAGCTTGTCACCTTCCGGTCGAATTAGAACATAAGGCATGGTGGGCAATTAAACAATTAAATTTCGATATAAAGGAAGCAGGGCAAGCCAGGATTCTGCAACTCAACGAGCTGGATGAACTTAGAATGACGGCCTATGAAAATGCTCGAATCTACAAGGAACATACAAAACTTTGGCACGATGGACATCTGAAAAGAAAAGACATTCAAGTGGGAGACCAAGTTCTGGTTTTTAACTCAAGATTAAGGATATTCCCAGGAAAACTTCGCTCACGCTGGTCTGGACCATACATTGTCAAAAGCATCTCTCCTCAGGGCACTTTCTCTTTATGGAGTGCAGAGTCGGGTGAATTCATAACCAATGGCCACCGCCTGAAGAGATATTTCACCACAACAGACATAGGCACCAAATCAACGCTGGAACTCACCGATCCTAAGGATCCCACATGACGACGAAGGACTCTGTCGAGCCATCGACATAAAACAAAGGCGCTTGTCGGGAGGCAACCCGACCAATAAATCTGTTTTACCTTTCTTTTCCCAATTTTGTTTTATAGTTAATTTTCCTTAAATAAAATTTGCCTTATGGATAGTTTTCTTTCAGGATACGAGATCGGATTGGTGCTGATCACAACGAATTCATTCTCGGCAGTCATACCTGGTGTTTCCTTTCCCCTCCATCTTGAATTTAGGGTTTGCTCGAGGACGAGCAAATCTCTAAGTTCGGGGTGGAGGGTGGGTGGTACGTATTCCACTTCCACATACACACCCTCTTTTATACTCAATATGTCTCTATCATAAAATTTTTCAAATTTGTGAACAGATACTTGATGGAATTTTGTCTTTTATTGATAAAAATGTAACTAACTGTTTGCTATGCATCTTCTATCATAACATCCTCCTTATTCGAAACAAATCCCCAAGAGGACTGACTTTTGAAACTTGCCTGAAATCATCCTGTGAAACTTATGATTCCTAACATCATAATCCTTTTTACATAATGACAAGTATCTGTCAAACTGATAGGGATCAAACACGTTGCGCTTCCTAACTGACTAATGGAACAATGGCTCAGAAACCCCACCGGATCCGCACCAAGTCATTATTTGAGCAGAGTATGACAAAGAGAATAACCCGGTTTTGAATTGTAAATCAAGTTGCATCCTGATCTGAACTCTCTTCTACACTTCTTCTATCATCTTCGTATCCCTCCATCCATAAATACCACCAAAATAGCCAAACTTGTGCCAAATCCCTAATTTCGGGGTGGCACGCCACTTTCCCCATATCCGCTTCTTCCATACCCCTTCCAATAAGTAGGGGCGTACCACCAAAAATGCAATCTCGAGTCGAATAGAGGAGAGATCTGCAATAAAAAGATGCCAAAGTGCACACAAAATAATTGCAATCTCGAGTCGAATAGAGGAGAGATCTGCAACAAAAGATGCCATAGCGCACACAAAAAAAAATATATGCAATAAATGAAATTGCAAAACAAATAAAAATCTCGAGTCGAATAGAGGAGAGATTTTCTTCTTCCTTTCATACCACCTTTCACTCATTTTTCTACCTAAGGGCACAATACATGCCCTACCATCCTTAACAATACCAGTGTCAGATCAAATGCATACTTGTTGATTCTGCGGGTATCTCAGAACTCCTACGACACTCTTTGACATGCTTGGTGTTAGAAAAGGCGGGGAGGAAGCATTGTTGGGAAACGAACTCAGGAACGAAGCTATGGAAAGACGTGTTTAGTGGTCCCAGGAAGTTGAGGTACTCATTCATACTGAGCAGAAAGAAAACACTTGTGATGTGAAGATGAAGAAATCACATGGATCGAAAGTATTTCATTAGGCAACAGTTTCAAATTTTATGTTACTCGAGGACGAGCAACGATTTAAGTTCGGGGTGTTTTGATGAGTGCATACTCATCATAATTTTCAATTACCTTTTTGGAACAATTTAATATCTTTTCCACATCTTTTCACCCTAATATGAATCATAATGCACAAAACTACTAAGTAATTCAATAATCAAGGTTTTAACTAAATATCTTTCATTTTATGCAGGTACAGCAGGCAACTCCATGCAAACGGTCTCAAGATCGTTTGGATCCATGCGGTCTCAAGATCGTTTGCTGGAATACACAAAGAAACAAGACGAAACCAGTTGCCCAAGAAGTCCATGCGGTCTCAAGACCGTTTGGTCCCATGCGGTCTCAAGACCGTTTGGTCCCATGCGGTCTCAAGACCATTTGGTCCCATGCGGTCCCAAGACCGTTTGGTCCCATGCGGTCTCAAGACCGTTTGGTCCCATACGGTCCCAAGACCGTTTGGTCCCATGCGGTCCCAAGACCGTTTGGTCCCATGCGGTCCCAAGACCGTTTGGTCCCATGCGGTCCCAAGACCGTTTGGTCCCATGCGGTCCCAAGACCGTTTGGTCCCATGCGGTCCCAAGACCGTTTGGTCCCATGCGGTCCCAAGACCGTTTGGTCCCATGCGGTCCCAAGACCGTTTGGTCTCGCGCGGTCCCAAGACCGTTCGATGCAAGCACAAGGATCGTTTGAAGAACTAAAGCCGCGCGACCACACCAAAGCCAGACTGATCAAAGCAAGACCGTTTGGCGCTCAAACGACCTCCAAACCGTTTGATGCCCAAACGGTCTCAAGACCGTTTGGTGCCCAAACGGTCTCGAGACCGTTTGGCGCCCAAACGGTCTCAAGACCGTTTGGCGTCAGATCTAAAACTATAAATAGACCCCCAGGGTCCCCATTTTGAGGCATCGGTTCCGGACGCCGAAAGGCTGCCAGAGCACCATCCCGATCAAGTTCCACTCCACCTACAGCTGGTGTTGCGTCCAAGGAGGCTAAGAAGGAGAAGAAGACGGAGCAAGAGCGCATCTTCTTCACCGGGCTGCGTCCACCTTCTGCACCGAGCTCATGGCGGATCTATCTTCTTCTTCTATCTTTCTTGTACCTCGCATCATGAGCGAGTAGTCCTCTTTCGCTGGGGTGCGGGGACTAGCCCCGCTGCCCATGCAAACCATGTTCTCTTGTTAAACTTTCCATGGCAATGTATATAACTCTTCATTTTGTCGTTTATCGTTAAGCTTGTGAGTTGGTTATGTGCGTGTTTCCATCTTTGTGCTCCCTATGTTGCGAGAACTTCAATGCATAGGTATGAATGTCGTTTAGCATGTTAGACTCCTTGACGAGAACTTCCGATAGGATTCCTTGAGGTAGTAGGTGTAGGATCCGCGAGGGGACGGTCCGCCTAACCTTCGGTGACACTTGTGTGCGCCTGACGCCCGTAAGGGGGGTTCACAGCCTTAGTTGGATTTTGTATCTTCGTGCTTTTCGTCGATGTTTACACGTACAATAGTCGCTTGTTTGCTTTGCGGTTTGTGCGGTTGACTCCCTGATTAGAAATAGGATGGGATTTCATCGAGGTCGTAAGTGTATGATCCGCGAGGGGACGGTCCGCCTAACCTTCGGTGACACTTCTGTGCGCCTAACGCCCGTAAGGGGGGTTCACAGCTTCCGTGGATTTCTATATCTTCAGAGCCGTAAGACGTATGATCCGGATGGCGATGAGAAATCGGCTGCCTATGGTGACGCTTACGCGGACCTGACGCCCGTAAGGGGGGTTCTGCAGCAGCTCTACTTGGAGTGTTATTTCGTGCCTGGATTGTTCGCGAGAGAGTATGATTGTGTGTGTAGCGGTGGTCAAACCCGGTACCATCCCAGCGATTTCGTATCATTAATCTAAACCCATCTTTTATTCCACGTTTACTTTCTTGCAATTAGTTTAATCAAACCAAAATCAACCTATTGTTCTAAATATTAGTTTTACTTGAGCTAGATCTAACTGACAAGGATTCTTAAAAACGTTGTCCTTTGGGTTCGATCCTAAACTATACTGCGATAAGATTCGTCCGCTTGCGGGTGGTATTGTTGCACTTGGTTTTGGTAAAAGCTCGGGGATATAAACCCCGAGTGAATTTGTTAGTGCATTCAAAAGCCACATCACACTTGCACTTGGAGCCAATCACCCATGAATCATATTCCAAGTGATCTTATCCATCATGTTTCTGCTATACAAGTTCTTTTACAATAGGTAAGCAATATTTGCTTCAAGTCGGTATATTGCATGATTCACATCCCCTCACTGTACGACAACTCATATGAGATGGAAGTGTCGTAGTATGCTATATGAAATTCCTTTTCCTAACCAGTAGCTCCATTGTTGTCACAATATTACTATTAACTCACCACTGGTCAGAACCTCCCATAAGTTATGCATACAATATCATTTACAATGTCGTAACACTAAGGTACTCGACTTCTTATTATAGAATTAATCAATTGTTTTATGTTGGAACATTTCCAACTAATAAATCTTATTCCAAGGTCAAAACACAATTTTGTTATTTCGGAAGCTTGCATCAGTGTAACTCTTTACACCCAACTCTTCCTTATTAGAATAACTAAAGAACTAATCCTTTTAGTACTTCACAAATACACAAAGATGTCCTTCATGGTATTCCCGTAACTCTTACTGGAGTTCAATAGATATCCATTCGTCATGTCCAATTCATACGAGATAACTAGATATTTATATCATGTTGTCATACAAGATGATGATTTCATATCTTCTTGGCATGTCTAATACATACAAGATGATGAGTTTGTATATTCTTGTCATGTCCAATACATACAAGATAATTAGTTCATATTTTCTTGTCATGTCCAATACATACAAGATAACGAGATGAGTTCATACGTGATAGATCCAATTGTGAATGCATATGGAATCTATCCATGTGTTTCTTATTCTTCATAAGAATTGGGACAATTGGCTCTTGAGAGACTAACTCCATGGAACATGGACTACTTTTCTTTCATCATGATGAACCCTTTCAGCATCTAGCCAAAGTATGTTCTCTTTCCTAGAACTAGAATCCCTATTGATCTATCTCTATAGATCTTGATTCCTATCACATAGGATGCTTCTCTAAAACCTTTTATAATGCACTTCATTGCCAGATTTTGTAGTATAAGGATGATACTCCCCATCAATATGTGGAATATATATATATATATATATATATATATATATATATATATATATATATATATATATATATATATATGCTCCCACTAAATTCTTGTAATCACACATTACATCTTCATTCTGACTCAAGTCAAACTCTTTGACTATCTTGTCAAGTTGAAGATCCAGTTCTGAGGTGCTTGCTTTAATCCAAAGATTGATCTATGAAGCTTTATATACTTTATTTGCATTATTGGATTTATAAAACCTTTAGGTTGTGTTACATACACATCCTGCACAATATTCCATTTAAGGAATGTGGTTTTTGGCATCCATATGACAAATCTCATAGTCATATTAGGCTACAATAGCAAGCATTATCATGATGGATTTATCCTTGGTAACTGTTGAAAAGCTTTCATCATGTTCAACACCTTGAACTTGTTAGAAACTCTTTGCAACCAAATTACCCTCCATGTCAGTCTTTGGTGCGATTCCGCTAGTGGTGCTAACACACTACTCGATTGAATAGATGCGCCCCATGAGGTCGGAATGCACGTGATGGATGGGGGTTTGCTTTCAAAATTTATAAACCTAAACTAGCTACCTACGTCTACTAAAACACTACACCCACAAGCGCACGGGGTCGTGTCGTAGTATAGGAAGGTGGCAAGTAAAGGGTCGATCCACAGGGAAAAGAGGGGGCGCTAGAGCTAGGTTATTTTGGCTAGGTTCCTACTGCGGAGACTAGGGTTAAGGGTTTGAAGGTTGATTTTGATTGTTAACTAAGGATAAACAAGCAAGAAATTAAAGGCAAGAATGAAATCTACGTTAACCCTAGACTAGATTAAGGCTAAGCAAGCAAGAAAGGATTAATCTAGGTAGGAAAAGGCAATTTACACTAAGGCAAGAAATAGAGAAGCAAAAGATCAATTAAAGAACTAAACTAGTAGAAACAAGGCAAGAGCAAGGCAAGAAGCTAACTAAGCAAGAAAAGAACTAACTAAGCTAAGCAAGCACAAAACTAGGATTTTAAACAGTAAAGAGATGTGTGGGCTGTTTAGGGGTATGAACTTATCACTTAAGTTGGGGGGTGACATGTGAACATTATGATTCCATTTAGATTATCCAAACCAAACAAAAAGTTAGAGTCTAATGAATTAACCTAAGCTACTAACTGGCCATGGATATGCTAGGTTGTGTATAGGGGAACTAGTCCCTAACACCCCCTACTACCCTTACGAGGCTCAATTGGGTTAGGGATTAGGTTCAATTCAATTAGAGTATAATCAAGTCTAGGTTTCTATATTAGGCATTCCTAGGGCAATTAGGGGCCGAGGGTAGTAATGGGGAGGTGAGATTAGGGTTTTGGACCCCAATTCCCCCACATTCTAGCCTTGAGAAGGCACCATGCTAATTGCACTAGAATTATCTAATCTAGCTACTTAGATCTCTCACTTAGGTTTTGGGAGATTGATTAAGATGTAGGAAGATGGGAGGCAACCTAGGGATCCAAGAATTGGACCTAGGGGCAAATCTGAAAATTCGCACATATAAGCAATTTGCCTAAATTCCTAGGTGATTTCACACACAAACCAACAAGTAATCCATGGAGAAAGAGATGCAAATAGAATATAAACATTAACAAATGAAATTACAAAGTTTACATGTCATTTCCCCCCAACATGGTATCAAAGTAACATATTTTCCCCCAAACAACCCACCCAAGGGGCCTAGCTACTCATAACAAAGCAAAATACAAAAAGAGAGGAGAAAGAGGTAGAAGAAGCCATGGAGCTCGGTGTAGATGAAGAAGTCCTCCTCTCTAGCAGTTGTAGGGACATCCTCCTTCTTCTCCTTGGATGAAATGGTGTGGAATGATGGAGGGAAGTGGATGGAAGGCTTAGTATGGGGGGTTATGTGGTGGAAATGGTGAAATGGAGTGGATTTGAGGTGGATATGGAGTGGAATGGAGTGGGTGGAAATTTGGGGAGCTAGGAAGGGGTAGAAGGTAGCTAACCTCGTGCCCTAGCCGCCACCTAGGTATATATAGGTGTGGGGGAAGCACTAGGTTAAGTTAGGGGAAAATGGGGAAAGAAGTGAAAAAGTGGCTGGATTCTGTGAGTAGCACGGCCGTGGTGGGGTACCACGACCGTGGTGGGTAGGATAGGCCATGGCCGTGGTGGATGGGCATGGTCGTGGGAATTAAAATAGCAAAGTTACAGGGTTTTTGTCAAAACGGCCACGACCGTGGTGGTGGTGGTGTGCCACGGCCGTGGTGTATGGCACGGCCGTGGTGGGCATGGTGGAGGTGGTCGTGGTGCTGTTGCATGGCCGTTTTGCTCTGTTGTGCCACGGCCATTTTGTGGAGCACGACCGTGGTGTCTACCATTGCACGGCCGTGGTGCTCTCCCACGGCCGTGGTGCTCTCTGCTTCACTTGGATGTTGAGCCTGTTAATTTCTAAGTCATCTAGCACGGCCGTTCTGTGGTACCACGGTCGTGCTGGGTCCTGGATCAGCACTTTAACTTGGATCTTTGGCTTTTCTTGGACTTCTTTGCTTCAATTGATCTTTGGCCACTAGGGGTAGGTCGAGGGATCATCAGACTTCACTTTGGGCCTCTCCAAGTGCAGAGGAACCCTAGGATCGCCCTTCTCTCTCTCTTCCATCAAGCGTGGTCCAAAAGCCTGAAAAACATGCAAATAATGTCCATAAGTGCATTTTATACAAATAAGCATATTAGGGGGAATGACATGCAATCTAACAGGTATAGATGTGATTGAAGAGCAGAAAGACACAAGATTAAGCCCTAAAATAGGGCTGAATCACCACCCCAAACTTGAAACATACTTGTCCTCAAGTATGCTCCAACTCAATCTCTCTACAAACTTTCACAAAAAGAAATGACAAATGCAATATAAAAGACAATTGTTGCTGAATGGGATCAAAGATGACTAAGTACATGCATTTCACCTCTCTCCTCTCCTTCTTTCACAATCCAATCATGAAAAGAGCACAAAGCATATGAACTTCAAATATAGCGCATAGAATACACAAGTTATCCATATTTCTTCCATTAAGTTCCGGGTAAACCGTTTCATGGTGGCATTAATCAAGAATGACTAGGAGTGTTGTTTCACATTCATGCATTCAATCTTATATCTCAAATCACACCAAATGACCCACGTGGCTGCGGAAAAGGGTAAAATGAGCTAAGTTTGATGTTTCCTAGCTCAATGGGTGTGAAAGTGGAAGAAAGGGTTGCGGTAAGATTTTTGGAGTGTTTTTACACACTCATCTCTTCTTTATTTGAATGCTCTTAAACAGGAGCATCCTTTTATTTTATTTTGCTTTTCTTTTTCTTTTCTTTTTCTTGCCCTTGGTGTAGATAGGGCATATGGTGGATAGAGTGAAGCGGGGAGATAAATATATGGCCACCCCAAACTTTAAGAGGTGGCCAAGGCTGATTATGTGCACTAGGGCATCTTTTTATGAGGCGAAGGGGTATGAAGATGGTGGAAGAATAGTCGGGTCAAAGAGGGGTCATTGGTATGATTTTCCACATAAGACATCCTGCATGAAAATTAATCCAACACTTCATTCAAGATATCACACCACATGAATGAACAACATGAAATTGATATATCAAACATGTGATTCCACAAACACTAAGCGTTCAAAGCTTGCTCAATTTCATAATTCAACCAATTCAATCACAATCCTAAGAGAGGTGATGCACATGTAAAAAGTCAAACATTGATACCACTCAGCAACAAACAATGGTGATTCACTTGCATTTGTCAAAGGTCAACATTTTAATTCAAAACATTAGAGATTGGGTCAAAACACATTTTTTAGACAAGAAGTTCCAAATTTGGGCAAAATTGGCCAAAATGGTGCCAAGTTGCCTTCAATCACATCTAAGCCTATATTATTGGACTTAAAGCAGTAAACAAGCAAATCCTATCTAAAAACATGCAAAAATTACCAAAAATCTACATGGTATGCAATGCATGGCAAAAGAGCAAATTTTTTGAAAATTACGCAAAAAATGACAATAAGGTAAACTACATGGAACGCAGGTATGCAAAGCAGTAAAATTCTAGACTAGATAGCAGGACAAGCAAAAGAAATGAAAAACAACAAACAAAAAGTAAAATAGCAGATGAGATGCAAAAATGAGTGAAAGAAGAATAAGGGCATATCGCCCTACCACCCCAAACTTTTTGAGCCATGATGTCCTCAGCATGACACTAAAGTCTAGGGTGATAGGGTAGATGATCACTGCGGAGGTGGTGGAGGTGCTCCTCCCTGTCTGTAGTAGGTGCCCCAGTAGTCTGACTGTGGAGGCAGATAGCTGTCCTGAAAAGCTGATAAAGAACTCCACCAGTCTTCACCCCACTGTGGGTTCCTCTGGGCTTGGGCATTGTGAAACTGATAAAGGTGGTTGACCTGGTAATGCATATGCTGGTGGTCCAACCACATGGCATCATGTGTCCTCTGAAAGCCCTCTTGTGCCTGTAGAATTCTGTCCTGCGTCGCCTGAATGCCCTCCAGCTGTGCATGGATGGTACCCATATCATATGCATTCACTGAAGGCTGTTGTGGCTCTGACGCTCCCATTCTTTCTTCTCTTTGCCTCACCCATCTTGCCGCTCTCTCCTCTTCCGTCTGCCTCTGCTCTGCCGCCTGTGAAGGCTCTTCTGGACTCCCTGCAAACCTCACCTCAGGGATTTCCTCTCCTTTGGGGTTCTCCTCCTCGTACCTCCTCAACTTTTCCAGAAAATCTGGCGTTGGTCCAAACTGTGCCATGAGGGGAGGAGTATGGTAAGGCAACTCCAATGTGACTCCTGGGTAAGGTGGGTTGATTTGGTAAATGATCTTCTGATTCGTAATCGTAATCATGGATGAGCGAGCCAGGTAGTGCAAATCAACCAACTTGCCACCCTCTGCCTTTGTATGTCCTGTCATGTCATGCCCCAAGGCAGTGGCAATAGATGTTACAATCCCTCCCATTACAAATGGATTTGTGCTCTTGGATGGTATTGTCCTCATGTGATCAATCAATAACGCCCCCAGGTTTACATGTCTCTCCTTTGCCATCCAACCAAGCACAAAAAGATCTTTGTTGGTGCAGCTGCCTTGATTTTCGTACCTGCCAAAGATGGTGTTTTCCAACACCTTCTGAACATAGCGGAGAAATGGGCTGTGAATACCACTTGTCTTTGATTTCCCTTCTACAAATGTTCTTTGGCCGGTGAAGCACTTCCACATGGCTGGATATGTGGAACTAGAGTCATTTTCTGTCCTTCCTCCATCTAGGAGGGCAGCCATCTCTCCACTTGGGGAAAAAATCTGATTTAGCATCTCTGAGGTTATTTTACACCTCTTATCTTGGATTTCACGGTTTCAAGCCCTAACTCAGTTTCTGGCTCTCATTAGCTTCTAGGTAGACTGTTGACTCATCATATGATTAACTCACTACCTTCTTATCCATAATATATCATATATCATATATCATTCAATCTCTAGGTGTGTTCTTCCCGAACCATGAGTTTTGTGTGTGACTTAAGGAATTTTGAGATTCCACAACATTTTGTGATTCTCTTTATTCCCAGTGTAAAGCATGTGCCCAAAAGGAAATTTGAAGTTTTAGCTAGTAATCACACTCTGACTTATCAAGGTGTGATTCCTTCTTTCTGATACACTTCTCATGATACACTATCATTGTGTTTCATATGAAGTCCATCGTGATACATTATCATGATCTTCCGGAAGGTTCTCAAACTCTTGGTTCAAAGTATTTCCATATCAATCATATCAAAATTTAATACTTATACCAAGTTTGTTATGTACTTCATTTATGTTCTCCTTGAACATTTCAAGATATTCATGTTTATATTTATTAAATACAAACTACCATATCTACTGAGGTCATCAGTAAATATATTGAAGTATTATTGATTACCTTTAGCATTTATTCTAAAATGTCTATATACATCAATATGTATAATCCTTAATAGAATAATCATTCTCCCACTACATCTAGTAAATAACCTTTGTCATATTGCACAATGAATGAGATTAGCATGTGTCTATTGGTTCAATAACTAGAATGAATCTAGATAACCATCATATACATTTCTAGAAATGCAATTCTCATTTACGCACTACAAATGACTATGCTATAGGTATTCAAGTTTGAGTTATCATGTCATTCATTACATGTGTCATACATATTTGTCTCTTTAACTATCAATTATAGTTGATGAGACATAGGCATTTCATCAAAGATCATTTCTTTGAAATGAAACATCAGTCCATAACACTCATGCCCATACAAGATGTATGATGCTTTTCATTGATGGTAGGTATATAATAGCAATTCACTAATTCTATTACATAGCCATGAATATCATAATGTAACTGTAATGGTAGCAACTCTTGCTACATATAGTTTCTAGCTTACTTCCTCTCTGGTGTTGAAGTAGAGATCGCTATCTCTATTATCTTCTCGAAATCCTTTATAAAGAGGTTATTTCCCTTTCCTAGTTACCCCTCTCCATATCTTGAGTGGTGAAGACTTGGACCTAAGCTTGGCTTTAGAACACTTCTTTACCTTACTTTAGTCTATGAACTTCACTTTTCTTATTATTATCACAGGTTTTGTCCTATTTCATTCATGCTTTGGCATCAACATGCCAAGCACTTCAGATAGTGGTTTGGCCAAGTTTCTCAACATTTGATAAACTGGATATATGATTCACACAATGATTTGTAGAATCATATGTTTGGTCAAATCTTGACCTATCAGAAATCACAGTTAATCTATATGCACAATCATATTGAGCATATGAGATTATACTTGATCCCCATCTGTTTGATTATACTCAACATCGCTTTGATGACATTATACCTTTCATTCTTTACATGATTCTTAAGATGTATAACTATCTCAAGAATATCCATGCTTCAAGATATTTATGCAACTCATAGTTCATATAGCTTATCATAAGGTTTGTGATGTCTTACGCATCATTGGCACACTTCAAGTAAGCATCCAATTTTAGCCTTAGGCGCACTTGGAGTGGTTCAACTGGCTCTGGTCTTTCAAGGACTTTTGAGTTCACACTCACCATTGAGAACACTTCTCAAAGGTCCCAAATCAGATTTGAAGTTTATCCCATTTATGAACTGATCATAACGATAATGTAATTGTGTTTGTCATTTGGGTTCTACAAAAGAATTTTGCAACTTTTTAAAACAATTTTTTATTTGTTTGATTTGATAAATTTGACGATATTAATTAGGTCTTTAATTAATTATCACTCCCACTATTTTGATCAAATTGATAACACTCATGTATCAATTCAGAATATTACAGCGTACAACCTTCTAGTGAGCAAGCACCTGACTTCCTCTAAGTTATGGACCAGCGAGGGCTGTCGCCCACAACTAGATTCTTTCAGGTAGGCAACTTTAGCCAATTGCATCATATGCAACTCTTGATAGATGTTATGCACAACTCTTTGTCATGAACATCTGCATTCCTTAAGGTACTTAATCCTATTAATATCACCTTATTAAGTCTATTCCGAGAAGCCAACACAATGAGTGTGCACCCTACAAAGGAAGACACACATACCCACTATCACACTTCCACAAGATAGATAGTCCACCATGCAAAGGCATGCCCACACTTAGTCAATCAATCTTTTCACATGTGTTTCTTTTGGAAGGCATCTTAAACATAATATTTATATTTTGGTTTCATATTTATATACATATACATATCAAATGACCACATTAGTATAGTACGTATCATATACATGTTATAACCACAATGAGAAACATGCAATGTCGATAAAAGCAATGATTATGGCCATCCTATTGTAATTCCTTAAGCCATAAGGAATTACAGTCATCTAAGGTCTACATCATATGCAACCTATTGTTGATGACGATCTTTCTACTTGAACCATTCTGGTTTGATTGACTCATCCTATGATACGATCGACTCACCTCCTAGATGGTTGGTTGGTCGGACTGGCCTCCGATGTCTGGACACCTCCAACAAGTGGTTGGGCCATCAACCGGTCGATTTGTCTCCTTCACAATCCTCCTCGGTCCTCCAAGCGGTCATCTCATCTTGTGCTGAGCATCTTCTTCTTTGATATAATAGAAAATAAACTATCCTACTTTTACATAATCTTGAGTTACATTTGAGGGGAGCAAAGGTAGAAGAGAAAGGATCTTGAGTTATCTTCAGTTACATGTGGAATAAAAGGTAGAGGCTAGGTATGCAAATCAAGATGCAAACAACCATAACCAGCCAAGCACACATAGGGTTTATAGTCCATAACCATGCTACACATCCACCATCAAAACTTTTTTAGGGTGGCGTGTATCAATTTCATATATACCATATCATACATGTACATTAGTTTGTGGCCGCATGTGGTATTTAGTTGGATATGCAAATTAGTCATTTTAAATATTCATATCATATGCAATATAAATGACGATAAAACTAAAATCCGATCATATGAATTTATCCCAAAACATAGTACGTTAATGTGGCTCTGATACCACTGTTGGGTTTTATGGCCTCAGAGTAGGCAGCGGAAACAATTTTTTTATAGGCCATTAACCCATCACATGATATCGCATCAATGACTATGCAATGGGAAGGATGGTTTTAGCAAGATATACTTGGTCCTGGGGCTTTCCCAGCGATAATACCTTGTAGCCATGGGTGATCTTCAATGCCATGTCTTGGACAGTGTCTGTGCAGTTCCTGGTCTTCACCACGGACTCTGGCCTCCACCAAAGACTGTGGCTGACGTGACCTCCTAAGCGGAAGACATCTCCCGCCTCTACAGATAATCCACAAAAACCACCTGAAACTCCTGCAATTCTAAAAGAACTGGTAGGAAGGAGACGACCCTCCTATTGGTGTACTAGCACCAACCTACTGTCCCAAACTCAGACTACTTTTCGGCAGTTGTCTTTCCCTCGTTGTGCCTCCCTAGTCGGGTAGCACCTGCTCAGGCTCTCTCGGTTACCAAAACCAGAGAGGAAAACAACTTTGTAGAGAAATTGATGTTCTGAGTTGTATGTTCTGAGAAGCCCCCAATACCCCTCTATTTATAGTAGAGGGTAGGGTCACAGTTCCCAGTATATTCGGGAGTAGAAGGAGCTGAAATTTCCATGAATAGTTAGTACTACAGCAGACGAACCAATCGATTCACAACTAAACCATTCGTTTGGGCAGGTGAGCCGATTGGTTCATAACTGAATTGGTCATTTGGGTAGGTGAGCCGATTGGTTCACCCAGTGAACCGATCGTTTCACTTCCCAGACTTGTCCGCAATTGACTTTCCTCAATTGTTTCCAATTAATGCAAATATTAATCCTTATTCCAATTGAATTGAACAAGTGAAACGTGAAAGTTTTCCTCCAGCCGGGAAAATCTTTATTTCCTTAGTTGGCAAGACTTTGAGCCGCCCGATTCACCAAGTGAACTGGTAAGTTGCCTCACACCAGCCGATCGACTCACAAGGGTGAACCGGTCGGTTGACAATCCTTACATTGCCAATGCAGTCTCCAATTGACCTGACACTCTAACTAGCTAGTTCAACACTTGAACTTGATAGTTCTGAGTCCAGTCAGTCAATTGTATGTTTAATTGAGTACCTAAACACCTTTAGTATCAATCTAAACATCATTCATGGAAAATATCCTCTTCCAGGGGTATCCTATGTCTGTGACCCTGTAGGTTTCAATTTACGTTGGCAACGAATGTTCATAACAACTTATGATATCACAAGCAATGAGAGGAATCTAGTAACTCATCACTGCTACCCAAGTAACTCAGAAAGTTGGAGAACAACTTCAACCAACAATCTATGATTAGTGTTCCAATGATCGTATAGTTCTTTTGTCACTGACATCTGGATTGAACTTGAGGCATGGAACATCATCCTCTTAAACATTCAATCCATGTTCCTTAAACTAGAGCACACTGTCTGAGATGCATGTGAATTCACATATCATATATTGAATCACATGAGTATGGCCATACAATTATCAGTCTCTCTTATCAAGGGGACATGGATATCATATTCCTTGTAGGAGGGACAAATCCCATATCTATCACTCAGAGTCAAGTCCCATGTGTCAAAGTCACCCAACCATCATAGTTATAACAACCCATGTTTCAGGACTACATTTGATGATGTCAAAGTGTACCCAATCACATGGGATGAGTGCATTGATTTCAAGTCTAAGAACCACAATTACCACCATCACTATGAGAGATGATTGTGACTACCATTCCATGGTATCCATGTATCACTCTCATGGTAGGTATGTCTGATATATTGTTCTCTAACATATATACATGTGCTTGACTTGATATCATATATCATGACTAATGAGACTTTGTCATCAGTCAAAACACACTCTAGTCTTATGTATTACTATTGTCTATTTTGCTTCCACAATAATATCTGACTAGGGACATAACAAGAATGCATGTACTCTTATCATACATATGGTCTCATTGTTCAGGTCCTCAACCTGAAGACATATGTCACTGAGTCACATCATTCTTTAGACATCTATCATGTATGTGTCGTCATCTCATGATTGAGACACACATAATAGACAGAATTACCTTTATCATTATCAAATCAAGTATCATATGCCTCATTGCAATGATCAAATGATTGGCTCTCTGGGCATACTGTACCAACAATTCCTATTACGCAATGTTTATTCAATATAATTTTTGGGCACCCGATTCCTATTACATGACGTTTATTTATGCTAATCCCCATATTCAGGTACAAGGCTTACTTTGGAAACACATCATTGCTTTGAGTAAAATATTCTAGGAGCCATGGATAGTGGCTGGCAACTTTAACACTATTGGATGGGCTATCAAACATTCAATAATAGAGAAACACTCACCTTCTTATGCACAATGCTAGAGGCAGGCCTCAAAACTAGCACAGAGAGCACAAACTTTAACCAAAGAAGCTCAAACTTTGAACTTAAGCACACCACACGCCCTAATCACATATCAAAAGATTAGAGGAAGGTTATAATCACATGATTAAGCCATAGCAAATAGGGTTACCCCAAAACTCAGGTCAGGTTCCTTACAAGCCATAAACCCCTAACAAGGATTTCACCTCCAAAATCCTAAGAGAAGAGAGAGAGGTACTTCCTTCTCATCTCTTCCTCAAGCTCCCACATGAATTTCTAAACACCACGGTGATGCCATAGAACCTTCATAAGCATTATGTCTTTCTTCTTTAGCTTGCCACAGAAAAGCTACCTCCTTCAACCAGAACTCACACTTAATGAACTTGGCATATAGTTGATGCTACCTCAACACAGTCCAATAGAAACTGGTTGAGAAACAGCCAGAACACCATGTTCATCAAGTCCACAAATGGTATTGGGGCATTGGTTATCCCAAACGGCATAACCACAAACTCATAGTGACCATACCTCATTCTAAAAGCCGACTTAGGTATGTCATCCTCCTTGATCCTCATTTGATGATATCCTAACCTTAGGTCTATCTTCAATAACACTATCACACCGTGCAACTGGTCAAACATATCGTCTATCCTTGGAAAGGGATACTTGTTCTTTTTCATCTCCTTATTCGACTGTATGTAGTCTATACACAACCTCATAGACCCATCTTTCTTTTTCAGGAATACCACTGGAGCACCCCAAGGTGACGTACTAAGCCTGATAAAACCTTTGACAAGAAGCTATTGCAACTGTATCTTCAACTCTATCATCTCTGTTGGAGTCATCCTATATGGTGTCTGAGTTATCAGTTGCATGCCTAGGACTAGATTGATCTCAAAGTCATTCTCTCAGGGTGGGGAAAAACTGGGGAACTCCTGAGGAAACGTGTCCTCAAACTCCCTGACAACTGGCACCTCTTGAATACTAGGACTCCCTGCCTCAGCTTCCAACACATGTGCCAAGAATGCCTCACAACCCTGTCTCAACAGCTTCCCTGCTACCATCACCGACACCAGACACATGAGAAGAATCTTCCTATCCCCTTGGAATATCCACATATGACCACCATCTACAAACATCACCTACTTGGAACTACAATCCAAGACCACTCTATACTTCTCCATGGTGTCCATTCCAAGGATTTCATCAAATTAATGCATATCAAGTGGTATAATATCCACTTGTATGCTGTGCTCTGAAAAAGAAAGGACACAGGAAGGACACACCTCCTACAATACTACAGAACCAATTATTGAGGTTTCTAGAAACAAACTATCTCTCCTACGACTAATAGGCAAAAGACAACTATCAAGCACCTAACGAGTGACAAAAGAGTGTGTGCACCTGGGTCAAACAAAATAGATACGAAGCAAGAAAAAGACAAATAGGAATGAAATAAGTACATCTAACTTTTTACTACTCATGGGTTGACCACTACCTCCGGCTGACTCATGGTGTAGAATATAGCCATTGCATGTTGTCACCCCTATCCTCTGCTCCCTTGTGCAGACGATCTGGCCTGCAACACTTGCCATGTCCTCATCCTCCTACACTACTGAACAAATGTCTTTGTGAGCCCTATGTGCTCTAACTCTGTTGTTGGGTCACCTTGTCATCTCTTACTGGCCATTCCCACCTCAGGTGCCCTACCTTCCCACACTTGTGGAAAGCTCTGGTCTCAAACTATGGTCTAGAAAACCCCATCATTGACACTGAAGCTATACTGTGAGCTCCAGCAAGTGAAAGGCTATGCCCTCTACCTTTACTCATTGACCACTACATCTAAGAATTGAACCTATGTGGTGTTGGCAGTGCAGAAAACCTCGAATTCTTAAAGCCTCCTGATGAATGTCCATGAGACTGTACATGCCTCTTCCTGGAACTTGCCTCTCGCTTCTCTATCACATACCTCTCAATCCTCCGAACATACTCTATGAACGTGGAAAACCTCTCCCGATTCTCCAAAGTAGCCACCGGGGTAGACAACTTAGCATTCAACCCCTTTTCAAAATGTTGAATCCTCTAATCATTCATGGCAACCATGTGCGGACAGAATTGAAGAAGCTCCATAAACTTGGTCTCATACTCATTGATCGACATGGATCCCTATTGGATGCACTCAAACTAGCTGATCTTCTCATCTAGATAGGTCTGTGGAAAGTACCGACTGACGAACTCACGTTGGAACTCCTCCCATCCAACAACCGCTCCATGCCTCGTCTCCTTTTCTATAGCCCACCAATGTCCAACACTCCCCTTCAGAACATATACCGCATGCTTCATCTTATCTGCCTCTGGGATGCTAAGGATTTTGAAGGCTTTCTCGAGCTTAGTAAGCCACAAATCATCATTGTTCAGCAGTCTCAGCATACTCCACGGCTTCAAAATGGTGAATCTTCTCAAATGTCTTCCCACTACCCAAAGATTCTGCATTGGGAACCGGTACCCTAGGATGTGGTGCACGCATCTTGTCTATCATATGCGTTATAGTATCCATGAACTACCCAAAAAGAGACTGAAAGGCAAGGTTCACAAGCATGGTTGGGTCAAACTGGGGACCCTCAGGTGCTCGATCTTCTTGCACTTGGATCCTTGCACCACCACATGGTGCAGCAACACTGATCTCAACAATGTCTTCTTCATGTTCTCTAGACATCTTTAAGCTTTTCTTCTTCTTCTGGATCAGTAGAAGTCACTATAAGATAGAGTGGAGGACACAAGAATAGATACAAACCCTACTCCTAGGTCCATGTAGACTCAACGAACCTAAAGCTATGATACCAACCAATTGTGACACCACATGCCACAAACCACGATATTAAAACATACTTCACAACAGATTACCTAAAAACAATAGAAATTAAAACCAATTCCAATAAGAACTGATATCAAGAGACTTATTACATCAGGGACCAAAAACTTGCCATATGAGTTATATATCATAAAACATCATTATTTACAACATGTTCATAGAAGACTACCTGTCACATATGATATTTGTTCATTTACATAAACATGTACAACAACTAACTATATGCAACAAAGTGCATAAACCAAAAACTCATATTGATAACACCATCGAGGAACATACATAACTCCTCCTAAGGCCTGAGTGTATAGGGAAGACTCTAACCACAGAAGACCACAAGCAACATTCCCAACCTTAGCTGCTATAGTCCTTCTTGCTGTTGATTTTCCTCTGCTACATGATCTCTACCTCCTCATGCACATCCACCTAAAAGATGTGCGAGACCCACAACGTGAGATTCCAATTCTCATTGGGAGATATAACTCTTCAGCAACACTATTATTGGCATAAATATGGTATTAAAAGAACATAAGTAAAGCTAAAACTATGATAAGTAGGTAATCATTACTAATAGTATAAACAATTGTAATTGTGTTATGAAACATCTTATCATCATAAAAGGGATATGGAGAAAATGTATATATGCTATCAGCTATACTGTACAAACAAGCAAGGCCTCATCCAATGTTTTTGTATTTGATCCTAAGAAAGTATACTACACGACTGATTATGTATTTTATTATGCCTTGAGGATTTGAGTCATACCACCCAAATCCAACTGACCACTATTAAGTCAGAATTGGTGCCATACAAGGTCTATGAAAGAGTCAAAATCCACGACCTCACCAAACCTCATGGTCAGTACATGAGTGCACAATAGAGACATATCAGTCAACTACAACTTGTGACATATAGTTAATATGTGAAAGTCCTACCCCACCTTGCTACAGGTCACAAAACTAGTGAAATTGAGTTATGACCCTTAGCCGCACTCCTACTAGGGTATGGCCCGCAGCCAAACCTGTGAAACCACATATGCAACATATCACTGAGCTACGACCCGCAATCACACTCATGTAAGGGTATGGCCCACAACAAATCATGTGGATGCATATACTCAATATTATATGACTCTAGGCTTCCCCTAAGGGAAAACCTATTTCACAATCCAGCAAATGTTGACACTGACATGGAACTCTGGCACATGGCAGATCTACATGTTTAGGTTCCACTTGATTAGTTAAGTCAATTAGGTGTCTTTTATCATCAAACAAGTTATGACGTATAAATTCATAACAAACTCTACAAAGGTAAGGCCATAGCACATTCCCAGAAGATATGAATACATAGAGTATGAACTTGTCACACTATCACCACATGATGCTTATATTATTGTCATTCACTACATCATCAATACCAAAGTCTCATACTGTGGGATATCAATCATCAATTCATAATTCATGCATTATAGTGTTTCAACATGCCTCTTAAAGGATCATTTGACCTATATCATGTTTCAATATCATAGCATAGTCTAGGTATGATTATCAAGCTTATAACACATACAAGTTTATAAGTTTGTAAGTAAGAGAGATAACCACATAATATCATAGTCATTCCATGAGAGGAACATAAGCAAGATCATTGTTCATTATTAGGTTTAGGGTTTTCTCTTAACTAATTAGAGTTTACAAGACTAGGTTCAATCATCAATCCTAGAACCATCACCCTCCATCATCTTGGAGTGTATAAGGATTAGGAAACATCATTAGAGTTGATTATATAACATTCTAAATAGAATTATCTATGGCTTATGTATCATTTGTATATGAGTATCATTAAGTGTTCACATGTGCTTCTCATCCACCTAACATCACCCTATATTGACCACATAACCTCATAGGTCGTGACCACCCATCATGCCCAATGTCACGGCCAAACACTCATGCATCTCTACCATCAACCTACATGTCTCGACCTCCACAATCTAGGTCATATCACATCGCGATACTAAGGGTTAGGGTTCCACAAGGCACCTCGACCAAAGGTGTCTCGACCATCAGCATATGTCATGACCTAAGACTCTCCTGGTCACAACCCAACACACTAGAGGGTGTCTCAACCCAAACAAAGTAGGGAAAAATCCCTGACACCAAGGGTAACTAATCCACCACATTCCACGTGTCTCAACCTATCATCACTAGGTCAAACTCAACCACAAAGGGATATCTCGACCAAAGGCTAACAAGGTCACGACCATCAAGAGGAAAGTGTCACCACCACACTAAGATGAACCATCTAGTTCACCAAAATAGAACTAAAACCAAGGGTGAGACTATTTTTATCATGAAGAAAAGGCCAAATACAAACGATCACCAATACACTTAAGTCATGGGTCAAGAAACTGCCAAGGAGGAACCTTATCTAAGGAAGAGAAAACCATACTCAAGATAACCCAAACTGAACCTAGCATCCATCCAACCTCTAGGTACAAAAACACCATGCATGAGAGAAAAACCAAGAGCAATATATAGAGAAAAACCTTTATAAGACATTGTCTACCAAATTGAGTACAAGAAGATTAGGGTTTTGGGTTTCTTACAAACCAAGAATTATATCTCCACAAAACAAGCTCTAGAGGTTACAATTAAGTAAAAGCATGATGAGGAAGCAATTTAGAGAAAGAGTAAAGTAATAAAATGTATAAAGAATTGCAATAATAGAGTAGGTTTTGTGTTATATAACCCACCTTAAGATGATCACCACCAAGAGCTCCAAGTTTCAAGATCAAGATCTCCAAGCACATGTTCCAAGGGTTGAACAAGCTTCACCTAAAGCTCCACACTCAGCCACAAGAACACCTCAAGAAGGATAAGAAATCAAGGTCAAAGCTAGCCCAAGGAAAGAAGTACAGAAGCTCTTGGCTGAACCAAAAGAAAAAGGGGGAAAGAGAGGAGATATCCTATTCACACTTGGGTCTACCTTGTCATGACATGGTCTATGACCCTTGTGGTGAGGAGTTTTCTCCCAAAACGACCACCATAGAATAACCATGGTCTACTGCCAAGAAAAGAGAGGAATATGGAAGTAAAAGATCAAAAGGAACATCAACTTAGAAGACAATCACTTACCAGGGGTGGAAGATAAGCTCGGATCACCACCACCACATGCAAGAGGAGATTGATCCCCCAAGCTCCAAGGACGAACCTCCTTACTCCACCAAGCACCAAGAACAAGAAAAGAAAGAGGAAGAAGATAGATGGCCAAAAGGGTTGCAAACAAGGAAAGTTAAGGGGTTATATAGATGAAGGATAAGAGAGAGAGCAAAGGGTGAGGTGTCAATATTATAAGGAACCCAAGGGAAACTTGTCCTCGCAACATGCCAACATGCAAACACATGCAACTACTTAAACATGATATGCAAGACATGGTGACACACTCTAGGTAGTGTCTTGACCACCACGGACTCCCACATGGTTGCGCTTGTGACCCTCCTAGGTTGCACCATCCATGGTCATGACACCACTATCTAGGTCAAGACAAGGTACCACCATCAACCCTAGGTTGAGACAACACATGCTAAGTCATCCATCTTGACCCAAGACCTCCCTAGACTATCTAGGTCATGGAACTACACTCTAGAGGAGGTTTATTGACCATGACACCCTCCAAAACAACACTAGGTCGTGACCCATGATCGAGACAACCCAACATACTCATGGGTAGAGACACCCAACATGCATGGAAACCCTAATCACCCATAAGGTGTCAACTCCTCAACCAAAGATCAAACAAGGCACCCTCCTCTTTCTCTCTCCTATATATGATGTCAAGAAAGATAGGGAACACTCTAGAGGTTGAAAACTGCACATAAACCCCTTCACTCGGTAAATTGCAATTTGCACCAAAACTAGCACAGAAAGCACAAACTTCATCCAAACAAGATCAAACTTGAAACTTAAGCACACCACAAGCCCTAATTACATATAAAAATATTAGATAAAGGTTATAAGCACATGATTAAGGTGAATAAAATAGGGTTACCCCAAAACTCAGGTCAGGGTCCTTACAGAAGGTCCAAGTAAAGCAAGAGAAATCATCAACAATCACCAAACAATACTTTCTACCACAAAGTGATTTTGTTCGCATTGGTCCAAATAGATCAATGTAAAGAAGATCAACAAATATCTTGGTGCCAAATATTCCTTTGTATTTGAAGGAAGACTTGGTTTTCTTTCCTTGGGTACAAGTTTGGCGTTCCTCATCTTTTTTAAAATCCAATTTACGAAGTCCCTTCACCAAGTCCTTTTTGCACAACTTCTTCATTTGATGCATATTTACTTGACCAAGCCTACGGTGCCAAAAAGATACATCATTTGAATTTGCAACAAGACATATACCAACAATAGGATTTATAGAGTCAAGAACAATAATGTACAAATTACCATTTCTAGTTCCCTTATATATGACATTGTAGGAGAGGGAATCTAGAAGCAAGCATTCTAAAGAAGTAAAAAGAATACAATAACCATTATCACAAAGTTGACTAACACTTATTAAGTTGTGATGTATTCCATCCACAAGAAGCACATTCTTGATACAAAGTGAATTTCCAACATCACCCTCACCTATTACCTTACCCTTGTTGTTATCCTTAAAAGTCACCGATCCTCCTTTCTTCTTTGTGAATTTCTTGAAGAGGCTAATTTCACTAGTCGTGTTTAGAACAACCACTATCAACAATCCATTGGCCTTTAACATACAATAAAGGAAGATAATATGTTCCCAATTCAAACTTTGGGGTTCGAGGTTAGCTTGGGGACCCACTTCATCTTGAGGTTGGTCCCCTTTTCCCTATAAGGAAAATCAATAGAATAATGATCATCACTCTTATAATAAGAACAAACCATAGGGTTCTTTGAGTTGGATGACTCTCCATGAAAGATTGGAAGTTCCTTTCTCTTCTTCTTCTTACCCTTACCTTTACCTTTTGAAGTACCCTCATATCCAAGACCACTCTTACCACTATGTTTGGTTAGGTGATCTAAGACTTCATTAAGGGACTTCTTCCCTTTGAGGAATGTTTGCAAGGTATCTCTCAACTTATGGTTGTCCTCGGTAAGAGTACTGATGGTAGAAGTCAAACAAGATATATCATTGTTAGCATGCAGTAGGTTGGCCTCAAGAAAGAGGGATTTAGTCAAAAGAGAAACCTTTTCAAGAGTAATAGAAGAAACATCTTTGCTAGGCAAAATAGGTCTAGAAGATAAATCATTTACTTGAGAAAGTAACCTATCATTTTCAATTTTAAGCAATTGAATGTCTTTAAGATAAAGATCTCTTTCAACTCTATGAGAATCACTAATAAGCTTAAGTTCTACATTTTAAGTTTTAAGCAATTCAAGCTCATCAAGGCATTTTGGTTCTTTTCCTTAAGACTAGCGATTTTCTTTAAGATAGACCCCATTCTCAACTTCAACACCATTGTATTCGAGCTCATGATCAAGAAATGTGTCTTCCCAACCCAACCTCTCCTTCTAAGACATTAGTCATTTATATAAGAGTTTCTTTAGATAACTCATGCAAGCTTACCTCACTTACATCACCTATGTCTTCACTTGTGGAGGCCATGAGTGCAAGATGGAATTCATCTTCATCGGAGCTTGATATGCTTGAATATGAGTCTTCCCAAGCCGCATGAGATGCATTCTTTCTCCTATTCTCCTTCTAATCTTTTCTATTGTACTTGCCTTCTTTCTTGTAATTATACCTCTTCTTGTGGCTACTCTTGTGAAGCTCTTCTTGGCCTTTGGGCATGCATTATTGTAGTGCCCCTTTCATCCACACTTATAGCACCTTGGAGTTGAGGATAAAGAAGGCTTCCTTTGAAGTGTTTTCCCTTGGAGTAGTTAGATTCATGATCACTAGGGCCATCATCTTCACTTGAGGAGTTAGGAGAGGACCGACAAGAAAGGTTTTGTTGAAGGATCATTTCCTCTACTAGTGCTTTGAAGGTATTATCTTTGACTTTCTTTGACCCCTTCTCTTCTTGATTTTCTTCTTCCTCTTACTTGTATAGCCTCGGCTCATGGGCTTGAAGGTTTCCAATGAGCTCCTCTATGGATAAATTTCCAAGACTTCTTATTTCTTCAATTGAAGTCACCTTTGGTTCCCATCTCTTTGGAAGGGACCTAAGTATCTTGGAGTTGATTCCACTTCTATCCAAAGATTGTCCTAAAGCTGCAAGTCTATTGAAAATAGTGTTGAACCTTGAGTACATGTCCAACACTCTCTCCTTCTTTCCCATCTTGAAGTTCTCAAGTAGCCCATTTTGCATGTAGATCTTGGACTCTTTGACTTACTACGTGCCTTCATATGTGATGCACAACTTGTTCTAAATCTCATGGGTTGTGTCCCAAGATGAGATCCAGTTGAACTTGGAGGGGGTGAGAGCAGCATACATGATGCTAACCGCCTTGGTATTGAGATGTGCCTTCTTGACTGTGGCTTCATCCCAAGAGGCTACATCCCCGATTGGCTCTTTGTAGGGGAGAATCACCACCTTCCACATGTCATCATAGTTGGTTCCCTGGAGGAAAAATTGCATTCTTCTTTTCTAATAAAGGAAATTGATGTCATCAAAGACTGGTGGCCTCATGGAGAAGCTTCCCTCGAGGTTGAGTGACCAAAGTAAGTCGCTCATCTTCTTGTCTCGTGGGAGATGTGTTGGAGAAGACCCTATCTCTAACACCACTTGTTGGATCTAAGTGCTTTAAAGGAGGGGTGAATAGAGCTTCAAAACATGCATAAGAATAGTTAGTCCTTCAAATTATATCAATTGAAACCAAATGCTAAAAGTGAATCTAAAGTCCTAGCTAAATGAACATAGCAAGGATAAGAGAGATTAAAACACAAACTTGGACAAGGTGTTTAGAGTGGTTCCAATCTCCAAACTAGGAGACTGTCAGTCCACTACCTAGACAGTTCAAGCTCTAGGATTTATAAGATGTCTACTCCTTATATTACTTATAAGATTTACAAAAATTGACCTTCCTTTTATGGGACAAGGATACTCAGCTTCCCATTTAGTCCAAGGGAGCCAATAGCCTTACAAAAAAGGTCTTACCTATTCAACATATGGTCTTCTACCTCACAACAGGTCTTACCCACTCTTACAATTAGTTGGATGCCTTCACCAAGGTCCTCCCTTCATGAAATGATTCTTTGTCCTTGAGGATTTACCCACCAACCTCCTTGGATCTTCTGCCTAGTTCTTCTTCTTCACTTGGAGAAGATCTTCATACCTTCTTCAGCCTTGAAGAAGAGTAATAACTCCTCCTTCACTTGGAGAAGATCACTTTAGCCTTTGTTTCTTGAAGAAAGGGGATTGGGAAGTGGAGAAATGGAGAGCTTTACAAATTAACAATGATGTAGCTCTCTTACAACATCCCTAACTCACTCATAATCATGAAATTCTTTGTAAATGAGATAGAAAGTAGCTCAAAGGGTTTAGCACACTCAACTATAGCAAGGACCAAGGATAGCATGATTGAGCAACCTTGGAATGAACTTCAAGCGGTCCTATTTATAGATGGGGGTGTTCCTTTGAGTGTGGGATCACTTAAGAATGAAAAATAGTCATTTTACAGCTTACAATGGAAACATTTTTTATTCCAACAACTCTCCAATGGTGGGAATCACTTTTTCTACATTTTCCATACAGTGTATTAGGTCAAGTTTCAATAAAGATAACTCAACCGATCCACTATCTGACCAAGTCAGTTTTCAAATGATCGGTCATGTTTGTCCTGGGGTAACTCGACCAATTCACTAAAATCAACTTTGGATGGAAAGTTGGTCGATCGAGTTCTGTGAGTGCTCAAATTGACCATTACAAACCATTTCCAAAATCCATCAGTAATCGGTTGAGATTCAAGCTCGATCAAATAAGTTGTTGTGATGAATTTTAAAAAATGATTTTAAAGTGATCAAATGATGGAATAAAGTGTCCCTATTTTTTTCTGAACTTAGTTACAAGTCATATCATCAATACAAATGATTACAAAAATGTTCTAAGGTGATTTGGAGTGTTTTCCACAAAATTGCATTTGCATTGCTTTTGACTTGAACTAAGCCAAGTTAGGGATTGAGCGATTTAAAAAGTTCGAATTCACTGCTAATAACATTGATTCAATTGGCATTGACATAATAGCAATATTTCGTCTATTTAGGAGGATTCCCCGAATACCTAAAATAGAGATGATCATCGAAAATGTAAAATATTCCTGGGGATCCGTTTCGGGAACGTGGAATGCAAGTCAGAGAATTTCAAATTCTATATCCCAATCCCAGGCTGCCTCCACAAATCAAAAAAACAAATCCAGAAAGTTTCTTTCACTCTCCCCTATCTCAGGCTGATCCTTTGCATAAACCTAATGCCTAAAAACAATCTTTAACAAACATGTTAGATGCATACAAATGGAATGGTTAAATCATTATCAAAATATGGACAATGTTCAACACTTAGGTCAACAAAAACTACTTACCACAAAGAATTTGTTACTAGATCGTCGATCTTCAATGATTCTCTATGTTCTCCCCAAACATCTCCCTTGAAATCTCCTTCCAATTTGTTCTTCTATTTTTATAATATTTAGCAATATAGGGGATCGATCGTAATTCTAACACACTTTAATTCATTGGAAACAAATAAATATAGAAAAAGTTATGACACTTTTTGTAATTGGTTATCCTTACGACGAGCAACATAAAATTTTGTCAGTTAGCAGTTCTGATGGGCCATGCTCGTCAGTTGACGGGTTTCTTGTTAGTCAAAGGACCAATTCTCTATTGATAGCGCCAGTGGCCCTTACTTGGTTGTTGATTGGCCACTCGTTGATCGATGGGCCCATTCAGTGACGAAAAAGCAGACCAAAAGTCAGCTCAGCACATGTTTACTAAAAAGTCCATAACTCTCTTATTTTAACTCCAATCTAGTTCATTATTTTTTGTTTTATTTGTAATTAAAGTCTCTATAATATTACTATTTTATTTTTATAATATTCCCAAATAATACCTTTTTTATCAATTACTTTACTCAAGTATTATTAATCCTCCTCCCTCATTCATGTGTGTGCTAATTCTATATCAACTAAAACTTGGATCTTTTGGTATGCTTAAGTCATCAGTATGAGTTATCCAAAAGATACTTAAGATAACTAAGGCTAAGATAAAGATCAAGGTAAATATATTAAGGATAAAAGCATAATAAACATTAAGGTTATCGTAAATCTCTAGAATTACTAACAAAACTAGAAGAGGGTTGTAACAATTCCCCCCTTTAACAAAAATTTCATCTAAAAATTCCTAGAAGAGAAAAGGATATTTGTTAAACATATTCGACTCTACTTCCCAAGTATCTTCTTCTATACCATGATTCCTCCAAAGAACTTTCACTAGGGTTCTCTCCCTCTTTTTAAGCTTCTGAATTCTACAATCTAAAATTTAGATTGGCCCTTCAACATATGAAATATCCTCTCTTGACTATACATGATCTGGGTCTATAATATTTGTCTGTACCATGATGATACTTCTTCAGCATAGATACATAAAACACATCATGCAATAAGGCTAATTCTGAAGGTAACTCAAGTTTATATGTAACTGGTCTAATTCTCTAAATGGTTGGATAGGGACCCATGTATCTAGGAGTTACTTTGCCTCGCTTCTCAGTCTCAATACACCTTTCCATGGTGAGACTTCCAAATAAACCTCATCTCCGACCTCAAACAGAAGCGGTCTGCACCTTTAGTCCACATAGCTTTTCTGTCTAATCAGTGCAACCTTCAACTATTGTCTAATGACATATATCTTTTATGTTGTTTCCTCCACTAACTCAAGACCTAAAATTTGCCTCTGACCAACTTCATACCAACAAATTGGAGATCTACACTTCCTCACATATATAGATTCATAAGGATCCATGCCTAAACAGGAATGGTATATGTTGTTATAAGAAACTCCACAAGACTGAGATGATCATCCCAAATGCCACTAAATTGTATCACACATGCTCTCATCATATCCTCTAGGTTCTAAATTGTCCTTTCTGACTGTCCATCTATTTAAGGGTGAAATGTTTTGCTAAACTTCAACTTTTTTTTGCTAAACTTCAACTTTGTTCCTAAGGATCATTGTAAACGATTCTAGAATCTAGATGTGGGCTTGGGATCTCTATCAAATATTATAGAAACAGGTATCCCATGTAATTCCACTATCTCATCTACATAGACTTTGGCTAATGTTGGTGTATCCCATCTTGTCTTAATAGGTAGAACATGAGAAGATTTAGTTAGCCCATCTATTATTACCCATACAGAGTCAAAACCACATGGTGTCCTAGGTAATCCATAGTAATATGCTCCCATTGCCGTTCAAGAATAGAAAGTGATTGCATAGTACTTGCCGACTTCTGATGTTCAACCTTGACTTGTTGACATACCAACAATATAATTCCTTAAGGTTTCTATACATCTTTGTGTTACTTAGATGCATTGTGTACATAGAAGAGTGAGCTTCCTCAAGAATATGCTTCTTTAACTCATTGTCATCTGGCACATGCAATCTATCATGTTGATATAGAAACCCATCAGATGAATATCTAAACTCTGTACTCTTTCCATTTGTTATATCATGCATGATCTGTTGCAATTCCCTGTCACTCTATTGAAGCTCCTTGATATGATCCTAAAATGTAGGTCTCACCTACATCTATGCAATCAATCCAATGTTTGAAAACTTTTCTCACAAGTTTCAGACCAAATGAAAGGCACATCCTTCCCTGTCAAATGTGTAAGAGGTGATTCTAATACACTGAGGTTTCTTATAAACATCCTATAGTGTCCAACTAACCCCAAAAAACTTCTGATCTAAGTAGGGATCGTAGGTTACTCCCATTGAAGAACATATTCCATCTTCTTAGGGTCAACAATGACTCCTTCTCTGATATGATGTATCCAAGAAAAGATACTTTAGCCAACCGAAACTAACATTTTCTGAACTTAGCATAAAGATGATTTTTCCTTAACAAGTACATGGGTATCCTCAAATGTTACTCATGTTGTTCTGCATCTACAGAATATATAAGAATATCGTCTATAAATACTACTATGAACTAATTAGGTACAGTATTAAAACCCTATTCATCATGCCCAAAAATCCACAAGGGCATTTTTAGCCCAAAAGACATAACTACAAACTCATAACGTCCATATCTTAACCTGAATGCTGACTTTGGTTCATTAGACACATCTATTCTTAAATGATGATATTCTGACTTGAGGTGTATCTTTGAAAAGATCATTGCTTCACGTAGTTGATCGAATAGGTCATCAATTCTAGACAGAGGATATTTGTTCTTAATGGTTATCTTATTCAATCGTCGATAGTCTATGCATAACTACAAGGTTCCATATTTCTTTTTCACGAACATTATTGGAGATCCCCAAAGTGATGTACTAGGTTGAATAAATTCCTTATCTAATAACTCCTATAACTGAATTTTAATTCCTATAACTCTATAGGTGGCATTTTATAGGTGAGTAATGCTATTAGGTGACTACCAGGTAAAATTTGTATCTCAAATTTGCTATCTCTTTGAGGTGGTAAACCTGGTAACTCATTAGGAAAGACATTTGGAAGCTTACATGCTATTGAAACATCCTCTATATTGATTGATCTTTTCTCTGCCCTAGCATCCACCACATGCTCTAGAAAGGCATCACACACATTTCTCATCATTTTATAACCTATAGAATATGATACTATATATGTGGGTAAGAATTTCCTTTCTTTGGTAAAGACACATGAAAAGCCACCTTGTTGAAAGATAGCTTCTTTCTTCCAACAATCTAACTCGACATGATATGTATCAAAGTAGTCGATACCCAAAATAATTTGAGAAGAATTAATATCTAAGGTGATGATCTTAACTGCTATTGTATACTTACTAGAACTCAGTAAACATCCAGGACATATTTCTGTCAAAACTAATGATTCATCAAATATTACTCTTAAAAAAATTATTAGATAAATCTTGGGTTAAGAGGTTTAGTCCACAAACTAAAGACCTATGTATAAAAGAATGTGTCCATTAGGGTATGTCAAAACTATAATCGAAATATTGTACAGAGAAGCATCTCACTTGTCATAATGTTGAGAAGAATATGCGTTCAAATGATGTCATTGATAAGAAGCATCACGTAGCTCTCCCTCTTCCACATTGTCCTTGTTTTCCACTACTAGGGCTAGGTGCTCGTCCTCCAAAACCTAAAGCTACTAAAGAACTTGCCCCTCTAACTGGATCTTTGTCTCTATACAGTCTAAAATTGTAATTGTAAACCTTGTTCTGATAAATACTGAAGCTTTGGGAAGTCCCTTTTTATATGTCCCATCTATCCATAGTGAAAGCATATTGGAGCATTAGCTCCTCATCATGACAAGAATATGTCCTACCACAATTGTCACACATGGCTGCATCTTGTCTAATATTCTCCAACTATTTTATCTTGTCTCTTAAGAAGGTAGGAGGAAAATGCTTAAAGTGTAACTCATCTACAAAGTCCCTCCATGTCAACACCGTGTTTCTCCTCTTATCTTCTACTACACACCACCACAACTCAGCATCTCCCTTCAGTAGATAGACCACATGATTGATTTGTTTATCCTCTGATAACTCCATTAGGACAAAGACCTCTTAAAGTTGTCAGAGCCACACATATGCCACAATTGGGTCTATTTTTCTAGAAAATCCAGTCCCACCAAGCTTCTTTACCAGCCATAGGATGTCATCAAATCCTTACTAGAAGATGAAGACCTCATATCCATCTTATATTTCACTTTTATCACTAGAAAAATATGTTACATCATTGTCATCTCATCCCTATCTTATCCACCTTAAGACATTGCATGAGGATCATGGCCATAATGTCTCTCAACTTGTTCCTCAGCAAGTCCACATCCTCTTCCTACTATCTATATATCCATAACAGAACACATATGTTAGGAAATTCTAGTCTAAAAGGAAATTGTACTAATCCTATTGGTCTCTTATCTCCCCTATCCCAAACCTAAATTCATTTTAGGTTCAAGCTACACTCTGATACCAAAAGGATGATGTAACACAAACCCACTAACCAGGGTTAGGGTCTACCAAGAGGATTAATCTAACAATAAAATTTTAATGAATTATGGAAAATCATACTTATCTTTTGCTTTTCTCAAATATACTAGCATCACTTAACTAGCCGATAACAAATCATTTAAACATAACATCAAAGGATACAACAAAATTCATCTTTTACATAAAAAAGAACTTAACATTTAATATACATCAAGTACAACTATATACAAACTTCTCTCATCTCATTCTCTACTCATCCCTATATCCAGACGAAAGACAAGAGACTATATAACTAAATAACTATTCTTCTCGAGACCTCTGCTTTATTCTTGATAAAAACTAACTTTTTCCTCTTCTAGTGGAGTTTCTTCTTTACCTAAATCTTTTTTCAATAGGTTGACGAGCTATTGGCTCAGTGCATAGAAATCCAAAAGTAACCAACTTTAAGCAGTTAATGATATTCATAGTTTAGGAAATTCAAGCAATTAACCAAGACAATCAAACATTCTCAATTTAACTTCAAGCACTAATGATAAGTAATCAACTAATTAGAGAAAATAATTAACTAACTATTAGTTTTTTAGTCCAATTATTATATTCGATTGGACCCACATGAGGTGTACCACGATATGTGAAAGTATTGCAGCAAGCTATGATCTCACTGTACAAGACTTAGAAGCACGCTCGGGATCCTAAGCCTTTAATCTCAATTCCACATCTGTAGTTGGTATCACCACGTATGGCTCACAGATACTAATAGGAGCTTCTAAATATCTAGAGTCCTCCTCTAAGCCTAGGTACTCTAGTTTGTTGTGCATTAGTAGACCTACCGAAATGTCTACTGATCAACACAACTTTGCATCAGGGAACCTACCAAAGATGTCCACTAATCAGTAACACAGGTATCATCGACATCTCCAATTGGTGTTGGGTACCACATTATCATAAGGAGTATGCCCTATCGGTCAAGACCCCCACATTCTATTAGTATGATGTAAATTACTTCATTCTAGACTACCTCCGGTCAGGAAGTTGTTTTCTCCTTACAACACATGGCTTCATGTGAAGGATTCTATAGTGTATATGAAATCATCATCTAATGATATTTAATTTGATTTGATAAAATCCACCATCATGCTAATTATTACCTTACTTTCAACAATTTAGCATTTTTCATAGAAATCATGTCATGAAATAGTAACTTCAAATTATAATTCCATTCTTTAAATCTAGAATAGGGCAAGCCTGACTTCTACGGTGCCTACAATTCCAACATTTCATCTATCATATTGCTTAGAAACTTGCACATCAACTGAACATATAACATCATGGAACAAAGTTCAATAAATGATATATTTTCTTCTACAAAAATCTATTTAATATATATGATAATTTTGCAACAATTATATCTGAGTAATATTTAAGACATAAACAACATTATTTCTAGTTTATTTGATGTAAATCAAGGTTAGGAGGTGATTTTTCACTCACCTAGATCCAATCCTAGGTCATTGACCTCAAATCTAAGTGTAACGAACTAGAATTTAGAATCCTACCCTATCCTGTGATTAGAAGGCTAGTGAAGTTTGTTATTTAGATGTGACCACACAAGGTTTAAAATGTAGAATACATTTACATAATAATTTAATGATGCAACAACATATAAAGAAAATTATGAAATATATTACATATAATGGTTGAATAAAAATAAATAATTTTCTTTGCATTAACACTTGGTAATTTCATGTCCATAAATATTAAAATTGACATATAATTTAAATAAATAAGGAATTAATGAACATAATGTATAAAATGAGTAAAGTGTAGAATTTTGTGTACAATCAAATATATAACTCTTTTAGTAACATTGTGACATAAATAGGATTTAATTAAGTAAGTTTTGATATAATGTTTTGATAAATATAATGATAATGTGTCAAAATGCCTAATAGTGCCAAAATGCATAAAAATAAATCTCAAAATTAAAATATTAGGGTAAAAACGTTATCTTGGGTGACAATTAGCTTGGTTACTAAAGTTTCACATTATTTTCATAATAATAACTATTTTAATTTTATTTTGAAAATAAAATAGGAGAAGAGTAAAAAGTATTAAATAAATTACTAAATATCAAAAAATAGAAAATAAACTTTAAATGTGAAATTAGCCTATAAGTAAATTTTCATCTAATTTGGACAATCGTATATACTCTAGTGTAATCTAGGAGAGAGATAATGTACTTTTAAACCCAAAATATTAAATCACATATTAAATAATACCAAAATAGAAAATTAATTATAGAA
Organism: Alisma plantago-aquatica; assembly: GCA_963693085.1. NCBI lineage: Eukaryota > Viridiplantae > Streptophyta > Magnoliopsida > Alismatales > Alismataceae > Alisma > Alisma plantago-aquatica. The sequence continues at coordinate 801,247,883 of OY856411.1, forward strand.
TGTGTTCCTCATGTTTAGGTGTGGCAAACTCGATTATCAATGTTTAATAATTTTGTATATACGATTTTGAGATTTTGGAGCATCCAAATGATCCCGGAATTTGACATGAAGATTATACTCATCTAATAGATCTATGGTTAATATTTTTGACTTTTTGGAGATCGTTTGAACAATTATAAAATCCATATGTGACAAAAGTAATATTTTTGGAGATATTTTAGTGAGATGGATAAATAATTTTTTTTCTATGAAAATTAGTGGAAGAGTTTCTACACTAGTATTGAAGTGTGATATAAAATTTTATACCAATAAGAGTTTGTTTGATGGATCAAAAAAATTATACAAGATCTATAGTCAAACTAAATTTAATGGTTCAAATCATTTACATTATTTTGGTGAAACAGTAAAAGTTTCGTTTGATGGGATTCATTTATCCAAATAAGGTCAAACTTTAAATGAAGACTTTTGATTACAATTTTGATTTTTGGTAAATTTTGGAGAAATTAGGGATTCACCATTTTGGAGATATGGTTTATGAATAGTGTTTGAAATCATGATTAATGGATGATGTGATTTGAAATACATTTTAAAATGTTCACGAGAGAATAAAGTCTTAATGAACCATTGTGTCATTTTATTTAAGGATAAGTGTGAATGTGGTAGACAAGAGTTTATTTTGAAAATAATAATGATGTTTCTATGGTTTGGTGAATCTTAATTGTAATTATGACTTTTTACATATATTTTTAGGAGAATTATGTAGACCTGTAAATCTTTCCATTTTTTGCTCTTTATGAAATAGAGAGAGAGAGACGTAGAAGTTTTACATAATAAAGAAGATATTGTTAAAATTAACGTTGGAAGTTATGGGTTTTCAAGGTTACACTATTTTGAAAAAGAATGTATTGAGGTGTAAAATGTTGTTTTAAAGGCATCAATTTAATTTAGTAGTAGGTTGGTGGCTAACATAATGTACTAAGTTGGTATGGAATATTGATATATTAATTTCACCAAGGAATTATGTTAAGATAAATAATACTTATATTACGGTGGAGAAGTTTCATTTAAAAAATATATAAACATTTTTATGTAAAGAATTAATTACATTGTGAAACATATCCTTGACCAAAAAGTTGTTTGAATGTTCAAACCAAGTAAATATGAGTTTGTTTTACCACAATGTGAAATTAAATTATAAAGGAAGTTGGACCACATCTTTTCTCCTCTACTTATATAAACACACCCACACAACGAACAACTTGGATTGCTTCCTCGACCCCTCTCTTGTGATTTTGTCCCAGGATTATGATGGCAATAAGTTGTTGTAGCAAGATGGTCTCTTCCTCTCGATCTCTGACATAATACTCAAGTCAAGGTATTTTTGCATCTCCTATTATTCACATTGAGAAACCATCCTAAATTATCCCTCTTTAGATAGCCCACACAATATCTCTCTTTTGATATTTTTATCCCATGTGGAATATTCTACTTGATTATGATATTATGATCATGCTATTTTGTTAGACTTTCTTTTGACTTCATCTTGTGCCTATATTCTTTATGAATCCCTAACTTTGCACACTTTTGTGGTGGGTGTTTATTTATGGTAATTTCATATGGATCCTCTGATCCCACATTATATCTGTCAGATGTTCTGATTTATTCTTGCTTACTCTTTTGTTATGCATCTTGTGGTGACTTCTCGTATAATTTTATATGTGTAATTTTATGTGGATGTGTAGATTCCCACTAAATTGAAAATGCATAGTTGATAATTCTTGCAATAGATATTATTAGCACAGATGTGTATCCTATCCTTCTTAGAGAGGATGTGTATATGTTCCAGCCCAACCCATATTCAAAGTAGATGTATATATGCTCCTACTCACCCCATATTTATGGTAGATGTGTTATTTCTTACCAACATGTTTATATTGTTCTAGTATTGTCATAGGTGAAACACATGGATGTCTTGCTCTTATTTTATTGAATTCATATTTCATTTATGCATGATTGGGTAGTCCTTTCCTTTTTCTATGGGAAGCCATGTTTGTTTTAATGTCCTTTATTTCATCATATTGCTCAATTCCAATTTGGTATGCACATATAACCTATTTGCTGATGTCATCTTCTCTTATCCTTTTGTGGGGCACGCTTCTTACCCCATGTATAGGTCAAGGAGGAGACAACCAAGTTGGATCAAGACCTCATCAAGTTTAACTGAAACCTTCTGGGAGACTTTCTTGAAGTGGTTAGGTGATCCTCAGCTAGTCCTATGTTTAGTTAGTTTTTCTTTTATCTCACCGTGCATGATGAAGGATAGTAATGATAACAAGCTTTGTATTGGTTAGATACTCTACAAATTCCACTGCTACTTTTTGTGTTATGATACAAACATGTTGAATTAATTGGTTATCATCCCTTTTGCAAAAAAAATTTGTTGGTGTTTGGTTATATGGGATGATGCCTTTTTATTTTAGTAGGGAGTGGATCCCCTATGGGATCACACTCTTTACTCTAAGCTTTATAAGTCCTGACTCATGGTCTATAGAGTATGGTTTTAACTTTATTATCTCTATAACATACTTTTCACCACCTAAAATTAGATTCACAACCTCAAAAAAGGTAGTTGGAGGAAGAAAATGAAGAAAGAAGGAGGAAGAAAACCTCTAGTCAGTCAAAAAGAATATCTCAATTAGAAAAGAGGTAAAAGAGAAGGGATCTACAGTCTAAAACTACTTACCATGAAGAATTTGTGGATAAATCATCGATCTCTAGTTTTTCTTCATATTATCTTCAAAAATTTCCACAGAAATCGCCTTCTACTTTGTCTTTTGTTAGTCTAAGGGTTTGATAATGTAGAGGATCGAATCATGGTTTTAATGCAGTTGGTTTCATTGAAAATAGATATATATAGCAAAAGGTATGTCCCTCTTCATGATTGGTTATCCTGATAGGCCTACTAACCAATCACAGATAATTTCATCGGTGGATGGGCGGGGCTCATGATAACCAATCACAAGAGGGGCACAACTTTTTCTATATATATCCATTTTCAACAAAATGAAGTGCGTTAAAAATGTGGTTTGATCCTATACACTATCAAAACCTTAGACTATCATGCTAAACCCACATCAGTGGTCAGGTTTCCCACTGATCAATGGGCCCCCTGGGCCCCGATCGGTGGTCGATGGACCGCTCGTCAATCGACGAGCCTTCTTGACGGTCGATGAAAAAGTAGACCAAAAGTCTGCTTTCCACATGTTTACTAAAAAGGACATAACTTTCTCATTTTAACTCCAATTTGGTTCATTCTTTTTTCATTGAATTTGTAATTAAATTACATAAAAGCTGAAAATATTACTTTTATGATATTCACAAAAAAAATTATTAATTATTTCCTCAAGTATCATTTATTCTTCTCCCTTATTCATGTGTGAGATAATTCTATATCAACTAAAACTCGAATCTTGTTGTATGCTTAAGTCATAACTATGAGTTATCCAAAAAAATAGTTAAGATAAAAAAGGATAAGATAAATCTCAAGGTAATATATTACTGATAAAAGCATAATAATCATTAAGGTTATCTTAAATCCCTAGAATTACCAATAAAGCTAGAAGAGGGTTGTAGCAATCTTTCCCACTGTTGAAGAAAACAACATCACAACAACTAGAAAACCTACAAACCCTCATTCACTCAAGTAGAAATGCCGACCATCATTACTCCCTCTCCTCCTCATAAATAGACCAACCACCTGAAAACTCTAGTTTGCATTCCTTGTTTCCAAAACATCCTATAAAGTCATGTACCATTGGAGCAAATTGCAATAGCATCCATTGTACAATACATAAGAATGGGTTTGCTATAATCATCTCATGCAACTAAACCTAATCTAGGTTTTGAAAACTCAACACTCCAACATCCCCAAAACCCTAGCCATGTAACCCAACCCCACACCCCCTCGGCATGAAGAAACTTGCAAGTCTTTTATCCTATATTCTCTTTGCCCAAAAGAGGCCCTTTAAGATGAATCATATCTATAATACTTCCTCCTCTGGTCTGATTTTCACCTACAAACACAAAATCTACTAATCAACCTCCAGACATTAGTGTACTACCGACAACAACCTACAACCATACTAATCCTACCTACCTCAAACTTGCTAGTTTTCCTGCAACTACTCACTATGTCACCTACTTTAAAAACTGCTCCAAACACCTCTACCAAATCCCAAGGATACCTCTTCATCGTCATGTTTTAGATGGTTGCATCACACTATCATATTTCCAACTTACCAACAACCATTGGAGGAACCCTTTCTCATAATCGTGAAGACATGAAGACCTGAATATCATCCCTAGTCGAGATCTGACAAACATGACGGACCGAAAAGGGAAGATCTTGAGCAAGAGGAACATATTAGGAAATTGAGAGTGATAGCATCTCAATTTTTCATTAGTTTATCCCACACACTCTTATTTTATGTGAATATCTAAATACGGTGAATGAAACCTACTATCAATTATAACCGAATAATTATTTTGAATAGTATATATCTATACATATATAAATAACGTCATGGATTCCTAATACATATAAGATTCTAGAGACTTCTGCATACATGTTAATCTCATAAACTAATGAAAACTTGCAAGGTATATATAAGGAACAAGATAGTCTAAAGAGTATGTCATCTACACACATGGTTTGTTCAATGAACCATATGAATCAATCTACTAATTATTAAAAAATTTGTTGTCCTACATAATATTACACTACCATTAGCAAGTAGTGGGATAATGTAATTAGTATTCAACCAATGCATCCATACTTTCACTATGAAGACATTTATACATATGTATTTTCAAGATGCAAGACCGAATCATTAATAAGGTTGAACTATGTTTATGTATTAATATTTTTAGACAAAGAAATTATATGCATAATACCTAATTTTGCTAATTGTGACTATGAATGGATCATATAAGAACATATAATTGACCTAAACACCTTAATATAGTATACTTAAATATTGATTACACATATCTATAATAAGTAGTATTTATGATTTCCCATGTGGATGTATATGTAATTTAAATCCTAGGTATATATACTTGGAAATAGTTTTTGTAGACTGACATAATTGGAATGAAATGTTAATGTGTTATATTGTGATCATTCCAGTACCTTCGGGTGATATGATATATCCATCTTGATTTACCCATAAGTACGATGAAAAGAATTTATGTATTCACATATGATTGCATGTACAATTTAAATCCTATATATTCCTAGTAAAGGGTATATTAGTTAAGGAACACCTTCAAACCTAATAACTAAATAGAAGTGTATAGTTGTCTAGGATATATTCTAGATAAAATGCAATATAAGAATCAAGTATCTAATATTGATAATATATGTATTATCTAGCTGTAAACCCTAGAAATGAGAATAATTGAAAATATGAATAGCACTCCTAGATGGAAAACCCTAGTCACAAATAAAAATAAAATAAAAATTGAGTACTAATTGATTCCAAGACAATAGTAACCAACATCATTCTAGATATTTATATAACGCTCTTGATTGACTCTTAGAGATATAAATCCAGAATGCCTGGATTTTTATATGATTGTATTCAATGTATGAAATTCCTATTTTATATTTGGAAATCTACTCCCTCCTGAAATCATACATAGTAGACAGATAGGTTGGACTAAATTTGTTTTAGAAACTTTATCCTTCCTCTTTAAAAGGTCACCAACAAATTCTTGAAAATAGTAGCACATATTTAAATGTTTAAAGGGTAAGTAAATGCCCCTAGTTTATTAGAATTACACTTCCACGCCTCTGCATTGAGTTAAAGAACATAGGATCCCTTGGTACACTAGGTGTTATAACCCTAAATTTTGGGTTCTTTTGGTGAGAAATGTAAAAGATATTTGAACAAATAATGATATAATTTTCATCAAATAAATGGATTTCGTTTACAATAGCCTTGATGAGTTTGTTGTGGGCTTTATTGTCTATTGGGCCCAATAACAAGGAAATAACAAAGAAAATTCAATTAGTAAATGAATAATTGAATAATTGAGAAAAGAAATATGTAGAAACCTCTAGAAGGCAAATCCAAAGAGGGATTTCGTGCCTCTTGGGTTCCTTGGGTTCCAAGGAGTTCAAAGTTGTAAAAAGAAAGCAATAAGAAAAGAAAAGATTAATTATGTCTTTCTTTATTAAGAAATAAATTGAAAATAATGATAAAGTGTGGAAATGAGTGGAAAGAGGCATAAATGAGATTTCTTGGGGAAATTTCGTATCCATGAGGTTGCTAATATTAAAAGGAATACTAATGAGGAAAATAAAAGAGAAATAAAGAGAAATTCTCAAAATAGATATTTTAATAAGAAATACACTTGATAATGGGAAATAATGCATCTAGAAGGATAATAATTATCCTTGGAAAGGGAATCTTGAAATAATGGAATATCTTGGGACCCAAGGAGTCCCAATAAAGAGGAAAGAAGGAGAAAATACCAAAACTTGCAGAATAAGAGATAATGTGATACATTAATAATGAATTTTGTGTTGTTTTTTAAATAATGGTATTTTCTATTAAAAGAAACCAAGATTTCGGGACAAATAACTAAAAGGCAAGAGAGTAAGGATTTTCATATTCCAACGTATTCACAAAATAAGGTATATCAAAGAGATGATTAGTAGAGAGAGAAAAAAGGAACTTGCTTGGTAATGAAGAAATAAATTCCTTTTTACAAAAGAGTTGCGTTTGTTCGTGGGAAAGCCATCCTGAGGGCTTCTTTACCCTCCCTATATAAGGGGAAGGCCGTGGACAGAGCCCAGAAGATCCCAAACCTAGTGTTATTCTCTTCTTCCATGATTTTGTACAACAACCCTAACCTTGGGGATAGTTCTATCTTTGGATCAACGACGAGTTGTGGAACCGTCTTGTTGGAGGCGAGAAGTTTCTACATCGAGCCTGGATCGATCGTCTACACACTCTCATGCCCACGACTTCACGCAGCATCCCCGAAGTTCTGCAGCAGGGTTGCGTTGTGCAGGCCCAAGAGGCCGCACGTCCGGCCATCTTGGCCGACGGTCAGGGCCGGGTTGGGGTCGTCGGAGGCGAGGGAGTCCTCCCCGGTGGCCGACGAGGTCGAGAGAAGAAGGGGGAGCCACCCCCGTGCGGCTAGGGCAGCCGTAGCTTGGCTACGTTCACGCTGTATCACGTCGGGAGGAAGAAGAAGAAGGAAAGTGTCGTTGGACACTTTTGCCCCTCCGCGGGCTGTAGAAGCCGCTAACTTAACGAAGGGCATTTGCGTCTTTTCTCTATAACTGAAGTCAAGTGGGCCGCTTCGTTGCATGGGAGCGCATACGTGGCACCATCTGATTGGTCCAAAAGTAAGTATTTTTACAAATTTGTAACTAATGAATCGTAGCTCCGATCGAGACAAATTATTTATGTATTTTAATCAGAAAAATGCAAGGAACCCATTAAAAATAGTTTTATAGCCTGAATCTGATCATAGTTAGAAATATAGTGTAAATCATCATCTTTAATGAATTAAAGATTAAGAAACACTATTTTGATATGATTAATGAGTTTAATAGGGTTTAATGGATCATTAGAGTTGATGTTAACATGCTAAATGTAAAAAGGTACATAATGTTCAAAAAGGAAGAACTTTGCACATGAGTAGTATAATTTAGAGTTTAAATGCTTGAAATTGGAAAAGTACATAAAGTTATCATCTTTAGTGTTTTAATTAAGGAAAAACCCTTAGATTTGATGATAGATGGTCTTAATGATATTATTTGGATAATTCAAGCTGATATTAACCTATTGTTAATAAAAGTGAAAATAGGATGATCTTTTTATATAATTAGCTTAATTTAGGGTTTAGTACATGAGTATGCATTAATGAGTTTGAGAACCCTAATTTAGGAGAATATGTCTTTTAATTGTTTAAATGTTCAAATCCATGAATAATTAGGGATGTGATGATCCTAAGTTAATAAAAGACTATTAAAATGGATTGTTGAGAAATTAAGGTTCATAAATATGGAAAAGGATATTTTAGGGTTTGTTGACCTAAAATGGATAAAGTTTGGGAAATTGATCTAAGAAACCCTAATGCATCCTAATGAGACTTAGAAACCTTATAAAGGTGTCCCAAGTCAATAAGGAGTTGTTTGGGATATGCTTGTGACAATTAGACATTATACATGTTTTCAGGATCAATGTTTGCTTGATTGATTGATTGGCTTGCTTGATTGGACATATAGTTGGATTTGGATTAATTGTTGCTTGAGATCTCCAAGACAGGTATGTGGTTAATTATGAATAACCGATTTAGTTTCCCGATGGATTCCCGGATGTTTAATCGCATTGAATGCAACTAAACTGTTTGGATGTTCATATTGCAATTATAAAGTGACTATGACTATCACATAATGTATATGCCTACAAACTCAGATCCTGGTTCTCTCTGTGGAATTATAGATAACCTAGTACATGGCTTCCTATGGGTAGGTCCATCAGATTAGAGAAAGGCCTAGTACATGGCTACCTATTGGGTAGGTCCATCAGGTCTATGGATGACCTAGTACATGGCTACCTATTGGGTAGGTCCATCAGGTCTATGGATGACTTAGTACATGGCTACCATTGAGGTAGGACCATCAAGTCATAGTGAGTTAGATATTGGGCTATCTTCGGGTAGTGCCATGCGACTCCATTACCTAAAAGAGAGATGATATCCATGTCCACTGCAGGGACAGCCCAGAGTTCGAGAATATGTATAGATTGAGTTGTATGGTTTAAAATGTAATCTTGATTTTTAAATGATTAATTGAGTGATTATATTGTTAACATAGTTGAACATTATTTGTTTCCCCCACATACCAGCTTCGGCTGACCGACGTTTTGTTTTTCGGCGTTTTAGGTACAATGAAAAGAACAAACAGTAAAGTGGCACATGTGGTACTAAATGAGAATTAAACTGCAAAGGAGGATTAGATAAATTAGTATATGTGTGGATAGTAGTTTAGAGATCCAAGTTTTCAAAAAGGTATGCAAATAAAAATTTTATTACCATTTTTTTCAGTATAGTCTGTTAGAATTTAATAATTGTTTATGGTTATATGTCGAACCTTTGATCCGGAATTTATGGGTGCGGCTTCAACCTCTTGGTCTCCCTTAATTGGGGGTTACTGAAAGGTGAGGTCGTAACACTAGGAATCCTAGTTGGTGTGTTGTCATTCTCCATAGGATAGAACAGATGGATTACCCAACAACTATACATTGACATGTGCTATCGATTAGAATATTGAATTACTAGTCTCAAATTTGGATATTGAATCTTATTGAAGATGAAAATCCAATTTTACCATTTTACATGCATATATTGTTTATTTCTTTGAATTTGTCATGAAAATATTTTGTAGATAGGTTCACACTTATACTTTCCAAATATTAACCTTGTACCAGTCATGTGGCTGACCTATGGTTTCCTTCTTGGAGTCCATGTGTGGTTTTATTCAGCCAAGGAACTCATGGGTAGGTGATCAAAGATAACCTAGAAGAGACATGCAAGAGACATCCCATGTTGTAGACTAGATAGGAATCAATACCTATCCATAATTTTGTATTCCTATGTGTAAGCTTCCATGAATATTATGTAAAAAAAATTATTGTAAAAGCATTTGTTTATACTTTTTATACAATTTTGTAAATATTTAATCATAAGGATATGGTCTTTGAAACATGGTATCAGAGATATAAATAGTTGACACTCATGCATGTCTTGGGAAAATAGAACTAATTAGGAGTACAAATGGAGAAGTTATTACTTAGAAAAAGAGTTTATGACAAACCCTAATATCATTGACCTAGTCATTAGGATATACCTAGGCTACAAAAAGTAAACACTAAGATCCTGCAATGTGAGGTATGTATCTTATTTTAGAAATACATGAAACATATCTAGCTCATCTACTATCTTTTGAATTCCCCTAGGCATATATTTATAAGGAGATATTATTGAGGAACAAGTGATGAAGACACATGTATATGTATTTTGAATATGTCCCTTGGAACGTTTTTAATCACCACAATAAGTATAAAAATGGGAGGAGTACCCTAGAACTCTTTTTAGTTAGGTACACCCACACGAATTTCAAAATTGTAACTTTCATATTATTGATAAGTTCCACTTGGAACCTTCAAATACATTTAAGAGTGATATAACATAAATAATTTTCTCCAAAATTTGTTAATTAGTTCCAAATAATCCATCACCATGTAGATGGAATGAGCTGAGGTGTCTAAGGAAGGATGTTTAGTGAAAGTTCTAGCATAATTACTCACAATCCAGTTAGGTGGCGGTGGGGTTTCTTCACTTTACATATCGACCAGGCTAAAGGCGATGTCTACTACTAGGCAAAATCCTAATTTTGAATTTTATTAATAACTCGATTTAAAAAGAAAATGTGTATATGTTTAAACACCTTGAACAGATAGGAAACAAATGATAATATGTTAGGACTTATATGAAAAACTCTACTATGATAAAACTTTTTCAACATTTTCTTTTTTGCCTCAAGATAAGTTTGACATAAAACCCCTACAAAATATAATGAGTTGAGAGTTAAATAATAGGTTCTCCTTTTACATATGTAATTATGATATTTGCAAGGCTAAAAAGAAAAAAATGTTATAAATCCAAAATTATACCTTTTATAGATGCAAACTAGAAAAGGTCTAAGATTTAAAATTACATCCCAAACAATAATAATATAATTAAATAGTAAAATGTAACAAATATAGGACCTTTAAGTTTTGCAAAGCTTTGTCATTGTCTAAATATTTTCTTTATAAAACTAAAAGTATCAAGAAGAATGGGATTTAACCATTGATCTCTTGAGCTAAGTCACAATTAGGAAGGTATGAGAAAAACCTTAGAGGGAGGTCAAACGGATGGATATCAAAACCCTAAAAAAATTGAATTTGGTGTAAGGTGATGATTAAGAAAACTGAAGATACTACACTATAGTTGAAATGTTTATATAGGTTTCTAGATAAATATTATAAGTGGTGGAGAGTTGTATATAACTAGACCATGGATGTGTTGATTTTGGGGACGAAATCCCCTTTAAGTGGTGGAGAGTTGTAACATACTAGATTCAGATGTCAAATCTATTTTGATCTATTATACATGATCCTCTCAAATTGAATTTCTTTTTTGATAAATTTCCATTCATAATTGAACTTCATTGAATTATCTTGAAATTCAAGCACAAAAATCAAGTTTATCACATTTTATTTTATTCATCACATTTGAGACCCACGATTGAATAATTGAACCTAATTATGGACTATTGACATTAGAATCATAAAAATGCAATATTGATTATTAGATAATTATATTTGTATTAATTAGAAGAGCAAAATCATTAGCCACCTTAGAATCATAAACTAATGAGTTAGTATATGTAGCATTTAATCCAATACATAGTGAACACGTGGCTAAAATTCTACAGTAATTGGATGGTTAAATTAAGATATATAAATTCCCATAAATTTATGAAATTAAGGTGCTAAATGAGGATATACCCACAGAGTCACCCAGTCAAATGAAGTGTTGACCATCCCAACCACAGTAAAACTAATAAAACCCCTACTCCATAGCAACCATTTTAGAGGGCAACGATGAACCTTATCCTCTCCTTTTCTTTAACCATATCCTCTGAATCAATTTACTCAATACTTGTCAATGGACCCCACCTCCATCTCTATCTTCTCCACAACTAAATAAAATGATATCACAACCCATAGAAAACCTACAAACCCTCCTTCACTCAAGAAGAAATACCCACCATCATTACTCACACTCCTCATCATCAATTTACACACCACCTGCAAACTCTAATCTCCATTCCTTCTATCCACAACATCATCTTATGAGGTCACATCTTCTCTACAGATAAAAGGAGGTAATTGGAGCAACCTACAACAATATCTAATAGATGAGAATGGGTCGGTTGTAATCATCTCCTCCAACTTTACCTAATCCGGTTTTCTACAAACTCGACACTTTACATCACCAACATCCCCAAAATTCTAGCCATATAACCCAACCCTATATCCACTCACCATGAAGAGATCTACAAATCTTTCATCCAACAATCTATGCACCCAATAGAGTCCCTATTAGACAAATCATATCTACAACTACTTCTTCCTCCTTAGATGTAATTGTCACTTACAAACACCAGATTTCCTGATCGACCTCTAGGCAGAGTGGACTACCAACAACAACCTACAACCACCCCGGTTCTATAGAGAAATATGGCATCATAACAAATAGTGGAATAAAAAAATTAACTACCATATTCCCCTTTGACAGATGATCACATCAATAATTATATAATGGGAATGATGGTTTTGAGGTAATGCCTAGTCCAGGAGCAAGTCCAGTGATTATTCCCTTGATGCAGTGCACCCCTTTCTTCAAGTCACACTCAGACATCATTAGCAACAACTCATGGTTGATCACCACAGACAACATCTTGGCCTTGTCCTCCTAGTTGAAGGAAACAACCTCCTTGCCTATATAGTAGTCCAAATGGACCACCCTAAACTCCTATTGTTATAGAAGAACATACATGAGTTTTCCATGATCGTTGGTGTACTACCACCAACTTTCTCTCCCATAATTGTTCTCCCTTGCTATTCCTCTCTTTATCAAGTAGGACTTACTTGGGTCCTCTCAATTACGATATCTAGAGAATACAAAAATTGTTAGAGCTAATTGATGTGTCTGAGAATCCCCCGTTACCCCTCTATTTATAGGAGGGTTAAGGTCAAGGTTCCCAGTCTAAGAGGGAGCAAAAGGGGCCAGCATTTCATGAATTTTCACATTTTGTAAGCGATAAAATGATCGGTTCACATGTGAACCAACCGGTTGGCATGTGAGCCGATCTATTCAACCCTTGAACTGGTAATTTCATTATGTTTCCCAATTGAAATTGTATTGGCAATTAATATCTAAATTAATGCACAACATGATGTCAACACTAATCCTTGAATCAATTGAATTGATCCATCAAACGATCGGTTCATAACCTGAAGTGGTTGGTTCATGGACCTGATCTGATTAGTTCACTTCCTGAACTGGTCGGTTCATAGACCATATTGCTAATAATGGTTCAGTTGACCTAACACACTAAAACGGTTAGTTTAACATTTAAACCAATTGGTTCACAGTCTAGCCAGTCAACATTCAATCAATGTTGTTTAAATTGAATGCCTAACTCTTTAGTAATCAATTTTAAACTATATTCATGAATGAACTCATATTCCAAGTGTATCCTATGTGTGTGACCCTATAGGTTCCAACTTACGTTGGCAGTGAATGTCCATAACTGATTAATGACAATACAAGCAATGAGTAGTATCTAGCAATACATGATTGATACTCAAGTAATTCAGATAGTTGGAGAACAACTTGAACCTACAATATGTGGTTCATGTTATAGTGATTGTCTAATATCCAGATTAAACTTAAGTTATGGAATCATCGTCCTCTCAATGTTCAATCCATGTTCCTTGAACTAGAGTAGAATGTCTGAGCTATATGTGACCTCGATATCAATATTGATTCACATGTCCATGCACATGCTTTTCTCAGTCTCTCTTATCAAGTGTCCTGGATATCAAACTCCTGTGTGAGGGAAAAATCCCTTCTACATCACTCTACAGTCATCCTCATGTGCCACAATTCACCCTAGAACCACCTTTATGGTAACCCTTATTCAAGGTCACGATGGATGATGTCAAAGTACATCGAACGCCATCTATTGAGTGTAGTGACTTTAGGTCTAAGAACCACAATCACCATCATCACAATGAGAGATGATTCTAAATACCAATTATAGTTTCCATGTGTCACTCTAAAGGTGGGTCTGTCTGATACATTGTTCTCTAACCAGTATCTATGTGTTTGGTTTGAAATCACATATCATGACTACTGAGATTTTGTCATCAACTGACACACACTCTAGTCTTATATGTCATTACTGTCTATCAGGATTCCACAATAAATCTGACTAGGGACATAACAAATATGTACATACTCTTGACATCTGTATGATTTCATTGTTCATGTCATCAACCTGAAGACATATGCCATTGAGTAATGTCATTCTTTAGACGCTCATTATGTTTCCTCATTAACTCGTAACTGCTTGAAACAGAATAATTCAAAAGATTACCTTTATTATTAATCAAATCATTTCAATATATGTCATCCCAATCATCATATGATTGGCTCTCTAGGCATACATACTAACATACTCCCACTTGCACTTAGATCCAATCACCCAAGAATCTTATTCTTAGTGATCATGAACATGTACATCTTACTTTCGCTACAAAAGTGCTTATCTTATGGATTAGTAACATTTGCCTTTACTGGGTGTATTGCATGTTGCATATCTCCTCACTATACAATCTTTTGTATGAGATGGAATTGTTGTAGTATGCTATGTGATATTCCTTGCCTAACGATTAGCTCCATTGTTGTCATAGTATTTTTGTTTTCTGGTCAAAGGTTGGAGCATATATAATTTCATCTATTTGAACTTCAAGATCCATATAGTATCCATTCCTATGTTCATAACAATAGGGTACTCGACATATATTGTAGAATTTAAACAATGGTTTATAGTTTGGAACTTTTCCAACTTACAAGTCTTGTTTTAAGGTCAAAAAAAAGTTTTAGATTGCAATAATTAATTGTCTTTGTTCTTTTGGAGGTTGCATCATTGTAACCTTTTACACCCAGCTCTTCCTTATCACCATAATCTAGCAATTGATCCTTAGTGCTTCTCAAGTACTAATGGATGTTCTTTATGGCATTCCAATGACTTTCATTGGAATCTAACTAATATCATCTTGTCACGTCCTATATATACAAGATAATGGGATGGGTACATTATATTTCATACATGATAAATCCAATTGTGAATGCATATGTCATCTTATTCATGTTTTCCCATTCCTTTATAAGAACTGGAATATAGGGTTCATGAGAGACTAATCCCATGTACCATGTATAGATTCTCTCTCATTGAATCCTTCATTCTAAACCCTTTCAGCATCTTACTAATATATGTGCCCATACTTAGGTCAAGAAACTTTCCAGGACTATCTCCATAGATCTCAATTCCTATCACATAGGATGTTTCACCAAATCCTTCTTAAGAAGGTGTATTCCATGCCAAGTTTTGATACTTATAGTATTTGGATGTTATTCCTCATAAATATGTGGAATATAAATATGCACCCACTAAATCTTTTGTAATCACATGCTTCATATTTATTTTTATTGAAATCAAACTCTTTGACTATCTTGTCAAAACAAAGATTCCAGTTCTAAAATCTTGCTTCAATCGTATTGATTGGCCGTTGTAGCTTACATACTCTATTTATATTAATGGAGTTATAAAACCTTCACAGTATGTGACATAAACATCCTCTCAACTATTCCTTTTAAGGAATAAGGTTTTAATTTCTATATGTCAAATCTCATAGTCTCGACAAGCTACAATAGGAAGCAAGATTCTAATGGATATAACCACGACAATTGGTAAAGGGGTTTTATCATGTTCAACACTTTGAACTTGTTTGAAAGCCTTTGCAACCAATATGCTCTTTTAGTTTATCTATGTCAGTCTACCTCTTGAAAACCCAACTGCACCCTATGGGTTTTACCCCTTTAGGTGGTACCACCAATGTCATACCTAGTTGGTGTACATGAATTACGTACATTTTGGATATAACAAACTCAAGCCATTTCTCAAATTTCGTCCCTCAATAGATTCTAGATAGGTTGTTGGCTCATCATCTTATGACCAACTCACTTCCATTCTGAGTTATAAGATATCATAATCTTTTAAGCTCATCGAGTGTTCTACCATAACTATGAGTCATGTGTTACATAAGGAACCTAAGATTCCACAATAATTTTTTATTCTCCTTGTTCCCATTGTTCCTCCTTAGTTTCAAATTTTTCTTGATTATATTGAACTCTTTGAGTTCTAGTTTACTCCCATTGATTCCTTTGGAATTAAATTCCTCTCAAAGAATTCAGTCATCTAGGTAACAAACAATTTTGTTGTTGGATTGAGATAAGCAATGTTCAACAAACTAACATTTATGTAATTTGAGGATAAAGCTTTTCAAGAAACTATCTTCTTGTATAAATTTTAATCTTTGTCCTTATAAAATATGTATCAAGATATTTCCCATACCATATCTCATGTGGTGTATTTTATACCATTTTAGGTGGTACATTATTCCAGTGTTAACCACGTGTCCAGAAAGAAATAGAAGATTTGATTTGATTCATTGATAATCAAACCATGATTTCTCATGGTGTGACTCCTTCTTTCTAATACATGATTATGTTTCAAGTAGAGTTCCTTTTGATACACTATCACGGTTTCTTTAGAAGGTTCTCAAACTCTTGGTAAAATATATCGACATTATCGTATCAAAGTATCTTAATACTTTTACTAATGTGGTTATGTACTTTTTCATGATCTTCTTGAATGCTTCAAGATATTCATGTTTGTATTTCACTAAATACAAATCACTATACCTACTGATTAGTATAGATAATGAGGTACAAATAACTACCTCCAGTATTTATTCTTAAAGGTATACATTTATCAATATGTACAAGTCCTAACAGAATGCTTGTTCTCCCACTGCATCTAGTGAGAGGTGCTTTTCTCATGTTTCCCAATAAATAAGTCTTGCATGTCTCTTGTTGGTTCAATAACCAAAAGAGTCTATATAAACATCATTATGTATTGTAGAATTGCATTTCTCATGTATGTGCTCTAGATGACAATGCTATAGGTATTTTTTTTTGGAGGAATATCAGCCAAAGCTGATTACATTAGACTATCAACTAGAACAGAAAAAGAGGAATATGAAAATAGCAATATCAGCAAGGAAGGTTTACATCATGGAGGTGAGGCATTACATCCATATGCGGTGCCTACCTGGTTGCTTGAGGAATATCTTGGCCAGTTGATCAGTGAGCTTGTTTTGATTCCTGGTATAGTATATAATCGCGAGTTCATGAAAAGATTTCATCCAGTCTTGGATCTCTCAGACCAGAATGAGGAGCGTTGCTGGCACTGGCTTCTTTTCCACGATCCATGGGTAGTAGTCTTAGAATCCATGATGATCTTGGCATTGATGAGCTTGGAATGGAGTGCGAGCTGAACTCCTTCTCTGATCGCTTGGAGCTCTCTGTCCTGGGCATCGCATCCTATAGTCAGGTAGGCTGAGCCTATGATCCAGGCCCCATTCATATCACATGCAATAGCACAGATAGCTTTAGTGGTAGTGTGGGCGGCAACAACAGTGTCAACGTGTATGATGGCTGAATGCACAGGTAGAGGTAATGGTTTCTCAGGTGGTTGTGCATCTCTCAAGCCAGCAACATGGTTTGGGAGCATAACATCTTCTATAGTCGTAGCTTCTTCTTGACACACTGAACTTCTTATATAAGTCTTGCATGTCTCTTATTGGTTCAATAACCAAAAGAGTCTAGATAAACATCATTATGGATTGTAGAATTGCATTTCTCATGTATATGCTCTAGATGACAATGCTATAGGTATTGATTGTTTGAGTTATCAAGTTTTAATCTTTTGGTATTTACATTACAAACATTTTTCTTTGGATCTAGCAAACAAAGATCATAAGATATTTGGGGCATAGCCATAAAAGATCTCATCCTTTAGAAATAGAACACTGACTATACTTTATTCATAATCATCCTTGTCCATACAAGATGTAGAAAGTGAAATGTTTCTATTATTGGCATAAATGAAATAGCAGTTCATTAAATCTATTGCATGCCATGTAGGATGAGATAAACTATAGGTTCTGACTATAGTGGCAGCAACTCTTGCTCCATTTACAGTGAACAACCCAACATTGTCCTTTCGTAAAGGCATACTTCTTTTCAATTCCTGCATATTTGAACATATACGATATCTATATCCGGTATCATATACCCAAGATGAAGAAGTAATAAAATTTATCTCATAACATATATACCTGAAGTGATATCTCTATCCCCTCCTTATTCTTCTTTAGTTCCTCCATATAGAGAGGGAAATTCATGTTCTAGTGTCTAGGCTAGTGACAATGGTGACAATTGCCTCCCTTATTCACCCTTCCCTTTGCCTTGAGTGCTAAAGACTTGGGCTTCTAACCAGCTTTATAACTCTTCTTAGATTTACCTTTGCCTTTAGACTTCCCCTTTGATCTGTTGATCATCATCACATACTTGGGCTTGTCTTTCTTTATTTGTGCCTTAATTGTTCTTAACATGCCAAGTAACTCTATCAATGGCTTTTCAAAGTCATTCATGTTATAGTTCATGACAAACTGACTGTATGATTCTGGCAGTGACTACAGAATCACATCAGTGGACAACTCTTGATCTTGGGGAAATCCCAGTCTACAAAGGTTCCCCACATTCCCAATGAGCTTGAGCACATGAGGACCTACTAGATCTCCTTGTTCCATGTTGCATTTGAACAATGCCTTAGAGACATCATATCTCTCATGTCTTGCACAATCTTGGAACATGTTCTTAAGATGTGTTACCGTCTCAATAACGTCCATGTTCTCATACTATCTTTGCAACTCATTGTTCATGGAGCACAACATTAGACATTTGACATCAACAACATCTTTAGTATGCTTCTTGTAAGCATCCCTGTTAGCCTTAGGTGCAGTAGGAGCAGGTTCATCTAGCTATGGTGTCTCTAAGACATAGAGCTTGCAATCCTGTGTGAGAACAATTCTTAGTGTCTTGAACCAGTCATGGAAATTATTCCATTTAACATGTCATTCTCAAGGACTGGTTGTAGAGAAAAAGTGTCATCTGTTTCCATTGGATTCTATAAGAGAAAACTGCAATTTTATCAAAACATTTTTTCTTTGATTTGATTTGAATAAATTAATGATATTTTAATTAGCATTTAATTAATTGTCACTCTCACTATTTTGTTCAAATTGACAACCTGTATTTATCAATCTGGAAGATTTTAGCACACAAACTTCTAGTGAACCAAGATCCAAAATAACTAAGTTATTACCTGGCCAAGCCAGCATCGATAATCAATCATTAAGGTAAGAAACTTTTGCCAATTGCATCTTATACAATTCTTGGATAGATGGTGTGTGCAACTCTTTGCCATAGTTATCTTCCTGCCTCTATGTACTTAGTCTCATTAAGATCACTTATTCAAGTCAGACCTAAGAGCCAACACTATAGAAATGCACCCTTCTTGGTAGGCCCACATAACTACCATCACACTTCCACGAGATGGATAGCGCACAATGCTTGGCATGCCCACACATAATCAATCAAGTTTTTCATGTGTGTTTCTAATGGAAATGATCTTAGACTTAATATGTTTAATTGAGGGATTTTATATGTTTATAAATAAATATATATATACACATATCCAATCACCACATACTTATAGTACATATCATATACATGCTATATCCCATAAATTAAAATAAGCAGTTAAAACATAAATGATGGTTATGGTTAGACTATTGTAGTTACTTGGAGCCAAAAGGAATTACTACCACCTAGGTCTACATATCATGCATTAACCTGTAGTTGGTATAAATCTGTGCTTGAACCAATCTGGGTTGATCGAGCTTGCCTCTTGGTCGGTCGGTTGGTCTTTGGTCTAACCTCTTCAGGACATCTCCAGTCGATTGGTTGGGCCACCAACTGATCAATTCAGCTCCTATGTCAGTCATCCTTGGTCCTCTAGTTGATCGGCTCGTATGGCATTGAACATCTTTGTTGTAGTAACAAGAATTAAACTATCATAATATTGTTAAACTTATTACATGGTAATTGAGAAACCTTGAGTTACATTCAAGGTGAGCGTGGGAAAGAGAGAATAATACTTTTACATGTTGGAAGAATAAGGTAGAGGGTCGGTATGCAAATAGAGATATAATTAGTAATAAATAATCCATACTACCACAGATAGATATCTGGGTTATTATCCATAACCATGCTACACATCCATCATCAAAAACAATTTTTAGGGCGACACATGTAAATTGCATATATTTATTTGGGATCGTATGTGGTATTTAATCGGATATGTACATTTATAATTTTAAATATACAGTTTTTATGCAATTAATAAAAGGCAAAAACCAACATTTGATCATATCAATTAAATCCCAAAACATAGTAGATTAGCGTGTCTCTAATACCACTGTATTAGAATATGGCATCAGAACAGGCAGTGGAATAAAAAATTTAATTGACATACTTCCTTTTGAAAGACGATTGTGTCAATAATTATGTAATGGGAAGGATGGTTTAGAGGTAATACCTAGTCCTAGAGAAACTCCAACGACTATTCCCTCGATGTAGTGTGTGCCTATCTTCAAGTTGCACTCGGAAAATGTCTGCAGCAGCTCTGGGTTGATCACCACAAACAGCAGCTTGACCTTGTCCTCCTAGCGGCAAGCTATAACTTCCTCACCTCTATAGTAGTCTATGTAGACCACTAGGAATGCTTGCCAAGTCTAGAAGATCAGACAAGAAGAAGTTGTCCCTTCTCTTTGGTTTACTAGCACCAACTTTCTCTCCCACAATTGTTCTCGCTTGCTATCCCTTCCTTTATCAGGTAGGATTTGCTCATATTCTCTCTGTTACCACAACTAGAGCTAATTCATGCGTCTGAGAAACCCACAGTACCCCTCTATTTATAGGAGGGTTAGGGTCATGGTTCCCAGTTTAAGT
Organism: Alisma plantago-aquatica; assembly: GCA_963693085.1. NCBI lineage: Eukaryota > Viridiplantae > Streptophyta > Magnoliopsida > Alismatales > Alismataceae > Alisma > Alisma plantago-aquatica. The sequence continues at coordinate 801,268,781 of OY856411.1, forward strand.
TGGAGTGGAAGGGGCAAGATTTTTATGAGTTTTCACATCCTACAAGTAGCAAAATGGTCAGTTATTAGTTGTCATGTGAGCCAATCAGTTAAACCCTTAAACCGGTCATTTCATGATGTTTCCCAATCATAATTGTATTGGCAATTAACATCTGATTTAGTGCACAACATGACTTCCACACTAATTCTTAAATCAATCATATTGATCCTGAACCGGTCGGTTCATAGACCTGAGCTGATTGGTTCCCCTCCTAAACTAGTTGGTTCATGGACTAGATTACCATTTAGTTCATCTGACACACTGAAATGATTGGTTCAACACTTGAACCGGTCAGTTCATAGTCCAGTCAGTCAACATTCAACCAATGTTGTTTAAATTGAATACCTAACTCTTTAGTAATCAAGTTTAAACTAAAATATTCATGAATGAAATCCTATTCCAAGTGTATTCTATGTGTGTGATGCTATAAGTTCCAACTTATCTAGGTAGTGAACGTCCATAACTTATTAATGACATCATAAGAAATGAGCAGTATCTAACAACACATCATTGCTACCCAAGTAATTTGGAAAGTTGAAGAACAACTTCAACCTTAAATCTGTGATTGGTGTTACAATGATTTTCTAATTCCTTTAGCCCTAATATCTAGATTGAACTCAAGAAATGGAATTTTCATCCTCTCAATGTTCAATCCATGTTCCTTGAACTGGAGCTGACTGTCTGAAATATATTTGACCTCAATATCACATATTGATTCACAAGTGCATGCACATGCTTTTCTCAGTTTCTCTTATTAAGTGGTCTATATATCAAACTCCTATAGAAGAGACAAATCCCATATACATCGCTCACAATCATCCCCATGTGGCACAATGCACCTGATCGCCGCCTTTATAGTAACCCTTATACAAGGTCATAGTGGATGATGTCAAAGTACATCAAACGACATGTGACATCAAACGACATGTGATGAGTGTAGTGACTTTAGGTTTAAGAAACAAAATCACCACCACCACTATGAGAGATTATTCTGACTATTAATTGTGGTTTCAATGTGCCACTCTCAAGGTGGGTTTGTTTGATACATAGTTCTTTAACAAGTATCTATGTGTTTGGTTTGATATCACATATCATTACTGATGAGATCTTTTCATCAATCAACGCAAACTCTAGTCTTACGTGTCATTGATGTCTATCAGCCTTTGACAATAACATCCAACTAGGACATAACAAGAATGTACATACTCTTGACATTCGTATGATCTCATTATTCATGTCATCAACTTGAAGACATACATCATTGAGTAATGTCATTCTTTACACACTCATTATGTTGCATCATTATCTCAACACTGATTGAAACATAATAAATAAAAATGTTGCCTTTATTATAAATCAATTCTTTATCAAGATATCCCATCACAATCATCCTATGATTGACTCTTTGGGAACACATACCAATAGGTGCAACCTGCCTCAAACTTGATAGTTTTACTTTGACTCCTCACTGTATCACTTACTCTGCAAACTACTTTGAACACCTCTATTTAATCCCAAGGCTACCTCTGTAGGGTTTTAGGGGAGACATAGAAGGCAGCAGAAACAAAAAATTTCTCTACCCATAACCCAAAATAAAGGAATCACGTCAACGTCTATACAATAGGAAGGATGGTTTGTAGAGGTGTACCTTGTCCCGAGGCTTGCTCGGCGACATTACCTCACAGCTTGCACGGCCTTCACCTCCAGTCTTGGATGGTGTCTGTTCAGCTCCTGGACTCATTGAAACTTTTGGGATTGACAGTTGTCCTCTGAGCGACAGAAATCTCCCGCCTCTGTAGTCGTCCACACGGACTGCCTGGAACTCCAATCTCCTTGTCCTACAAGGAATCAGAAGGAGTCACACCCTCTTGTCAATGTACTAGTCACCAAAACACTCTCCTACAACCAGTCGTTGTTCTGTAGTTGTCTTTCCCTTGTTGTGCCTCCCTTATCGGGTAGCACTTGCTCGGGCTCTCCTGGTTACCACAACTAGAGAGAATGACAACTTTGTAGAGCAACTGGTGTTATGAGTTGTACTTTGAGAATCCCCCAATACCCCTATATATATAGGAGGGTCATGGGATAGGGTTCTCTACCTCGGGCAATGCGGGACTAAAGCAGGAGTAGAAGGGTTCGAGATTTTCCACAAAATTGGACAAACTGCGCCAGTTGAACCGATCGGTTCAGCCCTGAACTGATCGTCTGGGCCCTTGAGCCGATCGATTCAAGCATGAGCTGATTGGTTCATGGTCCTGGTCCAACTCAAATTGACTTTCCATGTTCATTTCCAACTAATCGTATATTAGTCCTTGTCCAAATAAAATTTGACAAGTGAAACAAACTTGATTGGTCAGCCAACCAGTTCAACTAAGTGAACCGATCAGTTCATTGACCTGAGCTGCTGGGCTCACCAGCCTGAGCCGATCGATTCATCTCCATGAGCCGATCAGTTGGGGTAGCAGATCAGTCAATTGCAATTTCAATCAATCTGATACTCTAATCATCTAATCCAACACCTTGAATACTATGATTTTGAGCTATCAATTGATTAAGTGTTTTATTGAACTACTAAGCCCCTTTAGCAATCAATCTAAACATCGTTTGTGGAAAAACTCCTCTTCCAGGTTAAATCCTTTGTGTGTAACCCTACAGGTCCATTTCACGTTGGCAGTGAAAGTCCATAACACTTACGACTTCACAAACAAAGAGTGGTGCCTAGTCCCACGTCAATGCTACCCAAGTGAAATAGAAAGTTGGAGAACAACTTTCAATGCTACAATCTGTGAATGGTGTTACATCGAATGTATAATTCATTTGTCACTAATGTCCTAAATGAACTCAAGGCATGGTGCAGTCCTCCTTTCAACATTCATTCATTTCCTTGATCTCAGAGAAGACTGGGTGAGATGTGTGTGACATCAATATCACATTTTGATTCACACATGTGTGCACATGCCTTTCTCAATCCTACTCATCAAGTGGCCATGGACATCAAACTCCCTTAGGAGGGACAAATCCCATATCTATCTCTCACCCCTCAAAAGCCCCATGTGTCAAAGTCACCCAATCATCACCTTTATAACAACCCATGTTTCAAGACTGCGTTTGATGATGTCAAAGTGTACCCAACAACATGTGTTGAGTGTAGTGACTTCAGGTTGAAGAATCACAGTCACCACCATCACTATGAGAGATGACTATGACTACCAAATCATGGTTCCATGTGTCACTCTCACGGTGGGTCTTTCTGGTACACTTGTTCTCTAACAAGTACCTATGTGCTTGGTTTGATATCACTATATCATGACTAATGAGATTTTGTCATCAACCAACACACAATCTAGTGTTTAGTGTTATTGATGTCTATGGTTATTTCCACAATAACAACCGACTAGGGACTGAACAAGAATGCATACTCTTAACATCCGTATGATCTCATCATTTAGGTCCTCAACCCAAAATCATACATCATCGAGTAAAACAATTCTTTAGACATCTATCATGTTACACTATCATCTCAGAAATAGTTAAAACATATAGACCGGAAATTGCCTTTATTATTATTCAAATCATTTACAAAGTATCCCATTACAATCATCACATGACTTTCTCTATGGGCATACATACCAAAAGACTCCCACTTACACTTAGAGCCAGTCACCTAGGAACCTCAATCCTTGTAACCTAGGATGACCATCATGCTTCTGTTGAGAAAGGGCCTTCATCGGTGGATCATCTATGTTGTCTTCAGTTGGTACTTTGCAAATCTTCACATCTCCTTACTGTACAATCTCTCATATGAGTTGGAAGCACCACAGTATGTGTTTGGACCACTGATGTGATATGGGGTCCTTAGCTTGAGTAATAGCTCTATTATTATCACAATAAAGCTCAATTGTGTCACAACTACTGGGAACTACACCAAGTTCAGTGATGAACTTCCTGATCCACACAGCCTCCTTTGCTGCATGTGAAGTAGTGATATACTCGGCCTCTGTAGTAGAATCAACAACTATTTTTTGCTTGGAACTCTTCCAGCTCACAACTCCATTGTTTAGGTAAAATACAAATCCTGACTGCGATCTGTAATCATCTTTGTCGGTTTGGAATCTTGCATCGGTGTAACCTCATACAACCAGTTATTCCTCACCGCCGTATGCAAGGAACTGATCCTTAGTCCTTTGCAAGTACTTGAGGATGTTCTTTACGGTTGTCCACTGAACATCCCCAGGATCTGACTGGTACCTACATATCATGTTGAGGGCATACGAGACATCTGGGCATGTGTACAACATAGCGTACATGATGGATCTGATGGCTGATGCATATGGGATCCCACTCATACGCTCCCTCTCTTCACAAGATTGGGGACATTGACCTCTAGAGATGGTGACTCCATGTAGCATGGGGATGTTGCCTCTCTTTGAGTTCTCCATGCTGAACCACTTCAACACTTTATCAATGTACATGCTTTGAATTATTCCAAGAAGCCTTTTAGATCTATCTCTATAGATCTTAATACCTAGAATGTAGGATGCTTCTCCTAAGTCCTTCATTGAGAAAGTATTCCCAAGCCAAGTCTTTACCTTCTCTAAGGTTGTGACATCATTCCCCATCGATAGTATGTCATCCACATACAATATGAGGAATATGGTCGTTCTCCCACTAACCTTCTTGTACACACAAGGTTCATCTTCATTTTGAATAAAGCCAAACACTTTGACTTCCTCATCAAATTGAAGATTCCAACTCCGAGATGCTTGCTTCAATCCATAGATTGACCTTTGTAGCTTACAGACTTTATTGGCATTCTTTGGATCTACAAAACCTTCAGGTTGTGTCATGTACACATCCTCATTTATATTCCCATTAAGGAATGCAGTTTTAACATCCATTTACCAAATCTCATAGTCATAGTAAGCCGCAATAGCAAGCATGAACCTGATGGACTTAATCATGGCAACTGGAGAATTTTTTTTTCATATTCAACACCTTAAACTTGTCGAAAACCCTTTGCAACCAATCTGCCTTTTTAAGTTTGCATATTGCCATCCATGTCGGTCTTCTTCTTGAAGACCCACTTGCACCCTATGGGTTTTACCCCTTCGGGTGGTTCCACCAAAGTCCATACTTTGTTGGAGTACATGGATTCCATCTCAGATTTCATGGCCTCAAGCCATTTCTCAGAATCTGGTCCCTCCATAGACTCTAGATAGGTAGTTGGATCATCATCTATGATCAACTCACCGCCTTCTTGAGTCACAAGGTATCCAAACCTTTTAGGTTCAAGGCGGGTCCTACTAGATCTATGAGGTCCTTGCATTACTTGGGAAGACTAATATTCCACAAAACCTTGTGAATCTCTATGTTCCTCTTGTACATCTACCAGTTCAATGTTTTCTTGTTGGGCTTGAACCTCTTCAAGCTCTATTTTCCTCCCATTGTTTCCTTTAGAAATAAATTCCTTTTCTAGGAATACAACTATCCTAGCAACAAACACTTTGTTGTCACTAGGGTGGTATAAATAATATCCCCTTGTTTCCTTGGGGTATCCAACAAAATAACATTTATTAGATTTGGGTCCAAGCTTATCAGGAAATTTTTTCCTGACGTATGCCTCACAACCCCAAATCTTAATAAAAGACAAATTGGGATGCTTCCCGTGCCATATCTCATATGGTGTCTTTTGAACTGATTTAGACGGTACTCAGTTAAGTGTAAACATCGTGGTTTCAAGAGCATAACCCCAGAAGGAAATCGGAAGATTAGCAAAATTCATCATTGATCTCACCATATCCAGTAAAGTGCAATTCCTTCTTTCAAACACATTGTTATGTTGTGGTGTTCCAGACGGAGTCTATTATGATACGATACCACGGGCTCACAAAAGGACTTCAAACTCTTGGTTTAAGTATTCTCCACCTCGATCGGATCGAAGTACTTTAATACTTTTACCAAGTTGGTTTTGTACTTCATTCATGAAATCCTTGAACCTTTCAAGGGTTTCTGACTTATGTTTCATCAGGTACACATAGACATACCTACTGAAGTCATCAGTGAAGGTAATGAAGTATTGATACCCACCTCTGGCATTAGTTCTAAAAGGCCCACATACATCAATATGTACGAGTCCTAATAGATCACTAGCTCTCTCACCTTTCCCTGAAAAGGGAGTCTTGGTCATCTTGCCCAACAAACAAGATTCACATGTCTCTATTGATTCATAATCAAAAGAGTCTAGATAACCATCTTTATGGAGTCTAGAAATGCACTTCTCATTAATGTTCCCTAGACGACAATGCCAAAGATATGTTTTGTTTGAGTTGTTGAGTTTTTGCCTTTTGGTATTTACATTGTATACACTTGTCTCTAGATCTATCAAGTATAGACCATAAGACATTGGGGCACTTCCATAAAAGATCCCATCTTTTGAAATGGAACACTTTTCATTCTTAATAAGAAATTCAAAACCATCCTTGTCCAAACAAGAGACGAAAATGATATTCATATTTATGGCAGGTACATAATAGCAGTTCTTCAACTCTATTATTAGCCCACTATGTAGAGTTAACTCATAGGTTCCTACGGCAGTGGCGGCAACTCTTGCCCCATTGGCAACACGTAGTTCAACCTTGCCTTTCCCCAAAGGCCTACTTCTCTTAAGATCCTTCACATTTGAACAAATATGAGATCCACATCCGGTATCAAGTACCCATGACAAGGAAGTAGTAAAGTTAATCTCTATCATGTATACACTAGAAATAGAGATCTCTATCTCTTGCTTCTTCTTCCATCGTTCCTTCCATCCTCTCCATGTTTTGAGCACAGAAGAACTTGGTTTGGTGAGAGAACCTTTCTCTCCCTTCGTTCCATTAATCTCTATCAATGAACTATCCTTCTTCTCACTTGTCTCAAACAACGCATTAAGTGTACATGGAGCGGATTCAAAGGCCACAGGTATATCTGGACACTTCTCACAATCCTCAACTAGTTATGGAATTTATTCTTAATTAATTTTCCCATTTTAAAAGATGATTCTTTTGCCATTCTACAAGAGAAAATTGCATTTGTCAAAACTCCTTTTGATTTGATTTGAATAAAATTTAATAGTAGTTAATTAGGCCTTTAATTAATTATCGCTCCCACTATTTTGATTCAAATTGACAGCCCTCACCATCAATTCGGAAGATTGCAGCATACAATCATCTAGTGGGTCAAGATCCTAAAATCCTCTGAGCCATGGACCAGCTAGGGCTGTCACCCACAACTCAGATCTTCCAGGTAGGCAACTTTTGCCAATTGCATCATATGCAACTCTTAAAAGATGTCATATGCAACTCCTTGCCATGATCATTTCCATGCCTCAAGATGCTAGATCCTATCTAGGTCACCTTGTTAAGTTTGATCCAAAGCTAGCACGATGAATATGCACCCTGCTACAGTAGACCCACATATCCATCCTTCACGCTTCCACGAGATAGACGGTGCACCACGCTAGGGCGTGCCCACACTTGGCCGATCAAGCTTTTCACGTGTGTCGCATTTGGAAGGCATCTAAAACTTTAATATTTAATGAGGGATTTGGTTTTTATAGGTACATATACATATCCAATCACCACAATACAAAGTATGTATCATATACATGCTATGTCCCACATAAAACATGTGAAATGATAAAAGCAATGATTATGGCCATCCTAATGTGATTCCTCGGGCCAAGGGGAATCATGGTCATCTAGGTCTACATCTCATGCAACCTATTCATGATGAAGTGCTATAGCCATCTGAGTTGATCAACTCATCACATGAAACACCTACTCACTCTGGTCGGTCGTCTGGGTGCCACCAGCCAATCAGTTGGCTCCTCCAACCAATCGGTTCGCCTGGTCATTGTGCATCTCCTCATGGCCACCCACCGATCGTCTCGCTCCTCGAACCAGTCGTCTGGATCGCCAATCAACCGGTTCATGCCTTGAACTGATCATCTCAGTCTTCGTCACGTTGTCTGCCGTTCTTTGACATAATAGGAAATAAAAATCTATCATATTTTACATTTGAAATAGGAAACCCCGAGTTACATTTGGGGGAGCAAAGGTAGGAAAGAAATCTCGAGTTATCTCGAGTTACATTAAGAATAGGAGATAGGGAATCGGTGCACAGACCGAGATGCAAGCAACCACATTCAACCAAGCACACATACATAGGGTTTATTGGCTATAACCATTCTATACATCCACCACAAAACTCATTTAAGGGCAACGTGTTTTGAGTGCATTCATATTACATATCATATATGTATTTTGGGATTTGTGGATTTAGGATTGGACATTCATAAAGCCAATTTTATTCGCATCGTATGCAATAAATAAAGGCGACAAACCAAAATCTATCACATCGATAATCCTAAAGCATAGAGTAGTTGACATGGCTCTGATACCACAATAGGGTTTTAGGGGAGATAGAGAAGGCAGCGGAAACAAAACTGTTCTCACCCCATAACCCAAAACGAAGGAATCACGTCAACGTCTATACAATAGGAAGGTTGGTTTGTAGAGGCGTACCTTGTCCTGAGGCTTTCTTGGAGACGTTACCTCACGGCTTGCACGGTCTTCACCTCCAGTCTTGGATGGTGTTTGTGTAGCTCCTGGTCTCACCGAGACTGTTGGGATTAATAGCTGTCCTCTGAGCGATAGAAGTCTCCCGCCTCTACAGTCATCCACATGGACTACCTGGAACTTCGATCTCCTTGTCCCATAAGGAATCGGAAGGATTCACACCCTCCTATCGGCATAATAGTCACCGACACACTCTCCTGCAACCAGTCGTTGTTCTGTAGTTGTCTTTCCCTTGTTGTGCCTCCCTTATCGGGTAGCACTTGCTCGGTCTCTCCTGGTTACCACAACCAGAGAAAACGATAACTTTGCAGAGCAACTGGTGTTCTAAGTTTTACTTTGAGAAGCCCCCAATACCCCTATATATATAGGAGGGTTATGGGATAGGGTTCTCTACCCCGGGCAATGCGGGACTAAATCAGGAGTAGAAGGGTTCGAGATTTTCCACAAAATCAGACAAACTGCGCCAGTTGAACCGATCGGTTCAACCCTGAACTGATCGTCTGGGCCCTTGAGCCGATCGGTTCAAGCATAAGCCGATCAGTTCATGGTCCAGGTCCAACTCAAATTGACTTTCCATGTTTGTTTCCAACTAATCATATATTAGTCCTTATCCAAATCAAATTTGACAAGTGAAACAAACTTGATTGGTCAGCCGACCAGTTCGACTTAGTGAACCGATCGATTCATTGACCTGAGCCACTCGGCTCACCAGCCTGAGTCGATCGATTCATCTCCATGAGCTGATCGGTTGGGGCAACAGATCCGTCAATTGCAGTTTCAATCAATCTGATACTCTAATAATCTGATCCAACACCTTGAATACTATGATTTTGAGCTATCAATTGATTAGGTGTTTAATTGAACTACTAAACTCCTTTAGCAATCAATCTAAACATCATTTGTGGACAAACTCCTCTTCTCAGTTAAATCCTTTGTGTGTAACCCTGCAGGTCTATTTCACATTGGTAGTGAAAGTCCGTAACACTTATGACTTCACAAGCAAAGAGCGGTGCCTAGTCACACGTCAGTGCTACCTAAGTGAAGTAGAAAGTTGGAGAACAACTTTCAATCCTATAATCCATGAATGGTGCTACAGCGAATGTATAATTCCTTTGTCACTAATGTCCTGAATGAACTCAAGGCATGGTGCAGTCATCCTCTCAACATTCATTCATTTCCTTGATCTCAGAGCAGACTAGGTGAGATGTGTGTGACATCAATGTCACATATTGATTCACACGCGCATGTGCATGCCTTTCTCAATCCTACTCATCAAGTGGCCATGGACATCAAACTCCCTTAGGAGGGACAAATCCCACATCTGTCACTCACCCCTCAAAAGCCCCATGTGTCAAAGTCACCCAATCATCACCTTTATAACAACCCATGTTTCAGGACTGCGTTTGATGATGTCAAAGTGTACCCAACGACATGTGTTGAGTGTAGTGATTTTAGGTTGAAGAATCACACTCACCACCATCACGGTGAGAGTTGATTGTGACTACCAAATCATGGTTCCATGTGTCATTCTCACGGTGGGTCTCTCTGGTACACTTGTTCTCTAACAAGTACCTATGTTCTTGGTTTGATATCACTATATCATGACTAATGAGATTTTGTCATCAACCAACACACAATCTAGTCTTTAGTGTTATTGATGTCTATGGTTATTTCCACAATAATAACTGACTAGGGACTGAACAAGAATGCATACTCTTAACATCCGTATGATCTCATCGTTTAGGTCCTCAACCCAAAAGCACACGTCATCAAGTAAAACAATTCTTTAGACATCTATCATGTTACACTATCATCTCAGAAATAGTTAAAACATATAGATAAGAAATTACCTTTATTATTATTCAAATCATTTACAAAGTATCCCATTACAATCATCACATGACTTGCTCTATGGGCATATATACCAACAACCACTTCTTCATCTTGCCTTAGATGGTTGCCTCACATCATTGTCTTATCTAACTTCCCAACAACCACTAGAGTAACACTTCCTCCCAATCCTGAAGACATGAAGACCAAAATATCGTCCCTGGTCTAGCACCAATGAAGATGATCGACTGACAAAGAAAGATTTCAAAGAGATAGGAACAGATTAGGAACCTGAGAGTGATAGTGTATCAATTTTCTAGTAAGTTAGCATACACTCTCTTGTTTTTTTTGTGAATATCTAAATATAATAAATGAAACCTACTATCAATTATAACCAAATAGCTATCTTGAATACTATATATGTATACATATATAGATAACAATATGCATTACTATATATACTAGATTCTATAAACTTCTAATACATGTTCATTTTGTAAACGAATGATAGTATCATGGTACGCATAAGGAAATAGATAGTAGTAAGAGTATGTCATATACACACATGGTTTGTTCAATGTGTCATACTAGTCGTTCCACTAATTATTCCAAGTTTGATTATCCTACATAAAATTACACCATCATTAGCATGTAGTGGGATAATGTAAATTAGTATTCTACCAATGTATTCATACTTCCATTATGAAGACATTTATATATATGTATTTTCAAGATGCAACATACTAATAAATTAAACTAAACTACGTTTATGTATGTAAATTTTTAGACAAATAAATTATAAGCATAATACCTAATCTTTCTAATTATGACCATGAATGAAACAAATATGATCATATAATTGACCTAAGCACCTTAATGTAGTATACTCAAATATTAATTACCCAAATCTGTAATAAGTTGTAATGATTTCCCATGTAAACATATATAAAATTTAAATCCTAGTTATATATATATGGTATATTTTAAGTAGACCAATCTGATTGGAATAAAATATTTAAAGAGATATAATATGAATCATTCTAGTACCTTAAGGTGATATGATATATCCATGCTTATTTACCTATAAGTACAATGAAAAGAATTGATGTATTCACATATGATTGCATGTATAATACAATTCCAATATATTTCAAATAAAGGGTTTTTTAGTAAAGGAACACATTTGAACCTGATAACTAAATATAAGTATGCATAAATCTAGGATCTAATGTTGATAACATGTAATATAACAATTAAGTATATAATGTTTATTATATATATCCTAGGTAGAAACCCTAGAATGAGAATATGGAAAATATGAATATCACTCCTAGATGGAAAACCCTAGTCAAGAATAATAAAACTAAAATTGAGTACCAATTGATTCCAAGCCAATAGTAAATGATATCATTGTATAGTTGCATAACACTCTCTTGACTGAATCTTGGAGCTCCATAACTAGAATGCTTGAATTTTTATATGATTGTATACAAGGTACAAAATCTCGATTTTATATTTGAAAAGCTTATTCCCTCTTTAAATCATACATAGTATGTAGGTTGGTTGGCCTAAATTTATTTTAGAAACTTTAACCCTCCTTTTGAAAGGCCACCTAAAAATTCCTGGAAGTAGTAGCAAAATATTTAAATGTCAATAAAGGTAGGTTAGTTCCCCTAGTTTAGTGGACTTATGCTTCCACGTCTCTACATAGAGTTAAAGGACATAGAGTCCCTCAGTATATTTGGAATCTCAATTGATGTGTTGTGTTTCTTTGAAAGAGAGAACAGATGGCTTCCCCAACAAATGGAAAATGACATATGCTATCTATTTTAAAATTGAATTACTAGTCTCAGATTTGGATATGGAATCTTACTAAATTTGAAAACCCATTGTTGTCATTTGATACTTTCCTATATTATTTATTTCTTTGCATTTTTCATGAAAATCCTTTGTAGACAAGTTTATACTTTTTCTACTTTCCAGATATTAATCTTTTACCAATCATTTGTTTGACCTATGATTTCTTTCTTGGGGTTATGTGTGGTTTTGTTCCCCCTGGGAACTCATTGGTAAGTCATCAAAGAAGACCTAAAATCAATGTGCAAGAGATGTCCCCTATTAAAGAGTAGATAAGAATTAATACCTATTCTTAAATTTGCAATCTTATGTATAAGCTTATATGACTCTTATGTAAAGAATGATTGTATAAATATTTTCTTATATCTACTGATGTAATTTTGTAAATATTTGATCATAAGGATTCGATATTTACAAAATGTATTAGAGCTATACATTTTGCATTCATGCATGTCTTGGGAAAATAAAGTTAACTATGGGTGAAAATGAAGTAGTTAGTACTTAGAAAAAGAGTTGACGACAAACCCTAGTATAAATGGCCTAATTATTAGGATATACCTAGGCTACAAAAGGGAAACATTAAGATCATAGGATGTGAGGTATGTACCCTAATTTTAAAAATCTATGAAACATACTTGAATCACCTACTAGATTTTAGGTTCCCCAAGGCATAGCTTTATATTGAGATATTATTGAGGAAGAATTGATTGAGACATATGTATGTAGATTTAGAATATGGCCCTCGGAACATTTTTAATCACCACGATAAGTATAAAAATAGGAAGAGTACCTTAGAGTTCCTCTTTAGTTAGATACAACCACAACTAATTGAAAAAAAGACTAAACAAATATCACAAACCCAAGCCCAATAAGTTTCATATAATTGATAACATCCATTTTGAACCAACAAATATATGTGAGTGTTATAACATAAGAAATTTTCTCCAAAATTTGTTAATTAAGCTAGAATAATCCATCACCATGTAGGTGGAATGAGCTGATGTGTCTAGGGAAGGTGTTTAGTTAAGGTTCTATCATAATTACTCCCAATTCACTTATGTGTTGTGGGGTTTCCTCACTTTGCATACCGACCTGGAAAAAGTGATGTCTAATACTTGGAAAACCCTAATCTTGAATTTAGTCACTAACCTAATTTTGACAAGAAAATGGGTGTATGTTTAAACACCTTTAATAGCGAGAAAACAAATGATAATATGTTAGAACTTATATGAAAAACCCTACTAATATGAAACTTGTTCAATTTATTTTTGCCTCATGATAAGCTTGGCATAAAACCCCTAAAAAATATTATGAGTTGAGAGTTAAGTAATAGGTTATGCTTTAATTATGTAATTATAATATTTGCAAGACTTAAAAGGAAAAAATGTTATAAATCTAACATTATACCTTTTTAGATGCAAATTAAAATAACCTAACATTTAAAATTGTATCCCAATCCATAATAAGATAACTAAATAGTAAAATGTGATAAATATTAAGACCTTTATATTTTGAAACTCCTTATTTTCATATATATAAAACATTTAGATAATTTAAGTTGAGCTAAGTATTATATTGATGTAGAAGCCTACCCACTGAAAATAGAAAAATAAAATGAAGTATATCTACATTTTTACCCAATAAAATGTCAGTAAAGATTAGAGAAAATAATATTGAGTAAATTTGGTAAGGTTTAAGATTGACTATGATGATTGTAGTTTATATTATAATTTTTTGGTGTAACATAAAACTTTGATATTCATAATTTAGATTCTAAGATGTAGAAATGTATACATGACCCAAGCGGAATTATATGGACCATGCATGAGTAAGTGCTTAGGTGACTCTATATGTTTCATAGAAATCTACATTCCCAAAATATGTCAAGTAGTTGGGATTATGGAATAGTAGTAATTAGAATGTATCCATGAGGTGATTGTAAATTGGTTTTTGCATTGATCTTGGCCATTATTCAGTTTTGCATCAAAAAGCATTATCGTTTACAAATTGTTTTCTTTATACTACTAAATGTATATCAAAAAATTATTTTATGGGATTTAGTCGATGATTTCTTGAGCTAAGTCACAATCAGGAAGGTATGAGAAAAACCCTAGAGGGAGGTCACATTGATGGATACGAAAACCCTAAAAAGACTTAACCTTGGTGTAAGGTAATGAATAAGAAAATTGAACATACTAAATTGTAGTTAAAACATATATTTACATTTCTAGTTGAATTCTTTAAGGGGTGGAGTGTAGTATCTAACTAGACCATGTACATGTTGATTTTGGTCACAAAATCCACTTTGAGGGTTGAGAGTTCTAACATATCGGGTTTTGGGTATTGAATCCATTTTGAGTTGTTATAGATGATCCTCTCAAATTGAATTTCTCTTTTAATAAATTTCCATTCATTAATGAACTTCATTGATTTATATTGAAATTAAGGAACTAAAAAACAATTTTAACTCATTTCGATATATTCCTTCCATTTGACATTTCAAACCCACATTTGAATAATTGAACCCAATTATTGATTGTTGGCATTACAATCACACCAAAATGCAATATTGATGAGTAGATAATTACATTTATATTAATTGGAAGATTAAACTTATTAGCCACCTTAGAATCACTAGTTGAAGAGTTAATATTTGTAGAATCTAATTCAATACAAAGTGAACACATTGGTTAAATTTGAGAGTAATTGGATGGTCAACTTAAGAGATATAATCTCCGAAGAATTTATGAAATTAAGGTGCTAAATGAGGACATACCCATAAAGTCACCTGATATAATGAGGCATTGACCATCCATAACTATAGAAAACCTAAAACACCATCAACTCTACAACATCTATTTTAGAGGGCAATGATGAGCCCTATCCTCCCCTCTTATCTATTTGTTTCCTCTCTGAACTTGTAAACAGACCCCGCCTTGATTACTATCTTCCCCACAACCAAAGAAAATGACATCATAGCCCATAGAAAACCTACAAACCCTCCTTCAATCAAGCTACAACACCCACCATCATTACTCCATCTCCTTCTCAACAACAGAGACACCACCTGTAAACTCTAGTCTCCATTCCTTCTCTCCAAAACATCTTATAAGATCATGTGTTCTCTGCATATAGAGGGTGGCCATTGAAGCAACCTGCAACAACAACCAATGTCCAATAAATGATCATGGGTTTATTGTAATCATCTCCTCCAACTACACTTGATCTAGTATGTACAAATTTGACACATCAGATCGCCAACATTCCCACAACCCTAGCCATATAACTCTACCCAGATCCCCTCGCCATGAAGAAACTTGCAAGTCTTTCATCTAATAGTCTCAACGTCAAACAAAGGCCCTATTAGACAAATCAGATCTACTTCGGCTTCCTCCTCCTTTGATATGATTGTCACTTATGAACATAGGATATGCTAATCGACCTCTAGAAATCAATGGTGTTCCAACAACAACTTGTAGCCGCCCCGACATTGCTTGCCTCAAACATGTTAGTTTTCTTTTGACTCCTCATTGTATCACCTACTCTGCAAGATACTCCAAACACCTCTGCCAAATCTTAGGACTACCTCTTCTTCATCATGCCTCATATGGTAGCATCACTTCTTCGTCTTACCCAACTTCCCAACAACCATCAAAGGAATCTTTGCTCCCAATTGTGAAGACATGAAGACCAAAATATCATCCCTGGTCTGGCTCCGATGAACATGATGAACCAAAAAGGAAAGATATGAAGAAATAGGAATTTATTTGGAACCTAAGAGTGATAGAATCTCAATTCTCTTGTAAATTAGCTTACACTCTCTTGTTTATTGTGAACATCTGAATATAGTCAATGAAACCTACTATCAATTATAACCAAATAGCCATTTCAAATGTTATATATCTATACATATATAGCTAACAATATGTATTCCTATATAATTTAGATGCTAGAAACTTTTGTATGTATTTTGACCTCATAAATTGATAAAATGTGCATGTCATATATAAGGAACTAGATAGTAGTAAGATTATGACGTATACACACATGGTTTGTTCAATGAACCATACTAATCAATACTTTAATTACTCCAAATTTAGTTATCCTACATAATTTTACACCAACATTAGGAAGTAGGGATAATGTAATCACTATTCAACCAATGTATTCATACTATCATTATGACATATATATATATATATATATATATATATATATATATATATATATATATATATATATATATATATATATATTGTTGGTATGTATGCCTAGAGAGCCAATCAGATGATGATTGTAATGGCATATCCTATAAATGATTTGATTAATAATAATAAAGGCAAGCTACCAATTCATTCTATTTCACTCAGTTATGAGATAATAAGAAAACACAATGAATGTCTAAACAAAGACAATTACTCAATGACATATGTCTTCAAGTACGTGACTTGAACAAGAAGATCATACGGATGTTAAGATTATGTACCTTTTTATTATGTCCCTAGTCAGTAGTTACTTTGGAAAGCAGTAGTACATAAGACTAGAGTGTGTGTTGGTTGATGACATAATCTCACTAGCCATGATATGGGATATCAAACCAAGAACATAGATACTTCTTGGGGAACAATGTATCAGACAGACCCACCTTGAGAGTGACACATGGAAACCATAATTGGTGGTAATAGTCATCTCTCATATTGAAGGTGGTGATTGTGGTTCTTAGACCAGAAGTCACTACACTCATCACATGTCGTTCGGTATACTTTGACATCATCCAACACAACCCTGAATAAGGATTGCCATAACAATGATGATTGGGTAGTTGTGACACATGGGGATTGACTGTGAATGATTTTTATGGGGTTTTTCCCTCCAACTAGAATTTGATATCTAGGCCACTTGATAAGTGAGACTGAGAAAAGCATGCACATGCACATGCACATGTGAATCAATATATGATGTTTAGGTCATATATCTCAGACAGTTTACTCTAGGTTCAAGGAATATGGATTGAGAAATGAGAGGATGACGATTCCATTCCTCGAGTTCATTCTAAATATTTGAGATAAAGGAATTATACAATCACTACAACACCTTACACAGATTGTAGGTTGAAGTTGTTCACCGACTTGCCATTTACTTGGATAGCACTGATATGTGACTAGGCACCACACTTTGCTTGTGATGTCATAAATTGTTATGGACATTTGTTGCCAATGTGATATGTGACATATAGTGTGATGAAGTGAACTTTAGGATCCTGGATATCCAATCAAATAAGTGTCATCATGAATTTGACAAATTGAATGACTCTTAAGTCTATATACATTTAGGTTTATGTTGATATCATAGATGCAATCACCAAGTTTATGTGCCCTTTTGAATAAGTGGTTGACTAGTCAAGTAATTGAATCATGCCAACAAAATTATTTGGGATGTATATTGGATAGAGTGATTAATCTATGACTAAAGTTTCATGGTGTTTTGAAACTCCTGGGTGAAAGTATTGATGTTTGAAAATGACGGAATATTAAGCATTTTGGAAAAAGTTATACAATTATTAGCTTCTGATAATAGTGTTGTCATGTGTCCTTCATTTTAGTTATAGCCACAGATTGGTTGTGTGGACCAATTGTGACTGTTGGATGAGGGGATCGGATGGATGAGGTTTCATTACCTACATCCAATCAGACGGGAAACTATGGGAGAAGCAGTTCCATTGCCAAACTCTCCACTACCACTAGTAGAGGTCATGGGAGCTAAGCAGTTGTCTTTGGATTGATCGTGTCTACCAATTAACACCTCACTTGAGAGTAGATACTAAGGGGTGAGGGAGTTTGAAACTCTCAACCTCTCCTCTCCATCCTTTATCACATACCACAGGAGGAGGAATGAAAGAGAGAGAGAGGGATGAAGAGGTTCAGTTGGCGAGGATTAAAAATGGAAAACAACGCTAAACCTAAGAAGATTGTGGGAGATCATGCAGTACATCTTCAATGTAGGATCTGTAGAGGCCAAACACATTCTTGGAGATGACCTCAATGAGGAGTAGCTCTGAAAAAACCATGAATCACAATGTCTAAGAAGATCCCCATGTACTGGGAGCAGCAGCATCCGTGAGCGGTGAGCTCATCTTTTTGTGAGGAGGAACCGCAATACCAGAGAAGCCAAGAGGCCAACATCGGGAGAGAGGCCGAAGATATTGGAAGCATATGCATCAAGTGACGAGAAGGAGATTGTAACATACTACTGACCGAAGGAGAACCTTGAAATGACGGTGCTTGAGCCTTGAACACAGAGGAGGAACCTCCAGTAGAAATGCATAGAATAAGGGGCATAGGTGTTTTTACATGATGAAGAGGAGCATCTCATCATTGATTGCTCATCATCAGAGGTGATCCCTTGATGCGACGCTCCCTGGAAGACAGGGAACTGGGGACGCATGTCGCACATAGGTGTCGTGCGAGAAGGAGAAAGAATGAAGAGAAAATAAATGCCCTAAAATGGGTCCAGGAGCCAAGAACCGGGGCGGTTCAAGCAAAGGGTAGCGCCCTATGTGGCCACATGGCTACGTCTGATTGGCTACAGGTAATTATGAACTCAAAAATCCCAAAAAATGTGTAGATGTTCAATAATTCATAGAAATTAGTATGTTCATTCGAAATATACAAACAAGGTATTAGAATGTTTAGCAAAATGAGCAGAATAAGATAGAACCATAATATATGTGATTCAATGCTTAAATATTAGGGTTATCATGTAAGATCTAAAATGGTCTTTTCATGTCTAATAAATAATAAATGAGAGCTAAAATTGTGATAATGCATCAGTATCTCTAAAATATGATTTATAATCCATATGGTGTCAGATATGATAACATTTCAACATGAAATCATGTAATTTTCTTAATATAGATAATTTGGGCTAATAACCCTAATTAATGTGTAATAATTACAAATATGTTCAAGAAATCTTGGAAATTACAGAGTAAGCTCATATCAGCAACTAGAAGATAATATGTAAATCTAAGATCAATTTTATACACGAAATCCATGTTATATGAAAATGACCCTTAAAACATGTGTTGTAACCCTAATTTGATTAATGGATGTGACATTATGTTAATGTGTTCACATAATGATGGAAAACTTGATTATCAGTTAATGAGGAAATAAATTGGAAAATAAGATCAGTAATATAAGCACAAGAACATAAGACAAGTAATGATGGGAATATCCTAATGATCTAAGTGAAACCCTATAGGACATAACTAGGTTTAAGATGATGAGAATATGATAATGATATGTATGATCTTATCTTAACCAGGGTTTGACCAAGGGTAGAGTGGAATCATGGATGTGGTTAGATTATATCTTGATCAAGGTATGCCATTACCTCTTACTTGGTTTATTATACATGTGTAGCAAAATACTTGGCATATGGTATTCAATGAAATGATTATTCTTATGTGATATCATGATTGATTTTTCGTATGTATATGGGTATGAACACATGAAACATGAGATATCTAATTCATTATATGATAGCACTAAATATCTTTGGTAGAATAGTGCATTGATGAAAGTACTAAATCTCTTTGGCAGAATAGTGCATATGAGCACTAAATCACTTTGGCAGAATAGTAGATTTATGAAAGTACTAAATCTCTTTGGCAGAATAGTACATGTGAGCGCTAAATCTCTTTGGTAGAATAGTGCATGTGTTGCTCAACTTTACATATAATGGAAAATGAGCTTAAAATATGTGTTCTCTTTTGTTGATAAACATCTTTGTGCAAGTATATCCTTTTTCTTATATTTCTTTATAACTTCCAAGTAATAGTTTTATCTTAATAATAGTTTTATTATATCAAATTAATAAAAAAATTGCAAAATGATAAGTTTTACTTAATCTTAATAAAAATTGATATATCTATGATCTATTTTGATTTTATATATTTATTTTAATGAAATAAGTTTTATATATTTCTTTTATCTTAATTAAAACTTATTATTATATATTTTTATTTCATTTATTAATTTTCTTAAATTAAAGAAATTAATTTCTTTATCATTAATATTTATTTCTTAATTTAATGAATAATTAATATATGATATTAAGAAATCCAAATTTAGAGTATATGAAAAGACACATAGGCGTACTCAGTACAACATTCTTGAATATTGTGATGATGTGTACCACATGTAATCTTTTGTTTAGGTTGTGGACACATGATCTTGAAGAGCTGGATAGATGAGAGTTGTGTGGAGAGCTAATGTACAGGTGGACATGTTGTCTTAAGATCATGTTGTTTAGTTGTAGTACATGTATATTTAAACGTTTACCTTTCAATATGTAATATCAAATAATGTAACAATTCATTATGTAATTATATGTTGAATGGTGAGCTTGTGTCTTTATGGTTTGTTTATTGTTCATGTGCATGTGCTACTATTGTTTTCCATCTGACCTCCTCTGATTTTATTCTTCTTAGCCTAGTGTGTGGTGCTCAAATTGGGATTCTCGCTGAGGTGAGGTTTCAATTTGGATGTCACACATTAGATTAAGTTTGGAAAATCTGGGGACATCACAGGTGGTATCAAAGAATGAACAATAGAAAATTAGGACATTTGCTCATTATGCAACTTGAAACCAAAGAACCTTAAACATCATTAAGGTTACAATAGTTGTCTTTTAGAGACTCGATCTGACCTAGCCTCAAGGTTAGCACCTAGATGTCTGAGAACTAGGTTTAGACTAGAGCTTGTTGTATAGAAAGTCCTACAATGTCAATATTTCCTAATAATGTGGTGGTATGGGACAATGCATTATTTGGAGATAATGTGCATCAAGGGAAGAGAAATCCTAGACGTATGGAGCTCATTGTCCAGAGTATCTACACTAGTATACACCATGTTCTCACCCTTTTCAGTAGTTTTCATGGCTCTATACTCTCTACTATGTGTGGGACACTCATTTTCTGGATTTGGTTTTTTATTCCAATTAGATCAAAACTCAATAGTTTTCTCTGACGCTCATTTTATTGGAGAAAAACTATATCATATTTTATTATATTTGTAAGTATTACAAAAATGTGTCTGCACACATGTACGAGTAGGAGGTGATCATGCAACCTAAGTGAAAGTGAATGACATTAGTCTAGAAGAGAGAGTAGTTCTCAATTAGATGTCCAGAGCCTTGTTGGAATACATGATAGATGGAATGGATGAAATAAGATTAGACAAAGATCTAAGATGTATAGAGATGATATAAGAGAGTTTTTGATGATATATGTTTGTCTTTGAGGACTTAAGTTTAGTTTTGAAGATGTAAGATGAGTTTTGATGATGTAAGTAACTAGTCTTTTATGAGATAAGATAAGCCAAGTCAAGACAAGGTTGTGAATCAACATGAGCCTCAAGCCCTTTTATAAAGGAGGACTTCTAGTGTTAGGACCAGTTTAGGGTTAACTCTATAGAGAGTGAGACCCATAGGGAGAAGGTCAGAGAACCTAAACTCCAAGATATGAGAATTATGAGAAATATGTGATATGATATGTCCTATAGAATACTCCTGAGTGATTGAGTTGAGTTGTGTGATGCATGATTCCTATAGTCTTCTTGAATCCTAGATGTACTTGGGAGGACCAAACCCTAGACTCAGAGAGAGGCCAATTATGTATGCATATGTGAATAAGGAAATGTGAGAACCTACCATCTGGGTGAGGGAGAGAGAGTCCCAAGACTCTAGAGGAGGTAAATGATGTTAGTACGTTGAGAAGCCTCATGCTTGGGTTGGTGTTCCCCTACATAGGACTCTAGTGACATATGTAAGAGAGAGAGAGAGTTGGGTAAGAATAACTCATGTGTAGAGATCTATGAAGGGAATGTCATATCATGTTTGGTTTGAACTTATGTGGATTGAGCTTGTAAAGCTATCTTTTAGTGCCAATGAGGTAATCTGAGAACACTAGGCTAAGAGAAGAAAGATCAAGTTTGTGCGTATATGATACTCATAGAGTTGAGTGAGCATAGAGAGTTTGAGCATGACGCTACCCTCATAATATGGGTTAGGAGAACCTCAAATGGACTAAATAAAGTTTTGATATATGTTTGGTGAGCCACTTGTATAAGTTTGTTTAGCAACCATGATATATTATATTTCAAAATGTGATCTAATCTTGAGATGTGATACATGAAGGTAACATGATGGAAAACCTAGTAATAGGTTAACATATATCAATGGTAAATGGTAACCACATACATGGATGATGATGATAATGTGATATAGTTTGTTAATTAGGTTATGAATTCACTAACAAAGATTGCAACCAAATACGACAGTCATGAAATTATATTAATGACATATGATATATGACATGCAAGGTGTTAATATAAGTTCTTAACAAGTATGTTGAATATGTTGTAACAAATAAAAACAAGATAATGATGATGGCATTTTGATTTGATACAGATGGATATAGTGGTTTAATTATAGTTAACTCCTGATGAGCATGGAAAATGTATTGATGAAAACCTAATGCATGGGTTAATAATAGTGATGATATACTAAGATATGAAACATGTCATGACAAAAATAGAGTTTCTAAACCCTTGTTTCAACCTTGTATGGAGGTTTGATACACCCAAGATGCTTATTAACCTCCTAGGAGTGGTTAAGATATGGTTCTAGAGCTTTTGTTCATGGATATGTTACACTCAAAATGGTGTCCTGGATGCATAAGAAGACCTTTTGGCTTTTCCTTGGAATCATAGAATGGCTGAATTTTGAGGATGAAATTTTCTTTTAAGATGTATATGATGTGATGGACTAGATGTTGACTTAATTTTGAGGACAAAATTTCTTTTAAGGTGTGTAGGATGTGATGAAGTGAACTTTAGGATCATGGATATCTAATTGAACAAGTGGCATCATGAATTTGAGAAATTGAATGACTCTTAAGTCTATATACATTTAAGTTTATGTTGATATCATAGATGCAATCACCAAGTTTATGTTGTAACCCTAATATGATTAATGGATGTGACATAATGTTAATGTGTTCACATAATGATGGAAAACATGATTATCAGTTAATGAGGAAATAAATTGGAAAATGAGATCAGTTAGATAAGCACAAGAATATAAGACAAGTAATGATGGGAATATCCTAATGATCTAAGTGAAACACTAATGGACATAACTAGGGTTAAGATGATGAGAATCTGATGGTGATATGTATGATCTTGTCTTAATCAGTTTTGACCAAGGGTAGAGTGGAATCATGGATGTGGTTAGATTATATCTTGATCAAGGTACACAATTACCTCTTACTTGGCTTATTATATGGTATGCTTGTATTATATGTGTAGCAAAATACTTGGCATATGGTATTGGACGAAATGATTGTTCTTGTATGACATCTTGCTTCATTTTCCATACTTATATGGCTATGAACACATGAAACATAAGATATTTGATCCATTATATGATGGCACTAAATCTCTTTGGTAGAATAGTACATTGATGAAAGTACTAAATCTCTTTGGCAGATTAGTGCATTTATGAAAGCACTAAATCTCTTTGGAAAAATAGTACATGTGAGAACTAAATATCTTTGTTAAAATAGTGCATGTGGTTGATCACTTTACACATAAAGGAAAATGAGATTATAATATGTGTTCTCCTTTGTTAATGGACATTTTTGTGCAAGTATATGCTTTTTCTTATATTTCTTTATAGCTACCAAGTAACAGTTTTATCTTAATATGAAGTCTTAGTAATGAGAGGCATATGAAAAGACACAAAGGTGTACTCAATACAATATTCTTGAATATTGTGCTGGTGTGTACCACATGTAATCTTTTGTTTAGGTTGTAGACACATGATCTTGAAGAGTTGGATAGTTGAGAGTTGTGTGGCGAGCTAATGTATAGGTGGACCTATTGTCTTAAATCTTGTTGTTTAGTGGTAGTACATGTATATGTAAAAGTTTACCTTTTAATATGTAATATCAAATGTTGTAACAATTCATTATGTAATTATATGTTGAATGGTGAACTTGTGTTTTTGTGGTTTGTTTATTGTTCATGTGCATGTGCTACTATTGTTTTCCTTCTGACTTCCTCTAATTTTCTTCTTCTTAGCCTAGTGTGAGGTGCTCAAATTGGGATTCTCACTGAGGTGAGGTTTCAATTTGAACGTCACACATCAGAATAAGTTTTCAAAAATCTGAAGACATCACATATAGAGTCACACACATAGGATTCACCTACAAGAGGAGTTTATCCATGAATGATGTTTAAGTTGATTACTAAAGATGTTTTGATGTACAATTAAACAACCAATTAACTGACTAGACTCAGAACCATCAAGTGCAAGTGGATGACTCACTAGTTAAGGTGTCAGGTTGATCGGAAATTGAATTATTTGGTTGGTCAGGACACCAACCAATCCACTTACTGGGTGAACTGATTGTCTCAGGTTGGTGATACCAAGAGCTACACAATCTGTTGACTACCGCTAGGAGGATAGCGATAGCCTACAATCCATGGTGGATTTGCTGCAAATGTTGTCTAAGTTAGTAGTCCATGGTGAAGACCAGGAGCTGCACAGTCACCGTCCAAGTGAAACTAGGAGTGCTTCACTACTACAACAAGTTGTATTCGTTGGACTTTGTCTAGGACTAGGTATCAAGTCATTAAACCATCCTTCTCATTACATAGTTACTGACACAATCTTGCTTTTCTGGGGAATATGGATAGATATATTTTTGTTTTTGCTACCTACTCTACGTCCATAATTCCATATACATATATATATATATATATATATATATATATATATATATATATATATATATATATATATATATATCTGTGTGTGTGTGTGTGTGTGCATTTTCATGATGCAACACCATGTGATGAATTAAATTGAACTATGTTTGTGCATGTACATTTTTAATTATATGCATTATACCTAATCTTGCTGATAATGACTATGAATGGACCAAATCTATGAACATATAATTGACCTAAGCACCTTAATGTAGTATACATTAATAATGATTTACCCATATCCATAATAAGTAGTATTCTTTACCATGTGGATGTATATGGTATTTAAATTCTAGGTATATATATTTGGAAATATTTTTATGTAAATTGACCTAATTGGAATAAAATGTTAATGAGTTATAAAATGACTCATGCTAGTACCTTAAGGCGTTATGATATATCCATGTTTATTTACCCATAAGTACAATGAAAAGAATTTATGAGTTCACAAATGATTGTATGTATAATTTAAATCCTATACATTCCTAATAAAGGGTACATGTGTAAAGGAGCACCTTCAAACCTAATATCTTAATATAAGTATACATTGATCTAGGATCTAGCATAAGGAAATGTAATATAGAATTTGAGTATATAATATTGATTATATATGTATATCCTAGCTAGAAACCCTATGAATGAGAATAATGGAAAATGTGAATAACACTTTTAGATGGAAATCCCTAGTCATGAATAATAAAATAAAAATTGAGTACCAATTGATATCAAGACAATAATAACCAACATCATTATACACATGTAGATCACCTCCTGATTGAATCTTAGATCTCTATATCTAGAATTACTAGATTTTTATCCAATCATATTCAAGGTATGAAATTTCTATTTTATATGTGAAAAGCTTATTCCCTCTTGAAATTATAAATATAGATAGGTTGGTTGGCTAATTTTTTTTTATAAACTTTAGCCTTCCTCTTTGAAAGGCTATCAACAAATTCTTGGAAATAGTAGCACAATGTTTAAACGTCAAGAAAGGACATGTAAGTGCCCCTAGTTTATTGGGATTATGCTTCCATGACTCTATGTAGAGTTAAAGGAAATAGTGTCCCTCAGTATACTAGGAATATCAAGGTGTATTTTCATTATCCATAGGAGAGAACACATGATTTCCCCACCAACTACACATTGAACATCTATTATCTATTTGAAAATTGAATTGCTACTCTCAAATTTGGATAGTGAATCTTATTTAAGTTGAAAACCAATTATTACCATTTGATACTTTCCTATATTATTTATTTATCTAAATTATCACCAAGTCCTTTGTAGATAAGTTCATAATTTTACCTACCAAATAATAATCTTGTATAAGTCATCTGACTGACCTATGTTTCCCTTCGTGGGGTCCATGTGTGGTTTTATTCCCCCTAGAAACTCATGGGCAAGTTTCCTATATATATTGTTCCAATTGTTATCAAACTCAATATTTTAGATAATTCGATTGTTCTTCATTTTTTTATTGCTTTCTCTTTGAATTTATCATTTCATTTGCATGTTAGATATAATCATAAACATAGAAATCTTGAAATTTTATTTTATATACTCAAATGAATGAGTAGTATCCTAGACAAGACTCGAGAAGAACATCTACAGGATGATTGAGTGATTTTCTATGGGTAACAAGACCTTGAGGCCATGAGGAATTGGATTTGTTCCAATCCGTGTTCCAAAAGGAGATGGGTTCGCATGGTCCTAGTCTAATACGCATTTGCTAAGTCATAACCAGTTAGAGTAGTTACACAACTGGCGATGGTTAAGTCCAAATGTCACACTACCTTTTAAAAATAGCTATGAATCCCTTTTTCAATCTACATCTCCTTGCAATCATTAGTTCAATGTAATTAATCAATTCTCTCAAAAATGCAATTTAACTATTATTCTAAAAATGAGTTTATAAGTGATGTCTTAATCAAGATGTCCTTAGGGTTCAACCATTTACCTATATTTTGGTAGACTAGTCAGCTTGCAAGGGAGTATTATTACACATAGAGAAAACAATAAAATGTAGGGTTAATTTATGTTAGGAAATTCCTTATGTTGGATAAAAAAATCACACCACATTTTGGCTCCTTTATGTGGGCAATGGAATAGTCTATGAATGAGGTTGCTTTGAAAAAATAGGATTTTTATTATCCAATTGATATTAATTCACATCTACTTCAATTTTTCTCCCTCCATTTAATCCTATTAAATCTCTCTTTAGGTACTAGTGGTGTATGCCATGCTCCACAAACATTAGTTCTACACCCTTTTACTTTGATCTCGAGATTAGCATGAATTTCCCATGCTTGAATTGTGCCTATAGAAATAGGCTGGATGAGGAAGAGATCGTCTGATGGTTGAACCTGACTCTTAAATCCCAAAAAGAGTCTCCAATACAAGAAACATGAGCATCCATAGCATAAGAAAACAAAACTACAAAGTCTTCCTCTATTGAAGCCAAACGACAGAAGAAGCTTAGGGACTCATATGTCCCTAAGGCTACAATTCCACATCACTCGATAATTCCTAGATATCACCGCCCCACAGTTTGAAGTTTGATCACAATGGATCACCATGATGCAAATCATCACCTTTGTTGATAAGGCAATGACTACCAATACCATCTATGATGATTTCTAGATTTGTGCCACTCACACAAGTAGCCCAGAGTTTTAGAGTATGCTATAAAAGTATATTTGTTCAAGTAATCCTTTATGGATAAGGAGTTGGTACCATGCTATGGAGGGACCACGACTTGGAAAGGACATCAAACCAAGTTTTGAAGAAATACTACCCTCCATCCCTTATTAAATCTAGGACCTGATATAATAGTTCTCTATGGCTCTAGGAGTGACTCTTGTAGAGGCTTGGGAAAAATTCAAGGAGCTCCTATGTGGATTCCTGCATCGACATCTCATAGGTGTAGTTGATAGAGACATTTTATTGTGGTGTTGATGGTGACACCAAGTAGTTCCCAAATTACTAATATGGAGCAAATTTCATGTTTTAAAACTATGATAGATTTTGGGAGGTTATCAAAAGAGGCTCCTAAAAATCAATCCCATTCAAGCAAAAGACATAGATGTGTTCTCAAGGTGGCTAAAACAGATAATAGTTGCAAACTCAAATTCATAGCTAAGTCTTTGAAGAAGTTGGCCTTGAAGCAGGAAGGTCTTCAATCCTCTTTTAGTACCTTTAAGAGAATAGGACAACCACAACATATTTCATATAGAGTTAAAGAAGCAAACCTCTTCTTAGAAGCTTGCAAGGGCAAGATCATTCTACTACAAGTTGCCAAATCCTCCACAATGGCATGGTGAATAATGCCCAAGCATAAGATGAATTGAGGATCTTAGGTTTGTGGACATCATATAAGGCCAAGGATATGACAAACCAAACCATATTACGAATCATTTTGTGTTTTAATAAAGCAATCTGACAGGTGTTGAAATTGCCTCTCAATTGAGGGGATGATAGGTGAATGACCAAGTACTAGGTCCTCCTAAGTTCCAAAACAATCAACATTAAAACTATAGTAACCATGGAATATTTAATCAAATTAAGTGACCAAATATCACAACCAAGAATTCCCCCCTCAAATGAAAACAAGTTTTCTACTATGGAGAAGATTCTCCAGTGCTAATAGTTCATGATTGCTAGCCAGCAGACGATTCTCTCAAATCATCCATCTTACCAGAAATCTATTTACTCATAGTTGCCCAACCTTTTGCTTCTCTACGTCCTTCCATAATTATCTTTGTTGTATGGAAAGAAAATAATTCTTAACTTTCTCAGAAGTTAAAGGTTTTCTACACATTTTCATGATTGTTTATGTGCCACCACCTCTAGTAGCTGTCACACCTAATTGTAACAATTAATTTAAAACTTAGAAAATGATTATATCAAATAAAAATAAATGAAGGGCTTATGTAAAAGACCATGAAATTATACTTCTTATAGAAAAATAAAACAAAAACTAAAAATAGACTTTGTCTTATACATATGTCATCATGTGTTTCAATTAACTTAAAATTTTGAATAAATGATTTCCCTTCTCTTTTTCTCTCACTCGTACTTGAAAATGTTTAAAATAAATAAAAGAGGAATATAAAAGTAGTAGAATTAAAAAATTATTAAAAAATGTTGCTTGATCAAGAAGTCTTCTTTCTTTGATAGATTTTAACATAAAAGGGAAACAACATTATTCTTTATTTCTCCCTCCTCCTCCTTGGAATACTCAAAAGACATAAACAAAAACATACTTCACTTAATGGCTTGATTTTGAATGGATGGAAAAGAATATCCATTCAATCACATGATGATGATATTACTTTCTTTCCCGTATTGACTGCATGTAACATTATCTTCTCTTTCTCACTCTCCAAGAAAAATTCTGCAAAAGTCATAAAAAGGAATGTATCTTAAATATTGAGAGAATACTCATTGCTCATCCAATTTTTTGAGTCAACAAAACAATTTAGGAAAACCTTTTAACATTGTCTCGTCCTTTAATGCATAAAAATCAAATTAAATGATCCATATGGAAATTGTGTACAAAAGATATGTATGTTGGCTAAATTGGAAATTAATATACCCTTTGTTTTGATGATGACAAACATTTCATACTTGTGGATCTAACATGTTATTTGAGCATTTTAGGGTTGAAATAAATAAGGAAATCCTACTAAGTGGAAATTAGAAGATTGGTGCAAAATTGAAGATCAATTGCGCTTAATTGTATATGTGTTCATGATTGTACTCAAATGTAAACACTTGTACAAAAATATAATGTATAAGTACTTAGACATCATGTAAATCAAGTGTTAGATCTTTCCTACCCACTTATAACTCTTAGATAGGTTTCCCCCCCAAAGTTACAGTCACCAACACACATTGAAACACACACTTAGTAGGCGATTCAAAAGTCTAAAATAGGGACACACTCGGTCAAAGAACTTGTCGACTGAGACACACTTGTTCAAACTTCTTGTTGACTGAGAACCACCTTGGTTGAACTTGTGAGCACTGTTCAACAACTTACACAATTGTTCTCTAAAATAGTCTTTGGTCAAAAATAATCTCGATCGAGTAATCTTCGGTCTAAAGCTTGGGACCGTTAGACTGAGTGGTAGGTAGTTGGGAATTGGAAATAGACATTACAATAATTTTGCCTTAAACCTAGGCTCAATCAAAGAAAATCTCGACTGATACACAGTTCGGTCGACCAAATTTTCGACCGAGTAGGGTTCTGGATTGTTCGTTTCAAGCACGAATAAATTAGCAATTGCTAGCCAACTAATGTATACCTAACGGCTAGTTAAGCACTAAGAACACTCTAGACACTCCCTATAACGTCCCTAGACATTTTCAAACCATTCCTATAAATAGGAGAGGCCTTAGGACACCTAAGGCACCCAAACTACACTTGAGCATCCATTATTGAGAGCAACAAAGCTAGGATTCACTTGCCATCTTCATCCTTGTGCTCTAGAGTTGTATCCTACAGTTACAATCTCCTAGCCACCACATATAGCCACATCCATCTTAATTGGATAGAAGATCTAAATGCTTGATATAGGATCAAAGTGTTGTACTTCATTGGATAAGTATTATCTTTCTTCCAATCTATTTCTTCTTTGTTGTACTTTGTTCTCCTTGACTGCTCCTAGGATTGGAGGTTGTTGAAAGGAGGTTGATTAGTGCCACTTCAATAAAGTGAAGGTTGATCCAAGATTTTATTGAGTTTACTTCAAGAAGGCTGCTTCAAAGGAGGTTTGAGATACTTCTAGGTGAAGGCTATCTCAATGTGGTGGATCTACTTCAAGGTGGTGAAGGCTGCTCCAAGGATTGCTCATGGTTAATTCAAGAAGGCTACTTCAAGGGGGTGAAGGATAATTTGAGTAGAAGGTGATTGTATTTTATGTAACATCCTTTCAAGGTAAGAAAATAAATAAATTTCAAAATCCCAATTAAAAACAATTGGGTAGTGGACTGACAACCTTTGATTCAAAGGTTGGAACCACTCTAAATCGAAGTGTCTTCCTTGTTTTCTCCTCCTTCTTTGTTTTAACTTTAAATTATTAAAAAGCTCTATTCACCCCCCTTCTAGATCTTTCAATTGGTATCAGAGTAGGTCTTCAAGGATCCATAACATGTCTTGAAGAATGGGGGATGGTTTACTTCACAACCTCAACCTTGAAGTAACCTACGTCATCCGGCCACCACCTTTTGATGGAAGAAACTACACCTGCTGGAAAAGAAGAATGTAATTCTACTTCCAAGGACTCAGCTTCGAGTTATGAAGGATGGTGTCTAGTCCCTATGTGCTTCCCATAACCGAATATGCAACATGGGATCCAAACATGGTAAAACAAGTTCAATTAAATGCAAAGGCAATAAGCATATTATATTTTTCAATTTTTGTAAGTGAGTTTAAAAGAATATCTTCATGTGGTACGGCCTATGACATATGGCATAATCTCTCAATAACACATGAAGGTACTACCCAAGTTAAAAATACCGAGATTAATATGCTTAAATTGAAGTTTGAACAATTTCGTATGCAACCTAATGAATCTATTGGTGAAATGTATGCAAGATTTTCTTCCATTGTTAACTATTTAAGTGCATTAGGCAACTATATAAGTGAAGAAGATCAAGTGTCCAAAATCCTTAGATCTTTGCCTACAAAATACAAGCCAAAGGTGACAGCCTTTGATGAAGCTAATGATCTCACCACAATGAGGATGGAGAAGCTCATTGGCAATCTAGAGACTCATGAGGTCACCCTTGAAGAAGAAGAAGAAGAAGAAGAAAGATTGGTAGCCAAACACAAGAATGAGAAAAAGGAAGGGCATTGCTTTTAAAGTGACAACTAAAGAAAACAATGAAACAAGTGAAGAAGATAGTGAAGAGGAGGCATTCATTGTAAATGGTAAGCAATATAGAAGATTTAAAACTAACAAAGATTATTTTGTTTCTTCCTCTTCCTCCCTTAGGTGCTTTGAATGTGGAAATAAGGGACATTTAAAAAATGAGTGTGCCAAAGTCAAGAAGGGAAAGAAATCTTCCCTCAAGAAGAAAGAAAAGGCATAAAAGCTGCTTGGGATGACTCAAGCAATGATAGTGAGAGTGGAGAAGAAGGAGTAGAATGTTTTATGACTAAAGAAGACAACGTAAGTTGTTTCATTGCAACAACCAATGAAGAAAATGAGGTAAGTCTTCTTGATTTGTCTAAAGAAGAGTTAATCTCTAGCATTGAAGAATTACATGATAAATATATTGATTTTAAAAAGAAATTAAAAAGGCTTACAAAAACCAATGAAGATTTGTATGCTAATTTGTATGATCTTACTTTTGAAAAGGAAAGTCTTATGTATGAAAAAGCTACATTGAAATCATCTATTAATTATTGCAATATTAAGCTGCTTGCTCTAGAAACCAACAATAATTTTCTTTGTTAAGAAAAGTTTAAATTGCTTGCTAAGATTAATGATCTTCAAACTCAACCTATTCTATGTACTCATTTGGATTATGATGTTATTGTCAAATAAAGAGATAGTTTGTTATTAAATCTATACCAAGCAACGTTAGACATTAAAAAGAAAATGGATGAAATTGCTACGTTGCAAAAGAATATTAGTAGCTTGAAAAACAAAGACATTCTTGATAAAATCCTAAAGGAATCATCTGGTCAAATTGGAGGAGAGGACTAGGCTATGTATCTAAAGATAAATCCTACCAAAATCCTAGAAATAGAAAAAAAACAAAAACCCAAAACCAAACTCATGTATGTGACTAAAGACAATCTAGCTAAGAAAAGAAATGAAATTGATTCTATTTGTTGTCATTACTATTTACGTCTTGGACATTATTCATTCTCTTGCCCATACAAGAAAAAGGATGTTGACTTGGTTTGGGTTCCAAAAATCCCAACTTAGAAATGTTGGACATTTTAGTTGAGATTTGACCTAAACTTTACCTTGAAATTTATAATGTCTTATCTCAACTAAATTAAGTTTGAACTTGTGTATCTTTGTATATATATTGATTGCTTAATTTTGTTATCTAAAAATAATGGGATGATATGTTTACATTAGAAATTTAAAATTTATTGTAAGTGCATAGAATTTCATCTCGGTCAACAAAATGCTCGACCGAGAACTCTTTCAGTCGAAGAAAAGATCGATCGAAGTTAGTTCTGTCAATATTGTTTTACTGACAAATCATACCAGTCGACAAATAGCTCTACTGAAAAATCTTCCAGTTGAAGAAATGTTCGACCAAAGATAGTTCTGTCAGAACTACTTATTGAAAAAAAAATTATTCAATTGCAATTCAATTTTGGTGACCCAAATCTGTATAAACTCTTCTTATTACATTGTTCCAAATAGTTAAAATGATAAAATATTTATAGTAATGCTCCTAACCAAATGGACCACCATATGGGACTAAAACCTTCATACTTTGTAGGTTTAGATGGTCTATTATATCTACTCTAAAAGGCACATGAAATAAGAAGATTTTCACACACTTGGAGAAAAGGTAAAATTATTGTTCACATGTGAAGAAAATTTCAAAGGTAAAACTATTGGCATAAGTGATGTCGGTACAAATTTTAAATGTGCTATGTGTCAAAGAACTACATCATAAGTGTTATAACAATGGTTATGATTCATAGAGAAATATCAAAGTTGTTGATAAAGGAAATTGTAAACTTCTTAACACTATTACATAAATTGCAAAAATAAACTAGTCATGACATAAAAAGATTGTTCACACAAGAAAATTGCTTTGAATCATTACCTAATTTTTTTGTGATAAATCTGAAATTTGTGTATTCTACAAAATAAAAAGTTAGATTTATTTTCAACTAAAAATTTTGCTCAATAGAACTCATTTAATCTATTTGGATCCATGTGAATTCTATCCTTAACAAAAGATTGTAAAGACTAAACTGATCTTGTCACAAAAGGGCTTTATTTTGAAATAATCAAATGAAGAATCTATGGTTTATAAGTATGCATAATTTATGATTGTACACAACAAGAGTTCGTCATATCCTAAAAGATTTAATTACTGGACAAATGAGCCTACTAAAAACAATGAATAAAATTCATCTCCTAGTCCTAAAAGCAAAACATTGGAACTATATGGGCATGATGGAATAACATTAGGATTTAATGAGAAGAAATAGATTTAGATATGATTTATGAATCATTGGCTAAGAATTGACATCATCAATTGGATTTAAATATGCATAAGGCTAATTGGTCATTTATGCTAATATAAAAGCAAATGTTACATCTTGGTTCATTCTAAGAACAAAGTTGCATTAATGGGAAGTTTGTAGTAATGCCTCTCGGTCGAAAAGGAGTTCGACCGAGGGGTTCCCCAATCGAGTCATGGTCGAACGAATATGAGTCTGACAAAATACTTATTTGTAAATAAAAGCATTCGGTTGCACCCAACATTAGTATATTAAATCTGTAATTTTCTCATCATGTTAAATACTTAGAATAAGAGAAATTTTTAAGATAGTGCAAGAAACAAGATTGCTTATAAAAATTGACTTATAGTCTTACTTAATCAATTGAAAATGATTTGAAATATCTTAGCACTTTTAAACTCACTTTTTTATGAGATTTAGGGGGAGCTCACAAAAATCTTGGATATAATGTATGTATTTTTGATCTTGCTCTTAATTGGATTCTCTATACCAATTTGGGTCTTAACATCCCTTATATTTGGTTAGAGATAAATTTATTGATCCCACCATGAGCCTAAAGGAATCTCATACCACTTTAGGGCTTAACACCCCTTGCAAATGGTTGAGAAATTAATCTTGGTGTTTGAATTGTGTTCACTTGATCATGTTAGTAAAATTTATCTTGTGGCTTTAATTGGACATTTTCTATCACTTTGCTTTTACATATTGTGTATCATATTAAGGGGGAGTATCCCATTTAGGGGGAGTAAAATGTTTATATGGATATCTTTTTGAAATGATGTAGGGGGAGAAATAATATAAAACAAAATAAATGAGTTTCATGTTCTCTTTTTTTATAGCAGTTTCATGTTCTCTTAGTTTAACATTAATTGATGTTTTATTCCTTAAGAGATGGATACTATGTTCAATATCTCTTTAGGAATAATTAGCACACATTTTATGGATCCAAGCATATGTTCTTCATCTCAGGTAAATCTCAGATATGAAACTCATCTCATTTAAATCATTTTGATTATATTTTAGAAATGTTTGTCATCCTTAGAAGAAGGAAATTGTTGGATAAATTGGACATTAATATACCCTTGTTTTGATGATGACAAACATTTCACACTTGTGGATCTAACATTTTGTTTGAGCATTTCAGGGTTCAAAGGAATAAGGAAATCCTACTAAGTGGAAATTAGAAGATCAGTGCAAAATTGAAGAACAAATGTGTTTAATTGTATATGTATTCATGATTGTACTAAAATGTAAACACTTGTACAAAAATATAATGTACAAGTACTTAGACATCATGTAAATAAAGTGTCAGATATTCCCTACCCACTTATAACCCTTAGATAGGTTTCCCCACAAAGTTACAGTCACCAACACACATTGAAACACACACTTAGTAGGTGATTCAAGAGTCTAAAATAGGGACGCACTCGGTCAAAGAATTTTCCGATCGATACACACTCGGTCAAAGTTCTTGTCAATCGAGAAACACCTCTCTCAAATTTGTGAGCACTGTTCAACAACTTACACAATGGTGCTATAAAATAGCCTTCGATCAAAAATAATCTCGACCGAGTAAGAGTTGATCTAAAGCTTGTGATCGTTAGGCTGAGTGGTTGGTAGTTGGGAGTTGGAAATAGACGTTGCAATACTTTTTCCTTAAATCCAGTCTCAGTTGAAGAAAATCTCAACTGAAATATAGTTTGGTCGACCAAATTGTCGACCGAGCAGGGTTCTGGAATGTTATTTTCAAGCACAAATAAATTAGTAATTGCTAGCCAACTAATGTACACCTAACGGCTAGTTAAACACTAAGAACACTCTAGACACTCCCAAGAACGTCCCTAGACACTTTCAAACCATTCCTATAAATAGGAGAGGCCTTAGGACACCTAAGGCAGCCAAAGTACACTTGAGCATCCACTATTGAGAGCAACAAATCTAGAATTCACTTGCCATCTTCATCCTTGTGCACTAGAGTTGTGTCCTACAGTTACAATCTCCTAGTCACTACATATAGACATGTCCAACTTAAGTGGATAGGAGATCAAAATGCTTGATATAGGGTCAAAGCATTGTACTTCATTTGATAAGTATTATCTTTCTTCCAATCTATGTCTTCTTTATTATACTTTGTTTTCCTTGACTACTCCTAGGGTTGGAGGTTTTTGAAAGCAGGTTGCTTGGTGATACTTCAAAAAAGTGAAGGTTGATCCAAGGTGTGCTTGAGATTACTTCAATAAGTCTGCTTCAAAGGAGGTTGGAGCTACTTCTAGGTGAGGGCTATCACAAGGTGGTGGAGCTACTTCAAGGTGGTGAAGGCTACTCCAAGGATTGATCGTGGTTACTTCAAGAAGGTTGCTTCCAGGGGGTTGAGGATACTTCAAGGTGAAGTCTACTTCGAGTAGAAGGTGGTTGTATTTTATGTAACATCATTGTGAGGTAATAAAAGCTTTCTAAATCCCAATTGGAAACAATTGGGTAGTGGACTGACAACCTTTGATTCAAAGGTTGGAACCACTCGAAACTGAATTGTCTTCCTTATCCCCTCCTCCTTCTTCGGTTGAGTTTTTTAATTGTTTTAACTTCAAAGTATTAAAAATATCTATTCACCCCCCCGCTATATCTTTCAATGCAAAACTCAGATTTTATTTTCTATGAAGGATCTAGACTACCTAATCAACATGTGATCCAAATTTAGTTTCCTTTCGAACTTCTTTGACCACTAAAATATCTATAAATATGATGTCAATTCATTTAACGCATGCAAAACCAACATAATGTAAATATAGATTAATTTTTGGTCAAAATTATTCAATATGTAAACCATATATTTAAATTAGTAGAATGGAAGCCGGAAGGAGAGTTTGAATATTTTCTTCATTGTTTTGAAATTTGAATAATTGAATACAATGTGATCAAATTTACATAGAGAAATATATTAATTGGGGAGTATAGAGAAGTGTGCGTTTTGACCCATCACCTCTAAACACAACTAGGAGGTGTGCTATGGAAACTGAGATTTAATTTTGGATGACAAGATGTTGTGTAAGTCAAAAATAAAATTTATGTATTTAATATGGACAATTAAAAATGGTTTTTTTGTTCCATAATCATAACCATATCATGCTTGTGCTACACAAACTTATGTGAGTGGCTTATTAAACATATAACAAAGGTTTAGCTAGCCCAAAGTTCTTTTGACCCATATCATGAGGGCAGTTCCATGCTTAGTCTCTCTGAGCTCACTCAACTCTATGAGTATCTCATATGTACATACTTTATCCTCCCTCCTTGGTTTAGGGTTTTAGATTTCCTCATTGGCACTCGTGATATCTTTACAAGCTCTAGCCACATAAGAACAAACCAACACATGCTATGACATCCTCTTCATAGGTATCTACCTATGAAACATGCTTACCCAAAACTCTCTTATATACACCACTAGATTCCTATGTGGGAAACACCAACTCGAGCATGAGGCTTCATAGAAACTAACATAGTTACCTCCTCTAGGGTCTTGGGCTCTCTCTCCCTCACCCAGATGGCAGGCACTCATCTTCATGTTCACAAATGCACATATATCTAGCCTCTCTCTGTCTCTAGGGTTTGGTCCTCCCAAGGACATCTAGGGTTCAACAAAACTATAGGAATCATACAAAAAGCAACTCAACTCAATCACTCAGGAGTAGTCTAGTTTAGGACATATCATATCACATATCTCATATTTCTCATATCGTGGAGTCTAGGTTCTCTGACCTTCTCCATGTGGGTCTCGCTCTCTCTTGAGCTAACCCTAAAACTGGTCCTAACACGAGAGGTCCTCCTTCGTAAAAGAGATTGAGGCTCTTACTGACTCACAACCTTGTCTTAGCTTAACATATCTTATCTCATAAAAGCCTATTTACTTGCATCATCAAAACTTATCTCAAAATCTCAAAACTGAACTTAAGTCCTCAAAGACAAACATAAATTATCTTAATCATCTTATATCATCTATGTAATACTTACATCACATCATCAACTTATCCATCTATTCCATCTATCATATATACCAAACAAGGCTCTAGACATCTAATCTAGAACTACACTCTCTTCTAGACTGATGTCATTCACTTTCACTTAGGTTGCATGACCACCTCCTACTCGTACATGTGTGGGGACACATTTTTGTAATACATATACACAATAAAATATTATATAGTTTTTCTCCGATAAAACAAACGTCAAAGAAAACTATTGAGGCTCTATCTGATTGGAATCAAAAACCAAATCTTGGAAATGAGTGTCCCACACATAGTAGAGAGTCCAGTGTCATGAAAACTAGTGAAACGGGTGAGAACAAGGGGTAGACTAGTGTAGCTACTCTAGACAACATGCGCAATATGTCTAGGGTTTTTCTTCCTTTTATGCACGTCATTTCCGAATAGTGCAACGTCCCATACCGCTGCACTACAAGGAAAGTACGACATCTAAGGACTTGTTACTCAACAAGAACTAGTCTAGACCTAGTTCTCGGACATCTAGGTGCTAACCTAGAGGCTAGGTCAGATCTAGTCTCTAAAAGACGACTAATCTAACCCTAAAGAATTATTAAGGTTCAAGGTTCTTTAGTTTTGAGTTGCATAATGAGAAAATGTCAGGCTTTGCTATTGTTCATGCTCTGATACCACCTGTGACGTCCCCGGATTTTCTAAAACTTAATCTGATGTGTGACGTCCAAATTGGAACCCTCACCTCAGCGAGAATCCCAATTTAAACGCCCCACACTAGGCTAAGAAGAAGAAATTCAAGGGAGTCAGAAGGAAACAATCAGTAGCACATGTACATGAACAATAATAAAACCATACACACATGTTCACCATTCAACATATAATTACAACATGAATTTTTACAACATTTGATATTACATATTGAACAACAAACTTATACATATACATGTGCTACATCTAAACAACAGGATCTTAAGACAACAGGTCCACCTGTACATCAGCTCGCCACACAACTCTCAACAATCCTAGATCTTCAAGAGCATAACCACAACCTAAACAAAAGATTCATGCGGTACACGTCAGCACAATATTCAAGAATATTGTACTGAGTACGCCTACGTGTCTTTTATATACCTCTCATCATATCTTGGCAATAAGATAAAACTAATACTTTGCAATATAAAGAAATATAAGAAAAGCGTATACTTGCACAAAGATATTCATCAACAAAAGAGCATTTTACATCTTACATTATAACTCTACTATTAGAGCATCAACAGACTGAAAAGATGGTTCCATGTTATTCTACTCATTTTTCTGAGCATTTTGGTATATTATATGTAATTTTCTGATACTCGAGCTATTTATTGCGATTTATAGAAGATCTGAGCAATTACTAAGATTTTTACCTTTTCTGACCAATAGCCCGCCGACACGTGGCTCTAGGGTTGCGCAGCTCCTTTTCTATGTTGCGGCCGGTCCTTCTCCTGGTTTGCACTGGTCTGGCCGGTTTGGGTCTGGGCAAACCAAACCGGTCTCTTCTCCTTTTCTCGCGCGAGTCGCCTGGTGTGGCTCCTGTTTCTCTGCAATGCAGGAGCGCCGCCGCAAGGGTCAACTTCGGCGAGCGATCGGTCATCCTCCGGTGCTCCTCGCGGATGGCTTGACCCCCCATAAGCTTCTTTGTCGTCTTCCTGACCTCCACAGGTGATTGGGACGCCTCCTGTGGCTTCGAGTCACCACGTCCGCAAGGTTGCCGCCGTAGCCAGCCTCTACGGCAGATCCAAAAGGGACAGAATTCCTCGGTGCCTCAACTCCAAACTTCAGGCTTCCCTTAGCATCGTCATGTCCACATGAACTCACCTATACTCTCCAACCATGTCGGCCATGTCTCACTGACCACCCCTGAGGTTGTCTCTCATCTCCGAACAACCTCCACTCTGTCAACCATGAAGGAGAGCTTGACGTCTACTGCAAACACCTGCATCCTTCTCCCCTAACCTTCAGCTTCATTCTCCCTCTCTCTGGGTTCTCGTTACTTCCTTCTAGCTTTGATCTCTAATTCCCCATTCCTCATACTCGCCGTAGAGGAGAAGCAGCGAGGAGTGGGAGCTTGCTCTCTACACTGCAGTGGTTTCACCTCTAACTTAAGGGGTCTCCTCACTCCTCTAGACGAGCCGAGGACATCTGTCCGCTTCACTTCCCCTCTCGCCCCACGATTTGGGCGAGTGGTGGCTGGGAGGCTTTGCGTCAGCTCTCCCATGATCGCCACTGCAACGGGAGGTAGGAGGAGATCTCCTGGTGGTCTGATCTCCATCCAAGGGCCAGAGACTCTTCGGTCCATGTTGAATCTGTGGCTCTTCCTATTTAGAGGCAGCCACCACTAGATCGGAGATCTAGGGCCAAAAACTGGCCACGCAGACCCAACTCAACTGAGGGGAGCGTGACACTGATATTAAACCCAACTTAGTCCATCAATCATCGATAATGTGCATTATTTCACAAATTACAAACCATCATAACTTCTTCTAGGAGCATCCAAATACCACCAAAATTTAACCATAGTTTCTTTACCTCTCGAGCTACCTTCTACTCAAATTTGGTGAACAAACTCATATATTTGACCATTCTATTAAATTCCTCAAAAGGCATAAAGTTAAGGATGATATTAACATCAATCAACAAACCTATTTTGTCAAGGGCTCAGATCCCTCAATCTAACTCATACTTATGCTTTCACTTAAGACATTGTACAATTTAGTATTCCAAAAGTCCACTCCATCACATGTGCGTTTTGACCCATCACCTCTAAACACAACTAGGAGGCGTGCTATGGAAACTGAGATTTAATTTTGGATGACAAGATGTTGTGTAAGTCAAAAATAAAATTTATGTATTTAATATGGACAATTAAAAATGGTTTTTTTGTTCCATAATCATAAAATTGTTTCAAACAAATATGAATTATATGGGAGTGAATAATGTTTTTAAAAAAAATTAAATAACAATTGAAATCCCATTCTATATTCTTCTATATATTTAGTTCAATTATATGTAAATTAAAGTTCTTTTTCTCTTTCTCCACTTTTGT
Organism: Alisma plantago-aquatica; assembly: GCA_963693085.1. Classification (NCBI taxonomy): domain Eukaryota; kingdom Viridiplantae; phylum Streptophyta; class Magnoliopsida; order Alismatales; family Alismataceae; genus Alisma; species Alisma plantago-aquatica. Next base: position 801,310,267 of record OY856411.1, read on the forward strand.
GATTTTCTTAAAATAAAGTAATGTCACTTGATTTTAGTTACATGGAAATAAGACATTATGTAATTATCAAAGGAAAGGTACAACTATCTAACTTTTCTCTCTCTTTCTTTGTGATTACAAATAAAATGTAATGGTAATTTAGTTAATGTCATACTTATTATAAATAAATAAAATTAAATGATAGTACAATCTCTCTTCTTTTCTGCTCTTAAATATCTCATGCAAAAGATATTGAAATATAATGAAAGGGAAGCCATTAAAAAGAGATAAATAGCTTGACCACAAAATCAGACTATAGTAATTAACAACGGAAAACAAGTTTCACCTATCTTTATCATTTAATACATTTAAATTAGGATAATCAGCAATGTTAATTAGAATTGCAAAAAATATTCAAAATTTTAATGCATTAGATGAGAAGATTCTACACCTTTAAAATCTATTAAAGAGACCCCCATGATCCTAGCATACAAAGGAGATGACCATTAGCCAATGGTCTTACAAATCACATCCAAGTGTTTCCTCCATGCTTGATCGACAGGGATTTCTGCCAGCCTTCAGTCAGGGTGATTAGATCTCCGTCAAACTAGGATGAAAAATAGGATATCCTATAAGAGAAACTTAAGCGGTACATGCTAACTGAGCACAGGTATTGTTTGCTTTTATGTATGTATATGAATTGTACATATAATGCTATGAATGTAATACATATTGTTTCAATTTCTTAAAGCCAATGAATCTATAATGAATTAAATGTCATGTTTATTGTCAATATTACTGTATCATCTTACATGCACTTTGAATATACTATTACAAGTAAGATCAAAGTACAAGTTAAGAGTTTGTAAGAGAAAAAAGAATGTTAAAATAACTTATAAGATCTTCACCAAGAGGCACTTTGGTGCAACCCAAGAGGCACTTCAATGCATAAGAGAAGAAAAACTTCGATGCAACCCAAGAGGCACTTCGGTGCATAAAAGAAGAGGCACATATGTGCAAATCAGAGGATTTCTATATAGATAAAAATAAAAGAAATGATCTAAAATAAATTGTATATCATTCTGAATGTATAATGTAAAGTTTATTTTCATGTTACATGCTTCGTTGAAGCTATAACATGTTTACTTCCACTTACCATTGGTTTGATGCATGGTTGGGGGTGTTATGCCCAAAGGTAAAGTACAAGCTTAGGAGGAAGAAGCTATCTGACATGCAAGGACTAGATCAAGGAATCTTCAAGAAGAACTTACCTACTGGGGTGACATCTACCAATCTGATCCAATCTTTTAGATATATTTCAAGTCATGCCTTAGTTATGTTAACCCATTTGTCTCAGTAGATCTAGATTTCAAGATGAACAAGTTGTAGTATTCCTATGTATGAATTAAATCAAAATAATGCATGAAGATTCATTTACTGTTTCTTGTAATGATTAGCATTTTGTGACATCCCCCTTGAGAATAATGCTTCCGCTCAACAATGGCAATGTTTTAAAGAATGGGATGTCATATTATGGTATCAGAGAAGATAGATAGATGTACACTAGGCAAATATGATTTACATAGTCACCCTAGAATAAAAGTGTGAAATTAAGGTCTAGGAATGGACTCTTGAGAAACACCATCATGCCCTAGGATGACATGTATAGGATAGAGGTTTACCTAATTAGATATCAAGTATGAATCTAATCCTAGATAACGAGATAGCCTCTTCATTCTCAATAGTCATGGCCAACCAATTGAGAGCTGAAGAGGGATGTCATAAGCATGATACTTTTTATGCATTTCTAATTTCCTACTAGTCCATGTGGTATGTGACATGTTTATTAGTAGGTTAGTAGAGGTGGCATTACAAGACCCCACATCTCTGGGTATGTGCATGATCACCACATATCAAGAAATGATGGATATACCTAATGACCTAAGATTAGAAATCCATCTACACCTAATGATAGAAAGTCATAACAACATCAAAGGTAGATGCCCTAAGTGTGTATATATGTCTCAATTTCATAAACCTTAGGTATACGTTGAGAAGAAGACAAAAGTAATGGTTAATCCATGATCACATAAAATTTTTTATATAAAATTGAGATGTTATATGTTACATATTTCTTTTCATGCAAAATTTTGAAAATAAATGAACCTGGAAAAGTGAAATTATCATTAAATGAAGAGGTAAGAAAAACCCTAAGGTGGATACTAGCCTAGAAAATTTTTGAGGATGAGATTTATTTTAAGGTGGGTAGAATGTCACACCCCAATTTTCATAATTAATTTAAAACTTAGAAAATGATTTTATTAAATAAAAATAGTTGAAGGACCTATGTAAACGACCATGAAATTATACTTCTTATAGAAAAATAAAAGAAAACTAAAAATTGATTTTTTATTAATGCATATGTCATCATATGTTGCACGTAACTTAAAAGTTTGAATAAAGCCTTTCCCTTCTCTTTTTATCTCACTCATCCTTGAAAATGTTTAAAAGAAATAAAAGAGGAAGATAAAAGGAGTAGAATTTAAAATTATAAAAAAATATAGCTTGAATAAGAAGTCTTCTTTCTTTGATATCTTTTAACATATAAGGGAGACACAATTATTCACTATTTTTGTCTCCTACTCTATGGAATACTCAAAAGACATAAAGGAAATAATGCACTTACTGGCTTATTTTTGAATGCATGGAAAAAATATCCATTCAATCACATGATGTTGATATGACTTTCTTCCCACTGTTGAATACATGTAACATTATCTTCTCTTTTTCTCTCTCTTTAAGAAATTTTCTCCAAAAGACATAAAAAGGCATGTAGCTTAAATATTGAGAGAATATTCATTGCTGATCTCATTGTTGGAGTCAAAGAAACAATTTAGGAAAACATCTTCATGTTATCTCATCCTTTAATGCATACAAATCAAGTTAAATGATCCATATGGAAATTGTGTACAAAAGATATGCAAAACTTAAGTTTTAATTGTCGAGGAAGGATCTAGACTACCTAATTAACATGTGGTTCAAATTTGGTTTCCTTTCAAACTTTTTTGACCACTCAAATAAATATAAACATAATGTCAATTCATTAACGCATGCAAATCCAAGATAATGTAAACATATATTAATTGTTGGTAAAAAAGTCAACATGGAAACCATATATTTAAATAGTATAATGGAAGATGGAAGGAGAGATTGACTGTTTTCTTTTTAATGTCCCAAAATTTGAATAATTGAACACAGTGTGATCAAATTTACAAGAGCAATATATTAATTGAACACTATAGAGAAGTGTGGGTTTTGAACCATAACCTCCCACCATAACTAGGAGGTGTGATATGGAAAAGGAGATGTAATTATGGATAATAAGATGTTATTTAAGACAAAAACAAAATGATGTATTTAATATGGATAACTAGAAATAGTTTTGTTGTTCCATAATCATAACATTATTTCAAACAAATATGAATTATATGGGAGGGATTAATGGCATTCGACAATTTATAAATAACAATTGAAATCACATTATGTATTCTTCTATATGTTTAGTTCATGTAGATGTACATTAAAGAATTTTTTTCTCTTTCTTCCTTTTTGTGATTTTTTTAAATGAAATAATATCTCTTGATCGTAGTTATAAAAAAATAAGACATTATGTAATTATGAAAGGAATGGTACAACTCTCTCACTTTTCTCTCTCTTTCTTTGTGTATATAAATAAATCTAATGGTAATTTAGTTAATGTAAAACTTTTGATAAACAAATAAAAGTAAACGATAATACATTCTCTTTTCTTTTATCCTCTTAAATATCTGATACAAAATATATTGAAAGATAATAAATGGAAGTCATTAAAAAGAGATGAATATCTTGACCATGAAATTGGACTTTAGTAATTAACAAAGAAAAATAAGTTTCACCTATCTTTATCATTTAATACATTTAAATTAAGATAACAAGCAATGTTAAATTCAAGGGTAAATGATATTCAAAATTTTAATGCAAAGACGAGAAGATTCTAGACCAGTAAAACCTATAAAAGAGACCCCCATGATCCTAGCATACGAAGTAAATGAACATTAGCCTATGGTCTTGCAAATCACATGCAGGCACTACCTCCATACTTGATCAATAATGATTTTTGCCAGCCTCAGTCAGGGTGATTAGATCTCCGTCGACCTAGGAAGAAAATAAGGATCTCCTATAAGAGAAAGGTAAGTGGTACATGCTAACTGAGCACGATTATTGTTTGCTTTTATGTATGTATATGAATTGTACATATAATTCTATAAATGTAAACAATTCAAAATAATGTGTGGTGATTCATTTACTTTATTTTGTAATTATTAGAATTTTATGAAAACCTCCTTGAGAATAATGCTTCCTCTTAGTAATGAAAATGGTTTTAAAAATGGGATGTTACAGTGACACAAGGCATCATTCTTATTGATATCAATGATGATGGCACAATTGTGGTTGGGACAAGCACATCATAGTATTCATTGATATGGATGTAGTAAATGAAAATAATTTTGAGAAAGTGCAAGTCGTTGTTGTTGAACCAGAGGTGCCAGTTTACAAACCAAGCCCACTGAATTAAGTATGTCTACTAGTACAAAAATGACCTATAATGTCACATTTTATGGTGTCAATTACGCAAAATACACCGACCACAAGCCACAACGACGTCGATTCTATATGAAAACTATCATTGTATGTGAAGTCCTATCGATTAAGAAAAAGACATGGGTACTGCTTTTACTTTAACATCGGTTTACTGTCAAGGAACTTAACGTTAAAGTTACCCGCAAAATATAATTTTCTAGGAGAAAATAATTGCCTCCAAAATTTTCAGAACGACGTCAGTTTTTTCTAAAACTAACGACAAATGTTTCGTTCCATGTCCCTGTGGAAAAATTTATCCGCTCATTAGTCATCAGCTCTATAATATAATTGACGACTAATCACCCTTTGTGAGACAATCTTTTTTTAAATGGATGGGCATATGGCGTCAATTGTTTACAAACAACCGACAAATAGTTGTGCACTTAGTTGTCAGTTGTTTTAACAACTGGTGACTATGGAAAACTTAATAGCACCTGCACAAAATAGACTCTTCCCCATTCTCTATTTCATCATGATTTCAATAGGTCTTTGGCAATTATGGCGATTATGTTGGTCTTCCTCCACTCATTGTTGTCGTTGGTCTTCCTCCACTAGCCGTTGTTGTTGGGACCTCTACTCTTCCTCGTCAGTGGAGCTGGGGCTTCCTATGATTCCATTACAGAGGAGGTACTTGCCTCCAGTTGGAGTTGTGCTGCCGCCTCCGCTCACTTTGGGAGGATGTCAGACCTTGGGTGTCTGATCTATCGACCTCCTACTTCCCCTACTACTTCGTCAATTTTGTATAAAATATACAAGTGAGTTTGTTCCAACAGCTCATGACTGATTACTTTCATTCATGCTCCTAAAGTCCCTTTGCCAGAATAGTCCTTAATATTCTTATCATTTACAAGAGCATCATTACCACTCAAAAAGTAATTGCAAAAATCCATAACCTCTCTCGCCACATATCCCTCAATAATACTCCCTTCATGCCGATAATGATTTCGAACATCACCTTAAAAAATGCTCATGTATCATTCAAAAGGATACATCCAATGCAAGAAAATTGGTCCCAACATTTTCACTTCCCTAGTCAAGTAGACAACAAGATGTACCATGATATCAAAGAATGAAGGAGGAAAATACATCTCAAGATGACATAGGGTAACAACCACTTCTCTTTGCAACTTATCGAGATTCTCAAGATCAATAACTTTCCTACATAGACTATTAAAGAAGAAACAAAGATTTGTGATTGCAAACCTTAGATGCTTCGATAGTATAGATCGAATTGACACGGGAAATATTTGTTGCATTAGAGTGTGACAATCATGAGATTTAAGACCTATCATCTTCAGATTTTTCATTGATACCAATCTATAGATGTTGGAAGAGTAACCCTATGGTACCTTAACATTAATCAAGTACTCACAAAAATCTTTCTTCTCCTTTCTAGACAACGTCTAACAAGCAGGAGGTAAATGTGTTCTCTGATCACTACTAACTAATTCTGTTAATTTTTTCCTTATTCTCATTTCACGTTTTATACCATCTTTAGTCTTACCTAGTATATTCAATAGAGTATCAATGGCGCTATCACACACATTTTTCTCAACATGCATGACATCGATACAATACCTAACTGCCAAAGAACTCCAATAAGGAAGATCCCAAAATATTGACTTCTTCTTCAATAAAGATTTGTCACTTTGTATGGGAATGGTACAGTGTGATCTCTTACCAAATTCATTAACAAAGTCTTTTATTCTTTCATAAACAACCTCCCATGGTATAGGTTTAGGGCTCCTCCATTCTTCATTCCATCCATTGAATGATTTGTACAACCTTTGATACAAATGGAATTTTGGAAGAAACCTTCGATGACCAAGATATAAAATTTTGCCACCATGTTTCATTCACATCGAATCAATGTTCCCTTCACATATAGGGCATATTTTGGATCCTTTTACACTGTATCCAGACAAATTCCCATATGTTGGAAAGTCATTAATAGTGCAAAATAGAATAGAAAGCAAATGAAATGTCTCTCTACATGAAGAATCATAGGTCATCAAACCTTCACCCCAAAGTTTCTTTAAGTCATCAATCAAAGGTTCAAGATAAACATCAATATCATTTCCAGGTTGTTTAGGGTGCGATATCAACAACGACATCATAACATACTTATTTTTCATACACATCCAGGGAGGAAGATTATATATAACAAGCATAACATGCCAAGTTCTATGTTGGCTGCTCAATGTGCCATATAGATTCATCCCATCGGTACAAATCCCAAGTCTTAGATTCCTGATTTCTTCACCAAATTTAGGGTACAATAAATCAATCTTCTTCAACTGTGGGGAATCAGACGCATGTCGTAGGATTCCATCATTATTTTTCTTAACCTCTGCATGCCACCTTAAATGATCCACATCTATCAGATTGGAAAACAAACATTGAAACCATGGTAGTATAGGTAGATACCACATCACCTTGGCAGGAGAGCCAATTTTGGACTTTCCCGAAGTCATGATTTTATACCTTGACAACCCACATTTTGGACAATCTTTCAAATCCACATTGTCCTTTTGAAATAATACACAATCATTTAGGCATGCATGTATCTTCTTAGCCTCCATTCCCATTGGGCATTGTTTTTTTCTTTAACTCGTATGTTGATCTTGGAAGCTCGTTTCCTTCAGGAAGAAATTCTTTCAACAAAGACAAGAATGATATGAAGCTTTTGTCACTCCAGCTATTGTTAGCCTTCAGATTATACAATCTCAACATAGTGCTCAGCTTCGTAAACTTAGTACAACCTATGTATAATAGTCTCTTAGCATCATGCATAATGTTCCTAAACAAGGAAGGTGGATCGGTGTGTTCTACCCCTCAATTATCCAACATCACATTAACAATGTCTATCAAAATCAATTCGTCCACATCTACATCATCGGTGACAATTTCTTATTCAACACAAGCATTGCTATTGACATCTACTAATCTCAGGTTTGAAATCTCTCCATGCCAGTACCATTATGTATAGCTTTGTACAATTATGTTGCACATGACGTAACTTTTGATTTTGTCACTAGTACTGACTTTCAAGTTGTTACCAAAATGCCTACATGGACAATAGAACCTATCTCCAAGTTGTTTCCTATGTTCCTCCACAAATCTAATAAACTGATCAAGACCAACAATAAAATATGGGGTGCAACGATTTGGAATGGATATCCATGATCTATCCATTCTATGATCTCAGACAAAATAAGTATTGGGGTTTAGGGTTTACATATTAAGTTAAGGATTTACATATAGAATAGGGTTGATTGTTTTATATTTAGGGATAAGGTTTAAAGATTAGGGTTTAGGGTTAAAATATTAGGGTTTAGGGTTAAAATATTAGGGTTTAGGGTTTAGTAATGAATGTGTGTACCACCTATCCCATTCTTGAACACCTAATATCATAAGTAAGTGTATAATGTGTATTCGGTTTTCAAGAAAATTTTGGCAGCATTTCCCCGTAGTTCTCCAAGTATACTGATGTACATGGGAAAATGCCCACCAACATATATACTTAAAGAAAAAATGGGGAAGTGCTAACGAAACATCATGAAAACCGAATATACATTATACACTTACATCCTAAGTGATATTAAGTGTTCAAGAACAGTCCCAAACCAGGGAATATCCAAGATTTACTCCTAACGAGTAAATCTTGAACGGGTTTCTAGGCCAACAAAATATATGTATGTTGTCATTTTTATACCTACAATCCTAGTTTTATCATTCATATCCTAGGTTTTATGTATCATCATTTAATTCAATTCATTATTCCATTTGGATTAGTTACTCAAGAGAGAAAGAAAACATTAATATTAATTAAGAGAACTAGATTAGGCACCTTGATTTGAGTATATTTACGACGACAACATCTGGTAATCTGAATCATACCCTAGTCTAGGTATCATATTTGATAACATTGATTTCAACATCTCCAATATACATACATGTTCATCAGCAAGGAATAAATTATTCATAACCTTGGGAGGGAGAGATGACCTAAGGTAAAATAGAAATTAAGGTTAACAAACTAGAAGTAAAATTACACTAACTAAGATATAGAAATTCTAATAATATAACACTAATCAATGCAAGAGAAATATATAACTAACCATAAAAAAGTGATTCACTTTCAATAAGGTAACTACAATATTGGGCATCTATTTTAGGGATATGTAACCTTAACCATTTTTAAGGGCCATATTCATGAACATACATCCAACAATTAAGCTATGAAACAAAACAACAAGGAGTAATGGAGATTATGAATCACATCCTATTAGTTGGTAATGGGTGACATCGGGTAAGGGAGTCTCTTACCTAGTAGTAGGGGAAGCAGCAGGCACCTAATCTCACTAGTAGAAGCTCTGACCCAAGCTCACTAGGTTCGACATGCTCAAGGTCCAAGACCGAAAGTAGGGGAAGCAGGAGCGGTAGAGTGTTTATATCATGGAACATACCAATGTCATCAAGAAACAATATCATGGAGCAATTTCATTGTGGCTTTCTAGAGAGCATAACAAGACATCTATTAAGTGGTTAGAATATAAAGTCTTACATCAACTATCTCAAACACCAAATAATATTGCTAAAATTATCAAATGCCTCACCTTTAAACCATAAATGAATGTTATGTCTTATGAAGGGTTTGACATAAATGGGTTCTCATATTACACAAAGCATCAAGATGATAAGAGTGTCATCCAAAATAGTGGGGTCACCCTTCAAGCATCTTCAATTTTTTTCTAGAATGAATGATAAGAGTCCAGGGAAGCTAAAATGTCATATTACAGTGTCATTGAAGACATGGGAGTTTGACTACATAGATTTCAAAATTCCACTCTTTAAGTGTAATTGTGTTGATAACACCAAAGGAGTTATAGTGGATGAATTGGGTTTCACATTAGTGAATTTTGAAAATATTGGCAAGAAGGGTGAACCATTCATATTGGCATCATAGTTGAAACAAGTATTTTATATCGATGATCCTACAAATGAAAAATGGTCGGTTGTTCTTCATGGTAAAAGACAGTTCATTATAGATCCAATAGATGAAGAAGACTACTATGATCAGCATGATGACTCGAGTCCATTCTCAGTTGGGTTGCCAACACAAAATATTGAAGTTCATGATGACTTATATTGCATAGAGATCACACCGAAGGAATGTTAATTGATAAAAGATCTCAATATTAGAGACATATTTTATTTATTTTTTAATGTTTTTATTTTTTTTTTAATGTTAGATCGATGTGAACTTTACAATGTTATATTAATTTCTAGTTATGTTAAATGTTTGATTATTTTTTATATGACACTTTCATATGGCTAGACATGAGTATTATGATTGTGATGATGATTACCATGAGGTGAGGCGTCACCTCACAATGTAAGTTTTAAAATATATCCTATATCTAGCTATATATATGTCCATTTATAAGTTATAACCTATATGTGTTTTTCTTGTCAATTTTTAGGTTGAGGATGTACCCCCTGAAAACCTTGTGCCACTTGATGAGCAACATAAAAAATTTGTAAAAATTAGGGGCATCACTATGATGAAAAAGTAACTACAACAAAGGGGCAATGGACCAAAATTGGTTGTGGATTTTGATCATGTAGGAAATCCATTTGGAATGAACCACAGCTCATTTGTTTCATATCTTCGGGTTCTTACTCGTAGACATTATAGTGTAAATGCAGATTGTGGAATACAATTACTAAAGGGAAGAAAGACTTAGTATGGAAGTATCTATATGTGATATATTATCATTTGCAATTCTATTTTTAAAGTTATTTACAATTCTATTTTTTAGAATAATCTATTAAATATATGAAATTTTGTAGAGTATATTTGAACTGGATGAAACCTACATCGTAAAAAGGTGATGTAATGTTGTGGGATGGTCCTAAGGAACTATAGGACAACTCTCAACTGACAATACACACGTGAGGCTGATAAGAGGAAGAAGTCAGTCCTTGAGCAATGGAACTACCTGGATCTCACTGAGTGGGAGGCATTTGTTGCCAAGACAAATATCGATGAATTCAAGGTATTAAGTGACACTCCCAATTCACCTATTCACGATTGATCTTAATTGTTACTAATTGATTCAATGTGCTTACTAACAAGGCTATTAGTGATGCACAAAGAGCAAGGCGTGCATTGAATGTGCATGACCACAGGATGGGTCCAGGTGGCTATGCAGCCATTCGCCAAAAACTACAGATGTCTTTCATTCAGCAGCCTACTACTCCAACTAATGAGACTGCTGAGTCCCCTACTACTCCCGCACATCTGCATTTCCATGATGTGTGGATAGCTGGGAGGCAAAACAAAAAAGGTGATTTAAACAACTCCGCAACTACTGAGGTGGCTGTAAAAATCGTAAAATGCAACTCTCAGAGCAATTAGTATTGATGATTGTTATGTTTACTTACTAATTTCTATTTATGATGATTAGTGGGAGCTTCACGAGTAGAGGAAGCAAGGCGTGTTCATCCCTGAGGGAACAAGGGATGAATTGACATTTGCTATAGGTAACCCAGAGTATCCTGGACATGTTATGGTTGCAGGTGTTGGAGTGGGCCTAAGAGCATTATTTGGGCCATCACAACACAAACATGTCCAAAAAGGGGGACTTTTAAGAGATGAGGTAACCTATTCTTTTTTTAGAATGTTATTGGAAAAGGAATTCAGGAATAAAAAAGTGTTTCTTTTGGACATGTATAGGTAGATGAGTTAGTTGATAAAAGAGTAGATGAGTTAGGTGATAAGAGAGTTCGGGAAGCATTGAGCAAGTGATAGGCATCTCAGGCTACCACTATGATAGAACATGTGGTGTGCCACTCTTCCCCTATGATAGAGGTGGTTGGGAGTAATCATGTAGACCCACCACCTAGCACATCCGATGTAAGTATTTTATGACATAGTAGCTAGTCTTTTCAGGATGATATGTTTATGTATGTATATAACATACTCTATGTAAATTTGTAAGGGTTGAGGTCATGCCATCTAAAATTGAAAGAATTCATCATTGCAGAGAGTGAGGCTTACCCATGCCTTCCATAACACACTATTAATGGAACTTCAGTACCCAATGGTGTGGTTCGTGTGAACCCAAGGCTTGTCTTCCCCACTTGGAGGTAGCATTACCATATGCCCATCCAGATGATGACATGCTTGGTGAAGAAGGAGGCAGAGTGGTCTTGTGGCCTGAAGCGGGAGTCATCTATATTGATCATGTATGGTACATTTACATTATGTTAATTGGTATGTGTATATACATGACAATTGATATGAAATTATGTATGTAGGACAAAGGGAAGAAACCTTCTACAGCTCATCCTCCTCCACCTCCACCTCTTCCTCAAGTACCTAGTTGGCTTCCAAAAGACCTATATGGCTCGATACGTCCTCAATGCAGGGGTTTGGAAATATGGATAGATGAACATTCCAAAACTTCACCTAGTGTCATTTCTATGGAGGAGGATGCTATAGGCTAATCATACAATAATAATATATTTCTAGAAGATATTGTGGAGTTGTTTTGTTATGCTTGGCTAAATTCATCTATGATAGACTACAGATATGGTGAGATCTTATATATATACCTCATTTTATGTGGTGATCTATTTTCTTATATATTAATGCATATGTAATATATGTTTTGTAGCCACTTACATAAGTTCTGTAATGATTTTGAAATGACTCGTGTGGGATTTCTAGTTCCATCCTTGATCAGTCTTATAAATGAATACCCTACATCAGTTACCATATATTGCTCTATCGCTTTTAAATATTTTAGTGAAAAGAAAAAGAGTGTGATAATATTTGCATATAATGTTGGGTAAGTTTACTTTGCTTATATGTTTGACTTAAGAAAATTACAATTCATTTTAGATTTTGAAGTATATATTTTTTACTTTCTTATCACTAGAGGTAAGCATTAGGAGTTACTGGTTGTTATCCCAGAGATGATGACTATTTATTATCTTGATTCTAAGAGAAACAAATTAGGCCATTCGAGACACGATTTGAAGAGGCCATTATACACATGAGAAAAAATTTATATTCATATCCCTTAACATCTATTATTACATGACGATTTACTAATGCAAATCAATGTGTTACATTAACGTATAGGGCTTTAAAAGATTTCAAAAATGCTGGAGGAAATGTAGAAAATAAAAAGAAAGTGATAGTTTGGAAGAATGTGGATGTAGTTTCTTGACCGCAATGCATATTTTATTTATGCGAACTATGCTTATTTTTATTTATTAACATTTTGTATGTTGAAATTTATAGTGTGTTGTACAAGACAACAGTTGGGCATGTACGTACTACGTTATGCGGTATATGGACATGATTGTCAGATATTCTATACAAGACATCAAAAACATAAAACATGTAATATATAGTCTTGATCATTATAAGTATATATATATAGTCTCATTAGATAATATGAAAATATCAAACTTATTAATTATATATGTGTGAATGAGGTGAATTAATTAATTGAGTTTCTACATGTGTGTGAATCACATGATGTATATATAAATGAATGGAATTGCAGGTTTCTACATGTCTTGATCATCTTATTATTGCAAGTTCATGGCCTGTTGTTAGGATGAAATCACAGGATGTTGTAAACCTACAGTTCAGAATTGAACTGAAGGTCCTGCATCCTACTGACCAGCCGGATAGCAGGCCTGCAAGCTGATATTAAAAAAAATAAACTTAATCGTCAGTTATTTATAATAGTTGTCAATAAAAGTATACGTCGTCGATTTTCTATAAGAAACTAGAGACTATGCCTTGACATAGGTGTCAGCTAGTGAACCAAAACTGATGATAATTTGTGTCTTTATTTTTGGTTTTTACACATAACTGACAACAAACCAAACACTTTTTTGTTTGGAAACGGAGTTAGTCATTGGTTCTACATAAATAACTGGCAAAAACGTGTAGGGATAGGCGTCAATTTTGTTTACATAAATAACAACTAGGGATCCTACCAATGTTGGTTCTTTTTCAGTTGCAATAGGGGCCAGTTCTGCATCGTTGGTTTTGGAACCAACTTTGTAGGCTTCTACCTTTATTGTCGCTCACTTGGGTGTCGCTTTGAAACCAACATTAAAAGGCCATTTTAACTGATGTTAAAGTAGTATCTGTACTAGTGATCTAAGGCAAACAAAGATGGATGTCAGGTTCATGAAGTTCAAGGAAGTGACAAAGAAGCTTCATGTGGACATCCCCTTCTTGGATGCCCATTTTTAGATAGCAACATGGTTGAATTATATGAAGACTCTTTTAAATAGGACACTACAAGATTACAAAATTGTGAAGTGTTCTAGGAAAACTTAATATATTGTCCTAAATAAGATGCCTTAAAAGTAGAAGGATCCTAGATCCTTTGGGATTGGTTGATACCTTGGGGAAAACACTTGTAGAAAGGGGCTTGTAGAGTTGGGTTCTAGTATTTCAATCATGTTGTACAACCTTTACCAAAGATTGGGAACCGCAGAGCTACTTCTAGAAACCATGATCATTTAGTTAGCAGATTCCTCTATGAAAAAGCCTATGGGAATCATGAAGGAGGTTCCAATCAAGGTTATCAAGGATACTTATTTTTCTTGCTATATTGTGATCATGAACATCAAGGTGGATATTAAATATCCTCTCCTCTTTGGTTCCCATTCCTAGCGACTTCCCTATCTTTTCTTGATGTTGAAGCAAGCACTAATTTTTTGAGATTATAATGAGAGACACTCGAGTTCAGGGTCTTGATAGTTTGAAGGGACTAGTCATTCATTTGGAGGTCTTAAGGTCCACCACACACTCTCTTTCTGTCAAAACAAAACCATAGGAAACACCAAGGGTAGAGACTGGTACACTAGGTCACCAAAGCCAACCAATCACAACACTTCACCAAAGCCAAACCCAAGCGACCAAAACAAGGGACAAAACATCAAGGTCAATAAAAACATCAAGTCACAAAACCTCAAGAACCATCATACAAGGTCGATACATCCATCACACAAGCATCTGTGCAAGGCCATGCAAACCCTAATACCATCTCATGATGCCACCTCATCAACCAAGGCCCAACAAGGTACCCCAAAGCATCATTCTATCTCTCATGATGCTAAGGCACAAAAGGCATAACCTACATGTGACAAATTGCAAGATAGACCCTCATCATGGGTAAATTGCAACTTGGTCCAAAATAAGCATAACTAGATCAAAAATAAAACAAAGAGGAACAAACTAAAAACATAAACTTGTCACATGTTATTAAGTCACGTCAAGAAGTTAGATTAAGGTTTAAGCATTTTATAAAACAAAGCAAGCACAAACATGCACTAATCTAGGTCAGGGCCCTTACAACTATAAACCCCTAACAAGGATTTTCCCCCCTAAATCCTACATGAAAAGAGACGGGTACTTCCTATGCATCTCTCCCCCAAGATCCCATGTGGCTTCCTATATGACATGGTGATGCCACAAAACCTTAACTAAAATGATATCCTTCTTTTTCTTCTTCAACTTCTTCATCCTCCTATCCAGGATCAACATAGGACCTTCCACATATGACACATCCTCATCCAGCTCAACCTCTATTGGCTGCAACACTAACTCAGTGTCAGGGTGACACTTCCTCAACATCAAAACATGGAGCACTGGATGCAACTTGTGCAACTCACGGGGCAACTCCAACTTATAAGACACCTTCCCAGCATGGGCCATCACAGGGTAAGGTTCCATATACCTAGGAGCCAACTTACCCTTCTTCTCAAACCTCAGTACACCTATTCAAGGAGAGACCTTGAGATACACCTTGTCTCCCACCTATAACTCCAACATTCTATGATGATTATCAACATAAGATTTCTTCCTATCTTAGGATGTTTTCAACTATTGATGTATCATCTTAATCTTCTTTGTCATCTTATATTCAAGCTCAGGACCCAAAAGTTGATATTTATCGATCTCATACCAACACAACAGAGATCTCTGACGTCTCCCATACAAAGCCTTGTATGATGTCATATTAATACTCTTCATATAGACGTTGTTGTAGGAAAACTCTATCAAACTAAGATGAACATCCCAACTGCCCAAAAACTACAAGACACAAGATCTCAATAGATCTTCCAAAAATTTATAGCCCTCTCAGACTGTCGATCTATCTGTGGGTGAAACATTGTACTGAACCTCAACTGTAACAACCCTGCCTCTCAGTAACCCCCAATTAAGGGAGACCAAAAGGTCAGAGTCGTTAGCCCAATTTTCCGGATCAATGGTTCGACAAGTAATCAATAATAATTACTAAATTCTACCAAAACTATACTAAAAAGATGGAATAAAATAAAACTTTGCATACCTTTTTAAAATCTTGGATTTCTAAACTACTATCCACAACTGGAGTCTATTCTAACTAATCCTCCTTGTACTTTAATTGATATCTTCACATTGTATCAATTTATTGTTTGTCCTTTTCCATTTCGTACCTAAAACACCGACAAACAAAACGTCGATCAACATAAATGAATATGTCAATATGTGTGAGAAACAATAATCATGCAATTAACTTTAACAACATATTGTAATCAATTATGGTTTAGCATGTAAACATTACACTTTAAACATAATTACTCAATCCATACATACCCTAACCTCTATGTTGTCCCTACAGTGGACATGGATGCTACCTCTCATATGGTAGATCCCAACTGACCCCCATGATCCTACGTAATAGGTAGATCAATACCTAGGGTCAAAGAGTCGCATGGCACTACCCATAGGTAGCCCAATCACTAACTCATGATATGGTAAAGAGTCGCATGGCACTACCCATAGGTAGCCCAATCACTAACTCATGATATGGTAAATAGTCGCATAGCACTACCCATAGGTAGCCCAATCACTAACTCATGATATGCTAAAGAGTCACATGGCACTACCCATAGGTAGCCCAATCCCTGACTCATGATAACCTAATGGTCCTACCTAACAGGTAGACCTTATACTATGTCATCCTTTTCATCAATAGTAAAGACAGAGAGGAGGACCAGTATATGAGCAAGTTATGTACACATATTTATGGTGATTGTTACGACCCGCGTCGAGCTTATTCCGTAAGTAAGTTGTTCAGCATGTGTTTAGCTGATGTGTTAAGTTATAAGCCTGTTTTTGTTAATAATGTTTAAAATGGACATGATATGTGCTTAGTGTGTTTTCTAGCTTCTAAAGTACGTAATATCTTACGCTCGAAGCGTTGCCAGAGAAATCGTTCGAATCCGACCTTCGAGTCAAAAGTTGCATGTTTTTGGGCTTCTAGGGACCCGATTGCAATTTGCGAAAAATTCGAAATTTGCGATTTGGCCCCTAAGTTTTTCTTCCTTATCTCCCTTTCTCCCTTTTCTCGTTTCATTTCACAGAAACGCAGAACGCAGGAAACGTTCTGTCCCTGGCGTGAGAGAAAGAGAGAAAGAGAGGGAAAGAGAGAGGGAGCTGAGGAGGGAAGCTCTGGAGCGTCGTTCTGCTCCAGTTAGTTGTGGTAGATCGTCCCTTTCCTCTGCAGATCATCTTCTCCGTCGAATCGAACCAAGTTCGCAGCTGGAGCTGCGTTTGTGAAGAAAACGGCTGAGAAATTGGGGTGCACGGTGCAGCCCCTGCTCGTTTTCTTGCTCCTTTCAGGTACGGTTTAGTCGTGTGGATCGTTTGTGATCGTTTGGTGTTGTTTGCGCGAAGTTTGCCCGTCGATTCGTGAGAAATCGACTTCTGCAGGTCGTTTTTCTGTTCTGTCTGTGCGCGGTTCGGCCGAGTTTCCAAATCGGTCGGCCGAGTTCTTATTTAGGGCTTTGGTACAACGTTTTCCGGATCGGCCGAGTTTCGTCTTGGATCGGCCGAGTTTCCTGAATTAGATTTGCGAACAGGGATTTGGTCGGCCGAGTTTGGTCCTGATCGGCCGAGTTTTCTTTGTAGGTTTTTCAAGCGGTGAGTTGGTCGGCCGAGTTCCCCAGGGGATCGGCCGAGTTTCCAGTTGGTCGGCCGAGGTTGGTCGGCCGAGTTTCAGGATCTGGGAAGTGATCGGCCGAGTTTCATAGTGTTCGGCCGAGTTTCAAGTGGTGAGTGGCAATTCATTTAGAAATCATTATTTAACTCATTTTAAATGTCTGATTGCTTCAGTGATAGTTTAATAAGATTATTTGGACTGGAATTGTGTAATAAGAACGATGAGAAAGAGGAAATTTTGTGTTTACAGTTATCATGTGTTATTTATGATATTTGTTAATCAAGTATAGACTTAGATGCCCTAACACCGTAGAACCCCTAAGTGGTATCTGCAGCTTTGGGGTGAAACTCGTGTTGCAACATCATCCGTGCGTGTGTCGCGGACAAACGAGGAAAGAGAAAAAGGGCAGTGTCTAACAACAATTGTGCTTGTGTCACAATGGCACTGCGGTTTCACCAGAAAACTTGGTTATCTAACACCATTCGTGCGGAGTCGCGAAGGTAACCCTGTGACCCTCCGCCTGTGTGCTCAGGTTAGTAGGAGGAGTCGAGAGAGCACTCGGAGTAGTGCATTGAGGCCGGAGAGCCTGTAGGCCGGAGAGCCTGTGGTCCTGTGGCAGAACGGGGCTGGCGTCAGACTTAGCATTCCCGGGTGTGTCGCTAAGTCTTGTACGGTGGGGCCGTAGCATGAATTTGCTATGGATCTTTATATGCAGAGTACACTGCATATATTTAGGGCATAATAATAAAATGAATAAGAAATCATTTAGGATCACAGTAAATTTATATAACTGTTTAGTTACCTGAAATACCTGATGACGCATAGAAATGTGATTATTATCTGTACATCTGCTATGTCAATTGAACTGCTCTGCTTGAACTGTATATCTGTTTAATTTCAGTTAATAAACCTGACGAGTTGTTTATTGATAGCTAAGTGAAATGTTATTCACTGAGCGAGTAGGCTCATACCTCTACTCAAAACATTTTCAGGTCAGCATCAGCAACAGGAGTCGGAAGGATCCTTTCATCCCAATGCTTAGTTGATAGAAGGTTTGTAGTTAGACTAGTTAGAGGTCTCTTAGTCCATTCCCCTCGATCTTAGGGACAAGGTGTGAGTGAGAGAGAGAATATGTACAAAGATGTAAATTAACTGTTATGCTTTATTTTATGGGGAACAATGCAGTGTGCTGTAGACTTGTTTAATTTCCTATCAGTTAATAGAAATGCTTCCGCAGTTTGTTTACTTTTCATTTGCAGTAATATCTTAATTGTTTTAAAAGAAATGAAAAGTTGGTTATGTGTTAATCCCACCTGTCGTGCCCTAATCCTGTGGTTTGTGTATAATGTGAGGTTGGGGCGCGACAACTTTTGGTATCAGAGCCTAGGTTTGAGTACTTAGTTACTCAAGGTCAGGGGACGATAAGAGACCAATAGGACTAAGGTTTAAGTGTCTTTCTTCTATCTGTAATTTTCTAATAGGAAATATTCTATTATATCATTGCAGATGGCAGGAAGAGGTTTTGATCGTGATGATCAGGCTGAGAGCCATGTTGGCCCTGATCCTCTGTACTTGGGTCCAGGTGGTGGTGACCACGTGGATGAAGCATCCCGGATGTACAGGATGTTCTTGGAGACCAAGGAGAGATACAAGGCTGATAGGCGAGAATCTTCTTCTACCAGCAGTAAAGATATGATGCGATCTTATGAGCTTGTGAAGAAGCTAGGTGGCACAGAATTCAGTGGCACAACAGATCCCGCCGAAGCTGATGAGTGGTTTAGACAGATAGAAAAGGTTTTTCGTTTGATGGAGCTTCCAGAAGATAAGAAGATTAGTCGTGCAGTCTACCTTTTGTCAGGCGATGCAGAGTTGTGGCGGCGTGGTGTGGAAGAAAAGAGAGGAGGAACAGAGCTTTCCTGGCAGGATTTCTCTGAGGAATTTCATCTCAAATTCTATCCACCCACTTTCCTTAATGAGAAAATCAGGCAGTTGCAGAATATCAAGCAGGGGAACATGACAGTTACAGAGTATGAAGCGCTTTTCACACGGTTAGCTAATTTCTGTCCACAGCTTGTTCCTGACAA
This sequence comes from Alisma plantago-aquatica, assembly GCA_963693085.1. NCBI lineage: Eukaryota > Viridiplantae > Streptophyta > Magnoliopsida > Alismatales > Alismataceae > Alisma > Alisma plantago-aquatica. Next base: position 801,330,041 of record OY856411.1, read on the forward strand.
CATAGAAAGGTGCAGAAGATTTCAGGAAGGGTTAAGGCCAGAGATTCGGCATACAGTCTCTGCTACTAGTAGGAGGAACAAAGAGAACTTTGGTGAGTTTGTTGAGGCTGCCAGACAAGTTGAAGAATCTGTGAATGCTGACAGAGTGCCCGAGTCTAAGAAGAGATCTGCAGAGTTCAGTGGAGGACAGCCCAGTGGTGGATACAGAGGTGGAGGTAGAGGTTTCTTTTCTAAATTTGGGCGTGGCTTTGGTTGTTTTGGCAGACAGAGATCTGAGAATGTCACTACTTCTAGAGGTAGAGGAGGATATAACCCAGGAAGATGGAGCAGTGCCACTAGTGGACAGTCTTCAGGGTCATCAATGTCAGTATCAGGTCCTCAGAGACAAGAGATACCGCTATGTAATAAATGTGGTAGACCACACACTGGTCAGTGTTGGGGTCCAAGTTGTTTTGCCTGTGGACAAATAGGACACCTTAGAAGGGATTGTCCTCAACTTCATCAAGCAGCATCACAAGCTTTTCAGCCTCAATACCATGATGTTCCGAGTTCCTCTGTGGCTTCTGGTTCTAGAGGTGGTGAAGCATCTAGTGGCAGGAGTGGTCAGAGAGGACAACGTGGCAGAGGGAGAGCTTCAGCACGTTTCTTTTCTTTGACACCTCAGGAAGGTATAATCTCTTCACAAGTCGTTACAGGAGAGATGCTTTTGTTTAATAGTATACCAGTTTCAGTTTTGATAGATCCGGGAGCTACTCATTCTTTTATACGACGTTCTTTAGTTGTTGAACTTAATCTGTTAACTCAAGAGTTGGCAGATGAGTTAGTGTTGAGGGTTCCACTAGGTGGACCGACAGTTTTATCTGAGTCCTGTCCCGGATGTTTGTTATCTTTTGAAGGTTTTACCTTTGCTGCTAATCTCATACCCTTGGGTGTAAATACTTTTCAAGTCATCTTGGGTATGGATTGTCTTGAGACATATCGAGTGCAACTCGATTGCTGGAAAAAGGAAGCTACCTTTCAATTAGGAGAATTTTCTTGTGTCTTTACTGGAGACAGGAAAGTTCTGCCTACATGCATAATATCAGCTGCTGTAGCTGATAAGATGTTACAGAAAGGATGTGAAGCGTTCCTTGCTCATGTAGTTGACACCAGAGCAGAGAAGAGCACCACCAGTGTTTATGATGTGCCTATAGTTCGTGAGTTCTCTGACGTTTTTCCAGAAGAGTTACCAGGCTTACCTCCAGTCAGAGACATTGATTTTGAAATTCAGATTTATCCAGGTAGTCATCCAGTAGCACTACCAGCTTACAGAATGGCACCTGCAGAGTTGAAGGAACTCAAGGTACAGTTGCAGGAGTTGTTAGATAAGGGTTTCATTAGACCCAGTTCTTCACCATGGGGTGCTCCAGTCCTGTTTGTTAAGAAAAAGGATGGTACCATGCGTCTCTGTATAGATTACAGGCAACTAAACAAGATCACAATAAAGAATAAGTATCCATTGCCAAGAATAGATGATCTGTTTGATCAGTTGCGTGGAGCGACAATCTTTTCTAAAATTGATTTGAGATCCGGATATCATCAGCTTAGGATAAAGGCTTCTGATATTCCCAAAACATCTTTCAGAACCAGGTATGGGCATTATGAGTTCTTGGTCATGTCATTTGGGCTGACCAATGCCCCAGCAGCCTTTATGGATATGATGAATCGGATTTTCAAACCTTTTCTAGATCAGTTTATTGTAGTCTTTATAGATGATATTCTGATCTATTCCAGAGACGAGGAACAGCATGAGCAACACTTGAGAGTAGTGTTGCAGTTGTTGAGACAACACCAGTTGTTTGCTAAGTTTAGCAAGTGCGAGTTCTGGTTGGCTGAAGTAGCATTTCTTGGACATGTTATCTCGAGAGATGGAGTCAGCGTGGATCCTAGGAAGGTTGAGTCTGTGCTTCAGTGGGAACAGCCTACGACTCCTACTGAGATCAGAAGTTTCTTGGGCTTGGCAGGATATTACAGAAGGTTCATAAAGAACTTTAGTGGGATAGCATCACCTTTGACACGCCTGACGAGGAAGGATGTACCGTTTGTGTGGTCTGATAACTGTGAGAAAAGTTTTCAGATTTTGAAGAAGAGGTTGACTTCAGCACCAGTGTTGGTTCTTCCAGAAGCAGATAAAGGCTATACAGTGTTCTGTGATGCTTCTAGAAAGGGTTTGGGTTGTGTACTGATGCAAGAAGGCAAAGTTGTTGCTTATGCGTCTAGACAGCTTAAGAAAAATGAGGAGAATTACCCTGTTCATGATTTGGAATTAGCTGCTATAGTTCATGCTCTTAAGACGTGGCGTCACTATTTGTATGGTGAAACATGTCAGGTGTTCACCGACCATAAGAGCCTGAAATATATCTTCACTCAGAAAGACTTGAATTTGAGACAGCGCAGATGGCTGGAGTTGATTAAAGATTATGATGTGACAATCGATTACCATCCTGGTAAGGCGAATGTTGTAGCTGATGCCTTGAGTAGAAAGTCAAGTTCTTCAGCCAATGCATTTTCTATGGCATGTTTCAAGAGAAACTTACTTGTAGATATGCGGAGAATGAACTTGGACTTGGAGGTGACAAGACAGAGTGGGCTGATTGCACAAATGCAAGTCAGACCTACTTTTTATAATCATATTAAAGAGTTGCAGCAGAGTGATAATGGTTTATGGCAAATCATGGAGGAGATGTCTGAGGGTAAGAGAACAGAGTTCAGGTTTTCTGATGAAGGCATGTTGTATCTTCATGATAGGTTATGTGTACCTGGAAACAGTGAGTTGAAAGAGCATATTCTTGAGGAAGCACATACTTCTATGTATGCGATGCATCCAGGTAACACAAAGATGTACAGGAACCTCAAAGAGCTGTACTGGTGGACTGGCATGAAAAAGGATGTGGCTGAATACGTAGCTAGGTGTGGGGTGTGTCAGCAGGTTAAGGCTGAACATCAGAAACCTGCTGGTACTTTGCAGTCGCTTCCTATACCAGAATGGAAATGGGAACACGTCACAATGGACTTTGTGGTAGGATTACCCAGAACGCCTAAGGGTTCGGACTCGATATGGGTGATTGTGGATAGACTAACTAAGTCTGCTCACTTTCTTCCTGTCAAGTCAACCTTTGACGTTTCTAAGCTGGCTAAAGTTTATGTGGATGAGGTAATCAGGTTGCATGGGATTCCAATTTCTATTATTTCTGACAGAGATCCAAAGTTTACATCTAGATTCTGGAATCAGTTACAACATGCGTTGGGCACGAAGTTGAAGTTCAGTACAGCGTTTCACCCACAAACAGATGGTCAATCTGAGAGGACCATTCAGACCCTTGAAGACATGCTGAGAGCATGCGTGCTACAGTTTAGAGGCAACTGGGAAGAACACTTAAGCCTAATAGAGTTTGCTTATAATAACAGTTACCATTCTAGTCTTGGAATGGCTCCATATGAAGCTCTTTATGGCAGGAAGTGTAGATCGCCAGTTTGTTGGTATGAGGTGGGTGAGAAGGAAATTCTTGGACCTGAACTAGTTGATGTGACTACTGAAAAGATATCAGTGATCAGAGATCAGTTGAAAGCTGCACAGGATAGACAGAAGAGTTATGCTGATAGACGACGTCGACCTCTTGAGTTTGAGGTTGGTGACGAGGTTTTCTTGAAAGTTTCACCATGGAAGGGAGTTCTGCGGTTTGGCAAGAGGGGTAAGTTGACCCCTAGATATATGGGTCCATATCCTATTGTTGAGAGGATTGGACCTGTAGCTTACAGGTTGGATTTGCCGTCTGAGTTGGCAAATCTACATGATGTTTTCCACGTATCTATGCTGAAAAAGTGTCACCCTGGTACAGATAAGATTCTAGATTCAGAACCGGTACAACTTAGGACAGATGTGTCCTATGTTGAGGGACCTGTACAGATAGTTGATTACCGGATCAAAAAGCTTAAGAACCGCGAGATTCCTTTAGTGAAGGTTTTGTGGAGAAACCATAATCTTGAAGAAGCTACGTGGGAGCTAGAATCTGAGATGCGTGGCAAGTTTCCTTTTCTCTTCTAGGAATTTCGAGGACAAAATTCTTATAAGGGTAAGAGGAATTGTTACGACCCGCGTCGAGCTTATTCCGTAAGTAAGTTGTTCAGCATGTGTTTAGCTGATGTGTTAAGTTATAAGCCTGTTTTTGTTAATAATGTTTAAAATGGACATGATATGTGCTTAGTGTGTTTTCTAGCTTCTAAAGTACGTAATATCTTACGCTCGAAGCGTTGCCAGAGAAATCGTTCGAATCCGACCTTCGAGTCAAAAGTTGCATGTTTTTGGGCTTCTAGGGACCCGATTGCAATTTGCGAAAAATTCGAAATTTGCGATTTGGCCCCTAAGTTTTTCTTCCTTATCTCCCTTTCTCCCTTTTCTCGTTTCATTTCACAGAAACGCAGAACGCAGGAAACGTTCTGTCCCTGGCGTGAGAGAAAGAGAGAAAGAGAGGGAAAGAGAGAGGGAGCTGAGGAGGGAAGCTCTGGAGCGTCGTTCTGCTCCAGTTAGTTGTGGTAGATCGTCCCTTTCCTCTGCAGATCATCTTCTCCGTCGAATCGAACCAAGTTCACAGCTGGAGCTGCGTTTGTGAAGAAAACGGCTGAGAAATTGGGGTGCACGGTGCAGCCCCTGCTCGTTTTCTTGCTCCTTTCAGGTACGGTTTAGTCGTGTGGATCGTTTGTGATCGTTTGGTGTTGTTTGCGCGAAGTTTGCCCGTCGATTCGTGAGAAATCAACTTCTGCAGGTCGTTTTTCTGTTCTGTCTGTGCGCGGTTCGGCCGAGTTTCCAAATCGGTCGGCCGAGTTCTTATTTAGGGCTTTGGTACAACGTTTTCCAGATCGGCCGAGTTTCGTCTTGGATCGGCCGAGTTTCCTGAATTAGATTTGCGAACAGGGATTTGGTCGGCCGAGTTTGGTCCTGATCGGCCGAGTTTTCTTTGTAGGTTTTTCAAGCGGTGAGTTGGTCGGCCGAGTTCCCCAGGGGATCGGCCGAGTTTCCAGTTGGTCGGCCGAGGTTGGTCGGCCGAGTTTCAAGATCTGGGAAGTGATCGGCCGAGTTTCATAGTGTTCGGCCGAGTTTCAAGTGGTGAGTGGCAATTCATTTAGAAATCATTATTTAACTCATTTTAAATGTCTGATTGCTTCAGTGATAGTTTAATAAGATTATTTGGACTGGAATTGTGTAATAAGAACGATGAGAAAGAGGAAATTTTGTGTTTACAGTTATCATGTGTTATTTATGATATTTGTTAATCAAGTATAGACTTAGATGCCGTAACACCGTAGAACCCCTAAGTGGTATCTGCAACTTTGGGGTGAAACTCGTGTTGCAACATCATCCGTGCGTGTGTCGCGGACAAACGAGGAAAGAGAAAAAGGGCAGTGTCTAACAACAATTGTGCTTGTGTCACAATGGCACTGCGGTTTCACCAGAAAACTTGGTTATCTAACACCATTCGTGCGGAGTCGCGAAGGTAACCCTGTGACCCTCCGCCTGTGTGCTCAGGTTAGTAGGAGGAGTCGAGAGAGCACTCGGAGTAGTGCATTGAGGCCGGAGAGCCTGTAGGCCGGAGAGCCTGTGGTCCTGTGGCAGAACGGGGCTGGCGTCAGACTTAGCATTCCCGGGTGTGTCGCTAAGTCTTGTACGGTGGGGCCGTAGCATGAATTTGCTATGGATCTTTATATGCAGAGTACACTGCATATATTTAGGGCATAATAATAAAATGAATAAGAAATCATTTAGGATCACAGTAAATTTATATAACTGTTTAGTTACCTGAAATACCTGATGACGCATAGAAATGTGATTATTATCTGTACATCTGCTATGTCAATTGAACTGCTCTGCTTGAACTGTATATCTGTTTAATTTCAGTTAATAAACCTGACGAGTTGTTTATTGATAGCTAAGTGAAATGTTATTCACTGAGCGAGTAGGCTCATACCTCTACTCAAAACATTTTCAGGTCAGCATCAGCAACAGGAGTCGGAAGGATCCTTTCATCCCAACGCTTAGTTGATAGAAGGTTTGTAGTTAGACTAGTTAGAGGTCTCTTAGTCCATTCCCCTCGATCTTAGGGACAAGGTGTGAGTGAGAGAGAGAATATGTACAAAGATGTAAATTAACTGTTATGCTTTATTTTATGGGGAACAATGCAGTGTGATGTAGACTTGTTTAATTTCCTATCAGTTAATAGAAATGCTTCCGCAGTTTGTTTACTTTTCATTTGCAGTAATATCTTAATTGTTTTAAAAGAAATGAAAAGTTGGTTATGTGTTAATCCCACCTGTCGTGCCCTAATCCTGTGGTTTGTGTATAATGTGAGGTTGGGGCGCGACAACTTTTGGTATCAGAGCCTAGGTTTGAGTACTTAGTTACTCAAGGTCAGGGGACGATAAGAGACCAATAGGACTAAGGTTTAAGTGTCTTTCTTCTATCTGTAATTTTCTAATAGGAAATATTCTATTATATCATTGCAGATGGCAGGAAGAGGTTTTGATCGTGATGATCAGGCTGAGAGCCATGTTGGCCCTGATCCTCTGTACTTGGGTCCAGGTGGTGGTGACCACGTGGATGAAGCATCCCGGATGTACAGGATGTTCTTGGAGACCAAGGAGAGATACAAGGCTGATAGGCGAGAATCTTCTTCTACCAGCAGTAAAGATATGATGCGATCTTATGAGCTTGTGAAGAAGCTAGGTGGCACAGAATTCAGTGGCACAACAGATCCCGCCGAAGCTGATGAGTGGTTTAGACAGATAGAAAAGGTTTTTCGTTTGATGGAGCTTCCAGAAGATAAGAAGATTAGTCGTGCAGTCTACCTTTTGACAGGCGATGCAGAGTTGTGGTGGCGTGGTGTGGAAGAAAAGAGAGGAGGAACAGAGCTTTCCTGGCAGGATTTCTCTGAGGAATTTCATCTCAAATTCTATCCACCCACTTTCCTTAATGAGAAAATCAGGCAGTTGCAGAATATCAAGCAGGGGAACATGACAGTTACAGAGTATGAAGCGCTTTTCACACGGTTAGCTAATTTCTGTCCACAGCTTGTTCCTGACAACATAGAAAGGTGCAGAAGATTTCAGGAAGGGTTAAGGCCAGAGATTCGGCATACAGTCTCTGCTACTAGTAGGAGGAACAAAGAGAACTTTGGTGAGTTTGTTGAGGCTGCCAGACAAGTTGAAGAATCTGTGAATGCTGACAGAGTGCCCGAGTCTAAGAAGAGATCTGCAGAGTTCAGTGGAGGACAGCCCAGTGGTGGATACAGAGGTGGAGGTAGAGGTTTCTTTTCTAAATTTGGGCGTGGCTTTGGTTGTTTTGGCAGACAGAGATCTGAGAATGTCACTACTTCTAGAGGTAGAGGAGGATATAACCCAGGAAGATGGAGCAGTGCCACTAGTGGACAATCTTCAGGGTCATCAATGTCAGTATCAGGTCCTCAGAGACAAGAGATACCGCTATGTAATAAATGTGGTAGACCACACACTGGTCAGTGTTGGGGTCCAAGTTGTTTTGCCTGTGGACAAATAGGACACCTTAGAAGGGATTGTCCTCAACTTCATCAAGCAGTATCACAAGCTTTTCAGCCTCAATACCATGATGTTCCGAGTTCCTCTGTGGCTTCTGGTTCTAGAGGTGGTGAAGCATCTAGTGGCAGGAGTGGTCAGAGAGGACAACGTGGCAGAGGGAGAGCTTCAGCACGTTTCTTTTCTTTGACACCTCAGGAAGGTATAATCTCTTCACAAGTCGTTACAGGAGAGATGCTTTTGTTTAATAGTATACCAGTTTCAGTTTTGATAGATCCGGGAGCTACTCATTCTTTTATACGACGTTCTTTAGTTGTTGAACTTAATCTGTTAACTCAAGAGTTGGCAGATGAGTTAGTGTTGAGGGTTCCACTAGGTGGACCGACAGTTTTATCTGAGTCCTGTCCCGGATGTTTGTTATCTTTTGAAGGTTTTACCTTTGCTGCTAATCTCATACCCTTGGGTGTAAATACTTTTCAAGTCATCTTGGGTATGGATTGTCTTGAGACATATCGAGTGCAACTCGATTGCTGGAAAAAGGAAGCTACCTTTCAATTAGGAGAATTTTCTTGTGTCTTTACTGGAGACAGGAAAGTTCTGCCTACATGCATAATATCAGCTGCTGTAGCTGATAAGATGTTACAGAAAGGATGTGAAGCGTTCCTTGCTCATGTAGTTGACACCAGAGCAGAGAAGAGCACCACCAGTGTTTATGATGTGCCTATAGTTCGTGAGTTCTCTGACGTTTTTCCAGAAGAGTTACCAGGCTTACCTCCAGTCAGAGACATTGATTTTGAAATTCAGATTTATCCAGGTAGTCATCCAGTAGCACTACCAGCTTACAGAATGGCACCTGCAGAGTTGAAGGAACTCAAGGTACAGTTGCAGGAGTTGTTAGATAAGGGTTTCATTAGACCCAGTTCTTCACCATGGGGTGCTCCAGTCCTGTTTGTTAAGAAAAAGGATGGTACCATGCGTCTCTGTATAGATTACAGGCAACTAAACAAGATCACAATAAAGAATAAGTATCCATTGCCAAGAATAGATGATCTGTTTGATCAGTTGCGTGGAGCGACAATCTTTTCTAAAATTGATTTGAGATCCGGATATCATCAGCTTAGGATAAAGGCTTCTGATATTCCCAAAACAGCTTTCAGAACCAGGTATGGGCATTATGAGTTCTTGGTCATGTCATTTGGGCTGACCAATGCCCCAGCAGCCTTTATGGATATGATGAATCGGATTTTCAAACCTTTTCTAGATCAGTTTATTGTAGTCTTTATAGATGATATTCTGATCTATTCCAGAGACGAGGAACAGCATGAGCAACACTTGAGAGTAGTGTTGCAGTTGTTGAGACAACACCAGTTGTTTGCTAAGTTTAGCAAGTGCGAGTTCTGGTTGGCTGAAGTAGCATTTCTTGGACATGTTATCTCGAGAGATGGAGTCAGCGTGGATCCTAGGAAGGTTGAGTCTGTGCTTCAGTGGGAACAGCCTACGACTCCTACTGAGATCAGAAGTTTCTTGGGCTTGGCAGGATATTACAGAAGGTTCATAAAGAACTTTAGTGGGATAGCATCACCTTTGACACGCCTGACGAGGAAGGATGTACCGTTTGTGTGGTCTGATAACTGTGAGAAAAGTTTTCAGATTTTGAAGAAGAGGTTGACTTCAGCACCAGTGTTGGTTCTGCCAGAAGCAGATAAAGGCTATACAGTGTTCTGTGATGCTTCTAGAAAGGGTTTGGGCTGTGTACTGATGCAAGAAGGCAAAGTTGTTGCTTATGCGTCTAGACAGCTTAAGAAAAATGAGGAGAATTACCCTGTTCATGATTTGGAATTAGCTGCTATAGTTCATGCTCTTAAGACGTGGCGTCACTATTTGTATGGTGAAACATGTCAGGTGTTCACCGACCATAAGAGCCTGAAATATATCTTCACTCAGAAAGACTTGAATTTGAGACAGCGCAGATGGCTGGAGTTGATTAAAGATTATGATGTGACAATCGATTACCATCCTGGTAAGGCGAATGTTGTAGCTGATGCCTTGAGTAGAAAGTCAAGTTCTTCAGCCAATGCATTTTCTATGGCATGTTTCAAGAGAAACTTACTTGTAGATATGCGGAGAATGAACTTGGACTTGGAGGTGACAAGACAGAGTGGGCTGATTGCACAAATGCAAGTCAGACCTACTTTTTATAATCATATTAAAGAGTTGCAGCAGAGTGATAATGGTTTATGGCAAATCATGGAGGAGATGTCTGAGGGTAAGAGAACAGAGTTCAGGTTTTCTGATGAAGGCATGTTGTATCTTCATGATAGGTTATGTGTACCTGGAAACAGTGAGTTGAAAGAGCATATTCTTGAGGAAGCACATACTTCTATGTATGCGATGCATCCAGGTAACACAAAGATGTACAGGAACCTCAAAGAGCTGTACTGGTGGACTGGCATGAAAAAGGATGTGGCTGAATACGTAGCTAGGTGTGGGGTGTGTCAGCAGGTTAAGGCTGAACATCAGAAACCTGCTGGTACTTTGCAGTCGCTTCCTATACCAGAATGGAAATGGGAACACGTCACAATGGACTTTGTGGTAGGATTACCCAGAACGCCTAAGGGTTCGGACTCGATATGGGTGATTGTGGATAGACTAACTAAGTCTGCTCACTTTCTTCCTGTCAAGTCAACCTTTGACGTTTCTAAGCTGGCTAAAGTTTATGTGGATGAGGTAATCAGGTTGCATGGGATTCCAGTTTCTATTATTTCTGACAGAGATCCAAAGTTTACATCTAGATTCTGGAATCAGTTACAACATGCGTTGGGCACGAAGTTGAAGTTCAGTACAGTGTTTCACCCACAAACAGATGGTCAATCTGAGAGGACCATTCAGACCCTTGAAGACATGCTGAGAGCATGCGTGCTACAGTTTAGAGGCAATTGGGAAGAACACTTAAGCCTAATAGAGTTTGCTTATAATAACAGTTACCATTCTAGTCTTGGAATGGCTCCATATGAAGCTCTTTATGGCAGGAAGTGTAGATCGCCAGTTTGTTGGTATGAGGTGGGTGAGAAGGAAATTCTTGGACCTGAACTAGTTGATGTGACTACTGAAAAGATATCAGTGATCAGAGATCAGTTGAAAGCTGCACAGGATAGACAGAAGAGTTATGCTGATAGACGACGTCGACCTCTTGAGTTTGAGGTTGGTGACGAGGTTTTCTTGAAAGTTTCACCGTGGAAGGGAGTTCTGCGGTTTGGCAAGAGGGGTAAGTTGACCCCTAGATATATGGGTCCATATCCTATTGTTGAGAGGATTGGACCTGTAGCTTACAGGTTGGATTTGCCGTCTGAGTTGGCAAATCTACATGATGTTTTCCACGTATCTATGCTGAAAAAGTGTCACCCTGGTACAGATAAGATTCTAGATTCAGAACCGGTACAACTTAGGACAGATGTGTCCTATGTTGAGGGACCTGTACAGATAGTTGATTACCGGATCAAAAAGCTTAAGAACCGCGAGATTCCTTTAGTGAAGGTTTTGTGGAGAAACCATAATCTTGAAGAAGCTACGTGGGAGCTAGAATCTGAGATGCGTGGCAAGTTTCCTTTTCTCTTCTAGGAATTTCGAGGACAAAATTCTTATAAGGGTAAGAGGAATTGTTACGACCCGCGTCGAGCTTATTCCGTAAGTAAGTTGTTCAGCATGTGTTTAGCTGATGTGTTAAGTTATAAGCCTGTTTTTGTTAATAATGTTTAAAATGGACATGATATGTGCTTAGTGTGTTTTCTAGCTTCTAAAGTACGTAATATCTTACGCTCGAAGCGTTGCCAGAGAAATCGTTCGAATCCGACCTTCGAGTCAAAAGTTGCATGTTTTTGGGCTTCTAGGGACCCGATTGCAATTTGCGAAAAATTCGAAATTTGCGATTTGGCCCCTAAGTTTTTCTTCCTTATCTCCCTTTCTCCCTTTTCTCGTTTCATTTCACAGAAACGCAGAACGCAGGAAACGTTCTGTCCCTGGCGTGAGAGAAAGAGAGAAAGAGAGGGAAAGAGAGAGGGAGCTGAGGAGGGAAGCTCTGGAGCGTCGTTCTGCTCCAGTTAGTTGTGGTAGATCGTCCCTTTCCTCTGCAGATCATCTTCTCCGTCGAATCGAACCAAGTTCACAGCTGGAGCTGCGTTTGTGAAGAAAACGGCTGAGAAATTGGGGTGCACGGTGCAGCCCCTGCTCGTTTTCTTGCTCCTTTCAGGTACGGTTTAGTCGTGTGGATCGTTTGTGATCGTTTGGTGTTGTTTGCGCGAAGTTTGCCCGTCGATTCGTGAGAAATCGACTTCTGCAGGTCGTTTTTCTGTTCTGTCTGTGCGCGGTTCGGCCGAGTTTCCAAATCGGTCGGCCGAGTTCTTATTTAGGGCTTTGGTACAACGTTTTCCGGATCGGCCGAGTTTCGTCTTGGATCGGCCGAGTTTCCTGAATTAGATTTGCGAACAGGGATTTGGTCGGCCGAGTTTGGTCCTGATCGGCCGAGTTTTCTTTGTAGGTTTTTCAAGCGGTGAGTTGGTCGGCCGAGTTCCCCAGGGGATCGGCCGAGTTTCCAGTTGGTCGGCCGAGGTTGGTCGGCCGAGTTTCAGGATCTGGGAAGTGATCGGCCGAGTTTCATAGTGTTCGGCCGAGTTTCAAGTGGTGAGTGGCAATTCATTTAGAAATCATTATTTAACTCATTTTAAATGTCTGATTGCTTCAGTGATAGTTTAATAAGATTATTTGGACTGGAATTGTGTAATAAGAACGATGAGAAAGAGGAAATTTTGTGTTTACAGTTATCATGTGTTATTTATGATATTTGTTAATCAAGTATAGACTTAGATGCCCTAACACCGTAGAACCCCTAAGTGGTATCTGCAGCTTTGGGGTGAAACTCGTGTTGCAACATCATCCGTGCGTGTGTCGCGGACAAACGAGGAAAGAGAAAAAGGGCAGTGTCTAACAACAATTGTGCTTGTGTCACAATGGCACTGCGGTTTCACCAGAAAACTTGGTTATCTAACACCATTCGTGCAGAGTCGCGAAGGTAACCCTGTGACCCTCCGCCTGTGTGCTCAGGTTAGTAGGAGGAGTCGAGAGAGCACTCGGAGTAGTGCATTGAGGCCGGAGAGCCTGTAGGCCGGAGAGCCTGTGGTCCTGTGGCAGAACGGGGCTGGCGTCAGACTTAGCATTCCCGGGTGTGTCGCTAAGTCTTGTACGGTGGGGCCGTAGCATGAATTTGCTATGGATCTTTATATGCAGAGTACACTGCATATATTTAGGGCATAATAATAAAATGAATAAGAAATCATTTAGGATCACAGTAAATTTATATAACTGTTTAGTTACCTGAAATACCTGATGACGCATAGAAATGTGATTATTATCTGTACATCTGCTATGTCAATTGAACTGCTCTGCTTGAACTGTATATCTGTTTAATTTCAGTTAATAAACCTGACGAGGTGTTTATTGATAGCTAAGTGAAATGTTATTCACTGAGCGAGTAGGCTCATACCTCTACTCAAAACATTTTCAGGTCAGCATCAGCAACACGAGTCGGAAGGATCCTTTCATCCCAACGCTTAGTTGATAGAAGGTTTGTAGTTAGACTAGTTAGAGGTCTCTTAGTCCATTCCCCTCGATCTTAGGGACAAGGTGTGAGTGAGAGAGAGAATATGTACAAAGATGTAAATTAACTGTTATGCTTTATTTTATGGGGAACAATGCAGTGTGCTGTAGACTTGTTTAATTTCCTATCAGTTAATAGAAATGCTTCCGCAGTTTGTTTACTTTTCATTTGCAGTAATATCTTAATTGTTTTAAAAGAAATGAAAAGTTGGTTATGTGTTAATCCCACCTGTCGTGCCCTAATCCTGTGGTTTGTGTATAATGTGAGGTTGGGGCGTGACAGTGATAGTCATAGTCACTTTATATTTGCATGAAATAAAAGTCATCCAAGCAGTTATTTTTAGGCAACCGATAAAACATTCGGGAATTTCTGTGAAACTGAAGCGATTTAACCATAAGCATAACCACATACCTGATCCAGAGTAACTTGATGTCCAAGAAAGAATAACCAAGAACATTCAATCAAGCAATTAACAATATCCTGGAATTAATGCATAACATCCAAGTGTCACTGTTTTATCCATAACATTCTCAAGATTGACTTGGATTCCACCTTAGGATTTCTAGGACAACTTTAGGGTTTTATTAGGGTTTTAGCCTCCAAAATGCTTTTATCACGTTTTAATGCTCTTTTAGTCCACAAACCCTAATTTCAACATCATAGGCATACTAGAATGTCAATTAAGTCTAATATATCTCTTTTACCATCTTTATCCTTTTAAGTTATGTCATGATCATTAAGGCCAATTATCATCTTCGATTTATTTCGAATTGACAACTCATATTTCATTATAGTCCAATTCACATATGAACTCTAGTTATCACTAATTCTACATTTATCCACTAGAAAACCCTATTTACCAAATCAAGGGTATTTTTCCACAATTAGAATCTTTTATACTCAAAATATCTTAGAATCATCATATCTCAGCTTTATTCATGGATTTGAACAATTGAAGCCATTAAGAGTCACAATTACCAAAATTAGGGTTTTAATGCCCATTAAAGCATATTCATGTATATGGAACCCTACATTAATCAAACTATGCATAAATATCATCCTTTTAGATCTAATGTGTCCTTTTTATAATCAACATGTTAATATTGATTAAAAATACCAATAATACCTTTCTCAATCTTATTAAATCAATATTAGGGTTTCTTAATCATTAATGCATTAAAGTTGACAACTTTTACTACTATTCGAATTGTAAGAGGAATTAGGCTCTAAAACTATTTTTAATGGATTCCTCATATTTTTCTGAGAAAATTTCATGTATTATATGTATCCATTCGAGCTACCATTAATTAAATACGAATTTTTGCAAGATTCACTTACTTGGACCAATGGGACGCTGACACGTCAACCGTCACATGCAGTGTAACTCGGCTGATTTGGAAACATAACTAAATTACACTTATACCCCCGCGTGGTTGCTTGGCTCTTTAAAACCCAGAGGGGCAATTTCTTCCAACGTCGTTTAGGTTGTCTTCAACCTTGCGACGCATGTTGCTACCGCCAGGTGTAGCTTTCCGCCATGCCACCCCCTCCTCCCCAGGGCTCGAGGGTCGCCGGAAGCCACCACCCTAGCTCTGTCACACTCCCATGCACACGAGGCTCCTCTACTTTACGACCAAGGTGGCCAGTTTTAAAGCATGCCAAACCCGCGATCGATGTGGGTTTGCAAACCTCGGGAAGGCGTTGTGCAAATATGAGAGCACAGAGATGATGGTCGATCTTCCTCAGGTTGTCGTGGGAGCTTCCGGCCTCTATCATGACCACCCACGGTTCCTCATTGCTCCATGGTTGTGCTACTCTTCTTTTTGAGTGAAAACAAGATGAATAAGAGAGAGGGATGCTCGAGACCCTCTTGGGCTCGTGGCTAAGGGTTCAACCCTTATATAGGTAGCCACACCCTAACATGCTTTCCCACGAAGAAAACAAGGCCTTTCCTTATTAGGAAACCTACTTTCCTTAATTAAGAATAAATTCTCTCTTTTAAATTATTCCTTGTTTATACATGATCCTTGGTTATTAAGGAATCCAAATTTTATCTCTTTTATTTTCTTCGTGTTTGGCTTTTACTCCATTGGCCACGAAATTTTACTTCCTTAAAGCAAATAGTATCTCTTTTTGATAACACCAAAAGTCATTATCTATATATCACATTATTCACATATTACGACTTTTGTATTATTTTTATTTTCTCTTTCTTCCTCTTCATTGGGACTCCTTGGACCCCAAGAAATCCTAAGATTTTGAAATCCTTTTTGAAGGATACTTATTATCCTTCTAGATGCATCTACATCCTTTATTTCTCATTATCTTACTTATTTCTTTATTAAAAGATTTCTTTTCAAGGATTTCTCTTTATCCTTTATTTCCTTTTTCTTCTTTTCCTATTTCTTCCATTAAAAATCATATGTAAATGAAATTCATTCAATTGTGTCCATCAATGCCACTTTCTAGAGATTTCTATGTATTTCTCATAAATATATTGCTTATTATCCATTATATTTTATCTTTTTCTATTATTTGGACTTTTCCTCTTTTCTTCTCTTTTATATCCATTATTGGATTAACATAATAGTAGGAATCACGAAATTCCTATTAGAGGAAGATTCGCAAAGAAATCCATCCTTTGGAGCAAAGCATACAACCTTCTCAATTCAAGTCCATATTCATAAAATCATTACATTTCAATTTTGAAAACACATGTAAAATTGAGGTTGTAACATCCTTCCCCTCTTATAGGAATTTTCCCTCAAAATTCCACCAAACAAATAAACAGTTCAGGATAAGACTTTTCCATATTCGTCATTGGCTCCCATGTGGCTTCATCCTCTCCATGGTGCTTCTAAAGAACCTTTAACATCTTATATTCTTTACTCCTGAGCTCTCTCTCACCTTGGTATCTCATACCCTTATAGGTGACTCAGGGTAAGTTAGCCTCCCTTAGGATCTCACTAGGTTCATTGCTCAGCCCATGGCTTGGGTACCTCACATAGTGCTCTAGATCAGACTCATGGAATACATCATACATCACGTCATCCTGAGGGGTAAGGATACACACAAGCATCTCCACCAATCCATCTCAAATGGACCCTTGTATCAGGGACTCAGCTTTCTCAGCTATAGCTCAGAGGGGTCGGATTTTCATATCACATATTCTCCCACAGTTAACTACATATCAGTCTTATTTGCATCAGCTCACGACTCATGTCACCCCTGGGCTCTCTTTCAGCCATCTCATGATCAAAGCGACTTCTTCTGCACACATTGTGGTCTTTTTCTGACCTTTGTGAGGTCCCTTCACCAACATCATCTTAATGAAGCGGTGACTGGCATAGCCTCCCTTACAAAGCTTCTTACATCCTGATACTAGCTATAGTGGCTATCATCACATCTTACATAGGATAGGAACTATCTCCATATATCACCCTGAACGAGCACACACGCTCTCATCAGACCCTCTAGTCTGGATCATGCTAACCATTAGTTAGGGGTGATAAGCTGTACTCGCATCAAGTTCTTCATGTACCTACTTCCACCGCATGGAAGTGAATCTTTAGGTCGTACTCAAGAACCCTTGAACTTGCACCATGGGTTAGTTGAACCATCTCTTTCTCTTACATGTAGTTCAACTAGATTTTTCCCTTGATAGTACTCTCTCTTTCTCTTACCTGACATCTAGGTAAGGTGATCTACCATAACCCATATTGCATCTTGACCTCCCTTAGTCTATGGGAGACTTACAACAACATCTATAGTGATGAACTCCCATTCCCCCTCAGGGACTCTTTACTCTGTATCAACTCATTGGGATATTGGTGTTCATCCTTCACCTCCTGGCATGCATGGTGACAAGCCACATGCAACTTCATCTTAGGCATCCAAATTACTACTGCCACTTACTATCTCAGTAGTATCATGGTGTATCATGATCACTTGTACGTCATGATTCCTCAAGGTTGATTCCTCAGAAACCGTAAAACACTCTAGTTGTGGGTTTCATCACCTTCTCTTCCATACAAGTGCATCTGAGGTTAAACAACCATCCTTCTATCACAACAAGCCCTTGGTTGGCTAACCAAGCAACCACTAACTCGATCAATGGATCTTGTTACATTTGAGTGTTAGCCAAACATATCTCACAACTTAGGGTTCACCTAGCCACCTCTTCCAGCCTTTCCACTAGCTAAACTAGGTAGTTGCGTCTCAATAAGAGCATCCATCACCACCTTTCATCTTTATGTGCTAGGTAATAATGGAGACATACACCTCCATGTATTCCACTTATCATCTCATCTCAGACTTTAGGTCTATCTTTATCTGGTAAACTCAGAGCTCATCCTCTTGGTTATCAAACTCAAACTTATTTAACTTGTAAATTCCATACATCTCATGATAATAACATCCTTATAAGATGACTACCTTAGTTCTCTTGATGTTGCTAAACCATCCACACATCATACACTCCACAAGGGTATGTTATTATCATAGCAACATTTCCACTCTCATCATCTTTATCCTTGGTGTATGGCATGCATATTGCCCTATCTCTCACCTTCATAATGAGAGGAAATAAGTATTTGGATGCAATCCAAATACAGAGTTCTTCCCATTCTAAGAGTAGAGATGGTGCACCCTACATCGCCAGTACACCTTCCAATCTAAGTTGAAATGTGCATCACATGTCTCCACATCATGACCATTTTGATATCAGGTTTTCTTTCATGGAGAACCGGTCTCAAACACACTTGGGTCACCACACGATCCTTATTCATATCCTCTAGGTCTGTAGGTTGTCGACTATTACACCCTGATCTCACAATTACCACTAATCGTGAGATTAGGGCATAAATTGAGGATTTAACGTAATACAAAGATCACCCTTAACTTTTTCTCTTCTTTTTCAAACTCTTTGTTTTCTCGCATTGAATCACATAAACTAACTTTACAAGAGAATCAAACTTTGACTACTTTAATATGATCTCAACATAAATGATACACATCCATACATTCATTCTTAGGTTCATACGACATGATAATCAGATACATTCTCTCTTATTAAGAAAACAAAGATACAAAACATCACTTAAAACACTCTCACATCTATACTAGGACCTCGAGTGACAAGGACCGACTGAACTTAACTATACTCAGACTTAACTCTTGTGGCAGATCTACTCAGATGCAATGATATCTTCTTCAATTCCATGTGATTTCCCTAAAAAATTGTGAGTAGAGGGGTGAGCCTACTCGCTCAGTGAATGAGTACTTCAAAGAAATAGTCTAAAGCACTGATATAATTACAGATCTACTTTTGAGAAATTGATATCAATTATAACAGCAATAAGCTTTAAAGATTCTAATAATTGACAATCATAAATATGGCAGGATACTCTATATATCTATAAGAGTGAATCAATATATGAAATGCTTGATTGATCATAAAGAGAACTAATAATTCAGAAACATACAAAGAATAATTGAATAACTGTACACACGTGTTTGACCTCTCATTCATTTTATTACGCCCTGATCATATATAGTGTACTCTACATATGAAGACTCGTAGTGCACTACGATCACACCATACAAGACTTAGCGGACACACCCAGGAAATGCTAAGTCTGACTACTCTCCTGGTCTGCAATAGGGAAATGGCTCTCTGGCCTAAACTGGACTCCTCCTCTAACCTGAGTACACAGGCAGAGAGTCAAGCCACCTCTTGGCTTTTTCTGTACTCTAGTGCCACTTGGATCTTTGGTTGATGTTGGACACTACATTCTAAAATTTAACGAGACCCCCGTATATTGGTCGCACCGCCAGGGTTAGGTCCCCCGTACCATCTCTTGGTACATTCTGACCCCCATATACTGGACACACCGCTAGGGTAGGTCGTTTCATCCCTATTGAAAATCATTTGATTAGTTATAAATCATTTTTGTTTTCTTATGTCACCATTTGTTCCATCATCATTCAACCCATATCACCATACCACAATTGTACAATACTAAGATGGATTACTGGTATGAATGACTTAAACTATCAGACACCTTTCATTAACATATTGCTTGCACAAGTACACTGAAATCATACGTAGAACCAATTTACATCCCTTAATATACCTTCAACAAATTATACTTCTAAAAATAAATTCACATATTACTAAAATCCATTGTTTTCTCTTATCTCTCTCCTCATTCATTACTACTTACTTTTTGCAACTTATCCTTCTCATTTTAATCATGTAGATTAAACATCCCTAAAATTGAAACATACAAGGTATGAATAGATTATTCATCATTCTTGCTATTACTGTAAGAATTTATTTCATATCACACTTCACTCATATTGTATTTCTCCTTTTGTTCAAAACACACTTATTACATTTCAAATTTATTTCTTACCCTTTGCTCTGAACCATTTCCATATTGTTTATCTACCTTTCAGATTAGCTACCTTTTAACCCTAGATTACTATCAGTGCTAGTTTACTTCTCATAGTGCAAATCCCATGATCTTGCTTTATAGAGATGCTAGTATTCAAGGTCAAATCATAGTGCAAATCTCATAGTGCAAATCCCATGTTTTCAGCACGCATTGTAGATGGATCACGGGCAGAGGTGATATATCCCTTTGGGATCCCAGATGGTGTGGCACTTCACTTGCGGAGTTCACCCTCAATGCTGATGACAGAAGACACGATTTTAAAATCATAGATTTCTGGAACAATGATGGTTGGGACTGGAATATGCTTAGCCAGATATTGAACGATGCTGGACTACAGATCTTCAAAGATAATGGAGCCTCTATAACTCAGCATGAAGATAGGTTAATTTGGATGCTTGAACCTTTTGGGGAGTTTTCCTTTCGATCTGTAAAGCAGCACATCATTTATGTGGATATGCCCCTTATATCTCATAGTCTCAATGGTATTTGGCACATTCCTTTCCCCAAGGCCAGTGCTATTCTCTGGAAGATTGCCCGAAGAGCTTTGCCTACTGATGATGCTATTTCTAGATGTCACATTATGCTGCCATCTATGTGTTCGTGTTGTGCAGATTCTGACGTTGAGACTCTACATCACCTGTTCATTCAAAGTGAAACTGCTGCATTCTTTTGGCATAAGCTTGCTCTCATTTTGGATCATCCTCCCCCAGCTAACATCCCAGAGATCATTAGGATATGTGGAAGAGCGCTCAATCACACATCCGCTAAGACTTGGATGCATACCTTTCTTACTGCTCTTTCAGTTTGGTCTATTTGGGGTTCCAGATGCGCCCGCAGGTTTGATAACGATATTATCAATCTCCAATCCAAGTGGCTCAACATGATACACATTATGAACCACTTTCTAAAGAACGCTGCCTTCGTCAAGCTTGAATCAGTTGATTTCTACAGGAACATTGCAGAGCAAGGCATTGCTGAACCGACATCGATGATCAAGCTTGTTTCCCTTGTGAAATGGGAGCCGCCTGACTTTGCTAATATTAAGCTAAATGTGACTATTGGCCGATGTAAAGACCCCACTGATCATATGAGAAGGTGGGCAGTAGGCTTTATCCGCGATTCTAGAGGTCGGGTGCGCCTTGCTTTCCGAGTTTGGCTGAAAGATGAGGATCGTGTTGTTGCTTATTTAGCCGCATGCACTGTGGCGCTCAAAATCGCGGACATGAATAACCTTAACGTCGTTGTCATGGAGGTTGATGATCCTCGTATACATGGCATCCTTTGGATGAATAAGAAGGAACCCTGGAAAGCTTCTCGCTTCATCACAGAGCTACGTGACGTTCTACGTGAGCAAGGTATCATCGGGCACTGTGTGCATAAATTGGTTAATTCCGCCTCCAAAGAACTTGGCATATGGGGATCGGTGATGACCAACACATATATATGTGTTGAACAGGCCTCGCTACCGATGAGAATCCGAGGTTGTATTAATATGGAGAGAAGAGGCATCCCATATATTGCGACCGGTCTCCGTGTAGTTTAACATCTTCTTTTCTCTGTTCTCCATGTGCTTGATGTCCTTTGTGGTTTGTGTAGGGTGTGGGGTCATACCTGCATGATATAAGCAGGAGATGTATGCCTGATTTCTTTTTGAGTTTAGCCCACACGAGGGGGTGGGATGAATAAGAGAACCCCCTGGCTTTAAAAAAAAAATCACTAGTGACAACCCTTGAACTACTACAACTCTAAACATTCTAGGGTTTGTCCTTTATCAATAGCATGATGGTATTGTGGTGTGACATTGCTCCCTTAATTTGAAATTCAAACTTTGGATCTCACAAGTTTTTACTAAAGTCTTCCTCATCTTATCAATTGAATTTCCTTCATCTTAATTGGACATTCAGATAGATTACATTCTTAATTTACCATTCTAGGGTTTCATCATCATATTATGTGTCATTATTACATTCACTAGATGCCTATACCATGGTGTTTATGCATCAGATATGATTCATTTTCTTATCACTTCATTCCCACATCGCTCTCATTAAGGAAGATATAAAAGAGAAGATGATTTTAAGACTTAGAATTCTTATCTTCAAACATTCATGAATACATTTCTCATATGTAGGTATAATTAATTATCAACAAGGATACTTGACTAATTAGCACTTTCTTGAATCTCGCAACCTCTTTCTTCTATAATCTATATTACTCCATTATGTTTCAAACCCTTCCTTACTTTCCATAATCCTCTTACCAAATACTACTCTTCCACTTGTCATCTTTTACTTCTACCTTTCTCTTATGATCATGTTACTTATTCATGTGTATGATCATGTATACCATGTTGCACATTTTTTTTATCCTTCTACTAATGTGAAGTTGAAATTATAAATCAATATTCTCTATACTAGTTTCACCTCATGTTTAATACATTACATATCCTTCATTTTAAATCAAACGGCTCATGCATGGGTGAAACATAGTTTCTCTTTCAATCAAGTTTTTTCCTTCCTGAATATAGTCTACCTTTGAATGACTTGTTCATTTATTTAGCTACACTTTTTCTCTTCTTTTAGAAACTAGTTTGTTGTTCTATAGAGACTTAGAACCCAAAGGTAGTAAGGATGCATGTATTAAACTTCACAATAAAGGTATACAGTCCCTGCTCTCATTTATATCATGACCCTCATTCCATAATCAAGCTCATCATTTCCAACATTTACCTTTATTTTAACTTAGTTTCTTATACTAGTAGTATGATTTACATGTTCATCTAATTATCTTTACTTTAACTCTTCTGAAGACTCTTCACTTATATTTACTTATTGTCTACTTAACTCTTTTTTTCTATGTTCCTTTTACTTTGGAGTACATAAAAACATTGTACTCGATTATATAGTCCATTCCTCATGATTGATTCTTACTATCTTGGTCCTTACATACTTTTCTCATATCTTTTCCACATTACATATTTAGAGTTCGTATAATACTAATCATTAAACTTAATTTGTACCTTATATCGTGTTCCTTTATTCCCAATTAAGGGTTTCTCATATGAGGCCCCAAAGTTGGATCTCAGATATCAGTTCCAACTGATTCTTAGCTATTCTAATATTTCCCATATGTTTCAACATCTTAGTGTATGTACATTCTCACTATGATGTGGGTCTAATTTATCCAGAGTCTACTCTTATTATATTTTCAATAGGAGTTATTAGATCCTAGTAACGCACCCTTCCAGCCGGACCAGGCCAAACTTGCAGTCCTGAAGCCTAGAGCTACTCAGGATTAACTAACTAATATTAATCTCAAACATGTGGAAAAAGAATATCCACTTAGGAAAGCTCATTCAAAGATCATTTCTAGTCTACTTCATACAAAGAATGTAATCAATAAATGCTACAACTGCATAGTGTACAACAAATCTTAAATACCCATATATATTTCAAAATATTGAATATCTGAATTCAAACATATAAGAGCATTTCTATTCATCTCCAATAAAACAACAATATGAAATTAAAGATCTATCTCATTTTATATTTATGCTCTTAATTCATGTTACTTATCTTGTTTCTAACACTAATATTTCTAGGGTTCCTCTCTAGCCCATCCTTCCACTGTATACCTGGCCAGGGTATACATGAAAGAATAGACAGATTAACTTGATATTGGTTGATCCAAGTACTCAGATACTGGGCCAGGATATCCAAATACTCAAATCCCCAAAGCTAACATCATAACATCTCCTATCTGCTACACTTATGACTCTAAATTACTAACTTAATGGTCCCTAACAACTCAGCCTAAGCTCGGATACCAGGTTGTTACACCCTGATCTCGCAATTACCACTAATCATGAGATTAGGGCATAAATTGAGGATTTAACGTAATACAAAGATCACCCTTAACTTGTTCTCTTCTTTCTCAAACTCTTTGTTTTCTCACATTGAATCACATAAACTAACTTTACAAGAGAATTAAACTTTGATTTCTTTAATATGATCTCAACATAAATGATACACATCCATACATTCATTCTCAAGTTCATACGATGTGATAATCAGATATATTCTCTCTTATTAAGAAAACAAAGATACAAAACATCACTTACAACACTCTCACATCTATACTAGGACCTAGAGTGACAAGGACCGAATGAACTCAGACTTAACTCTTGTGGCAGATCTACTCTGATGCAATGATATCTTCTTCAAGTCCATGTGATTTCCCTAAACAATTGTGAGTAGAGGGGTGAGCCTACTCACTCAGTCAATGAGTACTCCAAACAAACAGTCTAAAGCATTGATATAATTATAGATATACTTTTGAGAAATTGATATCAATTATAACAGGAGTAAGCTTTAAAGAGTCTAATAATTGACAATCATAAATATGGCAGGATACTCTAAATATCTATAAGAGTGAATCAATATATTAAATGCTTGATAGATCATAAAGAGAACTAATAATTCAGAAATATACAAAGAATAATTGAATAATTGTACACACTTGTTTGACCTCTCATTCATTTTATTATGCCCTTATCATATGCAATGTACTCTACATATGAAGACTCGT
Source organism: Alisma plantago-aquatica (assembly GCA_963693085.1). NCBI lineage: Eukaryota > Viridiplantae > Streptophyta > Magnoliopsida > Alismatales > Alismataceae > Alisma > Alisma plantago-aquatica. The sequence goes on from OY856411.1 coordinate 801,354,317, forward strand.
AGTGCACTATGATCACATCATACAAGACTTAGCAGACACACCTGGGAAATGCTAAGTCTGACTACTCTCCTAGTCTGCAATAGGGAAATTTCTCTCTGGCCTAAACTGGACTCCTCCTCTAACCTGAGCACATAGGCAGAGAGTCAAGTCACCTCTTGGCTTTTTCAGTCTTCTAGTGCCACTAGGATCTCTAGTTGATGTTGGACACTACATTCTGAAATTTAAGGAACCCCCGTATACTGGTCGCACCGCTAGGGTTAGGTCCCCCGTACCATCTCTTAGTACGTTCTGACCCCCGTATATTGGACGCACCGCCAGGGTAGGTCATTTCATCCCTAAGGCGCAGACCTCTCATAGGGATTCTACGGTGTTCAGGGCTCTTAAGTCTATTGTTCTATTATTCCTAGAAAACTCTTTCTACATTGCACCTTTCTCTTACTCATACTTGACTTCGGTATCTCTATGGCGCCGCATCTATTTATTTGAAGTTTATAACATGACATGTATATCATTCTAAACTTGGTAGAGCAATATATTCAAAACATTATAATATACTGAGTAATCAACATACTATACATATTGGCAGACTAGAATTCTTAAATAAACAGAATACATGTCAACTTGGCACTTTATACACTAGAATCATGCAATTGAACTGTTAAGCATCACCACATCTCATACTGAGAAGATTGATATCACTGACGTGGAAAATATCGCACTAACAAAATCACTCGGGGTAAAAATCCCCGAGATTTTACCAAAACCTCATGTAATAATACCACCCACAAGCGGACGGGTCTTATCATAGTATAGTTAAGGATCGAATCCCAAGAGACAACATTTTTAAGAATCTTTGTTAATCGAATCTAGCTCAAGCAAGACTAATATTGAAAATGATTGATTTGGTTGAGGTTAATTAAACTAAATGCAAGAAAGTAAAAGAGCAGAATTAAAGTTTGTTCTAGATTAAAGATATGGAATCGCTGGGATGGTATCGGGTTTCACCACCACTACACATGCAAACACATCCAAACACATAACATCTAGGCAAGCATCTAACTATCTAAATGGAACTGTTGTGAACCCTCCCGGAGGGATGTTTAGGCCCACATAAGAATCCCCTTAGGCATAAGATTTCTCATCGCCATCTGGATCATGCACTTACGGTTCTGAAGATACAATATCTAACTAAGGTTGTGGCCCTCCCTGAGGGATGTTTAGACCACAGAAGTTTCATCGTAGGCTAGATGGCTCATCCCCTCACAGATCATACACTTATGACCTCAAGGAACCCCATTCTATTTCTAGTTCGGGAGTCGACCATGCTAATCAACGGTCTTGGAAGCAATGCTCTATCAGTCTTGAATGAGGAGGTGCAAATGGTCTGTGAGACCGATTGCTATCAAACGGTTTGGTCAGCCTTCATACGGTTCTGAGTATAGGGTTTGCGGATTGGTGTCTTGCACAACAGGTCTTTGGAGACTGATACTCAATCAATCAGTCTTTCAGTGTACCGTTCTCTATCAGTTTCCATCGAGTGACTGCTTCATGGTCTTGAACGTGAGCACTGGGTCAATCGGTCCTACCTTCACGGGGTAATATGTCGATCGGTCTACAACTCCCTCACATCCAAGCGGTCTCTGTGATAGATCTCTGACCAAACGGTCCAGTCTCCATGTGATCGCCTCCGAGCAATCTTGGGGGAGAGGATCAACCGGTCTGAGAAGCAGGAGCAGTGGTGGGTGGCGCGGGAGGTGATGGGGTGCTGCGCTGGTAGGGTTTTAGATGTGGTGGTAGGAAGAAGAAGGGGAATAGGGTGTGAAGTTCTCATACGGTGTTGAGGTGAGTTTCTCTTCATAGTTTCAGGATCGTGAGGGTTCTCACAGTCTTGAGATTGTGAGGGCTCTCTCAGTTTCCAAATTGTGAGGGCAACCTGTTAGAAAAGATTAGAGAATAAACCGAGAGGGCCAAACCAAAAAATGGTCAAGATTGTTTAAGCAGATGAAGGAAGACCGTTGATTAGTAATATGATGGTGAAGAACTACTAGAACCCAAATGGTCTGGAAGTCAAGTTAGATCCAAATGGTTTTGAGGAGAAGCTATCCATACGGTCTTGAGACCGAATGGATGAAACTGATTGGTCAAGACCGAATGGTGAGACTGTTTGGTGAGACCGAAGGGTGAGAACCAAGGGTGAGTGAAAGGTGGGTCCCAACTGATTGTTCAACCTCATCAAGACCTGCATAAAATTGATATAAACTCAGTTATAAACCTTGATAATTGAACCAATTAGGAAATTTTGCACATTTTGATATTTAGTAATTACAATTGGGTGTATTGAATCAAAAAGAGCCCAAGAAAGCGAATGAAAATCATGATGAATATACATTCATCAAAACACCCCGACTTAAGTGTTGCTCGTCCTCGAGTAACACAAAATCTGAAATAGTCGCCAAATGAATACTTTCTTGTCATGTGATTGCCTCATCTTCACATCATGATTGTTTTCTTTCTGCTCAGTATGACTTAGTATCTCAACCTCCTGATACCACTAAACACATCTTACCATATCTTTGTTCCTGAGTTCGCTTTCCAATATCACTTCCTTCTCACTTTTTCCAACAACAAGCATGTCAAAGAGTTTTGTAAGAGTCCAGAGATACCCACCGAATGACAAGTGTGCATCTGATCTGGCACTGGTGTTTTTGAGGGCATTGAAGGCTTTTATTGTGCCTTTAGGTAGAAAAGGGAGTGAGGGGTGGTATGGAAGGAAGAAGTAAATCTCTCCTCTATTCGACTCGAGATTTTTATTATTTTTGCAATTTCATTTATTGCATTTTTTTGTGCGAATCTCTCCTCTATTCGACTCGATATTGCTTTTCTTTTTGTGTGCGCTTTGGCATCTTTTCTTGGTGGTACACCCCTTTATTAATTTGTGAGGGGTATGGAAGAAGTGGATATATATGGAAGTGGCGTGCCACCCCGAACTTAGGGTTTGGCACTATTTTGGCTATTTTTGTTTCTTTATGATGGATGGAGGGGTACAAAGATGATAGAAGAAGTGTAGAAAAGAGTTTAGATCAGAATGCAAATTGATTTACAATTTTGTGCATCGGGTTGTTCTCTTTATCGTACTCTGCTCAAATAATGACTTGATGAGGATCCGGTGGAGATTCCATGTTATTGTTCCACTAGTCAGTTAGGAAGCACGATGTGTTTGATCCCTGTCAGTTCGACAGACACTTGTCATTTTTGCATAAAGATCATGATGTTAGGATTCATAAGCTTCACAAGATGATTTCAATCAAAAGGCTAGTTTTCATAATGTGATCCTTTTGAGGATCTTCTTCGAATAAGGAGGGTATAATGATTCAAAATGCATAAAGATTGAAACGAAAAAGTGTCAAAACTTCATCCAGTATCTGTTCAAATTTCTTTGAAAAACTTTAAAATTTTGAAAATTTTATTTGAAAATTTTCAAAATTTAGGTCAAAAATGTAACGATGAAATCTTAAGTCTAATTTAGATGTGTGAAGGTGGAAAGTAAGATACGCACCACCCACCCTCCATCCCGAACTTAGAAATTTGCTCATCCCGAGCAAACTCTAAATCCAAGATGGAGGGGGAAAATCATGTTGTTTGGACCATCGAATGTGGTTGCGTTCCAGTCAGCGTGCGTCTTCCATCTGAAAATCTCAAACAAAAAGACCATTCAAAACACAAAATAGCATCTTGCGATGCAATTTTATTTGGTGTAGAATTATCTAAAAGGTAAAAATGAAATTAAGGAAAAATCCTAATTCAAAATTAAAACTAAATATGAATTTTATTTATCGGGTTGCCTCCCGAAAAGCGCCTTTGTTTTATGTTGATGGCTCAACTAGATTCCTTTAACTTCTATGGTGGATATGTTGGATTGGTGAGATCCATCATCATTTTAGAGCCTGTATCAGTAGAGGTGAAATATCTCTTCAATCGTTGACCATTTGCCACAAATTCACTCGTCTTTTCACTCCATAAAGAGAAAGCACCATGTGGATAGATGCTCTTGACAATGTAAGGTCCTGACCAGCGAGAATAGAGTTTTCCTGGGAATAACCTCAGTCTGGAATTGAATAGAAGAACTTGGTCTCCCACATGTATGTCCTTTCTTTTTAGATGGCCATCATGCCCAAGTTTTGTATGTTCTTTATAGATTTGTGCATTCTCATAAGCTGTCATCCGGAGTTCTTCCAACTCCTAAAGTTGTAGAATCCTGGCTTGGCCTACTTCCTTCATATCAAAATTAAGTTGTTTAATTGCCCACCATGCTTTGTGCCCAACTTCAACAGGAAGGTGGCAAGCCTTTCCATATATTAATCTAAATGGTGTAGTTCTAAGGGGAGTTTTGAAAGCAGTCTGGTAGGCCCACAGTGCGTCATTGATTTTTACTGACCAATCCTTCTGATTGCGGCCTACAGTCTTTTCCAGGATAGCCTTGAGTTGATGGTTAGAAACCTCTACCTGTCCACTCATTTGTGGATGGTAGGGTGAGGCTACCTTATGTGTTACACCATACTTTCTCAGTAAAGCTTCAAGGCTTCTTTCAAGGAAATGAGACCCTCCATCAGATATCACGGTACGTGGGACTATGAATCGGTGGAAAATGATATCTTTGAACAATTTGATGATAGGTTTGGAGTCGCTAGTGACAGTTGGTATGGCTTCAACCCATTTTGAGACGTAATCCACCGCCACTAGGATGTAGGAAAATCCATGAGAAGATGGGAATGGGCCATGTAGTCCACACCCCACACATCGAATATCTCGACTTCTTGCCACAAGTTCAGTGGCATCTCATCTCTCTTTGTTATATTTCCTGATCCTTGACATTTGTCACATGATAAGACAAAGTCGTAGGAATCTTTGGATATGGTTGGCCAAAAGAATCTGCATTGAAAAACCTTCAAGGCAGTCTTCTTAGAGCTCATGTGTCCTCCAACTAGTCATGAGTGACATTTCTCCAAGATAAGTTGAGCTTCTTCTTCCGCGATACATCATCAGTATAGACCATCAGCACATAGTTTGAAAAGGTACGGCTCATCCCAGTAGTATTGTTTCACATCATGCATAAATTTCTTCAGTGCATTTCTGGTGTATTGAGGATGAATAACCCCAGCAGCAAGGTAATTCACATAATCTGAGTACCACGGTGTAGCTTCTGAGACCTTCATTAGTTGATCATCTGGAAGGGAATCATTAATCATAATCTTCTCGGTGTCTAGAGTGTGGATGCAACTGAGGTGGTCTTCCACAACATTCTTCGTATCCCTTTTATCTCTTATCTCTAAATCAAATTCTTGCAATAGGAGAATCCATCTAATTAGCCTGGGTTTTGCATCTTTCTTTGTCAGAAGGTAACGGATAGCAACATGATCCGTGTAAACAATGACTTTTGAACCAATAAGGTAGGATTTGAATTTGTCAAAGGCATACACAACTACCAAAAGTTCTTTCTCAGTAGTAGTATAATTCCTCTGAGCTTCATCGAGGGTCTTTGATGCATAATAGATCACATAATGTTTGTTTTCTATACATTGGCCCAGGACAGCTCCCACAACATAATCGCTTACATCGCACATAATTTCAAAATGATGGTCCCAATTGGGAGCTCTAATGATGGGTGTGGTTTTAAGGGCATGATTTAGTTTGTTGAAACTTTTAACACATTCTTCGTCAAAATTGAATTCAGCATCCTTTAGTAATAAGTTTGTCATAGGCTTGGTTATTTTAGAGAAGTTCTTTATAAACTGTATGTAGAAGCATGCATGACCTAGGAATGCTCAAACTTCCTTTACATTGACAGGGATGGAGAGCTTGGAAATCACTTCAATTTTGGCCTTATCTACTTCGATCCCTCTATTGCTGACCCTATGGTCCAGGACAATGCCTTCCCTTACCATAAAGTGACACTTCTCCCAATTGAGCACAAGATGTACTTCTTCACACTGTTTGATAACATGGGAGAGGTGTTTTAGGCATGAATCGAATGAGTCTTTGTACACAGAAAAGTCATCCAGAAAAACTTCCATAATTGTTTCAGTGAGACCTGCGAATATGGAAGCCATGCAACGTTGGAAAGTTACAGGTGCATTACAAAGGCCAAACAAAATTCTTCTAAATGTGTATGTTTCGAATGGGTAGGTGAAAGTAGTTTTCTCCTGGTCGTCTGGATGTATAGGTATTTGATAGAATCCAGAGTAACCATAGAGGTAACAGAAGTATTCTTGATGAGCCAGCCACTCTAATACTTGATCAAGAAAAGGCATTAGAAAATGATCTTTTCGAGTTTCCTTGTTTAACTTCCTATAATCAATGCACATCCTCCACCCTGTGATTGTTGGGGTGGGGATGAGTTCATTGTTTTCATTTCGTATCACTATTGTTCCACCTTTCTTCGGGACTACATGCACTGGGCTCACCCACGATGAGTCTGATATCGGATAGATTATTCCAACAATGAGCAGTTTAATGACCTCATGACAGACTACTTCCTTCATATTTGGATTCAATTTCCATTGATTTTCAATAGTTGGCTTGTGATCTTCCATCATAAGGATATTGTGCATACACAGCGCTTGACTAACCCCAGTGAGGTCACTCATTTTGTAACCGATGGCTTTCTTTCTTTCCTTTAGTTCTTCCAGGAGTTTATATTCTTGTTCGGTTGTTAGATCAGAATTTATAATAACTGGACAAACCTTGAGATCATCCAAAGACACATACATCAGTCCCTCGGGCAGGGGCTTCATCTCAGGGGCTTCTGGTTTTTTGTATGTTTCTTCAGTAGCTTCCACAGCTTTGAGTTCTTCCATTTTGGATTCAAAGTCTTCTTCAGCAGTGTCATGGTCGAGAACACATTCTTTAACTTGTTCATTGATTGAATTACCAACAGATGGGTCCGTTAGAGTTACTTCTAAAGGATTGTCTTGTTCATATTCTTCTTGTGTGGGGAGTGACATTTGTTCAATGTAGTCAATCAGATAGACTTCTTCTTACATACTTGGTCTTCTCATGCTTTCAAAAACTTTGAATTCGAGAGTTTCTTTACCAAGTCTGAGAAGTAATGTTCCTTCTTCAACATCAACTAGAACTCTTGCAGTGTCAAGGAACAAACATCCAAAGATGAGAGGATATATGGCATCTTCTTTTATGTCCATGATGATAAAGTCACACGGAACATAGGAATCTTTTCCTACCTTGACGGGTACATCCTCAATAATCCCTAACAGGTGTTTTATCAAATTGTCTGCGAGTTGTATGTTCATTCCAGTTGGGAGAAGTTTAGCAAACCCTAGCCTTTTGAAAAGGCTGAGTGGCATGATGGAGATGCTAGCACCAAGATCTGTCAGTCCTTTCTTGCATGAAGAATCACCGATATGGTAGGAAATCCCAAAAGATCCTGGATCTTTCTACCTCTTTGGCATCTTACTCTGGATGATATCTGAAATGGTTTTAGCTAACTTGACTGTCTCATATTCTTCAGCTATATATTTCCTGGTGAGGAGTGACTTTGAGTATTTTGTCCAAGCTGGTATCTCAGCCAGCGCATCCAAAAAGGGTATATCAACATGAAGTTTCTTCATAGCTTCTTTAAACTTATTAAACCGAGTATCAAGATTGGTTTGCCTTAAATGAGCAGGGAAAGGTATATGAGGCTTGTATACAGGGATATCAGGTCATGGTATTTTAGTTTCTTCATCGATAGGCTTCTTAGGACTTCCCTTGTCTATCTTATCGGTGGTTACTGATTCTTTTGGTTGAGACTCATGTGTTGTTGAGTCTTGGTCAATCCCAGGTTCATCCTTTTCTGTTATAACCACAAGTGTCTTGATATGAGGATCAGAATAGTCTTTTCCTGACCTAGTGGTGACTGCCTTCAATTTTTCAGAATGCTTAGGATTATTCTCGGGTTGGCCAACAAAAACCCTAGTTGGTGGCTTAATGCTAGTTGCAAGTTGAGCTAGTTGAGATTTAATAGCCTTCTACTGAGGTTGTTGGTTAGCTATCATAGTTTGTTGAGTTTGCAACATCTTTTCAATGGCTGATAGCTTGTCATCAGGTGAGATGGGACCGGCTTGTTGTCCTTGAGGTTGATTAAGATTTTGATACTGAGAATTGTTTTGATAATTATTGAAGTTCCTATTCTGAAAGCTTCCCTTGAAATTTCCTTGATTTCCAAAATTCTATTGTTGATTATACTGGAATCCTGGTGGGCCTCGTGATTGATTGTTCGAACCAAATTGATGCGAGTTTACTGCTCCATAGGGGTTTCCATACTGAAACCCTGGATGGTTCCTATTCTGATTCAGATTGTAATAACCTTAATCAGGGATGGTATTAACAACATTAAGATTTTCCATTTGACCATTATCTCCTTGTCCACATACGTTGCTTAGAACAACATCGTAAAGAACATTGCATGCTAAAGTGGAATGATTAGTTCCTTTACATGCTTCACAGAACAAAGAAGTAGACTTGATCTATTCTTGTTGTTGAGTGGGTGAATGTCCTTTTCCAATTGCAGCAAGAGATGATTCAATATGGTCTTCCTTGGAAACTAAGAGTTTTAGGGTTTCAACGATAGACTTGTATTTGGGAGTAGCTTAGGCCATAGCTACTTTCAAGACTCCTTTACCTACAGATCTACCCTAATTAGCTTGATTTTCAGCTCCAAGGGTGACGACCCTCCATGCGTTGTCATAACTTTTGACGCGTGAAGTTTCCTCCAGATGAGGAATCTAAAAACCTTTTGATATCATCGTCCACACCTCTATAGAAAATTTCGATGAGTTGGTTCTTAGGAATTCCATGGTGTGGATACTTGCATAGAAGCTCTTTGTATCGATCCCATGCTTCAGCAAGGGTTTCTCCAGTGACTTGAGTGAATTTTTTTATTCGGCCCCTAATTTCATAGGTGAGAGATGGAGGATAGAACTTTTCCAGAAACACATTTTGCAGTTGTTCCCAGGTGGTGATGGGTATTTCACTTTGCAACGAATTATACCAACTTATAGCTCTGTCAGCAAGGGAACACTTGAAGAGACGGAGTCGAATGGCATAATTGGATACTCCATTTTGCTTTGTCATGGCACATAGATCGATAAACCTTAGGAGATGTCCCTGACTATCGTCTCCTTGTTTGCCATAGAATGGGTTGTTTTTAAGCAAGGTGATCCAATGTGCTCATATCTCAAAATTAGGAGTGTTGATGGGAGGAGGTTGAACTGGGTGATGAATGTCAACAGCTTTAGGGATTGAGAACTCCCTAAGATCCTTTTGTAGTTCTGTTGCTTGCTCTAATGCTTGTGCTGCTAGGATTTCTTCTTGAACTGCAGCTCTGGCTTCTTGCATGGGCCTTTCTCTTTGTGCATTGATGGCTTGAGCCACCCTTCAGGCTATTTCTTCCTCTTGAGCCATTCTTGATTGGTTCTCTCTGATCTGACGATGAAAAGTTTTGTCTATCTCAGGATCAAAGCTTGTTGTGAGTCTGGGACTGTCTGAACGGTACATACACTATGATTTGGGTTGTTCCTAAAATGGAAAGATCTTTCTGAAGTAAGGGTGATGGAATAGAAATGAATTCAAGTAGATGATCAATTGTATCAAATGGAAAAAGTAAAATCCTAGATTATCCTTAAAAGAACTAGATCTGACTAACTGATTCCGTTGTCCCCGGCAACGGTGCCAGAATTTGACGTGGCAAATATCGCACTAACAAATTCACTCGGGGTAAAAATCCCCAAGCTTTTACCGAAACCTCGTGCAATAATACCACCCGCAAGGAGACGGGTCTTATCGCAGTATAGTTAAGGATCGAATTCCAAGAGACAATGTTTTAAAGAATCTTTGTTAATCGAATCTAGCTCAAGTAAGACTAATATTTAAAACGATTTATTTGGTTGAGGTTAATTAAACTAAATGCAAGAAAGTAAAAGAGAAGAATTAAAGTTTGTTCTAGATTAATGATATGGGATCATTGGGATAGTATCGGGTTTCACTACCACTGTACATGCAAACACATCCAAACACATAACATCCAGGAAAGCATCTAACTATCCAAATGGAACTGTTGTGAACCCTCCCAGAGGGATGTTTAGGCCCGCGTAAGCCCCTTAGGCATCATATGTCTCATCGCCATCTGGATCATGCACTTACAGTTCTGAATATACAACATCCAACTAAGGTTGTGGCCCTCCCTGAGGGATGTTTAGACCACAGAAGCATCACCATAGGCTAGATGGCTCGTCCCCTCACGGATCATACACTTACGACCTCAAGTAACCCCATTCTATTTCTAGTCTGAGATTCGACCGTGCTAATCAACATATATGTAAGTGATTAATCTGCAAGCAAACATCAATGATTAACAAGAAGATACAACATCCAACTAAGGTTGTGGTCCTCCCTGAGGGATGTTTAGACCACAGAAGCATCACCGTAGGCTAGATGGCTCGTCCCCTCACGGATCATACACTTACGACCTCAAGGAACGCTATGAAATTTCTCGTCAAGGAGTCTACCTCATTAATCGGCATTCTATACTACAAAGAGAAGAACGAGATGAAAGCAAGCAGGTAATCAACTATAATCATATCAATTAGCAATGAAATGAAAAGTTATATACATTGTCTTGGAATGTTAAATGAAAAGACATGGTTGCATGGGCAGCGGGGCTAGTCCCCGCACCCTAGGGAAAAGGAACTACTCACTCATGATGCAAGAAACAAGAAGAATAAGAAAGAGAGAGGAATCCACCATGAGCATGATGTAGAACGTGGTTGCAACTCGGTGAAGATGATGTGGGCTTCAATGTCGTGTCAGAGCAGATCTTGATGAATGAGGGATGCCAAGACAGACTGGGTAGTCTTTCTCACTCCTCCTTCCTTCTCTTCTCGGTCTCCTTGAGTTGCAGCAGGAACAGCAGGTCAAGTGATAGTGGTAGGGTCGGACCAGCATAAAGGGAGCTTGTCGGCGTCCCGGAACTGATGCCCAAATGAGGACCATGCTGGTCCTGTTTATAGGCTCGGGTATGGCCCTCACGTTTTTACTGTGAGTTCCAAATGGTTTGCTATTTTTATGACCAAACGGTTTTTCTATCTTTATCAAATGGTTTGGGAAAATGACCATACGGTCTTAGTATGCACTGACCAAATAGTTTGGCAGTCCTTTGGTTCTATCGGTCTTAGAGACCATTGCCCAAACGGTCTGGAATACTACAATCTTCAAACGGTATTGGAATCAATGCTCTATCGATCTTGAATGAGGAGGTGCAAATGGTCTGTGAGACCGATTTCTATCAAACGGTTTTCTCAGCCTTCATACGGTTCTGAGTATACGGTTTGCGGATTGGTGTCTTGCACAACAGGTCTTTGGAGACTGATACTCAATCAATCGGTCTTGAGGTGTACCCTGCTCTATCGATTTCCATCAAGTGGCCACTTCACGGTCTTGAACGTGAGCACTGGGTCAATCGGTCCTGCCTTCACGTGGTAAGATGTCGATCGGTCTGCAACTCCCTCGCCTCCAAGTAGTCTTTATGACTGATCTCTGACCAAACGGTCTGGTCTCCACGCGATCCTTGCCTCCGAGCAATCTTGGGGGAGAGGAGCAACCGGTCTGAGAAGCAGGAGTGGTGGTGGGTGGCGCAGGAGGTGATGGGGTGCTGCGTTGCTAGGGTTTCAGGTGCAGTGATAGGAAGAAGAAGAAGAAGAGAAATAGGGTGTGAAGTTCTCAAACAGTTTTGAGGTGCATTTCTCTTCACGGTTTCGGGATCGTGAGAGTTCTCACGGTCTTGAGACTGTGAGGGCTCTCTCAGTTTCCAAACTGTGAGGCCAACCCGTTAGAGAGGATTAGAGGGTAAATTGAGAGGGCCAAACCAAAAAATGGTCAAGATCATTTAAGCAGATGAAGGCAGACCGTTGATCAGTGATCTGATGGTGAAGAACTACTAGCGCCCAAAGGGTCTGGAAATCAAGTTAGATCCAAATGATTTTGAGTTGAAGTTGTCCATACGGTCTTGAGACCGAATGGATGAAACTGATTGGTTAAGACCGAATGGTGAGACTGAATGGTGAGACCGAATGGTGAGAACCAAGGGTGAGTGAAAGGTGGGTCCCAGCTGATTGTTCAACCTCATCAAGACCTGCATAAAATCAATATAAACTTAGTTAGAGACCTTGATAATTGAACCAATTAGGAAATTTTGCATTGGGTGTATTGAATCAAAAAGAGCCCAAGAAAGCGACTGAAAATCATGATGAATATGCATTCATCAATCACCATACTTGATTCATTGAACACCCTAGCCTTATGGTTTCATTTACTTCATTCACTTATCACTTGGCTCTCATAAGGATTTAATTTGTCATAAACATCCACTAAATACGGATTGCTTTAAAAAAGTCATATACAATCAACATATGTATGAAATCCTCGAATTGAGTTAAATTAGGGTTTTCCATGCCATTCATTGAGATATTATGAATCAAGAACAACATTGCATAAATAGAGTCTATGATGCCAAGAAAAACACTTCAAATGGATTTCACCATATTTATTCACAAATTTCCAACTTTCCACTCATATAGGGCTTCACCCTCTTTATGAAGATATCAAGAAAACACTATTCACATCACATGAAATCCAAGATAGTGTCTGACATATATGTACTACGCATTCGGATAAAAAATCATTCAAAACCAAGGGGATCTAGATAAGCAACTTTCTCTATTTACTTATACAGTAAATTTCAGTCATAGACAAATTCCCTATATTTTAGTTTACTCTTATAAACTCTCAGAATACTTAGGGAATTCTCATTAGAATGCATTGTATACATTTCTAATATGATTTTATTGTCTGAAATTCATTCAAACAAAGGAAGAATCCATTTCATATCATTTTGCAACAACTTCAAACAAAAAGACAATTCAGGGTTTGTAGTCGCATGCTAAGCAATTAAAGATTATGGTTGATTTAACTAATTTTCGTGAAATATACTATTTAAAGGAAGTTACCACTCACCCTAAGGTGTGAAAACACCTTAAAAACGCAGCTCATCCCTGAAAATCTCGATCTCATATCAAATCCCTAGCAATTCACCTGATTCTTCTTCCTTTCAACTCGGAAAGCCTAAAAATGAGGGATTACGAAGAAAGAGTGAGAAAAGGGGAAGTTTTGATACCATTTTGGATCAAATAAGAGGAGGGATGTAATTTTGACATGTGAGAGAATATTCATCATGAAACTATATCCAAAGAAGTTAAACTTACATGATTTCATCATTCCTGAGACTGCAAAACCCTAGGTCAGCATCTCCATCAATTTCTCCTCTCAAACCCTAACTCTCTCTCTATAGGATTTCATTTCTCTAGATTGAATCACAAATGATGAGATCTCCTTGTGTGTTATGTTGATCATATAGAGAAATTGAGCTGCTTGGGTCAATTGCACTTTGACCCCTCACTAAACTTTTTCTTATTTCAACAGATTTTTCTGTCATAAAAAAGGTTTCTGTGAATTCGTATATTAAGGAGATTAAAACTTCTCCAAAAATTATGCGAATTTATAATGTAGTGTATAATTGAGGTACAAATCTTCAGTAAAAATTTATATCATTCCAAGCTTCCATTAAATAATTAAAAATCGAATAGTGCACTACTATCAAGAATTCTGCATAAATGTTAGTTACTGTAATTCATCTACTGATAAGGTCTAAACGCATCCAAAATTTATGAAAATTTTACATGTTGTTTATAATTGAGTTTATGATCTCTAGTTATAATTTAAGATCATTTGGATTTACCAATAAATGAATAAAAATAAAATACTACACTGCTGAAAAGCACTCTGCCAGCATTTTGGTCGAAGTATAGTTCGACTGAGAACCACATTCAAACAACACTCAAAAATTTTGAAATTTTTCTATAATATGCATGATTTAGTTATCCATATCATATTCAAAATTCAAGTAAAAAAATTTGTATAAAATATTAAAAATCATTTACCACACTGCTATCCTGATCAAATTCCATATTCATGTACTATCAAAACCCTAATTTTTGCCGATTAGGGTTTACATTTCTCAAACCCTAATTCTTCAAGCTAAAATCATAGTTAGAGTTTCTTATTAGATTTTAAACATCAAAATTGATCTACTATCATTAATCAAGTCTAAACAATGTTCAATCTAATCAAGCATGTAATCATTCAGGTAAACCCTAGTTTACCAATTAAGCACAAATGTGGTCATTACATGTTGGTATGTATGCCCATAGAGTAAGTCATGTGATGATTGTAATGGGATACATTGTAAATGATTTGAATAATAATAAAGTCAATTTCCTATCTATATGTTTTAACTATTTCTGAGATGATAGTGTAACATGATAGATGTCTAAAGAATTGTTTACTCGATGACGTATGCTTTTAGGTTCAGGACCTAAACAATGAGATCATACGGATGTTAAGAGTATACATTCTTGTTTTGTCCCTAGTTGGTTGTTATTATGGAAATAACCATAGAAATCAATAACACTAAAGACTAGATTGTGTATTGGTTGATGACAGAATCTCATTAGTCATGTTATAGTGATATCAAACCAAGCACATAGGTACTTGTTAGAGAACAAGTATATCGGACAGACCCACCGTGAGAGTGACACATGGAACCATGATTTGGTAGTCACAGTCAACTATCATAGTGATGGTGGTGAGTGTGATTCTGTGACCTAAAATCACTACACTCAACACACGTCTTTGCATACACTTTGACATCATCAAACGCAGTCCTAAAACATGGGTTGTTATAAAGGTGATGATTGGGTGACTTTGACACATGGGGATTTTGAGGGGTGAGTGATAGATATGGGATTTGTCCCTCCTAAGGGAGTTTGATGTCCATGGCCACTTGATGAGTAGGACTGAGAAAGGCATGTGCATGCATGTGTGAATCAATATGTGATATTGATGTCACACACATCTCACCCAGTCTGCTCTGAGATCAAGGAAATGGATGAACGTCGAAAGGATGAATGCACCATGCCTTGAGTTCATTTAGGACATTAGTGTCAAAGGAATTATACATTCATTGTAACACCATTCACGGATTGTAGGATTGAAAGTTGTTCTCCAACTTTCTATTTCACTTGGGTAGCACAGATGTGTAACTAGGCACCGCTCTTTGCTTGTGAAGTCATAAGTGTTATGGACTTTCATTGCCAACATGAAATGGACCTGCAGGGTCACACACAAAGGATTTAACCTAGAAGAGGAGTTTATCCACAAATGATGTTTAGATTGATTACTAAAGGAGTTTAGTAGTTCAATTAAACACTCAATCAATTGATAGCTCAATATCATAGTGTTCAAGGTGTTGGACCGATTGATTAGAGTATCAGATTGATTGAAACTGCAATTGACAAATTTTACACAGTCTGCACTCCCAACAGATCGGTTCAGGACAGGATGAACTGACCGGTTCAAGAGTTGAACCAATCGGCTCAACTGGTCCAACTGAGCGAGTTGGGAAAGTCAGATTGGCAAGAAATTTCTCTTCATTTCACTTGTCCAATTTGATTGGAACAAGGATTGGTATTTGGATCAATTCAAAACAAAAGAGGAAAAGTCAATCGGGAACTGACCAGGGCAGTGAACCGATCATTTCAGAAGTGAACCAATCATCTCAGGTGCCCCAACCGATCAGTTCAGGTGTGAATCGATCAGCTCAGGCCCCCAACTGATTGGTTTAGGCCCCTAACTGATCGGTTCATGCTTGAAATGATCGGTTCAGCTGGCGCAGTTGGTTGTTTTGTGGAAAATCTTGAACCCTTCTACTCCTGCTTTAATCTCGCATTTCCCGGGGTAGAGAACCTTGTCCCATGACCCTCCTATATATAGGGGTATTGAGGGCTTCTCAAAGTACAACTCAGAACACCAGTTGCGCTGCAAAGTTGTCATTCTCTCTGGTTGTGGTAACCAGGAGAGACCGAGCAAGTGCTACCTGATAAGGGAGGCACGGTAAGGGAAAGACAACTGCAGAAAAGCGACTGGTGGCAGGAGAGTGTGTCGGTGACTAGTACGCTGACATGAGGGTATGACTCCTTTCGGTGCCTTGTGAGACAAGGCGATCAGAGTTCCAGGCAGTCCGTGATTGTAGAGGCGGGAGACTTCTGCCGCTTGGAGGACAGTTGTCAATCCCGACAGTCCCGATGAGACCGGGAGTTGCACAGATACCATCCAAGATCGGAGGTGAAGACCGTGCAAGCCATGAAGTAACGTTATAGAGCAAGCCTCGGGACAAGGTATGTCTCTACAAACCATCCTTCCTATTGTATAGACGTTGACGCGATTCCTTTATACTGGGTTTGGGGAGTAATTTTTTTTTGTTTCTGCTGCCATCTCTGCCTCCCTTATAACCCAACAGTGGTATCATAGCCATGTCGACTACTCTATACTTTAAGATTATTGATATGATCAATTTTGGTTTGTCACCTTTATTTATTGCATACGATGCGAATAAAATTGGCTTTATGCATGTCCAATCCTAAATCCACAAATCCCAATATACATATATGATATGTAATATGAATGCACTCAATATGTGTCGCCCTTAAACGAGTTTTTTGGTGGATGTATAGTGTGGTTATGGCCAATAAACCATATGTGTGTGTATGGTTGAATGTGGTTGCTTGCATCTCGGTCTGTGCATCAATTCCCTACCTCCTTTTCTTGATGTAACTTGAGATAAGTCGAGATTTCTTTCCTACCTTTTCTCCCCCCCGAATGTAACTCGAGGTTTCTCAAATAAAATGTAAATAGGATAGAACTTTTATTTCCTGTTATGTCAAAAAATGGCAGACAACCTGACGACAACTGAGACGAACAGTTCAATGTGAGAACCGGTCGGTTGGCATTCTAGATGACCGGTTCACGGAGCGAGATGAGCGGGTGATGACCATGAGGAGATGCACGACGACCAGACGAATTGATTGGCTAGAGGTGCCAGTCGATCGGCTGGTGGCACTCAACCGACCGGCCTGATGGTGAGCCGATCAATCATGAAGATGAGTTGATCAAACCCAGAATGGTGAAGCACAAAGTTCATCTTATAGAGGTTGTATGTGATGTGGAACTAGATGACCATGATTCCTCTTGGCTTGAGGAAACACATTAGGATGGCCATAATCATTGCTTTTATTGTTTTGCATGTTTTCTGTGGGATATAGCATGTATATGATATGTAGTATGTATTATGGTGATTGGATATGCATATGTACCTATAAAACCAAATCCCTCATTAAATATTAAAGTTTTAGATGCCTTCCAAATGTGACACACGTGAAAAGCTTGATCGGCCAAGTGTGGGCACGCCCTAGTGTGGTACACTGTCTATCTCATGGAAGCATGAAGGATGGATATGTGGGTCTGCCCTAGTAGGGTGCATATTCATTGTGTTGGCTTTGGGTCCGACTTAACGAGGTGACCTAGATAGGATCTAGCACCTTGAGGCATGGAGGTGATCATGGAAAAGAGTTGCACATGACATCTTTCAAGAGTTTCATATGATGCAATTGGCAAGAGTTTCCTACCTGGAAGATCTAAGTTGTGGGTGACAGCCCTAGCTGGTCCATGACTTAGAGGATTTTAGGATCTTGACCCACTAAAAGATTGTACACTGCAATCTTCTGAATTGATGGTGAGGATTGTCAATTTGAACCAAAATAGTGGGAGCGACAATTAATTAAAGGCCTAAATAACTATCATAAAATTTTATTCAAATCAAATCAAATCAAAAGGAGTTTTGACAAATGCAATTTTCTCTTGTAGAATGGCAAAAGAAACATCTATTAAAATGGGCAAATTAATTGAGAATAAATTCCATAACTGGTTGGGGATTGTGAGAAGTGTTCTTCACAATCTAGATATACCAGTAGCCTTTGAGTCCACTCCATGTACGCTTAGTGTGTTGTTTGAGAAGAAGGATAGTTCATTGATGAAGATCAATGGAACAAACTCCAAGGACAAAGGTGAGGGAGAGAAGGTTTCTCTCTCCAAACCAATGTCAGAGTCTTTTACATGGAAAGGATGGAAGGAATGATGGAAGAAGAAGCAAGAGATGGAGATTTCTACTTCTGGTGTATACGTGATAGAGATTAACTTTACTACTTCTTTGTCATGGGTACTTGATATCAGATGTGGATCTCACATTTGTTCAAATGTGAAGGATCTTAAGAGAAGTAGGCCTTTGGGGAAAGGCGAGGTTGAACTACGTGTTGCCAATGGGGCAAGGGTTACCGCCAGTGCCGTAGGAACCTATGAGTTAACTCTACCTAGTGGGATAATAATAGAGTTGAAGAATTGCTATTATGTACCTGCCATAAATAGGAATATCATTTCTGTCACTTGTTTGGACAAGGATGGTTTTGAATTTCTTATTAGAATGCA
The DNA here is from genome assembly GCA_963693085.1 of Alisma plantago-aquatica. Lineage (NCBI taxonomy): Eukaryota > Viridiplantae > Streptophyta > Magnoliopsida > Alismatales > Alismataceae > Alisma > Alisma plantago-aquatica. The sequence goes on from OY856411.1 coordinate 801,372,803, forward strand.
AAGGGTTCCATTTCAAAAGATGGGATCTTTTATGGCAGTGCCCCAATGTATTATGGTCTATACTTGATAGATCTAGAGACAAGTGTATACAACGTAAACACCAAAAGGCAAAAACTCAACAACTCAAACAAAACATATCTTTGGCATTGTCATCTAGGGCACATAAATGAGAAGCGCATCTCTAGACTCCATAAAGATGGTTATCTAGACTCTTTTGATTATGAATCAATAGAGACATGTGAATCTTGTTTGTTGGGCAAGATGACCAAGACTCCCTTTTCAGGTAAAGGTGAGAGAGCTAGTGATCTATTAGGACTCATACATACTAATGTATGTGGGCCTTTTAGAACTAATGCCAGAAATGGGTGTCAGTACTTCATTACCTTCACTGATGACTTCAGTAGGTATGGCTATGTGTACCTGATGAAACATAAGTCAGAAACCCTTGAAAGGTTCAAGGATTTCATGAATGAAGTACAGAACCAACTTGGTATAAGTATTAAAGCACTTCGATCTGATCGAGGTGGAGAATACTTAAGCCAGGAGTTTGAGGACCTTCTGTGAGCCCCTGGTATTGTATCACAATGGACTCCTCCTAGAACACCACAACATAACGGTGTGTCTGAAAGAAGGAATCACACTTTATTGGATATGGTGTGATCAATGATGAGTTTTGCTGATCTTTCGATTTCTTTCTGGGGTTGTGCTCTTGAAACCGCCACGTTTACACTTAACCGAGTGCCATCTAAATCGGTTCAAAAGACACCATATGAGATATGGCACGGGAAGCGTCCTGATTTGTCTTTTATTAAGATTTGGGGTTGTGAGGCTTACGTCAGGAAAATGTTTCTTGATAAGCTTGGACCCAAGTCTGATAAATGTTATTTTGTTGGATACCCCAAGGAAATGAGGGGATATTATTTATACCACCCTACTGACAACAAAGTGTTTGTTGCTAGGACAATTGTGTTCCTAGAAAAGGAATTTATTTCTAGAGGAAATAGTGAGAGGAAAATAGAGCTTGAAGAGGTTCAAGCCCAACAAGAAAACATTGAATCAGTAGATGTACAAGAGGAACATAGAGATTCACAAGGTGTTGTGGAATCTCACTCTCCTCAAGTAATACAAGGACCTCGTAGATCTAGTAGGACACACCTTGAACCTGAGAGGTTTGGATACCTTGTGACTCAAGAAGGCGGTGAGTTGATCATAGATGATGATCCAACTACCTATCAAGAGGCTATAGAGGGACAAGATTCTGAGAAATGGCTTGAGGCCATGAAATCCGAGATGGAATCCATGTACTCCAACAAAGTATGGACTTTGGTGGAACCACCTGAAGGGGTAAAACCCATAGGGTGCAAGTGGGTCTTCAAGAAGAAGACCAACATGGATGGCAATGTGCAAACTTATAAAGGCAGATTGGTTGCAAAGGGTTTCTGACAAGTTCAAGGTGTTGACTATGATGAAACTTTTTCTCCAGTTGCCATGATTAAGTCCATTAGGATCATGATTGTTATTGTGACTTACTATGACTATGAGATTTGGAAAATGGATGTTAAAACTACATTCCTTAATGAGAATATAAATGAGGATGTGTACATGACACAGCCTGACGGTTTGGTGGATCCAAAGAATGCCAATAAAGTCTGTAAGTTACAAAGGTCTATCTATGGATTGAAGCAAGTGTCTCGGAGTTGGAATCTTCGATTTGATGAGGAAGTCAAAGTGTTTGGCTTTATTCAAAATGAAGATGAACCTTGTGTGTACAAGAAGGTTAGTGGTAGCATGATCACATTCCTCATATTGTATGTGGATGACATACTATTGATGGGGAATGATGTCATAGCCTTAGAGAAGGTGAAGATTTGGCTTGGGAATACTTTCTCAATGAAGGACTTAGGAGAAGCATCCTACATTCTAGGTATTAAGATCTATAGAGATAGATCTAAAAGGCTTCTCAGACTAAGTCAAAGCATGTACATTGACAAAGTGTTGAAGGGGTTCAGCATGGAGAACTCAAAGAGAGGCAACATCCCCATGCTACATGGAGTCACCATCTCTAGAGCTCAATGTCCCCAATCTTATGAAGAGAGGGAGCGTATTAATGGGATCCCATATGCATCAGCCATTGGATCCATCATGTACGCTATGTTGTGCACATGCCCAGATGTCTCATATGCTCTCAGCATAACGAGCAGGTACCAGTCAGATCCCGGGGATGCTCATTGGATAGCCGTAAAGAATATCCTCAAGTACTTGTGAAGGACTAAGGATCAGTTCCTTATATACGGCGGTGAGGAAGAATTGGTAGTAAGGGGTTACACAGATGCAAGCTTCCAAACCGATAAAGATGATTACAAATCGCAATTAGGATTTGTATTTTGCCTAAACAATGGAGTTGTGAGCTGGAAGAGTTCAAAGCAAGAAACAATTGTCAATTCTACTACAGATGCCGAGTATATCATTGCTTCACATGTAGTAAAGGAAGCTGTGTGGATCAGGAAGTTCATCACTGAACTTGGTGTAGTTCCCAATAGTTGTGATGCAATTGAGCTTTATTGTGACAATAATGGAGCTATTTCTCAAGCTGAGCCCAGATCACATCAGTGGTCCAAGCACATACTGAGGCTCTTCCATCTCATATGAGAGATCATACAACGAGGAGATGTGAAGATTTGCACAGTACTAACTAGAGACAACATAGTTGATCCACTGACGAAGGCCCCTTCTCAACAAAAGTATGATGGTCATGCTAGGTCACAAGGATTGAGGTTCCTAGGTGACTAGCTCTAAGTGTAAGTGGGAGTCTGTTGATATGAATGCCCATAGAGCATGTCATGTGATGATTGTAATGGGATATGTTGTAAATTATTTGAATAATAATAAAGGCAATTTCTGATCTATATGTTTTAACTGTTTCTGAGATGATAGTGTAACATGATAGATGTCTAAAGAATTATTTACTCGATGACGTATGCTTTTAGGTTCATGACCTAAACAATGAGATCATATGGATGTTAATAGTATACAGTCTTGTTTTTTCCCTGGTCGGTTGTTATTGTGGAAATAACCATAGACATCAATAACACTAAAGACTAGATTGTGTATTGGGTGATGATAGAATCTCATTAGTCATGATATAGTGATATAAAACCAAGCACCTAGGTACTTGTTAGAGAACAAGTATACCGGACAGACCCACTATGAGAGTGACACATGGAACCATGATTTGGTAGTCACAGTCAGCTCTCACAGTGATGGTGGTGAGTGTGATTCTTTGACCTGAAATTACTACACTCAACACATGTCATTGGGTACACTTTGACATCATCAAATGCAGTCCTGAAACATGGGTTGTTATAAAGGTGATGATTGGGTGACTTTGACACATGGGGCTTTTGAGGGGTGAGTGATAGATATGGGATTTGTCCCTCCTAAGGGAGTTTGATGTCAATGGCCACTTGATGAGTAGGATTGAGAAAGGCATGCGCATGCATGTGTGAATCAATATGTGATATTGATGTCACACACATCTCACCCAGTCTGCTCTGAGATCAAGGAAATGGATGAATGTTGAAAGGATGACTACACCATGCCTTGAGTTCATTCAGGACATCAGTGATAAAGGAATTATACATTCACTGTAACACCATTCACGGATTGTAGGATTGAAAGTTGTTCTCCAACTTTCTATTTCACTTGGGTAGCACTGATGTGTGACTAGGCACCGCTCTTTGCTTGTGAAGTCATAAGTGTTATGGACTTTTACTGCCAACGTGAAATGGACTTGCAGGGTCACACACAAAGGATTTAACCTGGAAGAGGAGTTTATCCACAAACGATGTTTAGATTGATTACTAAATGAGTTTAGTAGTTCAATTAAACACTCAATCAATTGATAGCTCAATATCATAGTGTTCAAGGTGTTGGACGATTGATTAGAGTATCGGATTGATTGAAACTGCAATTGACTGATTTTGCACAGTCTGCACTCCCAACACTATTCAAGGTACTCTATGCTACCCTCCTAAAAGAATTTCTACACGCAGACAAGCCGCATCCAGTCTTCAACTGAATGACACATCTAGCTAGCCTCCTCTACAAAGAAGATTACAAGGCAGCATATGTCGCCGAACTAAAGGCAACAATTCAAAGAAAGGAAATAAGATATGTAGTGCTACCCATAAGGAATGTAAAGCATTGGGAATTGAGAGTCGTGGACCTGTACGAGCGGAAGATGACAGTGCTCAACTACTGTGCAGTAAAAATGGACATCACCTCACTCATTTACAAAAGGAATGATGCCAGAGATGCCTTGAAGATACCAATGCATCTGCAACGAGCAATCAAAGATGCAAATGAAAAATTTTAGGGATTCTAAAAGTTCTTCTCCATCAATAAGAAGGTCCCTCAAGAAGAGGCTGGCTCAGGGGATTGCACCTTCATAGTGTTGAGAATGATGGGAGCCATCACCAAGGGCATCCCCCTAGAAGATCTAGACAATGAGGACCTACATGGACTGTGGGGTGTGTATGCTATGGAGGTCATCTACGATCGTTGATTCTTCAGCGACCCAGTGATGCCTTCAGAAGATGTACCCCAGAGGCTTCACAAAGATATCCCTCTACCTGAAAAGTTGACCTGGAGAGAATAACTGAAGACCATATGGGTGAATCCAATAGAGACATCCAGGGCTATGGCTTGGAAAGAAGGCTGGAATCAAATCACTGGAGAAGCTATAAAACACACATAAGTAAACGAACCACAACAACCTCTAGTGGCAGAAATCATAGAAGAACAACCTTCAAAGGAATAACCTGAGAATGGAGAGGTTGAAGAAGAAGACTCGATCGATGTAAAGTTGGACGGACTGGAAGGAGAAGTTACACCTTCTTTTAAGGACTTCAATAGATGGAGCTACCTTAGCTTGTCTTTAGAAGAACTGAATATCATTATGAGGTCCTTGAAAGAAGATGATTCATCGGGAGATGTCATCTTCGAGAGAGATGGCATTTGTGTGCTAATAGATGACCTCCGAGAAATGCTGAAAGTAGGAGGATATCTTTCAAGAAAAATGTCAGCTTACCAGGCACTATAAGGTGACAGCATGTCGAATGCCCACATGGCATACTTCCTGCTGGTAGATGACATCCTGAAAGACAAATGATTAGGAAAAATGGAGCACCTACAATAATGCATGGCAACATCCCTACCATACTACATCTTCCTGCCAATTCTTCATGACAATCATTGGACTCTGATGCCCGTCAATGTCGTTAAAAGGACTGCAATCCTCTATAACAGCTCAGATTCATCCTTCACACTTAATAAAAAGACTAACATGTCAACCGCAAAGACTCTGACTAAAGAAAAGGCCAACACGTGTTGAGGCAATTGTTAATATGATAAAAACCCATGGAAAAGGGTACAAACATACGGTAGGAAAAGACTTCAAGAAGGCGCAGTTCTACCACGGGAGCCCCCAATAGGTGCCCCTATCAAATGACTGTGGCTTATTTTATCTAGCCTGGATGGTGACCCGAGCTAGTATGGACGCTAAGGTGGAGGGCATGCAATATGAATAGTACCACGTACTATGAGGAGTATACACAAGCATGCTTCTCGAGTCCGAGTGGGCCTCCACCAACAACAAGAACGAATAAAGAAAGCTCGTTTATACATCACACTCCAATTTTGACACCCCAAGATGTGGTGTAGGATAAGTTTGGGGGAGGGGTCATAAACATGCTAGAGAGGTACATTTACCATCTTTTCACCTCTCTAAAATTTTCAAAAAATTTCAAAATTTTTGCAAAAGCTACCTTTTGAATTCAGAATCTAGCCTCCTCTCCTGCTAAATTTTCAAAATTGTAGTACTTTCACCCTCCTAGAGAAAAATAAATGAGCAACCTATGTATATATATGAGTAAAACAAGAAACATAGCAATACTTCTCTATCTCATTCTTGCAATATGACATTGTACGTGTGACAACCTTAAATTATGAAACCCTCAGAGACTAGAGAACTTCACCTAGCCATACTCCTGACCAACCACCTTCACCTGACGCTTTTGACCAGAAAATCCTTATCTCTGTAGAGAGGGAAACAACTGCCCTTTTCAAAGCATATCTAAAAAGAGGCTTGGACACCCAGAAGACCACTTAAAAAACCCTCGCACCCAAGCCTGAAAGGAGATGTAAAAAGACAAAAAGAAAAAAAATAATGAGAGTTGTGCCCAAAAGATGCTAAAAGTTTTGACACGGCCGGTGTATTGATGTACTCATGAATGCAAATATGTCGAGTCTATAAGTGGAATCTTGAAGCCAAGCTTACACACCTCTAATCCTGAATGAAACTCACAAAACCACCTGACTTAAAGTCAGAAGCCCAAAAAGGGCAACACTGTCCTTACGATAGTTGTGGGTGAGGAGTTCAGGGGTAAGAGGAAAACACTTGAAGCCTTAAACCTACTTGAACACATTAGCATAGGGCCAACTGAAAATAAAGAAATGGTGTGAAAGCTACCCCTCGAAAAAGATTTTGAATTATTATGGTCATCTCCTAAGGGGAAGGGGTGATAAGTTGAGAATGAGGAGCCTTTTACAATCAAAGGCAATGATGAGAAAATGAAGTTATGCAACTCTAAGTGAGAGGGAGGAATGAGACCTAAAGGTTAGAAAACATACCACAACAGTCTTGATACAAGAATGAGATATTTTAGTCATGTTATGTTCTATAATTTTGTCACATAAGTTTTCTCTTTCTCTCTCTGAGTTCTCAAACCTACACTTAGCCTGAGCAAAGGCTTGATTCTAAGTTTGGGGGAGTTGATAACATTTTATTTTATGTACTTTTGTATATATTTTATACCTCTTTTAGTATATCTTTTATTAGCTTTCCCCAGAATTTTACCATATTTTTTACTAAAACCTCACTTACATGATTTCAGGTACATTTACAGCCCAAGTCACAGTCATTACCTCGAACATGACCCACTCATTCAATAATTGTGGTCGAGGTATTTAAGATCAAGGTCATTCTGCATTCAAGTCAGACCGCAGTCATACTGAAGCCATGATCACTGCTAAACCATGACCACAACAGAGGTCGCGATCTGTAAAAGGGAATCAATCAAACTAGGAACTGTGGTGTATTTGGAGATCGCAGATGACAAGTTCAAATGCGACTCAAAGAAGTCTGTGATCCATATGGGGTCACAATCCCTACAGACCGTGATCAAGACAAACCACAACCAGCTTGGAGGGTGCAGTCATTGCTAAGCCTGTGATCCTTGCAGGCTACGATCGAGTGAGAAGGCCTCAACCTCGACCTCTCTAATGCAATGCACCAGTCAACCTCAACCAAAATCACTGACAGACCATGACCAAGTTCGACCGCAATGAAAGAAGGAATAAAGAGCAGACCGCGACCGTGGTCTCACACCTCCCCCAACCCAGATCGCGACCGCGATCTAGGATTAAGTCAGTGGAATGTGCCTATAAATAGGCCACCCACCCGTCTTGTCAAATCATCATATCATAGATCAGATCCTGAGGACCACGAAGTGTTGCTACTGCCCAGGCTCATTCCATTCCATCCCATCCACCAGTCTTGGATCTCCAAAGGCAGAAGCTGAGGAGAGAGAAGACTGAAGACTCCTTCTTCGAGAGAAGAAGATTGCTTGCTCCATTGATGTGCTAGATCCAAATCTGAAGAAGTGTCATGTCATATCACGTCTCTTCTCTCTAGATCTATCATTCCTTTCTGTTGTACTTCCCTCCTCGCTTCGTGGACTTCATGTATCTATCTTTCTATAATGCTATTATGCTGTCCAAAAGCATGAGCATCTAAACACCTTAACTCGGGTTGGGAGTATCCACTAAGGCTCTCCCAACATGTTTATTGTCTCTCTTTGTTGAATATATATACTCTTGTCAAGGTTATCTCCATGCACCTATTTTAAATGCTTCACTTGTATGCTTAGCTACCATCTTGTGATGTTTGATAGTTGATATCTAGAGAGAGTAATATTGCTTTTATCATGTGTTATGGAGTAGTATGAATGATGAGAGTGTTGGAATGCTAAAGCTTTAACCATATGTTATACCTTGTTGTTTACGTGTGGCCATCTCGAGAGAGAGGCCACCCTTAGACTTAGATCTATCATCATCTCGAGAGAGAGTGGAATAGACACTTTTGGTGGTTGCTTGTGATCTTTTTGAGAGTGTATGAGAGAGAGAGGCAATATTGCATGTTGGAGCAAAGTCTTAGTAAGTGAAACCCAATCCAACTTTCCCTCCATATACTTGTTTCATCTTATTTTTGTTTTTTTTTTGTTTTTGTTATCTTTATTTTCTTACTTTGCATTGATTTGTATGCCATCGTTCCTTAGGGAACACCTTATAATATACCCACATTTTCTGGAGTATAAGAGTGTTAGATTCTGTAAGCTTAACACTGCCAACCTTGTCCCTGGGTTCGACTCCGATCGCTACATCAGACCATGTTTATCATTGTGGGGGCCTGAGAGTTAGGTTATTTCTTTAAAATTCTAACTAATCTGAATCTGCTCCTTTTGTATGTGTGATTTAGGTCGGTCAGTGGGTTCAATTATTCAACTCTGGGTATCAAATGGGATGAATAGACCGAATGAGGTAAAATTGCTTTTTGGTGCTTGAATTTCAAGATGATTCAATGAAGTTCAATTATGAATGGAAATTTATCAAAAGTGAAATTCAATTTAAGAGTATCATGTATAATAGCTCAAAATATATTCAGTACCTCAAATCCAGTATATTACAAATCTCCACTCCTTAAAGGGTATATCATCCCTGATATCAACATGTCCATGGTATTATATAAATAGGCATTTTAACTGCTATGTAGTATTGTAAATTTCTTAACCATCGCCTTACACCAAAGACAACTGCTTTTAGGGTTTCAATATCCATCCATGTGACCTCCCTCTAGAGTTTTTCTCATATCTTCCTGATTGTGACTTAGCTCAAGAAATCATTGATTAAATCCCATAAAATCATTTTTCTTGATACATTTAGTCACCTAAGAACTTTGTGATGCATAGTCAATATATTTCCTCTAGGTTCACGTATATATTTCTAGGTTTAAGAATCTAACTATGAATATATAAATTTTATGTTAAACCATCAAATTATTAGTCAAACAACATTTATCATATGTCAATCTTAAAACCTTACCAAAATTTACTCAATATTGTTGTCGTTAATCTTCATGTGACGTTTTAATGGGTCAAAAATTAAGATAGACTTCATTTATTTCTCCATTTTAGTTCGTCGGTTTCTACATCAATATAATACATAGTTCAACCTAAATTATCTAACATTCTATATATCTGACAATTGGGAGTTTCAAAATTTAAAGGTCTTAATATTTATCATGTTTTACTATTTAATTATCTTATTATGGATTGGGATGCAAGCTTAAATCTTAGTTTTTTTTCATTTGCATATATAAATGTATGATGTTGGATTTGCACATTTTTTTTCTTTTTTGTCTTACAAATATTGTAACTACATATATAAAAGGAGAACCTATTACTTAATAATCAACTCATAATATTCTGTAGGGGGTTATCTCAAAGTTATCATGAGGTAATTCTCTATTTGAAAAAGTTTTCTATTAGTAGGGTTTTCCATCTACGTCCGAACAAATTATCATTTTTCGTATCTATTGAAGGTGTTTAAACATACACACATTTCCTTTCTAAATAGGGTTAGTGACTGAATTCAAGATAAGGGTTTTTCCAAGTAGTAGACATTGTTTTGGTCAGGTCAGTATGTAAAGTGACGAAAATCCACCGCCTATTTGGATTGGGAGTAATTATGCCAGAACCTTCACTAAACATCCTTCCTTAGATACCTCAGCTCATTCTACCTACATGGTGATGGATTATAATGAACTAATTAACAAATTTTGGAGAAATTTATTTGTGTTATATCACTATACATATATTTGAAGGTTTCAAATTGAAGTTATCAATTATATGAAACTTAGCATAGTAGGGTTTGTGATATATATATTTTTTCAATTACTTGTGGTTGTTCCTAACTAAGGAGGAAATCTAGGGTACTTACTATTTTTATACTTATCATGGTGATTGAAAATGTTCCAAGGGCCATATTCTTAATCTACATACACGTTCATTCATCACTTCTTCCTCAATAATATCTCCATATAAAGCTATTCCTAGGGGAACCTAAAAGCTAGTAGATAAGCTAGCTATGTTTCATGGATGTCTAAATTAAGGTACATATCTCACATCCTAGGCTCTCAATGTTTCCTTTTCTATCCTAGGCAAATCCTAATAATTGGGCCAGTGATACTAGGATTTTTATCAACTCATTTTCTAAGTACTAACTACTTCATTTGTAATCCCAATAAAATTTATTTATCTGATACATACATGAGTGCCAACAATTTATAGATCTAATACCATATTGCAGAAATTGATCGTTATGATCAAATATTTACAAAATTGCATCAAAAAATGTAAACATATCATTTTATAATCATGCTTTACATGAAGTTGCAGAAGCTTATTATAGGATTACAAAATTAAGGATACATATTGATTCCTATATACTCTTAAACATAAGACAACACTTGCATGACTCTTCTAGGTCTTCTTTAATCACATGTCCATGAGTTCCTATAGGAAACAAAACCAGACATGGACCCCAACAAGGGAAACATAGGTCATTCAAATGACAAATACACAATTAATATTTGTAAAGTAAAAGTATGAACCCATCTACAAAGGATTTTCATGGAAAGTGTAATTAAATAAGTAATAAAGGCAAGTATCAAATGGTAACAATGGGTTTTCAACTTCAATAAGATTCAACATCTAAATTTTAAACTAGTACTTCAATTTTCAAATAGATAGTACATGTCAATGTCTAGTTGTTGGGAAATCCATGTGTTCTCTCCTGAGGAGAATGACAACACACCAAATGAGATTCCTAGTATACTAAGGGATCCTATGTCCTTTAACTTTGTAAAGAAAATGGAAGTGTAATTCCACTAAACTAGGGGAACTAATCTACACTATGTAGACGTTCAAATAGTATTGTTTCCAAAAGCTTTTCTTTGAGGTTTTTCAAAGAGGAAGGATAATGTTTCTACAAAATTCAAGCCCACCAACCTGTCTACCATGTATGATTTCAAGAGGGAATAATCTTTCTGAATATAAAATACATACTTTATACCCTTGTATACAATCATATAAAAATCTAGGCATTCCTAATATAGATATCCTAGATTCAATCAAGAGAGTGATCTAAAAGTGTAGAATGATATTGGTTACTATTGACTTGGAATCAATTGGTACTCAATTTTTATTTTGTTATTTGTGAGTAGGGTTTTCCAAATAGGAATGTTATTCACATTTTCCATTAGTCCCCTTTCAAGGGTTTCTAGCTAGGATACATACATACACACACACACACACACACAAACACACACACACATACACACACACACACACAAACACACACACACATACACACACACACACACACACACACACACACACATATATATATATATATATATGTGTGTGTGTGTGTGTGTGTGTGTGTGTGTGTGTGTGTGTGTGTGTGTGTATAATCAATGTTACATACTTGATTGTTATGTTACATTTTCTCTAGATTTGATCCTAGATTATTGTAGACTTCTATTTATTTATTAGTTTTGGAGGTACTCCTTTACTAATGTACCCTTTAGTAGGAATACATAGGAATTTAACTATACATACAATCATATGTGAATACATCAAATATTTTCATTATACTTATGTGTAAATCAACATTGATATATCATATCACCTTAAGGTACTACAATGAGTCATATTATAACCCTTTAACATATTATTCCAATTAGGAAAGTTACATAAAATATTTCCAGATATATATACCTAGGATTCAAGTTCCAAATAGATCCACATGGGAGAGAATAACTACTACTTATTATATATATAAGTAATCAATATTTAAGTATACAAAATTAAGGTTCTTAGGTCAATAATATGTTCATATTTGATCCATTCATAGTCACAATTAGCAAGATTAGGTATTAAGCATATAATTTGTTCGTCTAAAAATCTACATACATAAATAGAGTTCATTTAATTCATCAGTCGATGTTTCATCTTGAAAATTATATATATATATATATATATCTTCATAATGAAAGTATGAATACATTGGTTGAAGATTAATTACATTATACCACTACTTGCTAATGATAGTGTAATATTACGTAGGATATCCAAATTTGGAATAATTAGTGGGTTGATTAGTATGGTTTATTTAACAAACCATGTGTGTATTTGACATAATCTTACTACTATCTATTTCCTTACATATACCATGCACGTTTTCATTAGTTTGTGAGACTAACATGTATATGGAAGTTTCTACCATCTAATCTATATAGGAATGAATACTTTTAACTATATATGTTTACATATATAGTATTCAAAATAGATATTTGGCTATAATTGATAGTAGGTTTCATTCACCATATTCATATATTCAAACAAAATAATGGAGTGTAGGATAACTTACTATATAATTTAGATTTTTTTTTAGGGAGGGCGGGAAGTCCTATGATTGGGACTCCCCACAAAAACCATACTAAATTACTAAATCAAGGTTTACAATGGACATCAGACTGTGCGGAAAAACCTGGTAAGAAGAAAAACTATCTACTAGACCTCTACGAGCCGAATTGGCCACCTCATGTGATGCCCTATTACCTCTACGGTTGACGTGATTTAAACTACCAAAAGAAAATGAACTACAAAGTGAGATGATGTCTTCCGCCAAAGTTCCCAAGTAATCCCTCATCGTCTTCTTATTTTGGCATGCGTTAATGACTTCCATCACGTCTGTTTCAATCTCCACCCGGTTGTAATCTTTCTCTCTCGCCCACAGCAGCGCTGCTCGAACAGCTAGAGCTTCGATGATGGTGATGTCCTCCCCCCACTCTATCTTCTTTCCCAGCATTCCCAGAAGTTCGCCATCCTCGTTTCTGGCCACCACGCCTATACCTTCCTTCCCATCATCTCCCAGTGAGCCGTCCACATTTAGCTTAATTCTTCCCCTTGCAGGTTTCACCCACATACTCGGTCTGCTCTTGTTCAGCTCGCCGCCCTTGCCCTCCTCCGTCTGTTGGTCCTCGTTCCCCTCTCTGGCCTGGTGTTGGATGTTGGTCGTCGCTGCTAATGGCGTGCAGCTGCTCCCTGTTCCTCTTCCCTGCATGCGCTCGGTGAGAATCTTGCTCGTTTGGTGGCTTGCTGCGCTGAGGTGGTCTGTCTGCTATTCGTTTCCCCAGTTCGTCTCCGCTAGTTTGCCTTCTGTTGCCCTCCTGCATGGCTGATATGAATCACGGCTCATTCCCGAAGGCACATGCAGCTGTTTCCCTCTTCCCTTCCCCCCCCACCACCGTTAAAGCTTCCCTGTAAATGTATCCGCATTGAATCCCAGCCTCTTGGAAGATGCGCTTACACCTAGTCTGCCATACATCCCACATTGCAGCCACTGCGCTTTCCATTTCCATAGTAGATGGTTTGTCTAACATGGTCTCCATAATCACTCCAATATCCTCCTCTCTACACTCCTCCACGCACTCCTGAGTTGCTCGTGGCGTTTGCTCCCATATTTCAGTTGCATTGGGACAGCGGAGAAGCATGTGTGTGATGGATTCCTTTTCCGACCCACACAACGAGCATGTACCGTCATCTATGCAATGTCTATCAAAAAGACATCCTCGAGTCGCAAGACATCCCGTGCAAATCCTCCACAGGAAGTGTGCTATCTTCGGACTCCATCCTGCCTGCCATATCTTCTTCCACAGAGTATTGTCCCGATGAGCTTTGTACCTTCGTGCTTTCTCTATGCCTAACAAGCCCAACCAATACGCAGACCGAACCGAGAACGTTCCATCCATTGTAGGCCACCACATCCACGTATCTTTTGGTTTTCTAACACTCAACTGGATGCCGCATATTTTCCTCGCTATGTTGTCCGGAAAGCATTCCCGGATTTTATCACCATCCCAGCAGCTGCCCTCCTCCTTCATTAGATCTCGGACTACCACATAATCTGGACAATTTTCCTTTTTATGGTTTTCCAGCATTTCCTTCTCACCCGGCAGCCATTTGTCATTCCATATGTTTATCTCCGACCCCTCCCCCACTCTCCATTGTGTCCCTTCTTTTAGTAAAGCCTTCGCCCCCCATAGACTCCTCCATGTGTAGCTCGGTGCGTGACCCCTTCTAGCCTCCCAAATAGATGTCCTCGAGAAGTATTTAGCCTTTAAAACTCTGGTCGCTAGAGCTTCTGGGTGAGTGACCATCCTCCATAGTTGTCGTGCTAGGAGTGCTTGGTTAAAGATCTGAAAATCTCTAAAACCAAGACCTCCTTGATGCTTTGGCTTGCACATCCGGTCCCATCTCATCCATGCTATCTTCCTCTCCTTCTCTTTTGCCCCCCACCAGAATCTAGCTACCATCTTCTGGATCTCCTCAATGGTTCCTGTTGGCAGCTGGAAAATGCTCATAATATATGTGGGTATCGCCTGCACCACTGCTTTAATCAGGACCTCTCTCCCTGCCTTGGATAGTAATTTCTCCGCCCATCCTTGAAGCTTCCTCCAAATTCTTTCCTTAATGAAACTGAACACCTCCTTTTTAGACCTGCCCATGGCTGTTGGTAGTCCTAAATAGCTGGCATGTCTATCCACCTCTTTGACACCCAAAATCCTCTTCATCTCATTCCTTCTTTCTGCCTTTACTCCTTTGCTAAAGACCACCTCTGTCTTAGAAAAATTTATTTTTTTGCCCCGATGCCTGTTCATATTGGCTGATGATTTCAGGTATCTTCAATCATTCTGCATTGGTAGCTCTAGCGAAGAGAATACTGTCATCTGTGAAAAAAGATGTGAGATAGACGGCGCTCCCCTACATGGTCTGATCCCATGTAGCCAGGAGTCGTGGGAAGCAGAGGAAAGTAATGTAGAGAAATCTTCTGCGCATAAGACAAAAAGAAAAGGAGAAAGAGGGTCACCCTGGCGTAGGTCGCGAGAAGGCATTGTGCTTTGGGTCCTGTCTCCATTTACGGCAAAGGTGTGCTGGACGGATGATATGCAGTCTTTCACTCTACTCCTCCAAAGGGACCCAAACTCCACCTTCTTCAACACTTCATCAAGGAAAGACCATTCTACTCTATCATACGCTTTGGACATATCCAGTTTTAGGGCCAGGCTGCCTTTTTCTATCTTTTATCTCTCTTCATGTAATGGAACACTTCATAGGCAATGAGGGCTTTGTCCGTGATTAATCTCCCCGGGACGAAGGCACTTTGTTGCTCAGAAATAATGTTGTCCATAATTGGTTTCAAACGGTTTGTCATCACTTTCAAGGCTATTTTGTACACCACATTGCAGAGACTGATGGGTCTAAACTCCCCCATGGACTTAGGCTGCTTGGTCTTTGGAATAAGGACAACAAGAGTGTCATTGAACTCCCCAATACTTCTTTCACCTTTCCACCATCCTTTAATGTAGTTCGCCACATCTTTCCCAACAGTCATCCAATGTTGTTGATAGAACATTGCCTTGAAACCATCTGGCCCCGGCGCTTTATTTGGGTGCATTTGTTTTACCACTGTCCAAACCTCCTCCTCCATGATATCCCTTTCCATCTCTTCCCTTTGAGCTTCCGTGACCAGTTGTCGCAGGCCCCTTGTTGCTTCCCTTGTTACTATATAATTTAGATGATATCACTCTTAGGTTCCTAATTAGTTCATATTCCTCAAGTTCTTTCATTTCTAGTCCATCATGTTCATCAGATCTAGGACACAGATGATATTATGGTCTTCTTATCTTCATGATTGGGAGAAAGGGTTCCTCTAGTGGTTCTTGGGAAGTTGGGAAAGATGAAGAAGTGATTCAACCATATGAGTCATAGTGAAGAAAAGGTAGCCCCAGGATTTGACAGGGGTGTTCAAAGCAGTTTGCAGTGCTAATGAGGAGGTAAAGGAAAACTAGCAAGTCTAATGTAGGTAGAATTGGGGTGGCTAGAGGTTGTTGTTGGCATGCCACTATTTTCTGGAGGTCGATCAACAAATCATGTGTTCATAGATGATCCAATCAAATCAGAGGAGTAGGAGGAGGCAGTAGTAGATCTGATTTGTCCAATAGGGTCTCTGTTGGGTGATAAGATAGGTGGATGAAAGACTTACAAGTCTCTTCATGGTGAGAGGATATAGGGTAGGTTTATATGGTTTGGGTTTTGGGGATGTTGGCAATGTGAAACGTTGAGTTTGCATAACCAAATTTAGGTGTAATTGGAGGAGACAATTACAATAGAAAGTGGTTGTTGTTGCAGGTTGCTCCAATGGCCACTCTCTATCTATAGAGAATATGTGTCCTTATAGGATGATGTTGTGGGGAGAAGGAATGAATACTACAGTTTGCAGGTAGCGTGTCTATAGCTAAGGAGGAGAGGTAGTAATGATAGTGGATGTTTCTGCTTGAGTGAAGGAGCATTTGCATGTTTTCTGTGGGTTATGATATCATTTCTTATACTCTAGGAAAGATTGTAATGGAATCTTAGTCCATTAACGAGTTCCAAATAAATTGATTCAGAGGAAACAGTTAGAGAAAAGGGGGGGATAAGGTTAGTTGTCTCCCTCTAAAGAGATTGCTATGGAGTTAGGGGTTTTTAAGATTTTTAAGGTTGGGGATGATCACCACCTCATTTGGCCGGGTGACTCTATGGGTACATCCTCATTTAGCACCTTAATTTCACAAATTCTTGGAAATTTATATCTATTAAGTTAACCTTCCAATTATTCTCAAAGCTTAATCAAGTGTTCAAATTGTATTTGATTAGATTATACAAATATTACTCATAATTTATGATTGTAAGGTGGCTAATGAATTCACTCGTCTAATTAGTACAAATGTAATTATCTAGTAATCAATATTGAATTGTTCTGTGATTCTAATGCCAATAGTCAATAATTGGGTTCAATTATTCAATTATGGGACTCAAACGGGATGAATAGATCAAAATTTGGTAAAATTAGTTTTTTTGTGCTTTACTTGTAAGATAGTTCAATGAAGTTCAAATATGAATTAAAACTTATCAAAAGAGAAATTTCATTTGAGAGCATCATGTATAATAGATAAAGATAGATTAGATACTCAAAAACTAGTATGTTACAACAAAGAAAAAGACAACTAGTGGTCTCTAGCTATGAATTTCTATCCCAAAAACAATAGGTCTAACAATATCAATCAAGGGAATGATGTTTCTTCTCCTTTTGTCTGCTCTAATACAAAAAATAAGGTTGCAAATGATAGTAGACGCCCCCCCAACTTTAGGATGAATTCTTATTTTATATAGATGGCTCAAAACCCACGGTTACACTGGTGGTTGTCATTCTTACACCGTGTTGGTCATGCCAGTTGTTGGAAACCCCCAATTATCGAAGACCAAAAAGATAGAGCCATTACCAAAACATCTCCCAAGGATCTAGATTTTGAAGAAATAATAATCAATAGTAAATAATTTCTTTCTTTCACATATTGTTCACAAGATGATTTTATGTGAAATTTTATCATCAAAATTGTACATAGAGAATAAGTGTCTATCTAATCCCTCTTACTTATATTTTTTTTAACTGTCACCGAGATACTTTATTCACCCTGCTCTCGGGTTGTAGGACAACCTTGAAGATACATTTAAAGTAGGATTCATCCTTTGTTCATTCCAGAGCTCAGCTAGAACGAACGTTGGACATTGGACCCAAACAATGGAGTCATTGACATTTTTAACTGCCCATTTGACAAGAATGTCTGCTAATGCATTAGTGCCCCATTTGATGAATCTGATGTGAATGTTCGACTTCTTTGCTTTCAGGGCTTCGATCTTTTCACCAAAAATCTTGTATTTAGGCATACTGTGCATCATGGAATTCAGAATGTTGCAGGCCAGTTTGCTATCTGATTCAATTCACAAATCCTCCGGTCTGTGAATCAAAGCTTTAATACCCCTGCAGATAGCCACCAACTCAGTGACTAAAACATCACAGCTCTTGACAGTTTGAGCTCCCGCCTTGATCCATCGATGATCTACGTCTCTGGCTATATAGCTCGTGGCTGCTTGATTCCTCCTCTTCTGTACCGAACCATCGACATTTATTGTAATCGTGTTTGGCAGTGGTGGCATCCATGCAACAGCTGTCTGAGTCAGTAAAGGACATGCTGGTTTTTGGAAGGCACACACATTGTTCCTTACTTTTGCAGCGATCATCCCTACACTCATCATAGGGGGGCAGCTTGTACCATTAAAAACCAGTTCATTTCTATGCATCCACAAAGTTTCAACCGTGGTATCAAACCAAATCGATCTAATCATGCCTTCTTTCTTGTGCTTCAGGTTCCGTGAAAACCATGTCTTGATAGTATCTTCTAGTTCAAACCTTATCTTCTGGCTGCTGGCTACATTGTGCCACACCTATTGTGCGTATTGGCAATCCTTGAGAACGTGAAGGATGGTTTTGGAAGTTAGCCTACACCTGGGGCATCGCTGGTCATCTGTAAAACCACGTCTAGCTCTATTTACATTTGTCATCAATCCTTCATGTAGGGATTTCCACAAGAAGGTCTTCGTGCATTGTAGTATTGCGAGATTCCATATTGTAGTCCAATTTCCAAGTGTGTGAATACAAGCATTATTAATCAACTTCTTATAATAATTTTGGGTTCTAAATAGGCCGTGGTTGTCATCAATATGACACCAAACATCATCCTTCCCATTCTGAATCGGGGGAAGCATGTGTAGGATGGTGTTTGCAATTTCCTCAGTGAACCAATGTTTTATGAATTCCGCATCCCAGTTCCCCTCAGAAGCCAACGAGCTAACCTACAAGTCTTTGATGTCTTCAGGAATGATGAGTTGTGGATTTAATGAAGGAGTATTTCTCGTCTCCACCCATTTTTCGTACCACACAGAAGTTGTCTTGCCATTAACAACTGCTTTTGCTAGCTTCTTCATCACAGTATCCTTTTTATCCACTATGTATTTCCACAAGTGAGATCCAGTTCTTCTACCTCCGTCCCGATGGTGCATATATTTCCTGGTCACGACATCCTTCCACATGCAGCTTTTCGCAGTAATGAAATCCCAGATATTCCTGGCTAGGAGTGCTTCATTCTGCAGCCTTGCTGGCTTTATGTTTAACCCTCCATGATGTATTGGTGCTATTATTTTCTTCTAGGAAACTAGACTAAAGCTTCTACTCGCATTTGGTCCTCCCCATATAAAATTCTGGATTATTTTATCAATGTTATCACACACAAAAATCGGAAGATGACTGGATTGCATAATATGTGTGGGTAGCGAATTGAGAACTGAACGAGCCAGGGTGGTTCTACCAGCTAGAGATAGCGTGTGTGTCGTCCATGAACTGATGTGTTGATCAATAGAATTGAGAAGGCTCAGATAAACTGCGCGCCTTATTTGCCCTCTTGTGGAGGATTGGAACACCAAGATGCCTACCCATAACCTCCGTCTCTTGCATGTGAAGCACTCTACAAACATTTCTTCTTATCGATCGATCTGTATTCTTTGAGAAGTATACCGAGGATTTCTCAGGAGATAACTTTTGGCTAGAAACCTCACCGAAGAATTTGATGCATCTCATAATAGATTTAGCATGTTCCACAGATGCTTCGCTGAATAAGATAATATCGTCTGTGAAACATATATGTGTCAATCTTGGGCCACTCCTCGTGACAAGCAACGATTTCCAGCTACCCTCGTCCACCATTCTACCAATATCTTGGCTTAGGCATTCTAGGCATAAGACAAACAAATACGGAGACAGAGGATCTCCTTGGCGGACTCCATGGGATGCTTTGAACGACGTCAACATTTTCCCTTTCCATGAGATAGAAATCTCACCGTTGGTGATAATGTTCATAATCACGGTAATAAGAGATGATGGAATCAGGGTTCTCTTGAGTGTGTCATGGATAAAATCCGATCGCATCCGATCATAGGCTTTTACTAAATCAAGCTTCAGCGTCATGCATTTCTGCCCTGCCCTTCACATACTCATGGAGTGCACCACCTCTTGCAGCAAAATTGTGTTGTCCGAGATCCGTCGACCAGGTACGAAGCTCGTCTGGCTGGGTGAGATCCAGTTGCTCAGGAAAGGCTTGATGCGTTCCACTATAATTTTGGATAAAAGCTTCATGCTCACGTTGTTGAGGGATATCGGACGAAGGTGGCTACATAATTCTGGTGTGTTATTCTTTGGAATTAGAACTAAGGTGGATCTCTCCATATGATGGGGGATTGGGTGACCTGCAAAACAGTTTTCAATCATTAGTTGTAAGCATTTCTTTATGTTGTTCCAGTTTTTTTGGAGGAATCCTGCATCAATCCCGTATGGCCCCGGGGCTTTCACCGGGTTCATGCGACTGAGAACTTCAAAAATCTCATCTTCAGTTGGGGGATGCCTGACGCTTTGTCTGTATTCTGCGACCATCCCTGGAATACTCTAGGATATGCAATAGGAAGATTGCGCTGATCAGCTCGTCTTTCGTCAGTAAACAAAGAGCAAAAATAATTGTTAATAAGGGATTCCAGCTCGTCGTCCTTCTCCACCCACACGCCTCTCTCATTTTTAGTTTAGCTATAACGTTCCTTCTTCTCTTCGCCTTCACCAGAGCATGGTAATAAGCCGTATTCGAGTCACCCAGTTTTAGCCAATCACATCTAGCCTTCTGCTGCCATTCCACTTCTTCATTAGCAAGAATATCCATGTATTCACATTGAATGATTCCGATCTATTTGTCCAACTCAGTAGAATAGTTAATGCTTAGCTCACTGTGTTTCTTGGATAGGGTTTACTTATATTGATGTATTCATGTCATTTCATCTGGTTTATTATGTCTCTAAACATATTTATATTTAGCATGTACCTAAAATGCTTTGAAAAAAAAAATCACAGATCAATATACCAAGTTATACTTTGTATGTGGGGTGCATGCAAAAGTTTGCAAGTAAACTAGCAACATATATTCCATCAAATACTTGCAAAAAAAATGTCATTTTATTTACATAATCTTTCTTTGTATGATGCTCATAGTAGCATTATAATTGAAAGGAACTAAATAATCATCCAACAGTTTAGTTTTTCAATCATTGAGAAACACTCGAAAAAACACTAGCAAACTAATGCGGGTAGTCATAGGTGTAACCACATACCTCAATGGTGAGCCATGTAGATGATGCAGTACATATACTTCAATTACGTTCAAGCCATTGAATCAACAAACATGAATCCAAACAATCATATTATAATTGCATGTATGTAAATCCTAAAGTGTTACCATCACAATAATCATATTAAACCCTACTCAGTCCTAATCTAGGGTTTAAGTTTCCTTGTTATCAAGTTATCATTAGGGTTATGTTTGATACTCCAATTCCCATGTTCATTGAGTTAATGACTTAGGAACCCTAATTCATCTTAAGAGTAGCCATGATTATTAAATCCACCACATTATGAACATTAGATTCAATTGTGTCTTTACTGACATAGAAAATATGATATTGAACCAATTATCTCATATGCATTATTATACACATTAACAACTCTAATTATGTCATTATGGTCCCAATCATGTTAGATCAGCATTATATTCTATTTTATTAGGTTACATCACATGATTAACAACCTAATTATCATAACTAGGGTTGTTATGCTTTAAACACCTATTAAACACATATTACTGATTATCCACTTTAGGAACACTAATTTTTAGTAGCATATGAACTTTTAACCCAAAATAGGTACAAGATGCTCTTTTTTCCAAGAAGGTTAAGCTATATCCATTAATATCATGAAACTAGGGTTTCTATGCATAGTTTACATTAAAGATTTAATCTTTATGAATTTTAGGATATGAAGCATATTTAGAGTCTAAAAATATATTTTTTAGATTCCTCTCATTTTGCGGGTCAACTTTCATATATAACTTGTCTAATTTTGAGTTACCATTAAGTTGATACAATTTTTTCAAAATAATTATAAACCGACCATTGACCAACGGACACGTCAACACTTGTTTTATGTTTGCTACTCACCTGGGCCAGCTTGGATTAGGGAATTGACTCTGTTGCCCTTGCACCAGACGTGCATGTATGAGCACATTAGTCATTAGACTATTAGACTCCTCTTTCCTCATGATGCATCTCACCTCCGTCTCCAGAACCCCTCTGCCTGCATTGCCTACTTCAACCCCTACGACCCAATGGGAAGGTGATGGGTTGGGGACCCTCGCTGGGAAAAACCAGTCTGAGAGGCGTTGGAGGTGGTCAGAAGCCAAGCTCACCTTCCCTTAGCCTGATCGGGAGTCATGAAGATAGAGTGGTGGAGAATGGAGCGGGGGTAGTAATTCAGATCTTTATAGGAGGGACGACGGTGTGAAGAATACTAGTGGAAGTAGATCTTGTGGCAGAGCCCAAAGCCTCAATGTATTAAAGGTAGGGAAAGGGAGTGTAGTTGGGGAAAGCAACCTAGCTAGGATTTTGCATGGATATGGAGCCTAAGGACTAAGTTATAGTTGAAGGATGAGGGTTGTGGTGATATCTTATACAAGTTCCAGGCTAAACTCTAGAGGATCCAAGGAGAATGAATATGGAGAAATAAGAAGTGGGAAAACCAACGAGCATGTTAGAGACCCACATCCACATATATATACTATCCTCACGAAACCTCCCCTTGTGCCTGCCTCTTCAGGGATGATTTCCATCAAGACTTCTCGATTCTTCTTTCTTTTCCTTTTTCTATTATCAAAGCTAACTTTTTGGCTTCTATGGGAGAGAGAGAGCCACACCATAATGCCTAACCACTTTATTAATACACTTCTTAATTCAGAAGGAACCATATTACTTGGTCGACACACCAAAAGCCATACATGGCACTTTATGGTATTCCTTATTACCCCCTTTCCATATGTATCATAAGATATTCCTTTTTCATAAATCAAATTAGCATCAATTAAATTATGGGGAAAGGCAAGGCATAACTCTATATTCCTACAACCATACTCTTACTTTTCCTTATGTGAAAAGTCTTGGATTTTATTCTAATAAAACCAAGTCATGAAAAGACACTACCGCAGTCTTATTAGGACTTGGATCTAACAACAAAAGGTCATTACGGAATACACATAAAAATATGGCACCTTATTGAATAAAGAATTATGGATTATTCTCTTCCTTTTCAATCATATTTATTCATACCAAGAGCCATATTGCCAAAAAGACCACTAGATGCCTTAAAGCTAATGTTGCCAAAGTGGATTAGACAATTATTATATTTATTATCTAAAACGCCACACATCTTACTTTCCTTTTGGAATCTTGTTAATTATTTCATATTTCTATTTTCATAAATTTATACCTTCATTGCTATTTTATTTATGCATGCAAACTATCTTTTCTAGAGTATTCCACTTAACTCTCTATTTAACAATATCAATTGTCCATTACTTTAGAAATCCCTTATTATCAAATTTTCCATTCATTTTGTATCCACTATTTATTAATGGATTATTGAAACCAGTAAACTACACGAAATCTATTCCATATGGAGAATTCGCACTTTCAAACCACAATTTCCAAACAAGACACATATGGAACCATCTTTCTAATGTGTCCTTCATATTACATTATATGCAAACAGATATATTAAAATATGAAAAACTAGGTTATAACATCCTTTTCGTCTTATAGGAATTTTATCCCCAAAATTTGACTAGTCATCCAGGAAGATGGCATGAGACAATTTACTCGTATATTGGTTATCTAATATCTCATAAACCATCATCTTTTGTATCTATGTGCTAATTCCTTTCATTTCTTTAATTTGCGACACAAGGACCTATTTGCAAACAAAATAGTCTCATGAGCCTTTATATGGGCCATGGGTTGCACCCATGCCCCAATGGTGACTTCATTATTCCCTCAATTGTACCATTGGGGAGATCACTTATCAATTTATGCATTATGTTTAATTTCACAAATTTGAGGATATACATTCACCGCTCCTTAAAAGGAATTTTTTCCTCAGAATTCACATTGAGTAAGGCTAAGGTAAAAGATAACTCATCTTAATTTCACAGCTTAGGGTCAGTAACCATACTTAGATATTCTTAACACCTTTTATTGATATGCAAATTCCATTACCATGATTGGTACTTGAATTCAATTTGAGGTGTAACCACATCCTTAGTAATTTTATGATACCGTCTTTTGGTGATTACATTTTTATTTATGATTCCAATTTTACTTGATGATTACCTTTTTACCTAGGTGTCCAACCCTTTTTTATCTATCATCACATAAGGGTGAGGTAACACCTCAAACCCTTGGTCATGTCATTAGTACTCAACTTTATGTATTCATTATCATATCTCAATTCTTTAGGCATAACATGTGTCTATCCAATCTCTCTCACTCATAATGAGATGGTGTATACGCACATTATCCTAAAATTTCACATTTTAGGTTGAATCATTCTAACATTGACTCTAAACCATAATTTGTAATTCCACAATTATATTTCATGAATTCAATGTCTTTCTCACTCTTGAGTTTGTACACAACTACTTTGATTATTACATAACTTATTATATATTTTGTATTTACTGCTCAGGTATTATGAGCCTTAGCCACTTCTTAAAGGTCTCTAGGGGTATATGTACTTTTTGGAGTGATCTCATCCTTACACATCTAGCGAGTGTCTCTCACATTCAACCATTGGGCCTCATGAACTAATGAAGGTGGACAATCTCCTAAGACATGGGCCTCAGGCAAACATAGGTCTTACCTCCTGAACAAATGGTCTTATGCATTTAGGGAACAATCAACTCCTAATCTCATCTATCCTATGTGCCTTTAATACACCCTACTTGACCTTAGGATTGGCTTACCCTTCCCAAGGGTTTCTTGCGAGCATATTATTTTCATATGTAATTCTTCAAATCGGATTTCCTCTTATGCATTCAGGGAACAATCAACTCCTAATCTCATCTATCCTATGTGCCTTTAATACACCCTACTTGACCTTAGGATTGTCTTACCCTTCCCAAGGGTTTCTTGC
Organism: Alisma plantago-aquatica; assembly: GCA_963693085.1. Lineage (NCBI taxonomy): Eukaryota > Viridiplantae > Streptophyta > Magnoliopsida > Alismatales > Alismataceae > Alisma > Alisma plantago-aquatica. The sequence continues at coordinate 801,398,036 of OY856411.1, forward strand.
GAGCACATTATTTTCATATGTAATTCTTCAAACCGTATTTCCTCTTATGCATTCAGGGAACAATCAACTCCTAATCTCATCTATCCTATGTGCCTTTAATACACCCTACTTGACCTTAGGATTGGCTTACCCTTCCCAAGGGTTTCTTGCGAGCACATTATTTTCATATGTAATTCTTCAAACCGGGTTTCCTCCATCTCTTATGATGTGATTTACTTTATGTCCCCTCATTGGACTCATGACAACTTTCTTTTCTGGGCTCAGTTTCATACTGTCAACCACATCCATAGTGACTTTTTTCATGTCCCTCAGAGATGGCATAGTTGGGTTCAAATAATCATACTCAATATATGTGCTTTCATATTTTGTTTACTTAATTCTTTAAACTTTAGGTGATATTTAAGACTACCTCAATATCTAAATTGATGTATTCAACTTACCTTTCTAGGGAAGGTCCTAACCTAGGGTGCCTTCTCAGCTTATAAGAGGAAGTTAGGCTCTCTAGCCACAACCCAACCCTATAGGTTTAGGGTTTTGCTTCCCTCATAGGTCTTTTTTCCCATTGTTGAGTTGACCCACCCCAGGTTAGGACACTAGCCCTAAAAGTTGAACTAAGGGTTTCATATCATCTTCTCCTTTTTTTTAATTTAGTTACGCAGCATCAATAAGCTTATTTTTTTAACCTCATTATAAGACCCCTAACCTATCTTAGTGGTTGTTTGTGATTTCTTTTCTTAATAAGATTCTTAAACCTTAATCTAATATCTTTATATGCCTTAATAACATGTGATATGTTTTTATTTTGATCCAATTTGTTTGAAGTTTGAGCTAGTTATGCTTGTTTTGAACCAAGTTGCAAATTTACCCATGATGAGGGTCTATCTTACAATTTGTCACATGTAGGTTGTGCATTTTATGCCTTAGCATCATGAGAGAGAGTATGATGCCTTGGGGAACCTTGTTGGGCCTTGGTTGATGAGGTGGCATCATGAGATGGTATTAGGGTTTGCATGGATTCTTGTGTGATGGATGTATCAACCTTGTATGGTGGTTCTTGAGGAGTTGCAACTGCAACACTCTCCTAATTGATGTTTGTTGAGACCTTGATGTTTTGTCCCTTGTGTTGGTCACTAGGTATTGGCTTTAGTGGAGTGTTGTGACCATTTGACTTTGGTGACCTAGTGTATTGGCCGCTACCCTTGGTGTTTCCTATGGTTTTTTTTTTACCACAAGAGAGAGTGTAGTGGATCTATGTGGTCACTACACTATCTTATTTTTATCACCCTTTCATGCATGCATGTCTAGAGTCCTTGCATGGATGATCCTTTGGTGGACATGTGTCCTTTTGGTTCTATAACATCTTGACACCTCATGATCTTTACCTCCCTCCTACCTTTGAGAATATAAACCTGCTCTTTCATATGCAAGTATCTCTTTTAACTCTTTTTCCTCTCTTCTCCCTTATGTTTATCCTTGAGCTTAGTGGAGTTGGAGGAGGTGGTGATCTCAGAGCTTGGTGGCTGATCATCTTTGCATGTGGTGATCTTGAGCTTGATCATCTTCTTGTGGTGATCCTTAGTGATCTTCCTTCTTAGTAAGTGGTTCTATACCCTTGATCTCATTTTTCCTTTAGAACTCTACCTTCTTATCCTTTCTTGGTTGTGAGACTACGGATCACCATGGTGTCTATCTTGAGGGAACTTCTCTCCATAGAGGTTGAAGACTACGGTTTGACCATGGTATACCTAAGTGAGATGAAGCTTTCTTCTTTCTTCCTACTTCTCTCTTATTCAGCCTAGAGTTTGTGCTTTCTTCACCTTGAGCTTTCCTTTGATGTTTGTATGTTTTCTTCTTCTTGAGGTGACCTTGTTGACCATGGAGTTGATCCAAGTTAGAGTTCGTCTTCTCTTTTTGAAGCTTGAGGATTTGGATCTTGATCTTCATCTTAAGGCGGGTTATATAAATTTCCCCTCTACTATTATTGCACCATTATCTTGCTTGTATGTTGCTTATTTCACCACTAAAACGTGAACCTAAGATGCTAAATGATGTTATCATGATCTAGGGCTTAAGATTATGAAGTGTTCTTATATGGATTGTTCTTTCTCATTAACCCAAATTCATGCACCCAATTTCTAAGTGATGAATGGGTTGTTATTTCTACATGAATCTTGATCCTTGGTCCTATCACCATGTTATTCTTCGACCATCATATGATATTGGAGGCTTTGATCTTTGATTGCAAGAGTTTAACTCATGGTTTTCCTTCTATTATCATAGTTTTCCATGTTTACCTTGGTGATGTTTGTTTTAGGGTTTTGATGTCCATCCTTGCATGGATTTTTCCCCTAGATGATGCTTAGTTTTCCTTATGGTTGTCTTCTACTTTAATCATGGTTTAGTTTTGGTTGGAGTTGGCTATGTGTTGCTTGGAGTGGGATGACTTTGTGGTTGCTACACTCACCTTTGGTTCTTGAGCTTGCTACATTTTGTTGACGTGTAGTGGGCGCAACAACCCTAACCCTAGAAGGTGGTCACATCACATGCTTGATCTTGGTTTGGTCGCTACAAAGGTCATTACACACGGTCTTCTTATGATCAAAACATGTGTTTTTTTTTGTTTGGTCACAACAAAGTGTTGACCAAGTGGTTGGTCGATACATGTATGAGTGTTGGTCTCTTCACCTTGTTCTTTGAGTGGTCGCTACAATGTGTAACCTATGTTGGTCACTACACCTTGTGCTTTGTTGGTCACTACACATCTAGTAATGGTCGCTACACATGTATTAAGGGTCGATGCATGTATTAAGGTTGCTTTCTAGATTTGTTTTCTTGTATGGTCGAAACATAGTGATGCTTTGGATGATTGACCAATCATGATAATAATAATGCTTAACCCTAATGTGCTCCAAGTATGTGGGAATTGGGGTATCTAGGGTTTGATGTTGAATATTGAATTGGAACGCTAAATCGGATATATAAGAAACCTAACTTTATTCTCAAGTGTATGGTGTACTTGTTGAGCTTGTTTGAATGAATATCATGTGGTTATGTTTTCTCTCTCCTACATGTGTAATTCTAACCTTGTCGATGGAATGAGTATCATAGATAGTGTTTTCTATGGTGTGTTTGATATGACACAGGGTGATGGTTATGAGCCTTTATGAGGCATGATGAGATAATGATGATGTGTAGGAACTATGTGATTGGGTCTTATAACCTGGCAGAGTCTCAATGCCTAATGTGAGGTGGTATCCTCCAGTGATGAAATGAGGGATTTCTATCCCCTAGTGATGTGAAAATGTTGATGGTCTTGTATGGTAGTGGTACCAAGTGATGATGTGAAAAATTGTATACCTCACACATTTTATATCTTATGACATTGCAACATACCCTAATCTTGTAGAGTTTGTTTAGGGTTTGTACATTGTAACTTGATTTATGCTAAAAGACACTCAATTGGATTAACTAATCAAGTGAAACCCTAATCATGTAGTGTCCCTATGCCATAGATCCATCTTTAGCATCAGTACTTTCTGGATGGTGAAATGGGTTCTCCCTCAGTGGAAACTTGAAGTCATATACTATTGAGTATATGTATTTCAAAGGTTTGGCAGAGGTCATACCCTTGTAAGAGAACGGTCGAGTTCATGTCTCATATGACTTGATTTAGTGTATATGTGATATGTTTTAAGGATGATTGCAGTCATACCTCGACAGGAGTATGTTTGTAATTGTAACTCAATTTTCACTAGTGATGTGCCTATATACTCAGGTAGAGTAGGATGTTTTGCAGTTTGACATTATGTGTCACTGCAACGGACTCAGACTGACAGAGGGTGTGGGAGATCATAGGAGTATGTCTCCTCCTAGATCTTGTATGGCACTGATTTTTGACTTAGTAGTGGTCAATTGGGGCATGATTGGTATTCCTCATCTCCTCAAGGAATAATAAAAGAGTAACACATGCGTGTAGTATATTAGCTTAGGGTTAAACATGAATCACATTGGATGACCGTTTGCCTTATCTTTTATACATATTAGTTGATTTAAGAGAAATCACTTGTTACACATGTTCTTTGTATTCCTTATAAATGTAAAAGATGTTCTACTGCTCAATTGTAGATGCCTAGACTGCTTTAAAATGTTAATTTCTTTATTCATATCATTTAGCTAAATCTCCTCAACCTAATAATAATGTTATCTATCTACATCAGTATGTATCTGTAAATAATAGTTGTTAGCGAAGAGTTATATCTCTTTCTGGGTAGTTGGTCTCACCTTGTGGGTTTCCACATATTTTAGGTGGTCATGCACGACGAGGTAGATATCGTGTGGTTGAGGATGAGCAGCAAGAGGAGCAGTAGTTGTATAATGTGGGATATGTTGTGACTATTTTATAGTAGAGTCTTATGTGTTGTCCCTATACTCTTAGGTCCTTGGGGGTATTTTGTAGATGTTGTATATCAATATGAGTTTTTGGCAATAGGCCATGTTTTTATAGATATGGCTTGTATATGTGAACAAGTTATCATATGTAATAGGTTGTGGCAAGTTTGCCAAGTGAACATTAATATGTAATATCTTTTGGCACAATGTATGATACATGTGGCATAGTTTGTGGACTCAGATGTAATATGTTTCCACTTTTGTGGTCATATGGAATTAGTTTTAATTTACCCTATTTTATGGTAATCTGGATGATTAGTATTAATTTCACGATTTGTATTCAGTAGTCTCACATTGTGTGGCGATGGGCGTCACACTTAAGGTTGGTCTTAGAGCTTTAGGTTCACTGAGTCTACAGGGACACGACTAGGGTTTGTGTCTGTTCTTGTGTTATCTGACATATTTAATGGGAACTTTAGCTTATTCAGAAATAGAAGAAGAATAAGAAGAAGAAGAAGAAGAAGAAGAAGAAGAAGAGAAGAAAATATATGTTCGTTGAATACAAAGAACATGCGGAGAGTAGTATTGATGCACCAGGTGGTAGTACCAGGAGGTAGGCAAGGGTTAATGGAGTGCTTGAGGAGCCTCACTTTGACCCAGAAACTATAGCTAACCCCACTTTTTAGTCCATGTTTGGACAATTTATGGCTATGATGACGCATATGGTGGATAGAGTGCTCGTACCCTAAGAAAGTGATGCAATCCCCAATGTGGAATCCCAAGGTTCTAGAAAGACCTTTGCAAGGCTTCATGAGTTGGAGCGTTGGAGCATGTGGGTATGACAAATCTGGATGATGTAGACATGTGGTTGACCGAGTTGGAGAAGGCCTTCAAGATCCTCAATATCCTTGAAGAGAATAAGGTGAAGTAGGCAGTGTACCTGTTGAAGGGGATTGTTGGCCATTGGTGGGCCATTGATCAGTTGGGAAGCTTTTTGGTGAGAGTTCATGAGCTTATACTTTATGGAGACCTATATATATATATATATATATATATGAGAAGATCATGTAGTTTGAGAAGATACAAAAGGGATCTATGATGATCAATGAGTACAAGGCAAAGTTCATGAAGCTTTTGAGGTTTTGCCCACATATGGCTTCTATAGATAAGGATAGAATCATACTTTTTGAGAAGGGTTTGATCTCTGAGTTGATGAAATTGGAGTTATCTTTGGAGAATAGGGACTGGTTTACCACCTTTTTGGATTCAGTCAAGAGGATAGAGAGGTCAATTGTGGAGAAGTGAGAGGGGAGTGCCAAGAAGAGACTGACACAGTATCAAGGACAATTGTCTGGAGGCTTCAAGAAGCCTAGGTTTTCATCACCTCAGTCACAATAGAGATCGGTTGTACAATATCAATGGTCACCAAGCAAGGGAAGAGAATGTAGTTTTCCATCAATGGGAGCTCATAATGCGGCGTCAGTGTCAGTGATGGGGTCTTCTAGGCCACAGTGCGAGAAGAGGACTTTCCACAAGTATGGGTAAGTAGGAAATATAAGGTGGGCATGTCCATTGAAGGATGAAGAAGTGATGCAACAACTGAAACAAGGTTAGCAAGGGTCACAGTAGCAACAATTCAGTAGTGGTGGAGGCTAAGGATGTGGTTAGGCATCATTGGATGGTTCTTCTGGGAAAGCCAATAGAGGACGAGGGTGACAATAAGAAATGGCTCAATTCTATGTTATGAGTTAGCCAGAAGGAGTAGTCAACCTAAGGTTCATGGCATGTCAAATAGAGTTATTTCACTCTGATTTGTCTTCTTCCTACTTTATATCTATTTTGGTTGACCTAGGTGCAACACACTCTTTTATCACTAGAAAAGTGATTTCTAGTTGTTCTTTGCTTGTTAGTCATAGAGTTGATAGTCTTCACTTAGAAACCCCATTGGTTGGTCCTGCCCAGTTGCGGGAGGTGTGTCCATCTTGCGTTCTTTCTTTCTCATGATGCAATATTCAAGTGGATCTCATACCACTTGCTATGCATGGATTTGATGTGATCCTTAGAATGGATACTTTGGAGAAGTATCAAGTGGTCTTGTACTATAGTGTCAAAGAAGGGATGTTCTCTGATGATGATGCTTCATGGATCTTCCAAGAAGATAGGAAGATTATCCCAACATATTTGGTGTCTGCGATGATAGTAGATAGGATGATGAGGCAAGGTTGTGAGGCATTTTTGGCACATGTGGTGGATACCAAAGTGAGGAGTCCTAGTATCCAGGAAGTGCCAATTATTTGTGAGTTTGAGGACATGTAACCTGATGAGTTTCCCAGTGTTCCCCCACCCCAAGAGATTGATTTTGAGATCAATCTAGTACCTGGTACACAACTGATTGCACAGACGTCATACAATATGGCACCAGCTGAGATGCAAGAGCTAAAGAAGGAGTTGTAGGAGTTGCTTGAAAGGGCTTTATCAGACTGAGCACTTCACCTTAAGGTTCTTTCATGTTGTTTGTGAAGAAGAAAGATGGATCCATGAGGTTGTGCATGAACTACCGATAGTTAAACAAAGTGACAATCATGAATAAGTATCCTTTGTTGTATATATATGATCTATTTGACCAGTTGCAAGGTGTCATAGTGTTCTCGAAGATATATCTGAGGTCGGGATATCATTAGTTGCGGATCAAGGTGGATGACATACCCAAGTCAGCTTTTACGACTCTGTATGGTAACTATGAGTTTGTGGTTATGTCTTTTGGGCTAACCAATGCACCAGTAACATTCATGGACCTAATGAAGAGGGTGTTTAGACCTTACCTTGACCAGTTCATGGTGGTGTTCATTGACGACACCCTGATCTACTCCAGAGACAGCCAACAATATGAACAACATCTACAACAGGCGTTGACCTTATTGAGATAGTACAAGTTGTACACTAAGTTCAGCAAGTGCAAGTTTTGGCTGAAGGAGGTGTCTTTTCTTGGGCACATGATATCTTTTGAGAGTGTATGTGTGGATCCCAAGAAGGTTTAGTCTATGCTAGAATGGGCTCATCCTAATACACTGATGGAGGTTTACAATTTCCTTGGTTTAGCAGGCTACTACGGAAGGTTCATCAAGAACTTGAACACAGTGGCATTACCCCTAACAAAGTTGACTAGGAAAGGTGTGTCATTTGTTTGGGATGATAAGTGTCAACGTTCTTCCCATCTTTTGAAGGAGAAGCTCTGACCAATTCATCAGTGTTGGTTCTTCTTCAGCAAGGAAAGGGTTATATCATTTTCTATGATGCTTCAAAGAATGGTTTGGGTTGTGTGTTGATGCAAGACAAGAACATGATTTCTTTTTGTTGGATAAATTGGATATTATGATAAATCCCTTTTGTTTCGATGATGACAAACATTTCATTCTTATTAATCTAAACGAGCTACTTAAGTGTGCAGGAACAAGGTGATGACAAAGTTCCAGGGAATCCATACGCTTGAATGTTTGTAAATGTCATGCAATGTAATCATTTGTAAACTTGTACAAATATATAATGTACAAGTACTTAGACTTCATGTAAATCAAAGCGTTAGATCTCCCTAGCTAAACACCACACTTAGTTAGGTCATCTCCTTCTAATAGGATCACATAATGCACACTCATGCACACACTTAGTATCTTAATTGAAAGTTTGAAAATAGAGTCAATCCCGGTCGACCACACTCCTCGACCGAGACACTCTCGGTCGACAAACTTCTCGACCGAGATTGACCAAAAGTAGCCGTTAGACACAGCAGTTGAAAGTTGCAAATAAACGTTAATCCAGAGAGCCTGTCGGTCGACAAATCCTCGACCAACTGGGCATCTCGGTCGACAAGTCCTCGACCGAGATGGTCTCTGACAGAAACTGCGGAATTAATTAACTAGCCGTTGCTAATGCGCCTAACTTATTCCTAACGGCTAGTTAAGCACTAGGAACCCCCTAGAAGTTGTCTAGAACGTCCTTAAGCATACATAGGCCATTCCTATAAATAGGACATGCCTTAGGACACCAAAGACATCTAAGATATATGTGTGCTATACTTGAGCTTGAATACACACTTGCAATCTGTTTTAGAGCAATAGAGCAATTCCTACACTTGCCATTCATTCCTATTGCTCCCATTTCGTGCCCTATAGGCTAGTATCTCCTATCCACTACAATCACATTGTCATACACATTGGTTAGGAGATTTATACGCTTGATATAGGCAAATCAAGCCTTGTGCTTAAAAGGATAAGTTGTAATTTCTGTTTTCTTTCTTGTTCCTTTGTATCTTTTGTACTCTCCTTGCTACTCCTAGGGTTGGAGGCTACGGATTGGAGAGGGTTGACTTCTCAGGTGGAGAAGGGGACTTCAAGCTACTTCAAGAAGGCTATCGCACGGGAAGCTACTTCAGAAGGCTGGTGCAACGGGTGTTGGTGCATCTACTTCAAGGGAAGGCTGCTTCAAGGTTGGGCGATTACTTCTAGGTGAAGGCTGCTTGAAGGGTTTGGGAAAAGAAATTGTATTTTATGTAAAGTCCTTGCGAGGTAATAAAATAGATTTCTTTTCAAATCCCGGTTGGGTAAGCAACCGGGTAGTGGACTGACTACCTTAGTATTTGCTAAGGCTAGGAACCACTCTAAACCCTTGTGTCTCCTTGTCCAATATTTTCTTTGTGGTTGCTTGAGTAAATTAATTGTTAAATTATCTATAAAACTCTATTCACCCCCCCCCCTCTAGTAGTTTTCAATTGGTATCAGAGCAGGCTTCAAGGAGCCCTAACAAGGTCTTGAAGAAAAGATGGGGGATGGAGTGCTCAACAACCTCAACATTGAAGGAACACTTGTTGCTAGGCCTCCACCGTTCGATGGAACAAACTACCAATATTGGAAGAGGAGGATGCAATTCTACTTCCAAGGAATCAACTGGGAGTTATGGAGAATGGTATCTACACCATACACACTTCCACAAGACGATTTCTCAGTATGGGATGCTAATACGGTAAAGATGGCTCAAATGAATGCAAAGGCAGTAAGCATTTTATATTGTTCCATTTCAGTAGGTGAATTTAATAGAGTATCAAACTGTGATACCGCATATGATATTTGGCATAGATTATCTATAACATATGAGGGTACTGTTCAAGTTAAGAATTCTAAAGTTAGTTTGCTTAAAACCAAGTTTGAACATTTTCGCATGGATCCAAACGAAACTATTAGTGAAATGTATTCAAAATTTTCTACTATTGTTAATGGTTTGAGTGCTTTAGGGAAACCTGTTCTTGAGGAAGATCAGGTATCAAAAGTACTTCGATCTCTTCCTCCAAAGTACAAACCAAAGGTGACAGCTATTGCAGAAGCAAACGACCTCACTTGTCTCAAAATGGAGCAGCTCATCGGAAACTTAGAAGCTCATGAGGAGGATCTAGAAGAGGAAGAAAGGAGAGAACATGAACGCCAACATGGGAAAAAGAAGGATATTGCATTCAAAGCATAAACCAAAGACACAAGTGAAGATGATAGTGAAGAGGAAACTCTTATTGTGAATGGTAAGCAATATAAAAGTTTTAAAACTAACAAAACTTCCAGTGCTTCTTCTTCCAGGTGCTTTGAATGTGGCAAGAAAGGACATATGAAAGGAGAATGTCCAAAACTCAAGAAAGGGAAGAAATCATCCTACAAAAAGAAAGAAAGAGCGTATAGAGTTGCATGGGATGATTCAAGTGACGATAGCGATAGTGGAAAAGAAGACGTAGAGTGTTTCATTGCTACAACAAATGAAGATGAAGAAGAGGTAAGTCTTTATGATCTACCAAAAGAAGATATAATTGCTAGTCTTCAAAATACTCATGAGAAATATATTGAGTGCAAGAAGAAACTTAAAAAGGCAAATAAAGATTTAAATGCTAGAATTCTTGCTCTTGTATCTGAAAATGAAAATCTTAAAAAGGAAAATGAAGATTATGCTCTTAAGATTAAATCAGTAGAAGCAAATTGCAATCTTCTTTCCTTAGAAAAATCAAATTTACAAACTCAGGTGAATGATCTCCAGAAACAACCTATTCTATGTTCACATTTAGATTATGATAAGGTTGTTAAAGAAAGAAATGCCCTATTATCCAATTTAGATCAAGCAAAGAAAGATATTGCTAGGTTGCAAAGAAATGTAAATGAGTTAGGAGGAAATAACCTACTTGACAATATTCTGAAAATTTCCTCTAGTTACAATGGAAGGAAAGGATTAGGATACGATCCAAGAAGAAATAAAACCAAAAGAGCATCCAAGACTATATTTGTACCTAGAAACACAATTCCTAGAAATAGAAATGAAGTTGATGCTATTAGTTGCCATTATTGCATGCGTCTTGGACATTATTCATTTTCATGCCCTTTTAAGAAAAAGAAAGATGAGTTAGCTTGGATTCCTAAAACTTAGAAGCTTCAAATTAATTAGTTGAGATTTGACCTAAACCGACTTCTGATATCATAATGTCTTATCTCAACATCATCGAGCTATAATTTGCATAACCTCTTTTATTTTGAAGTTGATTAAGATTTCTGAATATTTTCCAGAAACTTGGTCGGTCGAGCAGTTGTCGACCGAGTAAGTGTCGGTCGAGCAATTGTCGACCGAGCATGTCACTGTTTTTTTCAGAATGCTGTAAAATTGCTGAATTCTTTTGAAATTGTTCAAAATTGTTAATGACTGTATAATAAAGTATCAATTATGGAAATCATCCTTGAAAGATTATGAGAAATGAATTTGATCAAAAACCAAAATTATTCTTAGTTTAAAGAAAAATTTCCGTTCTATCATTCTATCATTACACAGGCAAGTAAAAGAATTTATTGGTGATATATCTCTTCGAAATGCTTGCAAAGAATACAATGTTTTTCAATTGATATCTTTAAAAGATTTGAAATATTCATTGTGCTTTCATTGAAACATGCATCACAAATTGATGTAAAATGCTTAATTGGAAATCTGTAAATTTCACCTCTTGGTTAAAACAAAATTTAGCCAAGGGGCACTACAGTCGTAGTCAAGGGCGACCTAAAATAAGCTTTGACAAATATGCTTATTTGGACATCATTCTAGTAAACTTAATCTTAGTATATTTTTTGATAAAAGTCAAAATCACAACTTATTTGTGACCTTAATAGTTTTAAATTGCTTTAACTTATAAGATTAAGGGGGAGCTCCTAAAAACAAATTTGATCAAGAGCTCATTAAAGCTAGTCATAACCTTAGCATTCTCAAATCCATGAAGAAATATACGAATCTCCATAAAAATGATATATCTTGTTCTTAAAGGAATTCTCTAGACAAATCAGGGCTTAACATCCTTTGTATTTGGTTAGAGACATCTTCATATACTCTAAGCTTAAAGGACTCTCATTTCATTCTGGGGCTTAACATCCCTTGTAAAATGGGTGAGAAATCAATATATACATGCCATAAACCTAACATGATCTCATATCATTTAAAGGCTTAACATCCTTTGCAAATGATTGAGAAATAAATTGTGGCTAAATTAGACATAAATAATATAAAATCCAGGTTCCTAATAGGATATCTATTTAAGGGGGAGCAAAATATAAAATTAAGGGGGAAAAGAAAATAAAATATTCAAATTGGATATCTTTTTGAAATGACAAAGGGGGGGAAAGAATATAAAATCAAAAATATAAATATAAATGAGTTTCATCTTGATGACCAGCACTCACACTTGTAAAACTCACATGCTTTATGATAAAAGAATGGCTACAAAAGGTAATCTTCAGGTATGAAACTCACATGCTTTATATTTCCCTATTTCATATTTTAGGAAATGTTTGTCATCTTCAAAAAGGGGGAGATTGTTGGATAAATTGGATATTATGATAAATCCCTTTTGTTTCGATGATGACAAACATTTCATTCTTATTAATCTAAACGAGCTACTTAAGTGTGCAGGAACAAGGTGATGACAAAGTTCTAGGGAATCCATACGCTTGAATGTTTGTAAATGTCATGCAATGTAATCATTTGTAAACTTGTACAAATATATAATGTACAAGTACTTAGACTTCATGTAAATCAAAGCGTTAGATCTCCCTAGCTAAACACCACACTTAGTTAGGTCATCTCCTTCTAATAGGATCACATAATGCACACTCATGCACACACTTAGTATCTTAATTGAAAGTTTGAAAACAGAGTCAATCCCGGTCGACCACACTCCTCGACCGAGACACTCTCGGTCGACAAACTTCTCGACCGAGATTGACCAAAAGTAGCCGTTAGACACAGCAGTTGACAGTTGCAAATAAACGTTAATCCAGAGAGCCTGTCGGTCGACAAATCCTCGACCAACTGGGCATCTCGGTCGACAAGTCCTCGACCGAGATGGTCTCTGACAGAAACTGCAGAATTAATTAACTAGCCGTTGCTAATGCGCCTAACTTATTCCTAACGGCTAGTTAAGCACTAGGAACCCCCTAGAAGTTGTCTAGAACGTCCTTAAGCATACATAGGCCATTCCTATAAATAGGACATGCCTTAGGACACCAAAGACATCTAAGATATACTTGTGCTATACTTGAGCTTGAATACACACTTGCAATCTGTTTTAGAGCAATAGAGCAATTCCTACACTTGCCATTCATTCCTATTGCTCCCATTTCGTGCCCTATAGGCTAGTATCTCCTATCCACTACAATCACATTGTCATACACATTGGTTAGGAGATTTATACGCTTGATATAGGCAAATCAAGCCTTGTGCTTAAAAGGATAAGTTGTAATTTCTGTTTTCTTTCTTGTTCCTTTGTATCTTTTGTACTCTCCTTGCTACTCCTAGGGTTGGAGGCTGCGGATTGGAGAGGGTTGACTTCTCAGGTGGAGAAGGGGACTTCAAGCTACTTCAAGAAGGCTATCGCACGGGAAGCTACTTCAGAAGGCTGGTGCAACGGGTGTTGGTGCATCTACTTCAAGGGAAGGCTGCTTCAAGGTTGGGCGATTACTTCTAGGTGAAGGCTGCTTGAAGGGTTTGGGAAAAGAAATTGTATTTTATGTAAAGTCCTTGCGAGGTAATAAAATAGATTTCTTTTCAAATCCCGGTTGGGTAAGCAACCGGGTAGTGGACTGACTACCTTAGTATTTGCTAAGGCTAGGAACCACTCTAAACCCTTGTGTCTCCTTGTCCAATATTTTCTTTGTGGTTGCTTGAGTAAATTAATTGTTAAATTATCTATAAAACTCTATTCACCCCCCCTCTAGTAGTTTTCACTTTTACTTTACGACATCTTAAGAAACATGAGGATAGATACTTGATGCATGATCTGGAGCTTGTAGTGGTGGTACATGCTTTACATATATAAAGATACTACTTTTATGGTGAGAAGTGTCAGATCATCACCGACCACAAGAACCAAAAGTATTTCTTCTCAAAGCAAGAGTTGAACATGCGACAATGGCATTGGATGGAACTGATCAAGGACTACGATTGAACCATAGACTGTCATCAAGGGAAGGTGAATGTTACAACCCCAAATTTTGGGTTCCTTTGGTGAGAAATGTAATTTCTCATTTTAAAGATATTGGGACAAATGATGATATATTTTGTGTTGAATAAATGAGTTATGTTGAAAATAGCCTTGTTGTTTGATTTGTGGGCTTTATTGGCTATTGGGCCCAATAACAAGGAAATTCAATTAATTAATGAATAATTGAGTTGTGGAGAAAAGAGAGAAAAAGGTAGAAACCTCTAGAAGGCAAATCCAAGGAGGGATTTCGTGCCTCTTGGGTTCCTTGGGTACCAAGGAGTCCAAAGTTGCTTAAATAGAGCAATAGGAAAAGAAGAGATCTATTAATTATTTCTTTATTAAGAAAGAAATTAGAAATAATGATAAAATGGGAAAATAAATGAAAAGAGGTATACTTTTGAGTTATCTTTAGTGGATTTTCGTATCCCAAGGATTCCTAATACTAAAAGGACTTCCAATGGGAATATAGAGGAGAGATAAAGAGAAATCCTTAAAAAGGAAATTAAAAAGGAAAAGAAATTGATTAATAAAAGGGGAATATGAGAATTGACTATTAAAAGAAGATAATGCTAAACTACTATTCCCCAATATGGGAATTCGTGCCTTTGGGTTTCCTTGAGGTCCAAGGGACCCAAATTAAGAAGATAAAGGCAAAAGAAATAAGGATATGAATTAATTGGGAGTATTTAATAAGAAATCTTGGGAGAGAAGAAATCTCGTTCATACATTGCTTTTGCTTCCCAAATTTCGTAAAAAGATAGAGAATATTAAAAGGAACTTTCCTTTAAAATTTGAGACCAATCAGAGTTATGGATTGAGAGATATTAATTTTGCAAGATATAGTCAATTTGGGAATTTCCCTGGATTAAATAAAAAAGGATTTTGCTTTCCTTAGAACGCGAGCAATCCAGCCCGTTGGATCTTGATCCAACGGTGATCGCTCATCGTCTAAGTCCCGCTGGGACTAGGACTCTGGTTTTTACAGGTTGATTTTGCAACCCTTTATTCTCGCGAATCATTGATCATGCCAGCTGGATTTCGATTCCATTGAACTCAGGAGGTGGAATCGCGAAGATTCCACCCTGGTTTCTCCGAGTTTCATCGCCAAAGGTCAACTCAAGAGTTGACCATCACAGCTACAGCCCTCGCGCGAGGTTGAAGACGAAGGCCACCTTGGTCTTTTACCGATGTACCCCTCCGGGTTGAGCAGTCAGGTAAGGGCACTCTTGTCCTTTTCGTAGTTTGAGCACGGGGTAGGGGCGCATGTGATCGTGGCCGCTGGATCCTAAGTGGACCACCGGACCATTGATCGTGTGGTCCACGTTTTTCCTAATTAGTTAATAATTTGATAAAAACAATTTATCTTAGAAAATTATATCTGGAGCTAGGAAGCTCGGATGGAAAAACTTAATACATGAAAAATGACCAGAAAAATATGAGGGATTTAATAAAAATAGTTTGAGACCCTGAATCTGACTCGTTTTGTAAAAGTATATTTCTAAAATAGAAAAAGGGTTAATTTGTGGATAAAAACCCTAATTGTTGATAAAAAAGGGTAATTAGTCTTGCAATTAAGATAATTCGAAGATGGTTAACTTATTTTCTATTTTAGATAATTATTAACATGTTTTGATGATAGAATTACAAGTTTAGGGTTTTGTGACTCCATATGTGGATTAAAGGTTGGAAACCCTAATTTAGAAAAAGAAATGATAAAGTAATTTGAAATTAGGGTTTAATGAACTAAGTCTGATCTTAGGAATCTTAATGGATGATTCAACAAGAAAATTAGGGTTTGAGGTACAATTTGATAAAAGTAAGGTAAAGGCAATAAAAATGAATAAAACCCTAATTATGGTCAAAACCCTAAAAAGGGCAAATAGCCTAGGAAACCCTTAGAATTATTGAATCATAATGACATGATTAATAATAGAGGAATTAAATGCCTTTTCATGAGATTGTGTGTGTGCTTGCTTGATTTCCTGGTTGATTAAGTTAATTCTGCATTCAAGTCTTCATTAACAGGTATGTGGTTACGCTTATGACTAACCGAGTTAGTTTTCTGGGATTTTGTCGATGTTTTCATTATGAACTGAATTAAACTGTTGAATGTTTTAATTCATGCAAATTATAAAGTGAATATGATTATCACATAAGAAGTTATGCCTACTAGCTCAGATCTCAGTCCCTCCTGTAGTTTGATGGGTGACCTAGTAAAAGGCTACCAATGGGGTAGGCCATCAGGTCCGTAAATGACTTAGTAAATGGCTACCAAGGAGGTAGGTCCATCAAGTCATATCGAGTTAGAGATTGGACTACCTACGGGGAGTGCCATGCAACTCAACCCTAGATATTGGTCTACCTGCCAGGTAGGATCATGCAGGGTATAATGAAGATCCACCAAGTGAGAATGGTGGTATCCATGTCCACTGCAGGGACACTACAGGGATAAGGGATAGGAAGGGATTGAGTAGTACTGCTTAAAATGTAATTTGAATGTTTAATGATAATTGGTTACCTACATTGTTACTATAGTTGAACCAATTTTTGTGATCCCCCACATACCAGCTTTGTGCTGATCGTGTTTTTGTTTGTCGGCGTTTTAGGTATAAACCCTAAAGGAACAAACAGTAAATTGTCACATTGAAAAAATAAAAAGTAAAGTGCCAGGAGGATTAGATAGAGTAGATTCAAGCAGTGGATACTTAGAATCTCCAAGTTTTTCAAAGGTAAACAAAGTTTAATTTTTTTCCTGCCAATATTCAGTTTAGTAGTAGAATTTTATAATTATCATTGATTATTTGCTAAACCTTTGATCATGTTAATTGAATAACGGCTCTGGCCTTCGGGTCTCCCTTAATTGGGGGTTACCAGGAGGCGGGGTCGTTACAGTGAACATGGTGTCAGATGCGTTGAGAAGGAAGTATTCTTCATCATCATCTGTGGACAAGGTGCATGTATACTCTTTGGTGTGCCATAAGCAAGACATGCTGGTCTCCTTGCCTTAGATGAATGTGAAGTTGGAAGTTTCCTTGTTAGAAGGATTGTTGGCCCAGTTATAGGTGAAGCCCACATTGAGGCAGCACATCAGAGATGCATGGTGCTATGATATTGTGATTCAATAGATCTGAGTACAGTTTGGCAGCAAGAAGCGTGATGGCTTCCATGAGTCATAGGATGGGACAATATGTTACCACAGTAGAGAAGTGGTACCTGATGTTGATGATCTGAGGAAGTTGGTTCTAGAAGAGGCTCACTCATCCATGTATGTCATGCATCCAGGTAGCATCAAAATGTAAACAATTTGAAAGACCTATATTGGTGTTTGGGTTTGAAGCAAGACGTAGCTGAGTTTCTGGCTAAGTGTGTAGTGTGTCAGTAGGTTAAGGTAGAACATTAGAAACCTGCATGGACTTTGCAATTGTTTCCTATACTGTATGGAAATGGGATCATATCACAATGTACTTTATGGTTGGACTTCCTAGGATAGCCAAAGATCATGATTCCAGCTGGGTGATTGTTGATAGGTTGACTAAGTCAGTGCATTTCTTTCCTGTGAAGACAACCTATACAGTTGGGAAGCTTGCATAGATTTATGATGATGAGATAGTACGTTTGCATGGCATCCCATTTACCATTGTGTTAAATAGAGGTCCTCATTTTAGCAATCACTTTTGGGAGTGTCTACATACAACTATGGGTACACAGTTGATGTTACAACCTCAATTTTACATGTGTTTTCAAAATTGAAATGTAATGATTTTATGAATATGGACTTGAATTGAGAAGGTTGTATGCTTTGCTCCAAAGGATGGATTTCTTTGCAAATCTCCCTTTAATAGGAATTTCGTGATTCCTACTATTATGTTAATCCAATAATGGATATAAAAGAGAAGAAAAGAGGAAAAGTCCAAATAATAGAAAAAGATAAAAGATAATGGATATTAAGAAATATATTATTGAGAAATACATAGAAATATCTAGAAAGTGACATTGATGGTCACAATTGAATGAATTTCATTTACATATGATTTCTAATGGAAGAAATAGGAAAATAAGAAAAAGGAAATAAATGATAAAGAGAAATCCTTGAAAAGAAATCTTTTAATAAAGAAATAAGTAAGATAATGAGAAATAAAGGATGTAGATGCATCTAGAAGGATAATAAGTATCCTTCAAAAAGGATTTCTAAATCTTAGGATTTCTTAGGCTCGAAGGGGTCCCAATGGAGAGGAAGAAAGAGAAAATACAAATAATACAAAAGTCATAATATGTGAATAATGTGCTATATAGATAATGACTTTTGGTGTTATCAAAAAGAGATACTATTTGCTTTAAGGAAGTAAAATTTTGTGACCAATGGATTAAAATCCAAACACAAAGAAGATAAAAGAGATAAAATTTGGATTCCTTAATAACCAAGGATCATGGATAAACAAGGAATAATTTAAAAGAGAGAATTTATTCTTAATTAAGGAAAGTAGGTTTTGTAATAAGGAAAGACCTTGTTTTCTTCATGGGCAAGCATGTTAGGGTGTGGCTACCCTCCCCTATATAAGGGTTGAACCCTTAGCCACGAGCTCAAGAGGGACTCGGGCATCCCCCTCTCTTCTTCATCTTGTTTTCACTCAAAAAGAAGAGTAGCGCAACCATGGAGGAATGAGGAACCGTGGGTGGTCATGATAGAGGCCAGAATCTCCCATGACAACCTGAGGAAGATCGGCCATCATCTTTGTGCTCTCATCTTCATGCAGCGCCTTCCGGAGGTCTGTAAACCCACAGCGATCGCGGGCTTGGCACGCTTGAAAACTTGCCACCTTGGTCGCAAACTGCAGGCACCTCGTGTGCATGGGAGTGCGGTGGAGCTAGGGCAGTGGCGGCCGGCGATCCTTGAGCCCTGGGGAGGAGGGGTGGCACTACATAAAGTTGCACCCGACAGCAGCACCATGTGTCGCAAGGTTGAAGACAACCTAAAAGGCGTTGGATGAAATTGCCCCTCCGGGTTTTGAAGAGCCAAGCAGCTGTGTGGGGGTATAAGTGTAATTTAGTTATGTTTCCAGATCGGCCGAGTCAAGTTGCATGTGACGCCTGACGTGTCAGCGTCCCATTGGTCCAAGTAAGTGAATTTTGCAAAATTCGTATTTAATTAATGGTAGCTCAGATTGATACATATAATGTATGAAATTTGCTCAAAAAAATATGAGGAATCCATTAAAAATAGTTTTAGAGCCTATTTCCTCTTACAATTCGAAAAGCAGTTAAAGTTGTCAACTTTAATGCATTAATGATTAAGAAACCATAATATTGATGTTAATAAGATTGAGAAAGGTATTATGGGTGTTTTTATCAATATTAACATGTTGATTATAAAAAGGACATATTAGATCCAAAAGGATGATCTTTATGCATAGTTTGATTAATGTAGGGTTACATATACATGAATATTCTTTAATGGGCCTTGAAACCCTAATTTTGGTAATTATAACTCTTAATGGCTTCAATTGTTCAAATCCATGAATAAAGTTGAGATATGATGATTCTAAGCTATTTTCAGTATAAAAGATTCTAATTCTGGAAAAATACCCTTAATTTGGTAAATAGGGTTTTCTAGTGGATAAATGTGGAATTAGTGATAAATAGAGTTCATAGGTGAATTGGACTATAATGAAATATGAGTTGTCAATTCGAAAGAAACTGAAGATGATAATTGACCTTAATGACCGTGACATAACTTAAAAGGATAAAGATGGTAAAAGAGATATATTAGACTTAATTGACATTATAGTATGCCTATGATGTTGAAATTAGGGTTTGTGGACTAAAAGAGCATTAAACATGATAAAAGCATTATGGAGGATAAAACCCTAATAAAACCCTAAAGTTGGCCTAGAAATCGTAAGGTGGAATCCAAGTCAATATTGAGAAAGTTATGGATAAAACAGTGACACTTGGATGTTATGCATTAATTTCAGGATATTGTTGATTGCTTGATTGAATGTTCTTGGTTATTCTAGCTTGGACATCAAGTTACTCTGGATCAGGTATGTGGTTACGCTTATGGTTAAATCGCTTTAGTTTCATGATGATTCCTAAATGTTTTATCGATTGCCTGAAAATAACTGCTTGGATGACTTTTATTTCATGCAACTATAAAGTGACTATGACTATCACCATAAATATG
Organism: Alisma plantago-aquatica; assembly: GCA_963693085.1. Taxonomy (NCBI): domain Eukaryota; kingdom Viridiplantae; phylum Streptophyta; class Magnoliopsida; order Alismatales; family Alismataceae; genus Alisma; species Alisma plantago-aquatica. Next base: position 801,418,147 of record OY856411.1, read on the forward strand.
TGTACATAACTAGCTCAGATCTTGGTCCTCCTCTGTGGCTTTGCTAATGATGAAAAGGATAACCTAGTACAAGGTCTACCTATTAGGTAGGACCATCAGGTTATCATGAGTCAGGGATTGGGCTACCTATGGGTAGTGCCATGCGACTCTTTAGCATATCATGAGTTAGTGATTGGGCTACCTATGGGTAGTGCCATGTGACTCTTTAGCATATCATGAGTTAGTGATTGGGCTACCTATGGGTAGTACCATGCGACTCTTTAGAATATCATGAGTTAGTGATTGGGCTACCTATGGGTAGTGCCATGCAACTCTTTGATCCTAGGTATTGATCTACCTGTTAGGTAGGATCATGGGGGTCAGTTGGGATCTACCATATGAGAGGTAGCATCCATGTCCACTGCAGGGACAGTGCAGAGGTTAGGGTATGTTTGGATTGAGTAGTTATGTTTAAAGTGTAAAGTTTTCTTGCTAAACCATAATTGACTGCAATATGTTGTTACAGTTAATTGCACAATTATTGTTTCCCCCACATACCGGCATATTCATTTATGTTGATCGACGTTTTGTTTGTTGGTGTTTTAGGTACGAAATGGAAAAGGACAAATAATAAATTGATACAATGTGAAGATATGAATTAAAGTACAAGGAGGATTAGTTAGAATAGACTCCAGTTGTGGATAGTAGTTTAGAAATCCAAGATTTTAAAAAGGTATGCAAAGTTTTATTGTATTCCAGCTTTTTAGTATAGTTTTGGTAGAATTTAGTAATTATTATTGATTACTTGTCGAACCATTGATCTGGAAAATTGGGCTAACGGCTCTGACCTTTTGGTCTCCCTTAATTGGGGGTTACCGGGAGGCAGGGTCGTTATAATTGGTATCAGAGCATTGGTTCCCCATTTAATCTCTAATAATTATTAAATTTTACCAACTCTTTAGAACCCAAGGGAGTTATTAGAGTATTTTCTGATTACGGATGTGTATAGAAAAGGATTATGGTCTGGGGGCTGGCAATATTTTCCTCTACCCCGCTAGTCGGTCACAAGTACTCCCAGATGCAGTGTGACTTCCTGGCCAATGTCTAAGGTTCTGACTCAAAAGAAGATACCTTTAGGACTCTCTCATCTATTTTTGTCCCTTCTCAACCCTAATTCAATTAAGATTCTGAGGTTTAGGGTTCTCTCTCTCTCTTCCTCACCCTCTTGAGGATAGGGTATGTATGATAAGGTTAAATAATCCTCCACCAAACTAATGAAAAACATGTAAACAAGATGTCATGGACATAAGCTTAATAGTTTAAGCATAGACTAAAGATTAGATGCATGCTTAGGTTTTATGACATGTGTTGTCATACCCTCAGGAGAGACCTGAGGTTAGACCTTCTTGTCAAGAGGATGAGTAGAGAGTTGGTCTTGGAGGTAGAGACCTCCATTAGAGGTAGAGATCCAGTACATCCTATGAGGATGATGCTAACCCTTAACCCTAAGTTGTGGTTAGAGAGAGATGGCTTGATGAGATAGATAACATGGTTGACCATATAGGTGGGTTGACATGCATGTTGGCTTTGAGTACCCGTGAGAAGCATGAGCACTGTGAGGTGTTTTGACTTAGTGCCTTCTGGGCAACCCAACCTGTGAAGGGTCGTGCATGTTAGGGTGAAGGATGACCCCTTCATCAATGAGGTTAGTGATGACCATATAGAAACCCTATGAGCTTATATGAGCATGGAAGTGTATGCACCTAGAGTACGTCATAGCACTGGCAGTAGGTTAAAACCCAGGACAGAAGGGCATGTTGGATAGATTATGAGATAAGCATAAAGAGCTATGGATGATCTTGAGTGAACGTAGGTTTCACCCATGTAGGGGTATACATGTGAGCTTGATCCACCTTTTTAGAGAGAGAACATCTAGTAGTAAGGTTGTTTGTAGGGTTAGCTCTAGAGAGAGAGAGCAAGACCCGAGCAAGAAGGTTGGAAGCTTAGACTTTGGGATATAAGGAACCCTGAGAAGTTAGGTATGTTACGACCTAAGTGGATGGTTGTGGTTGCCTCATACATGATCTTTGGAGGCTTGTGGCATCTGGGTTGCCTTTAGAGGAACCAAACCCTAGAGAAGGAAAGAGACTTTTTGAACCGAGCTATGGATGTTGTAGGTGCCTACCTTACCTTCTAGGGATAGGAAGAGGAGTTCCTTAGACCCTGAGGAGGTATAATGTCATGTTCTGAGGCCTCATACCAAGATGTTTGTCCTTGAGGAAGGCTCAACTCTGAGGTGTTGTGGAAGGATAATAGGACGTGCATGATGTACCTCATACATGCTTGGTTCGTTGTTAGAATGTTGAGTATGCAGATGGACAACTTTTGTAGAAAAAGTGAACCTAGTGTTCCTAGACCAATAAGAGGGGAAGTAGTGGTACCTGGTGCACCTGATGCTCATGATGAGATTTGAGTTTCTATAGATTCGACCATGGCACCCCTCATGTTTAGAGGAAAGGTAAACCCCTTGGATTAAGGTGTATGTTTGATGAACCCCTACTTATAGGTTGGTGACATATGTATGTATGATGATGGTTCAATGTGAAGGAATAGAAACAAGTATGACCTATCAGGGAGACCTAGCATGGTTTAGTAGGTGGTCTGCTTGTTAGCTACCTACCTTAGTAGCTTGCTAGGGCTAAGCATGCTCATGTGGACGTAAACCCTGGACATAGGGACGTTTGTGACCCTTGATGCTATCAGGATATAGTTTCCTCCCATCCTGGGAGAGGGGCCCTTCTGTAGGATATGTATCAACTTTTATTGGGTTTGAGATAACCTAAACAGGTCTCGTAGGATCTTGAGAAGCTAAGTGGAGAGTACATAGTATGAGAATGAACCTACATACCCATAGATAACCATCTCTAAGTGCATGTATATGGGGCTTGACCAAGGTAGGTAGATCGCCATGATCCCTTTGAAAGGATGTAAGTTAGGCCAAGAATGCCAAGGGAGATGATGGAAACTTGGGTAAGGATTCAAGTTGGATATGTTCTATGTTAGAATCCTAAGTCTATCCTAGGGTTGGGTAGGGATAAGACCGATGGGAGTAGGAGTTGCCTAATTCCCTAGTTGCATGTGACCATAGGGTCAGGAGGTAACAGCTATCATTGTCTGAGGGCCATGGGTTAGGAGATTGATCACCTTCATGAACTCATGGGACCCAAAGGGCAGATGAAGAGGGAACTCTCCAGATGCATAAGGGAAGAGGGATGACCCCAAAAGTGTCGGTGTAATGTTGGGTTATAAGGGAGGCAGAGATGGCAGCGGAAACAAAAAAAATTCTCCCCAAACCTAATATAAAGGAATCACGTCAATGTCTATACAATAGGAAGGATGGTTTGTAGAGACATACTTTATCCTGAGGATTGCTCGACGACATTAACTTGTGGCTTGCACGGTCTTCACCTCCAATCTTGGACGGTGTCTGTGTAGCTCCTGGTCTCACCGGGACTATTGAGATTGATAGTTGTCCTCCGAGCGACAGAAGTCTCCCGCCTCTGCAGTTGTCCACGCGGACTGCCTGGAACTCCGATTGCCTTGTCGCACAAGGCACCGGAAGGATTTGTACCCTCCTGTCGGCATACTAGTCATCAACACACTCTCCTACCACTAGACATTTTTCTGCAGTTGTCTTTCCCTTGTTGTGCCTCCCTTATCGGGTAGCACTTGCTCGGGCTCTCCTGGTTACCACAACCAGAGAGAACGACAACTTTGCAGAGCATCTGATGTTCTGAGTTGTACTTTGAGAAGCCCCCAATACCCCTATATATATATTAGGGTCATGGGATAGGGTTCTCTACCCCTGGGCAATTTGGGATTAAAGTAGAAGTAGAAGGGTTCAAGATTTTCCACAAAACAACCAACTGTGCCAGCTGAACCGATCGTTTCAAGCATGAACTGATTGGTTGGGGGCCTGAGACGATCAGTTCACACCTGAACTGATTGGTTGGGGCACCTGAGCTGATCGGTTCACTTCTGAAATGATCGGTTCACTACCCTGGTCAGATCCCGATTGACTTTTCCTCTTTTGTTTCGAATTGATCCAAATACCAATCCTTGTTCCAATCAAATTGGACAAGTGAAACGAAGAGAAATTTCTTGCCAACCTGACTTTCTCAACTCGCTCGGTTGGACCAATTGAGCTGATTGGTTCAACCCTTGAACCGTTCGGTTCAGCCTGTCCTAAGTCGATCGGTTCATCAAATGAGCCGAATATTTTCAGGAAGATCCCCCAAAAGTGATCTCTGGTTAGACATCTACCCTTGTTATTATATATTATGTCTGACCCAGGTAGATCGTCGCTGAGGATGTTTTCCAAGATGTGGACATCTCTGCACATAATATATGATACTACAAACATGTCCATCTCCTTCATTTTCCATGGCAGGGGAGGAGCTACACTAAGTGTTTTTATTCTAGCTGGCGCACTCCGCTCCCTGGTGGGCTCATTTGCAAACAAGGTTGATAACTCATCGTCCTTGTCGTCATATTTTTACTCGTGTGTTGAAGGTGCCAGAGTTTCATCGATAGTCGGCATAGCTGTGGCCACTTATTCAGCTTCTTTGATTGACGGTTGTGTTGTGGCCGCCTATTCTGCTACTTCTGAGGAAGCTTCTACAGCTACATTGTCTCTGATATTGCTTTCCTCAGAACTTTGGCCCAGCTTGGCGTCTGTCAGCATTTCTAGAGTTGCCTACATCTTTCCATCGTAGAGGTAGGTTTTATGCTCATAGTGTCTTTAGAATAGGAGGAACTCATTGCTCTCTTCTAGATGGGCATCCATATCAGCTAGCATCTTATCGAGCTTTGCGTCCCCTGTCGCACTGAAATCTACGGCGACTTCTTCTCGATGAGATATGGCGAACTGTTCTTCTTGCATCAGCTTATTTGTAGCCAGGGTTGATTGTTGTTCTGCTTGTTTACCACTGCCTTCATTAGTTTCATCTTTCCCTTCTTCAGGGTTGCTATTGAGATCGAGCTCCCTTAACAATGTTGTGGTTTCGTTGCATGTTTGTCATTGGGGGAGCTTGATTGTTGTGGGGGCTCATCTTTATTTTGCTCAGTTGTCGGTGTTATCTTCACATTGGCACTCTCTTCTTTCGGTGCTTCTTCCCCCGTGTTGGTCCCTCCTATGTTGTCGTCGTGGCTGGAGGGGCTCGATGAGGAGTGTGTCGGGCTTGCTGAGCACTTTGCCTTCTTTTTCTTTCGTCAGCTTTCAATTTCTTCGTGTTCCTTTTCAAGCTTTTGGCAGTCCTCTTCGAGGCGTTGGCCTTCTTCCTCGAGGATGGCCATTGCTGCGTCATAGCCACGATGCATATGCTCATTTTCGACTCGGATGGCATTCCTCCCCTTCTTCAAGTCATCTATTTCATCTTTCATTTCCTTTCGTACTCCCATCATTATCCATTAGTTTCTTAAAGCTTCTTGGATAAGGTCAGGGATTGCTTGAGCTCTTTCGTCGAGGACATGTATCTACATTGTTAACGCAGATAAAGAAGAAGAAATATTTGTATTTATTGTAGTGGTTTGATGCATGTGTTCCCACATGGCATCAAACCTTGTACCTAGTACAACCCAGAAGGAGGGTGTATGTTGTTATTGTTGGTGCAGTTGTTGTTCCATGTGTGTCGTTGATGAGCTTGGCATGGTTGGTTGCAGAGGTGGTGGCGGTGGACCTTGTTATTTCTCCTTCTACTTGTCATGTGGGTCCATGTTGGCTCCACAGACTTCTGGTTCCGGTACGACTTTGGAGCCTTATGCTTCTGGCTCGACCTCTGGTTCTACATTGGGCTACAGGTTGGCTGATGTGCCTTCCTCTTTCTCCACCTATGAATCCACTATATCTGCTTCCTCATGTGTCTCTAGTGGTGTGGGTTCTTCATTCGCCATTGTTTCTTCTGGAGGGGGAGCCGTGGGGATTGGTGGTTCTGTAGCTTTTGTCTTAGCAGTTGGCGAGGCTGTTGTATCTAATGTCTTCCTCTTCTTCTACACTACCAGTTTATTCTGATGCTCTGTGCTCTCTTTCTCCTTTATTTCAGCTTGGGCACTACTCTCCCTGACTGTAGTTGTTGGTTTAGTTTCAGCTCGCAGTGCCCCTGAGCACATTTTCTCACTGTCGTCTTGGGTCAGTCGTAGTTTGTGGGCGTTGTAAAATGTCATCTCTGGAAGGGTGAGGAGCCTCTTTGAGCCTCTCTACTTGAAGTATAGTTTAACTCCCTTCTATGTCAGAATTCATGTGCTGATGAGGGGTTTGATATCTATTTTCATTTGTCCCTCCATCTCCTTATACTTTAGGATCTCCCCTGCATCCATAAAGTATTGTGCAATCTTTGTTACTTGACTGCCCATGCAGTATACAGAGTTCCTTTTTTCTTCCCCTCCTACTGCCGTAGATAAACGTTTGATTAATATATATTTTTATTTACCGGCTTTCTATTTATCATCGACCATATTAGAAATAGGTCCCCTTTGTTTGTTGTTCCTGTCTCATGCCTCATGTATATGGTGTAAGTTGTTATCTTCTGGATTGTGCGAATGAAGCACGAGGTGATCAAGGAGGCCTTTGAGTTCTTCAAGTTGTGTTCTTCTTCTCTGGTCAGTTGTTCCCACATGTTATGGCTATCGTAGGTGGTCACTTCCTTCTCTCCTGGGGTGGAAGAGCAGACTTTGGCTTCTTCCTCTGTATTCATGAATATTTTATTTAGCGCTGCCTCAGAGATCATGTAAGGCTCACCTCCTAGCCTTACCTCCAGTTTGTAATCTCCGCCGTCTGCTTCCCTCATTTCCCTACTTGTGAGGATTTTCCTTAGGGAAGACAGGAACTCTGCAGTTAACTTCTTGTAGGACTTCGCCTTGGATGTGCATAAGGTGCATAAATTTGCACCTTCTAGAAATTTGACTATCCTGTCGTAGATTCTCATATTCATGAAATCCTCTACGTCTTGGTACCTAGTTGGGCCGAAGTCCTTGTTTTGACACATCCAGTCATAGGTAGGTTGGTGTACTGGGTTTGTCGGCACGAACGGGGGTTCGTCGGACTCTGCTGATGTCTCTCCAGTGGCTTCTTTTTCTTGGTTGGCTTTCTCTATCTCCTCCCTTCTTGGTTTCTCTGCTACTACTTATTTTGCCTTCTTGCTGCCCTTGGTTTCCTTGGGTGCATCTTTCTTTTTCTTCCCTTGTACTTGGGTCTCTGATTCTCATGGCTGGTACTCAAAGGTCTCTGTTTGCTCGATTTGTTTTGTTTCTTATAGAGAGTCCTCCGGTGTCAGGTGACCCAAGATTCTTTGATACTATTCAAGTTTCAGCTGCAACTCAACCCGTTTGGCCACTTGCAGAGAGGTTTTCTCCTTTAGTATTGATGTCAGGCTCTCCACTATCTTCTCTACCTCCTTCAAGGATGTTGCCTGCTTGTAGATGGGGTCGTTGGTCACAGGAGAAGACATTATGTAAAAAAAAAGTAATTAGTTTCTATTTGATTTAACAGTGATTAATTGTCTCACAATTATTCTATGAAAATTTGTTAAGTTCAAAGAAAATGTTTATAGTGACCATGACCCACAGTCTTGTTAGTGAATCAAGAGACACTGTGGTCGTGGTCTCTGAAGGAGGTCGTGGTTGCGGTGAATCGAGTGGGAGATCGCGGTCGCGGTCGTGTTTGTGATTGCGGTTGCAGTCTTATGTTGTGAATTGGGCAGGTCATGGTCGAGGGGACCACGACTTCAAGAAACAATCTCTAACACTATGACCTGAAACTTAATGTGTTGAGTGAGCACCGTGACCGGTTTAAGATCGATGTGAGGACCGTGGTCACAATTGTTATTGAAGCAGACCGCAATTTGCAGTCTTCCTAGTCCAATAGTTCCATTTCCTTTCTTCGACTGTCGATGTTTGGGGGAAGTTGATCATTCTTGATTGTAGACGCGCTCATCGACGGGTGGTTGTGCCAGTTATTGTATTTTTAGGTTTTTAATACTGTTTGAAAACACCACCTTAGGGCGGGTAGGATTTTTGGATGGCGAGAACAAACGTCGGCGGCGCGATGAATGGTGGGCAATCCAAACAAATCAAAAAATGGATAGGGTGCAAGATGAACTCAATATTTCTACGGCAGAGGTAGAGAGTCAAGGAAACGGTAGTAAGAAGGGCAAATTTTGGGTTCATCTGTTTCCTTGTTTGTCAGAGAGATGGCAAAACGGAGAAGGTCATCGCGGCATTGAGTCTGTTGCGGTGGTGGATTGTTGGTCATGGTTGAGCAATTCTTCAAAGATGTAGGGTTTAACTCAGGCTCGAGAAAGTAGTAGGTGAAAGGAACCCATGAAATTGGGGTTTTAGAATATATATAGTAGAGTGAATGTGACCCGTTGATCAGATAAGGAGTGACCACGACCGCGGTGTGCATGAAACATGACCATGATTTGCGGTATCTTCTGTCTAAGGGAAACATCAAGTTGCAGTCAAGGCAACTAAACGTCAGCACCACATGTCACGGTTCACTTGAAGCAAGGATACACCGTGACTGTGGTCTAAATCACAGTCAGATGTAACCCTAATCCAGGGTGATGATATGTGTAAACCTAATTTAGGGTAATGTGATGCAAAATCCTAATTGGGATGAATGGTAAACCCTAATTGTGGGTTATTGAATGTAGACCCAATTCCGGGGTGAAATTTATGTGAAACCCTAACTTAGGGTGATTTTATGAGAAACCCTTATGTTTGATGTGATGTGGAGCTCAAATATAGGGTGATACTATGTAATGCTTTATGAAACCCTAATCTTGGGCAATATGGTGATAAACCATAACCTTGATGTGGGTAATGGGATGAATATCCTCAAAAGACATGAAATGGGAAACCCTAACCCTAGTAAGGGAATAGTGGTGTTACCCTTGAACAGTGACACATTATTTCAAATGGAAGCTCCCAATCTGGGGCTTGTAAGATAGGTGTAGAAGTCAAAGCTTCATATCTGAAAAGCTTTTAAGCATTTGTCATTGAATTTGAAAATTGTGTCCTTGATTAGCAAGTTTGAAAGGGGTTTCAAAATTTTTGAGAAATCTTTGATGAATCTTCTATAGTATCTAGCATGTCCTAGGAAACTTCTTACCCCTATCACAGACTTTTGTAGTGGGAGTTTAGAGATAGCTTCAATTTTTCTTAGATCAACCTTGATACCCTTCTTGGAAATCTTATGTCCTAGGACAATACCTCTCTGGACCATAAAATGGCATTTTTTCCAGTTTAGGACCAAGTGTTTCTCCTCGCATCTCTATAGTACTAAGGATAAGTTTATTAGGTAGGCATTAAAGTATGTCCCATAAATTGAAAAGTATCCATAAACACCTCAACTATATCTTCTAAGAATTCAGAGAACATAGAAATCATGAAACGTTGGAAAGTTGCAGAAGCATTGCATAAGCCAAAAGGCATTCTTCTAAAGGCATACGTACCATAGATGCACGGAAATGTCATTTTCTCTTGATCATTAGGATGGATTGGAACCTGAAAAAATCCAGAATATCCATCCAAGAAATAGAAATAGTCATGGTGGGCAAGACTTTCCAAGACTTGGTCAATGAATGGTAGGGGAAATGATCTTTCTTCGTGGCTGAAGTCAGTTTTTTGTAATCTATGCACATCCTCCAGCCCATAACCATTCTTGTGGCTAATTTGTCACCATTATATCCTTTCACTATAGTCATCCCTCCTTTCTTAGGAACTACATGAATGGGGCTTACCCTAGTTGTTGTTGCTTATCGGATATATAATCCCTACATCCCATAGTTTCAATATTTCCTTCTTGACTACTTCTTTTAGCATATGTTCAATTTTCTTTGAGGTTGAACCAGTAGCTTTGCATATTCTTCTAAATTTATCATGTGCATGCAAAGGGATGGGTTAAGTCCCTTGATGTCTTCGATAGAGTATCCGATTGCCTTTTTGTGCTTCCTTAACTTTTTCAGGAGTCCTTCCCTCTTTTCTTCTGTTAGGTTTGTGTTAATGATTATGGGAATCCTTCCTTCATTGTATAGGAATTCATATTTCAGTCCTTCGATGAGTGGTTTCAGCTTTGGCTTCGGCTTGGGAGCCTCTTGCACTCCACTTGACTGTTCCAAAGAAGCATATTTTACAGTCTCAATCACTTCTTTGTCATCACTGAGATTTTCTTTGCCTTGGTTAAGATAATCCAAAATTTCAACCACTTATGGGTCTTCCACCAGAGGATCTGGGTTGTTCAGGGCCCTCATCATGGGGTCTACTATGGCCTTTTCCTCTTGAACCTCTTCACAGTATTGGTTGTAGTTGTCCATGAAGTAGACTGATTTGAAAAGAGACGGTCCCTTCATGGCTTCCTTCACCTTGAAGTCTATGTGATTGTTTCCAACCCAGAGAGTTATGATGCCTTCAGCGACATCTATCAAAGCTCTTCCAATTGCCAAAAATGGTCTTCCGAATATCATAGGACACTTCGGGTCCTCAACAGTGTCTATCACAACAATGTCACAAGGGATGAAGAATCGTCCCACACGGATAGAGACATCTTCTACTATATTAACGGGTCTCTTAAACGTGTGATCCGCCAGTTCAATCCTCATGTTTGTCTTGACCATGTTGGTCAGTCCCAGCCTTTGAGATAAAATTAGGGGCATGAGGCTAATGCTCACTCCCAAGTCTGCTAGACCTATCCTTTCAAGGTTTTCCCCAACACAAAAAGGGATGTTAAAAGCTCTGGGATCTTTCTTCTTAGCTGGCAATTCAGCTTGTACAAAGGCACTAGACATGTTTGCTAGATGTACTTTCTCAACATGGTTTCCCCTTCTCCTCTTTGTAATGAGATCTTTGAAAAACTTTGCATACGTAGGCATTTCCTCCAAGGCATTAATAAATGGAACATCTATGTGCAACTTCTTCACCGCTTCCATAATTTTTTCATATCTTTTTTTTAGGTGTGCCTTGATGAGCTTGTACGGGAATGCGACCCTTGGTGCATATGGATTTTTCATGAAGATTTCCTCAACAAGATTTGGATACCTAACTTCTCCACTTTTCTTTCTGCTTTCTTCAGCAGACTTTCCTTTGTCAACAGACTTCTCAGAAGTAACTTCTTTTTCAGGTTGTGGTTCCTCATCTTTTTTCTCCTCATAGTCATTCCTTGTTCTTGGATTGTTTAATGTCCTCCCAGACCAGAGTGTAGCCATTTTTGTAGTCTGTATTCAATGGAATCTTTCCCAAGGGATTCTTTACCAATTCTGCCAACTGCACAAGCTGTTGGACAATTTGTTGTTGGTGTGTCTGCATATCCGCCATATGAACTTGCATGGTTGTTAAGACGCTAGAATTAGCTAGATCACTTTGGGCTAGTTGATCGTTCATTGTCGCTTGCTTCTTAGCGAAATCGAATATTTGGGTGACTAAGTCTTGTTGGTTGTTATCCTTTCCTTGTCTTGATCCTTGGCCTTGGCCTTGGTTCGATCCTTGGCTCGGTCCTTCTCCTTGATGATTTTGATTATTACCTTGTCCTGAGTAGTTGTTCTTATTGGTTTGATAGTTGGTTGTTCGAGTATACTGAGTTTATCCGCTTCTCTTTTCAAAACCTAGTGGCAGTTTTTGTGAGTTGCTCAGTTGGTGTGAATTCTCGACTGCATCTTTGTTTCTGTAGCTAAAACCAAGCTGGTATGGCCTCTTAAAGTTGGCATGGGAAACGTTCTACATCTCTTCTTCACTTTCACTTTCATCACTTTCCTCTGGCTTGGTGTAGATACAATTATCAAACCCATGTCCTCATTCTCCATAGGTGACACACTTCATGACCTTCTCTGTATGCTTCTTTCCCTTAGCTCTAGTATCTTTCATCTGTTTTACATCAGTTGCTATTTTTTGAATTTGTGATGTTATGGTTTCTAAAGCCTTAGCTTCCATAGATGGTCCTTCAGCCCCTACCTTCCTCACTGGGCCTCTATCATTCCTTTCAAAGTCTACTCCTGCTTGCAGTGCAGCCATGTTTTCTATTATCTTCATGGTTCTGCTTGGATTCTTCCTAAGGAAATCACTGGCAGCGGCTGCATTTAATGAAGTCATTTTCGTATGAGTTAGCCCATTATAGAATGTGGTCACTAGGAACACCTTATGATAATTGTAGTTTGGGCAATCCCTAAGGTTCTCCTAGAAATGTTCCCATGCTTCATTCAAGTTTTCTCCCGGCTTCTGTGCAAAAGAGGTAATCTTCTGCATGTTGCGGATTGTCCTTTCTGTAGGATAAAATTTAGTAACAAAAGCATTTGCCAGGGGTCTCCACCCATCTATAGATTGGTGTGGGATATTGAGGTAACAAGATAGAGCTTTGTCTTCTAAATAGAAGTTGAAACCCTTACATTATATCACCTCTTGCGGGAACCCCCTCATCTTGATAGTATCACAAATATTTTTAAAAGTGTTGAGATGATGGTACGAGTTTTCTCTTGAGTTCCCACAAAAAGGTTTGCTCTGGATCATAGATATGACAGTTGTTTTTAGTTCAAAATTTGTTGCATTGAAGTTTGGTATGATGATCGGATACCAAGACTCGTTGGCCCTTGTCACTGCCAATTCTCTAAGAGTCTTCCCTTCTTCGTCATCCTCACTGTCGCTATCCCGACCATCATGCTCCCGTTCATTGTCATGATGGTTACGGTGATGTCTTCTTCGACACCTGTGGCGTCATTCTTCATCGTGTCGGTCTTCTTCTCGATGATCATCTTCATGACGATCTTCATCCCTGTTGTCTTCTTCATCTCGACGGTCTTCATTGTAATTTCCATCTCTGTCTCCATATGAGCCTGGTGGTGGTGGGTTGTGTTGATTCCTCGCATCTCATTTGTCTCCAGAGAGAGTAACGTCCACGTGAGGCGGCATGGTAACTCGAGGTTAAGGAGCAAAGTATATGAGTCTACTTCTTCCTGAGTGCCTGAATAGACCGCATAGTCAAGTTAGTAAACTAGACGTGTCAAAATGAACTATTTTACACAAACTCAGGGTAGCAGACTTAAAGTAATTGTGTTGTCAAACTTATTGCTAAGCTTGAGGCACGGGAGTATAGTGAGTGCACTCGAGTTCTTAACAGTGACGTTTTACCTTGTCCCTAGAAATGGTGTCAAAAAGTTGACCGACCTAAATCACACATCCAAAAGGAGTGGATTCAGAGTAGTCAAACTTTTAAAGAAATAACCCGACTCTCAGGCCCCCGCAACGATAAACGGGGTCTGATGTAGCGATCGGGGTCGAACACAGGGACAAGGTTGGCAATGTTAAGCTCACAGAATCTAACACTCTTATACTCCAAAAATGTGGGTATATTAAAAGGTGTTCCCTAAGGAACGATGGCACACAGATCAAAGCAAAGCAAGAAAACAAAAATAATGAAAACAAACGAAAACGAAAATAAGATGAAACAAGTATATGGAGGGAAACTTGGATTGGGTTTCACCTACTAAGACTTCTCTCCAACATGCAATATTGCCTCTCTCTCGTACACTCTCAAAAAGATAGCAAGAAACCACCAAAAGAGTCTATTCCACTCTCTCTCGAGATGAGGATAGATCTAAGTCTAAGGGTAGCCTCTCTCTCGAGATGGCCACACTTAAACAACAAGGTATAACATATGGTTAAAGCTTTAGCATTCCAACACTCTCATACATTCATACTACTCCATAACACATGATAAAAGTGATAATACTCTCTCAAGATATCAACTATCAAACATCACAAGATGGTAGCTAAACATACAAGTGAAGCATTTAAAATAGGTGCATGGAGATAACCTTTATAAGAGTATATATATTCAACAAAGAGAGATAATATGCATGTTGGGAGAGCCTTAGTGGCTACTCCCAACCCAAGTTAAGGTGTTTAGTCGCTCATGCTTGCGGACAATATAATGGCATTACAGAAAGATAGATACATGAAGTCCACGAAGTGAGGAGGGAAGTACAGTGGAAAGGAATGATAGATCTAGAGAGAAGAGACGTGATATGACATGGTACTTCTTCAGATCTAGATCTAGCACATTGATGGAGCAGACGATCTTCTTCTCTCAAAGAAGGAGTCTCCAATCTTCTCTCTCCTCAGCTTTTGCCTTTAGAGATCCAAGACGGGTGGATGGGATGGAATGGAATGAGTCTGGGCAGTAGCAGCACTTCGTGGTCCTCAGGATCCGATCTATGATCTGATGATTTGACAAGACGGGTGGGTGGCCTATTTATAGGCACATTCCACCGATTTAAGCCTAGATCATGATCGCGGTCTGGTTTGGCGGAGATGTGAGACCGCAGTCGCGGTCTTCTCTTTATTCCTTCTTTCATTGCGGTAAAACTTGGTCACGGTCTATTAGTGATCGTGGTCGAGGTCAACTCATGCATTGCATTGGAGAGGTCGAGGTTGAGGCCTTCTCACTCAGTCATGGCTTGCAAGGATCGCGGGCTTAGTAATGACTACGGCCTCCAAGTTGGTCACGGTCTGGCTTGATTGCGGTCTGTAGGGATCATGACCCCATATGGATCGTGGCCTTCTTTGAGTCACATTTGAACTTGTCATCTGTAGTCTCCAAATACACTGCAGTCCCTGGTTTGATTGGTGCCCTTATAAAGATTGTAACCTCCGTTGTGGTCACAATTTAGCAGTGATCACGGCTTCAGTATGACCGCGGTCTGACTTGAATGCAGAATGACCTCGATCTTAAATACCTCGACTGCGGTTATTGAATGAGTGGGTCACGATCTAGGTAATGACTACGAATTGGGCTGTAAATGTACCTAAAATCATGTAAGTGAGGTTTTAGTCAAAAAGATGGTAAAATATTGGGGAAAGCTAATAAAACATATACTAAAAGAGGTATAAATATATACAAAAAGTGCGTAAAATAAAGTGTTATCACCCACATATTGACTATTACCATTAGAATCACACAAAAAAAGTATTTTGATTATTAGATACATATTTGTAACAATTAGAAGAGGAATTTATTAGCCACCTTAGAATCATGAATTGATGAGTTCATAGTTGTAGAATTTAATGAATTACAAAGTGAACACATGGTTAAAATTTGAGAGTAATTGGATGATTAACTTAAGAATTTTTAAATTTAAGGTACTAAATGAGGATATACCCATACAATCACCCCGTCAAATGAGTTGTTGACCATCCCCAACTGTAGAAAACCTAAAAAAACCTGACTTCACAACAACCATTTCAGAGGAAGACGACAAGCCTTATCCTCCCCTCTTCTCTAACCATTCTCTCTAAATCAATTTACTGTAAACTCTTCAATGGACCCCTCCTCCATTACTATCTTTAACGCGACCTGAACCCACTAACTAGGGATAGCCCCCTCCCAAAAGGATTAGTCTAACCATAAACATTTATCACATATAGAAAATTAGTCTTAACTTTTTCTTTTCTCATATATATACTAATATCATTTAACTAGCCAATAACACTCGTTTAAAAATAACATTAAAGGATACAATTTTTTAACTTTTACATAAAGAAAGAACTTCACATTTAATATACATCAAGTATACCTATTTACAAATTTCTCTAAT
The DNA here is from genome assembly GCA_963693085.1 of Alisma plantago-aquatica. Taxonomy (NCBI): domain Eukaryota; kingdom Viridiplantae; phylum Streptophyta; class Magnoliopsida; order Alismatales; family Alismataceae; genus Alisma; species Alisma plantago-aquatica. The sequence goes on from OY856411.1 coordinate 801,433,764, forward strand.
ATCACTCTCTTCTCATCCCTACATCTGAAATAAGGATAAAAGACCATTTAACTAACTAACTATTCTTCTTGTGATTGCCGATAAGGAGTGGCTCAAGTGGTCAAGCACGGTGTCCCCTAACAAAGGACCTGGGTTTGAATACCAGTTGCTACCTTGATTTACCACCCTCCCAGGCATTTGGACTCCACCACGGGCATGGGAGAGGGGGGATAAATCTTTCTTTCTTAATCCCATACTCTTCTCATGACCTTTGCTTTGTTCTTGAAAAAAAACTAGCTTTAACCTCTTCTAGTGGAGCTTCCCCTTCACTTGAAATTTTCTCAATAGGTTCATGAGCTACTGGTTGTGTGTGTAGAAAATCAACAAGTAACTAAGTTTAAGTAGCTAATAATATTTGTAGTTTGGAAAATTCAAGCAATTAAGGAAGACAATTAAATCATCTCAATTTTTACTTCAAGCAGTAACAATAAGTAATCAACTGATTAGAGAAAATAAATTATTTATTATTGGGTTGATTTGGTCCAATTATTATGTGCTAATGGATCTACATGAGGTGTACTAGAACATGTGAAAGTATCACAACAAGCTATAATTTCACTATACAAGACATAGAAGCATGCCAAAAATCCTAAGTTTGTAATCTCAATACCATGATTGCAACTGGCATCGCCACATATGGCTCTCGGTAGCTTATGGAGAAACCAAACATCTGCACTCCTCCTCTAAACTTGGATACTCAGGTAGAGAGACAAATCACTCTGACTTGTTGTGCATTAGTAGACCTACTGAATATGTCTACTGGTCAACACAACTCTACATCAGTGGACCTACCGAAGATTTTCACTAATCAATAACACATATACCACTAGCATCCCGATTTTTTGTTGGGTACCACATAATAATAAGGAGTATGTTCTAATGGTCAAGACCCCCACACCCTATTGGTAAGATCTATATTACCTCGATCTAGACTACCTTCAGTGGAGAAGCTATTTCTTCCTCACATCATATGCCTTCCTATGAAGTATTCTATAGTGCCCAGGGCATCAATCGTCTAATGATGTTAAATTTTATCTAATAAAGTCACCTTCATACTAATCATTACCTTACTTCTAACAATTTATCATTTAGCATTTATCACAGACATCACATGACTAAATAGTAACTTTCATATTTCTCATAACTCTAATTCGATCCTTTAAATATGGAATATGGAAAATCTAGATTTTACAATGTCTCTAATTCCATTATTTCATCTACCATATTTCATAGAAAGTTGCACATTAATTGACCATATAACATCATGGCACAAAATACACTGAATGATATATTTCTTCTACTAAAATCTACCGAGCATATATGATAATTCTACAACAAAAAAATCTGAGTTATAATTTGCACATAACAACATTATTTCTAATTTGTTTGTTGTAAATCAAGGTTAGGATGTGATTTTCTACTCACCTAGATCCGATCCTAGGTCACTGACCTCGGATCTAAGCTTTATACGTCCTGATTTTTGGTGTATAGAGCTTGATTTTGAGTCTATAGCCCCCAAACATAATTCTTACCTCCCATAATTAGACCACAACTTCAAAAGGCCGGTTGGAGGAAGAAGAAGAAGAAAGAAGGAGGAATAGAACATCCAGTGAGTCAAATAGAAGGTTTAGAAGGAGAACATAGGTAAAAGAGTCTACTAACTAAAACTATTGGATCTAAGGGCTCTAGAGGGGGGTGAATAGAGCTTTAAAACTTGCACAAGAATAGTAAGACGTTCAAATTATAACCATTGAAACCAAATGCTAAAAGTGAATTCAAAGTCCTATCTAAACAAGAATAGCAAGGTTAAGAGATATTAAAACATACACTTGGACAAGGTGTTTAGAGTGGTTCCAATCTCCAAACTATGAGACCTTCAGTCCACTATCTAGAGAGGTCAAGCTCTAGGATTTCTAAGATGTCTACTCCTTATATTACTTATAGGAGTTACAACAATTGACCTTCCTTTTCCTGGAAAAGGATACCCAGCTTCCCTTTTAGGCCAAGGGGGCCAATGGCCTTACAAAAAAGGTCTTACCTATCCAAGAGATGGTCTTCTACCTCACAATAGGTCTCACCCACTCTTGCAATCAGTTGGATGCCTTCACCAAGGTCCTCCCCTTCATGCAACAAGTATTTGGCCTTGAGGATTTACGCACCAACCTCCTTGGATCTTCCTCCTTATCCTTCTCCTTCACTTGGACAAAATCTTCACACCTTATTTAGCCTTGAAGAAGAGAAGCAACTCCACCTTCACTTGGAGAAGATCACTTCAGTCTTTTCTTCTTGAAGAAAGGGGATTGGGAATTGGAGAGATGAAGACCTTTACAAAGTAACAATGAGGTAGCTCTCTTACAACATGCCTAACTCACTCATAACCACGAAATGCTTTTTAAATGAGAGAGAAAGGGGCTCAAAGGGAGCACGCCCAACTATAGCAAGGACCAAGGATAGCATGAATGAGAAACCATAGAATGAACTCCAAGGGGACCTATTTATAGTTGGGGTGTTCCTTTGAGTGTGGGATCAATTAAGAATGAAAAATAGTTGTATTACAACTTGTAACAGATATATTTTTGATACTAAAAACTCTACAATGGTTGGAATCACTTTTTCTGTATTTTTCATATAGTGTATTTGGTTGAGTTTCAATAAAGGCAACTCAACCAATCCACTATCTGACAAAGTCAATTTTCAAATTATATGTCGAGTTTGTCCTGGGGTAACTCGACCGATTCACTAAAATCAACTTTGGACAGAAAGTTGGTCGGTCAAGTTATGTGAGTGTACAAATTGACCGATCCAAACCATTTCTAAAATCCATCATGGACCGGTCGAGATTCAAACTCGATCGATTAAGTTATTGTGATGAATTTTCAAAAATAATTTTTAAAGTGATAAAACAATGGAATTAAGTGTTCTTGATTTTTTATCATCTTAGTTACAAATCATATCATCAATACAAATTATTACAAAAATATTCTAAGGTGATTTGAAGTGTTTTCCACAAAGGTGCATTTGCATTGCTTTTGACTTGAATGAAGCCAAGATAGGGCTTCAGCGATTTGATCCATTTCATGTACCTAATGCCTAAAAACAATGTCTAACAAACATATTAGATACATATGACTGGAATGGTTAAGTCATTATCAAAATATGGACAATGTTCAACATTTAGGTTAACATTCTCCCCCTTTTTGGCAATGACAAACCATTCCTCAACATATTGAAAAGTATATGAAAGTTTGACCTTTACCTTTGAGAAAGGATATGAAAGTTAATCTTTTACCTTATGAATTTCAAGGGGATACATGATTTAACAATGTGAATTTCTCCCCCTCAATTCATGCTTACCTATACCTGCATGGTTAGCTTTTCCACAAAAATAACCAAAGCACATATACATATTATATTGTCCTCTAGCAAGTCACATGATATTAGATAATTGACAAGAAAAGGATCATACAAGCGATAAACCAATATGACTGAGGTCATTTCATCCCCTTTGTCATATCAAAAAGATAGGGAGGTAGAAAGAGCTAAAAAACACATGTCTTCTCAACAAACACAAGACAAAGCAACTAACCACTGAGCACACATCAAACAGAGATGAGGTAAAGAGAAAATAAGCAATCCAATGTCATAATCAAAATATGGGTAACATACAACCAACTCATAAGATATTGTCAACCAAAGAGTTAAGGTACATATGATTAAGATTACAACATTGAAACATATCCTCAGTGCAAGAACCAATGAGGAAAGCAGCGTGATGATAAAAATAGTACAACTCAGAAAATGTGCACAGATTTCTTTAGTTTAAAATAGTCTAGAAATATATATATATATATATATATGTTCAGAAACTAAGAATTAAAAACTAAAACATCTAAACATCTAAGATTTCTATGTACAAAGGGTCATCAGCAGCAGCATCAACCTCGAGCTCATAGTCCTTGTCGTTGTTTGAAGGTGCAACAGTGACACCAATAGCTTCATCTCCAGAGGCACCAGAAAAGCCATGAGAACCATCATCAGGGCCATCATCCTCTGTGGTCTCCTCATCATCATCAACATCCTCCCCAGTAGCCTGATCAAACATCTCGTCATCGACAGAAGGACCAAAACCACAACTGCGCCAAAGTGCATTCTACTCATCCCATGACATGCCAAGGTCATACAGCTCCTGGGCCTGAGGGAATGACGGAGTAGAAGTGCCAATGTTGGCTAGGAAGGTAGCTAAAGGAGCCAGTAGGTAACTCCAAGGTAGGAAGCATATGAAGGGCAGGCATAGGTCCACTAACAACAGAGGGTGTGGCAGCAGAAACAACAAGTGGAGGGGCCGTGTAGAAGTGATTGTATGCATAGGAAGCATACTCACCACCTGGGTAGGATTGGTAGGAGGGGTAGGGATGGGCATAGGATAGATTAATGTTAGACATGATCTGATAGAGGTCCTGATGCATGTGCTCCTAAACCTATAGGTTGTATGCATTTTGATGCATCATATTTCCCATAAAGGTTTCATTGGATACATGGAACGAGGAGCAGGCAGGTCAGGATGGTTGAGGAGGTGGAGGTGTATGGGTGGAGGTAGAGGCTCCATGTGTGGTGGCAGAGAATGTAGGAAAAAAGGTTTTCTTGATTTTGGTCTCATTGATACAAACTCCTTTTGTAGAGGGTTTGTAATGAAGATCATGAAAAAGAGACTTCTCAGTCACAAAGGTGAAAACACCATAGATCATGGTTGGGTAGGGTGGGTGGGTACCTCACATATTATTCTCAGAGTCAAAGTAGGTCATGTGATGGAGAATGTATTTAGACCACTTAAATCGTATGTTCTTCAAAAGACAGTACATAATCATTGTCGTATTCTCTACAAATTTGGTTTGATTCTTCTTGGGATGAACATTGCAGTTGATTACTAGAGTGAGTATATGGTTTTTGAGATCCAAGGAAGAGGATATATGGTGGAATTCTTCCTATAGGGTGTCTGAGGCTTCTTCAAGAACTTATGAATGTTAGGTAGAGTGATACCATAGTGCTTGTAGAGAGACTAAGGGTCAATAAAGTCAAAATACTTAGGATAATATTTCACCCATGTGTCGGTGACCTCAATACCATAGAGAAAGATGTTCAAGGTATCTTTTGAGATAGTGAATTTCTTACCAGCAATCATAGAAGTGATAGTCACTTGAGTATTGGGAGAGGGAACAAGAGATTCATAGTTCCATGAAAGATTGGCATAAAATTCATGGACCATGTTGGTGCTTGTAATGAAATTGTGAAAGCACCAACATTCTACGCTTAGGGCAGCTAGGTAATGGTCATAAAGCAATGCATCTATGACCTTCTGCTTAGCAGGTAGAGGTTTAAACAAAGCTCAAAAGGGGAAAGGGTTCCTAGGAAAGAGCTCCTTATACCTATTTAGATCTTTGGTTGAAACAAAGAAGGTGTCATCATAAGGAATGAGGCGTGAGATAATGAAGGAATGTGATCCCTCTTTCTTATATTTGAAGCCATGGATGGAGAGATAGAGTTGGAACTAGAGGAAGCCACCACAAAAGGTCGTCTAACCACCTAGGGCAGGTAGGTAAAATGGGGGTTGTCTAGGTCTAGGAGAGGGTAGGTCGACATAAGGGTTGAGGACTTATGGGAGATGGAGTAAGAATCGGTCGACTTTTCTATCGTGGAGAGGGAGAAAAGTTGGCCGAAATGTATTTAACATTTGTTCCAGCCCAACCATGGTCGAGCTCTAAGAGAAAGAAGCTCGATCAAATGTCTTTTTACATAAGCCCTCGGCCATAGATCAGTCGAATTGGCAACTCGACCGATTGTTAGTCTGACCTAGCATTAGAAATTCTAGATTCTAGCCATTTGAGTGCTAATTAAATTTATTTTTCTAGTCCATTTTGCATTTTAGACATATTGAGGCACATTTCACTCGTCATAGGGTACTATTTGTTTGTGAAAATATCCAAAAATGAGAAAAACAAGACAAGAAACAAGATAACTAGCACATTCAACCAAGAGATGATCAAATTGAGCAAGCAACATATATGCAAGATAACAACGAGCTAGAAGGAATGTCAATACCATCTAGAGCAGTTATAAGTAGTTTTGATCTAATGAAAGAAAATTGCTCTCTAGCTAGATATTTAGTGAAAACGTCTACTAATTGATTTTCTATATCCATATGCATGATATAAGTATCCTTCTTGGCAATGTGGTCATGAAGAAAGTGATGAGGGACCTCTATATTCTTAGCTCTACTATGAAATATAGGATTATATGACAAGTTAATTGCACTAGTATTATCATAAAAGATAGGAGAAGCATCAAAATAATTGTTAAAGTCTTGGAGCATTTGCTTCATCCATAGGACTTGGGCATAACGATTTCCAGTTGCAGTGTATTTAGTCTCTTAGTAGTTGATAGAGCCACAATGCTTTGCTTCTTGGAAAAACAAGAAACTAGGCAAGGTCCTAGGAAGAAGCAAGTGCCACTTGTGCACTTTCTATCAACCAAGAATTGTTATAATCTCAATTTTTCAAATTCAGAATTGAAATGTAATTTCTCCTTTTAAATACATATGAACATGTAATTGTTTGATTTGACTTGAATGTATGGGTTTCATTAACAAATAGCCTTGCTTGTGTGTTTTCGTAGGCCTTATTGGCTATTGGGCCCAATAACAAGAAAAAGAAATAAAAAGGAAAAAAGAAATTCAGTTAATAAAAATATAATTAAGAAAAGGAGAAAAGAAAGAGGTAGAAGCCTCTAGAAGGCTAGGAGGTAGCCTCCAAAGGTGAAATTCGTATCTTTGGGATTTCTTGGGTACCAAGGAGCCCAAGTTGCCAAAATAATAAGAAAGGAAAGAGTAAATACCAATTAAATTGGCTTTATAAAAAGATAACTTTCTTATGAAGGAAATACCATTTTCCTTTAGAATTTGGGTTTCAAATTTGGTGCACGAGTAGATGATACCAATTTAGAGATTCCTTTCAAATTTGGTTGAAAACGGATAAAGGATAATGAGTTATGATTTATTGAAGTTATCCTAAAGTGGAAAGGATTTTGGGTTACGGTTTAATTTAAATTAAAAACCTAAAATCGGTTCTTAGACACGCACTCATGACTGTTGGATCAACGATCCACGGCTTGAGTTAAGTCTCGCTCTCGCGAGGACTGGGACACAGAGTCCCTATTGCATGGACATTTGATCTAAGATTCCTCAGGTTTGAGGCAACCTGCGACATTGTGGAGGAGTCCATGTCCTTCAGGAGATCGTTCCGGACCTAACCACCCTAAGGTCGGTGGGGTTTCATTGTAAAATAGAGAAGTCCCCAATTTTGCAGATACATGTAAGAGACCCTATACAAAGGGAGGGGTCTGAGAATCATGAGTGATTGTGTCAAAACCTGCCCTCGAGTCTAGAGCATTGCGGAGATCGTTTCTATGCTCTTAATTTGACCATCCACCCTGATCTTCCCCTTCGTCTAGCAGTAGATAGTGTCAGAGGAGCCGAGCTTCCTTGGCGGTGAAGGAGCATTGCAAAGAAGGAATTGAACTGACGAGCAAGTTTGGGGGAAGAAGACAAAGCTACTAATATCCTTCGTTTGCTCGCAGCAGCCCAGGAGCGCCAAGTCAACCAGTGGGGTTGACCATCAACCCGCACGTAGAGCAACTGGAGGTGGAAGATGACCACCAGGGAAATTACTAGTTTGCCCTCCCGCTTCTTCAGTTCGGGTAAGGGCATGTCCGTATTTTGTTTCTTTTAATCATGGGTGAGGTGCACATCTGAGGATCGTTGGATCCCGTGTGGTCCAGCAGACCACGGATCGAACAGCTAAATGTTTTTAACAATTTCTTAATATGCTAGAAAATCCAGAAAAGTGCTTTTCTTTGCAAAAATCATAGTAATTAATAGGAAGGTCAGATGAAGCAACTTTATATATGAAAAATGATCAAAAAAATATGAGTAATCTGATAAAAATTGTTTTAGCATCTGATTTCGTTTCTAATTGTAGAAGTACCTTGAATTGATCATAACGTACATTAAATTTAGGTTAAAAATCCTAATGTTGATTAGAGATCAAATCTAAGATGCATAATGGGTTAATTTGAGTATTAATAACCTATTGAGAGAAAAATTGAGGTTTAGATCTGATATTAGAGAATAATTGATTTGTTTTAGTGTTTTAATCCATGAATCTATGATAATACATGCAGAAACCCTAATCTACGGCAAAAGAAGGAAACTAACTTAAATAATCTAAATTATTTGGGATAATGATGTTATTTATTGATCTTAAGCCTGTTAGGAGGCATATGACAAGTTAATTAAGGTTTATACCTAGATTTGCTGAATTAGGGTTTATAGTTTCATTAATGAGGATGAACCCTAATGAAACCCTAAAAGGAAGTAGGAAACCCTAGGAAGTGAGTTCATATGAGTGTAATCTGAGGAAGAGAATAGTAATTAAATTATATAATTGTTTCAAGATCTTTGCTTGTGTGAACTGCCTGCTTGCCTGGATATTTCCTTACTTGGATTATTGTTAGCTTGTTGAATCGATTAAACAGGTATGTGGTTACTTATGAATAATCGCCTTTAGTTTCACGACATTTCCCAAAAGTTTTATTGAGTGATTACAACCTAAACTGTTGGATTTTTAATTCTGCAATCCTATAAAGTCCCTATGATTATCACAATTATGTATGTGTATTCTTGAGCCTACATGCCACCCTGATGTAAGTTGCAAGACCAAGCCCCAGAGGGAAGGTCTGAATTGGTCAAGCCCTGGAGGGAAGACCATTGGCCACCATGAGAGCTGACACCAGGAACCAAGCTCAGGATGGAGAAGGTGGCCTTATGTCCCTTGCAAGGACAAAACCCTAAGAGAGTGTAATCTAGGGTTTAGGGCAAAAGCGGTTGAGAATGTCACATTGAAAACATAATTTGGATTGTTAATATCTTATTTAATTAGGTTGTTAGAAACTATTTGTGGAAATTTTGATTGTCCCCCACATACCAGTATAGAAATATATTGACCGACATTTTGTTTATCGGAATTTTAGGTACAATTCTGAAAAAGGATAAATAGTAAATCAAAATATTGTGAAGATACAAATAATCTGTGCAAGGAGGATTAGTTATCTTAGACTTTTACTGTGTATAGAAGTCTAGATCTGAATTTTATAAGGTATGCAAAAAGTTTTATTTTATTCCAGATTTTTAGTTTAGTTTTAGTAGAATTTGATAATTATCATTGATTAAATGTCGAACCACTAATCCAAAAATATTGGGATAACGTATCTGACCTTCTAGTCTCCCTTAATTGGGGGTTACCAGGAGGCGGGATCATTACATTTGGTATCAGAGCCATGGTTTCTCATTTAATCCTTAGTAATTATTAAATTTTACAAACTATGTAGAATTGAGGGAGTCATTAGAGGATTTTCCAAAAGACGGAGGTGTCTAGAAAAGGATCACGGTCCGAGGGCTGGTAATATTTTCCTTTGCCCCACTAGTCGGTCATGAGGACTCCCAGATGTATTGTGACTGGCTAGCCAATGTCTAAGGTTCTGACTTGAAATAAGATACCTTTAGGACTCTCTCAACTATTTCGTCCCTTCTCAACCCTAATTCAATTAAGGATTCTAGAATTTTGGGTTTTTCTCTCTCTTCCCCACCCTATTGAGGTTAGAGTAAGTATGATAAGGATTAAGGAATCCTTCATCAAATTAATAAAAGATACGTAAACAAGATGTCATCAACATAAGTATAACTAGTTTAAATGTAAACTAAAGTTTGATTGTATGCTTATGTAGATGGCTCGTGTGAAGACTATAGCTATTCCCGAGGCCACCGAGAACCCTGCTAAGGGTTGGCCTCCCCACAAGAGGAGGGGATCTTCTGAGAAGAGGAAGAGGGACCAAGGTGATGGTCCTCAAAGAAGAGAAAGAGACCCAAGGGAGCTCTAAAAGAAGGCCCCGATCCTAAGCCAGTACCCTTCGACAACCCTGAGATGGACCAGGAAGAGGAACACATGTCTGAGGATGAGGTCAAGTTTGAGGAGAACTAGACTGGTGGTCCAGGTCTAGAAATGGTGGTTCACACCCCTGATGCCCTATGGATGGAACAGCATAAGAGGCTAACTGAAGCCATTAGTTCCCTGGCCCTCAGGGATATAGCCAGAGATGAAAATGGTGAGTCGCTTTCCATTCGTCCCCGACTCGGAGTCACCATTCTGGACTTTGTCAAGCTGCACATTGAGAGATTATGGGGAGAGGATAAGACCGAAGTGGTCGACAAAGTGGATGCTTGGCTGCTGATAGTTGAGAATGGTTTCTGCATGCTTGTGGTACAGCCAAACAAGAAGGTTGTTTTTGTTACTCATCTCTTGGAAGGAGCAGCCAACATCTAGTGGGAAAACCACATCATGGGATGAGATCTAAGTGAAGAATCGATGGCATGGAACGACTTCAGGACTATCTTTACTGGCAGATTCATCCCCACCCCAGCTAAGAAGGAGAAGGAAAGAGAATTCATCAACATGATCCAGGGTAACCTATCCATTGTGGATTTTGGTTGCAAGTTTCACATCTTGGAACATTTTGGGAACATGATGGATGAGGAAAGATGGGTGTACCATTTTGTGGAGTGTCTTCACCCTGCAATCAAACCACATGTGATGGCGAGTAAACCAGCAAATTTATCTGAAGCCTACAACACTGCCTTAGACATGGAAAGGACAGTGATGCCAGCTCAGAACCCACCCAAAGGATATATAGGTTTCACTGAAGGAGCTCAAGGATATAAGAATGACCACAAGAAAGGACAAGGACGTAACCACACCAAGGGCAAGCATGGACACAAAGGAAAGCCACGTGGTGAGAGTCACTTTCAGAAGTGTCAAACATGTGGATGGACACATCCTGGGAAGTGTCTCTTTGAGAAGAGGGTGTGCTACCATTGCCAGCAGGAGGGACACTTCATTGCCAACCGTCCTCTTCTTGATCTGAGAGGTCCAATGGCAGTGCAACCAGTGGTAGCAGCACCCGCAGTAGGAGGAGGAGTACCAGCTGGATGTCCACCTATTGGAGAGAGAAGGCAAGCCAGAGTGTTCACCATCGACAATGAAGAAGCTCAGGTGAATGCTAATAGGTTGATCGAGGGTAATAACCCATAGAGTTTTCCTTTCATTTTATTTTGATCATGTAATAGCAGTCTGATACAATATGAAACTATGTAGGCATGCTTGAAGTCATGGGACAAAATGTAAAAGCTCTTTTTGACTCTGGTTCTACAAATACTTTTATTTCAAGAAATCTGGCAACTATGCTTGCTTTGGACATTAAGGATTTAGGCTACGTTTTGGATGTCACAACCCCGAGTGGTCGAATATATACATCTCTTTTAAAAAACCATGTCCTGCCAGTTAAGTACCTGAGTTACGAGTTTCCCACTGACTTCATCCTCCTCGATATGAATGATTTTGATGTAATCATTGGTATAGATTGGCTTTACACCTGTAGAGCACAGATTGATTGTAGAGAAAAGAAGATTCTTATTAGGAAGTTTGGTCATCCACACTTTACCATTTGAGGAAGGAAGGATGTGACTGCCAGCCTTTATGTGTTGTCTTTGAAGGTTGAGCAGATGATATCCAAAGGATGTCGAGCATACCTAGCCATGGTTATAGAGCCTGAGACCAAGGTATGACCCTTAGAGGAGATATAGGTTGTTCAGGAGTATGCGGACGTGTTTCCAGATGATCTACCAGGGATTCCCCCTGAGAGGGAGGTAGATTTTTCCATTGAGTTAGCTCCCGGGACTAGCCCTATAGGATGGCCTTATCTGAGTTGCTTGAGTTGAAAACTCAGTTGCAAGATTTGTTAGATAAAGGTTTTATCTGACCTAGTATATCACCATGGGGAGCACCCATCTTGTCTGTGAAGAAGAAGGATGGATCACTATGAATGTGTATTGATTACCGGATGATCAACCAGACGACCATTAAGAACAAGTACCCCTTACCTAGGATAGATGACCTTTTTGATCAGCTCAAATCGGCCCAAGTCTTTTCCAAGATCGATTTGAGGTCAGGATACCATTAAGTGAGAGTAAGAAGTGAGGATATACCTAAGATGGCTTTCTGAACCCGATATAGCCATTATGAGTTTGTGGTCATGCCGTTTGGGTTGTCCAATGCACCCAGTGTTTTTATGAACCTTATGAATAGTGTGTTCAAACCCTTCCTTGACTCCTTTGTGATCGTGTTCATAGACAACATCTTAGTGTATTCCAATGACCTAGTTCAACACTGTGACCATCTGGGTAGAGTCCTTGATATCCTGAGAAAGCATAAGTTCTATGAAAATTTCTCAAAATGTGAGTTTTGGATAGACCGAGTCATGTTTCTCAGACACATCATCTCAGGAGGAACGATCATCGTAGATCCAGCTAAAGTGTTAGTAGTTTGAGACTGGCCTACACCAAAGAACCCCTCTGAGATTCACAACTTCTTGGGGTTGGCCGGATACTATCAGGACTTCATTAAGGATTTCTCAAAGACCGTCTTGCCGCTTACCATGTTGACTCAAAAGGATGTGAAGTTCGTGTGGTCTGATATATGTGAGGCTCATTTTCAAGAGCTAAAGGAGAAGCTGACCACCGCCCCAGTATTGACCCTACCTTTCGGCAATGAGGTTTTTGTGATATTCACTGATGCTTCAAAGATGGGACTTGACTGTGTGTTGGAGCAGAATCGGCATGTGGTTGCATATGCCTCCTGAAAACTCAAGCCCAATGAGGTGAACTACCCAACACATGACTTAGAGTTGGCTGCTATCATCCATGCATTGAAGATATGGTGGCATTACATGTACGGTGCTACCTTCGAGATCCTCATCGATCATAAGATCCTGAAGTACCTCCTGACACAGAGAGACTTGAACCTACAATAGTGACAATGGATGGAGTACATGAAGGATTATGACTTCACCATCGCCTATCATCCTGGAAAGGTGAACGTTGTAGCTGATGCGTTGAGTCAAAAATAGCTCAGGTGTGTGGTTGTTTTATCTAGCCAGTGGACAAGCTTAGAAGAGCTTGTGGAGTGGACTATGTAGGCGTTAGAGGACTGAGTTCAATTAGCCAATATTCAGATTCAATCAGAGTTGTTAAGCGAGATAGTGGCTGCTTAATTGACCAGTTCAGAACTCAACATAATGAAGGGCTTGTTGAAGAAGCCACAGACTCGTCTCTTGGTGGGAATAGGCGAAGGGATCAGATTTGAGAACCGTATATCAGTTCCTAAATATTCTCCGTTGAAGGAACGTATCTTGTAAGAGGCATGTGGTTCAAAGTATACGGTACACTCAGGCACTACAAAGATGTTTAAAGACATGTAGAGGTATTTCTGGTGGCCAGGAATGAAAAGAGACATTGCGGCATATGTGGCCAGCTTTATTATGTTCCAGATGGTGAAGGTTGAACACCAACGACCTGGTGGACTTTTACAGTCAATAGAGATTCCATAGTGGAAATGGGAGCAGATCACCATGGATTTCATGGTGGGTCTACCCTGGACCAAGAGAGGCCATGATGCGATATGGGTTGTGGTAGATCGCCTTACCAAGTCAGCACACTTCCTTGCCCTAAAGACCACTGCCAAGGTGTCAAACCTAGCTGAGTTGTATATCATGGAGATAGTACGTTTGCATGGCGTACCAGGTTCCATCATCTCTGATAGAGACCCAAAGTTCACTTTCAAGTTGTGGAAGTAGGTACAAGAAGAACTTGGTACAAGTTTGAATTTCAATACCACTTATCACCCCCAGACGGATGGTCAGTCAGAGAGGACAATCTAGACATTAGAGGATCTGTTGAGAGCTTATGTGCTCGACTGGGGTGGATCATGGGAGTAGTACTTACCTTTGGCCAATTTTTCCTAAAACAACAGCTATCAAGCCAGTATCAGGATGCCTCCATATGAAGCTCTTTATGGGAGACCATGTCAATCACCACAACACTGGGATAATGTCGGTGAGAGGACCTTTTTTAGGTGAGATGAGCTCCAAGTGTATGCAGATAAAGTCGCTTTGATCAAGCAGAGGTTGAAGAGAGCCCAAGATAAAAAAAAGTCATATGCTGATGCGAAGCAGACTGACGTGCAGTTCATTGTAGGAGAGCATGTATTCTTGAAAATCCAACCGCTCCGAGCTATAACCAAGAATAGAGGGAAGCTGAGTCCCCGATATGTGGGTCCATTTGAGGTGTTATAACATATTGGTGAAGATGCATACCATTTGGCATTACCCCCTAAGTATAGTATGATGCATGATGTGTTTCACGTGTCCAATCTGAAGTGATATGTACAAGATATGATCCATGTGCTGAGCATTGAGCCTATTGAGCTTTAAGGGAAGCTGACCTATCCTGAGTCACCTTTGCGGATTCTAGATACCAAGGTGAAAGAACTCAAATGTAAGAATATAGAGATGGTAAAGATTCTTTGGAAGCACCATGGAGAGGATGAGGCCACATGGGAGTTGAAGACGGGCATGGAAAAAGCATATCCTAACTTGTTTGTTTGATTGCTGAATTTTGAGGGCAAATTACTTATAAAGAGGGGAGGATGTTATAACCTCAATTTTTCAAATTCAGAATTGAAATGTAATTTCTCCTTTTAAATACATATGAACATGTAATTTTTTGATTTGACTTGAATGTATGGGTTTCATTAACAAATAGCCTTGCTTGTGTGTGTTCATAGGCCTTATTGGCTATTGGGCCCAATAACAAGAAAAAGAAAGAAAAAGGAAAATGAAATTCAGTTAATAAAAAGATAATTAAGAAAAGGAGAAAGGAAAGAGGTAGAAGCATCTAGAAGGTTAGGAGGTAGCCTCCAAAGGTGAAATTTGTATCTTTGGGATTTCTTGGGTACCAAGGAGCCCAAGTTGCCAAAATAATAAGAAAGGAAAGAGGAAATACCAATTAAATTGGATTTATTAAAAGATAACTTTCTTATGAAGGAAATACCATTTTCCTTTGGAATTTGGGTTTCAAATTTGGTGCACGAGTAGATAATACCAATTCAGAGCTTCCTTTTAAATTTGGTTGAAAATGGATAAAGGAATAATGAGTTATGATTTTTTGAAGTTATCCTAAAGTGGAAAGGATTTTGAGTCACAATTTAATTTGAATTAAAAACCTAAAAATCGGTTCTTAGACATGCACTCATGATCGTTGGATCAGCGAGGACTGGGAGATAGAGTCCATGTTGTGTGGACTTTTGATCTGAGATTCCTCAGGTTTGAGGAAACCTGCAAGGTTGTGGAGGAGTCCATCTCCTTCAAGAGATCGTTCCAGACCTAACCACCCTAAGGTCGGTGGGGTTTCATTGTGAAACGGAGAAGTCCCCAATTTTGTAGATACCTGTAAGAGACCCTATATAAAGGGAGGGGTCTAGGCATCATGAGCAATTGCATGAACCCTTCCCTAGAGTCTGGAGCATTGCGGCGATCGTTTCTGTGCTCTTAATTTGGCTATCCACCCTGATCTTCCCCTTCCTCTAGTAGTAGATAGTGCCAGAGGAGCCAAGCTTCCTTAGCGGTGAAGGTGCATTGCAAAGAAGGAATTGAAATGATGAGCAGGTTCGGGAGAAGAAGACGAAGCTATTGATAGCCTTCGTTTGCTCGCAGTAGCCCAGGAGCGCCAAGTCAACTGTTGGGGTTGACCATCAGCCCGTGTGCAGAGCAACCGGGGGTGGAAGATGACCTCTAGGGAAATTACTAGCTTGCCCTCCCACTTCTTCAGTTCGGGTAAGGGCATGTCCATCTTTTGTTTATTTTGATCATGGGTGAGGTGCACATCTGAGGATCATTGGATCCCGCGTGGTCCAGCGAACCACGGATCAAACTGTTAAAATGTTTTTAACAATTTCTTAATATGCTAAAAAATACAGAAAAGTGTTTTTCTTTGCAAAAATCATAGTAATTAATAGGAAGTTCAGATGAAGCAACTTTATATATGAAAAATGATCAAAACAATGTGAGTAATCTGATAAAAATAGTTTTAGCATATGATTTCATTTCTAATTGTAAAAGTACCTTGAGTTGATCATAAAGTACATTAAATTTAGGTTAAAACCCCTAATATTGATTAGAGATCAACTCTAAAATGCTTAATGGGTTCATTTGAGTATTAATAACCTATTGAGAGATAAAGTGAGGTTTAGATCTGATATTAGAGAATAATTGGTTTTTTTAGGGTTTTAATCCATGAATCTATGATAATACATGCAGAAACCCTAATCTAGGGTAAATAAGGAAACTAACTTGAAAAATCCAAATTATTTGGGATAATGATGTTATTTATTGATCCTAAGCATGTTAGGAGGCATATGACAAGTTAATTAGGGTTTATACTTAGATTTGCTAAATTAGGGTTTATAGTATCAATAATGAGGATGAACCCTAATGAAACCCTAAAAGGAAGTTGGAAACCCTAGGAAGCGAGTTCATATGAGTGTAATCTGAGGAAGTGAATAGTAATTAAATTATATAATTGTTTCAGGATCTTTGCTTGTGTGAACTGCCTACTTTCCTGGATATTTCCTTACTTGGAGTATTATTATCTTGTTGAATCAGCTGAACAGGTATGTGGTTACTTATGAATAATCGCCTTTAGTTTCACGGCATTTCCCGAAAGTTTTATCGAGTGATTGCAACCTAAATTGTTGGATGTTTAATTTTGCAATCCTATAAAGTCCCTATGATTATCACAATTAAGTATGTATGTGTATTCTCAAACCTACATGCCACCCTGATGTAAGTTGCAAGACCAAGCCCCAGAGGGAAGGTCTGAATTGGTCAAGCTCCAGAGGGAAGACCATTGGGCACCATGAGAGGTGACCCCAGGCACCAAGCTCAGGATGGAGAAGGTGGCATTATGTCCCTTGCAAGGACAAAACCCTAAGAGAGGGTAATCCAGGGTTTAGGGAAAAAGTGGTCGAGAATGTCACATTGAAAACGTAATTTGGATTGTTAATAACTTATTTAATTAGGTTGTTAGAAACTATTTGTGGAAATTTTGATTGTCCCCCACATACCAGTATAGAAATATACTAACCGACATTTTTTTGTCAGTGTTTTAGGTACAATTCTGAAAATGGACAAATAGTAAATCAAAATATTGTGTAGATACAAATAATCTATGCAAGGAGGATTAGTTAGCTTAGACTTTTACTATGGATAGAAGTCTAGATCCGAATTTTATGAGGTATGCAAAAAGTTTTATTTTATTCCATCTTTTCAGTTTAGTTTTAGTAGAATTTGATAATTATCATTGATTAAATGTCGAACCACTGATCTGGAAATATTGGGATAACGTCTCTGACCTTATGGTCTCCCTTAATTGGGGGTTACCGGGAGGCAGGGTCGTTACAAGAATCCTACATAATTTGCATCACTATAAGCAATTAGAGTAAAGTCCCTTGACTTAGGATACCATAGTCCAAAATTTGAGGTTTTTTCATGATACCTTAAAATCCTCTTAATCTCTATAAGATGTGATTTCCTAGGACTTGATTGAAAGCAACCACACAAGTCAACAGTAAACATTTTGTCAGTTCTAAAGGCAGTTAAGTAAAGTAAACTTCCAATCATACCTCTATAGAGCTTCTCATCTATCATTTCAACTCCTTCATCTCTATCAAGCTTGGTGGTGTTTGACATGGGCATATCCATTGGCTTGTTGTTCTTCATCCTAAAGCACTTAAGCAGCTCACTTGTGTACTTGCCTTGGTTGATGAGGTTCCCATTCTTTGTTTGCTTGGTTTGAAAGCCAAGGAAGAATGTAAGCTCCCACATCATGCTCATCTCTAACTCACTTTGTATAAGATCACTAAACTCTTTGCAAAGATAAAGATTAGTTCTGCCAAACATGATATCATCAACATATATTTGAATGATAAGAAAATTGTTAGAAGTGTGCTTTAGAAACAAGTTAGAATCTACTTTGCCCATGATATAGCCATGATCTAACAAAAAGTTCTTTAGTTTCTCATTCCAAGCTTGAGGTGCTTGTTTGACACCATAGAGAGCATTTTGCAACAAATAAACATGGTTATGCAAGTGATCATGTTCAAAGCCAGAGGGTTGTGCAACATACACTTCCTCCTCAATTGTACCGTTCAAAAAAACACTTTTAACATCCATTTGATAAAGTAGAAAGTTTTTGTGACTGGAAAAAGCAAGATACATTCTAATTGACTCAAGTCTAGCTACAGGTACATATGTTTCATCAAAATCTCTACCATCTTATCAATTGTAGCATTATCAAACTAACCTTGTTTTGTTCCTTACCACTTTGCCTCTTTCATCCAACCATTTGGTGTCAATGACCTTTATATCACTTGGTCTTGGCACAAGAGTCCACACTTTGTTTCTTTCAAACTACTCCAATTCTTATAGCATGGATTGGATCAATTCATCATCCTTTAGAGCTTCTTTGACATCTTTTGGCTCCATTTGAGAGATGAAGGCACTTTCTGCATGTTCTTTGTTGAGTGCAGCCTGTGTCTTCACTCTTTAAAAAAGATTGCCTTAGATGAGATCCTTTAGATGATTCTTTGTGAACCAAGGAGTGGGATCCTTCTTTTCTTCATTCTTCTCTTTTTCATCAACTAACACCTCATTTCCTTTCACAGATGTTGAGCTCTTTTACTAGAGTAATAAACTCACCTACTACATCATCATGTGGAACAATATCTTTAGAAATAGTGAGGTTAGTCTCAACAAATATAACATTTATACATTATTCTACTTTGTATAGTTCTATATTATGTACTCTATATGCCTTGTTGGTAGTGCTATAGCCAAGAAAGAAAGCCTTGTACAATTTTAGATCAAACTAGTCGAGAGAAACCTTGGTGTTCAAAACAAAACACAGACATCCAAAAATATAAAGAAATCAATGGACAGCTTTTACCACACCATAGATCATATGGGGGTTTCTTAAGCAAAGGATGAGTAAAAAGCCGGTTTTGCACAAAACATGAAATACTAATGACTTTAGCCTAAAACTTCTTTGGAGTGGTGTACTCTAGAAGCATAGTCCTAGCCATTTCCTGTAGGGACCTACTCTTCCTCTCTACAACCCCATTTTTTAGGCGTTCGAGGTGAAGAAATTTTATGTGCATATCCAAGTTCCTCACTAAAGCATTCAAACAAATAATTTTCAAACTCTCCCATATGGTCACTGTGGATAGAAACAATTCGAAAAGAAGCTTCATTTTCAACCTATTTGCAAGAGGCTGAGAAAACATTGAGAGTATCACTTTTTGAAATGAGAAAGAAGGTGTGACACCACATGCCACAAACCACGAGATTGAAACAAACTCTACAGCGTATTATCGAAAAACACTAGAAATTAAAACCAATTCCAACAAGAACAAACATTAAGAAACTTATTACATCAGGGTCCAAAAACTTGCCATATGAGTTATATACCATAAAACATCATTATTTACAACACGTCCATAGAAGACTACATGTCACTTGTGATATCTATTCATTTACATAAACATGTACAACAGCCCACTATATGCAACAAAATCCATAAACCAAAAACTCATATCGATAACACCATCGAGGAACATACGTAACCCCTTCTAAGACCTGAGTGTACACGGGAAACTCTAGGACTCCCGTCATATAAGACCACAAGCAGCATTCCCAACCTTAGTTGCTATAATACTTCTTGTTGTTGCTCTGCCTCCGTTGCACGATCTCTACCTCCTCATACACATCCACATAAAAGATGTGGGAAACCCACGGGGTGAGATTCCAAATCTCAGTGGGAGATATAACTCTCCACCAAAACTATTATTGGCATAGATAAGGTATTTAAAGAATAGAAGTAATGCTAAGACAATGATAAGCAGGTAATCATTACTAATAGTATAAGTAATTGCAATTGGATTGTGAAAAATCTTATCATCATAAAAGGTATATGAAGAACATGTATATTTGCTATCAGTTATACTATACAAACAAGCAAGGCCTCATCCAATGTTTTCATATTTGATCCTAAGCAAGTACACTACACGGATGATTACATATTTTATTATGTCCTGAGGATTTGAGTTGTACCACCCAAATCCAACCGACCACTACTAAGTCAAAATTGATACCATACAAGGTCTATGGAAGAGTCAGAATCCACGACCTCACCAAACCTTGTGGTTAGTACACGAGTGCACAACAAAGACATATCAATCAACTGTGACCTATGACATATATTCAACATGGAAAGTGCTAGCCTACCTTGGTACAGGTCATGGTTCTAGTGAAATTGAGTTACGTTTCATATTTGCACTCCTGATAGGGTATGGTCTGCATCCAATCATGTGAAACCACATAAGTAACATATCACTGAGCTACGACCCGCAGTCGCACTCCTACCAGGATATGGCCTGTAACCAATCCTATGAATGAATATACTCAACAGTACATGACTCCAGGCTTCCTCTAAGGGAAAAACTATTTCACCATCCAGCAAATGCTGACATTGAGATGGATCTATGGCACAGGGCAGATCTACATGTTTAGGTTCCACTTGATTAGTTAAGTCAATTACTAGTTTTTTAGCATCAATCAAGTTACAATGTATAAAGTCATAACAAACTATACAAAGGTAAGGGCATAGCACACTCCCAGATGATATAAATGTATAGAGTATGAACTTGTCACACTATCACCACATGATGCTTGTATTATTTTCATTCATCACATCATCAATACCAAAGTCACATACTATGGGATATCAATCCTCAATTCATAATTCATGTATTACAATGTTTCAGCATGCCTCTTAAAGGCTCATTTGACTTGTATCATGTTTTAATACCATAGCATAGACTAGATATGATTATCAATCTTATAACACCTGCATGGCTAGAAGTTAATAAGAAAGAGAGATAACCACATAATATCATAACCATTCCATGAGAGGAAAATAAGCAAGATCATTGTTCATTATTAGGGCTAGGGTTTCCTCTTAAATGATTATATTTTACAAGATTAGGTTCAAACATAAATCTTAGAAATATTACCATCCATCATCTTGGAGTGTAAAAGGATTAGGAAACATCATTAGATTTGATTATATATCATTCTAAACAACATTATATATGGCTTATGTGTCATTTGTATATGAGTATCATTAAGTGTTCACATGTGCTTCTCATCCACCTAACATCACCCTATATTGACCACATAACCTCATAGGTCGTGACCACCCATCATGGTCCATGTTACAACCACAACACTCATGTATCTCGACCATCCACCTACATGTCTCGACCTCCATCCTCTATGCCATGTCTCACCCACGACACTTAGGGTTAGGGTTCCACAAGGAACCTCAACCAAAGGTGTCTTGACCATCATCATATGTTGCGACCTAAGACTCTCCTGGTCGCAACCCAACACACTAGAGGGTGTCTCAACCCAAACAAAGTAGGAAATAAGCCCCGATAGCAAGGGTACCTAATCCACCACATTCCACGTGTTTTGACCTATCATCACTAGGTCAAACTCAACATCAAAGGGATGTCTCGACCAAAGGCTAACAAGGTCGCGACCACCAAAAGGAAAATGTTGCAACCACACCAAGATGCAGCGTCTAGGTCACCAAAATAAAATTAAAACCAATGGTATACTATTGTTATCATGAAGAAAAGGCCACATACAAACATTCACCAAGACTCTAAGTAATGGGTCAAGAAACTACCAAGGAGGAACCTTATCCAAGGAAGAGAAAACCATGCTCAAGATAACACAAATTGAACCTAACATCACTCCAACCTCTAGGTACACAAAGAAATCAATGGACAGCTTTTACCACACCATAGATCATATGGGGGTTTCTTAAGCAAAGGATGAGTAAAAAGTCAGTTTTGCACAAAACATGAAATACTAATGACTTTAGCCTAAAACTTCTTTGGAGTGGTGTACTCTAGAAGCATAGTCCTAGCCATTTCCTGTAGGGACCTACTCTTCCTCTCTACAACCCCATTGTTTTAGGCATTTGAGGTGAAGAAATTTTATCTGCATATCCAAATTCCTCACTAAAGCATTCAAACAAATAATTTTCAAACTCTCCCCTATGGTCACTGTGGATAGAAACAATTCGGAAAGAAGCTTCATAACACATTGTCTACCAAATGCTCAAGATAACACAAATTGAACCTAACATCACTCCAACCTCTAGGTACACAAACACCATGCATGGGAGCAAGACAAAGAGCAATACATAGACAAAAACCTTCATAACACATTGTCTACCAAATGGGGTACAAGAAGATTAGGGTTTCGAGTTTCTTCCAAACCAAGCATGGTATCTCCACAAAAAAAGCTCTAGAGGTTACCATTAAGTACAAGCATGATGAGTAAGCAATTTAGAGAAAGAAGAAAGTAATAAAATGTATACATAATTGCAATAATAGAGTAGATTTTGTGATATATAACCCGCCTTAAGATGATCACCACCAAGAGCTCCAAGTGTCAAGATCAAGAGCTTCAAGCACATGGTCCAAGGGTTGAACAAGCTTCACCAAAAGCTCCACACTCAGCCACAAGAGCACCTCAATAAGGAGAATACATCAAGGTCAAATCTAACCCAAGGAAAGAATTAAAGAAGCTCTTGGACAAACCAAAACAGAAAGGAAGAAACAGAGGAGAAATCCTCTTCACACTTGGGTCAACCTTGTCAAGACATGGTCTATGACCCTTGTAATGAAGAGTTTTTATCCCAAAACCACCATCATGTAAGAATCATGGTCTAGGGCTGAGAAAATAGAGGAATATGGAGGTAGGGGATCAAAAGGAACATCAACTTAGAAGACAAACACTTACCAGGGGTGGAAGATGAGCTTGGATCACCACCACCAACACATGCAAGAAGATATTGATCCCCCAAGCTCCAAGGGAAAACCTCCTTGCTCCGCAAAGAACCAAGAACAAGCAAAGAAGGAGGAAGAAGATAGATGGCCAAAAGGGTTGCAAACAAGGAAAGTTAAGGGGTTATATAGATGAAGGATGAGAGAGAGAGCAAATGGTGAGGTGTCAATGTACGAAGGAACCCAAGGGACACTTGTCCTTGCAAAAGACCAGCATGCAACCACTTAAACATGGCATGCAATACATGGTGACACACTCTAGGTTGTGTCTCGACCACCATGGACTCGTACATGGTTGCGGTCACGACCCTCCTAGGTTGCACCATCCATGATCACGACAAATTGCTATTTACCCAGTGAAGGGGGTTGATGTGCAATTTTCTACCTCTAGAGTGTTCCCTTTCTTTCTTGACATCATCTAGAGGAGAGAGAAAGAGGATGGTGCATTATTTGAGCTCTAGTTGAGGAGTTGACATCTTAAGGGTGATTAGGGTTTCCATGCATGTTGGGTGTCTCCACCCATGAGTATGGTGGGTTGTCTCAACCATGGGTCATGACCTAGGGTTGTTTTGGAGGGTGCCATGGCTGAGACACCTCCTCCAGGGTGTAGGATTGTGATCTAGATAGTCTAGGGAGGTCTTGGGTCAAGATGGATGACCTAGCATGTGTTGTCTCGACCTAGGGTTGATGGTGGTACCTTGTCTATGCAAACACTCATACCATGTTTCTTTCTCATATTTAAACAAAGTATAGCAAGTAAGAGTAAATATATGTGAAGACCCCTCATCTACCTTGATAATTATTTTATTATATGCATTGCTTTGAAATCCGTTCTAGATTTGATGCCATCTTAAGTCTTTCCTACTGTATTCAATAACATACGATTGATGTTATCACATACATTTTTATCAACATGCATGGCATAAATACATTATCTAATTGAAAAAAATATCCAATAAGGAATATCCTAGCATGTTGACATCTTCTTGTATAAGACTTACTACATGCAGGAGTGCTACATGGTCTCTTAAAATACATTGATAATGACTATCACTCTTTCATATACAACATTCCCCAATATAGGTTTAAGTGAACTTATTTCCTCAGTTGATCCATTAAATGCTTTGTGTTGCCTTTGATAAGGATGCACTGGTGGGGTAAAACTTTGATGACCATATTTACGGTCTTTCCACCATGTTATAGTTGGATTGAATTAACCGTTTCCTCACATACAATACATTCTTTGCACCTTTTTACATTGTATCCATACAAATTATCTTAAGTTGGAAAGCCATTAATCGTGTAAAAATATAGCCTAAAAATTTAAATCTCTTCACATGAAGCATCATAAGACCTTATAAGGAGAGAAATTATTGGTCTTACCACGGTCTTCATTCCTTACCTTGATGCCCCACATTTTGGAAAATATTTTGAATTGCTAAAATCTTTTTAGATAACATAGAATCATTCAAGAATTCATGTATCTTCCTTGCCTCTATTTTTATTTGGCAATCATTTTATTTTCTTCATATGTCAAGATTGAAAGCTCGTTTCCTTCAAGATGAATAACAATGAGCACAAAGATGTGAAGCTTTTGTCACTCCAATTATTGTTGGATTTAGAGCATACAATCTCGTCATAGCACTCAGCCTCATGAACTTAGTACAAAACAAATATAATGGTGTCTCGATAGTGTGCACAATGTTTATAAATAAGTAAGGTGGACTAGTAAGATTGTCCCCACATCTATCTAGAAGCACATTAACAGTATCATTCTAGATTAGTGTGTCTTACACATCAAAGTCACTCTTCATTTATTCTTCTACACAATTATCAATATCAAACATGTTATGATCACCATGTAGTAATATCTCCATGAAGTACCATTTGTTATAGCCATATATCATCCCATTGTGTATCACATGATTTTTAATTTCCTAAACACTTTCAACTTTTAAATTACTTAAAATAGTCCTAGACAGTCACTAGAACCTATCTCCATGCCATATCTTGAGTTCCTCAACAAATTTGATAAACTCATCAAGACCTTTTGTAAATTTGGAAGTGTTGCCATTTTGAATGGACAACCAATCCATCTGTTCTCTTATCACATGAAAATTAAGGAAACTAAGTAGTGAATTTAGGTATAATAGTACTACGTTAGGTTAAAATATGTTTTAACTGAGACCAAACTAATTAGTTTTTTATTGCATATCCCATTGTTAAACACTAAATCTCACTAGAAAAATATAATGTGTGTTCAATTTTCAAGAATTTTTTTGGCAACATGTCCCCTTAGTTCTTCAAGTACACTGATGTAGATGGGCAATTGATACCTACATATCTACTGTAAGAATAATAAAAAAATGACTATTTAAGTTTACCATTAATATGATAATTTCTAATTAGATTGTCAGAGCATATATTGTTTGATAAAAGAATAGGATTTACTAGTTTTCTAAAGGAAAATTATATGAAAAAAGTGCATATTATAATCACTTAAGTATTTACATGTGTACTAAAACAAAGTATCATAATTCATTCAACTACATGGTCAATTCAACATGGATTTGATTAAATAAATTGCAAACTAAAAAAACAATGAAGAGGAGGAGGGATTACCTCTCTTGAATAGGTTGGGCAAGAAAGTGAGAACGCATAAGGGAGAAGCAACAAGCCACACAAAGATCAAGGCTCCACAGAGGTAGTGACACAAACAAGTAAGAGGCTCTATGGCAACGTGAACAAGGCATAGAGAGGGAATGGGCATCGGCACTTTCTTGATGAAGCACCATCACAACTTCTCTCCTTTTCTTTGGTGATTAATCAAGAACAGACCGTTGACACACAAAGAAGAAGGTGTATTTGTTCACATTTTCATGGGCACCACAAAGGCAATATTGGTGAAAATAGAAAAAGTTCAAATTTTCATGGTGTAGGGGCAGAGAAGAGTATGATGAGGTTTTTTATTGCAAGACTATAATTTGGTCAATGGAATCATTTTCTATATAAAAAAATCAATGTTGCAACCGAACAATTCTTGGGTTTTCATTGTTGCATCAATTAGGGTAAAAAGAAGATGTTATGTTAGCATACTATGGCATCAATTTGTCTAGTAAAATGTAGCTATGATAAGTGAGACATGTGGAGTTGGTTTCATTGGGGAAACCAATCTAGTTTAATTATGTGGGTTGCTTCATGCGAAGTCTATAGAGTCATTTCTAAAGAAAACGGATGCTATATTTGATAGTATGAAAATTTGGTCCAAAATTTCATGACACGAGGTTTTGTATCATGATTTACCTTCTTAAAACTGACAACTTAGTTTGTGTGGTACCTAAGTTTTTCTCCAAATATACCCAATGATGATTTTATTTTGAAAATTGATGTTATACATTGTTGAGTCGGTTTTTTCTATGACACCAATGCAATCATATGCATCCTTATAGGGAAGAAATTACTTTTGATCCTAGATTTTTAAAACAGGGGACAAAATATGAATTATTGTCCATTTTTAAATAAAGAGTGATAATTAGTGACATTTTCTCTCAATTGTAAAATAAATAATCAGAAGTATAAAATTGGAAACAAATGCAAAATTTGGTTTCTTATGCCCTAATTGGCTTGTGTGTCAAATTTCATATTCATTTTGACTTGTTAGATCCTCAAAATAAAATAGGCAAGAAATATGTTTTAAATACTAAAATATACTAGTTATTCAAAAGATACTATTCCCTTTCTTATAATTACCTATATTTTCACTATCATGCAATCCCCTTTTTCCTTTCAACTTTTGGTTCACAATATTGACAATCTAGATTACATTACACCTTTCTTAAATGGACTTGTTTTGTCTAATGTAGGTTGAGCCATCTTTTACCTTTGACTGAGGTTTTACAATGATAGAGTTCTTTTCTTAATGATAATTTCCATGTCACTTGTTTATTTTCAACAATTATTCCAAAAGAGTCTTCGTCTCTTAAAACTACAGCTTATGACCCCTTGATTGCACCAATAACCCACTAGTCAAAAATCTTCAATCTGACATATTTGGTTCTCTCACCCTCTAATATCACAAACCAACTCAATGGTACACATGTATAATAATTGATGTATTGAGCATCTATGAACCATTATCATTGTCTTCCTCATAAGAATTATGTGGGGATACTCCCCTCTCATAACCCCTAGCCACACCTTCTTTAGAGGACACTCAAGGTGGTATTTCTCCATATATGCCATGAAACGTGAATTCATTGCATCACTATATTTTATCAACCAATATGTATACCCCCATTGCTTCAGTTTCTCATGACTTTCACTTCGTTGGTCTACCCGAGCTCAAGATCCACTATTTTCTAGTGACACCTTATTGTGCTTACCTTGACCTCCTCTTGATGCAGAAAATATGTGGAGAGGTTCATGAAAGCTTTCCAAAGCTTCTCCAAGGGTTGTTGAGTTCCAATTGATGGTAAATCTCTATATCTCATTCTTCCTCTTTGTTTTACATATTTTAATTTTATAAGTGTGATTTAATCGAACATCTAATTTGTTATTGTTTTGGTCAGCCCTTTAGTACCCCTATGTAATTTTTGTGTTGATATAAAGTCAAAGATTGATCAATATTGCAACCTTAAGGAGCCTCCAACTTCTTCCTATTCCTACTTCAATAATTCCAAATTTTATAAGTTCTTCTGGCTATCATATGACTCAAATGAGGGGTCGATGGGTTTTACATGACTCAAGGAACTCGATATAGAGTTTCCTCTCCTAGTTTTCACTCCTTACTTAGATTTTTTATTTATGATATCAAATTTTGTGTCATTGTTGTTTACAAATAACATATAAAAAATTGATAGGTTGATTTTACTTTGTTTCCCTTTGTTTGTTTTTTTCTACCTTGAGCACAAGGGATATTCTATTCATCAACCCTTATTTCTAAGTCATCATGTTCATGATTTATTTTTGCAATTTTACCATTTTAAATGTATCAAGCCATATGCCTAGAAATCACGTTGAAGTGCACATTGGTCTTTGTATTGGGTTTTTATTATAAATTTTTTATTATGTACTAATTATGTAAAATTCATAACAAACTGAAGAATTATTAAAGAATTGTGGAAAATACATTTGAATACCCTAAAATTATAAGACTTTTATCTCTCTAGATTTCAATACCTAAACCAACTGGATGTAAAAGTCAAATTCTAAGGTTTGAAGATTTCATTAAATACTACTCTTATCTTATGTAAATTATTTCTAGGCGATTGAAACCCCGTCTTAGATTAAGGTTGCAACCTTGGACATGTTTTGACCATGATATAAGGTATGCATATCCTCCCTATTCTTATTTGGACATTCAGGGACTGAAACCTAGATTTTTCTAATAGTGATGTGTGACTTTGCAATTAATATCTTCTTGTAATATTCTCTAAAAAATCTTCTGAATTTCTACTTATAATCATCTAGTTCTCTCTTATAAATACCTTCAAAAAGTATCTAGTTCTCTTATAAAATATTGTGATTGCTTTTTTGGTCTGAGTCTTTGATCCCACCTGTCATGCTTGGTTTTGTATATTCTCTTTGTACTTGTAAGATAATTAGACTAATATCATCTAGAATAGTGGTAATTCTATATAATCATACACATGTACAAACTATTTTTGCCTAGGGTGTCTCATTTCTTCCAAGTTATATATGTTGGACGCACTATTTTCTTTAACTGTGCTACTTCCACCCTAATTGGACTCAGATTCTATGGTGACATAGAAGTTCCAGCAGTGCCATATATTTACTGATCAGGGATATAGAACACTAGATAAAAAAACAAAATGATAAAAATTCAGATGATAAACAGGGGGGTCACCCCACAATGGGCCTCATTGGAGAAATGATGATCTTTAGAATTCATTGATCTCATCCATAATTCCATCAAGTGTGTAGGTTTCTTATTAAGCAATGACCTCTCTATAGTGAGAAGGATGATGCTTGTCTTTTTTCATGAGGGTCTATATACCCTATTTAGCTGCAAATTAAAAATATATGATATGTGTCATGGATCTCTCTAATAAGTTTTGAAATATCATGTCAATTAATATTGAATTTTTTGCTATTTATTTCAGACCATATAGTCCAAGTCATTTAGTCCATGATAGTTTTGTGTTGGTAGTTAACAATATCTATTGGCTTAGCCCTCAAGACCATATGTTGTATATCTTTTGTTCCTACATTTAGATCAAATTTGAAGCAAAAGTAGTGTTCCCTTAAAGTGGTGAATAAAGGACAGTCAAAAAAAAAGATGTGGTGTGGTTTCTTCATGTTGAGTGCATATAGGACAAAAGGATGGATTCTGAAAGCCTCTTTTATGCATATTTAGGTTAGTGAGAATTTTGTCATACTAGATAAGCCAGATGAGGAGTTTTATTTTGAGTGGACAAGTGACTTTCCATATGTATTTGGTTGTGTAAATATGTCCTCAGTATGTATAGAAAAGGTATACTTGTTTTGGAGAGTACTTGGTACCCAATCTCCATGTGATACAATTGTTGGTATCAGTTTCAAGCAGTTGGAGAATATCGAATAATGAATCTTGTTGGAAATGAGAGCTGCTGGAGAATATCAAACAATGAATCTTGTTGGAAATGATAACTAAGTGTTCTTTTGAGGAGGTTTGTGTGGTTACTTCCTAGCAGTTGTGATGATTTTCTCACAATTTGGTGAGACAATGTATTCAGAATATTGATGTGAGTACCTAATGTTTGATAGGAAGCTCATGGAAGTAAGTGTTTGTCTATAATTTGATGTTACTAGTGTAGTGTGTTGGGGTATTGATGTTGTGTTTGATGATGAGTATGGTGTAACTAATGTCTTTCAATACTGGGGATGCACCTTGGAGTTTGATCATCCAC
Source organism: Alisma plantago-aquatica (assembly GCA_963693085.1). NCBI lineage: Eukaryota > Viridiplantae > Streptophyta > Magnoliopsida > Alismatales > Alismataceae > Alisma > Alisma plantago-aquatica. Next base: position 801,463,684 of record OY856411.1, read on the forward strand.
CATGGGTTTCTATTCTGGTAGTATTTTTCATCACACATTTTTAAATAAATTCAATCTCTATCAAAGCATAAAGTTGCACTAATTTTGTAAATAAGACACAATGAATGAGTTTTTATGTTGATGATGCCCCTCCTCTATATATTTTTGGGTCACAAATATTGTCTCGTTGTGCCATTTGAATTTTGTGTCCAATAGTTCAAGTGGAAGTCTCTTCTGACACGATAAATGGTCTGAAGAGTGTTGGAGGGGAGGAAGAACACAACTAAAAAAGTAGGCCTCAAAAGAGGTGATGGAGCTGTTGAGAAGAGTGAGTCTTACAAAAAGAATAAGAAAAGTTATTTTCTATGAGTTAAGATGGTAGTTTAGTCTAGAAATGATATGATTCCAAGTAGTTTTAGGCAAGATGTATGGGGAGTCCAAAATAGATGAAAAGGAATGTCTCAATATTACATATGAGGATCGATTAATATCATATTAAGTCCCTAGTGCTGACATGTGTACTGATAATAACATATTTTTGGACATTAATTTTGAGACCCGAGATATATGAGAACAAACATAGAACATGAATAGTGTTAATAACATTGTCATCACCAAGATCAATGAAAATGATGGTATCGTTGACATATTGGGCAATGTTCTCTCTAGTTAAAGAGGAACCAAAATGAATTTTCAAGGGACCCCTAATTTTATCATCCTTGTGAGGATATATGTGAGTAAAATAAACAGATATGGTGATGTACTATATTAGTTCGAATTGATGTATCTAAGGAACACTACATGTGTAATGGTATGAAACTAATCTAGGTTGATTATGGATTACACATATTAAAGAATGTTATATCACTTATGCAAATTGACTTTACATCATTGTATTTGGATCTTAATTGAATAATTTCACTTTTTTTATAGATGCTCAACATAATGTTTATCTTTAAATTGTATTTTCTTCCCTAGGTTTGCTTTAATAAATGATCACAATAAAATTACATGAAATAGAAGGCATATGGGCAGCAAGTTGTGCGACCAGTTCCTTTTAACAACAAAATCAATCCACCAAAATACTACATTCATAGTCTTAGTGGTCATAACATCACTTTGCATAACCTTTTGGATCTGTTTGAGAAACTCTACTAACTCTGGTGCCAAGAATCCAAAAGTATCAAACTAGAAAGGTATAAATACATACTAATTTTTGATGCACACATTCTCATGCTTAACCACTTTTCCAGCAACAGCTTTGAGGACAACACATCCCACAATAAAAATCTTCATCTTTCAGACCTACCAGTGGGAAAACTCTAATTATATCGACACACACATGTTTCCCTCTAGACCAACAAAATATTAGGACATCCATTGGTCTAAGTGTTGATCTCCCCTCCCACGGATCAGTCAAAAAATTCACAGGTGCCTCTTTTTTAGCATACACTCCAGCATGTCTAAGTACATCATAGAGGACAACTTTAACAAGATCATATTTATACTTAAAACCTAGGAGCTCTCTGCAATGGGCCGCATGCTCCCTAAAGGTGTCTAAGCACGCTTTGTGATAAAGAGGAGATACCTCATCAACTGGAAAAAGAGGGATCATAAGACGATACTTGAGCATAGTAGGATACTCTACTGGTGATATATGTAGTCCAATCCCATTAATAGGAATAACCAAAAGAAAATCTTGAGCGTGCTCATCTTACAAACTCCTGAAAAACTACTTTCTATCTAAAGTCATGTCAAATTTGTCACAAGTTTAGACCTGAGGCATTTGACTTGTCCAAATGTTTCTAACTGCTCAATTACTAAAGATCATATATTCTAGATGGTACGTAAGAAGTCTTACTATTTCACGAGGAGGCCTTAGTTTACTTATTAGTCTACAAATTATAAGTGACACTTTTAGCATGTTTGTTGCCATATAAGGTTTTTTATCGTTATTAAGAACCACAATAGTTTTTCTATCTTTATTTCTATTTAAAACATGTTACACAACTGAAAGTAGTAAATGTAATAAGATTTTATTTGATAATAACATACTATCAACACAACACTTACACCAACATGGATATACATACTATCATGACTTCCTACTATGCGAGTTACAACAAAGACGGAGCTCTTAAGGAGCTATACAACCAGGTCGTTGGGCCAAACATCCCCAGAGCCCAGATAAACCGTCCAATCAAAGGTGGTGGAGAAAATTGATAGCATACATACATTTTGCTATATCATGTAGACCATAGGGATTATACTTGTTATTAGAAGACCCTACCCATTTTTATGATAAGACATAATTAATCTCTTACCTAGACACTTGGAATTACACTCCTGGTGTTTATATCCCTTCAGAATTTCATTTTTTATCCTTTGTACCAACTAGAGTGTAATCTATGGCTTATTGTGGTTGCATGAGCCAATATCGATATCTAAAATGCTTATCTATAAAAAAAAAGATTCCAATAATTTAGGCTTCATCGGTAATGCTTTACAATGAGAATATAGAAATACCATATAGGCATCAAGTAAATGTTTTATGCCTTCTTTCTTTTTCCTTAGTCATATTTTCTTGAGGAGAGGTGATACCCATGTATCAATATTAACTAATAGTAGATGAGCTACAATGCATATGAAAACAATTTTTTGGATGTGATCTTGGTTGGCAATAATCGATGAGATAGACGTCATTCCAGTGCACCACTTGACAATACTACATTTTAGGTGCAAATTTGTAGAAAACCCAGGGACTCCTTATTGGAGTAGAAATGCAAAGTTTTTTTAGGTTCTATTTTTACATCGCAAATGCTATTCAAAGCAATTTCAGATGCTTTTTCTCCTGATTCTATAGTGGCTCATGGAAGATCTTCAAAATTGGTCATGATGCTTTTCGGAAGTGGATCAAGGAAGCTCTTCTACTGTTTATGATTCTTTGAATAAAAGAAGGCATTCAGTTTTGAGTCTTGTAGTTTGACACCATGCTTAAAATTCAACACTATCTCATAGTCAAATTGTAAAGGTCTTTCCATCTCTGGAGAACGTCTGAAGATGCATCATTATTATAGGTAAATAATAATTAACTTTATCTCTTGCAAGGCAAACTTTTGGCCGATACAAGCCCGTGGACCAATTCCAAATGGTATGTGTACATAAGGATGTTTGTACTTCTCTTTATCACCATTCAAATCAAATCTATATGGTCATAAGGCATGAAGATTAGGAAAATACTTTGGGTCATTAGATAAAACCCCCACTACCAACAATACCCAAGTTCTCTAAAAAAGAACAATTTATATAACTCATTATATGTATTTAAAATTGTAAATCACTAGTTTTTAGTGCACAGAAACTCAATTTCGATATATTATATCAACCAAGTTTTACGTTTGAGACGTTTCTCTTATAAATTAGGGTTTTTAAAATTAGGATAGTTAGATCTTGGTATGTAACAGGATCTTAATGCATAGGTTCAAGGAGATGAGGCATAGTTGAATATAGGTTTCTAATATGTTTACTTTTGGGATGAGAATTAGTATGGAGTTCACAGTGTAGAGTTCAATGGCTTTGCCTAAGAAGGGTTCTTTGACAAAGTTACATGGACAATGCTTGACTGTTGGGCAGTTTTTTAGAAGAAGCAGACATCCACTCAGTCTGGGCCCGGAGCCTTGAGTGGGGCCATCGATGAAAGGGTGTCTCAAATTTCATATTCTTGCAGTGTACTGGCCATTTCCTACAATTTAGATTCTGAAACGATAGGCAAGGTACCGATGAAGTTTCTACACAAGGATCACCTACCTTATCATCACAAACCTTGTAAAATTTTGAGAATAATGATAGGATTAGTTGTTTGAGAAGGTCATTTTCTATCCACTCACCATTTTGATATTTTAGTTTGAAAACTTTGTTCCTCCATTGCCTAGATTTGACTAAAGAGTGAAAATATATTATATTATTTTTTTCCCAGAGTGATCCAATCACATCATGCTTTATGTTGCCATTATTTCTCCTCTCTTCTCAAAATAGTGTCTACTAGTGTTTAGAGATTAAATGTTTCTCGAGATAAATCAAACGAGATTGATAGTTGTAATTGGTTCCAATTAATCTGATTGGTAATGTGTTCCTTTTCATATGTATCTCTCTTCTTATTGGATAGATTCCATATAGCAGTGTGTCAAAGAAAAGTAGTAGCATATTGATGAAGCAGGAGGGATTCCAATTGTTATGGAGGAAGTGCTTGAATTCTGGTTCAACTTCCCATCTTGTGAATGATCAAGGGATAGGAGGTGGTTTCTTTTGATTTGGAACTTCTGAAATAAAAAGTGGTGCATGATCTGAACGCAATCGTTCCATAACCTAGATAGAGTGTTCTGAAGCTATGTTGATCCATTCTTGGTTTCCTAACATTAGTCTAGTCGCTCATGAAGTAAACCCCTTCTAAATGTAGTTTGTTCACCACTAACACCCAGGTCTGGTAGATTGCATGAATCCATTGCATCAATGAAATCTTTTCTATTCAAGTAGCCAAATGTGGAGCTTACAAATTCCTTGGAAGGGTACATCATCATGTTGAAGTCATGTACTACAATCCAAGGCATAGGCAAACACACTTGAGTGTATTTGTACGATCCAAGGCATCATGTTGAAGTCACGTACTCCATGATAAAGCATTCATTGGGAGGAATCAAGAAGGGTTGAGTTACCCATCTCCTACGCTTCAACTTCTAGATCATGCAATTGTGTGGGTTTCTCCCTTTTCCTAGTAGTAGCTCTACTTGGATCACTAGAGTGTATGATTTTATGGTTATGTAGATGAGTACCAACATGTGTGTTGCTTGGGATGTGGTGAAGGTCATGGTTGGTATCCCTTGTGGCGGATCTATCGAGTTTGAATGATGAAGTGACATATGGGTGGTCTGATAGTTCTTTTCCGATAGTAAATGTATCTCCTTTGGGATTTCTAGTTGTGTGTTGATAGATGTTTTTGTTTGTCTGTGTTTGTTTGTACTAGGAGCTCTAGGAAGACGAGGAATAGTCTATTTTTTATGGTGGTTATCTGTCGATTTCTTGTGGAATTTGTTGTTATTTGTTTCCTGGTGCTCCAATCTATGTTGTTGATGAATCTATCAGCTACTTTGTCTACATTAATGATTTTATGTGTGTCCTCATCTTATTCTTCATTTTCTAGCACTTCAAATCAGTTGGATACCTGAGTGTGCTTTTTCTGGGGTATAACATCAGTCATTCTTTCTACTTCCTTTGGATAGGTTGGGCAAGAATGGATTTGGCGAAGCCTTCTTTACGTTGAGGTTGTTCTGAAATGATGGAGCATGATTCTAAGAAGGCATTCCTTGACTCTAGCTCCTCAACTTTCCTTTTGGGGCAATCCTTTTTTAGATGACCTGCTCATCCGTAGTGTAGTAATACGAAGGGAATGTTTTCATATACGATCTTGTATCTGATTCCTGCTATGGTGATGATGGGGATTAGAGGGTGTCCCATGTTGAGTTCAACAGTTGTACGGGAAAATCTTCCCCTTTGTTGCATCTTGGTGTTTCAATCGACTTTGATAGTTTTCCCTAGTTTGTTACCTATTTCTTCTAGTAGTACCTATTCATATATATATATATATATATATATATATAGAGAGAGAGAGAGTGTGTGTGTGTGTGTGTTAGGCTAGAATACACTCGAGTGTACAGATCGCACAAATACACTCAAGTGTGTTTGTATATCAAGACTATTTTTTACAAAATGTAAACCAATGATCTTCACCGTCATACTATAACTAGGCTACATACAAATTTTGAGCCCATTTGGATGAGTGTAAATCACTCATCCAAGGGCAAAAAAATTTGACATCCAAAACTAATTTGAAATGCATAATTTTTGCGGTCTTTATAACATGACCTATAAATGTCCAAATGTGCTCAAATTTTGCATATGAGCTGTTCACAAGATGTTTAAGAAGATCAATAGATTAGATTTTCAAAAAAAATATTACATCATGAAAAACTACTTGAGTGTATTCTACTCTTAATACACTCAAGTGTATTCTAGCCTGACTCTCTCTCTCTCTCTATATATATATATATATATATATATATATATATATATATATATATATATATATATATATATATATATATATATGTGTGTGTGTGTGTGTGTGTGTGTGTGTGTGTGTGTGTGTGTGTTGGGAGGTTAAGTATTCAAATCCAAGCCACAACTTTGGAGGTGGTCGCATTTTCTAGTGAGAAGGTAGGATACCAAGGCTGCACAGACAAGTAGGACCCAAATATTGGCCAGGGTCCTCCTGTCAAAGTGTGGATGTGGTCTTCTTCAGCTTGCAATTAGACTTTATAGAAGTCATTGACTACATGTATCAGACATAAGTGTACAATAGGTTGTCGTAGCATTGAGATCTTATCACATAGTGTTAAATACCCTATTTCTTTGGAGAGGAGTTTGACAATAACTGTGAATTTACATGGTTTTACATATCAGTTAATGCTTCTTGTTGCAGGTTGAAGGAAGGGCACCCACTTTCAAAGGATATTAAGATAACATTAGGTTGAAGAGAGATATCATAGTATCCGTCATCAATCTTGATGTAGTTGTGGTTAATGTCCTCCATGTTAATTTGAACTTTACCACTATAAGATGGCTGAGAATTCTGTTGAGTGTTAGGACTACTTGAGTTATTGGATTGAACATTGATATGCAGTGGGGTAAATTGTAGGTTTGTAGCATTCATGTGCATCACGTACACTTTCATCTCGTTTGAGTTTAGATGTTGTTTTTGTTGCTGAAGGGGAGTTGTATAACATAGTTGGGTTTGATTGAGGCTAGGGGGATTGCATTTTTCCTTCTTGATGGATCTCTATCACCTTCATATTTTTGGATTTAGAACCCTCTGTGGCAGCTTCCGCTACTTGCCCTAGGGTTCTCCGGAGCCTCTATTGTTTTTATCTATTGTTCAAATATTAATAATATAGAAAATAAATTTGTAACTCTGAGATTTGAAGAAATATTTAATTAGTCCTTCAATAAAAAAGTCCACTTAATTTAGAAAAGAATTTGTCCACTCCTTATGAATGGCATGTAGACTCTCAAATATGTAAGCATGATTGTGAAAAACCTACAAAATAAATGTGTGCAATTATACAATAACTTTTTATAAATGATTACAATAAAAAATGAAGTAGTTATGATACCAATCTTTATTACTCGGTCTATGTTTTGAATGTCCTGTTCTACTGTCACGGTAATGAAATCCATATACTTCATAACATAATATATGCATGGCTAACCATTGATTTGTATATGAAACTTAAAATTAAGAATTATATTTAACCTTAATAAGCTATAATAAGTAGAACTTACATAGGATTTACGCCATCAAACTACCTTGACATTCTTCCAAGCTGTTGCCTTTGATTTTGAAGTAATATGCCCTTCATCTTCACAAAACACTTCTACACCCTTATAAGTTTAATGAATAAGGTAGATGACTAAGTAAATATATCATGATTAAGCCACATTCATTAATGTGTTGATGATTGAATATTTCTACTTACCCCATAGCTGGGAATTTTAGTTTGTGTCCCCTAAATGGTTTACCCAAAGGGTCAAAATGAATAGAATCATTAAGCTTGGGATGATCACCAACAATTTCTTATTCATGTATCTAAGACAGAACCAAGAAAGTGTGACACCCCTGCATGATAAATGATATTACTCAAAACAAAACACATGATTAATTGCTAATTGACCACATAACTAGAAAAGAGGGTAAATTAAAACCAATTTAATAATACCATCGTGTTCAAAGGTATTTATATAAAGGTCCAACAACTTGCATTTCAACACATACAATATTAGGTATTTACATGTATGTCCAGTGGTTGGGACCACAACCTGTATACAAAAGATATTTTTCAACATATACATGTCGTATACAAACATCAGCACACTACCAAAAGCTTGAGTTGATGTACATATCATCTACAAAACATCCCCTTCCCAGACTTGAGAGTACGTGGATGACTCTAGGGCACTACTAACTACTAGCCAACTTTCTTCTCCTACTATTCTCCAAGCCGTTCTTCCTCACCACCACGATCTTGACGACATTGCTGACGATCACGTAAACAAATATGGTGATCTACAAGGTGAGACCAAAGTCCCAGCAAGAGATATAACTCTCAACAATGGTTATTGATTATAGTGGGTTATATTATTTAAACATATTAAATTGATTAAATAGATAGTATAACAGTAAATATGATTTAACATGATATGTAAAGAAACATGTAAAACTATCATTTCTAAACGGTTGATTTCTCTTACCGCATAATATCACAACTAAATAGTATAAGAAACAAGGCAAGCGTTATCAACCAATGTGAATCAAGTTTAACTCTAAACAGATATATTACATGGTTGGATTACATTTTTTATTAAGCCCTAGGATTTTTAGGTATACCACTCAACTCCAACTGACCACTGCTAAGTTGAAATCCATTTTTTACAAGATCTAGGAGAGTCGAAATCCTAACATCTCATCCGCCCTCGGTCAGTACGAGTCAGCCACAGTGACATATATTGTCGAGCTACAAAACAACCTAGTTCGTCTTTGGTATATAGCTATTGACCATGGTATAGAAACCCTACCATCTGAGGTACAACTATAGATGTCCTCAATTCACATCACATATATAAATATCCGACATACAACTACAGTCGTCCTCTTTCTAGGGTATGACTACAGCATCCTCAAAACTATGCATATACTCAACATTTTATGACTCCAAGCTTCCATTAGGGGAATACTCATTTCACCATATAGCATATCCTAACATTGGAATGGATCTATGGCATAGCGTACTACATGATTAGGGTTTCACTTGATTATTTAATGCCAATTGGGTGAGTTAAGGTCGCATCAATTAAGTTACATAGAAACCCTAAAAGAATTCTATAAGAACAAGGGTATACCACAACTCTAGAAGATATAAAATGTATGAGACATGTTCCTGATCATAATAGCACATGGTACTATTTCATTGCCACTCATGAGACTACATTTGTCATCATACCATCACGGGACATATAAATCCTTGTCACATGTTGAAGAGGATCACACTTCCCTAAGGGCTTAAACCATGCCCAAAGGTCCTTAAGACTATCACATCACTCGTGAAAGAAAATCATTGTCTTTCCACACCTTAACAGAGGGTCAACAAACCATCACCATTTATTTGGTACACAGATTTAGCACAACATTACATTAAAGAACTATGACGTTCACATGGAAATATATTAGGGTGACAATCATGGAGGGAGTATTTCTTTCTTCATACTAATCATAAAAGGAAACTAGGTATGATTAACCACCATCACATATTTGTATTAGGGTTAGGTTCAACCAAGAGTAAGAAAACCTTGTCGATCACCAAGAGTCAGAAAAGTTGGCGACCACCGAGAGTCATAAAAATTAGCGACCACCAAGAGTCAAAAAAATCACCAAAAACCAAGAGTCAGAAAAGATGGCGACCATCAAGAATCAGAAAAGTTGACGACCACCTTGAGTCAGAAAAGTTGGCGACCACCAAGATTCAGACTAGTTGGCGACCACCAAGAAAAAAAGTTAGAGACCACCAAGAGTCAGAAAATTCAGTGACCACCAAGAGTCAGAAAAGTTGGCAACCACCAAGAATCAAAAAAGTTGGCGACCACCAAGAATCAAAAAAGTCGGCGACCACCAAGAGTCAGAAAGTTGGATACCACCGAGAATCAGAAAAGTTGGCGACCACCAAGAATCAAAAAAGTTGGCAACCACCAACAGAAAGAAACGTTGGAGACCACAGATAGTAAGAAAACTTGGCAACCACTAAGAGTCAAAAAAGTTGGCGACCACTAAGAGTTAGAAAGTTGGCGATCCATGCCATCTCTCTATATTCCTCAAGAAATTTGATAAACTCATCAAGACCTTTTGTAACTTCAAAAGTGTGGCCATTTTGAATGGACATCAAACTTCCATCCCTTCTCTTGTCACATGCAAATTAAGGAAACTAAGCATTGAATTTAAGTATTATAGTACAATTTTAGTTTAAAATATGTTTTAACTGAGACAAAACTAATTATTCTTTGATTTCATATTCCATTTATAACACTAAATCTCACTAGTAAGTGTATAATTTGTGTTCAATTTTCAAGAGTTTTTTTTGGCAGCATGTCCCCTTAGTTCTTCAAGTACACTGGCATAGATGGGCAAGTGATGCCTACATATTTACTCATAGAATAATCATAAAATAGATATCTAAATTTACCATTAATATGATAATTTCTAATTAAATTGTCATAGCATATACTGTTTGATAAAAAAATAGGATTTACTAGGTCTCTAAAGGAAAATTATATGAAAAAAGTGCAGAAACCAATTATCATCACTCAAGCATTTACATGTGTACTAAAACAAAGTTTCATTATTCAACTATGTGGTAAATTTAACACGGTTTTGATTAATTTCAAACTGAAAAAACAACATAGAGGAGGAAGGCATACCTCTCTTGAATAGGGTGGTCAAAAAAGTGAGAAGGCATAAGGGAGAAGCAACAAGCCATACAAAGAATAGGGATCCACGATGGTAGTGACACAAACAATTAAGAGGCCCTATGGCGACGTGAACAAGGCACGGAGAGGGAATGGGCATCACCTCTTTCTTGATGAAGCACCATCACACTTTTCCTCTTCTTTGATGATCCATCAAGAACAAATTGTTGAGAAGAAGGTGTAAGACCCCTGAGCTTAATTTTTGGTTAAACATGCTTGCTTATCATAATTGAATGCTTAAAATCTTAATCTAAAACAAATATGTGCTCTGATATCGTGAGACAAATCTAAGCTTCAATTTTGGTCTAGTTTGGACATTGCTTGAGCAAGTTATGCAGATATGTGCTTGATTTGGACTTTTATGCAACTTACCCATATCAAGGGTTTTTCTTACAATTTGTCACATGCTTGTTTTGTGTCTCACATATTTTCATATCATGTTGATATAGTTTTTCTTTGGAGCACCTTGTTACACCTTGGTTTGAGCAGTGACATCTAGCCTTGTGTTGAGATTAGGGTTTTCTCACATAGATGACCTAACTCAATGATTGACCCTTGAGTGTTGAGACCTGATGAGCCACCTAGTGTTGGAACTCGATTGGATTTCTGACTCATCTTGGTCACCAATATTTCTATGTAGTCCCCAAGATTTCTATCTGGACACCAAGATTTCTATGTGGTCGCCAAGATTTCGTGTGGTCGTTTGGTTTTTTGACACAACATAGTCAACCTAGTTGCATGGTTGATATGTTTTGACTTTGGACACATGGCATGCATGGCTAGACACCTCTCCCTTACTCTTTCTCTCTCTCACCCTAAGCTTTATATACCTCCCTCCTTGCATGCAAACAAGTTCTTTACACACCTAGCTCTCTCTCTCTTCTTCCTTGCTGCTTGGATCTCGCCCCCTTGCTTGGTGGAGAAGAAGGAGCTTAAGGAAGAAGAATCTTGTTCAATCTTTCTTGCATGTGAACCTAGGGTTTGTATATACACTTTTTGAGGTTGTTTAGAACTTCGTTTCCTTGCTTCTTGGTCTAGGTGAGTGAGGTCTTCCTCTTTTCCTTCATTTTTCTTTCTTCCCTATCTTCTTATCTCTTTCATCTTGGTTTAATGCATGGGGTTCTTGGTGAAGCCTTGTGCTAGAGGTTGAAAAACACCTTATTCTTGCTTCCTTTACCTAGGGTTTTATTGTTCTTGGAGAAGGATCTAGCTTGGACGAGTGGAGTACTCAAGCTAGGGATTCTCCCTTCTTTCTTTAAGCTACCTTGTTGTCTAGAAATTCTTCATCATCTCTATGGCAAGTTAGAGAACTTTCTCCACGTTTATTGTTTACTCCTAGCTTTCATATACATGATCTTTCACTAAAACATAGTTCTAAGTATAAAGATGCTATCTTTTCCTAGGGTTTGTTCTTGTATGGTAGTTCTTGAGTAGTTTATCTTCTTTGATGAACCCTAACCCTTGTGCACGAACCTTCTTTGGTAATGGAAGCATTAGTCCTTGCATTCTTGTAGAAAATCATGGCTTTTGCTCTCTCTCAAATGATGGTTACTACTTAGGGTTTTGAGCTCATATCTCTCCTTGTGATGCAAATAAATGATTTTTTTATGATTCTTGGTGGTGTCCAACTTTTATGACTCTTGATGGTCAACAATCTTTCTAACTTTTGATGGTTTTCAACTTTTCTCACTCTTGTTGGTCACCAACTTTTCTAACTCCTGGTGTTTGCCAACTTTTTTGCCTCTTGGTGGTCGCTAACTTTTCTGACTCTTGGTGGTCGCCAACTTTTTTGACCCCTGGTGTTCGCCAACCTTTCCGACTCTTGGTGGTCACCAACTTTTCTAACTCTTGGTGGTCACCAACTTTTCTGACTCTTGGTGGTTGCCAACTTTTTGGGCTTTTGGTGGTCGCCAACTTTTTTGGCTCTTGGTGGTCGCCAATTTTTCTGACTCTTGGTGGTCGCAATGGTTCCTCACCCTATGATCGATGAGGTTTTTGACTCTATGGTCAATGAGTTTTTCGACCCTATGAGTTTGAGTCAAGATTTTTGGTTTCATGGAGTTCGATGGTCTGGTTCATACAACAACGGATGGTTAGTTGGATGTTGATTTGTAACATTAACTTAGCTTATCTTGTTGAACCTAATCCTAATACAAATTGGTGATGGTGGTTAATCATACCTAGTTTCCTTGTATGATTGGTATGATGAAAGAAATACTCCCTCCATTAATGTAACCCTAATATGTTTCCATGTGAACATCATAGTTCTTTAATTAAATGTTATGTTGAATTTGTGTACCACATAAATGGTGATGGTTTGTTGAGATTCTGGTAAGGCATAGAAAGACAATGATGGTCTTTCATGAGTGATGTGATGGTCTTAAGGACCTTTGGGCATGGTTTGAGCCCTTAGGGAAGTGTGATCCTCTTCATCATATGATAAGGATTTATATGTCCCCTGATGGTATGATGAAAAGTGTAGTCTCATGAGTGGCAATGAAATTTTACCATGTGGTATTGTGATTAGGAACATGTCTCATACATTTTATATCTTCTGGAGTTGTATTGTACCCTTATTCTTATGGAATTCTTTTAGGGTTTATATGTAACTTGATTGATGCAGCCTTAACTCACCTAGTTGGCATTAACTAATAAAGTGAAACCCTAATCATGCAGTACCCTATGTCGTAGATCCATTCTAGTGTCGGGATTTATTGGATGGTGAAATGATTATTCTTCTAATGGAATATTGGAGTCATATATTTTTTGAGTGTATGTATAGTTTTGAGGATGTATGTGGTCATACATTGGAAAGAGGACGGATACAGTCGTATATTGGATATTTATATATGTGATGTGAATTGCAGGCATCTGCGGTTGTACCTTGGATGATAGGGTTTGTATACCCTGGTTACTAGTATTGTGATCTATATACCAAGGGTAGACTAGGATGTTTTGAAGCTCAACTATATATGTCATTGCGGCTGTCTCATTCTGACTGAGGGTAGATTAGATCTTAGGATTTCGGATCTCCTATATATTGTATGGAACTGATTTTAACTTAGAAGTGGTCAGTTGGAGTCTAAGTGGTATACCTCAAACTCCCCAAGGCTTACTAAAAGACATAATCCAGTTGTGTAGTGTATCTATTTAGGGTTAAACACGATTCATATTGGTTGATAACCCTTGCCTTGTTTCTTATACTTCTTAGTTGTGATATAATTTAGTAAGAGAAATCAACCTTTTAGAACTGATTGTTTTACCTATTTCTTTAAATATCACGTTAAATCATCTTTATTGTTATAATATTTCTTTAATCAGCTTAATCTGTTTAAATAATATAACTTATTGTAATCAATAATTGATTTTGAGAGTTATATCTTTCGTTGGAACGTTGGTCTCACCTCGTGGGTCACCACATCTTTTTAGGGGATCGTCAGCGACATCATCAAGATTGTGGTGGTAAAGAAGAATAACTTGGAGAGAAGTAGAAGTAGAAAGGTTGGCTAGAAGTTAGTAGTGTCCTAGAGTAATCCATGTACTCTCAAGTATGGGCAGGGGATGTTTTTGCAGATGATATATACATTCATTTGAGCTTTTGGCAATGTGTCAATGTTTGTATATGGAATGTATATGTTGAACAATATCTTTTGTATATAGGTTGTGGCCTCAGCCACTGGACATACATGTAAATACCTAATATGGTATGTGTTTATATGCATGTTGTTAGACCTTTATGTAAATATCTCTGCACGTGATGGTAATGTTAAATCAACTTTAATTTGCCCTCTTTTCTGGTTATGTAGTTAAGTTAGCAGCTAAACGTGTGTTTTGTTTTGAGTGGTCTCGTTTACCGTGATGGGGCGTCACAGAAGGCGCATTTGTTCATGTTTTTATGGGCACCATAAAGTCAATATCGGTGAAAATAGAAAAGGTTCAGATTCTCATGGGTTTAGGCGAGGAGAAGAGTACAATGAGGCTTGTTACTACAAGATGATAACTTGGTCAATGGCATCATTTTTATATAAAAAATAAACTTTGTGGCCAAACAATGCTTGGGTTTTCATTGATGTATCAGATAGGGTAAAAAAAGATGTTATGTTAGCATACTATGGTGTCAATTTGTCTAATAAAATGTAGCTATGATAGGTGAGACCTATGGAGTTGGTTTCATTGGGGAAACCAATCTAGTTTTATTATGTGTTTTTCTTCATGGGAAATCTATAGTTTCATTTTTAAAGAAAACTAATGTTATATTTGATAGTATGAAATATGTGCAAATTTTCATGACATGAAGTTTTTTAGCATGATTTACCATCATAAAACTGACAACCTAGTTAAAGTGGTACCTGGTTTTTTCCGCAAACATACCCAATGATAAATTTATTTTGAAAATTGATGTTGTACATTGTTGATACAATTCTTTCTAAGATATCAATGCAATCATATGTGTCCTTATAGGGAAGAAATTACTTGTGGACTATATTTTTAGAACAAGGGGGTAAAATATGAATTATTGTCCGTCATAAAAGAAATAGTGATAATTAGAGTAATTAGTGACTTTTGCTCTCAGTTGTGAAATAAATACGTGTATAAGTATAAAATTGGAAAAGAATGTCAAGTTTTGTTTATTATGCCCTAATTGGCTTGTGTGTCAAATTTCATCTTCATTTTAATTTTTTTGATCCTCAAAATAAAATAGGCAAGAAATATGTTCTAAATAATAAAAAATAGTAATTATTCAAAAGATACTACTTCCTTTCTTGTATTTTCCTATATTTTTTTCACTATGATGCAATTCCTTTTTCCTTTCAACTTTTGGTTCAGGATATTGACGATCTAGATTGCATCACACCTTTCATAGATGAACTTGTTTTTTTCTAATGGCAGACTGGGCCATCTTTTACCTCTGACCGAGGTTATACAATGATAGAGCTCTTTTCTCAATTATAATTTCCATGTCACTTGTTAATTTAAAATAATTATTTCAAACAAGTCTTCATCTCTTAAAACTACACCTTGTGACCCCTTAATTGCACCTATCACTCAATATTCAAAAATCCTCAATCTTACATATTTGGTTCTCTCACCCTCTGATAACACAAACCAACTCAATGGTACACATGTATAAGAATTGATCTATTGAGCATCTATGAACCATTATCATCGTCTTCCTCATAAGAATTGTGTGGGGATCATCCCCTCTCATAACCCTTAACCCCACCTTCTTTGGAGGACACTCAAGGTGGTATTTCTGCATATATGCCATGAAACATAAATTCATTGGATCACTATGTTCTATCAACCAATATGAATACCCCCATTGCTTTAGTTTCTCATGAATTTCACTTCATTGGTCTACCCAACCTCAAGATCCACTATTTGCTAGAAACATCTTATTGTGCTTACCTTGACATCCTCTTGATGCAAAACAATATGTGGAAAGGTTCATGAAAGGATTCTAAATTTTCTCCAAGGGTTTTCTAGTTCCAATCAATGGTAAATCTCTATATCCCATTCTTCTTCTTTGTTTTACATATTTTAGTTTTAGAAGTGTGATTTAATAGAGCATCTATTTTGTTACATTTTTTGTCAGCTCTTTGGTACCCCCATGGAATTTGTGTGTTGATCTAGAGTCAAAGATCGATCAATATTGAAAAGGAGCCTCCAACTTCTTCCTACTTCAATAATTAGAAGCTTTACAAGCTTTTTTGGCCATCGTAAGACTCAAATGAGGGGCCAAAGTGTTTGACATGACTCAAAGAACTCAATATGGAGTTTTCTCTCCTATTTTTCACTCATTTTTTATATTTTGTTATTCATGATACTAATTGTTGCATCATTGTTGTTCACAAACAGGATACAAAAAATTGAAAGGTTGATTTTGCTTTGTTGCCCTTAGCTTGGTTTTTGCTACCTTGCATACAAGGGTTATTCTATTGATTTACCCTCATTTCTAAGTTGTCATGTGCATGATCCATTTCTCCAATTTTAATATTTTTGATGTGTCAAGCCATATGTCGAGAAATCACATTTAAGGGCATATTGGTCTTTGTATTGGGTTTCTATTATCAATTTTGGTAATATGTACTAATTATGTAAAATTTACAAAAAAATGAAGAATTATTAGAATATTGTGGAAAATACATTTTAATATCCTAAAATAATAAGACATTTGTCTCTCCAAGTTCAACACCTAAACCAACTGGGTATAAAAGTCAACTTCTAAGGTTTAAAGATTTCATTAAATACTACTCTTATCTTATGCAAATTTTCACTAGGTGAATGAAACCCCGTATTGGATTAAGGTTGCAACCTTGGACATGTTTTGACCATGATATAAAGTATGCATATTCTCCCTATTCCTTTTTGGACATTCAGTGACTGAAACCTAGAATTTTCTAATAGTTATGCATGACTTTACCATTAATGTCTTCTTGTAATATTCTTTAAAAATTCTTGTGAGTTATTTCTTATAATCATCTAGTTCTCTCTTATAAATACCTTCAAAAAAATCTAGTTCTCTAATAAAATATTGTAATCGCTTATTTGTTGTGAGTCTTTGGTCCCACCCGCCATGCTTGGTTTGTATATTCTCTTTACACTTGTAAGATAATTAGACTAATATCAACTAGGATAGTGGTAATTACATATAATCATACACATGTACACACTATTCTGCCTAGGGTGCGTCATTTCTGCCAAGTTATATATGGTGCATGCACTATTTTCTTCCAAGTGTGCTACTTCCACACAACTTGGACTCGATGGTGTATCAATCCTACTATAGATAGTCTTAGTATATATTAAATTTACATACACTCTGATATTTATTGTGATTGTGAAATTATTTTTGAATTCAAGAACCTCACAGATTATCTCTTTACAAGAAAATGTCTCATTCTCTCTTTCTTATTTCTCTTGCTTGTACTGCATGTTTTCTTTGCCCTCTCGTTGAACTGAAATGACCATATATTTTTACTTCACTCTTCAATGTCAAAGTTGTTATTTATCTACACATATACTAGTTTGAATTACACATACTTTCTTTTTTTCTCCCATTTATTCAATGTTGTCCCCTGACCATACATGTATTGGTGGCTCTAGAGAAGATGCCCCAGGAGGAACCTATTCGACTTCTAGGATAACTTGAGATAGCCAACTTATTCTTTGCAACTAATCTTTTGTATAAGTTTGGATAACACTCTCTCTTTTTGTAATACCACCCTTGTGGTGAGGAACAATGTAAATGAAACATTTTATGAAAATATAATAGTTCATTTTCTGTTTCTATATAAGCATATTGCTTTTAGTATAATGCATTCAAAAATGAAAAATGCCTTCTTTCCATCGTACTCATTATCGTTTATGAACTAGGATGGATTAGTCCTCAATAAGTAAAGTGTGGTGTCCTCTCAGGTCCCACTCATTACAATTGGTCTTCATAGCACATGTCCAAGCTATCTAAGGTGGCCCATTATACACTTTAAATTGATGCATCTATTTTTTATATTAAAATTATTCACATATAAAAGATAGGATTACCATACAACCGTATAATCATAGCACAATGATGTGACTAAACAAAAAATATCATTGAATCGTACAATTACCAGCAGTGCCATATATTTAGTGATCAGGGATATAGCACACTAGATAAAAAATATAATGAAATGATAAAATTTCATATGATAATCAAGGTGGAGTTGTAAGACCCCTAACCTTGATTTTTGGTTGAACATGCTTAATTATCATAATTGGATTATTTAAACCTAAATTAAACCCTAATATGTGATTTTATAACATGTAACAAGCTTAAGTTTCAAGTTTGGTCCAGTTTGAACACTATTTGAGTAAGTTATGCAATTTATGCTTATTTTGAGATTTTCTACAATTTACCCAAATATAAGGTTTTTCTGGTAATTTTTCACATGATTGTTATTCCTCATATTTTTTCTTATCATGCTTGATATATTTGTTCCTTGGGGCACCTAGTTACACCTTGGTTTGATGGTGACACCTATCTAGGTTTGAGTTAGGGCTTCCCTCTCATGGATGAGCTACCTTGGGGACCAGAACTCAATGGTTCCCCTTTGTTTTTTGGGATCCGATAGTGTTGGTATCCTATGATGGTCCATAGATGTGTGAGGTTTAATTGTTTCCCCTCTCGGAGCTCCTTGGGTTGTTGGTTCACCAAGTGGAGGTGCAAACTGATGGTGGAGCTAGGGTTTTGACCCCTATGATCAAAGGATCAAGATCTGATGGTCCCCTATGTTTTAGGCCGATGGTTGGCGTAGGA
Organism: Alisma plantago-aquatica; assembly: GCA_963693085.1. NCBI lineage: Eukaryota > Viridiplantae > Streptophyta > Magnoliopsida > Alismatales > Alismataceae > Alisma > Alisma plantago-aquatica. The sequence continues at coordinate 801,482,588 of OY856411.1, forward strand.
ATCATCAAACTATGGATCTCTTGACTCCTAAAAATTATGGACCTACTTCTTGCATGGATGAGATGTTTTCGGCCATAGACACATGGAAAGCATGGTAGGACACCTAAACCTTCTTTTCTCTCCCACCCATAGCTTTGGACCCCCTTTCTTATTCCTTTATGTCTAGTCTGTTCCCCCTTTTTCTTGGTGGAAAATAGGGATCCAAGGTAGGATAAGGTGACCTATCTACCTTGCATGTGCAACTAGGGTTCAGATCTACCCTCTCCTTGAGCTTTGGAACTTCCTTAGCTAGTTCTTGACCTAAGCAAGTAAGATCTTACTCCTTTCATTTGTTTTCTTGGCTATCCTACCTTCTCCTCTCTTCTTCTTGGTCATACCCATGGTGCTCCATGGTAGATCTTGTACTAGATCTTGAAGAGCATCTCTTTTGAAGAGCATCTCTTTCTTGTTTCCTTGACCCAGGGTTTGCTTCCTCTTTGGAAAAGGGGCTAGCTTCACTGAGTGGAGTGCTCAAGCTAGGGTTTTCTTCTCTATACCTCGAGTACCTTTCTATTTGGAGCTTCATCTTCATCCTAGAGGTGAGGCATATAACTTTCCCCACATTTATTGCTTACTCCTTGCTTGCATGCACTAGATCTTGCCCAAAAAATGATGTTCTAAGTAGAAAGGTAGTATCTTTGCCTAAGGTTTAAGATTAAGTGATGATTCTTGGGTAGTTTATCTTCTTTGCTAAACCCTAAACATTTTGTTGAACCTTCCTTGGTATAGGAATCTCTAGACCTTGCTTTCATGTCACAAATGATGGTCATCACTTAGGGTTTTGAGCTGATTTTTCCCTCTTGTCTTGCAACTCTATGGTTTTGTGCTTGGTGCTATTTTGGTTGACTTTCTTGTGTGCCAACCAATGGTCTTGATTTGGTTGTTTTTTTGAGCTCTCTTATATTTGGAATCAATGGTGATGTTACCCCACTCAGCTGATGGTTTTTTTTGTAATGTCAGGGCCCACAACCCAAGGCTCTACTAGAGTTTTAGGAATGATGACTGTCCCCACAGACCACCACTAGCATTAATTGTGTGCTCTATCCTCACTCACGTGCAAGTCAGGATAAACTTTCTGACTGGTCATAGTACCACTATGGGATGATCACACTTAACCACATAGTTCTTTAGTGATGGGCTCCCTAAAAAGGAAGTGCACCTTGGTGATATGGGTAGTGCAGTTACTCCTTTTAAGATCATTTTATCCAAGGCCTCAAATGTTGGGACATTACAATCTCCCCCACTTAGACTCTTGATGTCCTCATCAAGTTTCAACTATACGGCCTCATAATATGTTCATGTAATGACTCAGGATTTTAGGCCTCAAATAAAATGATCTTAAAAGGAATGATTGAGCTACCCATATCACTAAGGTGTGCCTCCTTTTCAGGGAGTCCATCACTAAAGAACTTTGTGGTTAAGCGTGCTCATCCCAGAGTAGTAATAGGATGGGTGACCAGTCAGGAAGTTTATCCTGACTTATGCGTGAAAGAGGAAAAAGTGTGCAGTTAAGGCTAGTGGTTGTCTGTGGGGCCATTCATCATTCCTAAAACTCCATTAGATCCCTAGGTTGTGGGCCCAAACGTTACAAATGGTATCAAAGCCAATTCCTCTCTAGTAAGTGGGGGCCCACATGGACATATGGAAAGCCAATCTTAAGCTGTGCGGTCTGAGCAAGTTGAAAAGGGATATCCATTGAGATGAGATGGAACCGCCCTTGTAGTGGTGGTCGTGGATGGGAGCTAGGTGTCCATGGGCCATTCTGGGTCTGCACTGAAATGGGGAACTATAACGTCCCAGGATTTGAGGCCTCGGATAAAATGATCTTAAAATGAATGATCGGGCTATCCATATCACCAAGGTGCACCTCCTTTTCAGGGATCCCATCACTAAAGAACTTTGTGGTTAAGTGTGTTCATCCTAGAGTAGTACTAGGATAGGTGACTAGTCGATAAGTTTATCCTGGCTTGCGTGTGAGTGAGGACAAAGTGCACAATTAAGGCTAGTGGTTGTCTGTGGGGCCAGTCATCATTCCTTAAACTCTATGAGAGTCTTGGGAAGTGGGCCCAGACATTACAAATGGTATTAGAGCCAATTCCCCTCTAGTATGTGGGGCCCACATGGGCATGTGGCATGCCAGTCATAAGTGATGCAGTCCAGGCAAGTTGGAAAGGGCTATCCACTGAGATAAGATGGAGCTACCCTTACGCTCATAGCTGTGGATGGGAGTTGAGTGTTCATGGGCCATTCTGGGTCTACACTGAAAAGGGGAATAGATTATGAGGCAATATAGTTGTACCTTGATGAGGACATCAAGAGTCTAAGTGGGGGAGATTATAACATCCCAAAATTTGAGGCCTTAAATAAAATGATCTCAAAAGGAATGATTGGACTACCCATATCATCAAGGTGCACCTCCTTTTTAGGGATCCCATCATTTACAAACTCCATAGTTAAGCTTCCTCAGCCTAGATTAGTACTAGGATGTGTGACCAGTCAACAAGTTTATCTTCTCTTGCACGTGAATGAGAAGCTAGTCTTCATTCCTAAAACTCTACAAGAGCCTTGGGCAGTGGGCCAATGCATTAGAGTTTTTCTTAAATGATGGTGTTAGTGCTCCATATAGTTGTGTAACTTGATGGTTTCCTTCACCTCACATCCAATAGGTTATACTTAGAGTGTCAACCTATGGTCCATCTGGGTTCATGATTTGATGGTGGCACTAGATGTCACAACTGATGGTGCCACTGGATGCCACAATCGATGGTGGTACTGGATGCCCCATCCGATGATGGGTCTCATGTCCACAATCGATGGCCTAACTAGGTCATGTGTGATGACTCTTCTAAGTCTTAACTCGATGGTTTTCCTAGATGAATAGTTCAAGGTTTTGCTTTTTTGCATCGTTTGGTTTTGCTTATCCACGTCTGATGATGTTGGGTGAAACCCATGGTTTGATGGTTAGGTTTTGATGATATCGAATCTATGGTTCTCTACCATAACTTTGTAGTATTACCTTTTCCCTCATATGAATGTGATGTAACACTAATCCAGTTTATCTTGTTACACATAACCCTAATACAAATAGGTGATGATGATTAGAGATACTTAGATTCCTTGTGTGTTTAATATGATGATGGAATACTCTCTTAATGTTGTTGTAACCCTAATATGTTTCCATTTGAACATCATAAGCTTCTTGATGCAATGTTATGCTAAATCTGTGTATCACAAGTATGGTGATGGTATGTTGAGCCTTATTACAAGGTATGGAAATATAATAATGTTCTTACAGGGAATGATCTGATGGTCTTCATGACCTTTGGGCATGGTTCAGTCCTAATGGAGGTGTGATCCTCTTCATGATGTGACAAAGATTTGTATCTTGGCAATGAAATGGTACCATGTGGTGTTGTGATCAAGAATTATGCCTCATACATTTTATATCTTCTAGAGTTGTTATATATCTATGCTTGTTAGAAATGAATTAGGGTTTGTCTGTCCACTTGTTTGATGCAGCCTTAATTCACCCAATTGGTATTAACTAATTAAGATGAACCCTAATCATGTAGTACACTGAGCTGTAAATCCATTCTAGTGTTAGAAATTGTTAGATGGCAGAATGAGTATTCCTAAGGGAAACTCAGAGCGCATATTGTTGAGTATGTGGGGAGTAGGGAGTGTACATCCTTGACATCGTGCGATCATGCCTCTGACTGAGAACAGTTGAGGTCATGTCTAAGATATTTATATATATTATACGATTGAGGACAACTACGGTTGTACCTTGGATGATATGGATTTGAATATTGTGGCTTCAATCGTCATGACCTTTATACGTAGGACGGGCTGGTGTTAGCAGCTTGATTATATGCCACTACATGCAGCTTGACTGTTATGTCACTACATTACACTTGTACTGACTGGGGGTGGGAGATCTTAGGATGCCATCTCTCCTAATTCTTATACAAAACTGAATAGCACTTCATAGTAGTCAGTTGGAGTCTGAATGGTATACCTCAAACTCCCCAAGGCTTAATAAAAGATGTAATATAGTTATGTACACAATTCACCTTGTTTGTTACCCCTTTGCCTTATTTCTTATAAAGCTAGTTGTTATATAGTGAAGCTAGAGTAGTCAACTATTAGTAACTGATAATCTTATATGTTCCTTTATATCCCTTCTTAATTATACCTATTGCTATGACTACTTGTTTAACCTGCCTAATTTTTCAATCTGCTTAAACGACTGCATATGCTTTATTAATTAACCTATTGTAATCAATAATTGTTGTTGACATTTATATCTCTCATTAGGACATGGGTCTCACCTCATGGGTCACCACATCCTTTTAGGTGGTCTTCAGTGACATGGTCAGGCTCGTGGAGGTGAAGAAGAGCATCTTGGAGAGCAGTAGGAGTAGAAGGTTGGCTAGTAGTTAGTCGTATCCTAGAGTCATACATGTACTCTCAAGTCCATCCAAGGGATGTTTTGTAGATTATATGTATGTATTGACTCGAGTGTTTGGTAGTATGCCAACATTTGTATATGGCACGTATATGTGGAATAATATCTTTTGTATACAGGTAGTTACCTTAGCCACTGGAGATATATGTAAATACATGATATTGTATAATATCTTATGAGGGGTTGGACCTCTATGTAAATGTTTTTGAACCTAATAGTGATGTTTAAATAGGTTTTAATTTACCCCCTTTTCTGGCTATGTGGGTTGTTTAGCAGTTGAATGCATGTTTTGTTTTGGGTAATCTCTTTCGTGATAGTGTGTCACATTTTGGTTGGTATTAGAACTTTAGGTTTGTTGAGTCTATAGGAACATAGATCTTAGGTTTTGTGTCTATTCCTTACGTAATACATCACATTTGATCATAGCTTTTGCTTATGTAGATATATTTGGAGAACACAAAGAGCATGTGGAGAGTAGCTTCATCGTGCCGAGAGGTGGTTGTAGGAGGCATGCACATGGTGAGAGAGTGCCTAAGATAGGGTCAGAGAAGCCCTCAATGCCTTAGTTTGACCCTGCAACCATGGCTAGTCCAGCATTCCACTTCATGGTTAGAAAACAAAGGGCCACAATTATGCATCTAGCGAATGGAGCACCCAAACCCCAAACTAGGGCAGTCGTCCCTAATGTGTAATCTCTAGGTCTGGGAAGATGTTTGAGAGGCAAACACATGTTGGAGCAATCGAGTACAGGGGTACAGCAAATCCAAAAGACACTAACATTTGGTTAATAGAGCTCAAGAAGGCATTCAAGATCCTCAACACCCCAGAAGAGGACAAGGTGAAGCATGTTTTTTACCTGTTGAAGGGTAGTATTGGCCATTGGTGGGTCGTAGAGGACGAGAATAGACTAGGAGTTGTGATAGGTTGAGAAGATTTTTGGTAGGATATTGTGAGCTGATACTTCTCGAAGATGTACCTGGATGAGAAGATATGTCAGGGTTCAATGCCCATCAATAAGTATGAGGTGAAGTTTATGGAGATCTTGAGGTTATGTCCTCATATGGAAGAGATGAAGAAGGATACAATCCACAAGTTTGAGAAGGGTCTGATCTTAGAGTTTTCTATGACGGCTAGTGCTTTGGATAATAGAGAGATATTCTCTACCTTTGTGGAGTTGGTAAGGAGGATTGAGACGTTCGTTATTGAGAAGTGTGAAGCTAAGGCCAAGAAGAGGCCAGCTTAGTTCCAAGGGAAGTTATCCAGAGGCTTCAAGAAGCCAAGGTTTTCATCACTATAGTCGTATAAGAGGTCGAATTTTTCTGATTTGAGATCTCATGTATCATCACAGTGGTCCCCGAATAAGGGCATAGGTCATAGTTTTCTATCAGTAGGAGCACACAGTGCAGCATCAGCATTAGTGATAGGGTCGTCTAGGCCATAATATACCTTGAGGATTTGCTACAAGTGTGGACAAGTCAGGCATGAGAAGTTTTTGTTCCCTGTGAGGAATGCAGAAGTGACACAATGGTGGAGATCGAGTCAGTGATGTTTACAGTAGCAATAGTTTAGTAGTGGTGTTGGTAGAGGCTATGGTCAGACATCGCGGGCGAGATCACTTGGACCAGCTAGCAGAGGATGTTGAAGACAATATGTGACAAACTAGATTCTACTCTATGAGTCAGCCAGAGGGAATGGTCAATCCACTAGTCGTTTGTATCTATCTTGGTTGACCCAGGTGTGATGCACTCTTTTATCACTAGAGAGGTGATAAGTAGTTGTAATCTACCTATTTGTAGTGGATCTGGTAGCCTTTTTCTTGAAACCCCTTTAGTTGGTTCCACTGAGTTGTGTGAGGTGTGTCCTTCATGTGTTCTTTCCTTTTTAGGACACAGCATTCAAGTGGATCTGATGCCACTTGACATGCATGGATTTGATGTGATCCTAGGGATGAATACCTTGGAGAAGTATAAGGTTGTTTTGGAGTGTAGTTCCAAGTTGGTGATGTTCTGTGATGGAGATGTTTCTTGGATCTTCCAAGGAGATAAGAAGATTCTTCCTACGTGTTTGGGAGGAATATTATTCCTACGTGTTTGGTGTCAGTTGTCATAGCAGAGAAGATGATGAGATAGGGGAGTGAGTCTTTCTTGGTGCATGTTTTTGATGCCAAGGTGAGGAGTCCTAGTATCTAGGAGGTATGAATAGTTCTAGAGTTTGAGTATGTTTTTCTAGAAGAGTCTTAGTGTTCCCCCTCCTAGAGAGATTGATTTTGAGATCAATCTTATTCTTGGAAAAAAAAACCCGTAGCTCAATAACCTTACCATATGGTACCAGTAGAGATGTGGGAATTGAAGAAGCAGTTGTAGGAACTATTAGGGAAGGGTTTCACCAAACCAAGCACTTCCCCTTGGGGTGCTCTCATGTGTTTGTGAAGAAGTAGGATGAATCTATGAGGCTTTGCATAGACTACAGATAGTGGAACAAGGTTACAGTGAAGAACAAATACCCGTTGTCAAGGATCATGATATGTTTGATCAGTTTAAATGTGCAACAGCATTGTCGAAGATAGATTTGAGGTCAGGATATCACCAGTTGAGGATCAAGGTGGATGGCATACCTAAAAAAGCTTCCAAGACTAGGTATGGTCACTATGAGTTGTAGTTATGTTGTTTGGACTAACCAACACACCATAAGCTTTCATGGATCTGATGAACAATGTGTTCTACCGTAACTAGATCAATTTTTAGTTTTGTTCATCAATAATATCTTGATATACTTTAGGTACAATCAATAGCAAGAGCAGCACCCATGCCAGACGTTGACGTTGTTGAGGCAGCATAGGTTGTATGATAATTTCAATAAGTGTGAGTTCTTATTGACTAAGGTGTCTTTCCTTGGACATTTGCGTAGACCTGAAGAATGTACGTTCAATCTTGGAGTGGGAACAACCCAAGACACCGATGGGGGTCTGAAGTTTCCTAGGTTTGGAAAGCAACTACATGAGGTTCATCAATAATTTTAGTGATGTAGTGTTACCCCTAACCAAGTTGACCAAGAAAGGTGTTCCTTTTGTCTGAGATGACAAGTGTCAACGTTCTTTCCACTGTTAAAGGAGAATTTGACTAGTGCTCTGGTCTTAGTTCATCCTGGACAAGGGAAAGGTTACTCATCTTTTGTGATGTGTCAAAGAATAGCTTGGGATGTGTGCTAATGTAGGACACGAATGTGATTTATTTTACTTCACGACAGGTTAAGAAACATAAGGAGAACTACCAGAGACATGAACTGGAGCTACAAGTGGTTCTTGCCCTGAAGATTTAGAGGCACTATATGTATGGAGAGAAGTGTTAGATCTATAGTGACCACAAGAACCTTTCGTATATCTTATCGAAGTCGGAGATGAACATGAGGCAGAGGAGATGGATGGAGTTGATCAAGGGTTATGATTGCAACGTAGACTACCATCAAGAGAAGGTGAATGTGGTGGCTAATGCGTTGAGTAAGAAGTCATCTTCATCATCATATGTAGACAAGGAAAAGTTACACACTTTAACATGCCACAAGAAGGACATGTTAGTATCATTTTGCCAAATGCACGTAAAGTTGGAGGTTTCCTTGTTGGCATGACTGTTGGCATAGTCGCAGGTGAATCCTACCTTAATGTATAAAATCAAAGATGCTTGGAAGAATGATACCGTGATATAGAATATCAGGTTAGAGTCTGGAAGAAGGAAGTATGATGGCTTCTATGAGTCAGATGATGGGACAATTTTCTTTCACAACAGGATGGTGGTTCTAGATGTTGATGGACTAAGGAAGATGGTTCTTGAGAAAGTTCATTCCTTAATGTACGTGATGCATCCTGGTAGTACAAAGATGTACAATAATTTGAGGGACTTGTATTGGTGGCTAGGTCTGAAGTGTGATGTGGTAGAGTTCATTGTTAAGTGTCCAATTTTTCAGTAGATCAAAGTAGAACATCAGAAGCATGTAAGTATGTTACAAACCTTGTTGATACTGTAGTGGAAATGGCATCATATAACCATGGACTTTGTGGTTGGTCTTCCTAGGACAGACAAGGGTCATGATTCCATATGGGTGATAGTTGATAGGTTGATCAAGTCAGCTCACTTCCTTATAGTCAAGATTACATATGCAGTAGATAAGTTGGCTCAGATATATGTTGATGAGATAGTTCGCCTGCATGGTATTCTAGTTACCATAGTTGAAGGTAGCCCATAGAAGTTGTATGTCAATAACCGTCACAGACCATTAGAGTTCCAAGTTGGAGACTGTGTATACCTTAAGGTTTCCCTTTGGAAGGGTGTGTTGAGATTTGGTAAGAAGGGTAAGTTGGGCCCCATGTATATGGGATCATACTCTGTCTTGGCAGTGTGGTAAAGGTGGCATACAAGTTGGAGGTACCATAAGAGTTGCTCAGGTTACACCCTATCTTCCATGTCTCCATGCAGAAGAAGTGTCACCCTGATACAAAGCAGGTGTTGTAGCTAGTGGCAGTTGAGTTGGAGGAGGATGTATCTTATGAAGGATCTCGTGTTGATGATTGATAGGAAAGTGGAGAAGCCATAGAAGAAAGATATATCTTAGTGAAAGTTTTGTGGCATCACAATAGTGTCTAGGAAGCCACGTGGGAGTTAGAGGATGAGATATGTATTAAGTACCTATCTTTATTTTTACGTAGGATTTTGGGGGCAAAATCCTTATTTAGGGTTTATGGTTGTAAGACCCATGACCTTGCTTTCGAGTTGAACATTCTTAATTATCATATTTTTATGCTTAAAACCTTAATTAAACCCTAATATGTGCTTTGATATCATGTGACAAGCTTAAGTTTCAAGTTTGGTCTAGTTTGGACATAGATTGAGCAAGTTATGCAATTTTATGCTTGTTTTGGGATTTTCTACAATTTACCCATATCTAAAGTTTTTCTTGTAATTTTTCACATGCTTATTGTTCCTTATATGATTTATTATCATGCTTGATATATGTGTGCCTTGGGGAGCCTAGTTACGCATTATTTTAATGGTGACACCTATCTAAGTCTGAGTTAGGGCTTCCCTCTCATGGATGAGCTACCTTTAGGGTCAGAACTCGATGGTTCCCCTTTATTTTTTGGGATCGGATGGTGGTCCCTAGAGGTCTGAGGGTTTATGGTTTCCCCTATTGGATCTCCTTAGGTCACCGATTCACCAAGTGGAGGTGCAAACCAATGGTAGAGCTAGGGTTTTGACCCTTGTAACCAAAGGATCAAGATCTAATGGTTCCTTTGCATTGTAGGTCAATGGTTGGTCTAAGAATCATCAAATTATGGATCTCCTAACTCCCACAACCAATGGACATGCTTCTTTCATGGACGATATTCTTTAGGCCATGGACACATGGTAAGCATGGTAGGACACCTAAACCTTCCCATCTCTCTCACGCAAAGCTTTATAATCATCCCTCCTTCCATGCAAATGAACCCTTTGGACCCCCTTTCTTCTTCCTTTATATCTTGATCTCTTCCCCCTTTTAGTTTGGCATAGAATAAGGATCCAAGGTAGGAGAAGGTGGCAGATCTACCTTTCATGTGCAACTAGGGTTCTGATCTACCCTCTCCTTGAGATTGTGGAGCTTCCTTAGCTTGTTCTTGACGTAAGCAAGTAAGCTCTCCCTCCCCTTCATTTTCTTTGCTATCCTACCTTCTCCTCTCTTCTTCTTGGGTTTACCCATGGTGTTCCATGGTAGATCTTATGCTAGATCTTGAAGAGAATCTCTTTGTTGCTTCCTTGACCTAGGGTTTGCTTCCTCTTTGGAGAAGGAGCTAGCTTGGCCGAGTGGAGTGCTCAAGCTAGGATTTTCTTCTCTCTATCTCGAGGTACCTTACTATTTGGAGATTCATATTCATCCTATAGGTGAGTTATATAACTTTTTCCATGTTTATTTCTAACTCCTTGCGTACATGCATTAGATCTTGCCCTAAAAAGGATGGTTCAAGTAGAAAGGTAGTATCTTTGCCTAGGGTTTAAGTTGAAGTGATGATTCTTGGGTAGTTTATCTTCTTTTATGGTCCCTAAACCATGTGCGTGAACCTTCCTTGGTAGAGGAAGCTCTAGACCTTTCTTGCATGTCACAAACAATGGTCATGACTTAGGGTTTTGAGCTGATTTTTTCCTCTTGTCTTGCAACTTGATGGTTTTATGCTAGGTGATATTTTGGTTGACTTTCTTGTCTACTAACTAATGGCCTCGACTTAGTTTATGTTTAGGGATCTCTCTTATGCTTGGAAACGATGGTGATGTTTCCCCTCCCAATTGATGGTTTCTTTTCTTCTTAAATGATGGTTTTGATGCTCCTTCAAGTGGTGTAACTCAATGGTTTCCTTTCCCCTCACATACAATGGGTTTTACTTCGAGTTTGAATCTTTTTTCACCATGTGTTGATAAAACTCGATGGTCATTCTGGTCCAAACTCAATGGCTCTTCTGAGTTCACAAATTATGGTTGTTCTAACTCCTAGCTTGATGGTTTCTCTGACCAATGGTCCTCAAACAATGGTTGCACTGGTTCCAAAGGTCGATGGTGTCAACCAATGGTCCATTTGGGTTCATGATCTGATGGTGGCACTGGATGCCACAACCTATGGTGGCATTATATGCCACAATCAATGGTGGTATTGTATGCCACATCTGATGATGGGTCTCATGTCCACAACTGATGGCCTGACTAGGTCATGTGTAATGACTCTTCTAAGTCTTAACTTGATGGTTTTCCTAGATGAATGGTTCAAGGTTTTGTTTGTTTTGCATCCTATTGTTTTTCTTATCCACATCCAATGGTCTTGGGTGAAACCCATGGTTTTATGGTTTGACTTTGATGATATAGAATCAATGTTTCTTTACCATAACTTCTTAGTCTTACCTTTACCCTTGTATGAATGTGAACTAATAGTCACCATAATGAGTAGATGTGTAACACTAATCCATTTTATCTTGTTACACCTAACCCTAATACAAATAGGTGATGAACGAGATTAGTCATCCTTACCTTCCTTTTGTGTTTATTCTCTTAATGTTGTTGTAACCCTAATATGTTGCCATATGAACATCATAATATTCTTAATGTAATGTTATGCTAAACATGTGTATCACAAGTATGATGAAGGTATGTTGAGCCTTGTTACAAGGTATGGAAAGATAATGATGTTCTTACATGGAATGATGTGATGGTCTTCATTACCTTTGGGCATGGTTGAGCCTTACTGGAGGTGTGATCATCTTCATGATGTGACAAGGATTCGTATCTTGAACTGGTGTGATGATAAGTGTAATTTCATGAGTGGCAATGAAATGGTATCATGTGGTGTTGTGATCAAAAATTATATCTCATACGCTTCATATCTTCTGGATTTGTTATATATATATATATGCTTGTTAGAAATATATTAGGGTTTGTATGTCCACTTGTTTGATGCAACCTTAAGTCACGCAATTGGCATTAACTAATCAAGTGAAACCATAATCACATAGTGCCTCGAGCCATTAAGCCATTACAATGTCAAAACTTGTTGGATGGTGAAACGAGTATTCCTAAGGGTAACTTGGAACACATGTTGTTGGGTATGCAGGGTCTAAGGAGTGTACATCCTTGACATCCTAATTTCAAGGTTATGGAGGATGGATGTGGTCATGGCTAGGATTGAAAATGGTTGAGGTTGTGTCTCGGATATTTGTATATGTGATATGATTGAGGACATATGTGGTTGTACCTCAGATGATAGGGTTTTGAATACCCTAGTTTTGAGCGTGTGACCTTTATACCAAGAACGGACCCATGTTAGCAGCTTTACTATATGTCACTATAGGCAGCTTGACTGTTATGTCACTGCATTTCACTCGTACTGACTGAGGGTGGGAGATCTTAGGATGCCGACTCTCCTAGATCTTATATGGAACTGAATAACACTTAGCAGTCGATAGTTGGAGTCTGAGTGGTATATCTCAAACTCCCCAGGGCTTAATTAAAGATGTAATATAATATTGTAGTATATCTATTTAGGGATAAACATGATTCACCTTGGTTGTTAACCGTTTGCCTTGTTTCTTATACTGCTAGTTGTTATATAGTGCAGTTAGAGCAGTCAATTGTTAGTAAATGATAGTATTATATGTTCCTTTATATATCTTGTTAAATATACTTGTTGCTATGCCTACCTACTAAACTTGCCTAATTTGTTAATCTGCTTAAACCATTGCATCAGCTTTATTAACTAACCTATTATAATCAGTAATCATTGTTGAAAGTTATATCTCTCATTGGGACATGGGTTTCACCTCATGGTTAGGTTCTTGGAGGTAAAGAAAAATAGCTTGGAGAGCAGTAGGATTAGAAGGTTGGCTAGTAGTTAGTCATGTCCTAGAGTTGTCCATGTACTCTCAAGTACGGGTACGGGATGTTTTGTAGATGATATGTATGTATTGACTCAATCTTTTGACGATGTGCTGATAGTTGTATATGGCATGTATATGAGGAACAATATCTTTTTTATATAGGTTGTGGCCTCATCCACTGGACAAATATGTAAATACCTGATATGGTATGAGATCTTATGAGGGGTTGGGTCATTATGCAAATGTTTCTGAACCTGATAGTGATGTTTAAATTGGTTTTAATTTACCCACTTTTCTAGATATGTGGGTTGTTTAGCAGTTGATCCCGTGTTTTGTTTTTATTAATCTCATTTACCGTGACAGTGTCACAGGAGTCACCCCAAAAGTGGGCCTCTTTAGAGAATGATGATCTTCAAAATTCAGTGATCTTGTCCATAATTCCCTCAAGAGTGTATGTTCTCTATGAAGCAATGACCTCTACATAGTGAGAAGGATGATGCTTGTCTTTCTTCATGTAGGCCTCAATACCCTATTCAGGTGCAAAGTAAAAATATGTGATATGTGTCATGGATGTCTGTAATAAGTTTTGAAATATCATGTCAAATATTATTGAATTTTCTACTATTTCTTTCATCCCATATAGTCCAAGTCATTTATTCCATGAGTGTTTTGTGTTGGTAGTTAATAATATTTATTGTCTTAGACCTCAAGAACATATGTTGTATATCTTTTGTTCCTACATTTGGATCAAAATTGCAGTGGAAGTAGTGTTCCCTTAAAGTGGTGAATAAAGGACAATCAAAAAGAAAAAGATGTGGTGTGGTTTCTTTATGTTGAGTCCATATAGGACAAATGGATGGATTCTGAAAGTATTTTTTGTGCATATTTAGGTAAGTGAATTTTTGCATACCAGATAAGCCAAATGAGGAGTTTTGTTTAGAGTGGACAAGTCACTTCCTTATGTATTTGGTTGTGCAAATATGTCCTCAGTATGTATAGAAAAGGTATACTTGTTTTGGAGAGTACTTGCTACCCAATCTCTATGTGATACAGTTGTTGGTATCAGTTTGGAGAATATCGAACAATGAATCTTGCTGGAAATGTGAATTATTGGAGAATACCAAATGATGAATCTTGTTGGAAATGATAACTAAGTGTTCTTTTGAGGAGGTTTGTGTGGTTACTTCATAGTAGTTGTAATGCTTTTCTCACAATTTGGTGAGACAATGTATTCAGAATATTGATGTGGAGCACCTGATGTTTGATAGGAAGCTCATGGAACCAAGGGTCTGTCTAGAAATCGATGTTATTGGTGTAGTGTGGTGAGGTGTTGATGTTGTGTTTTATGATGAGTATTTTTTTACTAATGGATTTCCATACTGGGGAAGCTCCTTGGAGTTTGATCGTCCACCATGGGTTTTTATTTTGGTAGTATTTTTTAGTCATGCGTTCTTTAAATAAATGCAATCTCTATCAAAGCATAAAGTTGCACTGATTTTGTAAATCAGACACAATGCATGAATTTTTTTTATGATGCCCCTCCTCCATAGAATTTTAGGTCACAAATATTGTCTTGTTGTGCCATATGAATTTTGTGTCCAATATAGTTCTAGAGGAAGTCACTTTTGACACGATAAATGGTCTAAAGAGTGTTGGAGGGGAGAACACGACTGAGAAATTAAGTGGCAAGAGAGGTGATGGAGCTATTAAGAAGAGTGAGTCTTCCAACAAGATTAAGAAATTTTATTTTCTTTGAGTTATGATGGTAGTTGAGTCTAGAAATGATATGATTCCAAGTAGTTTTTGGCAAGTTGTATGGGGAGTCTAAAATTGATGAAAAGGAATGTCTCAATCTTATAGTCGAGGAATGATTAATATCATACTAAGTCCCCGATGCTGACATGTGTACCAATAATAAAAGATTTTTGGAGATCAATTTTGAGACCCGAGATATATGAGAACAAACATAGAATATGAATGGTGTTAATAACATTGGCATCATCTGGAGCAATGAAAATGATGGTATCCTCGACATATTGTACAATATTCTCTCTACAACAAAAGAGGAACCAAAATGAATTTACAATGGACCCATAATTTTGTCATCCTAGTGAGGATATATGTGACCAAAATAGATAGAGACAGTGATGTACCATATTAGTTCGAATTGATGCATCTAAGGAACAGTGCATGTGTAATGGTATGAAAATAATATAGGTTGATTATGGATGATACATATGAAAGAAAGTTCTCCCAGTGATGCAGATTGACTTTACATAACTATATTTGGATCTTAATTGAATCATTTCACTTTTGCAATAGATGGTCAACATAATGTTTATCTCTACATTTTGTTTTTTCCATGGGTTTGCTTTAGTAAACGATCGCAATACAATTACAATGAAATAGAAAGCAGATGGGCAAGTTGTGCCTCCAATTTCTTTTAAACAGCAAAATCAATCCTCCAAAATACTACATCTATAGACTTAGGGGTCACAACATTACTTTTTATAACTCTTTGGATCATTATCTATTGTCTCTGGTGCTATGAATCCAAAAATAACAAACCCGAAAGGTATAAATACATGTTGATTTTTGATGCACATTTTCTCATGCTTAACCACTTTCCATGCAATAGTTTTGAAGATAACATGTCCCACAATAAAATCTTCATCTTTTAGGCCCACCAGTGGAAAGACTCATGTTAGATCGACAAACACATGTTCCACTCCAGACTAGCAAAAAATCAGGACATCCGCTGATCTAAGTGTCGATCTCCCCTCACGTAGATCAGTCAAAAAATCACAGGTGCATCTTTTTTAGCATCAACTCCAGCATGTTTAAGTACATTATAGAAGACATCTCTAACAATATCATATCTATACTTAATACCTAGGAGTTCTTTGCAATGGGATGTATGCTCCCAAAAGGTGTTTACGCACGACTTGTGACAAAGAGGACATACCTCATCAACCGAAAAAAGAGGAATCATAAAACAATACTTGAGCATATACAAATACCTAAAAACTATTTTTTGTCTAAAATCATGTCAAACTTAACACAAGTTTAGACCCGAGGCATATGACTTGTCCAAATGTTGCTAAATGCTCAATTACTAAAGATAGATTTTAGATGGTACGTAAGAAGTCTTACTATTTCACGAGGAGGCCTTCGTTTAATGATTAGTCTACAAATTATAAGTGACACTTTTAGCATGCTTGTTGTCATATAAGTTTTTTTTTATCGTTATTAAGAACTGCAACAGATTTTCTATCTTTATTTCTATGTAAAACCTGTTACGTAGTTGATAGAAGTAAACGTTTCACAAATATTCCAATAATTCAGGCTTTGTTGGTAATGCTTTACAATGAGAATATAGCAGTACCATATAGACATCAAGTAAATGTCACACGACCCGGCCTGTGTAGTGTGGATGGTTGAGCATGGTAGGTCATCCCTGGGGGACCCGGGTTCGAACCTCCCGTTGTGCACAGTGTTTACTACCCTTGCGGTCATCCGGGTTCTGCCTTCTTTCTTTTTCCTTAGTTGTATTTTCTTGAGGAGAGGTGATACCCATGTATCAATATTAACTAAAGAGCAGATGGGCTACAATGCATATGAAAACAAATTCTTTGGGTGTGGCCTTAGTTGGGCGTAATCGATGAGACCGACGTCATTCCCGTGCACCACTTGATACTGCTACATTTTTTGTGCAAATTTGTAGAAAACCCAGGGACTTCTTATTGGAGTACGAATGCAGAGTTTTTTCTTAAGTTTCGTTTTTACATTGCAAAAAGCTATTCAAAGCAATTTAGAGGCCTTGTTTCGTGATGCACCATTCTATAGTGGCTCATGGAAGGTCTTCAAAATTGGTCATGATACTTTTCGGTAGTGGCTCAAGGAAGCCCGTGTACTGTTCATGATGCTTCAAATAAAAGGCCTTTCGTTTTGAGACTTGTAGTTTGACACCATGCTTAAAATTCAGCACTATCCCGTAGTCAAACTGTAAAGGTCTTTCCATCTCTGGACAATGTCTGAAGATGTATCGCTGGTATAGGTAAATAATAGTTAACTTTATCTCTTGCAAGGCAAACTTTTGGCCGATACAGGCCCGTGGACCAATTCCAAATGGTATGTGTGCATAAGGATGTCTGTACTTCTCTTCATGACCATTCGGATCAAATCTCTCTGGTCGGAAGGCATGAGGATTAGGAAAATACTTTGCGTCTTTAGCCAAAACCCCCACTGCCAACCATACCCAAGTTCCCTGAACAAGAACAATTTTATATAACTCGTTATGTATTTAAAATTGTAAATTACTAGTTTTTAGTGCACACAAACTCACTTTTGGTAGATTATAACAACCAAGTTTTACGTCTTTAGATGTTTCTCTTGGTATTAAGGGGGATACCGTGTAGAACCTCATGGATTCCTCTATAACCTGTAGCCAAAATTGTCGTGACAGAATGTTATGGCATTTGTCTTGCCAATGCAAGAAATTTTTTTCTTAAAAGAAGGATAGTTACCTGATCAAGGTATGGGAATTTTTCTTGAAGATCATGGGCAGTTGGAGTGACATCATGCGGCCCGAAAGCATCTATCTCCTGCAGCAATTTTTCCTCGACCTCAAGGTGACTAGATATCAGATACAAAACTGACGACATTGTAAACGATGTTGTTGCTGAACCTGCAAGGAGGTGCTCGTAAGTGAGAGCACTAATGTAGTCCGATGTAAATAGGTCCTGTGCGAGCACTGACGAGTCTCTGGCACGCAGAATAGCTGACAAGAAGTCCTTTCCAGCTTTTTCCTTGTCGTGTTCCCTTGTCGCTACAATCTCGTCTAGTCTCTTGCTCAGTTTAAGGTTTGTTTGATCGATTTTATGGTCAGCTGTCCATGGTATTCTCTTCAAAATTTGCCTAAATGGCTCTTGGAGGATGGGGAGGAGTAAACCAAGTATGATGGAGAAGGAACCTGAAAGATCCATTTTCAGAGAGGTAGTAGAATATATATGCTGCTTGATGAAGGCTGAGGCTTGGTTACTGCTACTATCGAAAGTGTCAGTGGAGTTATTCAAGGATTGCTTTGAGAGGCCAAAGTCCATTCCGAAGGCAGCTTGGCCGATGATATCAGTTGACAACTTCAGGGCAAGGTCGTCAAATGTAATATCTTTGGTTGCATCCTCCGATTTCTCTAGTACTTGGAGGTGCGAGAATGCACAGTTAATGTATGATCGCATCATGGGCATCAAGTTGGAAAGATGAGAAGGATGGTATAATGATATTATAGTGTTCCTCATAAATGACCATCTTGAATCCCTGAAAATAAAAGAGGAGCAAGTTGTTATTTGACATTTTTATACTCTATATTAGTACTTTATCTTTCACTCAATCAATTAAAATATCTGTGGCAGGGAATCAATTAAAAGGTCCATTGATACTTTATCTTTCAGTCGATCAATTAAAATATCTGTGGCAGGGAATCAATTAAAAGGCCCATTGACATGCTGATCGGAACAGGACGTTAGGATGATTGTATCTAATGCAACTCGACGTATCACATACTTAGGAATTTAATTTTGAAGATAATTTCGATATATATATTTAGGCAAAGACCTACTACCTAGTGAAGAAGAGTCCTTTCTGATGGACAGGTGATCCAGCGATAGGAGAAGGTATACTTCTGTTCCTAAGGCTCTTGAACTTCTTCATGCCTACCTCTTTGCATAACTCAGCGTCTGCAATAATAACAAGTGGTTGCCTCCCAAGGTGGAACCTGAAAAAGGACTAGAAAGCGATAGGTATGTAGCAGCACTTAGAGGAGCCCAACAAGAGGTATGTTCAATTACCATCACGGGTCTCTTACCTGTATATTGGACCATACTTCTCGGCCAGCACACCGAATACATCTGGCCCGTATTTTGCTAGGAGGGGGAGGTGCCCAACAAGAGGGATAATAGGAGGGCCGGGAACCTTCCTTACCCCCCAATAGGGAGCATAGATGTATGCCAGCAAAGCCGAACCTGTTAGCAAAGCAACGAACGCAATAAAGAGGAAGGAGAAAGTTGGGATCACTGCCTCTACTGTACTTAGCAGGGTGCTTCCCTCCATGATATGCATTTGGTGACAACGATAATCCATGGAGCATCAGTAGGCAGCTATCCTTTAATATGAATGTCACTAGATACAACGACAAACTATTTTAGGCGTAAAGGATCAAACGTTTGCAGAAGAGTATCAAACACGAAGCAAGCAGACAAATCCGCCTTCGTCCAAGCTGTACAGTGGAGCGTTTGATGCACACTTCTAGAATTGTCTTACTTCTTTACTAAACCAAATTATACTATAAAAGCAATTGAAACACGACACTTATTGTATAACTTGTTAAAATAGTATTACACCTCTGAGTGAGTTCTGAGGTGGTTCATGGACTTATAAGGTGTGTGGTCTCTTCACTCATTGCCAATTGATTTTGAGTTGAATACCACACATTCTAAGATGGTATCAGAGCTTCTCTAAGCTTCGACGGCTACATCCTCACAACAACTTTTGACCTAAAGCTTACCCACCTTCAACCTCTCGCCTCCCTTTCCTCTACAGTAGTGAAAGAAAGTTTATTCCTTGACCTTGGGATCTAAAACAACGTCATCAACCTCCATCTATCCATATCCAGTCGAAAAAACATCACAAGCTTTCTGTCCATCAAACTCAACCTCAAGAACTTCCTCCTCTGGCAATCACAAGTCAAAAATCTCACTGAATCATGCTTCTTGGAAGGGTTCCTGGATGGGAGTGAAGCACCTCCGCCATTGCTCGTCCCTGATGCATCATGATTGCTCGATGTAAATCCCAGACACAAGGCTTGGACTCGCACTGACAGGCTGCTCAAAGGATGGATTTCAAGCTCTCTCACAGAAAAAGTGATGGGCGACATCATCAGTTGTACAACCTCACACAAAGTATGGTCGTCTACTCTCACTAAGAAATTTCTGAGTCTTCTTAGTCTCGTGAGTTTGAAATCAAATCCCAATTGCCTACCTTCACCAAAGGCACACACACTCTCAATGACTACATATGAAAGTTTAAGACTCTCTATGAACAACTCAATGTGATAGGCTATGTTGTGAGAGATTAGGATAACGTCTTCATGCTACTGAATAGTCTTTATGGAAATGACTATGAGGGGTTTATTGCCTCCATGCTAAAAACCCCAATCCCTTCCTACATTGGCCTGATCCCTCTGCTATTAGATTTAGAAACAAGAAAATCCAGAAGGATTGTCTCATCATCACCCATTGTCTTCTACACCAACAAAGCCACTGCTGACAACCAAGTCGCCTACAACTATCAATAGTTCTAAAATCAAACCAACGTTGTAGGAAAAGGATGGCCTTCAGTCTGAGGAAGTGGATGACACCAAACCAATAGCTATGTCCAGGGGATACTCGACAGTGGGCCAGGCAACAACACAACTCAATTCAACCTGCATGGAAGAGAGTTTACCACATCAACACATGTCAATAACAAGCAATACAATACTTCGCTACCCCCCCTGTCAGATTTGTGGCAAACGTCACACAGCCCTGAAGTGATGGCACAAGTATGACAAAAACTGTCAAAACTGGTCTATACCTCAGGTTCTTGTAGAAAACACCAGTGCAGCTATTACAACTCTCTGTCTCAATGAAGTTGATCCTTCAGACTGGCGTATAGACTTTGAGGCCACTAACCACATAGCTTAGAACTCAGGTACTTTATAAGATCTATGCATATAGGAAGGCACAAATTCTATAATGATTGGAAATGGGAATTTCTTACCCAACAGTCATATTAATAACACCTTTGTGAATAATATTACTCGAATTACACATCAAGATGTCCTCATTGTTCCTGAGATTAAGAGAAACCTTCTGTTTGTTTCTAAATGGACATCTATGCTTCCCTGGTATGTGATATTTACTGACAATTTTGTTATCATCAGGGACATCAAGACACACCAAGTTCTAGTTTGGGGGAAATGTAGTCACAACATGTACTACCTACCTGCTTCAACGACAAAAGCCTCTTCTCCAACCGATTTGGCAAAGCCATTGGGGAATTCTAGCATAGAAGGATAGGGCATCCAAATAAAATCATTCTTTGACATCTATTATAGTACAAGATGGTCACTACTACCTCCAACTTTGAATTTCTATAATAGTTGTGAACTAAACAAATGTAGGAAACTAGTATGCAACACAGCCAAACCAAGGCTAAGAATCTGTTTGAACTCTTGCATTGTGATGTCTGGGGAAAGGCACTAGTACCTTCTTATCATAACTATCTTTATTATGACATGCTCACTGATGATTTTTCTCGCTTTAGATGGATTTTTTCGATGAAACACAAAAGTGAATTATATTCTATTTTTATTTCTTTCTACAAAATGGTTACAAATTAGTTTAACATGATTGTAAAAAACTACATAGAGACAGTTGTGGTGAATTAATAAACCACTCTCTGTGACAGTTCTTCATTGACTCGGGAATACTACATCAACTCTCTTTTTTTCATGACCCTTCTTAGAATGGAGTCATGGAACGTAAGCATCGCCATGTGACTGAACTTGGTTTAGAAATGATGTTTGAAGCTCACATTCCTAAAACATAATGCACAGAATCATTCTCCACAATAGTTTATCTGATAAATTGACATCCCACTTTGATGTTACAAATGAAGACTCCCTTTGAAGTTCTATTCAATAAACAACCTTCTTACTCTCATCTGCACATGTTTGGCAACCTATGTTATCCTTGTCTCAGAGACTACACTACTGACAAACTGGATCCACAGTCTTTACCCTGTGTTTCCATGGGATGCAATTCTCAAACAAAGGGTACAAATGCCTCCATATTCCAACCAAACATTTATACATCTTGAAGCGTGTCATATTCTATGAGGTTGCTTTCCTTTTCCATAAAATAATAGCAACATGGCTCGAGAAGAAGCACATCTATCTTATTCCATCTTCACTGACTTCACCAGAGATACTACAATACAAAATGGTACACCCAACATGACAGATAATAGGTCGTCACCACCAACTACTCCCATCACAACCTCTCTCAATAACAAATCTGAGGTTTCAAATAGCTCAGTCTGACAACAAATTTGCATCCTTATGATGTCAACATTGGAACCTCCCTTAATAACATTATTCCTCTTACCTACAATAATGACCCACCTTCAACTCTACAAGCCTCAAATCTGCCCCAAGAAAACCACCTCGTGAAACTAACTTAAATGACTCAAATCCTGACCTGAGGAACAACCACCCCATGCTCACTCACAGCAAAGCAGGCATCCACAAACCCAACCCTAATTATGTTGTGAATATGGTATCAAATAGGCAGCGGAAACAAAAATGTTCTATCCATATTCCCCATAAACCAGCAGATCATGTAATAACTATGTAATGGGAAGAATGGTTTAACGAGGACATACTTGGTCCTGGATCAAGTCCAATGATTAATTCTTTATTTCCATTGTGCATCTTCTTTGTTAGTTGCATCTGAACGGTGTCTGCAGTAGCTCCTAGTCTCCGCCACGGACGATAGGATGATGTTGTCCTCCTAGTGAGAAAGGCTCCATGCCTCTACATTAGTCTACACGGACCACCTAGAACTCATGTCATTATACTAGAAAAAATAAGAAGGAGTTGTCCCTCTCATTGGTGTACTAGTCACCAACTTGCTCTCACACAATTGTTCTCCCTTGATATCCCTCCCTTTATCGGGTAGGGCTTGCTCAGGTTCTCTTGGTTACTACAACCATAGAAGACAATCAATTGTCAGAGGCAATTGAGTTGTGTCTGAGAATCCCCTAGTACCCCTCTATTTATAGGAGGGTTAGGGTCAGGGTTCCCAGTCTGAATGGGGGAGATCGATTCGTGGAATTTCTCAACAATTTACAACTTGTGAAAGGCAAAATGGTTAGTTCACAGACAAACTAATCAGTTGGCATGTCAGTCTATCAGTTCAACCCTTGAATCGGTCATTTTTTCATGTTTTCAAATCTCTATTGTATCATAAATTATAATCCAATTAATGCACAACATGACATCAACACTAATTCTTGATGCAATCGAATCAATCCATGAACCGGGCATCTCGCTCTATGAGACGATCATTTTGCAACCTTGAGCCAATCGGTTCACTATGTGAACCAGTTGATTCACACCTTGGTTCATCCAGAATTCAACCAATGCAACTTCCAATCAACCTAACACTCCAATCGGTTGTTTCAACACTTGAATCGGTCTGTTGGGAGTCCAGTCAGTTAACTCATTGCTTAAATTGAATACCTAAACACTTTAGTACTCAATTTAATTATCATTCATGATAAAAATCCTATTCTAGGTGTATTCTATGTGTGTTACCCTATAGGTTCCATGTTATGTTGGCAGTGTATGTCCATAACCATTTTATGACATCACAAGCAATGAGCAGTATCTAGAAATACATCATTGCTACCCAAGTAAACTGAAACGTTGGAGAACAATTTCAACCTACAATATGTGTCAGGTGTTTTAGTGGTTTTCTAATTCCTTTGTTGTTGATATTTGAATTGAACTCGAGGCATGGAATCATCATCCTCTCAATGTTCAATCCATGTTCCTTGAACTAGAGCAGACAATTTGAGATATATGTGACCTCAATACCATATATTGACTCACATGTGCATGCACATGCCTTTCTCAGTCTCGCTTATCAAGTGGCTTGGATATCAAACTCCATTAGGAGGGACAAATCCCTTCTACATCACTCACAGTCATTCTCATGTGCCATAGTACATCTAATTATCACCTTTATGCCAACCCTTATTTAAGGTCATGATGTATGATGTCAAAGTACATTGAACTACATGTGATGAGTGTAGTGATTTCAAGTCTAAGAACCACAATCACCATCTTCACTATGAGAGATGACTATGACCACCAACTATGGTTTCCATGTGTCACTCTCAAAGTGGGTATGTCCAATACAGTGTTCTCCAACAAGTATCTATGTGATTGGTTTAATGTCATATATATTATAAGTGATGAGATTCTATAATCAACCAACACACACTCTGGTATAAATTGTTACTAAAGTCTATCAGCCTTCCACAGTAACATTCAACTAGGGACATAACAAGAATGTACATAATATATGCATCTGTATGATCTCATTGTTCAGGTCATCAACCTAAAAACATACATCATTGAGGTATGTCATTCTTTAGACATTCATTATGTTTCCTTATTATCTCATTACTGAATTAAATAGAATAAATTTGTTGATTTCCTTTATTATTAATCAAATCCTTTATAAGATATGTCATCACAATCATCATATGATTGCCTCTCTGGGCATACGTACCAACAAACTCCCACTTGTACTTAGAGACAATCGCCCATGAATCTTATTCTTAGTGATCTAAACACATCCACCATATTTCAGCTATGCAAGTGCTAATCTAGCATGTTAGCAACATTTTTCCTTTGGTCGGTATATTGCATGTTTCTCGTCTCTTAACTATATGACATCTTGTATAAGGTGGAACTATCATAATATGTTATTTGATATTCCTTACATAACCAATATATCCACTGTTGTCATTTTATTTCTACTGTGTCATCAATGGTTGGAACATCTTATAAGTTCATCTATATGACCTTCCAGATCCATACAATATCTACTCATGTGTTCTCAACACTAGTATGCTCGGCTTCTATTGTAGAAATAAAATAATGGTTTGTAGTTCAGAACCCTTCGAACTTATAACTCTTTTCTTAAAATTAAACACATTTTATGTTGTGATCACTTTCTGTCATTCAGGAAGCTTGCATCGATGTAACCTCTTACACCCAACTCTTCCTTGTTGCCATAATCTACCAACTAATACTTAATGCTTTTCAAGTACTAAAGTATGTCTTTTAATGACATTCCAATGACCTTCATTGGAATCTAACTAATATCACGTCATGTCCAACACATACAAGACTATGAGATGAGTACGTTATATAGCATACATTGTGTCTTTCCATTCTTCATAGGAATCAGAACACAAGGTTCTTGAGAGACTAATCCCATGTAAAATGGATAGATTCTCTCTCACTGAATTCTTCATGTTGAACTCTTTTACCATATTTCTATTATATGTGATCATACTTAGGTTATGAAACTTTCCAGAACTATCTCCATAGATCTCAATTCCTATCACATAGGATGTTTCACCATCATTCATGATGAAGGTGTTTTCATGCTAGGTTTGGATACATACAACATTGGGATGTTATTCCCCATCAATATGTAGAATATTTATATGTTCCCACTAAATATTTGTAATCACAAATTCCATCTTTTATCTTGATTCAATTCAAACTCTTTGACTATCTTGTCTAAGTCAAAAGATCCCATCTTTGAGATGCTTGTTTTAATTTATATATTGTACACACACTCTCATCTTTCTTCCCACACTTGAGAAAGCTTGAAACATCCTCTAGAATTCTCTTGTGGAACTTGATACTTGTTCCTCCATAGTATTGGACAAACTCATAGATTCCCCATCTGCCACCAAGACTTAGTTGACAATGCTAGGTTTGATTTCCCTCTTGATGGGATTCATCAAGAACACATTCTTAACAATAAAGGGATAGTTTTGAGGGTTTATCATGATGCATGTATCCAATAATTTCCTATCATAAACATCACTCAACGTCTCTTCAACATAGATATGGAAAAAAATAAGTCTATATCAGATATTGAGCTTCGTATATCTTAGAACACATACATTGATGAAATTCAAGAATACTCTTTTTTCTTTAATCAAAATCCCACCAGTATGAAGTAACTACATCTAGATGGGATAATACTTTTGGCCCAAACTTAGACTCTTATAGATCATTTATGAAGTCATACTCTCTAGTCTCCTAGCTCACTTATGGATTTGTAAGATTTTTCATAAGATTTTTCTTAGATGGGGTGCCTATATTATAATGTATTTGAAGATATTACTTTCATGAATAATTTTTTACATGAAAAAATGTCTATTTAGATTCTAAAAACTTTTTTGTTCTTCACTTTTAGCATAATCGTTGATGAAAGGATATCCCCTAGACTATTATTGAAGTCGAGGTCCATACAATGACACAAAGTTTAGTTTTGACAATCAACTTCATCATCTCACTAAGTCATACAAACTCTAACATCAGGTCCCACTATCCAAGGAAAAATTAGAATTTCAAGAATGACGATTGCCCCATAGACCACTATCGAACTTGGTTGTGTGCTTTGTCCTCACTCACGCACAGTCTGAGTTCAACTTCCCAACTAGATACGTATCCTAATACTACTCTAAGATAAGCATGCTTAACCGTAAAGTTCTTAGTAATGGACTCCCTGGAAAAGAGGTGCACCTTGGTGATATGGGTAGTCCAATCATTCCTTTTACGATCATGTTTATCTGAGGCCTTAAATCATATGGGTAGTCCAATCATTCCTTTTATGATCATGTTTATTTGAGGCCTTAAATCATGTGTTGTTACAATCTCCCCCCTTAGACTTTTGACGTCCTCATCAAGGTTTAACTATATAGCCTTATAATATCTTCCCCATTTTAGCACAAACCTAGAATGGTCCCCGTGCACCTAGATCTGGATCACAGCTACCAGAATAAGGGTGGCTCCATCACCAAAAATATCCTTTTCCAACATTCCTTGACAGTATGGTTTAAGATTGGCATGCCATACACCCATGCAGGCCCTCACCTACTCAAGAAAATTGACTCTAAAACCATTTGTAACGTTCAGGCCCACTACCATGGGTTTGAGTAGAGTTTCAAGAATGACCACTAACCCCACAGACCGCCACTAGCCTTGGTTGAGTGCTTTTTCCTCACTCACACACATCTCGATATTAACTTCACATAAAATCACCCATCCTAGTACTAATTTGGTATGTGAATGCTTAACTGCAAAGTTCTTAGTTACAAGATCCATGAAAAGGAGGCGTGCCTTGGTGATATGGGTAGTCCAATCATTCCTTTTAAGATCATTTTATCTGAAATATTAAATGTTGGAATGTTACACAAACCCAACCACCCTATCAAGGATATGGTTCCTAACCCCTTAACAATATTGAGAAACCCTCAGCCTAGAAAAAAAACTTTCAGCATCTTTATGACTCCTAAAATCTCAAAACCTCTAGAACCTACCTTCAACAACTCATACATACACATCTCAAACAACCACCATCAGTGTAACAACAACATTAACACAAAAATGTCTATGAATCGGGTACATTAAAATGTATCTAGTCTAGGTGACCTATCCTTGAAATTGGCATGTACAAATTCAGCCATCATAGTAGAGACCCCTTTACAATCTCTGTATGACTATTTCCACACCCCCAACATAACCCCCCACATCCTAACCTTCCACAAGCTATCAAGGAGCAAACAACTAGCGAGCTCGTGACCTTAGATCTGACTACTCAGAAAGAAGAGTTTTCCCTTTTAGATGGCCCATGTGACGACGTTATGATATATTCTTGAGCTTCATCATCTCGGGATCCCTCTTGAATCTAAGTTTATCATCTACATAATCTCAAACACCTTTGATTCTTCCTTAGGTTGTTTTTAGTTTTAATCCTAAGTCCACAAACAAATTGGAAGAGGATTTCATAAGTTCATCATCTCCACCTAACTCTAGCAACAATGATTTCTCTCCTCTCAATCCTTCAAACAATATGCTTAGTTAGTTCAATCAATCATATTACATATCCTTATATGATAAAATAGGTTTATCCTTTAAATATAAGGTTGATAGATTAGAGTTTTACAAAAAGATGCCCTCTAACCTTAAATGTTCTTAGTTCGAAGAACATGATGCTCTCAACAAGAAGTTTTCTTTACTATTCTTATATAATTTTGCTTATACTCTTTTCTTGATCTTATATTTTGTTTCTTATATTTCTTTTTTGTTTGTTTCTTTATACATTATTATTTATAATCATATGCTCATGGAATATCAATGAACATGTTTTATATAATACAAAATGATGCCTCTGATACCTTATCATGAAACAAAAAATAGACATCTATAAGGACCTTATCATTATGACCAAATTTTTCCAACGTGATTTAAAGAATAATATACAAACAAATATGTGTGCATTCATGCTTTAAAAGTAGAGTTCATAGAAGCTTATACATAAGGACTACAATAAAAAATGTAAGCCTTATCTACTCTTCAATCCACAACGAACATTTCATGTATGTCTCTTATATGTCTTCCTTTAATTTTTTGTTTGTAAACTCTTATAGGTAATAAATTCACACATGGAACAAAAGGTTTGGTTAAAAAAGATGGTACAAATTTTTTATTATTGAGCTATTTAAAACTGTGCACTAGAGAAGATTTAATGCATCTACAAGTGGGTAAAGACTATTGGTGGACTTGGGTAGTCAAGTTAAGAATACAAGCATCATGATGACTAAGATTCATATCTCAATATAATGATTCACAAGTTAATTAAAATATAAACTAAGCAATAATGACTCACAAGTTAATTAAAATATAAACTAAGTAGGATTGTTCAATATTCAAGATTTTTTCACAAGTTATCAACTATTTCAAGATTCAGAATATTGAATAATGTCAACTTTTCTAGAGATTTATAAAGATTGAACATATTAATTTTGGCACCTTGATACAATATATTTTCTAGGGCTAAGTGCCTTGTGCTCTAACATGTAGGAGAGAGTGACACTAGTTCCTTATTAGCTATTACTAGTAGACTATGGACAACTAATTCCTTTTCATTGCATAGGGTTGTGGATAATTGGCCCTCACAAGTGAACCAAAGCTCTAAAAGGGTCTAAAGCCCAAAGGTATCAAAGTACACAAGGATTCAAAGCTCCATTAGATCAATTTCAATGCCAATTTCAATATTTAATATCCAACAAAATTTAAAATTTTGTAATGATATTTGTGGTCACCTTCATGAGTAAATATAAGGATACTAAACAATTTGGGTCACCACTACACAATATTTCATGTATGCAATTCAATAGGGAAGTAAATAGTTCAACATTGGAATAGAGAATTCAATACCTCAAGACTCCAAGATTTTCATGAATCGCAATTGGGGTGGCTCCAAGTTATTGATGAAGAGATAACTGCAAATTACAATATATTGTTAATAAATGGCTTGGAATCAAGTCTTTTTCAATTATACGTTAGTGTTGGGGTTTTTCACCTAGTACTATTTTTGTATATTTTCCCGACATTGACCTTTTGAGGCTTTCTAGTTGAATTGTACCTATAATAAACTCAACTTGCTCATTTATGTTGTTCTATGGATAACCACCATATTATATTACAAATCATTTTATCTTATTCATTCTCTCTGATCTTGAGCTTTATCAAAATTAATCCATATTATCTTTCTAATAATCGTGTTTCTTAATACGAGTTTAAGTATATCTAGTTATCTGAATATCCAAGAAATAAAATGTATTTTCTTATCTGGATCTTCTAATTAGATGTATTTCAATTTATTCAACTAAAGTCAAAAGTATTCATTACTCTTGAAAGATTTACATGTGATTCTAAGTGGAATCTTATACAAGTTCATATTTTAAGTTCTCATCCACAATAGTATTCCTTTCAAAGTATGATCTTCCTTTCTAGATTTCTATCTTGATGAGGGTAGGTGATTTAAGTGACTCCTTGACTGCTATTAATTTTTCCAATGTGTCTTCCTTATACATATTTGTTCTTTCCAACTCTTGTAAATGAAAATAAATCATTCCACATCCAATGATTTCATTTTCTAAGATTTGATACTAGAACTATTAATTTAGTTAATAAAATTTATAAACTAACATGTATATGTTAGTAAATGGGCTAATTGTCGTAGGTAATTTTTTTGGGTAGGCTTTAAGACACTATATCACCTTGGTTATCATTTAAGTGTTTATGCATTATATTAGTAACATATACTGATTATTGATTTCTACATTCTAGTTTATGTATATTAGCGTACATATTATCTAGGTATGTATATACACTGCAATTTACATACAGGAATATATATGAACATACTTATCTGAGATATGACTAAGTTGTATATTTCATGCCTCAAGATTGCCACATGATCCCTTAGTTACCATATCATACTCTTGAACTACATTGATTGATTCTCTAGATTTAGAAGCACGGCTATTACTAGTAGACTATAGACAACTAATTCATTTTCATTACATAGGGTTTTGGATAATTGGCCCTCACAAGTGAGCCAAAACTCTAAGAGTGTCTAAAGGTCAAAGGTATCAAAGTACACAAGGAGTCAAAGCTCCATTAGATCAATTTCAATGCCAATTTCAATATTTAATATCCAACAAAATTAAAAATTTTGTAATGATATTTATGGTGACCTTCATGAGTAAATATAAGGTTAGTAAACAATTTGGGTCACCACTACACAATATTTCATGTATGCAATTCAATAGGGAAGTAAATAGTTCAACATTGGAATAGAGAATTCAATACCTCAAGACTCCAAGTTTTTCATGAATCACAATTTGGGTGGCTCCAAGTTATTGATGAAGATATAACTGCAAATCAGAAAATTCTTATTACTAAATGGCTTGGAATCAAGTCTTTTTCAATTATAAGTTAGTGTTGGGGTTTTTCACCTAGTACTATTTTTGTATATTTTCCCGACATCGACCTTTTGAGGCTTTCTAGTTGAATTGTACCTATAATAAACTCAACTTGTTCATTAATGTTGTTCTATAGATAACCACCACATTATATTAATCATTTTATCTTATTCATTCTCTCTAATCTTGTGCTTTATCGAAATTAATCCATATTATCTTTCTAATAATCGTATTTCTTAATATGAGTTTAAGTATGTCTAGTTATCTGAATATCCAAGAAATAAAATTTATTTTCTTATCGAGATCTTCTAATTAGATGTATTTCAATTTATTCAACTAAAGTCAAAAGTATTCATTACTCTTGAAAGATTTACATGTGATTCTAAGTGGAATCTTATACAAGTTCATATTTTAAGTTCTCATCCACAATATTATTCCTTTCAAAGTATAATCTTCCTTTCTAGATTTCTATCTTGATGACGGTATGTGATTTAAGTGACTCGTTGACTGCTATTAATTTTTCCAATGTGTCTTCCTTATACATATTTGTTCTTTCCAACTCTTGTAAATGAAAATAAATCATTCCACATCCAATGATTTCATTTTCTAAGATTTGTTATTAGAACTATTAATTTAGTTAATAAAATTTATAAACTAACATGTATATGTTAGTAAATGGGCTAATTGTCATAGGTAATTATTTTGGGTAGGCTTTAAGACATTATATCACCTTGGTTATCATTTAAGTGTTTATGCATTATATTAGTAACATATACTGATTACTGATTTCTACATTCTAATTTATGTATATTAGCGTACATATTATCTAGGTATGTATATACACTGCAATTTACATACAGGCATATATATGAACCTATTTATCTGAGATATGACTAAGTTGTATATTTCATGCCTTAAGATTTCCACATGATCCCTTAGTTACCATATCATACTCTTGAACTACATTGATTGATTCTCTAGATTTAGAAGCATGACTAAAATATTGACTTACCTTACTCGGTTTGATAGATTTATGGTTGATCTTTAGATGGTGATAGTAGATATGCAAACTCATTTTTGTAGTACTTAATGGTGATCTTGTCATTGATCTTTGATTAATGGTTTCTAGGGTAAAATCTAGGTCCATGAGATAGTATGAAACCCCATTGTGGAGACTCCTAAACTTGGTCAGAGACACAGATATGCTCAAGATGCTACGACGAGACACCCCGAAGGATCAGGGCTCTCCTTGATGGTTTCATGCCAGAATAGAGTGGGGAGTTGGGTGATTTTTGGGGAGTGGAGGCAGCATCCCTGATCATGAGGAGTCATGAGTTCTTAGTTTTGCTACAACTACTACAAATGGTGTGTTGGTGTAAGGAATGTTAGAAGATTTCATAGACATTGCTCTAGCCAATGATGTACATATGAAGGAATCATCATCATGAATGGACAACCCTCTTCATTCCCTCTTATGTTGCTGGAGTTGAGGTTTATGTTGAGATATCTAGGTCAATGATGATACCAGCAAAGCCTAGCTACACCAAGTGATTTTTAGGCATGACACGGTAGTAAGCTTATTCATCAATAGGTTGTTGAGATTAGATCGGAATTGAATTTTGTTTTGCTTCTAGATTGGTAGAGTTGGGAGGAGAGTTTTGATAGGATAGTGACGATGGTGTGGGTAGAGAACAATTGAGTAGGGTGAAGCAAGTCAAGTCACAGGATTCTCCATGATAGGTTGGAGAAAGGTGGATTGCATGTTTATGGGGGTAGTTTAGGGTGGCTGGAGGTGGGGCTATGCAAATTTGAGACTCTCTATAGAAGCATTGTAGGTAGTGGTGGTGGTCGAATTTGGTGGTGCAGTTGGAGTATTTTCCATGGGGGTTTAGGCATAAGAAGCTTTGTTGTCGTGTTGTAGGATGACATAATTTCCAACATCTATTTACAAGTCTGGGTTACATCAGCTTGCATGGTCATGGGAGGGAGAGGGTTGTGCTAAGGCTATGAGGTTGGTGTTGAGGGTTCATGTAGGGAGAGTCAAGTCCATTTGTAGTTTTAGGAATGAGTGAGTGGTCAATGGAGGTATGGGCAATCACAAGGAGGACAAACACTTGACTTTCATTTGCTTGGCTAGATGTAGGCGTATTCATGGTGGTGAGGGAAAGGTTGTTGAAATGTCACCTCTAATGCTTTGTATGTGCTATCACTAGCACACAAAATTCACTAGAGAAAATTGTCTCTAGAGTTTAACCTTAAATATCTACTCAACCCACTCGTAAACAAGTGAATTGATGTAGTACATAAGGTATTGATCTCAAAATATGGCGCGCCAAGAGTTAATTTCAAATCAAAAGCAGTGAATAACATCAAAACCAAAGTTTGGTAGAATGGTTAATATAAAACAAGGAAGTAAAATTGTTGAACTAAAAAGTGTTGAATTGAAATGTTGTATTGAAAGGAAAAAAAATTGCTAGAATTGAAACTGAGCTATCAACAATATAAAAAGGGAAGAGAACAAATAGAAGAAGGAATCAACCAATTAAGATTAATTTTGATTTTATGAATTTTTTAAAAGTATGGGTTTCACCCCACAAACTCGATAGATAACTTAGCCACTATTAATTTTTCCTTTTAGATACTTTTAAATTAGGACCATGGAAATCTATCCTCTTTGGAATCAGATCGCATAGATAAAACTATCCAAAGACATGTGGTCATCAGTGTTCTATAGGTCCTAGTTCAATCATCCAATGTATTCCAATCATTGGTCTCTTTGAGGAACACATGAGTTCTGTTTGATGTTCTTGTCCACAAATCTAAGGTTATAACACTGCAGATCATAACTATAATAGAATATGACTGGTAAGATCACATTCCATGGTTTTAAATGGATAAAACACATATTTTATAATATTAAAGGAGATTATATTTTGCTAAGATGGGATATGGAGATCATGGGGCTACTTCCCATGTCCTAACAAAGAGAAGACTACTCATACATAATGCAAGTGGACAAAGGCTAGAGTATGAAAAGTTAGATATAAGATCTAACATAGAAGTAATACTTTTTCTTTGGATTCCCCCTCCTTTTATAAGGGTTAAGGAGGGGCAAAACTTCAAGAGGAATGGCTGCTTGAGGTGGATAGATTTCCTGGTCTGGGCATCGATTGGTCTCCTAGTATTAATTGATGGTTTAGCCCAAAATCACATTGGTCAAACTTTGATTACATTGATGACTTTTTTCATTTTTTTCATTTGATTGAATCTTGAACGTGAGTTAATTGATTGGGATGGTGATTCGATTGAATGGCCTTTGAATGTTTATTTTTACATAGTCGTTTCGGCTGAAGTAATGAGCTTTTCCAAATCCAAGTTTGACTGGGTCTTTACCTACATTCTTTTCTCCACACAAAAGCATATGGCATTTACCAACTTTCCTTTGTGCCTGGTCAAAGGAGTATCTTTGACAACATTAATTGTGTCCCCAAATAAAGAATGGATATGTTTATTGAATTTCCTTCCTTTAATTACTTTTACCGCTCATTAACTTCTTCAACTCTCTTTGTTGCATATCTGTTACAAAAATTTCAAGCAGATTTTGACCCTTTCAAAAGTTCCAAAAATATGGATTCATGTAGGAAAATAAATTTACTTCAAAATGATTTTGACCCTTCATGGTCATGCTTTTATCACCTTCTAAGGTGGGTGACATAGGTCTTGGTGCCCTTCTTGCCTACAATTCACATTCAAACCCTAATCTTGCTTAGAAGTTGCTATATGTGTCTAAAAATGAAGTTTTTAGATTTGTTTTACTATGTAGACTAATTAAAAAATTATATATCTTACCATTTTACTAATTCTAATTCTTGGTGGTATTTTTATACCTTCTTAATTTCTTAAGGGTCAAATTTTCAAAATACATGTCGTGTTATAATTAAAAATGCCCTTTTAAGGTATTTTGAGACCATGTTGGTGGAGAATGAATTATGCAACACTCCCTGCTATTTGCATGTGTATGTAAGATAAAATTTGGATGTTTCTCTAATTTCTTTTCTACTAGAATTTCGTTTTACTTAGACTTGATGCTTAAAAGTAGCTCGTTCATGCTTTTTAGGCCAAATTTTGTTTTAGTTGCAACATCCACATACTTGTGAGTTTGAATCTAAAATTTTGCATGTTGTTTTCTTGTGCTTCCATGTGAGTATAAATGCATTATTGTAGGCTGATATGAGATCCATATGTGGCTTTGGATTTGATATGGCCTTATACGTGATTTGGACCTTGATGTGTCAGATAGTTAGTTATACCTTGAATGGGTACTTGAAATATATATTGATAGTTTTATGTATTATTAAGTTTTATGCTTGATTTTTGTCATAATTACATTTGTAGAGCTTGTTTGTAACTTGATTGATCCATGGATACATAATGACCTAATTAATCAAATTCAACATGCAACATGTAGTGCCTTGAGACTGTAGGAACTATTGTAGTGTTCAAATTTAGGATAGAAAATGAGTTTCCTTATATAGTTCTTGAATCTTGAGAAGGAAGTCGGAGTCATATACCATTGGATATATGTGTGGGATTGGAGGTTTTGCTATCCAACATCCAATATGGTGATGTCAATGAGCATCGTCGAGGTCGTATCTTTAGTGATATGAGAGAGTATTACACATGATTGGAATGTGATATATCCTATGTCACCTGGGTTTTATACCCCCAATATAGGTTTCAAGACATGAGTGTACCTAGGCGGACCTAATATTATGATGACATACCTTTGAGCACTCCACTAGTAGTCCAGCCTTTGAGCACACTACTCGATTTACACTGATATTGACCAAGGCATATAAGGGTTTATGGAGTTTGGTAATCGTAAATACCTTGCACTGTGGGTAGAAAAATTATTAAGAACTAGTATTTATTTGACTTGGTACATCTCAAATCACCCATGGATTAATCTCAAAATGTCTATATGTGTATTATATCTATTTAGGGTTACTTGGTGACTCACTTTGTAATGTTGTATCGCACTCCTACACATGCAAAACATTACTTACGATTTTAGTTATGCACTCAATATTATTCCATGTCTTATTAATATTATTATTGTCTTATAGTTTATGCATTTATTACTCTATCAACTATTTATCTTGTAATCATGAAATGTTAGCAATGGTTATATCAAATTATTGGGAGATGGGTCTGACCTCATGGTTATCTACATCTTTTAGGTGACCAGTAGCTTAAAACTAACTTTTGTGGAGAGGAGTGTTATCTTGGAGTACTAGACTAGCTAGCAGTTTGGTGGAGATCTTTTATGTGGTGTGTCTTAAAGTTGTAATTTACTATCAGGTCTAGGAAGGGTGAATTTAGTCAGAAGTATCTATGACCCATGTTTTGGCTTGCATTCCCAGTATAGATGCACATGTTGTAACTATGATGAACATATATAGTTTGTATACATGTTGTGGAAGTGGTCACAGGACATCATTTTGTAAAGTTACCAATTAAGAATGATAGGAAGTTGGGACTTTGTGCAAACCTTGTGGAAATGAAACTAGATTTTTTTTTTATTCTACTTTTTCATAATATATAGGTTGACAAGGTTGTTAAGCATAATCGGTATTTTTTAGTAAACTTGCACTTGTGTTGTATGTTCTCAAATTATTGAAGCATTATAAAGAGAGCAGGACATTGAGTGTAGGAAAGGACACCATATCAAGGGCATCCTTGTTTGTTGGCTTGAATTCTAGTTGTGCTTCCACTTCTCTTCATCTCCCTACAAACTCTCATCCATCTCTTATTATAGTGCTTAGAAACCCCCTTGGTCAGGACCTAGTCAAGGTTGCAAGCATTTTGGTCAATGAACTTCTCAGCCAATTGTGTCCAGGTGACAATGAACATAAAATCTTGTTTCTTTTATCATGCCAGGGTGGGCTCTAACAAGGTTGGAGAGAAGCATCTAATTGAAATCTTGTCATTGTCTTATACCTCCACCATATCAGGCCAGTAGTACTCAACATGAGAGAGAGGGTCCCCTTTCCCTTATTATGGACTTTGGCATGTGAAATTTCTTTGGTAGTTTTACATTAGGAAAGTGGTATAAGTCCCTAAATGTCTTGGCCCTACCTTTTTTCTCCTCCAACTATTTTAGCTTAACAAGGATCTCTATCATGATGGGATCAACGGTAGATGTGTCTTCATCCTTCTAGTATAATCACAGATGCAACTAGCAATTTGATTGTGATTAGTCATGTTTTGTACATTAGTGGTGGAAATGTAGGGTTTTCAGGAGTCGACGTAGAGGAATAACAAAAAAAATCCCTTTATACCCTACTCGTTGGATGTGTCATATCTACAAAATGTCAATG
The DNA here is from genome assembly GCA_963693085.1 of Alisma plantago-aquatica. Lineage (NCBI taxonomy): Eukaryota > Viridiplantae > Streptophyta > Magnoliopsida > Alismatales > Alismataceae > Alisma > Alisma plantago-aquatica. Next base: position 801,519,546 of record OY856411.1, read on the forward strand.
AAAAAATATATAGGAAAGGATAAAGGCTATACCTTTGTGCACACTAGTTGTCCAACAACTAGACACATCTTTTTCAATGAAGAATTCAATCTTTGGGATCAAGATCTAAACCGACCTCCAAGAAATCCAAATAGATCAATAAGAGATATGTTTCATCCACCAAGTTGTTGCACAGTTGTCTCCTTTACAACATCTTGTTGTCATCTTGTGCAATAGCTTCTCCAAGCCTCTACACATGTGTCTCAAACTCTACTTCATCCATGCAGATGATGGAGAACGTGGTGCACCACCTTGGCCACCAAGTTGAAGAGGAACATGAGTTTTTGACATGCTAGTCATCCTGAAACTCCCTTATTCTCCTATATTGGGTTGTAGGCCTTAGGGCAAATTCCTATCTAACTAAGAGAGAATCTTGATAGAGAACTTGTCTCACAAACTGTCTCAAGAGTTATGCCAAGCATTTTGGGATGTGCCTCCTTTATATAGAAGAATTGTGGGATTGAAAAACTCTAGTTCTAATATGTTTCCTAATCACAATCTCAAAAAATAGTCCAATACTAAAAAGTCAGACTGAAATTCTGATCAAATGATAAGGGTCCTACTGGGACTCAAAAAGCACTTTGGTCGGTCAATCAGGTCATTTTAGATTTGCATCTAAATTTCTTTCCAACTTAATACTTTTCTTGTTGAATTTTGATATGTTGAATTTTGATCTACCAATTAGTTTACTTGATCAGCTGACTGGACAGTCTAGTGTAAAACTTAGTTGACCAGTTGACAATCAATCGATCCCTTTACCCAAACAATCTGATTGGTTAACCAGACATTCTAATTGCATGATTAGATACAAAATCAATCTATTTATGATTTAGAAACATTCTAATCTTTTTTGTTGTAAACTTTAATTCCATTATGCATCCGTATGCACAGATAGGTTCCTAATTACATTGGTAGTGATGTTGAAAACAACACAAGCAAAGTTTGGTCTCTAGCCACACATCATTGTCACCCAAGTAATAGGAATGAGTTGGAGAAAAACTATAACATGTAAGGTGACCAATGTTTTTGTGACCATATAATCCCCTTGTCAGTAATATCCACACTCAAATTTAGGCATGGAATGGCATCCTCTTAACATTCAATCATCTTCCTTGAACTATAGCAGACTATTTGAGATATTGTGAGCTCAATATTTTATATTGACTCACAAGAACATGTGTGTGCATTGTAGGCCTCATTATCAAGTGATCAAGATATCACTCCTAAAGGAGGTACAAATTCCATTTACATCACTCACAGTGATCCCCATGTGTCATAGTGTGCCCAATCACCACCTTTTTGGCAACCCTACCCTTATTTCAAAGTCATATTGGGATAGTATCAAAGTGCACAGAACAACGTGTGATTACTGTAGTGGCTTTGGGTATATGAATCAAGTCACCACTATCACACATTTAAATATGACTCTAACATGTCATTACATAACTTCCATGTGTCGATATCAAGGTTGGTCTATCCAATACAACTTGTTCTCTAACAAGTATGCATGTCTCTGAGTTGATATTTAATATCATCACTAAAGAGACATAGTCATCACTCACAATACATGCTAGTCTTATGTATAATTGTTGTCTTGTAATATCCACAATAATAACTGATTGGAGATATAACAAGAATAATACTCTTATGATACATATGATCTCATGTTTAGGTTATTAACCCAAACCATATATCATTGAGTCAAAATATTCTTAGGACATTGTTAGGTTGATTCACTATCTCAATACGGAAACCAACATAATAAGTGGAATTGACTTTTATTAGTAATCAAATCAAGTACAAAGTATCCATGTTTCAATCATATTATGATGGCTTACAGTGCATACAACCAACATCCTCACACTTGTATTAGAGCTAAACACCCATGAATATGATTCCAAGTGATATAACATGACCATCATGTTTCTAATGTGAAAGTGCTTTTGTCAAGGGATTAGCAACATTGCTTTCAGTTGGTGCTCTACAAATCTCAATATATGCTTATTGTACAATCTCACATTTGAGATGGTAACATCTAAGTATGTGCTTGGAACCCTAATGCGATATGTGTTCCTTAGCTTGTGCAATAGCTCCATTGTTGTCGCAATATAGTTCTACTATGTCTTCAATGGTTGGAACCATCCCAAGTTTGTTAATGACTTATTTATCCATATTTCTTCCTTTGTGGCATTGGATGTGCCAATACACTTAGCCTATATTGTAGAATCATCAACTGTCTCTTTATTGGAACTCTTCCAACTTACAGCTCCAATGTTTAGGCAAAATATGAATCCTAATTGTGATCGATAATCATTCATATACAACTAACTCTTTATCACCACCATAAATTAGGAATTCATCCTTGGTTCATCTCAAGTACCATCATCTAGATCTTTAGGGTACCTACTCATCATGCTCAAGGCATACAAAACATCTGCATGGATACAAATCATTTCATACATGATAAATTCAATTTCAAGGCATATGGATTCTTACTCATGCATGCTTTCTCTTCTAAATAGCTAAGACATTGATCTCTAGAGAGTCTTATACCATGAGACATGGGTAAGCTTCTTCTCTTAGACTCTTTCATGCAAAACATCTTTAGCACTACGTCAATGTATGTACTTTTTCTTAGGCCAAGAAGCCTTATATTTTTTCTTCTATATATCTTGATTCATATATATATATATATATATATATACTATGCTTTGCCTAAGTCCTTCACGGACAAGGTATCACCCAAATATGTTTTAACCAATTGTAGATTAGAGGATGTCCTTTCACATCAATAATATGGCATCCACATACAGTATGAGAAACACAATTCTTCTCCCACTAGCCTTCTTGTAAATAGAAGGTTCGTCTTCATTTTGGATAAAGCCAAACAATTTGACTGACTCATCAAAATGAATATTTCAACTCTAAGATGCTTGCTTCAATCCATAGATTGACCTTTGTAGCTATATACTTTATTGACTTCATTTGGAGGGATAAAACATTGAGGTTGTGTCATGTACACATACTCTAGAATATGTATGTTAAGGAAAGTAGTTTTAGTGTCTATTTTCCAAATCTCATAATCAAGATAAGGTTCAATGGTGAGCATGATCTTGATAAATTTAACCATGGAAACTGGTCAAAAGTTTCATCATAGTCAACACCTTGCATGAAACCTTTTGCTACCAATCTAACTTTGTAGGTTTGTACATTACCATCTATGTCGGTCTTCTTCTTGAAGACCCATTTCACCCTATGGGTTTTACCTCTTCAAGAGGACCCACCAACATCCAAATTGTGTTGGTATACATGGATTCCATCTCAAATTTCATGGCTTCAAGCCATATCTTGGATTCTGGTCCCTCAATACCCTCATTGTAGGTTGTTGGCTCATCATCTTCAATGACCAACACACATCTTTTTGAGTCATAATAAATTCATATCTCTCCAGCTTAACATGTGCCCTACTACACCTTCAAGGTGCACATGCTACAGTAGAGACTTAAGGTTCTACAACGGTTTTTGGTTCCTATTATTCCTTATCCACATCCATCAGTTTAATGTTATCTTTTTAGTCTTAGACTTCTTCAAGTTCTATTTTCCTCCAACTAGTTCCTCTGGAAATAATTTCCTTTTTGAGGGAAACAATAGTTCTTGAAACAAACACTTCATTGTCAGGTGGAATAAAGAAGTAGTAACGCTTCACAACTCCAGTCTTTATCTGATTTGGGTCCAAGATTTTAATAGAACTACTTCTTGGCATAGGCTTCACATCCCCAAACTTTCATGAAAGATATATTGGGACGTTTTCCATTCCATATCTCATATGGTGTCTTGTCAATGGATTTAGAAGGTACTCATTAAGTGTAAATGCAGCAGTTTCAAGAGCATGTCCCCAAAAGGAAATCAGAAGATTGGCGAAACTCATCATTGATCATACCATGTTCAACAAGGTGTGATTCCTTCTTTATGACACACCATTATGTTGTGGTATCCAAGTGGGTTCAATTGTGATACAATATCATAATCCCTCAAAAGAACCTCAAACTCTTGGCTTAAGTATTCAACACCTCGATCTAATTGAAGTGCTTTAATTCTTTTGCCAAGTTGATTTTGCAATTCATTCATGAATTCCTTGATTTTTTCAAAGGATTCTAATTTATGTTTTGAAACATAGACATAACCCAATCTACTTAAGTAATCAGTAAAAGTGATTAAGTATGGATATCATTTCTAACATTTGCGCTAAAAAGTCCATGAACATCAGTATGTATGAGTCCTAATAAGTCACTCGCTCTCTCGCTATATCCAGTGAAAGGTGCATTTGTCATCTTTCCCAATAAACAAGACTCACATGTCTCTATTGATTCAAAATCAAAAGAGTCTATATATTCATATTTATGGTATCTAGAAATCTACTTCTCATTTATGTTCCCTAGACAACAGTGCCAAAGATAAGTTTTGTTTGAGTCATAGAGTTTTAACTTCTTGATATTTATGTTATACACATGTGGCTCAAGATCTAATAAGTAAAGACCACATGACACATGGTATTTTCCATAAACAGTCTCATATTTATAAATGGAAATATGATCTTTATTAGACATTCAAAATTTTTCTTGTACAAAAAAGATACAAAAATAATGTTTCTATTTGTGGAAAGTACATAGTAGTTCTCTAACTCTACTACATGCCCCTAAGCAAAGATAAATAGTAGGTGCCTACAAGAATGGCAACAACTCTTGCTTCATTTGCAATGTGTAGTTCCACATCCCCTTTGTTTAAGGGATTCTTTTCAAAAACTTCATATTGAGCATATGTGAAATCCACATCAGGTATTCAATACTCATGATGAATAAGTAGACAAGATAATTTCTAAAACATATATACCTGAAGTTGAGATCTCTATCCCCTACTTTTGCTCTTGGTTCCTCAAGGTAGAGAGGGCAATTTCTTTTCTAATGTCCAACATAGTGACAATGGTGGCAATTGCCTCCCTTTTCCGCTCCTCCGTTTTCCTTAAGTGAAAAAGACTTTTAGCCAGCTTCAAAACCTTTCTTAACTTTGCCTTTGCCCTTGTACTTTCCTTGTACTAGCCATTAACATATATTTGGTCATGTCTTTCATTTGCCCCTTAGTTGTTCTCAACATGTCAAGTAGCTTTATCAATGGCTTTATCAAAAGTGTTCATGTTGTAGTTCATGACAAATTGTTTCAATTTAATCTAGAAATGGTTGTAGACCACATATGCGGCCAACTCTTGACCCAAAGGAAATGACACTCTTACAAGACTTTCCACATACCAAATTAACTTGTACATGGGCTCGAACTAGACCACCTTCTACCACTTTACACTTAAACAATGATGTTGGGACAACATGCATCTCCTACCTTTCTTGTTCTTAATACATGTTATTGAGATATGTTATCATCTCAGTAACATCCTTACTTCTAAATCTCATGATTTATGGAGCATAGAATTAGGCATTTGATGTTCATGGCATTATCAAATGCTTCTTATAAGATTTCTTCCCTAGGCACATTCGAAGTTGGTTCATTAGGTATTAGTGTATTCAGGACATAAAGCTTATGCTCATGTGTGTGAACAATTCTCAGCAAATGGAACCAATCATTGAAGTTATTCACATTTAGTTTTTCTTTCCCAAAGTCTGGTCACATTGAAAAAGGATTGTTTCTAGTATTTTCCATTAATCTACATATAAGAAGTTTCCACGAATCAATAAATTGATTTGAAAATTAATTTTGATTTCAAAAATATGATTTGGCATATTTCAATTGATATTTTATTAATTATGTTCCCACTATTTTATTCAAATTGTATCCCTTACCATTAATTTGAAAATTACAAGGAATAATATTATAGTGATCAAATATTTAAAATACATTAAGTCATGAGTCAACTATGGTTGACCACTCATAACTTAACTATGAAGTTAGGTAACAATTACCAATTGCATCCTATGCAATTCTTGGATATATGGTTGTACAACTTTGTGTCAATAAATCATCATATGAAACATATGCCATCTTTATGCTTGTAGATGTTAATCCTATTAAGATCACCTAGTCAAGTCCAATGCAAGACCAATAGAATAAGATATGCACACTACTAAGCAGACCCATATATGTATTATCACACTTCATCAAGGTAGACAATGCACTACATTTGGCATTCCCACACTTATTCAAACAAGGTTTTCATGTGTATTGCACTTGGAATGCATCTTCAACATTGATATTATATAGAGGGATTTATATATTTTTTTATATGTATCCAATCACCATTACATATACGTTATTGTATGTATCATATACTATAATGATAACCATATGTGATAAAAAATGATATGGCAACTAGTACAACAACATGTTACACCCACATCCCATGATTACCACTAGTCATGATATTAGGGCATAAGTTGAGGATTAAACATAATACAATGATCACTCTTACCTTTTTCTTTTATATACAAACCCATTGTTTACTCATGTTCAATCATATAAACAAAATTTACAAGACAAATAAACCTTGATTCCTCTAATATGATTTCAACTGTAAGGTACATATCTAAACATTCACTCTATTTCTCACACTTCCATATACATATTGGATATATTCTCTATTATTAAATAATAAAAGTTACACATCATCATTTACAACTCTCTCACTACTCTACAAGGACCTAGAGTGGTCGATGACTGAAATCAACTATTTTGATACTTATCTCTTGTGGCAAACCTATTTTGCCATTGACATTCTTTAGATCCACATAGTTTACCTAAAAATTGTGAGTATAGGGGTGAGCCTACTCGCTCAGTGAATGAGTACTTCACAAAATAGTTTGAAGCACTTATAAAATTGCATATATATTACTTAGCAATTGATATCAATTAGAAGAACAACAAGCTATAAAGGGAATAATCATTCACAAATATAAATATGGCAGGATAATCTAGATATCTACAAGAGTCAATCAATATCTGAACATGCTTGATTAATCACAAAGAGAACTAATAATTGAGAAATATACAAAGAATAAGTGAATAACTACACACACTTTATTAACATATCATTCTTCTTGTTATGCCCTGAACCCACATGAGTTGTACCCCAACATGTGGAAGAATCACAACATGCTATGATCTCAATTTAAAAGGCTTAGAAGCATGCCCAGGATCCTAAGCCTATGTCTCGAGTAAGACCCCATCTATAGTAGGCCTCCGCACATCTACCTCTCGGAGGCTAATGGGAGTGGCTGGATATCTTAGACTCCACCTCTCAACCTGGGTACTCAGGAAGGGAGTCAAGCCCTTAAGATAGTTGTACATCGGTGGACCTATCGAAGATGTCTACTAATCGCCACAACTCATAACTCAGGTACCACCAGCATCCCTGGTTGGTGATGGATGTCAATCATTTAAGGAGTCCTCCCTCACTGGCCTAGACTCTCACACCCCACAATGATGTGCTCTGACTAACCTCAACCTACGTGAGACCTCCAGTTGGGAAGCATGTTACCTCCTCACAGCGCAGACCTCCTATAAAGGATTCTATAGTGTTTAGGGCAACTAAATGTCTAATTCTCTCTCTAAATTCATTGCTCACTCATCACATCAATATTTCTTAATTTAGCTTTGTAAATAGTTAATTTCATTAATCATATGTAAAATGTACCACAAACTAAACTATTGAACATCACCACATCTCATACTAAGAAACATTGATATCACAATTCTTGATTCACTCAATACCATATCCTTAGTGTTAAATTTTCCTCATTCACATATCACATGACTCCATAAGAATTTAATCTGTCATAAACATTCATTGAATAAAAATTTCTCTCAACAGTTCACTTATAACCCAACATATATATGAAACCATGTAATGAGCTAAATTAGGGTTTCCATTCCATTCACTAAAATATTATGTATCAATAATAACCTTGAAGAAATGAATTTATAACAATAAAAGAATCATACTCAATTGAATTTCATGATGTCTATTTGCAAACTTCCAATTTTCCATTCATTTAGGGTTTCACCCTCATTACTGATAAATCAAGAAAACATTGATAACATCAAATGAAATACAATATATATAGTATACGACATATATGTACTAATATTTAGATAAAACAATCATTCATAAATAAAGATATTCAAATAGGCAAACTTTTTATTCAGTTATACAACAAATCTCAAGCATAACCAAAAACCCTAGAACTCATTGTATTCTTATAACCTCTACAATAACTTTTGAATTCTCTTTTAGACTATTTGTATTCATTTATAATATGATTTTATCATCTGAAATTCATCAAAATAGAGAAATAATCCATATCACCTTACAAAAGCTAGAACTGAAAGGCAGTTTAGCGCTTGTAGTTGCATACAAATGAATTGCATATTAATGTTGATTTAATCCAATTTCATGCAATCTACTATTTAAAGGAAGTACACAATCACCCTAAGGTGTGAAAACACCTTTAAAACATATCCCAAATCTGAAAATCTCAAATCCATATCAAAACCCTAGCAAATCGCCGCTTTCTTCTTCCTTTCAACTCAGAAACCCTTGGAATGAGAATTATGGAGAAGGAGTGAGAAGAGGGGAAGGTTTGATATAATTTTAAATCAAATTAGAGGAGGGATGTAATCTTAACATGTGAGAGAAGATTCACCTTGAAAGACTACACAAAGAAGCTAAACTTACTTGATTTCATCATTTTTCATATGGTGAAACCCTAGATCAACAATTCCACCACTTTCTCCTCTCAAATCCTAACTCTCCCTATCTCTCTAGGATTTTGTTTCTCTGGAATGAATCACGAATTATGAGAGATCCTAGTGTGTGAGGTTGATCATATAGACCAATTGAGGTGCTTGGATCAATTGCAAATTGACCCCTAACTATACTTTATCTTATTTGAATAGATTTTTCTATCATAAAAAATGTTATCTTAATTCATTTACATCAGAGGTCAAACCTTATCTAAAAATTATAAAAATTAATCATGATGTCCGAAATGTATTTTTAGATCTCCAATAAAGATTTCATATCATTTCAAGATACCAGTAAATAGCTAAAGTTTAAATACTACACTTCTATATTACAGTCGAAATGTTTGGTCGGTTGAGTTTTACGTAAGGAAACTCGGCCGAACAACAGGTCCATCGCACATCCAAAATTTTTGATATTTTGTAAAATCACTTATGTTGGTGTTATCCAAACTATGTCCAATTTTATATTAAAAATATGAAAAATCATTTACTACACCACTATCCTGATCAAACTCCATAGTCGTACTATCAAACCTTAATTTTTTCCAACTAGGGTTTACATTTCTCAAACCCTAATTCTTCAAATTAGAATCATGATTAGAGTTCCTTCTTAGGCTTGAAACGTTACAATTTAGCTACCATCATTAATTAGGTTTAAATGATATTCAATCTAATTAAGCATGTAATCATTCAAGTAAACCCTAATTTATCAATTAAGCTCAAATGCGGTCATAACAATTCTTCCCCCTTTACAAGGTTTCATCCCTGAAACATAAATATACAAGAAAAATTCATTCAATATTTTTTTAAACGTCTAAAAATTTATATGTCACATGATATCTACAAGAGTCAAATAATATCTGAACATGCTTGATTAATCATAAAGAAAACTAATAAATTAAAAACATACAAATAATAATTGAATAATTGCACACAATTAACCTCATCTTATTATGTCTTGAACCCCCATAAGGTGTACCACAACATGTGGAACAATTGCAACAATCTACGATCTCACTGTACAAGGCATAGAATCATGCCCAGGTTCCTAAGCCTATGTCTCGAGTAAGACCCCGTATGCATGGGCCTCGATACATCAACCTCTTGGAGGCTAATGGGAGCGGCCAGATATCTCAGACTCCACCTCTCAACATGGGTACTCAGTCGGGGAGTCAAGCCCTTAGGCTAGTTGTAAACCAGTGGACCTATCAAATATGTACATTGATCACCACAACTCATAACTCAAGTACCATTGGAATCCTCGCTTGGTATTGGATACCAATCATTTAAGTAGTCTACCCTCACTGGACTAGACCCCCACACCCTACAATGATGTGCTCTGGCTTATCTTGACCTACGTGAGACCTCCAGTCGGGAAGCACCTTTCCTCCTCACAATGCAGGACTCCAGTGAAGGATTCTATAGTGTTTACGGCATCTAAATGTCTAATTCTCTATTTAAATCGCTCAATCACTACATCAATATTTCTTAATTTAGCTTTGTAAATAGTTCATTTCATTAATTATCTATAAAATGAACCACAAATTGAACTATTGAACATCACCACATCTCATACTGAGAAACATTGATATCCCAATACTTGATTCACTAAATACCCTATCCTTAGGGTTTCATTTACCTCATTCACATATAACATGACTTGCATAAGGATTTAATGTGTCATAAACATTCACTAAATAATGATTGCTCTCAGTATTCCACATATAACCATATATATATATATATATATATATATATATATATATGAAACCTTGTAATGAATTGAACTATGGTTTCCACACTATTCATTGAAATACCGTGTATCAAGAATAACCTTGAACAAATGAATTTATAATAATAAAAGAATCATACTCAATTGAATTTCATGATGTCTATTTGCAAACTTCCAACTTTCCATTCATTTAGGGTTTCACCCTCTTCATTGATAAACCAAGCAAACACTGATAACATAAAATGAAATCCAAGATACTGTTTGATATATATGTACTATGCATTCAGATAAAACAATCATTAATAAATAAAGATATTCAAATAGGCAAACTTCTTTATTCAGTTATACAGCAAATCTCAGACATAGCTGAAAACCCTAGATCTCGCTATATTCTTATAACCTCTGCAATAACTATTGAATTAAATTTTAGATGATTTTTATTTATTTCTAATATGATTTTATCATCTAAAATTCATTAAAACAAAGAAATAATCCATTTCATATCACTTTGAAAAAGCTAGAACTCAAAGGCAGCTTAGGGTATGCAGTCGCATATAAAAGAATTATAGATCAATGTATATTTAATCCAATTTTGTGCAATCTACTATTCAAGGGAAGTAACCACTCACCCTAAGGTTTGAAAACACCTAAAAACATAGCCCACATCTGAAAATCTCGAATCTATATCAAAACCCTAGCAAATTGCCACTTTCTTCTTCCTTTCAACTCGGAAACCCTAAGAATAGAGAATTATGGCAAAAGAGTGAGAAGAGGGGAAGATTTGATATCATTTTGAATCAAATCAAAGGAGTGATGTAATATTTACATGTGAGATAATATTCACCATAAAAGACAATGCAAAGAAGCTAAACTTACTTGACATCATCATTTCTCAGATGGTGAAACCCTAGATCAACAATTCCACCTCTTTCTCCTCTCAAACCCTAACTCTCTCTCTAGGAGTTCATTTCTCTAGGATGAATAAAGAATAATGAGAGATCCTAGTGTGTTCGTTTGATCATATAGAGCAATTGAGGTGCTTGGGTCAATTGCAAATTGACCCCTCACTACACTTTCTCTTATTTCAGCAAATTTTTCAGTCATAAAAAATGTTACTGCAATTCATTTACTTTAGAGATAAAACCTTCTTTAAAAATTATGAAAATTCATCATGATATCTTAAATGTAGTTTCATAGATCCCATAAAAATTTTAGATCATTTTGATCTACCAATAAATAACTAAAAATTGAATACTACAATGTTATATTACTATCAGAATGTCGGGTCGGCTGAGTTTTCCCTGACGAAACTCGACCGACCAACATGTCTGTCACACATCCAAGAATTCTTATATTTTGCAAGATCACTTATGCTGGAGTTATAAAAATTATTTCCAATTTTAATACAAATCAAAGTTACATATAAAACATGAGAAATCATTTACTACATTGCTATTCTGATCAAATTCCATAGTCATATACTATCAAGCCCTAATTTTTGCCGACTAGGGTTTACATTTCTCAAACCCTAATTCCTCAAATTAGAAGTATGATTATATTTACTTCTTAGGTTTGAAATAACACAATTAAGCTACCATTATTAATTAGGTTTAAATGATGTTCAATCTAATGAAGCATGTAATCATTCAAGTAAACCCTAATTTTCCAATCAAGCTCAAATGTGGTCATAACACGAGTCTTATGAGAAAAAAAAAACTAAGATTTACATATACATATAATATTATATTAGTATTTTTAGGGATTCTGGTCAACCAGTCAAATAAGTTGGTCATCTGATCGGTATTCCCAGATTTCGATTGTTCTTGGGTGTTGTTGATACGCTATTTCATCTTGATCACGATCCATACAAGGACCATCCTCTTTAGTGTGAGCTTCTAATCATCTCATCCTCTTCACCATGTTCCACCGGTGATGTCATCACATCATCCCATTCTAATTGCATAATTAAAATTTACATGGAGAATGAATATAGAGAGGCATGACATGCAAGCCATATATATGTTACATAACTTTTGTCAAAATCAAAACATCGAGATTAAATGTTTTACATCACGTCACAATTATTTAACTACCATATCCACAACCACGAAAGAAAACAATTTTCAAGACATCACATATGTATATGTAATACTTATATATATCATATCATATATGATATTTTTTATTATCGTGGATACAAGTTTGTAGTTATTCATCCAGTGAATAGTTTGCAATTTAAAACCCACTCTAGTTTAAAAAGAGTTTAATGTCGAATCTGATACCACTATAGAGTTTTTAGAAATGGGATGCAATAAAATAACAAAAAAATCTTTATATGTTAGATGTCAGATCTACCATAGCTATAAAACATCAGCAAACAAAAGACATAGGAAAGAATAAAGGTCATACATTTGTACACACTAATTGTCTAACAATTAGAGACATCTTTTTTGGTGACGAATTCGATCTTTTGGATCTCGACCGGAATCATCCACCAAGAAATCTAAATAGGTCAACAAGACATGTGGATCGTCTACTAAGTTGTTGTATAATTGTCTCATTTGCATCACCTTATTGTCGTTTTGTGGAATATCTTCTTCAATCCTCTCACATGTGCCTCAGCCTCTACTTTATCCATGTCGGTGAGGAAGAACATGGTGCACCACCTTGGCCACCAAGTTGAAGAAGAACATTAGTTTTTAGACATGCTAGTTGTCCTGCAGCTCCCTTTCTTCTCCTAACTTGGGAAGTAATCCATAGGGTAACTTCCTCTCTCTCTCTCTCTGTAAGAGAAGTTTGATGGCTGACTTGTCTCACAATTTGTCTCAAAAGTTATGTAAAACTCCATGGGACGTGCCCTCTTTATATAGGAAAACCATGGTCTTGGAAAACCCTAGTTCCAATCTATTTTCTGACAGTAACCCCAAAAATAGTTCAATAATGTAGGCATGTAAACGTATATCCAGAATCCACACATTTGATACAAATTTATGTTTGAAAATTTGAAAGAAAAAAAAATCAACATTCGCATAATCCAGATTGGATTTAGGATATCAAATTTCATATCTAAAAATTTCAGATATGATATCAAATATGGCTATATCTTCTTTGAAAAATCTAAATCCAACAAAGATTTACATGTATTATTAAATATATATTATCCATATATAAAAATATGAAAATATAGATATTTTATCATATATATTCATAGTAATATCAATATTTCTATATATATATACAATAAATTTATGATTTAGGTTCAGATTAAATATTTATCCAAATTCTTATATTATTCGTTTGGATCGGATTCGAATATTATTACATAATATCCGTCGGACATCAAACTGTATGTCATATTGAATATATTTTTTCATATTCAAATATTAGAAATAGCAGTATTTGCTTCGTATTTGATATGTTTACATGTCTATAATAATGAGAAATCATATTGGAACTTTGATTGGCTGATTAATTTACATAATTGGCCGATCAAAGTCCTACACATAATGTAAAAGAACTCTGATTGGCCGACCAGGTTACCTGATCAGTCGACCAAGTCATTTCAGATCCAATTCTGAATTGCTTTCTAATTTGAGACTTCCCATGTTGAATTTCAATCAGTCGATCAACTTACTAGATTGATCGACCATGCCAGTCTAGTGCAAAATTTACTCAACCAATTGACAAACTATTTATCCATTAATGCGACCAATCAGATCGGCTGACCAAACATCCCAGTTGCCCAATCAAATAGAAAATCACATGTTTTATTCGAAACCATTCTGATATTTTTTTATTTAAACATCAATTCCCTATGCCACCTTATGTGTGTGACCAGGTAGATTCTTAATTATATTTGTAGTGATGTTCAAAACAACACAAGCAAAGATTGTCTAGTAGCCACACATCATTTCCACCAAAGTAGCAAGAATGAGTTGGAGAACAACTACAACCTATAAAGTGACTAATGTTACCATGACCATATAATCTCTTAGTTATATATATTCATACTGAAACTAAGGCATAGAATATCATTCTCTTAACATTCAATCTATGTTCCTTGAACTAGAGCAGACTGTTTGAGATATTGTGTGCTCATTGTCATATTTTGACTCAGATGAGCATGACCATGCATTTCATAGTATCAACTATCAAGTGGTTGGGATATTACTCCTAAACGAGGGACAAAATCTATCTACATGACTCACAGTGTACCCAATCACCACCTTTCTGGTACCTTATTTTAGAGTCACGTTAGGCTCGTATCTAAGTACGCAGAACAACATGTGACTATTGTAGTGCCTTCATGTCTAAGTATCACAATCACCACAGTCACATTGAGATATGAATATGACATGTCACTACATGACTTCCATGTGTAATTCTCAAGGTGGGTCTATCCAGTTTAACATGTTCTCTAACAAGTACTCATGTATCCGAGTTGATATCCAATATAACGACTAAAGAGATATAGTTGGCACTCACCATCAATGCTAGTCTTGTGTATTATTGTTATCATATAATATCCAAAATAATAACTGGCTAGGGACATAACAAGATTGGTACTCTTATTATACATATGATCTCATGTTTAGGTCCTTAACCCAAACCATATGTCATCAACTAAAAACATTCTTAGGTCATTATTAGGTTTATTCATTATCTCAATACTAAAATAAACATAACAAGTGGAACTATCTTTTACTAATAATCAAATCAAGTATAAATTATCCCTATTATAATCATCATATGATGGCTTATAGGGCATACAACTAACATAAAACCATAAGATCCCCCCATATAGAGATTGTATCATGAGGGAGGTGGTGGGTAGAAGATGTGATTGTGGTTGTGGGCTCCGCATGATCTCCCATGGTGGACATGGCTAACGTTATTCAAAACATTGCCCTTTAACTCATGTTCCTCTTGATGCCCTTGACTCCCACAGTTGTATCTTCTTCTTTAGGCTACAATATAGGGTTGATATCAAGATTCTTTGGCTTAAGCGGTGTTTGTACCAAATGCATGTCAAAACTAGCATGTAGTGGATATTGATATGGATATGGATAGAAGGGACTCAACTGATGCATATACAAATTCCACAAGTTGTATGGGAATGAGTTTGCAAAAGATCCTCCATAGGTTGATGACGTAGATCGATACATGATCAACTGATAGTTGTAGTTGAATGGAGGCATGAATGTAGTATCGAGTGGTTGTTCTTAAGGATATTGATGTGAAAATTATTATGCTATCATAGGAACCTATGGTTTTATAGGGTTGCCTTTTGGAATCTTTGACACCCTAATGAACTTTTATGCATCGTTGGGGATGGATCTTGCCTCAGGGACCTCATCATGTTGCTTGTTGTTAGTGTTTGATTCAACCTTCTCGATTGAAATCTTGTAAGATAATGTGAAATATAGCCTTCTAGAACAACATGTGATGACCTGCAAGTTGGACACATATGTCTCAACCACCCAGTTTAGTCCATAGGTAGAAGAATACAATTCTTTCAAGTTCGACCCTTCGTGTGATAATAAGACATGAGAAATAAATTGTTTCCTCTTACAAAGAGGTGTTAAAAGGATATATTTGATCCTCCATAGTTGTCTGGGTGTTTCCTAAAAGGGATTTTTTCTCTAGGTATTGGGGTATAGGTAGACAGAGGATACATGATCATATCTCAAATAGAATGGCAGGAGCTTCCAAGTTGTTCATTGTGTTTGCACAATAGAGGTGAGATCTCTTCCCTATAAGGACGACTCAGGGTGCCAATCATATGAAGAAGGCATAAGGGTGTGCCTCTGACAATGTTAAGGTTCAAGGCATCTTAACTAAGGCGATGTATTATGCATGGTTAAATGATTTCTCCTAGTGTGTTTTCAAGCATTTTTTTGGGTATTGCCCTTTTCAGAGTTCTCCTAGTTTCATATGCACTGCAACATTGCCTTAGCCCTTATTTAATTCAGGTCTAGATTTTTCACTACCCCATACCTTAGAAGGGGAAAGTGGATGTGGAGGGTGGCGATCTAGTTTTAGGTCATGTTCTAGGACCGTATATGTAAGTGAAAGCATGGTGGTGTCAAGTTTTAGTTCACGGTTCAAGACTGTACAAAATGTCAATCTTGTAGGAGGTAGTACAATTTTAGGTCATGATCGAGGACATGCTTTATAGAAGGTAATTCATTTTTAGGTCATGGTCGAGGACCATGGTCGAAGGTAGTCTAAATTTAGGTCATTGTCAAGGAACATTTAGATTAGCACTAGAAGAGGTGATGGTCTAGTTTTAGGTCATGGTATGGTATCATTTAATTTGGTAATGGAAAATGGGTGGTCGTCCACTTTTGGGTCATGCTATGGGACCATACAAATAGAAAAGGGCAGACCATAGTTCAATTGAATAACATCTTAGTCTAGTTGGAATATCCATTGGTTTTGATAGAGATTGCCTAAATAAAGTATGAGTGGCAGTTACCCTTGATTTTGAATCTATGTAAAAGTTTGACGAGTGAGATTGGGGGCATAATTAGGAATTCTTGTATTGGAAGGGATCAAGTCGAGTGAAGACTCTATCAAATAGACAAACCTTATGGGATCAAGTGTACAAGTATATATGGCCCATGGATATCACATGGAGGTATAACATAAAGGCAAATGTGGCTTGTTCAAATGAAAGAGCATAGCTTTTGGGTGAGAATGGGCAACCTTTTTGTATGTAAAAAGAATTTAGATTTGAGTGGTGGGCTTGAGTAGCAATGCCAAAATTGGGCATCTCTGTAGTGTGGATTATGTCAAAGGATCTCTAGGAAAGGTTATCAATGTGTAAGGTACTTTGAGAGTTAATATGAAAAACCTTCTGGCGTGAAGTAGGCCAATGAGAAGATGTTAACTAACAACCAAATCAATCAAGGGACAAGGGTAAATTCAAGCAGTCTTTTAGTGTAAGATAAGTTATGAAACTTTCAGTTAGATTGTTGGATTTGTAAGAGATTGTTGATAGTGTTTGTCACGATCTTTTTGTAAAAATTAAGATGTTTGTAAACAATAGAAAATCTATGCAAGATGATTAACAAGCAATAATCTCCATCCATGTAGTAAGCAACAATCTTTAAATGTAAAGCGAGAAACAATTGTATAAGGTAAAGATCCCCCTTTTGGACCGTGAGTTTAGATGTGATTTATGTCACTCAAGTATGGTATGGATAGGAGGGGTCGGTCCTTAACTTCTCTATGGTATTATGACACTCATGTGGGGGTAAGACAATTCCTAGTGATTGTGTGTACTACTTCTAGTACACCTTGTGACTACGACAATCATTCCATTGCAAGTTCTAGGAAAGGGGATGTCCTCAAGACCTTTGGACATCCATGATTAAATTGTGTTGGTACCTTTACTAACACCTTCATGCCTCATCCAAGGATTCAACATGAGTGTTGGCACTCATTCCATAGACACATGGTTTGTAAGTGTTTGAAGTGTAAATGCACAAGCCCTTAGAGGTTAATTACAATCCCATGATAATAAGATATGGAAAGTAGAAGGCAAGTAGTAAAACCCCCAAGAGTTCATATAAGTGTATCCCCACTTTTCCAAAACCAAAAAATCACATAAGCAAGCAAGCAAGAAAGAAAGAATCTTGCTCATGTGTAAGACCTCTCTTTTCATTTCCTTTTTTCTGGAAAAATAAACTAGGAAACAAAAGGGAAGTAGAAAAGGGAAACTCTAAGAAGAATACCTAAAGTGAAACATAAGGAGAGGTGTAAAGGAAACCCTAAAATGAGAAAAAAAATGTACGGGAATGTAGGGAAACACTGAATGGAAATCAAACTAAAAAAAATCAAGATATGAAAAATAAGCAAATTGGATCATTTAGGTTCCCAGTAGAGTCACTAGAACATTTCACCCTATGAAGAAAATTCCTTGAAGGCTAATCTTGGTAGTCACTTGTAAAACTCATAGAGAACATGGAAAGGATAAGAATTTAGTCACCACTTTATTTTAAGAGAAAAATAAGGATAGCCATAAATAAGAGTGTAAACCAGCAAAAAATGAAAAAAGAGCTGAAAAGTGACCTCACCAAAGGGCCAATAAAGCATGGTCAAAAGATCAAGATCATCAAAATCTTGATATCGGAAAGGCAGTAGCACCCTCATGTCGCCCAAAAATTTATATTTCTATCTGATATCCCAAGTTTCTAAGAATTATTTGGTTTGGGTTTGGTTAAAGATACAAGACAAGAAAACAAAGAGAAATTTTTTATTAGGCTGTGTGAGTATTTTGGGACTCAAGATGATCGTGATTTTTCATCATAATCCCCCAACAATTTATTTTTTATTTTGGTATCCCAATTTCCTGAGGAACTCCCATGATAAAAAACTATCATGAGCAATTAGGATAAGATGGGAAGATAAAGATATGATGATTAGAAAGGGGATTCAATATGAGAAAGATCTACTATTTTGTTCATGTAATTAAGTAAACAACCCCAAAAGACAACTAGATATACATGATATAGATTAATGAGTTTACAATTAGATTATGAATATATTAGTTATCAATATCTAGTTTAATTCAGTATGGTAGTTGTCATTGTGTGAGTAGTTATTGAATCAGTTATAACATTTCTTAATGCTTGGGCAAGTTACATAACAGTCATGAACAAGTCGATATAAAAAAATAACTAATAATTAAAGAAATATGAACTGATCGCCTTCCAACCATCTTTGTGACCCTCTAGTGTAGGGAGTCAATGTGCTAGAAGAAGGAACTTATATACATTAGGCAATCAGATTTTACACAAAGGAATGTAGTCAGTCTCTAGCTTCAGGAGGGTTGAAAGGGATCCTTTTATATGGTAGATATGGGGGTGGGGTATATATAGTTGAGGATTAGAGAGTTCAATGTCATGAAAAGAAGTTCTAAAATAAATGCATGTCATTTTGTAGAAAGGAAAACCAAAAAGTTGAGACTTTGTGCCGTAAAAATCCCAGAGGAATGTAGCATTATGTGGGGTTTTCAATTGGAAGAACATGGGATCTTGTCACATGGCACGCTATTGGAATGCCATATTTGATCAAGTGTCCTTGTTTAGGAAAAAATCTTATCATATCTAAGGAAAATTGTAGAAATATCTCAGATAATTTATTTTGATTGTGGGATTTTGCCATTGAGGAATACAAGTTGATTAAAAAGAGTAGAAGATGAAAGAATAAACTTAAGGATGAATTCTTCACATTTGTCTTTCTTCACAATGAATGAGGATTTTATTGGATTAAAAAGGAGCAATAGAATTTTTAATGGGAGCTCGAAGTGAATATAATTCAAGATAATTCAATTGGACAATTTTATTTAAAAGGCTCTTTGAAAGCTCAATAAAAGTGCAAACTACACTTAAGTTTGGAGAAATAAATTTTTAATTGTTTAACCCTGGGTGGGTGGTAAATGAATACATATGGATGGATTAGGTAGGTGGGAGTATATTGAAAATGTGGATAAATTCCACCATTCGACATGGAGTAGATCTCATCTTGATCATTAATTGAGTGACCAAAAATAGGGTGCATAGAGTTTTATTTTGTCATATCAAAACTACCATATGTATAGGAAGACATGCATTCATAAAGTTCAACTCCATGACAGATCTCATGTATAGCCCATGAATCAATTGAGTCTATATTAAAATTTAAGCATGCACTGACTACACTAAGAATAAAGTATCAATTATGGGAGGAAGTGATGTATATGCATGTTTTGTAGGGTTTTAAGGGAAGGGTACTAGTAGAAATAGAAGAAAAAAATCCCAACAAAGTTCTAGCCAACATATACAGTGTACCCATAAAACTCAATATATTAAAGACATATACGGAATATCAAATATGCATTGGCACAAACTAATTGTCCAAAACATCTAGATATGTCTTATGTCAATAATGTAGAACTTGCACTTACAGATCTAGATCCAAAGTCACTACTGTTGTTGTTTCCCGTCATTGTAGAAACACCTTGTCTTTTCCTTAGAGAAATCACTTCCCTAAACCTCTACACAAGGGCCTCGGCCTTTACATCATTCATGTAGATGAATGAGATCTTGATGAACCACCTTGGTCACTAAGAAGAGGTAGAAATCAGATTTGTTGAGGTGCAAGCATCACTTGTTCTCCTTCTCCTCATGTTGCATGCTATTTTCCTTGGGGTGAGTTGTTCTCTTTCCAAGAGGATAACTCTTAGACAACTTGTCTCGTGATATTTATCTTTCTTTGGATGTCCACCCCTTTATATAGAGTGGTCATGGGCTTGGATTTTAAAACAAATCCAATATTGTTCCTAATGGAAATTCACAGTAAAATCAAACTAAGAAAACTCGGACAAACTTCTAATCAACATGTTCATTATTCACTCAACCAATTGAGTCACCCAATGGATATATTGGCATATCTAGTAGACCAGTTGGCCGGTCCTGGTCTGATTCAGTCGACCAATTTGATTCTAAATTGAACAAGTATCCTTTTTCATTGTTGTTTTATTACTTTTATACAATCAACTGGCTAGGTTATCCAATTGATGGTTGGCTAGATTCCCAAATGGTATCCAATCAATCAATTTCCAATCCATTGAGCCATTATTTTGAACCATGCTATCACCTAACTAGCTTACTCAATGGACTGATTGGTTTGGAAACTAGCATGCAAATTATTCATAATCATTCAAATCATGTGTTGATTATGAACTTTGATTTCCTTATACATACTTATGCATACAACTCATAGGTTCCACATTGTATTGGTAGTGATGTCAAAGACCTGATAAGCAAAGAGTGGTATCTAGCAAAACATCATTTATACCCATGCCATTGAAATAAGTAAGAACAACTTTAACATGTAAGTGACCAATGTTACCATGACTGAATATTCCCTTTTCCATATATATCTGGATTAAAATTGAGGCATGTATTTGGAATCCTCTTAATATTAAATCTATATTTATTGAACCAAAGCAGACAATTAATATCATGTGAGGTCATTATCATATATTTATTGTAATGCCCCTGACCTTGATTAAAGTGTTGAACAAGCTTAATTACCATCATTGAGTTTTTAAAACATTAATATAACCTTTTATATGTTTTGGAATCATAAGACAAGCTTAAGTTTCAAAATTGGTCCAATTTGGACGTTGTTTGAGCAAGTTATGCAATTTTATGTACATTTTGGAATTTTCTGCAATTTACCCAAATATGAGGGTTTTTTTGCAATTTTTCACATGAAATATGTTCCTTAGACTTCATGTTATCATTCTTGATCTTGTTGAGACATGGGGCATTTGATTGAACCTTGGCTTGGTGGTGATTCCAATGGTGAATTAGGGTTAACCCCTTCATGGATGAGCTACCTTTAGAAGCCATCAACCGATGGTCCCCCTATTTGGTTGACATTTGATGGTCTCCAACAGGTGGTGACAACATGTGGTCATACTATAAGGCCCTAGGTTGATGGTTTTTCTGGTTTGGTTCTCTTGGACCGATGGTTCGCTTAAAAGGAGGATCAAACAATGGTTCATCACCTAGTAAGTTAGGGTTACAAGAACCGATGATTTCCCATGCAAAACAACCAATGGTGGACCTAGGAGGTCATCATCCAATGGTCTATCAGAGTCCCACAACTGGTGGAGCTGCTTCTTGCATGTCCATGGAAGCTCTAGGCCATGGACACATGGAGAGCTATTAGGACACCTCATGCTTCTTCTCTCCCTTATCCTAAAGCTTTATATACTTATCCTTAGGCTCCCAAATTAAACATATGGTCCCTTATCTATCCCCTACTATTATATCTTTGTATTTATCCCATTCAGTTCTGGAGGATCTGTCCAAGGAAGGAGAAGATGGCCGACTTTCTTGTTGGAGCTTCTAGGGTTTCATTTTGCTCTCTTCTAGGGTTTATAAAGCTTCCTTTTGGTGGTCTTGACCTAAACGAGTAAGTATCTCCTTCTATCCTTCATTTCTTATACTTTTATTCTTCCTCCTACCTTATTTTTGGTTGAAACTCTGTTGTCTAATGGTAAAAGTTTCTTTAAAGCTCAAAGATCATACCATTCCTGCTCCTTCTACCTAGGGTTTGCTTCTCTTGTGGAGAAAGGTGTTGCTTGGCCGAGTTTAGACCTAAAGCTAGAGTTTTCCTACCTTCTTTTCTCTATTTCCTTGCTTCAAGAAGCTTTTTATTCTTCCTAGAGGAGATTTTTATAACCCTTTTCACTTTTATTGCTTACTACAAGCTTGCTTGCTCACATACTTGCTAAAAAATGAAGATCTAAGCACTTAGAAGCTATGCTTGCTTCGGGATTCAATTTTTTATGGTGTTCCTTGCTTATTTTTCAGTTATAGATGAACCTAAAATTATGTGCACGTTCTTATTAACTTAGAAATGACTTATTTCATGTTGATATGACAACCTATAGTGCTAAGTACCTATCAAACGGTGGTCTCTACTTAGGCTTATAGGTTGTTTTCCACTTTACACATGAATGGATGATAGTATCCTTATGAAAACTGATGGTGTTGTCTTCCTGACAACCAATGGTGGTGATCCATGGTAACAATTGATGGTGTCAACCAATGGTCACACCTTAGGTCAGCTGTAGGCTCCTTTAGAAGCTTATCAACCGATGGTCTAATGCCAATGCCCTATAGATGGCATCAACTGATGGTGGTTTTAATTCAACATCTGATGGTGACAGAGGATGGTAAAGTTGACCCTATCAACCGATGGTGGATTGGTTCACCACACCCAATGGTGAGTCAAGGTTGCATATGTAGCTTCAATTAATCCCTAAACCATTGGTTTCTTAGTTCAATTTATTAAATGGTTAGACTTCTACACAAATTAATAGTTTTGAATTATGAACCTGACCCAATGGTTGAAGATTGGATGCTTGAGCATCCAATGGATTAGAATGAATCCTATAGTACAATATGTTGGTTTGAATAACGATAATTTTGTGGTGTAATGCCCTTAAATTGTAGTTTTACCTTTGCCCTCGTATGAATATATTTGCTAAATCACCATAACAAGTGGATGTGTACCTCTAATGAAACATGGATTGTTACACCAACTCTATTGTGACTAAGTGGTAGTGATTGATTGTAATCCTCCTTCTTAAATGATTAAGTGTGACAATGAAATGCTCTCTTTTTGTGTTGAAACCTTAATATGATGATAGTTGAACATCATAGTTCTTTTCTATGTTAATCTTATATGTCATATGTGTGATTGATGATCTATTAGGCCTTGTTCTAAGGCAAAGATAATGATGATCTTATAGGGAATAACGTGATGGCCTTTAAGACATTTGGGCATGGTTGAGCCCTGATGAAGGTATAATCCTCTTCATGATACAATAAGGGTGGAACCTTGGAACTTGAGATAAGAAATTGTACCTTGTAATGGTATGATGACAAGTGTGATCCCATGATTTGGGAATGAATAAGTATAATGTGGTAATGTGATTAAGATTATATACCCCATATGTTTTATATCTTATGAAGCTGCAATATTTATACAATTGATAGAAATAAATCAGGGTTTGTATGTCCCTTTGTATGATGAAGCCTTAATTCACCCAATTCGCAGTAACTAATCAACTGTAACCTTGATCATGTAGTACCTTGTGTTGTTGAACCATCTTCAGTGTCAGAACTTACTAGATGGTAAGATGGGTATTCCTAAGAGAAACTCATAGCGCATATTGTTGAATATGTGGGGTGCTTGTCACCCTGACCCCAACTGTTAGGGAGGATGACTACAGTCATACCTAGCCCTCTTTTTTAGAGCAGTTACGGTCGTGTCTCAATGATTATATATGGAATGTGATTGGAGGACAATTGTGGTTGTACCTCAATGGAAGGGTTTTTCTTGCATAACCTGGAGTCTAGTGTCTTGACTTGTACCAAGGGTGGACTAGTTATTAGCAGCTTGACTATATGTCATTGTAGTTGTAGCTAGAATGATATGTCACTATCTTTTTGGCCCGTACTTACTAGGTAGAGGAGAGTCATTAGGACACCAATCTCCTAGATCTTATAAGGAACTGAATAGCACTTTGTAGTGGTTAGTTGGATTTTGAGTGGCATGACTCAAACTCCCCAGGGCATAATACAAGATGTAATACAAGTCGTGTAGTATATTTGCTAGGGTTAAATACATTTCACAATGGTTGCTTAGCCCTTACCTTGTCTTTATACCACAAAGTTCTTATGTGATGTAATCTTATGATGTTTGAGTAGGTATACTTGTTGTTAGAGTTTTTTTTATTAACTTGCTTAGTATGTTAAAATTGTTCAATCTGCTTAATTGCTTATTCAATACTCAATCTTCTTAGTCTATTTTTGTTAATTAATCTATTGTAATCAATATTTGTCACAGAGAGTTATATCTCTTATTGGGACATGGGTCTCAACCGTGGGTCACCACATCTTTTTAGGTGGTCATGGGCAACGTGGTTGACGTTGTGTTGTTGAAGAGGAGCATCCTGGTTATCAATAGATTCAGAAGGTTGGTTAGTTGTAGATTGTGTAATAGAGTCCTAGTGTTGTCCCTGTACTCTCAGGTCTAGGTATAGGATGTGTTTTCTAGATGATATACTTGTATCAACATGAGATTTTAGCAGTATGCCAGTGTTCGTAAAATATGGCATGTACATGCGGAATATCTTTTGTATATAGGATGTGGATGAGGCCAATGGACACATATGTAAATACATGTTATGGTATATGAAAATGGAATAAATGGACCTTTATGTAACTGTTTTAAATCTTTTTATAGTGTTAAAATTGGTTTTAATTCTTCCGCTTTTCTGGCTATATGATTAGTTAGTAGTTGATCGTGTTATGTGATTTGAGTAATCTCATTTAGCAAGATGAGGTGACACGGTTAATTTGCTATCAGAGCTCTAGGTTCGCTGAGTC
Organism: Alisma plantago-aquatica; assembly: GCA_963693085.1. Classification (NCBI taxonomy): domain Eukaryota; kingdom Viridiplantae; phylum Streptophyta; class Magnoliopsida; order Alismatales; family Alismataceae; genus Alisma; species Alisma plantago-aquatica. The sequence goes on from OY856411.1 coordinate 801,545,082, forward strand.
TGCATGGAGATAGGACTTAGGCTTGAGTATGTTCTTATGTATCCAACATATCTGATCATAGCTTATGCTTATACAGATATGTCTAGAGGACATGAAGAACACACCGAGAGTAGCTATGTTGCACCAAGAGGAGGTGCTAGGAGGCAAGCACATAATGAGAGAGTGTCAGAGATGGGGCCAGATCATCCCGCGATGCCTCAGATAGATCCGACAACAATGGACAATCCTAAGTTTTAGTCTATGTTTAGACAGATGATGGCCATGATTACACATATAGCGGACAAAGAGCCAGCACCTCAAGCTAGGGCAGCCATCCCTAATGTGGAATCCCAATGAGTCGAGAAGACATTTGAATGTCTTAGACATGTCGGGGCGATCAAATATGTTGGTGCTTCTGACCCAGTAGACGTCAACATGTGGCTAACATAGTTGGAGAAAGCATTCAAGATTCTGAACATCTCGAAAGAGGACAAAGTTAAGCATGTTGTTAATCTGTTAAAGGGTAGTGCTAGCCAACCATAGAAGAAGAGAAAAGGCTAGGAGTTGTGATAGGATGGGAGGAATTTTGGCAGGAATTAGTTAGTTGATACTTCCTAGAAACATACTTAGATGAGAAGATCTCTCAATTTGAGAAGATTCGACAAGGAGCGAAGACTATTAATGAGTATGAGTCAGAGTTTAAGGAGCTTCTAAGGTTCTTCCCTCACATGGCAACTACAGATTAGGAAAGGATTTGTAGATTAGAGAAGGGTCTGAGTATAAAGTTGACTACTACAATGTTAGCTTTGGAGAATAGAGAAATTTTTTCCACCTTTGTGGAGTCGGTAGGAGTATTGAGAGGCCTGCTATAGAGAAGTGTGAATGTAATTCTAAGAAAAGATTGGCTCAGTTCCAAGTACAAACATTTGGAGTCTTTAAGAAGACAAGATTTTATTCTCCTCAGTCACAATGGAGGTTGACTTTTAGTGAGCAAGGTCACATACAGAGTCACAATAGTCTCCAAGTAGGGGAAGAGGTGGCAGTTTTCATCCAGTGGGAGCTCGAAGCACATCATCAGTTTCAGTGAGCCATCTAGGCCACAATATGATACTAAGGCATGTTACAGGTGTGGATAGATTGGTCATATGATGGTGATAACACCAATTTTTGTGATGTTTTTGCCCTTTATTCTGTTATCAGAACTGCCCTTTTCTGCTATTTTCCTCTCTTTTATAAGTACTTTTGCAATAATTGGTCAAGCAACGCTCTTAATCTAATATTTCCATCTTTTGCAGAGTTTTTCCTCATTTTGGTACGATAAGGCCGTCCCGGCCCACAAATAAGTTCAAGTCTGCATCGGCCTTCCTGACGCCCGATACGACCTCTGCCCGACAGGGTGGAGCGACACAACGACGCACGACAAGGGGATGCCGCGTAAGAAGAAACTGACGGACGACACGTCTTCTACCCGATAAGGAGCCAATTTCGCCACGACAACCCAAGCTTGTCGCGCGACACAGCCACCCACCGGCAGGCGCCGCCCGTCACGTGACCGACAGCCGACACCCATGTGTCGAGCGATACCAGTATCGGCCGCCCACCAACCCGCGAATAAGGAGGACACATGGCGCTTCGAGCACCATAACTTCCCCCAACTGCTGCCTATAAATAGCAGCTACAGGAAGCCGAAAAGACAGTTCGGACAGTTGGGAACTTTGAGCGATCTTTGGAGGAAAACTGCGAGAGCAGGAGTATCGCGCCCCAGTGCTCGTGTCGGACAACTCTAGGTGAGCCCTTCCTCATCCCGAGAGGGAGGGGATGGTTCACCTAGGATCGTCTCGGGTGACACTGCGGGCCGACATCGGCCAACATAGACGAGTGACACAAGTGCCCGACAGTAGAACGTGTCGCTCCATGGCCGACACGATATCGAACCCGATACGCTTCGCCCGTCATGCGTGCCACCCGAGAGGGTGCGCCGCCCGACATGAGTGTATCGGCCAGGGTCCTTGAGTGATACAGTCGGCCATCGTAGTGTGCCGCCAGAGAGGGTGTGCCGCCCGACACTGCTGTATCGGGCTAGGCCCCTGACCGGTATCGGGCTGGAGAGCCGCAGTAGCCTGTCGTCCTTCTACATCAAGAAGGCGACATCTATCTTTAATTTTGTTATTTAATTCCTTACTTATGCAATGTATTAAGACCTTTAATGTTTATGGGAATGGAAAAGCTTAATTGCTTGCTGCTCTATGCTTGGTGCAAAATGTTGGATGGCTACTATGTTTGATATCTGAACTCTAGCTTGCATGTTTGGATCGCGTTTCGCTTAGCTACCGAATCGTATTTTCCCATCGCAACAACTTCGAGAGTTGTGTTGTGGATCTAGTGTTTGGTCCGATTCTGGAGTACGAGAGTGCCTGGAACGGAGTTGTTTCAGTAACATTCCACTCTAACTTAAGTCCAGCAACCTCGAGAGGGGTGTTGATGCTTGGTTAGAGGTACCCGCTCTGAGAGGAGGGGTGTTGATGCTTGGTTAGAGGTACCCACTCTGAGAGGAGGGGTGCAGGATATTACTACTACCGCTTGTTTTACTGAAGTCTTATCCTTCGTACCTTGCTCTAGCTCTAGTTTTATCTTTCTATTTCTGTTGCATGAAAACCTCTAAAAACTACTAAATGACTAAAACCTTAAATCTTTCTTGTAGCTCCAGTTGGAGATAGTTTTCTTTGTTTTGTTTGTGACATCTTGTTGTTTCCCTTTTGGGAATTTATTATCTCTTTACACCTGCCGGAGAGTAGCGTGTCAATTCTGGGTTCTCAACACTACCACCCTTGTCCCTGTGTTCGGCCCCGTAAACAAAGTTGCGAGGGCCTAGAAGGATTCGGGTTATAAATGTAAAAGTCCAACTAACTTCAAATCCGCCTCCATCTTTGGACGCGCGATTTAGGCCGGTCAGATGGGTCATGCCCTATGAAGAATGAGTAGGTGACTCAACAGTCAAGGCAGAGTCAGTAAGGTTTGCAACAACAACAATTTAGCAGTGGTGGTGGTAGAGAACGTGGTCAGGTGCCCCATGCAGGATCCTCTGGATAGGGCAGCAGAGGACGTAGATGGCGATAGGCGACATCTAGGTTATATGCAATGAGCCATCTAGAAGCAGTGGTCAACCCATGGGTCATGACAGGTCAGATGGAGTTATTTCATTTTGATTTGTCTGCTTCTTGTTTCATATTTGTACTAGTTGACCCGGGTGTGACACACTCTTTTATCACTGGAGTGGTGATAGATAGTTGTTATCTACATGTTAATCATAAATCTGATAGTCTTCGACTAGAGACTCCTTTGGTTGGTTCTGCAGAGTAGAAGGAAGTGTGTTCCTCTTAGGTTCTCTCTTTCTCAGGCACAACATTCAAGTGGATCTTTTGCTACTTGATATGCATGGATTCGATGTGATCTTAGAAATGGATACCTTGAAGAAATACAAGGTAATGATGTACTGTAGTACTAAGGTGATGATGTTCCATGGTGGAGATGTATAGTGGATTTTTCAAGGTGATAGGAAGATTCTTCCTACGTGTTTGATGTCAGTTATGACAACATAGCGGTTGATGAGACAAGGATGTGAGGTTTTCTTAGCACATTTTATTGTGGATACTACGGCGAGAGGTCCTAGTATCTAGGAGGTACCAGTGGTGTGGGAATTTAAGGATGTTTTTTGAGGGCTCTGGTCTCCAAAACACAAGATAAACATAGCATAAGCGATTCGATTAACAACGGAATATGAAAATCATCAGAAATTAAAACTTTTTGAGACAAGATCCTTAAATCATGAAACTCCTTTTATAAGAAATAAGGTAAATAGATTACATCTCTGTTAGATCACTTCATGAGTGATTATACACAGCCAGATACAAAATCTCAAGATTTAAAACCCAAAATCTCAGACCAAAAGACTCCAAGGACCTGAGAGTACAGAGACAAGATAAGACTTTCTAACTACATGACTTAGCACTCAGTATCTCCACCTGAGATTCACTGCTGCCCCTGGTGCTCTTGCTACTGATTCTGATCACCTGCAGACTGGTTCCTTCATCCTCGACGACCACCTAAAAAGTTGAAATCTATGGGGTGAGACAATTTTAAATAATTTTCTCAGTGAGAGTTATAACTCTCTGCCAGAAGCTTTATTATAGCAATCAAAGAGCAACATAAGCAATAAAAGCTTCAAGGTGATCAGCATCATATTGTTATCAATTAGAACAACGACATTTAAGGAATATGAAGAACATGTATGCTAATACTTGAACAGGATATTAAATGCAAGCAATGTAATATCAATCAATGTTCTTCATAGTTCAACCTAAGCAGTTATGCTACGCGGTTGATTATGTTTTACAAACATCATTATGCCCTGTGGAGATGAGGTATACCGCTCATGCTCCAACCGATCACTAGTAAGTCGCATCAGTATCATACTAGGTCATCGAAAGAGCCGGATTCTCATGACCTTCAACTACCTCAGTCAGAATGAGGATAAACATGTTGGACATCTAGTGTTTCTGCTACTATAGCTTACCAGGGTATTCTGGTACTTCGCTATTAGAGTCACAGTGGCATTCTGTACTCTCTTCTCCATCGAAAGATTTCTTATTTATCTCTCATCGATGCAGTATAAAAGATTTCCTCGGGAGAATAGTATTACATCACCCGGCATAAACACATAGTGATGGATTGATAGATTAAAGTACATCTTCATCAATTCCTACACTAGGATGTAAGGGTATTCACATCCATATTCCCCACATACTCAAAAGTATGTGATCCAGGAGTTCCCTTAGGAAAACCTATTTTACCATCATTTAACTCCTGACAATGATGGATCTATGATTAGGGCTCTACGTGGTATGATTATACTTGATTAGTTAGGTACATTTCAGTATTCTTTTAACATCATACATGTTCTCAAACATTAATCATTAGAACAGCAACTATGAAAGTAGAATACTAAATGTATCAAGTCTAATTCACGTAATCATCATTTCTCAGTTATCTCTTCATAAGTCATCTATCAAGCATGACCTTGGTGATACTCATGGCTCTCACTGCCCATCAATCTCATAAGATGTCACTTACTAGGCATTAGCATAAGTCATTATTCATAAAGCTAATAACATGCTTTCAATGAACATGAAATCATAATCCTTACCTGGATATGATCATCATCATGTATAAGAACATGCATGGTTAATTCAACTGATAATAGTAAGCAGTTCATATTAAGAGTTGTACCCTCATATTCTTACAAGGGTTAGATTCCCTGATTTTCATCAATTAGGGTTTACTATTCACATTACATGTCATCACCCTAGAATTAGGGTTTACTATTCACATTACATGGTGAATTAATCTCATAACATCACCATGTATGAGAAACATCATCATTAAAGCCCTCAGATAAGATTAAGATTCACTAATGATCATATTTAGGGTTTCCATGATCTTACATAAGTGGATCATACCTAATCTTGCATATTCAAGTACATTGAAGGTATTTTACTTGAGTTTTGACCATAACTGGTACTTTCTCTCTCCTATCATTAGTAGATGGTGATTACACCACTCTAGATAGGTTGCGTCAAGTCATCCTTGATTAACATAAACCAAATCATTGCTATCAAGTGATTAGGGTTTGATTAGAACAAGGTATCACTCAAATTAACCCCTAAAGGGCATTTTGGTAATTTACCTATTGATCATCATCATGGGTCAACTCATTGGTCACTTAGTCCCTTAATATCTTAAGTTACCATTAGAGTTTAGATTAGATCATCATTGAACCATTTACACCTTCAAGTGATTAAGTATAAACAACCTTGAAAATCTCCAATTGGTTTAGGGTTTAACCTTCAACCCATTTAGGTTTTAAACAACCTTGAACTCATTTAATCTCAAACGACCTTGAACCCATTTGAGCCTTAAATGAGTGTGAACCCATTTGACCTTAAACGGGTGTGAACCCATTTGAGCTGAAACGGGTGTGAACCCGTTTGAGCTTAAACGGGTGTGAACCCGTTTGAGCCTAAACGAGTGTGAACCCATTTAAGCCTAAATGAGTGTGGACCTGTTTGGGCCTAAACAAGTGTGGACCCATTTAAGCCTAAACGAGTGTGAACCTGTTTGGGCTTAAACAAGTGTGGACCTACATGGGTTCAAACTGCATGAACATAAAAGGTGACACAAAGGTTATGTTTGAATAGGATTTCCTATGTTGAAGCCTTCAATTGGCCAAAGCCATGTTAACCACTTACAAATTGAGTCAATTAGGATTAGCCTTAACCAATTGGACACCAAATTGACCCTCAATTGAAAGCCAATTAGGTTAAGTCTATCTCAATTAGGGTTTCAATCGGATAATCGTCAATGTTCAACAATGTGAATCAAATCAAGGTTGAACCTATCAATTGACCTCCAATTGGGCCCAAACTTGGCCCAAACGGTCTTGAGATCGTTTGGGTGACCTCCAAACGGTCTTGAGACCGTTTGCCCAAAGTTTGACCAAAAACCAAGTCGGTTGGATAAGGGTTGAACCTTAAATAGATCTAAAATCAGCATTTTTATCAATTCATCAACCTATTGAAATTGGACCCTCAAACCATCAAATTTCCTTAACCCTAGACCTCCAAACGGTCTTGGAGTGTCACTAAACGAGTGTGAGACCGTTTGGATGAACCCCCAAATGGTTTTGAACCCGTTTGGGTCCTTCAACCCAAAACTCAACAAGATCTATACTTGAAATCAGCAATTTCAACCCGATTAGGGTTAGGGTGTTGAAGTGCCTCCAACTCTCAATTGGTTAGGAATTAGATTATAATTCTTTGTAGAAATGAAATTCAATATATTATGAACAGACCCTCAAACGTTCGTCCCTTGGTCAACCCTATCAAATGGTCTTGAGACCGTTTTGATCCAAACGATCTTGCAAGATCGTTTGAGATCAAACGGGTTGAAACCGTTTGACCTTAAACGGTTTGCAACCGTTTGGACCAAAAGGGTCCAAGGTCGTTTGATAAAGTTACCTAGGAATCCACGCCCATCATCCTCAACCTCTTTTCAGGTCGGTTACACCACCGTTTTGCTTGCAAAAGTGCAAGGAAGAAGGGAGGTAGAAGAAGAACTAAGCACAAAAAGTAAGAACAAAGATATGCGTAATAAAGCTAGGAGTTTTTAGAGTTATAAAACCCGCCTCAAACGTGGTTCCTAGAGCTCCAAGATTCCAAGCTTCAAGCCTTTAATGGCGTCTTGAGCTCCACATGTCATCCAAGGTTGTTTCTTCAAGGAAAAGATGGGAATGGTCGGCTAAAACAAAGAATCTAAGTGAGTTAACCATAGAACCAACCTTTTAAGAAGAATTCCTCCATGAATTCGAGCTTGAAGATGATTCCTACTCACCTTAGCACTAGTTGGTCGTCTCCCTGAGGTCCAGAGCTCTGCCTTGGCCGTTTTGAGAAAGATGAGAAATGAAGAGGATAAAGGATACGTTCACTTGGTTTGCAAGGGTGAAGGCTTATATACTCTAGGCCATTTACCACCATAAGGACCTCTAAAACATGAAATTCTCACCTAAGTCCCTCCTTGTTTCTAAGGCACGCCCAAGCTATCAAAAATTATGTAAAGCTCATCAAAACTCTAGATCTAAGGGTAAAGAAAACCAACTTTCAACTATAGTTCATATATGACAAGTCTCCATCCTCATACTTAGTGAATTTTATGCACAAAGATCATTTTTCTTATCTGATCACTCATTCATGTGTCCCTTTCATCATTTTTTTTACTCTAAATGATGTCAAGAGTCATAAAAGATGTTCTAGATGGTGTATTCTATAAGTTGCACCCCACATTTGGGTAAATTTCACTTTAATCCAAATTAGGGTTTTAAAGCATAAGGATCATTCCACAAGCTGCATCTTGATGCCCAAGCTTGAGAAATCCATCTTACCTCATCATATCCACTCATATGATATCTCATTATCAGAGGAACATCTTAACTTGTGAAATTTGCAAGTTAAACCCCTTAACTGGATAATTTGCACATAGGTCCCTGTATTACCAAACAATACTACAATCATTGTTTAAAAGGGACAGAACTGAAAATGTATGTTCCTTAGGAACTTAATTACATGCCAAAAGATAATCACAAGAGTTTAATTAAATATTTAGGAAAAACACCTAGGGTTAGTTTATAACCCAGGTCAGGGATGTTACATTTTTCCTGAGGAATTTCCAGGTATTCCCCCTCCTAGAGATATTGATTTTGAGATTAATCTTGTTTCTAGAACACAACCCATAGCACAATCACCCTACAAATGCCACTGTCAGAGATGCAGGAGTTAAAGAAATAGTTATAGGAACTGTTAGAGAATGGTTTTATCAGGACGAGAACTTCCCCTTGGGGTGCTATAGTGTTGTTTGTCAAGAAGAAAGATGGTTCCATGAGGTTATGTATAGATTACAAACAGTCGAACAAGGTGAAGATAAACAATAAGTATTTGGTAGCAAGGATTGATGATCTTTTTGATCATTTGAGAGGTGCCACTGTGTTTTCAAAGATAGACCCCATGTTAGGTTACCATCAGTTAAGGATTAAGATGGATGACATACCTAAGTCAACCTTTAGGACTAGGTATGGTCATTACGAGTTTGTGGTTATGTCCTTCGGGCTAACCAATGCACCGACAACTTTCATGGATTTGACGAACATGGTGTTTAGGCCCTATCTTGATCAGTTTTTTATCATGTTAATAGATGACATCTTGATATACTCCAAGGATAATTAACAACATGAGAAACACCTTGGCCAGGCGTTGATAATGTTGAGGCAACACAAGCTTTATGCTAAGTTCAGTAAGTGTGAATTCTGGTTGTCTGAAGTATCTTTTTTGGGGCATGTTATATTTTCTAAAAGTGTTTGTGTTGACCCCAAGAAAGTAAAGTTTGTATAAGAATGGGAATAGCCCAAGACACTGATAGAGATTCACAGTCCCCTAGGTTTGGCAGGCTACTATAGGAGGTTCATCAAGCATTTCAGTTCTGTAGCGTTACCCCTAAATAGGTTAACTAGGAAGGATGTTCCTTTTACTTGGGGCAACACATGTCAACATTCTTTTTAGAAATTGAATGAGAAGTTGACAAGTGCACCGATGTTAGTGCTACCAGAATAAGGGAAAGGCTACATTGTCTTTTGTGATGCTTCAAAGAATGGGTTGGGATTCATGTTGATGTAGGACAAGAATGTAATTTCTTTTGCTTCTTGAAAACTTAAGAAACACGAGGAGAATTACCCAACACATGATTTGGATCTTGCAGTGGTAGTTCATTCTTTAAAGATCTGGAGACACTACCTTTATGAGGAAAAGTGTTAGATCTTCACTGACCACGAGAATTTGCAGTATAATTTTTTGAAGCAAGAACTGAATATGAGGTAGAGGAGATGGATGGGGTTAATCAAAGATTATTATTGCAAAATAGACTACCATCCAAGAAAGGCAAATGTGGTAGTTGATTCTTTAAGCAGGAAGTCATCTTCATCATCATCAATGGCAGACAATGCATAGTTATATTCCTTAGTATGCCATAAGAGAGATATGCTAGTGTCTCTTTTCTAGATGAATGTACAACTAGAAGTTTCTTTGTTGGTAGGATTATTGGCACAGTTACAGGTTAAACCTACCTTGGGATAGAAGATTCATGATGCATAGCAGAATAATACTGTAATACAGAATATCCAATTAGAGTTCGACAGTGAGAAGCATGATGACTTTCATGAGGCTCATGATGGTATAGTTTGTTTCCATAACAGAATACTACTTCCGGATGTTGACGGGTTGAGGAAGATAGCATTTGAGGAGGCTCACTCCCGATGTATGAGAATGCATCCTGGTGTTGGATCCTAGATGGGTGATTAGATGCTCTAGAGGTTGGTGAATAGAGCTGAATGCACTTAAACAAAATTCATTAGACCTTCAAGATATATCACAAGTTAAGGTTGCTAAATAGGAAATTTGAGTGCAACTAAAACATGCATAGAAAGGATGAGAGAGATTGAGCAAACACAAGTAGACAAGCTATTTAGAGTGGTTCCACACTTCAAACTAGAAGTATGTCAGTCCACTTACCTAGAGAGGTCAACCTCTAGAATTTCCTAACCATTGCATTCTTATATTCATTCATAAGACTTATAATACATGACCAAACAAAGGACTTACCTATCCAATACAAAGAGTCTTCAACCTTACCAAGGACTTACCCACTTTGCAAGGAGTCTTCTGCCTTCTTCCAAGGACTTACCTACTCTTACACAAGTCTTCAGCCTTACAGGGATTACCCACTCTTCTTGGATCTTCCGCCTTTGACTTCACCTTTACTCGAAGAAGCTTCCACCAAGGACTTACCCACTTGAGCAAGGAGTCTTTTGCCTTCACCAAGGGCTTACCCACTCTAGCTCCAAGTCTTCAGCCTTGATCTTCACTAAGGGATGCCTTCCCTTGTTCTTCTTCACCTCTCTTAGCCAAGAGAGAAAACCTTCATCTTCATGATTGAAATGAGAGATAGGGAGGTGGTGGAAGTGAGAGCCTCACAAGATATACATGTAGGACTAGCTCTCTTACAAATATCCTACTCACTCTAATGGATGTAGCAAGTGATTAAGCTTAGAGAGAGAGAGGAGGTTGTAGGAAGCACTCAACTATAGAATAGGAACCTCACATAGAGTTTGCATTGAATGCTCAACCTTGGAATGAATCCCAAGGGGTCCTATTTATAGCTAGGGATGCCTCTTAGCCTTTGGGAACACTTGAGAACGAAAACTAGCCATTTTATGGCTTGCAACGGATATATTTTCACTTATTGCAACTCCACAACAGCCATAAGCACTTTTCTGCACTTTTCTGTACAGTGCAATCGATCGAGTTTCTATAAGGGTAACTCAACCGATAGAGTAAAAGACAAAGCTGATATTCAGACAATCGGTCGAGTTTGTTCTGGGGAAACTCGATCGACCAATAAAAATCGAATTGGTCTGGTACTCCATCGATCGAGTTCTGTGTAGTGTAAAATCGACCGAACAAAATTCATTTTCAAGATCCAATCAGGATCGGTCGAGTTTGCAACTCACAGAACTCGAACAATGAACAACTTGATGTGAATTTTGGAAAATGGATTTTGAGTGCTTAAACATTCGATCTAAGTGCTCCTGATTTTTTCTAAGCTTAATTACAAGTCATACAATCATTACAAGTGATTTACAACATGATTCTAAAGGATTTACATCATATTACAAAAATGTGCACTTATATTGACTTTGACTTGTCTTTTATCCAATTTGATATGCGCAAGTTAGGGCATTTGGAGTGTGTCTATACCTAATTTGAAAATACTCAAGTAGAAGCATTAGACACCAATATGTGGAATGGTTAGTCATCATCAAAACACGGGTTTAGTCAATTTAGACGTGAATCAACATTGACCTAATTGACCTTGAGTCAACATTCTCCCCCTTTTGAAGATGACAAACCATTCCATAAATGTATTGAAAGCTTTTAAGTAAATTCATACCTTTGGAGAATTCTAGGGGTTTCAATAGGATTGAGCTCATATGCTCCCCCTCAATTGATGCGCATGGAGTTCTCATACTCCCCCTCAATTGATGTTATTTCTCCTGCATGGTTATCTTTCATAACATTTATAGAATACTATGTCTTATACTCATATATGTTCTACACATATATGTCTTCTCCCATTTACCTTCTCCCCTTAATATGGACATGATTCTCCTCTTCATGTAAGACATGCCTTCTTCCTCTTTTAAAAGAAGACATACCTTTCTCCCCCTTTGTCATTTCAAAAAGTGGGGGTATGAATAAATAAGAAACATCACTTGTTAAAGAGAAAGGAGATAACACAAATATATAAGGAGAGTAGAAGAGCACATATAGGGGTTTGTCCAAGCATAGAAAGAAAAACAAGTTAAAGCATATACTTGAACAACCCAAAATGCAAGATGAAGTGTTGTAGAAAAATAATAAATCGCAATTTTGACCCTCAAGATGACAGAGTTTGCCCAAAAAGTATCAGGGCTCATGGCAAAGCAATGAGCCTTTCTTAGAAGGTCGTTTTTGCATGAAAAACACTACTATTGCAGCAAAAACTAAAACTGGAGCAAATCTGCATAAAATCCAAACATACTCCAATTTCTACATATAATGTAGATCTATGTACCTTGCATCACAATGTTATGCAACCAACTCAAGATAGTAGATATGCAATTCAAGGAACAAGCTTGAGCAAGTATGAGACAAGATACAAGCATAGCATATAGATGAGCAAAGATGTCAATTATAAACAAGGTTAGAACTACATGTATGTGAACTACTAGTAGATGATATCACAAGTTAGGATTACTAGTAGGATCTAGATCATAGCAAGAGATACCAAAAGATACATAAGATAAAGCAAGCTATGAGTAGATGTAGAGATATATCCAACCAAAGAGATATGCAATTTTAGAAGCATGGAAGGATATAACTCACATACAAATATGCATCGTTACCAAAAGATGATTACCACTAAGAAACTCAAGATTGTATCAACACAAGATATACACCTAGATATATGTAGCAAGTTAGAGTACAATGGAAGCAATTTTAAACACAACCAATATATCCAAAAAGATCATCATCAAAACCTGCAAAACAACTCAAAGCAAGTAATTGCAAGATATAGGTATACCAATTTAGAGCAATTATAGAGATAGAGTTGTAAGCAAGATAGGTAATTTATAACATGAAAATATGCATATATAAAGGTACCAAAGGAGTGCCAAATAATAAGGCTATTGGTTGAGAAAATCTAGTTGAGAGGGAAATTCTCATTCAATAAGCCAAATGTACATTCTGTGCACAGTGTTATCGGTCGAGTTCTGTGCATTGACAACTCAACTGATGACAGTTGTTGGCAACACCCATTGGTGCCTATCAGTCGAGTTTCAAACAGGACAAACTCGACCAACAGAGCAGTTGTCAAAAAGCACATATATTTCATAAAAACATATTTAAAGGCATGCTAAAAATACAAACCATATCCAAACATGTCTAAGCAAGTTGGTAATGTACTATAGAAGCATTAGAAATAGTTTTTGAGCAAGAGTGTGAAGAGAATCACAAAATACCACTTTTGACTCAAAAACCATATGTATAGTGCACACTAACTTGACAAAAACAAGTTAGAAATGGTTGTAAGCAAGTAAACCTTTACCTTTGTGCTTACCATTGCTTTTCCACTTGTTTTCACCTCATACACATCTCACCTTTCTTCTTTCATATGGATTGAGAAGTCAATTTTCAATTCAATATCTCAAGTCAATCCATTTGCAAGTACCTACAAGAAGAAAGATGAAATGGTCCCCAATCATGTTTTTGGGTCCGGAGGGGTTAGTTTAGCAACCCAAGTCCTATTGCTCTTGGGTGCTTTCCTAAAAGGACAACAAGTAGAATAATGACCAAAATCATTGCAATAGTTGCATGTGCTCATAGTCTTGGAACTAGAGGATTCTCCATGGAATATTGGAGGTCATTTACCTTTGTTGTTCCTTTGACTACTATCATATCCTAAACCATGTCTACCAATTTGTTTAGTAGTATGGTGTAGGATGTCATAAGACTCTTTTTACCAACTAAGAATCTTTGCAAAGAGAATCTCAAACTATCATTATCATGTTTAAGAGAAGCAATGGTAGAAGACAAATTATTGATATTATCTCTAGCATGTAAAAGATCATTTTCTAAGCAAAGAACTTTAGTTAAATGAGAATCTCTATCAATATGAAGAGCAGCAACATTATTCTCTCTACTAGTAGAGCTAGAACAAGATTCATGCACATTGATTTTAGCAAGCAATGAGGCATTTCCTGTTTCTAATTCTTGCAAAACAAAATCTTTATCCTTGTTTTCAAATTTAAGAACATCAATATCATGCATGAGAGAATCAATAATTAAAGTATGCTCTTCATTAGAACTAGGCATGAGAGGTTGAGCTTCTAGAAATCTAATCTTATCAAGCAAACTACCATTTTCAAGTTTAAGAGAGTCTACTTGGCTAAGATAAGCATTTTTATCATCAAGCAAGAAAGAATTAGCATGTTCAAGATCATTTAATTCTACATGCAAATTATCAAAAATTCTAGCAAGCTTTTTCCTTTTCCTTTTAGAAGACTTAAGAGAGGCACAAGTATCATGAATAATAGCAATCAAATATTCTTTATCTAAAGAGTTTAGATTTACCTCATTTGATTTCTTACTTGTTGATGTTATAAGAGCAAAGTGACATTCTCCTTCATCACTAGAGCTTGAGCTTGATCCTTCACTTGAATCTTCACTTGAGCTTGAGTTGGAGGAGCCACTTGAGCTTGAGTGCCATTTCTCCCTCTTCTCGTGAAGATGTGTCTTCTTGCCTTTGTAGAATCTACCCTTAGAGTACATGGCATCTTCTTTAACTTGAGAGGATGGAGTGACTTGTTGCATGATAGCTTCAATTTGAGCCTTTATTTCAGCCTTCTTCATTCTCTTTAGCTCTTTCTTCTCTTGTCTTTCTACTTCCTCCCTCTTGTCAAGTGTGGCTTCATGTGCTTGTAGATTTCCAATGAGCTCTTCAATAGGGATATCCTTAAGAGACCTTGCTTCTTCAATGGAAGTCACCTTGGGTTCCCATCTCTTGGGGAGAGTTCTAAGGATCTTTGAGTTGATCTCTCCATTAGACATAGGATGTCCTAGAACAGAAAGACCATTCACAATGGTGTTGAGCCTTGAGTACATGTTTACTATCCTCTCCTCCTTTCCCATCTTGAAGTTCTCAAGCAGCCCTTTGAGCATGTAGACTTTGCTTTCCTTCACTTGATATGTCCATTCATAAGTGATGCATAGCTTTCTTCATACCTCATAGGTTGTTTCACATGAAGAAATTCAGTTGAACTCGGTGGGGGTCATGGAGACATAGAGGATGTGCATGGCTCTAGCATTCAAGGTTGCTTTCTTCAAGGTAGCTTCATCCCATTCTTCAATCTTTATCTTTGGTAGCATGTATGGGATGTTCATCATTTACCACATCTCAAGACTTGATCCTTGGATGTAGAATTGAAGCCTTCTTCTCCATTAGAGGAAATTGCTCCCATGAAAGATTGGTAGGCTGATCAAGTATCTCCCTCCTTGGTAGTCACCCATCTTCTCCTACTTGTGGAAGTATGCTTGGAGAAGCCCACTCTGATGCCAATTGTTGGATCCTAGATGGGTGATTAGATGCTCTGGATGGGGGTGAATAGAGTTGAATGCACTTAAAAAAAAATTCATTAGACCTTCAAGATATATCACAAGTTAAGGTTTCTAAATAGGAAATTTGAGTGCAACTAAAACATGCATAGCAAGGATGAGAGAGATTGAGAAAACACAAGTAGACAAGCTACTTAGAGTGGTTCTACACTTCAAACTAGAAGTATGTCATTCCACTTACCTAGAGAGGTCAACCTCTAGGATTTCCTAACCATTGCATTCTTATATTCATTCATAAGACTTATAATACATGACCAGACAAATGACTTACCTATCCAATACAAAGAGTCTTCAACCTTACCAAGGACTTACCCACTTTGCAAGGAGTCTTCTGCCTTCTTCCAAGGACTTACCTACTCTTGCACAAGTCTTCATCCTTGTAGGGATTACCCACTCTTCTTGGATCTTCCACCTTTGACTTCACCTTCACTCGAAGAAGCTTCCACCAAGGACTTACCCACTTGAGCAAGGAGTCTTCTGCCTTCACCAAGGGCTTACTCTAGCTCCAAGTCTTCAGCCATGATCTTCACCAAGGGACGCCTTCCCTTGTTCTTCTTCACCTCTCTTAGCCAAGAGAGAGAACCTTTATCTTCATGATTGAAATGAGAGATAGGGAGGTGGTGGAAGTGAGAGCCTCACAAGATATACATGTAGGACTAGCTATCTTACAAATCTCCTACTCACTCTAATGGATGTAGCAAGTGATTAAGCTTAGAGAGAGAGAGAGGATGTTGTAGGAAGCACTCAACTATAGAATAGGAACCTCACATAGAGTTTGCATTGAATGTTCAACCTTGGAATGAAGCCCAAGGGGTCCTATTTATAGTTGGGGATGCCTCTTAGCCTTTGGGAACACTTGAGAATGAAAACTAGCCATTTTATGGCTTGCAACAGATATATTTTCACTTATTGCAACTTCACAACGACCAGAAGCACTTTTCTACACTTTTCCGTACAGTGCAATCGGTTGAGTTTCTATAAGGGTAACTCGACCGATAGAGTAAAAGACAAAGCCGATATTCAGACCATCGGTCGAGTTTGTCCTGGGGAAACTCGACCGACCAATGAAAATTGAATTGGTCTGGTACTCCATTGGTCGAGTTCTGTGTAGTGTAAACTCGACCGATAAAAATTCATTTTCAAGATCCAATCATGATTGGTCGAGTTTGCAACTCACAGAACTCGACTGATGAACAACCTGATGTGAATTTTGGAAAATGGCTTTTGAGTGCTTAAACATTCGATCTAAGTACTCCTGATTTTTTCCAAGCTTAATTACAAGCCATACAATCATTACAAGTGATTTACAACATGATTCTAAAGGATTTACATCATATTACAAAAATGTGCACTTGTATTGACTTTGACTTGTCTTTTCTCCAATTTGATATGTGCAAGTTAGGGCATTTGGAGTGTGTCTATACCTAATATGAAAACACTCAAGTAAAAGCATTAGACACCAATATGTGGAATGGTTAGTCATCATCAAAACACGAGTTTAGTCAATTTAGACGCGAGTCAACATTGACCTAATTGACCTTGAGTCAACACCTGGAAGTACCAAGATGTATCACATCTTGAATGACTTGTATTGGTGGCTAGGTCTAAAGCGTGATGTGGCAGAATTCATTTCCAGATGTCCAATTTGTTAGCAGGTGAAGGTTGAGCACCAGAAGCCTGCAGGGACACTACAACCTTTGTCGATGCCTCACTGGAAGTGGGATCATATTATTATGAACTTTGTGGTTGGTCTTCCTAGAACAATGAAAGGTCATGATTCTATATGGGTAATAGTTAACAGATTAACCAATTTAGCTCACTTTCTTCTAGTTAAGATGACGTTTACAACAGAGAAGTTGTCACATGAGTATGTTGATGAGATAGTCCATTTTCATGGCATTCCAGTGACTATAGTTAATGATAGAGTACCATAGTTTACAAGTCGATTTTGGGAACGTCTGCATTCAATGATGGGAACATAGCTTTCAACACAACTTTTCATCCACAGACTGATGGCCAGTCTGAAAGGACTATTCAAACTTTATAAGATCTTTTGAGGGCTTATGTGTTGCAATTTCTAGGGAGTTGGGATATACACCTGAGTTTGATAGAGTTTGCTTATAACAATAGCTATCAGATACACATAGATATGGCTCCTTATGAGGCTTTGTATGGGATACGTTGTTGGTATCCACTTTGTTGGTATCAAACTAGTGAGTATCAATTTTTGGGTCCTGAGTTAGAACAACAGACTACATAGAAGATTAAAGTAATATAGAAACAATTGAAAGAAGCTCAAGATAGGAAAAAAAATATGCAGATAGCCATCGCACACCATTAGAATTCCAAGTAGGAGACACAGTGTATCTCAAGGTTTATCCTTAGAAAGGTGTATTAAGATTTGGGAATATGGGTAAGTTGGCTCCTACGCTTATGGAACCGTACCCTATCTTAGCTCATGTTGGAAAAATGGCGTATAAGTTGGAGCTACTTCCAGAGCCACAATGATTGCATATTTTTTTCCATATCTCTATGTCGAGAAAGTGACAATCAGACAATTCAGCCAGTGGAGGTTGAGTTAGATGAAGAGATTTCCTTTGTTAAGGGTCCTATTTTGATTCTGGATGGAAGGATGAAAAAGTTGAAGAAGAAAGATATAGTGTTAGTAAAGGTTTTATGGAATCACTGTGGCATAGAGAAATCTACATGGGAGTTGGAAGATGAGATGTGTATGAAGTACATGTCTCTCTTTACGTAGGATTTCAGGGCAAAATCCTTATTAGTGGTTTGTAGTTGTAAGACCCCTAACCTTAATTAACGTGTTTAAAAAGCTTAATTACCATAATTGAGTCCTTCAAAACCTTAATATAAACTTTTTGTATTCTTTGGAATCACAAGACAAGCTTAAGTTTCAAATTTGGTCCAATTTGGACACTATTTGGGAAAGTTTTGCAATTTTATGTACATTTTGGACTTCTATGCAATTTACCCAAGTCTGAGGTTTTCTTTGCAATTTGTAACATGCAATATGTTTCTTAGATGTCATATTATCATTATTGATCTTGTTGAGCCATGGGGCATTTTATTGAGCCTTGGTTTGGGGGTGATCCCCTTCAATGGTGAATTAGGGTTTACCCCTTCAATGGTGAATCAGGGTTTACCCCTTCACGAATGAGCTACCTTTAGGAGCCATCAACCGATGGTCCCCCTATTTGGTTGACATCTGATGGTTACCAACAGGTGGTGACAATTGGTGGTCATCCTGGAAGGCCCTAGGTCTATGGTTTTGCCAGTTGGTTTCTCTTGGACCAGTGGTTGACTTAAAAGGAGGATCAAATGATGGTTCATCACCTAGTAAGATAGGGTTACATGAACCGATGGTTTCCCATGCATAACATGTAGTGGTGGACCTGGAGGTCATAATGTACTGGTCTAGCAGACTTCTACAATATAGATCTGCATCTTGCATGTCCATGGAAGCTCTAGGCCATGGACTCATGGATAGCTACTAGGACACCTCATGCTTCTTGTCTCCCTTATCCTAAAGCTCTATATACTTATCCTTAGGCTACCAAATTAAACCTTTGGTCCCTTATCTCTCCCCTTCTGTTATAGATTCATATTTTTCATGTTTTGTGGCCGAGGAGCTTTCTAAGGAAGGAGAAGGTGGCCGACCTTCTTGTTGGAGCTTCTAGGGTTTCGTTTTGCTCTCTTCTATGGTTTATAAAGCTTCCTTTTGGTGATCTTGACCTAAATGAGTAAGTATATCCTTTGTTTCTTCTATTGTTCTTCTTCCTCCTACCTTCTTCCTGGTCATAATTCTATTGTTCCATGGTAAAAGTTGCTTTAAAGCTCAAAGATCCTACCTTTCTTGCTCCTTATACCTAGGGTTTGCTTCTCTTGTGGAGAAAGGTGCTACTTGGCCGAGTTCAGACCTAAAGCTAGAGTTTTCCTACCTTCTTTGCTTTAGTTCCTTGCTGCAAGAATCTTGTTCTTCTTCTTAGAGGTGAGTTTTGTAACCCTCTTCACTTTTTTTGCTTACTACAAGCTTGTTTGCTCATTTACTTGCTCAAAAATGAAGATCCAAGCACTTAGAAGCTATGCTTTCTTAGGGTTTCAATTTTGTTATGATATTCCTAGCTTAGTTTTCAGTTCTATATGAACCTAAAATCATTTTCACGTTCTTCTTAAGGTAGAAGAAGACTTAGTTCAGGTTGGTATGACAACCAATGGTGCTAAGCACCTATCAAACGATGGTCTCTACTTAGGCTTATAGGTTGTTTTCCACTTTACACATGAACTGATGGTAGTATCCTTGTGACAACTGATGGTGTTGTCTTCTTGACAACTGATGGTGGTGATCCATGGTGACAACTAATGGTGTCAACCAATGGTCACACCTTATATCATCTATTGGATCCTTTAGAATCTAATCAACCGACGGTCTAATGCCCTATGGATGTCATCAACAGATGGTGGTTTTAATTCAACATCCAACAATGACAAAGGCTGGTAAATTTGACCCTATCAATGGATGGTGACACAATTTGTCACAACCGATGGTGGATCGGGTCACCACAACTGATGGTGAGTCAAGGTTACATATGTAGCTTCAATTATGCCTTAAACAAATGGTTTCTTGGTTCAATTGATTCAATGGTTAGACTTATACTCAAACTGATGGTTTTAAATTATGAACACCATCCAATGGTTGAAGATTGGATTCTTCAACATCCAATGGATTATAATGAATCTTATAATATAATATGTTGGTTCTAATAATGAGAATTTGGTGGTTTAATGCCCTTAAATTTTAGTTTTACCTTTGCCTTCATATGAATATATTTGATAAATCACCAAAACAAGTGTATGTGTACCCCTAATGAAACATGTCTTGTTACACCAACTCTAATGTGACTGTGGTGGTGGTGCTTGATTGTAATATTCCTTCTTAAATGATTAAATGTGACAATGAAATACTCTCTTTTTGTGTTGAAACCTTAATATGACGATAGTTGAACATCATAGTTCTTGCTATGTTAATCTTATATGTCATATGTGTGATTAATGATCTGTTGAGCCATATTCTAAAGCATTGAAAGATAATGATTGTTATGGCCCATTCTAAGATTTACTAGTAAGCACAACGATTAGTGCATAATTATGAGGATTAAGTTAAGTTAAATGCCCAAGATGTGATTAGTGTTTTGATTCGCTGAGACATGCTAATTAGTATGTTTTCATGCCTTGGGGTTGTAGTGGATCTTTCACTTGAAAAGTTGCAAAAGAAAATGCTCGAATCGGACTTTTGAGGCAATAGTTATGACGTTTTCAGTTTTTGGGGCCGAATCTGCAATTTTCCCAAATTTTTGGCTTATAAACCCTTTTTCTTTTCTTTCTTCCTTATTTTTTTCAGACGATCATTCTTAGGTGGTGTAATGTAGCTACGCGAATGAGCAACAGAGAAGGAGCGGGCGATCCTTGGCCTAGCTCCGTTCTAGCAGTCTTCTTCTTCCTTCCTTCTTCCTTCTTCCCTTCTTCTTCTTCCTCTCTTCCTCTTCCTTTCTTCCCTACTTTAGCAACCTACAACCACCCTAGCATCTAGGCAGCCATGCAACATTTGTAGCTGCGTGCAGCAGCAACAGGGCACCGTCTTGGGCATTCCCAGCAGTAGGGGAGCTGCTCTTGAGCTCCGACCTTGTGATTCAAGCGTGAATCCATAGCCCTAGCTGCAATTTGGTCCCCAAACAAGTACTTCTCTTCAATCATAGCTTGAGTGTCAAGTTGTTGTATAGTAGGACCATGAACAGAGTTATTCTAAGGTTGAAGAGAACCCAGAAATAGGCTCTAGATGCATTTTCAGACGAATTCGGACATCCCAAACCGTTGTGAGTAGAATTTCACTCACCTAGCATGATTTAACTCCAATATTAGGAAATTTTCGATTAAATGTGTGTTTTCCGCAGATAACAGTAGTTATCAGGCGTCATGCAGTATTTGGCATTGCCTGACTTTTTATTTCACAAATCGCTTCTTTAGGAAACCTGCAGGTACCTTGCAATCTCTTCCTATACCAGAGTGGAAGTGAGAACATATCACAATGGATTTTTTGGTAGAGTTGCCCAGGACACCTAGAGGTTGTGACTCGATTTGGGTGATTGTGGATAAACTGACTAAGTATGAGTCAACCTTTGATGTCCCAAATTTGGCTAATATATACGTGGATGAGATAGTCAGGTTGCATGGTGTTCCATTTTCAATAATATCAGATAGAAATCCTAAGTTCACATCTAGGTTTTGGAATCAGTTGCATCGTGCTTTGGGCACAAAGTTGAGGTTCAGTACAACTTTTCACCCACATACGGATGGTCAATCAGAGAGGACCATTCAAACTCTTAAGGACATGCTGAGAGCATGTGTCTTACATTTTAGTGGAAGTCGGGAAGAACACTTGAGCCTTATAGAGTTTGCATACAACAATAGTCACCATCCCAGTCTTGTTATGGCTCCGTATGAAGCTCTGTATGGCAGAAAGTGTAGATCACCCATATGTTGGTACGAGGTGGGTGACAAAGAGATTCTTGGACCTGAGATAGTAGATTTGACTACTGAAAAGATTACAGTGATCAGAGAATAGTTGAAAGCTGCACAGGACATGCAGAAGAGTTACGTTGAGAAGAGACGTAGACCTCTTGAGTTTGAGGTTGATGATGAAGTGTATCTAAAAGTTTCACCATGGAAAGGAGTGTTAAGGTTTGGCAAGAGAGGCAAACTAACTCCTAGGTTTATGGGCCCATATCCTGTCATTGAGAGGATTGGACCTGTAGCCTACAGGTTGGATTTGCCATCCGAGTTGGCTAATCTACATGATGTGTTTCATGTATCGATGCTGAAGAAGTGTTACCCTAGTACAGAGAAGATAGTGGACCCAAAACCTGCACAGATCAGAACAGATGTGTCCTATGTTGAAGGACATGTACAAATAGTTGATCGGAGGATCAAGAAACTCAAGAATCACGAGATAGTGTTAGTAAAAGTTTTGTGGAGGAACCACAACTTAGAGGAGGACACATGGGAGCTTGAGTTTGAGATGTGTAACAAGTTTCCTTTTCTCTTTTAGGAATTTCAGGACGAAATTCTTATAAGGGAGGGAGATTGTTATGACCCGTTCTAAGATTTACTAGTAAGCACGGCGATTAGTGCATAATTATGAGATTAAGTTAAGTTAAATGTCCAAGATGAGATTGGTGTTTTTATTAAATGAGTCAAGCTAATTAGTATATTTTCATGCCTTGGGGTTGTAGTGGATCTCGCGCTTGAAAAGTTACAAAAGAAAATGCTCGAATCGGACTTCTGAAGCAATAGTTATGACATTTTCAGTTTTTGGGGTCGAATCTGCAATTTTCCCAAATTTTTGACTTATAAATCCTTTTTCTTTTCTTTCTTCCTTATCTTTTTTGGACGATCATTCTTAGGCAGTGTACTGTAGCTGCGCGAACAAGCAACAGAGAAGGAGCGGGCAATCCTTGGCCTAGCTCCATTCCAGCAGTCTTCTTCTTCCTTCCTTCTTCCTTCTTCCTTCTTCCTTCTTCCCTTCTTCTTCCTCTCTTCCTCTTCCTTTCTTCCTTGCTTTAGCAACCTGCAGCCACCCTAGCAGCTAGGCGGCCGTGCAACAGCTGTAGCTGCATGCAGCAGCAACAGGGTGTCGTCTTGGGCATGACCAGTAGCAAGGGAGCTGCTCTTGAGCTCCGACCTTGTGATTCAAGCGTGAATCCACAACCCTAGCTGTGATTTGGTCCCCAAATGAGTACTGCTCTTCAATCATAGCTTGAGCGTCGAGCTTCTGTACATCAGGACCATGAACAAAGCTATTCTAAGGTTGAAGACAACCCGAAAATAGCTCAAAAATAGGCTATGGACGCATTTCTAGACGAATTCAGACATCCCGAACCGCTGTGTGTAGAATTTCACTCACCTAGCATGATTTAACTCTGATATTAGGAATTTTTTGGTTAAATGTGAGTTTTCCGCAAATAACAGTAGTTATCAGGCATCGTGCAGTATTTGGCGTTGCCCGACTTTTTATTTCACAAATCACTTCTTTAGGCTTTTGTATAACATAGTTTATCATCCTATCAGTGTGATTTGGACTAGTAGAATTACATGGTTGATCAAAACCTAAGTTATTCAGTTTAAAAGCTGAAATCAGTAGAACACGACCAATACCTGTGTGATTTGGGTATAAACCTAGGTTGTGAAATTTTAGAAATTAATTTGATGCATCATTTTAAAGAAATGACGATGACATAAAAATATTCAATGAAAACCCTAGTTGCACTCTCTCTACTATGTTTAATGCGAGTGATTTAATATTTACACCAGTTGGCACATTTCTCAGAACTATCATTAGAATTCCTCAGTTATTATTAATAATTTGTGTCATAATAAGTAATTAACTCTTAATTGAGTTATGTGATGCACAAACCAGGACTAGGGTTAATGTGCACGTTTTTTTGAGGAATTTTAGATAATTTACAGATGCTACCGACGATTTCTCATATGTCAAGTAATTTACTCTTATTAGTGCATTAAGAGGTCCAATTGCATGATTTTAGTGTATAAGTGCCAACTTGACAAGTATTCTATTTATTTAAATCTGCCTGCAAGAACAATATGTTGATTTCTTAGTAAATTACCGTGTTTGAGCTTATTGCACTGCCAAGTTAGAAATGATATACATGTGGTAGTTATAAGTTTCAGATAAATAGACTCGGTACCATAGAGATACGAAAGCCAAGAATAAGTAAGAGAGAGATGCAATGTAGTAAGAGCTTTTCTAGGATAATAAAATAATAGATTAAGGGCCCTGACACCGTAGAATCCCTATGAGAGGTCTGCACCTTGGGGATGAAATGACCTAACCCTGGCAGCGTCCAGTATACGGGGGTCATAACGCACCCACAGAGCATGCGGGGAGATGAAGCCCTTGAGGAAGTCTCCTAAGAGGTGATAGGTTACCCAACATGAACCAGACATTCCAGTGGTAACCCAGAGGTACCCACAGAGCGTACCAAGTTGAGGCCCACAGAGCGTCTCAGACCCTCCGCCTGTGTACTCAGCCTACAGGAGGAGTCCAGTTTACGACACCATAGGAGTGCCGAGGCCAGAGAGCCAATTTTCCTATAGCAGACCAGGACAACAGTCAGATTTAGCTATCCCGGGGTGTTGGCTAAGTCTTGTACGGTGGGATCGTAGTTCGCTACGAGTCTTCATATGTAGAGTACACTGCATATGATCAGGGCATAAGATAAAATATGTTCATATAGGTTCACAGAGTTAGTTAAAGAATTAAGAAAGATTTGAGTTTAGATTCGCATCAGTTGTTCTTTAAATGAAATGTTGATAATCCCAGTTATTTAATTGTAACTATAGCTTGCAGCAGTTGTTACTTTAATGAGATGTTGATATTTTTTTATATTTAAATTATATTATTTTAGATCTGCTCAGTGTAGTATTTCTTGTATTTTATCCCAATTAATAAACATAAAATGAGTTATCTACGATGGTTGGGTGAAATTCTATTCACTGAGCCAGTAGCTCACCAATCTACTGAAATATTTTTCAGGTCAGCGTCAGCACGAGGAAGCTGAAGGATCATGTCACCCAAGTACTTAGAAGGTAGTTCGTAGTTAGTTAGAGGTCTCTTAATCCTTTCCCCCCAGTCCTTGGGAATGTGGTATGGTAGAGAGAGAGAATGAAATGTAATATCTAGATTAGTTTTCAATTAACTGTTGCACTTTATATTCCGCAAGTAAGATGTAATGTGTTGTTTAAATTCTGAGGCATCTTTCAAGATTAAGAAATAGTAAGTTTGCTTCAGCAGTTTTATTACAATATGATGTTATTCAAGCTATTAGGCTAATTCTATGTTTATTAAGAAAAGAAAAAGTTAAGGGTGTATTTGTAGTAACTGTAATCCTCATGTCACACCCTAATATCATGATTAGCGGTAATCGTGGGGTCGAGGCGTGTCAATGATAATCTCACAGGGATTAACGTGATGGTCTTTAAGACCTTTGGGCATGGTTGAGACCTGATGAAGGTATAATCCTCTTTATGATACAATAAGGGCAAAACCCTGGAACTTGAGATAAGAAATTGTACCTTGTAATGGTATGATGACAAGTGTGATCCAATGATTTGGAAATGAATAAGTATAATGTGGTAATGTGATTAAGATTATATACCTTATACATTTTATATCTTTTGAAGTTGCAATATTTATACACTTGATAGAAATGAACTAGGATTTGTATGCCCCTTTGTATGATGAAGCCTTAATGAACCTAATTGGCAGTAACTAATCAAGTGTAACCTTAATCATGTAGTGTCCTATGCTTTTAAACCATTTTCAATGCCAGAATTTACTGGATGGTGAAACGAGTATTCCTAAAGGAAACTTAGAGTACATATTGTTGAATATGTGTGATGTTTTTCACCCTGACCCCAATTGTTAGGGAGGATGACTACGGTCATACCTAGCCCTCTTTTTGAAAAGTTGCAGTCGTGTCTTAATGATTATATATGGAATGTGCTTGGAGGACAACTATGGTTGTATCTCAGTGGTAGGGTTTTGCTTGCATGCCCTGGAGTCTACTGTTGTGACCTGTACCAAGGGCGGACTAGTTGTTAGCAGCTTGACTATATGTCGATGTAGTGGTAGCTTGACTAATATGTCACTATCTTTTTGGTCCATACTGACCGGGTAGAGGAGAGATCTTGGGACACTAGCACTCCTAGATCTTATACAGAACTGAATAATACTTCACAATGGTCACTTGGAATTTGAGTGGTATGACTCAAACTCCCCATGGCATAATAAAAGATGTAATACAAGTTGTGTAGTATTTTTGCTAGGGTTAAATACATTTCACAATGGTTGCTTAACCCTTACCTTATCGTTATACTATACAATTCTTATGTGATGTAATATTATGATGTCTGAGTAACTATACTTGTTGTTAGAGTTTATTTGCTTAACTTACTTAGTATGTTAAAACTGTTTAATCTACTTCATTGCTTATTCAATACTCAATCTGCTCAATCTATTATTTTTAATTAATCTGTTGTAATCAATATGTGTCAAAGAAAGTTTTGCAAAGTCATGGGAAATACTTTAAGATCACAATTTATTACTTTGAGTAAGTATAATAACTACAAGATGTCAACCTCTACTTATTTCTTTCAATATGATGATCAATGATATCTTCTAGGACTAAAAAAGTGTTACATAATACTCACTGTACACCTAAAAATGTGCATAAATTGGAAGTACATAATTATATAAAGAAAAGTACATAAAGTATATACAGACAATGCATAAAAATTTGGGCCATTGTAGACTATTGTATTATTATAATTAAACTATTAGCTCATAATAATTGATATTTTGTATAAATTTCAAAGACATGTAAAGAAAAATCCACAACATATACATAACTTGTACAATTGGACTATTGCAAACTTTTGTTATATTATAATCATGTTGTTAGATCATAAAGGTAGAATTTCCCTATTATACATTTATATAAAAATTAGTACACATACTATCTATGTCTGCAAATACAATGTTACACCAATGTAAAAAAAATATGAACATCTATTGACTAATATCAAACAGTTTATTTTTATTTGGTTATGTCTCTGAGTGTGTTTCCGAGTAAGAATCCATGATGGACAACGATATGGATGATGCAGTTCCAAATGAACCATGTATGATGTTAATGAAATGTCTTTTTCAATAAAAGTAACTTTCAAAGTGTTCTAATTCATTTCGATTTCATACCTTAATATAATTTATAATGCATATTTTATGTTGTTAATGTGATGAACTTATAATGACAAGACATATACATCCACAATAATTCTCAATAGTAGTTGTAATCATGGAAAGAAACATCGACGATACCGTCGGTATACCGACCGGTATATCGATATCGACGACATCGGTCATCGGTTCACACAAACTTGTCGTTGGGATTGCAAATATCTGTAAACCGATGATATACCGCCAAATATCGCCAAATATCGCCAAATACCGCCAAATATCGACGAAATTTACTGGTATACCGACAGATATACCAATTTTTGCGTGCTTAAGTCTGTTTCTGTTGTTTGAGAGGAGGAAATGGTGGAGCAAAGGGATCTCGACAACTAGGGCTCACATAAGTCTAATCTAAGGTGTACCTTTATGTTTTCTACCATTTCTCTCATTTACACGTCATCTATCTCAATTAAAATGTAAATTCGTCCCAAAATGCCTTAAATTGGCAAAGACCTTGCCATCTGCGTTTTTATGTCTTCCTAATTGTATGTGTTTGTAGATCTACAACACTTTCTCATAATCTACATAATAATCATAGTAATATACCTAAATAATCCACGAAATATAAGTATAATTTGCTATCATTTTTAGTAGTAAGCTAATAAGTATACATAAGTTCTTCTAACTAGTATTTTTATCATACAAAGGAAGAAAATGTACTAGTTCACAACACAACAAACAAATATTGTAAAAAAACATAGATTTTGTAACTTTCTAGTCTTATATTTGATTATACATGGCACTTGCTACATATATCCCACAAGATGGACATGGTTGACATGGTAACTAGACTTTTAAATTATTGCATCCCCACGACATGCATATGGTGGGCATGGTAATAATGGCTTTTATACTTATCCCGCTATTGTGCATAATCTATGGAGAATCTCACTACTGCATATCAAGATCCTGTGCTACAAACAACAACAACAGAGAAAAGGTGTCACAACAGTGATGGTTCCTAACTTCCTTGACAGTCATGAAGTTAATTGTCAAAGTCACACATTGAAGAAGAGCAATATAAAGCCCTGGTGTATATTTTCTTTTAGAATCTGATATGATGCATATGGAGACATAGTACTGTAAAATTCTAAAACATATCGTGTTTAATTACATAATACGAACGAGTATTATACACTTATATAGTATGGTACATGATGTGTATGAGCAACACGTAACTTGATACCACCAACCTTACATAATGTACATGTCATGGGAGCAATATGTCAACCATATCAACTCAATATTGTATGGAGAATGAGTGTGTAACTCGACATACAACTGATATGAGTTAGTAAGTTACTATGCTATTTATGTGTTGTAAATTGGATATTATTGCATAAGAGTGTTTATTTATGTTTATGGATTGTGCTAGTAAAATTTTAAATCTTAATTCCAGTATTTTGTCATCGAAATCCTTCATCGAAATCTACAGAAAACAGGATAGGTTCCCTACCTCCCACATGATGGACCCCCCCAACATACCCAATATATAATTTTATTGCATAAAACGTTGCATCTAGGTGTTGAGACCACGCATGTAAAATTGCATCTGTCGATATTTCCGTCGGTATACCTGTAAATATCTATTTCCACGTCGTCGATAAGGCGGCATTTAATTCCTTACTTGTAATCCAAACAATGCATCCTCGAACAAAGTCCACCATACCAAACATAAACTTGGGTAATACACAATCCACTAAATTGAACATAAAACATCATGTACGCGGGATACTAGAATCCAAAATTTATCTATTAATTATTATGTATTTTTGGATATCCTAAATCATTGAAAATCTAGACAAATCCGACAACCGAACGCGCACTTCGTAACTTTATTTTCTTATTTTGAATTAATCAACTTGTTGCAACAAATTTAAACTAAATATGTATCCTTAAAAAATGGATTTGTATGTACTAAAATTAATTATTTACACTCCAGTACACCAAATTAAATTAATCCTGGACATGTATTAGATATAATAAACTCCGACTACTGAATATAAAAAAAAACTCCAATTACACAATCCGTCCCTCCGAAACAAAGAGCCATAACGCCGGCATCTCGTTTTTCCTTTTCACGGCCATGTACTAGCCGGACTAGACCTCCGTCCGTCAGCTGCTTCGATCCTTCTTGTGCCAGCTGGGGGTTCACCGTCCGACCGCCGCCGTCAGCAGTTCTACCATTAAAACGTCCACCTTCTGCTAGTCTACCTTCACCCGCTGTCTGCGCTTCGATCCACCAGGCTACGCGTCTGCTGCCAACTTCTAGCGGGCCCGTGCCTTTCTGATGGTGCTGGTATATTGCATTCCTCTCTTGTGAATATTCGTAACGTTTCTTATGGGAGAAAGAAGCTCTTTTACGAGTCTGCTTCTAAACCAACAATTGCTCACTGTTTCCAATTGCAATCTCGCCATTTTTTCATAATAACGTTAACGAGTCCTATTGTGTCGCAGAGATGGCATTCCATGACACCTTCGGTTATATCAAGCTCGTCATTTTCATGCTCGGCATAGGCAAGTTTTCTATGTCTCAGGCGCCCGTTGGGCGGATATATGATTTTTTTGGCATGGTAATATGCCCATGTTCCTGATTATTCTCCCTCATTCCGGCTTTTTATTGCAGCTGTGATACACTCCTCCGTTTCCGAAGCAATAGTGGTGCCGGATTCAGATTGTTATGTATTTGACAACAGTAGTCGGCTTATAGATTTTGTATCCTTCATATCATACCCCGATTTTATGTCCTTGTTATATCATACCAGTTGAATTTGTTTAATTTGAGGCTTCAGCTGATGTTGGGTCCATTCGTGTTCGATCCTGATCTCTTTATAGACAGATTGGATGGGATATGCCTTTGAATATAACGACAAGGTATGTGCAGTTGCATTATGCAATTTTTTATTATGTGTGCTCACTACACTTATAGGTTTTCGCAAGGGCTCCCTGGTTAATTGTATATTCTTATAATTGGTGTTGTATTACCTTCATCCTGTTGACATATTATTGATTCTTCGACAGACAACTCACCTATAAGCAGCATTTCTGTGACAGTCAGAAGGGATAATAGTTATGTAATTGACATAGCATGCAAAACACATAATACTCAATCCCATATAAAGGTTGCAGATGCAGTAGGAAGAGGACATCATGTGCTATTGCACTGTCACTTTCGTCACCTTTTTTCTGTAAGGCCAATGAAACTATTCTAGTGGAGTATGGAGCCATCTGATGCTTCAATAAAGCTTTAGAGCACACTACCAAAAAAAAAATACTCAATGTACTAAAACAACTCCTCGCCTCCTCAGCTGAGAAGGTGATTATTCTGAGTGTCAGTTGCAAACTCTGCTATAAACCTGGGGAGTTTAATTTTTATTTTTTCAATGTTTTAATATTAAATATAAAATCTGCCCTGGGCAAACCTCATGAAATCTTAATATATTTGACAGTTACATTTTTTTACGAGATTTCTAACTTAGTGCAGAAATGAACATAATTCTGATATAGTGGTCCAATCTATATGTGTGGGAAAATGGTTGTTGCACAAAACATCACACTTGTGGTATAAGGGAAGGGGGCATGGCTTCATATGGAGGGTACTCCTTTCATATTTTGCAAATAATATGGCGAAATGAGCCTTTGTTACCAAAAATGAAGATTCATGAACTTAAAATCAGGGAATGATATTGAAAAGACTTTTTTATTTAGAAAATGGTAATTAACTACATCTCTGAATAGAAAACTTACAAAGAAAGTGTATGTAATAAACTTAAAAGTAGAAAAGCCAATGGTTAACATAAGACATTGTCATCCAGAACAAAGGCTTGTACCTCAACAAAGCCACAATGGTTTGACGCGAGTCTCGGACATTTTGAGGCGTAAGCCTTAATCCAGGTAAACGAGGCATATGCCTCGAGGTACAAATAGGGGAATCTCGCCCAAGGCTTAAACCTCAAAAGCCTCAAGGTAGTTTTTTTAATGACTTGCATTTGAGTCCCATACCCCTACCACGGTCATGCCGTGGCCTCATACGTCTCTTGTTGCTGTGGCAATAGAAGCGTGAGAGTAAATAGACTGTATGCCTGACATTACAAGAGTGGGTTCATAAGCTGCTTGATGTATTTGAGCATATGCCTCTCGTAGACTAGGCAACGTTTCTCCTGCCGGAACAACACACTACATGCTACAACAAATTTGGGATGAAACCCGATAAGAGTTTGGCTGAGACCAGGGCATCTCACTCTTTAATGTGTTCTTCATATTTCAAAGGTTGATAGAAGTTAAGTAGTTGGGCCATAGCCTGGATAGCATCAAAGTAGTCACTAATGATTTCTTTTCACCTTGCTTCTCAGAAAATTAGCTGTCCCCGACGTTATATATATGTAGGACATTGCTTTCATGAGAATAGAACTACTTAGCAGCATCCCAGATATTGTTAGTTGTGGTATGTAACATAAACTTCAGAGCTTTGTAGGGCTCTATGCCATTTCATAACCACGCCTTTCCTGACTAAAATATTGTTCTTGCACCACTTAACATATCCTTTGTCACCTTCAATAGAAGGACCAAGATGAACAATTTTGACTTGTCTCTAAATTCAAGAAAGTTATAGACCACATTCCTTGGAGCACATAATTGGTTTATTGAATTTAAATATAGTAATGGTGGGTGGTTGTTGTATGCAACAGTGGACTGGACCGTGTCTTTCTCTTCCGGTCAGTCAACTATATTAGAAAGAGATATTACTATTGGAACAAGAACACGGTAGTAAGAAGATTGTGCTTGTAGCCACGGACGGAAGCATTGTAGCTAGAGGATGGTAGATCAACCTGTAGAAGAAAGCATGGTCACACACCAGTAGGGAGGCAAGTGGGGAAGGTTTAGGGGTCAAAGCTTTCTAGAAGACTCCCTTTTGAGAATGAAGGCCCGCTTCACAAACCGGGTCTGATACTGCTGCAAAATCACAAAGTATCATATTTTGCTACAATACCCATAGTAGCAGTATTCAGACCATAAGGGCTACATCTCCACGATGACAGTTTGGCCAGAGGGAAAGATGGAGGGAGGTGCGGCAAGTTAAGGGCAAATCCTAAGGAGATGCCCTTGTGGTGGGGAGGTGTTCCAATAGGTGGTGGCGGTATGCATAAGTCACCTTTAGAAATCCAAGTTGTTGCACTTGAGAAGGGAGAGTGAATTCTCCCAAAATCCAACTTTGATAAAGAAATAGCATTGGAGTATACATATATCTCAACACTTCCCCTCAAGGTGGTGTTTACACATATGTAGACCTAGCTTGCCACTCATGAGCCAAAAAATAGATAGCGATATTTGCGATTTGTTTCCTTGTTCGAACATGAGTTGTATTTATTTTCTTTGCCACTGCTAAGTCTCATACAAAGTGACATTTGGTGTCTTCTTCATGGAATATTGGATTATTTGTGATGTAGACAACAAGTTGATTGTCACACTGTGAAGTGATTGGATAGGCGGCCGACACCTTTAACTCAAGTAGAATGGACTTGTTGGAAATAATGAATAAATGACATATTGATAATGTATTCATGATGTTTTTGATACAAGAGAGACCCTCCTATTGATAGGTGAGGTTGACACAATCCTAGACTTGATCAGACTCTATATTGGACTTTGACTTGATTGGGCTTATAGAGGCAGACCCATGTTACATGACTTAATATCTCTTTTTACTTCTAACACCCCCCCTCAACTTCGAGCATGGGAGAATCAAATGACGAACTTGGACATAGACGAGACAAACATAAACACGAGACACAAAAAAAAACGGAGATAGATGATAACGAAGATAGACTTTGCACGACATGTACAATCACCCTGAATTTGATCTCCTCAGACTTTGACATTCTTGACATCTTTGACACTCTTGACATATTTCATGCTTCCCTTGAAATTGATAATCGTTGTGTCAACAGGTGAACTTGAGAAATTTGGAGCTTTGACCATGTTGAAGCTTGTATTTGGAATAATAATGCATAGAAGAATCATGTAGGATGATTTGACACTCTGAGTCAACAACTAGATGATATTGTTGCTGAAGTAAGTTTTGATATTATGATAGTCTAGACAAAATTTGTGCTGCAAGAGGACAAGATTGCAACGGATGATCAACGTGCTTGAAATGGTACAAACAGAGAAGCTAATAACTTTCATGAGGAAGTTGGGTGAATGATCTTCTAGAAAAGATAGGTGTGCTGGCAAACAAGTAATTGTGCCAATACTCCAAGATGCTTGTAAAGCTAGATGACTGATACTTCGCTTGATTTGGTAGAAAAGGATGCAACAAAGGGTGATAGAAACCTGATGTTGCAAACTGAAGAAGTCGAAGAACACACATGAGAAATCATCTTCTCTCCTTGATGATGGGCTGAGTAGACTATTAAATGGCAACTCGAAAGCGAAATGATGAGACTTGACATCGGCTTGATATATGGAATCTAGATGATGCATAACGAACTTGAATCTCTGAGGTTTTAGACAATCCACATGAGATATTATTGGATAGAAAGAAAGTCCTCTATCTCTTGACTCTTTCTTTCATCTCTTCTTCCTCTTCTCTCTTGAATACGAACTCTTCATCTCATCTCCTCATACTCATTCTTCTCTACTTATTTCTCTATATCTCCCTCCACACCAACCATGAAGAGACAACAAAAGTGGTTGGGGTGGATAAAGACAAAGATAAATTCCCATTTAACAAGACTTTGATGGAATTGGGGAATATAGGTTGCGGGGAACATGAGTGAGATGAGGAGTTGCTTGACATGATTGGAGAAGTTGTGTGTTTGATCGCTCAACGACTTGAGAAAAGTGGACCCATAACGAAACTTGTGCTTGAAGGACTGAACCTTGCACTTGAAAGCGATTGACATTGCAACTTAGAGAGCTTGACTTCACACTTGAGAGAGGATGACTTCATGATTGTGATAGGACGTTGGAAAGTTGAATTTATGCCCCATGATCCAACTCCACAGTGAGTTGGCTTAGGGGTTGTTCAGGTGGCAGCGCCCCATTGCTTGGGGATCTGGGTGCGAAAGCCCCCTAATTATATTTAAAAGTTGATCATAACTAGCTTGCAGCAATAGGTACAGTCCGGCAACATAATTGAGCACGCCATGTTGAAAGACGATGACAAGAACAGATGCCATGTGGATTAAGAACACGATGTGTTGATGATGTTGGCGTTGTGTAAGATGGCTATACATCGTGTTGAATGACGACTATACTTCTGGAAGGATGTTACTCAACATGTGGAGAAAAACATGACGTGTCCACAACTTGTTGAAGAATCTAACAGGAGACTGACATCGTGTGTTCCAGTGACACGACATGTGAAGTTACATGGTGCATACTTGGATTACACAACATGTGAATTTTCGGGATGACGTTTGCTGGCTATTGATGACATAATGTGTGCTTCGTCTAAACGCAATGTGGAATGTTGTTGACAATGACTGAAATTCAATTACACAAAGTGTGATTTGAATTCACACAGTGTAACTGGTAAACAGATGGCACCGAATGATTATGGTAGCGCCGGCACAATGTGTAATTTGGGTACACGACGTGTGACCGTCTGTCAGGGCAAAAACGACAATGAGGATGGTACTTCTGAATTAGGAAGCGCATGGTTGTACGGGCACCCACCTAGGTGGCCCCCTTGGGTCCTAGAACCTGGATGCCCAACCCAACTAGGCCTCTGGCATCTTGGGCGGTCTGGGAGTCCGCCTAGGTGGCTAGTGGGCTGAATATAGGCATGATACAACCAGTGAATTAAAAAACGGCCGCCTGGCCGCTTAAGCGGGCAGCAAAGCCTATCCGCCTAATATTGCCCTTAAGCGCCCGCTTGAGCGGGTTTTCAAAAAACGCCCGCTTTTTTCCCGCTTTTTGCCCGCTTTTAAAAAAAATGCTGCTGTAAGCATGTAATGTTAATTAATTATATAATCCAAGTAGTATAGAGTATAATATATGAAGCTTGTATACATTAAATGTTCTATGATATACCTAGTCCTACTTTAGAATGCAAACTTTGTATGTAAGCTGTATATAATAGGGTACTGCTGTAATATATCCAAGTAAATATCATATTACTCTGTTATACTTCTAATGGTTTTACTGATTTTACTGATATTCTTGCAGATTTCGTACATTAGTAATTGATACTACTGGTTAGTATTACTGATTTCCTTAGAAATATATTTTTTATATACACATACATGTAATTTTGTATATAAATATATAAGTTTTTAAGCATCCACTTTTTCAAAAATCGCCCGCCTGCCGCTTAATCGGCTACAAGGTCCCGTCCGCACGCCTCCCGCTTCCCGCTTTTTAAAACATTGGATACAACAAGTTAAAACAAATTAAATGTCTACTTTTTATCTTTGTAAACTTGCTGCTTCTGTTATTTTGTTAATTCTTCTTTAACCTCCCTTCTATTATTTTATTCTTTGTCCTCCATCAAGCAGCAATGTTGCTGCTATGCAATGATTCTTTTTTCATTTTCTTTATGTTCTTTATTCTCCCCAACAATACTCAGCTGTGTTCTTTTTGTTCCAAGAAGCAACAACTCTGTTCTTCTTGTTCCTCTCGATGTTCCTTCCATTCTCTATTTCTTTTTGTGTTACTCTCCAAACCATTATTATTGTTTTACTTATTTCCCCCTTCTTGTCTCCCCCACGTTCACACTGTTGTGTTCTTCTTTACTTTTCCATCCATCTCCCGTACTATTGCTCCTCCATCTCATTCTTCCTTTTACCCAAATTTCCTCCTCTTCCTCATTCCTATGGATTTTTAATATCATATCCAATAACTCTATATCTTGTCATTTAACATATCCCTGTTTCATGCTTGTTTAGATGCAAATGAACATGAATTAAAGTAGCTAAAGAGAACCTATTTGATACCTTTAATGTATGCGATTTAGAATATTTTGATATTAGAATAAGTTTATTAGATGTTTCATATGGCTGTTTGATATATATATTTTGACATTAATTCATATAGGTTAATATATAAATATGTATATATGACTATATGCATGTAATTATATATTAATATAAACACAAATGATTTTAAAAAATGCCTAGGAAGGCCTAGGCTGTCTGGGTCCCCCTAGACAACCCCGACCATCTAGACAACCTTGGGAAGCGGTGAGAGACCACCAACCTTGACTTGCCAACTTGTCGGGGATGCTGTGGCAGGACCAACCACTGAAGATGAAGCCCAATGCTGATTTGGGCTTGATGATCGACTTGAAGCAACAATGGTGTTAACGACATTGTAGTGGCTGGACTTTTAGTTGTGGAAGAGGACGATCTCGAGGTGGATGAGGTCTGCTAGCACCTGAACCTTGATTGGCGGTGACAACAGCTAGGGCATGGGCCCTGATTGATGACAATGACTGCTAGAGCATGGGCCCTGATTGACGACGACGGTGACGACTGATATGAACGAGACAATGGCTATTTCTTCTATTGCACCCTTGATGCAACTAAAGATGGCAATCATGAGTAGCAAATGATGGAGGAGGAGGACGACAATGGGGGAGACGATGCCTTCTATGGTGATTAATATGACAGAGACAATGACATGACGATAGGGCTCTAGATTTGAAGGCAATAGAGGCGGAGATGTCCCCGTCGATAACCAACCACGACGATAATGACTGTTCGTTGGTGCAGATGGCCCTACGGTCGTCCAACTAGGATGCCGTTGCCGCCCATGGGAGAATACATCTTGCTTCCTTAAGGGTTAGGGTCCCTAGAAAAAGTGCTCTGGCACCATGTTTGAAAAATATGAATATACGATATATTACAATATTTTTTACGATGTGTTTGATATAGGAGAGACCCTCTCTCACAAGTATAGGTGAGGTTGACACAATCCTAAACCTGATGATACTCTAGATTTATAGGACTCTGACTTGATAGGGCTTATTGAGACATGTCCATGTTACATTGACATGGACCCATTGAAGTTTGCAACAAGCATGAGTGGTAGCTTGGTATTCAACTTCTGTATTGAGCCGAGCAATGACATGGTATTTCTTGGTATTTTAGCTACTAAATGGCCATTGAGAAAGATACAAAAATAAAAAGGTTGATCTTCTATTTGTAACATATCCTGCCCAATCACCATCTCATGGCAACTTATTAGATGATAGGACCTTGAACTAGTGAGACCTTTCCCAGGTGGCCCTTTCCAATGTGTTAGAATTCTATAGTACCCAATGATTGTTTTGAAGGGTTCATGAATTGACTAACGACCCACAATATGTAAGAAAACATTCAAGACAATAATAGTTTAGTAAATCAATATCCTACCATTCTTCTATACTTTAGAGGATCATAATAGCCCCCATCATCACCTTCGATAGATTTCATATAGTAATCTATGGAGTCGAGACGATTTTGGCGTTACTCATATGGATCTCTTAAAGCAGACGAAGTGTGTATTTTTATTGAGACAAATTGGTGCCTTTTTTGGATCTTAGAATTTCGTGCCTAAAGAGTGTTTGTAACTTTGTATAAATTTGAGGTCTTTGGTGTGGAAGTATTTTTGAAGAGATTGCTTTAATTCAGATTAGGGCTGAGCATCGGTCCAGAACCGGACCGGACCGCGGACCGAATTTGAACAAATCTATGGACCGCAGACCGGACCGTTTCGAGGTAGGACCGGACCGGGACCGGACCGTTTTGTGCTAGGACTGAATCGGACCGGACCGTATGGACCGTAATCAGCCTTTTTTACATGTTTTACAACTTATTTAATTATACAAAGTTGATAATCTTAGTCACTTCTAACAATTATATAACTTTAGTATCAAACATTTATACTAGTAGTGATTATATATATACTTTATTTGTAATTATTATAGAATACACCTTCAAATATACATGAATTTTATATAAAAGTCAATCTGCGGTCCGGACCGGACCGGACCGGACCGAAGACCGAACTCATCGAAATTCCCGGACCGCGGACCGGACCGAACACAAAATGGACCGGACCGGACCGGACCGAATTGAGCAGTCCGGTCCGGTTTTGCGGTCTGGACCATTATTTGCTCACCCTTAATTCAGATAAATCTTTTGGATAATCGCCAGTGAAGACAATTTCGTCAACAAAGACAACTAGAACTTTCCCGCCTTTTTCTGTGTGGGAATAAAATAAAGTGCGGTCATTGACATATCTTTCAAACCCTAGCTGCTCAAGTATTTTTCTGAGTTAATCAAGCCATGCCCTTAGGGATTTTTGGTGCTGTAAGTTGCTCTCTTTAACCTACACACTTTCTTTTGGCACCCCCTGAAAAAAATATTTTGAAGATTTTTCTGTTATATGGAAGATCTTATTAAGTTAATTTAAACAGTTACACACTCTCCTCTATAGAGATTGAGATGGATCAGGACAGGTGATTCACCGATATGCAACTAAACTAAAAAGAAACAATAGCAGTAAAAGATGAGATATTCTAAAATCCCCACTCATGCTGGAGCATAATTAAGATGGATCATGACAGGTGATTCACCAATATGCAACTAAAGTAAAAAGAAACAATAGCAGTAAAAGATGAGATATTCTAAAATCCCCACTCATGCTGGAGCATAGATGTCAATCATGTCCAGCTTGTCTACCATGGTCATGAATCTTTTCTTCTAAATAGATTTCGTGAAGATATCAACAGTTTGCTCCTTGGTCCTAATGTAGGGAGTAGAGATACGTCAAAACATGATAGCTTCTCTGACAAAGTGGCGGCACACCTCTATGTGCTTTTTACATCAATTGATGGTTGGATCACTTGCAATGAAGATTGCTGCCTTAATATTGTAAACCATAGGTATAGGCTCATCAGTCATCACCCCTGATCCAAATTCTATAAAGAGACTTTGGATCACATAAGCTCAAGGTGGTATGTGTCATAACCTTGTACTCAGCTTCTACACTAGACCAAGCTACACCATTCTTCTTCTTGCTCCTCCAAGTAACAAGAATTCCTCCAGCAAAGGTGCAATACCCAGATGTGGATTTCCTGTCAGATTTATTGCCATCATAATCAAAATGACAATAACTAGTAATCTTGCAATGCCTATATGTATTGTAGTGAAACCCTTTTCATGAGGAGTTTCTAAGCTATTCGAGAATGTGTCAGACAACGCCCGTGGCATTGATACGATTTATCTAAATACCGATTGACAAGGCCAACAACTCAGATGATGTTAGCGGTAGTTACATTAAGATAAATTAGCTTGCCTACGAATCTTCTATATTGTTTGTTATCTAAATAAGCAGGAGAGAACTCATAATCGCAATTTGTGTTGGGATCAAGAGGTGTACGAACTAGTTAGCTTTCATCATGCCAGTTTCTTGTAAGAGATCCACAGTGTATTTTCAATGCGGTAAACAAACACTAGAAGAATATCGAGAGTCTTCAATCCCAGAAAATAACGAAGCTTGCCAAGGTTTTTTGCGATAGAAGTTTTTCTTAGATAATTTTTTGTAGCTTGAAGACCAACATATTCACTCCTAGACAAAATAATATCATCCATATATACTATCAGAACAATGATTCCATATCAATGCTTTTGACAAAGACAACGCCGAGAATGAGACTTGCTGTAGCCATACTGGACCAAAATTTGTCTCATTCTATTAAACCCAGCCTACTCTTGAGATAATTGATGCCATAAGTTTGAGCGTAGCCCTTAGCAACAAACTGGCTTTCAACAATTTAGTAGTGCCATATGGTTGATACTTAACTGTGATTCGTGAAGATCCAACGACAAGGAAGTGTGCAATTGGTAGGCGAATCAACCAGGTCTTAAGACTGCTAAACCAAAAGGGCACTCATTTCTTCTTACATAGCCCGAAGCCAAGCATGATTTTATAGAGCTTCATTTGCATTCTCAGGAATAAAAACAATAGAAAGGGTATTGGTTAAACACACAACTAGGACTGAGCTGAGGAATGATGCAGAAGTTACTAATAGGATGTAAGGTGCAGGAATGAGTTCGGGAAGCCGTAGATTATAAAAAAAGCACTTACCTAAGGAGTATTCTGATCCCGGACATAGGATGTAAACCACATTCATGCTTAAGAGATAGTTAGTTCCATTCCGCTTAAGAGATGTAATATGTGATTGACCTTCATAGACAATAAATTGCACAGCTTGCTTTTCTGCTATATTTGACATCTTGAGAGATAGATCTTCAAACATATAAATAAGACAACCTCAATGATGGGTAGGGGGCACCGCTACAAGAGTGACAAAGTGTAGGTGGATAGACAAATAACCCCTAAAGAAATACACACATCCAACATAAGGAAATTACGTGGAAAAAATGAAGAAGTCCCTGATAAATAGTTTTTGACTCTCGAGAAGTTTGATGACGATGAAGTGCCCATTATAGCCTGCTTATGAGGCCCTAGCACTTACTGTATTGAACTACAATGCCCAAACAAAAACATACTGTTCATGTCAGGGAGGAATCTACATAGATTCTCCCTCGAATAGTGTTGGAAGGCAATAACATTTTGTAAGGCCCTTGGGTGCTTGCGTAGCGGCTTAGAGGAGTAGACATCGAAAGATAAAATCCCCCAAGGTGCTACTTGGAGCCGCTGGACTCCCTGAGCAGCGGCCTGCATGCCGACTGCTTGTTGAGGGAGGTCGTAGTCCTAAATCAAAGATGGGAGGAAGGGAAGCACCCCCTCTTAGGCCGCTAGGGCAGATGGCCTGCTCCTAGGTTTGCTGGCTTCAACATAACATGCAATAGGAGAGGCGATCAACTTCCCTACAACTAGTGACAATAGAGTAGGTTATAGTAGTGATGTCAGGCACAAGGGAAAGATAAAGAATAGGCGAGAAGGGAAAAGATGGAGGATGGAAAGGTTCAGCAGTGGATTAGGGTATCTGTTATTGTGTTGACAGCTCTTATACCATGTTGGTAGTCAACAGATGCAATGTCTGGTGACAATGCTATTTATGGATTGCATGTATATCTCGTTTACCTTATCTATTATATACATTTTTCCACGGAAGTCTTTGGCTTTTGCTGAAATCTCATCAAGCCTCCAACTATTGTGCTGATTCAGTCTTACTATATTTCATTTTTAAGGATAATAAAAAAACGAAAATGGAGTTGTAAAATACAAAATCTTGTTGGGACTCAATTTGAGGGATTATTTTAAGTAGGACATCTAAAGGGAATTTTTTTGGTTTCATCCTTTTTGACGTGAACAAAGGATTCTGGCAACAACTTACCCAGTTTCTGAATTGAGGGTGCATGATGTATCTGTATAACTGACACTCTTTTAGGGTGTATGATGTATCTTTATAACTGACACTCTTTTAGGGTGTATGATGTATCTGTATAATTGACACTCTCTTTTCTCAGGATGCTGATTTAGTCGTACGGTTATGCAAAGATGTGGAGAGCAGATCACAAAGTGTATGTTTTACTATGTGTTAATTCCAACCTGTGTTGACTCGGAAACAATATTATTTGTTATCCTAATTTCTTGTTCCGTTATTGCTTACCTTGGGTTTGAGCAACATTTTTGTTTAGGCCGAGTAGTTTAACAAATAAAATTTAAACAATCAACCTTAAGTTCATGAACTAATGGTTATAAAGTTGATTATGGCTGAACTCTTATAGAATTATACTTTAACTCTTCTCTCACTTTGGCAGCAATGTCCTGCTCCAGTTTGGTTCATTGTTGCCCTTTATCCAGATTGACCCCTGCCTGTATTATCCTTTTGCTGTTTAGTTCTACTATAAATATTATTGCATTCCTAATCTATGTAATACACCAAATCTTATATCGTGATCACTCTAGAGATAGAAACAGATATATACATAAACTTGTACCAATGTCAAAATATGTAGGAAACAATACCCAGACATGGAAACATAGATATTGGCTGTGGCCGACAAGGAGTGGCGCAAGTGGTCAAGCACGGTGTCCCCTAACAAAGGGACACGGGTTCGAATCCCAGTCGCCGCCTTGATTTACCACCCTCCCGGGCGTTCGGCCTCCGCCACGGGCGTGGGAGGGGGGAGATTTTTCTCTCTTAATCCCATAGATGTTGGCTGTGGCGGACAAAGAGTGGCTCAAGTGGTCAAGCACGGTGTCCCCTAACAAAGGGACCCGTGTTCGAATCCCCGTTGCCGCCTTGATTTACCACCCTCCCAGGCGTTCGGCCTCCGCCACAGGCATGGGAGAGGGTGAGAGAATGCCTCTCTTAATCCCATAGATGTTGTTTGTGCAAACTTAAGGAGGGATAAGTTTACATAGATCTTCTCCATGGGTATCACCATAATATAGAGCTTGTGCGCACACACATGTGCATACTGTTTCACTATTACTAGAAGCCAAATACCCAAAAAACCACACAAACCCTTAGATGTGCGCTTGGAAGGTAAATCAAGGATGTTTTTCGAGAAGTTTGAACTTTGATGCTTCGTTGTGGACCTCAGCTGAACCAACTGGCCGTTCTTGCCTAATTCAATGGTTATTCAAGTTGTTACATGACAATCTTTACAAGATATTACTACGCATATCTCTCAACTAGAATTGATCAAAACTTAACTCCCAAAATTGAATCACAAGTTCATAATGCGAACTTTAAATAATAACTGTAGAAGTAATTACATAATGCTGATCTTGGGTTGAATGCCCCTCCAATTGCAAATACGAAATATGAAATGGTGATTCTTTTCTACCTTAACCAGTTTGAGTCTTTGACACTATCATTTCCTAAATGTAGCAAGTGTTCGTGTAGATAGAATGGCTAAAAGTTGTACAAGAAAAGTAGCAAATTTTTAACCCTTTTCAATTCCCTCTAACATGACCAGGACATGGCTGGCCATGCCTTACATGAGGTGCTCACATGCAATAAATGTGCTACATGAACACATGAGTTTCATTGAAGTGTTCATGTTTCTTAGTTTATGACTTTATCTCATGCCTCAACATTCCAAGCCATGATGTGATGAATGAGAAAAAGATTGAATGTCACCCAATTTATCAATCATGTGCAACTAACTTTAAAATCAAACCCCAGTAGCACACTATAACCCTTCCTTTTAAAACAACACTATAATGGTGTGAATTTTTTTGCAATAACCCTAATCCCATGCACTAATATAAATAAAAATTCTACTCGTGCTTGTTATAAATAAGTGTGTATAATAGGAATTTCTTATATCTAAGTATATTACATATATCTATATATAAGTCTAAACTATAGAAACATACGTGCCGTAGAACATAACATATATGTGTATGTGTTATGTTCAATTTAATTTTGAAGTAGTTCTAGGGGAAGGATTTTGGTCAATTTATTGGTAAGGGTCCTTTGGGAGGGAGATGGAGAGGGAATTTTGTAAATTATGAAGTTCTTGGGAGATTGGGGATAGTGATTTTAGTGAGGTTGTGTTTTTATGGAGAAAGAGAAATGAGAGAAAAATCTGTGGTGCAATGTTCAAAATTTCATCAAAATTGGCAGAATTTCACTAATTATTTCGATGCTGGCAACAATCGGACATAGAAATGGCCTTATATGTCTATATGCCGAGATTTTCGGTA
This sequence comes from Alisma plantago-aquatica, assembly GCA_963693085.1. Classification (NCBI taxonomy): domain Eukaryota; kingdom Viridiplantae; phylum Streptophyta; class Magnoliopsida; order Alismatales; family Alismataceae; genus Alisma; species Alisma plantago-aquatica. Next base: position 801,588,936 of record OY856411.1, read on the forward strand.
GAAAAAAATTACATTTTGACAAATTTTTCGAATTTTGACGAAATTGTGTAAATTTTGATGAAAAAGGCCGATTTCGTCCGCATTTGATGAAATTTCGAGAAACACTTGTATTATTTCGAGAAATGGGATAAGACGTTTGCAAATTTTACTATATGATTCCTTGCGCTTGTTAGGGGCAATCTAAGTTATGTTTCTTCTCTTCCTAGCCTAATTCTATCTCTCTCTCCTATTTCTCCCACTTCTATACATATCTACAATGGAAATGTGTAAAAATGGGTGTGGGAGTGATATCAATGGCTATGATGACCCACTTTCATTTTTGAGGGCACATGATTTATGTTAATAGTGTGCAAAACTAGCATGATTATCGAGATATTTTATGTGTGCCACTATCAATTACACCTCTAACTATATGGGTGCCTCCTATAGGCTCTAGCTACAAAACTTACGACTAAGAACAAAGCTTGAGTTAACCCATGAGTATGCATTGTATAAAACAAAATAAACTGGTGCCAATATGTTGACAGGTATAATCAACAAGGAGGATGACAACCATCATGGTTCAACTAGATACATAAACCATAGTTGTCTGATGCTTCCTCAATACTCACTCACATACCACTGCAACATTGTTTATGTGCTACATCCTGTCATCCTACCTAGAAGTCCTACCATCCTACCTAGAAGTCCTACCATCCTAGATCATGTTATGTTTCCGTAAAGTTGTGTTGTTAAGTCTATATATTGTGCTTGCAATCCATAATGACTTAATTCATTCATTTTGCCATTTAATAAACCTCAAAATCCCAGCAAAATCCCTGTCGAAATAGTTTAGCTTCCTTCACTCACACATGAGGAGCCCCACCCCCTCACATATCCAATATGAAATATTATTGTATATTTGAGTAGATCTACACTAGTAGATCGTTCTGGTAAAATTTTGCTAAATAATTCGATCATTTGGTCGTCGAAACGTCAGGAATGCATCTATCGGAATTTCTGTCAACATTTCTCGAAATTTCTGTCAAAATTTCTCGAAATTTCTGTTTCTTTGGCTACAACGGCGTGAAATCGGATATTTTCTTCCTTGTGTGTATGGAGCTACGCAGAGTGCTAAGTTTGACCAAGAGTCTAAAATTAATTAGCTAGAATTTAGGCAGTGACATAACTGTAATCAAGGCAACTTATTTATTCTTTTTAGAGTATAGATATTAATTAAATTGATAGCAACATATAATAGATATCTAATATTGTTTGTAAAATATCTTATATAACTGCTATAAGATGAATTAGCACTGACATTGATGACTATGCTATAATAGCTGATGAAATTCATTATGAAAACAACCAAATCATTCTTAGATCTATGAATCAAAGTAATATACTGTATGGTTTTGATTTAAGCAGAATTTGATTAACTATACATAGCCTTGTGATTGTGGACAACTGTATATAATCATTATAATGATATATGAGCTGTAGATAAATACTTTTTAGTTTATGGATCAAGTAACAATTCAATTAATGAAGGTTTTGGATAGTGTGTTGCAGTGAGCTAAAATGCAGAATGTTAGTTCATGTAGGCTTGCACACAATGGGGAAAAGAGTAAAGCATGAATTTGTTCATGGACTGTCAAAGCTAAGATTTTAGGACACTCTATGTGAGCCACATTCCAAGAGGAAACAAGCAAAAACATTGTATAGTCAAAGAACATAAATATTTTCTTTATCAATAAAAATGTACGTGCTAGCTTATTGTAGTGTTAATAAACATTAAGAACACATTTGAAGCATTGGAAACATGAAAAGAAACAGGGCGGAAATCTATGCTCGTCAATATTGCTTGCCGTCTCCACTACTGGCATTCGTTCTTTGCCACCTTGATTCTTTGGTTCCTGTGCTTCTGATTAGAGCCTCAGTTCTTCAGCTTATGGAATAGCAATCCTAAACCAGACAAAAAAAATGAAGCCTCAGTGTCTGCTTAATACTCAAAGCTGGTGTCATGGACATCGAGGCCCCCTCCGCCCCTTCTCTTCCCTAGTGTGTGCGTTCACAGCCTATGATTTCATTTGCAAAGGGGTCAGACCTCCTTCTCGAAGCACTCTTGTGGTGGGTGAAACTGCCATGCAAACTCAACATCTCTAATCACCTTTCCTTCACTCTTTTATCCAATGACCCTTTTCATTGCATTTAAGACCAAGTTTGTCCAATCATTAATACCCTAATTTTTCAGGTTTTATTCCACCAATCTTCTCTCTTTACTGCCACCCTGCTTCGTAGGGGTGGGCATAGTTCGGCTTGGTCTGTTTGCCATTAAAACTACAAACTAAACCATACACATCGGTTTGTGAAATTTTCAAACCGAACTGAACCATTCACTAGTCCAAAACCAAACCAAACTGAACCGTTAATTTTTGATTTGGTTTCAAACTATTACATTAGAAACCATGTCTTTATGCTTAGTTTTTTTTTTTTGAAAAAGTCAACAGTTTTTTATTATCTTAATGATCTAGACGGATAAATAAAACTTCTAAAGAAGCACCATTTAGAAATGGGTAATATGAGAATACATATATAAACTATAAGCTGACAGTGCCCAACTAACTTCAAATAAGTATGCAAAGCCTAAAATTTTGTAAGCCTTAATTTCATTTATTTAGCATTAGTTTTAAGTCTAAAATTTTGTAAGCCTTAATTCCATTTATTTAGCATTAGTTTTGCAAGCTAACATACACAAACTTTTTAAGTATCGTAGAGTTTATTTTAGATAAATATTTTTACGATATAAGTATATATTTAAATAATATGTAGACATATATATTGGTTCGGTTTGATTTGGTTAAACTGCACCCTCAAACTAAATCGAACCATTGTTTAATGGCTTGAAAATGTTTGGAACCAAACTGAAGCATTCAACCCCGTAAAACCAAACCAAATTGGTCGGTTTGGTTTGGTTTGGTTGAGTTTAATGGTTTGGTTTGGTTTTGCGCCCGGCCCTACTGCTTCGACAAGCATTCTGGTGCTTAATCTCCAACTCTCTATGACCCCCAACCATCCTTTAGTTCCTTGATCCATTTGCCAGGAAGATATAGATGACCACAAGCCATCCTATAGGTTCTGGATTTAGAGCCGGGACGATTACTAATGTACTATAGTCTCTAGAAAAAGTCATGAACAAATAGGCACTCAAATGCATTCAGATTTATGTAAAGTTTGCTGATCATATATATTTATTTATATAGTCTGTGACGGTAAGTCTATAAATTCAGCCAACATCAGGTAACTAACTAGTTAAATTATTTAGGAGAGGATTGTATCTTATACTGACAACATTTGGAATGCAAATCAGATTTTTCTGATGAAAGTTGGGTAAATAAAATACTAGTTACTAGCCGTAAATCATGTTTGTAGGACATTGGAAGTTGTGAGGAACTGTTAGGAGTGTAATTTGTGCTGGGATGTGGGCGTGTTAGACTAGGCAAAAAGCACTTTTAGCCAAACGTGGCTAGAACACAGCCATTACCTGCATCATATTTATTTAAATGTAAAAAGTGAGCAGTATTCTTTATCTTTACCTTATGAGTAGTCTATTACCTAGTTTGAGCGCATTTGGACACTTTTAGCGCACACATCTAGCAGCTATAAGAAACATAGTGTCTAGGCGGCTAGGCTGCAGCCTCCATAACTTGGGAGCCTAGTCACCTAGGTGGCTAGGTGCCAGCGCCTAAGCAGCCTGGGCGTTCTATCAACTCTATAATTTTATAATTATTTTTAAATTTAATAAGTATCACTACATGTGCATCTTACTAAGTAAATTATATTGGTTTCATGAACTCGATGAATCCAATTTTACCTAGATCAACACTTAATGTAACCTAAATTAGATCCAACTACTATAATTTGACCTAAATTAGACATTATCAAACTTGACATGAATCAAACATAGATTGACTTATTTAGCACGAAAATGACCATGCATGACCTAGTTTGACAAAATTTGGAGTTGATTGGACCTAATTTGGTGCCAAAACGATCTAAATTAGGCCAAAAGGCCCTAAGCGTCCACCCAGTCCACTGGGGGCCTAGGTGCGCAAACTTGAACAATTCCTTTGGAGCCTAGCAGCCTAGGTGGCGCCTAGGCGAGGGCCTGGATAACTATGATAAGCGGCTGAATTTTAAAAATTGCAGGCCATGAATTTGCATTTCTTTGATGCAAGGGCTGTACTTGTCCAAATGAGCGGAATGTTTTTTCTATAACTGATATATCAATATAGATTAATAGTATTCAGCTGGTGTGTCAAGAAAAAAAAGCACTGTTAATGACAAGCATAAGAAAAATAAACTACATGCTTATGATTAGAATCCATTCTACTCTAGCTTTTCCCTATGTTTTTGTGTGCAGAGAGAGACGTGTGTGCTCTCATAAAACACAACATGCAAATGGTCATTCTAAACTGGTCTTATATGTGGGGAGGTCAGAGGAAAAACTGCTGCCACAGAATTACTCAAAGATGGTCTCATATTGATCTTTAAAATTTAAACAGAAAATTGGTTCTCTTGTTATATGTATCTTCATTTCTTGCTTTACTAGTTATAAGAAACTTAACATTTGTCTCTTGTTGTTGACTTACTTTACTGGTGGCGTCAAATATATGTCACTTCTGTCAAGATGGTTGATTGGTTAAGAGTATATAGGCCAAACATGGTTCTTTTTTGATCAGAGTAAAAAAGGCTAGTCGACAACATCAGCAAGTTTGTTAATAAAGCCATCCAATTTAGGTGTTAATAATATGGCTCACTTTATGGTTGTGTTGCGATTGATCTTTAAAGATTTCCAATGTGTCTTGTTCGTTTGATGGTAATGATGCATTCCCCCCTTTACCGTCCCCATCCCCTAGTATACATATATAATGAAGATGAAAAACAAGTTTTTCTCATCTGGCTAATGTTTTCAGGGCTACGTTGACTTTGGACATTTCTCATCATACAACCACTTTGTATCTACTCCCGGTCCTGTTAATTTTGTGCAAGTAAGATTGCTATCCATTCGTTTGAATATACTTGCATGGATAATAATTGTTCTAGAAAATAATTCTAATCATCACCGACTTGTGCAATTAGAAATGTTACTGTGCTGGAAATAAGTTGTTCTCTTTAATTGAATGCAACTCAGAAAATGTGCTTCTCATGATATATTATTGTTTTATCCTCTTTGGTGATGTCAATGGCGAGGAAGGGGAAAGATGATTGGGGCTCCTATGTGAAGTGGGCTTTTGATGAGGACATCATTTTCTTTGAGAAATAATGAGATGCATTGAGATGAATCTTCTATAACTGATGTTGGAAAAATTAGTGCTATATAAGCATGAGTTTGTACTAGCTTAGGTAGCATCAATTCAAAGTATGTCAGCTTATTCTTTTGCCTCCAACGGGTGGGATGAGATGATGAGGCACCATACTTGGTGGATTGCCAAGATATTAGTTTTTAATCTGGTTCTTTTTGAAAATTTCTTGTTATATAGTCCACAATGTATATGAGCCTAAGTATGTTTAGCCCATTAGGGTTTTTTGTACAAGTTCTTCTTCCATTTATAAGTGTAGGGTTTTGCCTAATAGAATCACCTTATACCGCTTATCTTACTTTCCACACAATATTAATACATAGATCCAAAACCCTATATCAAGTAAGAGGGAATGATCACCCCTTCTTTCTTAGTGTGCCGCCTGCTGGCCTCGTGCCACAACTAGCATCTCCTACTGCTTTTACATGCCCTTCTATGTATTTTTCTTGGTTGGTCTCCTTCGCAACCCACTTCTCCACCATAGTCTTTGAGTCATCACGTTCCCATGACAGGATCTTAAATAGGGTCACACATTCCACGCACCAAGAACTTTCTCACGTTGCCTACACTAGCAGCAAGGCTGTATATCCGCAAGTGCTAGCCTACCCCGTCACATGGAACATGCTTGCTCCAACAATCACACACTCCCACCACAGTAGCCAGATTGCAGCTTGACCAATGACTCTGCACGTTGCTTGATGCCAACGCCCCCCTAGTTCCTGTTCAAATCCAAGTCACACCCATCTTAACGACTGTTCAAATTCCCACACCCATCTTGAATTTTACGAATTATTTACAAATAATTCGTAATTCACGTATTAAACATGTATAAAAGATAAAAAGCACACTTTTATCCCGATCTTTTTGAAGTCGGCCCTCTTCTCACCGTTTCATGCGGTCCAAGAGGCCCTCCTAATTCCATCACCTCGCCCCTACCGATATCCCGATAAACATCTAAGCCCGAACCCCAAGCCCCCTGAAACCACGTAGTTGCAACTCTGCTATCACACGAGACGAAGGCAAGCATCGGAATTAAAACTGCTACAAGCAACAATGCTAGCCAACGGAGGTCTCAGTGGTGGAGACCACCATTGGTATCAACGACGGAGGCTACTCCTAGAACCAACAACGCCAGCCACTCCCAGAGTCCAACGATGCTGACTATCGATAGAGCAACGTCAACCGTCACAGATGGACTAGGAAGTGATGGCGGCCATTGAATACATGTACTCTTATACCTTCTTTCTATTTTTTCCCCTCAATCTTTCTTCCTCTTATTTTTTTTCCTTTGATTGGTACATCCACATCTCAAATGTATCTAAATCTCTAGAGTCTTTTTGTTTTATCAGTTCTTCCTCCACCTATCTAATTCCTGCTTGCTGTTTTGTGCATTTTATAGTTCTTCTCCATCTACTCCGAGCCTCAACCAGTTGGGTGGTTGGTCTTGCTGAGAAGACGATCATGTCAAGTAAAAAATCTTCATGTTATATCTATTTTCCCACAAGTCCCCTTAATTCCATCTCACTTGCTATTCTCCTTTTATGTTCAACAGTACATGACCATCTTATGGCGTGGAAGATGTGCATTTCTAACCATTAACCCAATAACATCCAACTACGTGATAGTGTTCTATATTCTTCCCCTGATTCTGTTTCTTCGATATTCATTTAATACAACTTGTTTGTTGTATATTGGGATCAACTATGCAGTATGTATGATTATATCATGTTTGAGCAATGTATATATTTTTATATATTATACACACATGTATATAAAAATATACACAAAGATATATATATATATATATATATATATATATACACACACACACACACACACACACACATACACACACACACATATGTATGTATATATACATATATATGCACACACACACACAGTTGAGCTACAATACACTCGAGTGTATTGGGACTCACGTACACCTCACTTTTTAACCGTTGGATGGTTATCTTGATTTGATTGCTTGATATTAGTTGACCCGTCTAACGGAAGTTGTTCTGCAACTTCTGGCACTCCGTGATTCTTTCCCATCATCTTCTCTCTCCTCATTGCACCAACCAGAAAAAACCGCCGTAGCAGCAACACAACATCAAAGACTACTACTGCATCTACAACAATGGCCATGTCCATCATCTTCGTAGCTCTCTAGGCTATTTATTTCCCTGGAGCCACAAATGTTGCCCATTCCCACTCCCCAACGACAACACCTACATCCACATCTATCCCACCGTCTGCCTCACCCTAGGCCTCCCCATTGGCCACTCTCGTCCCAGTCACCACCACCTCGCCCAAAACACCGCCACCCCTGCACCTAACCAGCACCAACAATCGCCACCCCACCTACCGCCACCCCCCAGAGCCCGACCAAGATGCAGACCGGAGCAGAGTAGAAGAGAACAATTGCAACGAGGCTGAAAAGCAAGAAGATCACCATTGCACACGGGTCATGCCACCTGAGAAGGGCCTGAACCCTCTTCCCTTGTGACGGAGGTCCCCCAGAACGGGCTGCACACACCCAGCCACACTCCTCAGCTGGTCGTAATGCATGCACACGACTGCCGCTTGGCTCGTCGGAAAGGTCTCGAGCTCGTCATCCAACTCCTTTGAGTCGGCATTGTCCGCTTGCGACAGACGGGTGTTTAGGTGGGGAGGGTCGCTCGGACGGGAACGGTAGCACCAGAGACCGATGACAGCCATGGTGGCGAATGTCGTCGGTAGGACAGAATGAACCGGTTACGCGTGGGTGTACATCCTGTCTGACTCCAGATAGGCGGATGCGTACGCAGCACACCTTCATGATCTGGGTATTTCTAAGAACATCGGCGGTGCCTTGACGGCGTTGCAATCTACATGGCCGTTGTTGAAGGCCACTCGACTTGTTATTCCGAAATGTTGATGGCAGCTCTAAGGAAGGAAGGGACAAGGGAGGCAGACTTTCATACTCATTGAAACTAGTAATCCACATGACGGTTCATGCAATGATGCCACAGTTTGTTGCATATGCGTCTTTTACATAAACATGAAAATGAATAACTTGGCAGCAACTACAAACCTCATTAGTGGACAGTTACATATGAAGCAGACCAGGCTTCACACTTACGCACATATCGACTCTCATACTTTGTATCAAATTTTGATAACCTTTTATTTCTAGAGCAAGGCTTACCAAGAAGCAACAATATTTTCAGAACATTAGGAATGACTCCTATTTTTAAAGACCTTATGACAAGATCACCTCGGTGGACATTCCTCTTGCCTCGGCTGGTTCCTGCTTGTTTCTCATCAGACGTGGCATCTACAACAATTCCGATGTGCTTGAAAAAATTAGTTATAATGCATGTGTCACAGCCACATGCAAAAGTTTCTTTTTTTAACTCTTTTTCCAATTGTTTGTGTAATATGTTGACTTCAAAAATGTACATTTGTGGATGTCCAGAAATGTTTTTCCATCTCCATCAGCCTACTCGCATGCATTGACGGCCTCTGACGTGTCCTCTTCAACTCCTCTCGGTGTCCAACATTGATGATTTCATGCAGTAGTGATTGAGCTGCCTTCAGGTACTTCACAAAGCTCTGCAACTGTAAGGCTCTAACCGGCTGCTGCAACAACCAAGTTGTAATTGCAGTGTTGCAGGGAGAGGTTGAGGGACACCAAGACCACTGATCCGTTGCAGGAGCCTAGCTCGACATGTTATCTTGGGTGCTCTAAGGATCAACCCTTAGGGCATGTCGTTGGACATCTAGATTGAGGATTTTGACGAAGTGGTGGTTCTACTGGTAGTGATGGTGACGGTGCAACAACGAGCTTGCCTGGTCCAATGTGTTGGCGGAAGTTGGGTTGAGGAAGAGGATGTTGGGCAATGATATGTATGCGTCTTACCTTGGGTTCATGAGGTAGAGCGTCGAAAGAAGTTCACATTCTAAAGTTCTAACTGATTGCGAGGTTTCCAGTTGCATGTACACCCAAAAAGGTTCCTCAATCTGCCATTGTCGTAAAGACAAGAGAGTAAGAAAAAATTGTAGCCGGAGGCAGGAAGTATTTACATAGAGAAAATCACAGTTAAATTGTTTGAGGAAAGAGAAGATGGAATGGTAAGAGTCACATGGGGAAGAACGACGCTCTGTCAGGCACGTCAACTAATCTCATCAACCAAAGTAAAGATCAACCATCCAACTGCCAAAAAGTGAGGTGTACATGAGTTCCAATACACGAGTGTATTCTAGCTCAACTCTCTCTCTCTCTCTCTCTATATATATATATATATATATATATATATATATATATATATATATACACGCGCACACACAGATACACACACATACATATATAGAGTCAGGCTAGAATACACTCGTGTGTACATATCGCACGTTACACTCAGGTGGTGTTTGCATATCAAGACTATTTTTTTGCAAAATGTAAACCATTGACCTTCATTGTCATACTATAATTAGGCTACATACAAAATTTGAGCCCATTTTGATGAGTGTAAATCACTCATTTGAGGGCAACAAAATTGACGTATGGAACTAATTTGAAATGCATAATTTTTGTTGTCTTCATAACATGTTCTATAAATGTTCAAATGGGCTCAAATTTTATATATGAGCTATTCACAAGATGTTTAAGAAGATCAATGGATTAGATCTTAAAAAAATATATTTCATCATGAAAAACTACTTGAGTATATTCGGCTCCGAATACACTCGAGTGTATTCTAGCCTGACTCTCTCTCTCTATATGTTGGAGAGTATACATTAGCCTATTTAGTTAATAGGTTAATTGGTTAGTAGGCCTTTAGTGTCTCGGTCCGTTTAGATTACTTGTGTCCCAAGTCTCACGGTTTCTCCCTTGCTCCTATATGTAGGACAAGGCTGTACATCTATTATTAATTGAATCAATTCAATACATTCATTATTATTTCTCACATGGTATCAGAGCAAGTTCGCTCCCAGGGAACCCTAACCTAGCCGCCACCCCTCTTCCCTCTCCTCTCCGCTCCATGGCTTAGGCCGACCGCCCGCCATACATATCCCGACCTCCATGACTTCTCCTCTTTCTTAAAGATCCAATTTTTCTTTCCGTACGCCGACAATCTCCGTTCCAGCGCTATTGGCCGCCATCATCAAGCCGTTGTTGGCCAGCAACAGCCGTCGCTAGTCGCAGCCGCCACCGACCAGGACGACAGCTGACGTTGCCTGCCCCAGCGCCATTGCTGGCAGATACAACCGCTGCTGCTGGACCTCTACAACAACATTCATAGCCTCCGTAAAGCAGTCGCAGATCACCGAACAGCAGCAACGCCACCTTCGCCTATTCCAGTAAAAAAGCAGGTGCCACAACCAATCAACAATGACAACCGCAGCCAAGGACAACCATCACGTCGCCGCCGCATCACGTCACTACCAGCCGCATCAATCAACAATCATCGTCGCCGTTGCCATGTCTATCCATCCTTTGCCGTCGCTTATGGAGAAGCTCCGCACTTGGCTCCGCCTGCAGCCTTATGGCCTGCAATATCTTCGGAGCAGCGCATGAGCCCATAATCATCTCTTTCGCTATGGCCAAGTCCTACGGCAGCTGGGCATCATCTAGTTGCCGCATAAAAAATTCAACAACATCATACATCTGTGGTTGCCATCATCCAGGCTCCATCCCGCCGCTGCTCCATCCAGCGCCATACTGCTGCTGCCTTGATCTGGCAAGCTATTGTTCTTCATCACTCCACCATATTCAACTATGCCATCAGCCCCAATTGTTTTATCTTCTCCTAAGTTACTAATGTCCTCCAAAATGTCAAGGTCAATTTTTTTTACGGGGGCTCTACCCCCGCACCCCCTCATTTGTCGGCCTAAGGGCCGGACAAATGTCGTTTCAGGTCGGGATCAGATCCATTTGATTGTTCTACTTGAATCTTACATTGACCCATTTAGCATCTTCTCTCCAGTTATCGATTTCCAAACTCCACATACTGCACTTCTCAATTTCACAGTTCCTCTCAATTCCACCAATTCCTTTCCCACCCTTCCACCCATCATGTGAGTATCCCCTTTTCCACGTGTCGGGGGGGGGTCCTATATCCATTTCTCCACACCATATACTCACTCTCGTCGTATTTGGTGTGCGGGGGGGGGGATAGAGAGGAGAGGAAGAGTGACAAGAGAGAGAGCATGAGAAAGAGTATGAGTGAGAGTATGAGAGAGAGATGCAAGTGATGATATATATATATATATATATATATATATATATATATATATATATATATATATATATATATATATATATATATATAAGAACAAAGGTGACGTTCAGAGCTGTACAAACTATAGAGGTATCAAGCTGATGAGTCACACGATGAAGCTTTGGGAGAGGATTATTGAGCAGAGGTTAAGATCTATAACGCAGGTATCAAACAACCAATTTGGTTTCATGCCTGGAAGATCAACAACAGATGCTATTTTTCTGATAAAGAGGCTTATGGAGAAGTATAGACAAAGCAAAAGAGATCTTCATATGGTGTTTATCGATCTAGAGAAGGCTTATAATCGAGTACCCAGAGAAGTGTTATGGATGGTTTTGAAGAAAAAGGGTGTGTCTATCCAATACATTGACTTGATCAAAGACATGTATGATAGCTCTACTGCAAGTGTCAACACTTCTGGAGGAGAGACACCAACTTTTCCTATTACAGTTGGGGTACACCAAGGATCCACACTCAGCCCATATCTATTCGTTCTGGTTATGGATGAGTTAACAAAGAATGTTCAGGATGATATTCCTTGGTGTATGTTATTTGCTGATGATATTATTTTGATTGACGAAATAAAAGATGGATTGAATGATAAAGTTGAATGTTGGAGAAAGACATTGGAATCAAATGGATTGATGATTAGCAGGAGCAAAACTGAGTATATGCATTGCAATTTCAGCCAAATTCGCAGTGTGAATGATGGAGCCAAGTTGGACGGAGTAGATATACCGAAATGTGACAAATTTCGTTACTTAGGTTCTATTATTCAAATAGACGAGGATGTCCAAAATGATGTTTGTCACCGGATCACTGCAGGATGGTTGAAATGGAGGAGTGCAACTGGAGTTTTATGCGATCAGAAGATCCCTCTCAGGTTAAAAAGTAAGTTTTATAGAACAGCTATACGACCAACCATGCTCTATGGGAGTGAATGTTGGGCGGTGAAGAAACAAGGTCTCAACAAGATGAACGTGGCTGAAATGCGTATGCTGAGATGGATGTGTGGGAAGACAAGAAAAGATCGTTTGAGAAAATGACTATATCAGGAATAAAGTGGGGGTGGCGAGCATTGAGGACAAGTTGCGTGAGGGCCGACTCAGATGGTACAGACATGTGCAACGCAGACCTACTAGTGCGCCTATACGAAGCAATGCTATTGAGCCAAACACTATAAATAGAAGAAGAGGAAGGCCTAAATTAACACGGGATGAGCTTATAAAGAGAGATTTTGAATCTCTACATCTCAATCAGAATATGGCCCATGATAGAGCTGAATGGAAACGAAGGATCCATGTAGCCGACCCCAACATAGTTGGGATTGAGGCTTAAATGATGATGATATATATATATATATATATATATATATATATATATATATATATATATATATATTCCAGGCATCTTCGTGGAGCTTTGTATTGATCAACACATTTGTTCTCTACTTCCGGATAACATTGAAAGATCTTCATTGCAACATTGACACCAAGCTTCTCGCGTTCGTACCGCATTATGTACGTCAGGACAAGAGTTTGCTACACATATTTCTGCCCTCTTGTTTCCTCTTCCTTCGGTGTTAATGGTGGTTTAGTTGATCACTCTTGCTGCATTCTTAAGAGACAGATGGGTGCTTTTTTAAACTTCTCAGAAGCTCAACAATTTCAAGCCTGCCAAGTCTACATCTGCAAGGTTGATAGTTCATTCAGTTATATCTTCACCGAGCTGCTTTCATCATGTCTTCTCTGAGCTGCATCTGTTGTTTTAGCATCACCTTCTGCTGATCTACTTGGGCCTTTCCTTGATGGATGATCTCCTTTCCCGTCAAGCCCCCAAGGTTCATGCGCCAGAGTTATGGTACCTGCATTGTATGATCAATTCCTCATCCAATTCGTGTTCGTACCATGTTATGCACGTTTGTCAGACATTTTGAAGATTCCACCACTGCTACGTCGTCATTGGAGATCTGCGTTCGTGCCGCGTTAAGTACATATTCTTTTGAAGATGGCGTAGTCATGGTATTGATGATCGTCTGCTCCAAAGTGGCAAATTTATGCTGTAGCATTCAGGTTCCATGCTTAGACGTTCTTCCTTCCAGATGCACTCCCAAAAGACCTTCTTCAAAGCTCGAGGATCTCCAGCCTGCAGAACACTACTGAAAAGAGGTGTCGTCATCATATGATTGAGGGGGAGTATTGTTTAAGGAGGAGTAACAAATTTTGTATAGGAGTGATATTTATCTTTTATCATTTCTATCTTTTATTTATCATTTCTTTTATCATTTTATCGAGTCTAGTCACTCCAAGCTTGGACATGTGTTTCACCCATGATCCAGCTTGAGGGGGAGTGTTAGAGAGTATATATTAGCCTATTTAGTTAATAGCTTAATTAGTTAGTGGGCCTTTAGCGTTTTGGCCCGTTTAGATTACTTGTGTCCCAAATCTCAGGGTTTCTCCCTTGCTCCTATATATAGGACAGGGCTGTACATCTTTTATTAATTGAATCAATTCAATGCATTCATTATTATTTAATATATATAGATATGTATGTATATATATGTATGCATATATCGATTTCATCCTAATTTTTCCAGAATAGTTGACTGAACTTTAACCGATGTTTTTCCGATTTTTATATAAATTTTCCTCATAATTCCCGAATGCGAAAACTTTTAGCTTCACTGAATGATTGCCGAAACCCGAATTTGTGACTATGGTCCCTGCTCAGACCGAGGAAGGGCAACATGCTACTGCTGTGTGAAATGTGATTCATTATGGCTCGATCACATTATGGATCAAGGAAGGGCAACATGCTACTGTTGCGTGGTAAAGAAGTTGTCAACTCCTCTCTGTTGTCTGTCAAGTTGTAGAGGCCCTACTGTTCATTTGTCTTAAAATTGTAAATCTGCAAGGTTTATGCTTCATCTTCCCCTAGAAACCGTTTTATACCTTTTGTTACCCCCAGGAGGGGCGACCTCCTCTCGACTTTCACCTTTAGTGGGACCCCGCCACCGCTGTAGGTGCTACCCTCCAAAACCCCCTTGAAGTACTACCACTACTTATTCTATGGAGTTGTGGTACTATGCTTCTTCATTGCATACTTTTTTCTTCTGTTTTGCTATAAATTTGATTCCTTAAATAGGTTATATTTATAGAGGGTTGTCGACCGTAGGGTGCTACCCTCTAAAACCCCCTTGAAGTACTATGACTAATTATTCTATGGAGTTGAGGTACTATGCTTCCTGATTGTGAGCTTGTTTCTTCTGTCTTGCTATTAATGGGATTTTCTCTGTAGCTGATATATATTAAAAGGGTTGTCGACTGTAGGGTGCTGCCCTCCAAAACCCCCTTGAAGAACAACTAATTATTCTATGGAGTTGTAGTACTATGCTTCTTCATTGCAAGCTCTTTTCTTCTATCTTGCTATTAATGTGATTCCCTTAATAGGTGATATTTGTTAGAGAGTTTTCAAAATTTTAATTGAGGGTGGGGGTTCCCTTTACCATTATCCACCTCAACCACTCTCTTATTCCCTGTGGCTGATCTGAGAGGGAGATACAGAGGAAAAAAGAAAAGAAGATCAAGTGAATATAGGAAGAAGAGAGGAAGCCAAAATTTGTCAGGCCAATGTTCAAGTCTTAATAGTTGTTTTGTCTATGGAACATTTAGTCGGAGCATCCTGAGCTTGGCATGTTTGTTTGAGTGGCATGTCTAGCACACTTTTTCGTTCGCAGAAGATCATTCATCCGGCCATGTTGTCCATTTCCCGCTTGTTTATACATGCTATGTCGACTACCTGCTACAATGCATCTTTCCTTTAACAGTTTATCCGTTTCCAGCACGCCAACTACTTGCTGCTTCAAAATCACTTGTAGCGGCATTCCTGTGTGGTGGTCATGACTACCGCGAATCATTCCGGTAGTGGCACTTCTTGTGGGGAACTATTTCTATGATAGTCTGATGATGACGAGTGAGGTGGTGAATTAGATGACTTCCGCACATCTCTTCAATTATTTGCTACTTTAGATGCATGCTTTAACCCGATCAAGTTTAGTTCTGACTGCACTTTCTTGTCTGATGATTATCTATTTAAGGGGAAGTTGACTTATGTGCTTCTGCCTTGGTGTCATCTTTGTCAGGAGAGACCGCCTGCTTGCAATCTGCTATCCGCTTCATGGGGAGTGTTTGAGTGCTTTAATTATTTATTTTAAGATTTAGAGGGAAATAATTGTTGTATGGCTGTTGTTATCTCTTTTATGTATTCTATTTTTCTTTTGAGTCTGTCTCGGCAAGTGGGGCATGTGTTTCACCCATGCTCTAATTTGAGGGGGAGTACGGACTTGAGAATTTCTAGTTATGTAAGTTTATTATGTATATGTGCCTAAGTATGTTTGGCCCGTTAGGTTTTAAGTCCAAGTTGTAAGTGAACCCTTCACCTACATATAGGAGTAGGGCTTTGCCTAATAGGATATTTTTATTGCCTCCTATCTTGCTTTCCGCAATTCTAATATGTGAAACTTAGATATTATACATCATCTTAAAACTAGGAATGGCCGTTTTCTTAGTCACTCATAAGACTTTAATGTTTTTTTAAGCCTCACGGATATAAGATTTTCTGCTCAGTATAGCAGAGACCCATAAAGTTTATGATACATTATGTATGCTTTTAATCCCTCAAAATTTCAATAAAGCACAACCGGTGTAATCACCTTTCATTAAGGCCATCATTTATATTTATGAGCGTGTCCGAGATAATTAAAGATCCCGCTTTTTGGGATCACAGTGGGCAGCCCACTTAAGCACATATGGGTTGTAATAAAAATTTGAGTTATTGTAAACGTTTAAGAGATAAATGATCTAGGACAACCTGCAAATCTGACCCATCATCAAGCTTGGCAGCCCCTGAGAGCCTGAGTTGGCCGATTAGTAGTTGATTAGTCAATTTTGTAGTTGTAGGAACCTGTAACTTATTTTCAAAGACTTAGTTGTAAGGTTCAACTTTTAATATTTTATATGAGTTTATGATTTCAGTAGGTGTTAATTAGCCAATTATACACAAATGTTGATTTGTTAAGGTTTCAGTTCTGTATAGTATAAATATTGTCAAAGAGCAAATAGACAGTCTTAGAAAGTAAAAGACGGCTATGCGTTTTATTGAATAGAAGAAACCCTGCTCCTATAAATAGGAGGACAGGGAAGCGTACAAACATAAGACCAACCCTGATGGGCCAAAACACTTAGGCCCATATTACAAACTAATAATAAAAACAATACCTAAATAACTCTCAAGTCTCTCAACACTCCCCCTCAAGCTAAAGTTGGGAGAATTCCAAATCAGCTTGCAAACAGAGAGTCCAACTAGAAAACAAAGAAACAAAACAAAAAAGATAAACCAAGCCCATACATAATTTTTCTCCCCCTCAATATTACATTAAAGCACTCAAACACTCAGCAACTCCCCCTCATGTACATACTCCAAGCAAGCATGTCATAGAAGCTTCTCGATCATCTGGAGCAGAAGTAGTAGTAGAGTGTCATGGTCTTCATCTCAGTAGCTAACGTCGCAGCAGCGTCCAGAAAGTGTTGAATCACAATATTAGAGGTCAACGTGCAAACAGAGCACGGACGAGCCAGAGAATGCTGGCAACACAGAAGTAGAAAGTCGACGTGCAAACGAGGCACGGTCAAGTAGAGAGTCCACATGTCAAAACATGGACATGCCAGAGAGTGTTGGCGCACAACAACAAAAGTTGACGACGGAGGCAGATACAAGACAAGTAGGTAGAGTAGCAAGCAATATATAACTCCAGTAGACTAGGATTTATGTAAAGTCAACAACAAAAGTCTTCATCATCTTCCCTCTTTACACAATATCCATCACAATAGCAGACGTCAAAGTCCAAAGAGTGCTGGTCCACAGTAGAAAGTCAACGTGCAAATAAAGCAAGGACAGCAGAAAGTGCAAGAGCACAAAGCAGCAAACAGAATGTGCTAATCATAGCACATGTAGTAAGAATGACGTCCCGGTATGTAACTTCATAGCAGCAGTCGATGTAGATGATGAATAAGCAATAATAATAGCAAAAAGCACCACATAGCAGCAGAAGAATCCATATATCAGCAATAGAATAGCAGAATAAAATTCTTTCTTTCATCTCTCCTCCATATCATCTCTTCCCTCTACTCTTCATCCTCTATTCTCCCCCTCACGCCAAGCACGGAAGGAGTCAAAGAGTGGTTGGTGTGGAGAGTAAAAAACAATGGTAGAGTCGAGGTTTAGTGTAGGTAAATATGTGGAGGAGGTAACCGACAACATGAGTCAAGGTAGAAAATGACCTGAATAGGCAGATCTGGATAGAAAAATAAATGAATCTTTGGCCAACCCAAAAAGGGGATTTATTTGGCCCATTAGGGCAACAAATCCGGGTTGCGGGGGCGGAGCCCCGCGAAAATCTGATTAGGCAAAAATTGGATCCGATTAGCACAAAATATGTAGTGTATATAGGGGGCAGCAAAAATATCGAGGGGATACAATTTAATATAGGGTTGTTTGGTAGCGGTGAGTAGTGGTAGGCAGCCGCAGATGGGTAGGGTGGATAGCCGCAGTAGGGTGTCAGTAGCATTAGGGGGCGCAAGGTCCGTGACGCATGGACATGTGCAGGGAGCAGTTGTCGGTGAGCAATGGCAGGGACAGGTAGCAGCGTTGGGGCAACAATGGCCGGCGGAAAGTGGAGCGGCGGAAGGCGTAGGGTGGTGGCAACAACAGAGGCGGGTGACTGGCAGCAGACATAGGGTGCGCGACAACGACACATGGAGCAGCAGGGCGGCGGGACAGCACACATCATGCGGGTCAGCAGGCAGCAGCAGAAGGCATAGTGCCAGGAGTCAGCGGCAGGCAGGCAGCGGTGGCGCAGGGGATAGGGCTGGCGGGGCGCACGTCAATAGGGCGTAGTAGTAGTGGGTGATTGGCGACAAGCAGGCAGCAAGAGCTGGCGGCGCCAGTCAGAGAGGCAGAAGGCATAAAGCAGGGAACTAGGGAAGGAATTCCGTGCGGGCAGCCAAGCGCTGCCAAGGGCAGCGGCCGCCCGCAAGGGGGGGCACTCCTCGCGTACGACGGCGGCTCAAGATCGCTGCTCTGATACCATCTTAGAAAGTAAAAGACGGCTATGCGTTTTATTGAATAGAAGAAACCCTGCTCCTATAAATAGGAGGACAGGGAAGCGTACAGACATAAGACCAACCCTAATGGGCCAAAACACTTAGGCCCATATTACAAACTAATAATAAAAACAATACCTAAATAACTCTCAACAGACAGAACAACTAGTAGATGAATTATTTTGCATTAGGGAAACCC
This sequence comes from Alisma plantago-aquatica, assembly GCA_963693085.1. Taxonomy (NCBI): domain Eukaryota; kingdom Viridiplantae; phylum Streptophyta; class Magnoliopsida; order Alismatales; family Alismataceae; genus Alisma; species Alisma plantago-aquatica. Next base: position 801,607,897 of record OY856411.1, read on the forward strand.
CCTCGCTATGTGTAGGAGAGGGGGCACAACTTGGATAGAACCCTAATGGGCCGACACATTTAGGCCCATTTACTAAATATGTACTAAATCCATGAACTGAAATAACTCTGAACACTCCTCATGCTAGAGCATGGTAGAAATACATGTCCAGATCAACTGGACATGTTGTGACCCAAGGACAGATCCTAAGGGTAACAAGCCCCAACTGTGGCTGCCCCTTTCTGTCAAGATCGGGCGGTGTTTTATGTCCTGCTGTATTCTGCTCGCAGTTGCTCCTCCTGCCTACCAATTTCCCTCTTGCTAGCAGTATTCCTGTGCAAGGCTAGCACTATCATTGTGTGGTGATCTCCACTTATGTGTACGGTGTTTATGTCCTACCTACTGCTGCATGGACGAAGATGGTGTGAAAAATCTGTAGCAGCAATATAAAAAGGTATTGGGGCTTTCACCCCTCTTGTGCCGAATATATATTCTCATGGATTAAGAGAAGCAAAGTGCATGCATGTCTACAGTCATGCTGGCCAACCTTCTTTTTGGTGTTTTCTTTTTGCCTCAGCTGGAGCAGAACTGTAATACCTGTTCGATGTCAAGTGGAATAATCTTGATTTCACCAATATCTTATTCCCTAGTTTACAGTTGACATCTGTCGCCTATACAGCTCACTGTGTTCTCTTTTTTATACTGTTTATCCAGCCAACATCCCTCTATTCTTTCCTATAAGCAATTTCATTCCATCATTCCATCACTCCCAAGTATAGCTATACTTATAACTGTTCATGCTTTACATTGCAAAGTCGAGTTTATTCTACCCCTACTAAAATTCTGTGCCTAGTTGGTGTGAGGGGAAGTAAAGAGTTGAGAAAGAGGATGAGATGAAGTTAACAGCTGTTAAGAATGATATAAATGGGGATAAGTGGAATGGGAAACTTGTGGGTGATTATTTCTTAAGTAGGTTTTTATTAGTTGTGAAGTTTGAGAGGTTTATTTTTTTGCATATTGTGGATAAATAGTATAATGGAAAAAATTCCCTATGCTTCTTATTGAAATATGGGACCCCCTCTCCTATATATAAGAAAAGATATAAGTACAAGGAAGCAAACAACCTTAATGGCCAAGACAAAATTGTGCCTATACTACAAATAGACTCGACGACATGATTAACTAAATGCTTGGACTCTAATACTCCTCAAGCTGGAGCTTGGGAGAATCCCAAATCAGCTTACAAACAGACATCATCATCATCATCATCATCATCATCATCATCATCATCTAAGCCTCAGTCCCAACTATGTTGGGGTCGGCTACATGGATCCTTCATTTTCATTCCGCTTTATCATGGGTCATATTCTGGTCGAGATGTGGAGATTCAAAATCTCTCTTTATAAGCTCTTCTCATGTTAATTTTAGGCCTTCCTCTTCTTCTATTAATTGTGCTTGACTCAATTGCATTATTTCGTACAAGCGCATTATTTGGTATGCATTACAGATGTCCATACCATCTGAGTCGGCCCTCACGCAACTTGTCCTCAATGCTCGCCACCCCCACTTTATTCCTGATATAGTCATTTCTCAAGCGATCTTTTCTTGTCTTCCCACACATCCATCTCAGCATACGCATTTCAACCACGTTCATCTTGTTGAAACCTTGTTTGTTTACAACCCAACATTCACTCCCATAGAGCATGCTGGCCGTATGACAGTTCTATAAAATTTGTTTTTTAATCTGAGAGGGATCTTCCGATCACATAATACTCCAGTTGTACTCCTCCATTCAACCATCCTGCTGTGATCCTGTGACAAACGTCATTATGGACATCCCCATCTATTTGAATAATAAAACCCAAGTAACAAAATTTATTACATTTTGGTACGTTTACTCCGTCCAACTTGGCTTCACCATTCACACCGTGAGATTGGCTGAAATTGCAATGCATATGCTCAATTTTGCTCCTACTAATCATCAATCCACATGTGATAGGAAAAGTTGGTGTCTCTCCTCCAGGAGTCTTCACACTTGCAGTAGAGCTTGCAAACAGACATACAAACTAAAAAGCAAAGAAGTTGAATGCAAAGATAAACCAAGCCCATACAAGAATATTTCTCCCCTCTATATTACGATCAAGCACTCAAACACTCCAACACTCAAGTAGATAATTCAAAGCAAGTACGCAGGCAGGTAGTAGAAGCTTCTTGATAAAAATGAAATTGCATCTGGAGAAGTAGTACACAACAATGGGTAGGCGTCAGAGTCGTCATCTCAATCGCGATGAAGTAGACCAGAGAGTGCTGGAACGCAGGCAAACCAGAGAGTGCCGACACACAGGAGGTAATACTAGTCAATGTGCAAAATAAAATAGCATGAACTAATAGTAGCAACATAGGTGATGTAACCAAAATGAATAACTTGGTGCAAATAAGCAATAGATACAATACTCCAAGATGCAAAGTAGTACCAGAAAAGTATGAAGCTCCATCATATATGTATCACCCACAAAAGCAAGTCACCAACAAGAATTTTCATTATCTCCTTTCTTCATATAATTTCTATCACAGTAGCAGATGTTGCGGTCTAGAGGGTGTTGGGTCACAGTCTAGACTCTAGAGAGTACTTGATCACAACAACAATAGTCGATGTGCATGCAAACACGAACAAGTCAGTGTGCAAGTAAAGCATGGGCGATAAATAGTACAATAACACAAAGCAACATAAAGAATGTGTTAAGATAGCACAAATGATAAGAGCAACGTCGCCGGATAGAAGACCATAAGCAAAAATATGCAGAACAATATCATCCAAACATAGTAGAAAATGATGATTAGAAGTCTCCACAAACAATGGAGGAATGATCCACATAGGTATCAATACATATAGAAGCAAACATTCACAATGTTAGCGATATATATCAACATGAAGATTATTTGAAATAGCAACAAAATAATAAAATCTTCCTCTCCGTCTTCTCTCCATTTCATCTTTCCCTCTACTCATCTTCCTTTATTCTCCCTCTCATGCCAACCACAAAATAATCAAGAGAGTGGTTGGAGTGGAAAGTCATAAACAACGACAGAGGTAATGGATATGCAGGCGAAGAAGTGGAGGAGAGTAATCAATAATGCGAGTCGAATGTACAATGTAACCTGATTTCATAATCCCGGGTAGAAAAATAAATGGATTTTTGTGCAACCCGGAAAGATAGATTTGCCTGGCCCTTAGGTCAAAATCAGATCCGAATAGCAATATGCATAGTGTATGTGTGGGGGTAAAAGCTATTGAGGGAACTAAGGTTTATAGTATGTAGGACTGGTGGTAGCAGTGATGAGCGGTGAGTAGGGAGAGTAAGGTGGGGGTGGCTTGGAGAGGAAGGTGGGTGACTGCTTGGAGAAGGCTGACAACTCGCTTGAAGAGGAAGGAGGGCGATTAGCTTGGAGAGGAAGGCAAGCGACTGGCTTGGAGAGGAAGGCGGACAACCAATTTGGGAGGAAGGTTGCGAATGGCTTGGAGAAGAAAGCGGGCGGCGGGCTTAGAGAGGAAGACGGGTGGCTGGCTTGGAGAGGAAGGTGGCGAATGGCTTGGATAGGAAGACGATGGTTGGTGGGTGCTAGTGATGGGTTGGAGAGGAGTAGGAAGAGTGGTGACGATTGGCTTGGAGAGGAAGGTACATATATCACGAGGTAGAGAGGCAGTGTAAGTGGGCTCCTTGCAACAACCAATGGAGACATGGGACATAACTAGCAGTAGCTAGTGAATTAAAAAACGGCCAGGCGGGCCGCTTAAGCGCCCATGACCCTCATCCGCCTAATTTAGCCCCTAAGCGTCCGCTTAATCGTTTTAAACATAATCGCCCGCTTTTTGCCCGCCTCACCCGCTTTTTCCCTTTTTTTCCCGCTTTTTGCCTGCTTTTTCCCCGTTTTTTTCCCGCTTTTGTTTAAAATCCTAATGTAAGCATCTAACATTAATTAATTACATAGTCCAAGTAGTGTTGACTATAATATATGAAACTTGTATACATTAAATGTTCTATGGTATAGCTAGTCCTAATTTAGAATGCTTACTTTGTGTGTAAGCTGTAATAATTGGGTACTGATGTAATGCATCTAAGTAAATATCCTATTGCTCTATTATACTAGTAATGCATGATTAGTTTTACTGATTTCCTTGCTGCTTTCAGTGATTAATGATTGGTACTACTGGTTAGTATTACTTTAGTGATTACTTTAATTCAACAATTCATAGTTTGTTATTTACAATTACTGATCTGCTTGCTGCTTTTAGTGATTAGAGATACTGATTATTAGTAAGTATTGATGAATACTTAGTTAATTACTGATTTTCTGATTAGATATGTATAGAAGTTCCTTATAAATATATTTTTTATATACACATACATGTAATTTTGTATATAAATATATAAAATTTAAACACCCGCTTTTTCAAAAATCGCCTGCTTAATCGCCTGCCTACCGCTTAATCGGTTACAGGGTGCTGTCCGCACGCCTCCCGCTTCCCGCTTTCTGATACATTGGCGATAGCCGTAGGAAATCCGTGTGGGTAGCCAAGCACCGCCAAGGGCGGTGGCCGCCCGCAAGGGGTTTTCCTCCTTTTTGCTCTCTCTCACGTAGGGGGGCATAAGACAGACTGCTCTGATACCATGCAAATAAACAATATAATGGGGAAAATCCCCTGTGTTTCTTATTAATAGATGGGATCCCCCTCTCCTATATCTAGGAAAGAATGCAAGTAAAAGGAAGTGGACATAACCCTAATGGGCCAAAATAGAATTGGGCTCATATTACAAACAGACTCAATGACTTAATTAACTAAATGCTCAAGCTCTCTAACACATCTCCTAAATGCTCAGACCCACATAACTTGGAGTATGTTGCATTTGTTTCCCAATGTGTGTGATGATCTATCATCTATCAACTGGCTATGTCATCTCTACTTCTACCCTTGTTTGTCCAATGATGTGCATGTTGACTACTTGCTTGTGTGGACCATCACTATCTGGCTGTCTTGTGTCTGTACCATGTTGTACATGTTGGCTATCTGCTACTACTATGTACCGACAATCTTTAGAGTTTAGACTATCATGTCTATTTTATATTTCTAGCTGCTCCAAATACTAGTTCGGTTTGATCAGGAAGCTCACATACCACCTGCTTTTGTTTCTAATTTGAGTTATATCTCTTCGAGGGGATTTTGAGATATAGGGGGAGTGTTCTTTTTAGCTAGTTGCGCATATCATTTAGGCATTTTTTTAAGTCTATGTTTACAAGTTGGACTTTATTTTCTCGTGCTCCAGTGTGAAGGGGTGTGTTTCTAGGTAATGAGTGAATGTGTGTTTGTTGTCTGCATAGTATATGCGCCTAAGCATGCTAGCCTATTAAGGTTTTGAGTCAACTATGTATTAGTCCCCTCTCCTATGTGTAGGAGTAGAGTTCCATTAGTGGAATATATTATATATCTCTTTGCCTCCTAAGCACTTTTTAACATTATAGTTTTTGTGGAAGCATACATCTACTGCATCCATTTGTTAGTGAAGTACAGTATTTATTAGAAGTTTAACAAAAAAGGAGAAATATCGTGAATCTGTGATAGTAACCTGTACCCTTGCTTCCCTATATATAGAAGGGATATATATACATGGATCCTAAACATGGTTTAAAATTTCGGTCGAAATCTTGAAATTTTGACCGAAATTTTGGTTTTGATGACTACCGGTTATCAAAACCTATGTCCCAACTGCCAAAGTTTCCGTTATGCTGTTTCACTAAAAAAATTTGAAATGCTAATGAGAATTGTTATGTATTACTTAATTGAATGCAAGATATAAGATTAACATGTTATTGTACAAGAGTATATATATATATATATATATATATATATATATATATATATATAAAACATCCACAGGTGGATTTACAACCACTTAATGACGTACTGTTCCCGTGGACCGTATCTAGGCAAGAGTAGAAGAAGCTGTAATTATAGTCCAGGCTAGAACGTATGCGGTCCAACTAGACCGTAATTTGGCATGCAATGTGATTTACGGTTTTTGTAGTGATTGTATATGGTCCATCCAGACCGTGATTACGGCTTGGACAAATCCCGATGACTTTAGAATTTCGGCCATGGGTCCTATTCTTATAAACAGACCCCCAAACTTGTCCAAAACATGAAGAACAACAACGAGAAATAGTTTTTTGAAGATCTAAAGCCACAGACGGACCTAGGGCTTCCCATACAATTTCTAGCCTCCAAGAGCTCCTCTGCAAGCAATCATCTTCTTCCACGGTTGGCTTTCGGGTGTAAAAGGGGATTGAGTTCTTCTCTTTTTAGTAATCATCCTCTCTGTGATCTCTTCACTAATAATATCATCTCTGTTAGTGTTGTAGGCTCCCACATTGGGAATTTGCCAAACCACTATTAATCTTGTCTTTGTGGTTGCTTGCTTGCTCCTTCTTTGATCTTCATGTACATATTTAGATTTGATTACTTGATCTCGTACTTCCGCATCTCCGCAAAAAAACTTGTTCGGCCTTGTGTTTCGGTCTCCCGTCACCACCATATCCCAACAAGTGGTATTAGAGCAAATTCTACCATCAGATCTCCACCATGACGTCAAAAGTACAACATCGAGAAGTTTGATAGTTTGAAGAGCTTCCTCTGGCAAGTCAAGTGCCAATCTTGCCTCAGCTGAAGAGTCCACGAAGCTCTTCTCTGAAAGGAGAAGAAAATGCAATCCGCGACGAATGACCAGTGGGAAAAGAAGTTCGATAACTTGAACAATTTCTCTCTCTAGCAAGTCAAGTGTGAATCTTGCCTCAACCAAGGAGTCCACAAAGCTCTTCTCGGAAAGGAGAAGAAATCGCAGTCCTTGACAGATGACCGGTGGAAAGAGATTGATCAAATGGCTTGTGCAACATTTTCCTCTATGTGGAGGATGAAGTCCTCTGCTAGGCCGCCAAAGATGTTTGGGTTGAATTTGAAGCTCTTTACATGAAGAAGTCCGTCATTAACGACTTTGAGCTAAAGAAACATCTTTTCATGCTTCAAATCGAGGAAGGCAGTTCCTTGATGGCTCTTCTTGATGGGTTCAATGAAACCATCCACGACCTCGAGAAGATCGATATGAAGATAGAGGACAAGGATCAAGAATTTTGTTTTACTTTGTACCCTTCCATCGTACTACAAGAATCTCCATGTTATATTGATGTTCCACGAATCAGACTATCTCACTCCATGAAGTCAAAGCGGCCCCGATGTCTCACTAAAGAAGGATCTTACTTTATCAAAAGTAGCAGGCGAAGCATTGGCCGCTAAAGGACGGGAGCATCCACGTAACTAAGACTTTGAAAGTTCAAATAAAAAGAAGAACAAGTCATAGTCACATTAATCAAAGAGGTGCAACTATTGCAAGATGACATGTCATAAGTGGGATAAATGCTACAAGTTGCAAAACAAGCAAAAGCATGATAAATCTAATGATGCTATAGCTCATGCAAAGATGGCTCATTGAGGTTTTGAAAATGATGGTTACGTTCTTGTTTCATCGCCGTCCTACTAGTAAAGAAGGATGAGGTTCTTGATTCAACATGTGTGTAGAACAAACATAAGGATTATTTCCATACCCATGAGTCACATCAAGGTGGAGATATCCTTATGGGTGACGATCGTCCTTGCAAGACAATTGGTGTTGCCATCGTGAAGATCAAGATGCTTGATGATTAAGTCAGAACATTGAAAAATGTCTAAATGTCAAGTTGAAAAAGAATCTCATCTCACTGGCCACACATGAGAACAAGGACTACAAGTTCTCTGGTGAAAATGGAGCTATTGATATTCTTAAAGCTGACTGGGTCCTCATAAAGGGGGGTGAGAAATTCACACAAATTGTACATCTTGCAAGGTTTACTGCCTCGAGCTCCGCAATGCTTACAATTTCATCTAAAGACACCACAAGGCTCTGGCATATGTGTTTGGGACACATGTCTTAGAAAGGGATGGTTCTTCTAATCAAGAGAGTTTTGTTATGTGGTGAAAGTATGGTTAAGTCATATTTCTGCGAGCATTGTGTTATGGGGAAGGTCAAACACAATAGCTTCTTCCAATGATGCTCTAGATTATGTTCACTCTGATCTTTGAGGCCCTTCTCGTGTTCCTTCCAGAGGTGATGCTAAATACATGATGACCTTCATTGATGATTGCACAAGAAAGGTTTGGGTTTATATTCTCAAGAGCAAGGATGAGGCGCTTTCTACTTTCAAATAGTGGGAGGCTCTTGTTGAGAATCAAACCTACAAGAGCGTAAAAACTTTTTAGACTGACATCGGCTTGGAGTTCTATTCCAAGGAGTTCAATAATATCTGCAGCGATCATGCTATCAAAAGACACCATATAGTGTGTCATACACCTCAATAGAATGATGTAGAAGAAACAATGAAGAAGACGTTTTTATAAAAAGCCTCTGCATGCTTCTCAATTTAGGCCTAGATAGATCTTTCTAGACTGAAGCTATGTTGACCTCATGTTATTTGGTGAACCGTTCTCTACCATCTTCTATTAGCTTTAAGACTCCTATAGATAGTTGGTTTGGAAAACTTGTTGATCATTCAAATCTACGCATATTCGGTTGCCCTGCTTATGCACATTCAAATACTGGTAACTTAGAACCTAGAGTATCAAATAATATTCCTTGGTTATGCTTTTGGGGTGAAAAGATGCCCTCTTTAGTGCAAGGATCCTTCTTCACCATGTTTATTAGTAGAGCGCAACGTTACTTTTAATGAATCTTCAATGTTGTCTACTATGCAAGACACAAATAGCTCTCATCCTTGTCCACTACAGGGTGCCTCACAACAGGTGAAGACCAAAGAAGATGATGACTTACATGTTGATGAACAAGGTCCCTCTTATATGCCAGATGATTTAGTGCCTACTGAAGACAAAGAGGAGACTTTAAAGAGTTCTTACAATGTAACCAAAGGCAAAGGCAAACAAAACGTTAAACCACTTCAATTCTATGGGTTTGGAACGATAAAAAAAAAATTCTATGGGTTTGGTGACTCCGTGGTAGCCTATGCTCTATCAGACACTGTTAATGTGGATATTTGTGACGAACCCACCTGTTTCTATGATGTAGTCGCATGTCATTGCTCCACAGTGGAAAGCCGCAATGAAGGAAAAGATAGAATGTCTTTGCAAGAATCAAACTTGGAAGTTGGCAGTACTTCCCAAAAGCAAGAAAATTGTGGGATGGAAGTGGGTCTATAAGAAGAAAGATGATGACAGATACCAGGCACACATCGTTGCAAAGGGCTACATTCAGATTAAAGGCATGGACTATAATGAAGTCTTCTCACTTGTTGTCAAGCATAGTAACATATGGGCGTTTCTTTCTTTAGCATCCATTGAAAACCTAGAGCAATAATAACTAGACGTAAAGACAACTTTTCTGCACTGCGACCTAGTGTTTTAAAAATCGGTCTGTTTGGCCGCATACGAGGTTCAGACCCCCTTCTGCTCCGCATACAATAAATCCCTCACAAAGCGAACTAGGGCCGCATACAAGGCCGATTAATCCCCGATTTGTAGATGGACATTTCCATTTTTGATTTTTGTAGTTTCATTCATCTAATTTTGTTTAGATTTAGATCATAGTTTCTTTTTTCTATTTGTTTAAGTTGTAATGATTGCATCCATTCTTCGTGTAAATTGTACTAATTAGACATGTAATTGTACAAATTAAATATGTAAATGCATGATCAACATATATTTATGTAGATAAATAATTAATAAATAAAAAATCCAAAACCGCTTATACTTCCGCATATACTCCTGCATACCGCATATACTCTGTAAGGTGACCTCTCCGAACGCATAAGTCATAGCACTTTTTAAAACACTGCTGTGACCTAGAAAAAAAGATCTACATGCAACAACCAGGGGGTTTTGAAGACAAAGAGAATCATGTGTGCTTGCTCAAGATGTCTCTCTATGGGCTCAAGCAATCTGCTAGACATATTTACATGAGATTTGACTCTTTCATGACCAAGGTTGAAAAATGCGTGAGGCATAATGAGGCGTTTTTGTCTCAGTGAGGCGAGGCGTAAGCCTCAAAATATGTATGAGGTGGTAACAAAAATGAATTAATACATGTAATTACATATATATATTCATGTATGTTATGTATATGCATGTGTATAACAAAAATAGGTATGTACAAGCACAAGCAAGTGAATTAGAAATTAATTGTGAAACTTAGTACTTAGTAGTGATAATATAGACTAAAGACCCACCACAACACTAAAATAAATATGTAGAAAAATAATCAGATTTCAATTCTTTATACTATTAGAATAAAAGATGTCAATGACGGAAAAGTAAAGGAGATAGAATTTTGAATTAGTAGGAACAAGAAACCAAAGTAACTTAACAATGATGCGAAATTCACCAACATAGTGAATAATAAGGTAGCAAACAATGATAAATTTAACAATGGACTGAAAATTGTAACTTAGATAATGATGATTTAATGTTCATTAATAAAAAATAATAAAGTAATTATAAGAACTAGAAGACTTTTTTGAAGAAAGTGTTTGTAATAATCTTAAAAGTACACAATTTGATGGTTAACATAAGACTTTTTCATCTAGAATTGAGGCGGCGCCTTAGCTAAGCCTCAGAGCCTCAGTGCTTTGAGGTGGGCCTCAGACAGTGTGAGGCGTAAGCCTCAGTCTAGGACACTGAGGTGTAAGCCTCGAGGCGTAAGCCTTCAGAGCGTCTAGGCGGGTTTTTTGTTACCATGTTCATGACACAATGGATTTTTCAAGAGTTGCTACGACGCTTGTGTCTACTACAAAGGGCTATATGGCAATTTCTTTGTTTACCTACTACTATATGTTGATGATATGCTGATCGCTTCTAGACAAACATGAGATTGCCAAGGTGAAATCTAGTCTAGGTGGAAAATTTGATATGAAAGACGTAGGTGAAGCTAAGAAGATTCTTGGCATGGAGATTCAAAGGGACTTGAAAGATAGAAGGTTTATCATGACACAAGATAAGTATATCAAGAAGGTTCTTCACAGGTTCCACATGTTAGATGTGATGCCTGTTTCAACTCCATTGGCCACTCACTTCAAGTTACCGGCTTTGAGGTTTCCATAGTTTGATGAAGAAGAGAAAGAGATGGCACATGCACCTTATTCTAGTGCCATTGGTAGCATCATATATGCTATGGTTTGCACTAGATCAGATATCATTTATGCAGTCAGTGTGGTTAGACGTTACATGGCTCAACTTAGCAAGGCACATTAGCAAGCAGTTAAGCAAATTCTGAGGTATTTGAACGACACTTCAAATACTTGTATAGTCATTCGTGGAATTCAAGTCTCATCACGAAAGGGTATGTGGATTCAGGTTATGTACATGACCTCGACAATTGATCTCTCACATGTTACACGAAAGGGTATGAGGATTTAGATTATGTAGGTGACCTTGACAAGAGATCTCTCACATATTTGAAGGGCACTTCAAATACTTGTATAGTCATTCGTGGAGTTCAAGTCTCATCACGAAAGGGTATGTGGATTCAGATAATGTAGGTGACCTTGACAAGAGATCTCTTACATGTTACATGTTCATAATGAGATCAATAACTGTTAGTTGGAAAGCCACTTTACAAAGTAGTATTGCTCTATCCGCTACTGAAGCAGAGTACATGGCGGCATCTTAAGTTGTAAAGGAGGCTTTGTGGCTCAAGGGTTTTATAAATCAATCAGGCATGGATCAAGAACAAGTCATTGTTCATTGTGACAGTCAAAGTGCCATACATAGCAAATATCAAATGTTCCAAAAGAGAACGAAGCACATTGATGTCAAGTACCATTTCATTAGAAGAGTCACAACTGCATGAGATTTAAATAAAGAAGATTGGTGTGTCTAAGAATCCAACCGACATGATGAGGAAAACCTTTTCGTTAGCTTTGATAGGCACTGGTTGGTTAGGTAATGGCAGATAGCTACAGAAGAGCCAACCTAACAAGCATAAACGCTGACGGAGGTGTAGAGATGTCCCCTCTTACTAGAATACGAAGTTTGAGCTTTGCTTAAAAGTTAAAATTAGATGGTCTTCTTTCTACATAAGCTTTGCCTGTGTAGGGCATGTGGAGGAGATGGTATTCTTATTCAATTTCTAATATTGGAGAAGATTTCAAGTGCTCTTCCACTTCCATCGTTTAGGAGTTGAAGACAAGGTGCAATTTGTTGAGGGAGTGTCATAAACCATCTAGAAAAGCTTCTTAGATGAACCAAACGTCTACACCGAGCCTCAACATTGTTAGGATGCGTTTTTGAACACCCATAGGTAGATTTACAATTTGTCAATTGACCATATATGGTCCCCATGGATCATTTCCGGGCAAGAGTAGAAGAATCTGCGTTTAAGGTCCAGACCATACCGTATAGACTCTAGTTGGACCGTAATTGAGCTTGCAGTGTGATTTGCAGTCCAACTAGTGATCGTGTATGGTCCAACATGCTGTAATCATGACGTGGACAAATTCGGGTGACTTTAGGACTTTGGCCTCGACCACGATGCCTATTCTTATAAATAGACCCTAGCTCATCCGAAACATGAAAAAACAATGAAGAGACATCTAGAACGTCGTTTTTCGTAGACCTAAAGCCAAAGATGGTGCCCTAGGGCTTCCTTTGGGTTTCTAGCCTCTAAGGGCCCCTCTCCAAGAAACTATCTTCTTCCACGATTGGCTTTCAAGTGTAAAAGGGGATTGGGTTCTTCTTCTCTCTTATGTAATCATCCTCTCTGTAATCTCTCCATCAGTTATCATCTTCGCTAGTGAATGTAGGCTCCCATAGTGGGAATTATCCGAACCACTACAAATCTTGTCTGTGGTTGCTTACTTGCTCCCTTTGTTGATCTTACATATTTGGATTGGATTGCTCAATCTCACGCTTCCACATCTCAACGTCAAGCTCGTTGGGCCTTGTTGTTTGACTCTCCCATCATCAAGATATCCCAATATATATAGATTGCATAATGGAAATCCCCTTTGCAATAGTTTTGTATCTTTTCACTCACATGTAGGAGGCCCCCTACCCAATAGCAACATCATATTAATGTACAATTAGATGTATTTATGTATGTAGACCATCTTGGTAAAATTTCATGACTTCATTCTTTTATGTGGTTATTGAAATGTGTCAAAATTTTATGTATCAACAGGAGTAGAATTATGGATATTATGGTCGAATTTTCTGTTTCTGGGCCATCGGAAACGACCTAGAAATCAACATTTTAAACTGTGCTCCTATCGGGATTGTGATACAAATACATGGGTTTATAGTGACATATATGTTGTATACGAAACTCCACCTATGTTTCGTACATTTTGTTCAAGTGTAGCCGGTCCCAAGCCCAGGTAAAGGAGGGTTGGTGGTAGGTCGACAACCAACCAAAAAACTTTATCACTCTTTCTATGACATGGATCCTTATAAAAATGTTGTTGGAGCGTCCCTACATAGTGACACACTACATCGACACCCAGGTGCAGTGATAAATATGGAAGGGGTTTCAACATAATGTCGCCCAATTGTGCTGAAGGACAGACAAGGGTTTCCACGTCTTGGACAAGTGTGGGTAAAGAAGCTAGTCCCGCTGCATCATTGCTCGAATGTAGTGAAAAATGTGCAAGAGTTTCCACATCTTGGACGAGTGTGGGTAAAGAAGCTAGTCCCGCTGCATCATTGCATCATTTGCCCGGATGTAGTGAAAAATGTGCAAGGGCAACTTATTCGATGAAGGCAGGCAAAGAAGCAAGTTCAACAAAAAATGATTAGAGTTAGATCTTGGAATATTGGCTCTTTGACAGAAAAATCATTGGAGATAGTGGATACCATGATGAGAATAAAAGTCAATATAGCTTGCTTGCGGGAAACTAAGTGCACAAAGGAACATTGTAGAGAGATTGGAGATACAAGATGCAAAATCTGGTATACATGTATTGATGAACATGGAAATGGCATAGGTATTATTGATGATAAGATGTTGAAGGATGACGTTGTCAAGATCACTAGGATGGGTGATAGAATCATAGCTATCAAGGTTATTCTTGGGGGATGCCCCCGAAGTTGGCCTTAGCGAGGAGGCTAAGAAGGATTTTTGGGATGACATGGATGAATTGATGCAGGGAATACCGACAGAGGAGATCATTGGTGGGAGTGATTTAAATGGCCATGTGGGGAGTAGCAATGCTGGATATGAGAGAGTTGATGGTGGTTTTGGATATGGCGGTGAAAATGGAGAGAGGATGTTAGATTTTGCAGTTGCATATGATATGGTTTTGGCGAACACCCATTTCAAGAAAAGAGAATCTCATAAGGTTACTTTCAAGAGTGGGCACAATTGTAGCCAAATTGATTACCTCCTTACGAGGCAGGTGGATTGTAAAGTATGCAAGGATTGTAAAGTGATTCCTCACGAAGAACTCACGGCCCAACAGAGGTTGGTGGTTTTGGATATTAACATTAAAATCAATAAAGGCAAGCATAACAGAAACCAAGATAGCAGGATCAAGTGGTAGAATCTTAAAGGAGAAAAGAATTTGACTTTTCATGATAAACTCATCAAGGAGGGAACTTGGAGCTTGGAGTCAGATGTTAACTCTATGTGGCATAACATGAACTCCCGAATAACAAAAGTTGCCAAAGTGGTTTTAGGGAAGTCCAAAGGTTGTAGGCCTCCGCAGAAAGAGACTTGGTGGTGAATGATGAAGTACAAAAGGCTATTAAACTGAAAAGGGAGGTCTATAGGAATTTGGCCAAATCTCGAGATGATGCAATGTTACTAGCAAACAAAGAAAGAACCTAAAAAGGTTGTTCAGGAGGCAAGGCCTAGATACTTTAATGATATTTATAAGAAGCTGGACACAAGAGAAGGGAAAAAAGATATATATAAAATGGCTCGTATAAGATAAAGGAAAGGAAGAGACTTGAGTCAAGTAAAATGCATTAAGAATGAAGATGGTAGAGTGCTAGTGAAGGACGATGATACCAAGAACCAATGGAGAAATTACTTCCATTTTTCAATAGAGATACTGTAAATAATGTTAGATACTCGTGTAATACAAATACAAGAGATATTGTTTATACGCAACTAGTTTCACTATTTGAGGTCAAGAATGCTTTGAAAAAGATGAAAATGAGTAAGGCATGCAAACCAGACAGTATTACCATTGATGTATGGAAGAGTCTGGGGGATGGAGTTATGTGGTTAACAAATTTCCTTAACAAGATCATAAAGGCCTAGAAGATGCAGAATGAGTGGAAAAATAGTACTATAGTCCCCATCTACAAGAGCAAAGGTGATGTTTAAAGTTGCATAAACTACAGTGTATCAATTTAATAAGTCACACAATAAAGTTTTGGGAGAGGATTATTGAGCAGAGGCTAAGATCTATAACGCTGATATCAAACAACCAATTTGGTTTCTTGCCTGGAAAATCAACAACAGATGTAATTTTTTCTAATAAGGAGGCTTATCGAGAAGTATAAAGACATCAAAAGAGATCTTCATACGGTTTTTATAGATTTGAAAAAGGCTTATGACCGAGTACCTAGGGAAGTGTTGTGGATGATTTTGAAGAAGAAGCGTGTGCCAATCCAATACATTGACTTGATTAAAGACATGTATGATAGCTCTACTGCAAGAGTGAAGGCTCCTGGAGAGACACTAACATTTCTTATCACAGTTGGGGTACACCAGGGATCCACACTCAACCCATATTTGTTTGTTCTTGTTATAGATCAGTTGACAAAGAATGTTCAGGATGATATTCCTTGGTGTATGCTATTTGCGGAAGATATTGTAATGATTGACGAAACTAAAGATGGATTGAGTGATAAAGTTGATCTTTGGCAAAAGGCATTGGAATCAAATGGATTGATGATTAGTACACTAGTACATAACCGACCTTTAGTGTCGGTTATTTAAGGCCTTTAGCGTCGGTTTTAATGCGACACCTATGTGGGCGCTGTTAAAAGGCAAACCGTTAGGTGTCGGTTTTCAAACCGACGCCACAACCCTTCGCGCGCCACCGAAAACGCGCCAGCAGGGGGGTATAGGCGTCAATTATTAGTTTTGAAACCGACGCCATAAACCTTCGCGCCACAGAAAGGGCGCCATCTGGGGCACTATCAGCGTCGGTTTATTAGTGATAATCGATGCCATCTCACCCGCTGCCACGATCGTGCTATCAACGTCGGTTTATTAGTGATAACCGACGCCATCTCACCCGATGCCACGATCGTGCTGGCCAGCACGGCCGTGTTGTCTGGCCCGCTGCCACGACCGTGGTGTCTTGCCCGCTGCCACGACCGTGCTGGCCAGCACGACCGTGGTGTCTGGCCCGCTGCCACGACTGTGCTGGCCAGCACGGCCGTGGTGTCTGGCCTCATTAGGGAAATCGACGTCGGTTACTAGTAGGGAAACCGACGCCAGAACCATCAACGTCGGTTTATTATTGATAACCGACGCCACATCACATGCATTAGGCGTCGGTTATAATTATTTATCCGACGCTGTAATCATTTGTCGTCGGTTTTAAACAAATAACCGACACCTATTGCATGTTTTTTTCTTATCAGTCTGCAGGCCTGCTGTGGCTGGTCGCAGCATGAGAAACTTGCAGTTCAGTTATGAACTGCAGGTTTTACGACATCCATTGATATCAGCCAACAACAGGCCACAAACCTGCAAAATTAACAACATTAATTTTCACACATTTAGCAACCTGCAGTTCCATTCGATTTTCACACATGTAGAAACATTCATGTAGCAATTTGCAGTTCCATTTATTTTCACATTCACACATGTAGAAACATTCATATAGCAACCAACAGTTTCATTCATTTTCACATTCACACATGTATAAACATTCAGACACATGTAGAAACATTCAGACATGTAGAAACATTCACACATTACAATTCAGAAATTCATTTACAAAATATCATTCTTTAGTCATTATTTGCTATCAACATCCCAATTATATTTAAAAAACCCCACTACTTGTATGGCTTTTGCCCATTCTTCTCTTACATCATTTAATTCTTCCGTCGTATAGGGAGCATGTACATCTAGTAAGGCCTTTCCTGTAGTGTGGTCAGTTTTAAACACCTGCAAAGAGAATGATGTATATATATAATTAATAATATATAAATAAGATTGATATATTTCATATTATCTAATGAGACTATATATAATATCTCAGGAATGGTATCGATGTCCACTGCGGCATATTTGATAATCATGTGCATAAATTGCATCACATAGTATGCACATGCCCATCCGTTGTCTTGTGTAGCACACTATAAATTGAAACATACAAAATATTAAAAATTACAACTAATTAAGCACTGTTCACATAAATAATATATACATTTCAGTTGGGAACTTACTTCCACGTTCTTCCAAATTATTGGCTGGTTCTTTTTCCTGGGGACCTTTCCTCCAGTCTTTTTGAACTCATCTAAACCCCTACATGTTAATGTAACACAGTACATTGCATAATTAAATAATAATGTAAAAGAGTCAAGTGAGTGGAGAAAAAAATAAACCCCTCTTCGTCCATGGACCCTCCGCTAGGGTTTGCCCGTGGGGGCGGTGGCGGCCGGGGCAGAGGTGGTCGTCTAGGAGGTCGAGGAGGACGAGCACATGCACAAACGAGAGATGATCTGCCAGCGGACGTCAGTGGCGCCGCCACTGCCGCAGTCAATAGCCAGGCTAAAACAACTGAGATATCTCAAACGACGGAGCGATCCTACCGCGACGCCATGACCGGACGGAAAGTCTCCGCTCAAATCAGAGTGATATCCCCGGATACCTTGACACCGAACGACATCACCGTCGACAGATCAGGGGCGCTGCCCGCTATAACTGTTAATCCCAACTCTCTGCCACAACTGTTAGAACCCTACAAATATGCAGTCATCGTCAAGCTGGTGGGCGGCAGCATAGGGTTCCAAGCTCTAGTTAACAGACTGGCCATCCTCTGGGATCCGACAGACTCATTCAGAGCGATTGATCTCGAAAAGGGCTATTATATCATTCAACTGGGCAACAACGCCGACTTTGTCAAAGCCATGACAGGAGGACCTTGGGTAATTTTCGGGAGTTACCTTTCGGTCCAGTCATGGAACCCGAACTTCCGTCCTTTTGACAACATCCCATGCAAGGTAGTTGTTTGGCTGCGGGTGGTGGACCTGCCGGTCTTCCTCTACCAAAACCATCTTCTAGTGAGTATTGGTAACCTGGTGGGCAAGACTATAAAAATCGTCGCCACAACGTCCACAAGCGACCGTGGTAAGTTCGCTCGCCTTGCCGTGGAGGTCGACACAACAAAACCTTTACTCCCAGCAATCCTCCTCAATGGAGAACACTACTGTCTGGCGTACGAAAACCTGCCGATGGTCTGTATGAAATGCGGCAGGATGGGCCATGAAGATAAAGAATGCAACTTTGTCAAAGTGTTCACCCCATCTGATCCATCAGCATCCAACTCGGGCCCTCTGATCCCACCTATTACCTACACGCAGGCCATTCATGCTCCCAAACCTGTGAGAAGACCTACACCTACAAAAGGTCCGACTGAGAAGCACAATGCCCCCTCGGGACCTCGTAAGACAACTCCGGCAGTTAGCAACACCCAAAAAGATGTCACCCCCGCGGGTGGAAAGGCTGCAGTAAACGAAGAGGACGGCTGGGAAACAGTCGTACACCGCAAGAACAAGAAGAAGCTCTCCCCGAACCAGGCGAGCATACCTCAATCTACCAACAACACGGCAGTTATCCTGATCGATGACCAAGTGTCCGAAGGACGTCACACCGTTCCCAACGTTGGTGGCGCCTTCGTGTTCAAGGGAATTCCTAACCCTGACCCCAACAGACCACCAGACGGATTTCACTGGGGGGATGCTGGGGCAGGCAATGGGGTTCTGTTACGGAATCACAAGGTGGTCTACTACAATGTTACGATCAGCCCGGGTAGGGAGCGCAAGAAGGGGAAACTCGCCCAACAACTCAACTACTCGGGCGATAGTCACTCCAAGAAACAACTCATGTTCGAAGAACCTAATCAAGAAATGATCGACGCCCCTGTAGAGGACCCTGGAGAGGCGCCCCCTCCAGATGACTCGGGCCAGGCTGTAGGCCTGTGCGCGGCTATCAATTAAGGAAGCCAATCCATCCCGTGCTTTAATGCCTAACATCATGTGCTGGAACGGCCAAGGAGCTTGCTCCAAGGACAAGATTCGTCTACTTAAGGAATACAAATTCACTCACAAGATCAGGATCTTGGTCATTACTGAACCCCGCTGCAGTGGCAAATCTGCTGATACCGTTATAGGGAAACTTGGCTATACTTCTTCTCACTGGGTAGAGGCTCTTGGCTTCTCCGGTGGCATCTGGATTCTTTGGGATGAGACCCACTACAAAGTCGACATCATCCATAATCACAGACAACTCATTCACTGTAATATTAATAATTCCTGGCATATCACCTTTGTATATGGGATCCCCAACCCCATTAAGCGACGTCTCCTATGGACTAGACTCTCTGAGATTGCCCCTACGGTGCCGGGAGCATGGGCAGTTGCAGGAGACTTTAATACCATGCTCGACATCACTGAAAAAAGGAGGGACTCATTTCGACCGCTCTAACTGCCGCTTATTTAAAGAACTCCTTAGCAACACCGGCCTGGTTGAAACGCGTATGCATGGGAATTTCTTCACATTCAAAAAACGCCAACTCTATGAAAAGCTTGACAGAGTCATCGCCAACAATGATTGGATTACTATTGATGGGGGTTACAAAACAACGGTGCTACCTCGCCTGTACTCCGACCATAATCCTCTTCTCATTGCCTGTATTGACAAGCAAGATACCAGGAAGCACGTCTTCAGGACATAGGATAGTTGGTTTATCATGCAAGAATTCCACAAAGATCTACTGCCTTAATGGCGCAGTGACCTGCCCTTAGTAGAGGCGTTGCCTATCTTCCAAAAGGCGGCTCTCAAATGGGAAGCCACCACTAGACACGCCAAGCAGAAAAAGAAACAACGCCTTCTCAAGCAGTTGGATCGATGCCAGGTATTGCAAAGCTCATACTCCCATCCTACTAACGATCTTCTGTCCATTTCTCTACAAGAACAATATAGTACTATCTTACTCCAAGAGGAGATGAACTGGCGGCAAAAATCCCATATCGATTGGCTACAAGCTGGAGATGGAAACACTAAATTCTTCCATTCCTTTGTCAAAGCAAGAAGACATTTTACAAAAATTAGCAGGCTGCGTAATGAGATGGGTGAATGGACTACGAGTCCACAGCCCTCAAGAACATGGTACGGAATTATTTCTCCTCCTTGATGACGACGGTCAGTAGCGAAGCCTCTGCCAGGAGCGCCGCTAGCTATATTGGCGCCTATACCCAACTCTCCCTGCAACAACTCAACCTCATCGCTTGTACACCGGGACCGGATGAGATCAAGCATACTGCCTTCCTCTTAGCGGTGTCCAAAGCTCCTGGACCAGATGGGATACACGCTGGTTTTCTCCAGGCCAACTGGCCCACGATTAGCAACTCTCTCATCTGCACAATTCAGAAAAGCTTTAATACAGGGACTATAGACCAATGCATGGCCGATTCCTATATGGTTCTTATTCCTAAGAATAGACAACCGATGAGTTGTGCTGACTTGAGACCCATCTCTCTTAACAACCGCTGCTTCAAACTGATTTCAAAGATCCTGGTAGAACGGATCAAGCCATACCTTAACAACTCGATCTCTGCTACGCAGTCAAGCTTCATCCCGGGCAGAAGGATAAGCGACATCCTTTTGGTCCAGGAAGTAATTCATTCCATGAAACAGAAAACTGGCCGGACAAAATGGGTCAGTATAAAACTTGGCCTCTCGAAAGCGTTTGACAGAATGCAATGGCCTTTTATTCGAGACACGCTTTGTAAGACTGGACTGCCGGACATTACCATCAAGCTGATCATGAACATCATTTCTACATGCCACACTTCCATCTTGTGGGAGGGAGAACCCCTACCCCCCTACCAAGCCTCCCAGGGTGTACGTCAAGGTGACCCCCTAAGCCCCTACCTATTTGTTCTCTGCATGGAACGACTCTCACAAGCTATCAACCAATCTGTCTCTAACTTGCTCTGGAAACCCATCCGCCTCGCAAGACAAGGAACCCCCCTTTCACATGTGTTCTTTGCCGACGACATTATTCTAATGGCAGAAGTAGACCCATCTCAAGCAAGAAATATCCTGCACATTCTTGACTCCTTTGCTGCTGCATCAAGCCAAGTTCTTTCTAAAGAAAAGTCTAGATGCTACTTCTCGTCGAACACTTTAAGGGCAGAAAGACGAGCTTTCTGTAGGTGCATCGGTATTGATTACACAGACGATTTAGGGCGCTACCTTGGTGTGCCCATTCTTCATCACAGGGTCAATAAACATACTCATCAACATATCACAAATTCCATAAAAGAAAGGATGACAAGCTGGTCTGCTAGACATCTCTCACTGGCTGGAAGAATTACCCTTGCTAAGTCCACCTTACAATCCATCCCATCTTATACCATGCAAACGGTCCGACTATCACCCGCGCTCTGCGATGACATCAATAAACATGTCAAGAATTTCATTTGGTCGGGAGGAAGGGAGCAAAAGAAACTATCTCTCGTTTCCTGGAAGAAAGTTACATCACCTAAACATATGGGAGGACTTGGAATCAAAGATGCAAGGGACCAAAATACTGCACTCATGCTCAAGAACGTCTGGCTTTTCATGAATGATCACTCAGCTCTTTGGATCAGGGTTATGAAGGAAAAGTACATGCGCAACAACACTTTCAACAAGAAATCTAGCTCCTCGGCTTGGGCCTTCATCAAAAAAACATCAACATTCTTATGCCCATTAGTCATAGAGTTGTTAACTCCGGAACTCGTACCAATGTTTGGTCTGACAAATGGATACATGGCAACTCCATTTTGGACTCCTACCCGACCTGGCACATTCCTTTGGAACTTACAGACCTCAATGTATGTTCCATGAGAGAGACCAATGGCGAATGGGACATGTCCTTTATCACGACTTACCTCCCAGCAGGTTTGGCAGATCAGATAAGGTCTATCCCGCCCCTGTGGACAACTCAGGTATGGATACTTGGTCTTGGCCCTACGAGGACTCTTGCAGATTCACTGTCAGATCTGCATACGATTGGATCCACGCCGACTGCAGTGTTCCTACTCCGGGCAGATGGGATGATATCTGGAAACTCCGTGTCCCCGAACGCATACGAGTCTTCGCCTGGCTGCTCCAACATCGTTCGTTGCTAACCAATTCGGAAAAACAGCGTCGTCATCTCAATATTGATATCACATGTCCAGTTTGTAACAACCATCCTGAAACTCTCTTGCACTGTTTAAGGGACTGCACAACCAGCCGCCAAGTATGGGTCGAGCTTGGAGTTCACAACGACTTCTTTACTTCTTCTGAGGAGATATGGATACAGGATATCATAAGTAACAGTAGTGAAGGCGAGAGCAATATCCAGTATATTATAGCTTGCTGGCATCTATGGCAGATACAGAACGACCGAATCCATAACAACACTATACCTTCCTCGCGCCGCAGCATCGATTTTATCAAAGAGAGAACTGGAAACATCCTGAGCCTTCCTGTCAAGGCAAGTTCTTCCTCAGCAAGGATGCATCACCCTCTGTCTAGACCGTCGAGCTATGAGGCAGCCATCTTTGTCGACGCGTCCTTCAATCACAGCTCCAAGAGAGCCGGAGCTGGCATCCATGTCACTGACCCTTCCGGAAAATGCATGCACGGGAAAGGCACACCTTTCTTCTCCTCCGTCTTGGAAGCTGAGGTCTATGCTACCCTCCTTGCAGGACAGCTGGGACAAGAACTTGGCTTCTCGAAGATAATCTTATTGACGGATTCCAGTTTAACCTTGCAACTTCTCAGGGACAGCCAGCCCCCGCCATCAAAGCTCCAACCCCTTTGGAGGAAATTTCAAACCCTCAACAACATCTTTGCTCAGGTCACTGTATTGCATATACCACGTGATGTGAACAAGGTTGCTGATGGAATAGCAAAACACTCTATGCAAACTTTACTTTCATGTAATTTCAGTACTTCTAAACCTCCATGGCTCCGAGCTGATGTCAATATCAACTTGGATCAATTATGGCCTGCGCTAGAGAGCGGGATGAATAAATAATTCTCTAGTTCTCCAAAAATAAATAAATTAAATAGTAATGTAATAACATATGTTAACAGATATGAAAATGAAATATTTCTCACCGGAATAATGCCATTTTCACTGTTTGTCCATATTTTGAATTCAATTTAGTCCCCTTAGGATCTAGATAATAGGCAGTGAACGTCTCGGGGACAATAACTAGTAACTCCCAATGCATACCCCTAGAGGTAAAAAAGTTAAAAATTAATAACTCAAAATCCACAATAAAAATGTAATTTTCTTAAGTCCAAATTATAAGCGAAGTAAACTTACTCCACATTGAATGGAGCTATTATCACCGTCTTGTTATTTTGAGCAAAATTTGTAAAAGCATCACAGCAGTATTGTTGAACTGACGAAAGGTCTTTAGCTACTAGACTTATAAAAAATAGAATAAAAAATCCTACATGTTCGAATGAAAAATCTGCACATATCTTGTCTAAGTAGCTACGAAACATGTATTACGTATGCATTAATATATAAGAAACCAGATCACCAGATCCTACACAAGGTATATGGATGTATAAAGAAGATCTCACCTTATCCATAGCTCTATCACAGATGTATTCAGCCAATCATATCGAAACAACTCCAAAATATCTTGTATAAATAGTTTGTTTTCGTATGATTGACCTGCAGCATCCGCATCTATAGAAACACTTCTAGGACAATTTATATCATGTTCGCCTAACCATATTGCCATACCCCTACAATTAGGACCTAACGGGACAGGTAGGTCCTGTGGAACCCAACTTGGTAATGTAGGAGGTGGAGGTGGAGGCCTAGATGCTCTGGGTGTCTTCTTTTTAACCTGTATATATATATAATTTCAGATCAATTGACATCATATACACACACTAACAATTTAACGTAATGTAAATTTACCATACAGTTTCAGTATAGAGGACATCCGCTTTTGGCCACAATATCACTCCGCCTTCTGCCTCACCAAGCGTTTCACAAGTGGATGGAAGATCCATCCACTTGGGGAATATACGTTGCGGGCTCACACGAACCCAACCAGCTGGTAATGGAGACCCATGAAACATTTTCCCTGGCAGGGATGGGTAAGCCGACGCCTCTGCAACGACATATTCTTTACTTTTTAGGCGGCATGGCTTCAACCCCTACAAATTTGTGTAAAGAATGTTATATACATATATACATATCATCTTGAAAACATATCATTTGAAAAGACTAGTTACTATGTCATAAAAATACTTACAGCGGATGTGCTAGGTGGTGGGTCTACAAGATTACTACTCCCAACCTCTGCAGTAGGAGTAGAGCGGGACGCCATAGGTACTGTCTGTTGAGTGGCAGTCAGAGATGCCTGCTACTTGCTCATTGCTTCATGGAGTGTCTTATCAACTGCTTCCTTGATTCTCCTATCAACTACTTCATCGATTCTCCTATCAACTATCTTATCTACCTATACATGGATAAAAGAAACGTTAGCTTCTGATCATTGAATTCTCTTTTACAGTAACATTCTAAAGAAAGAATAGGTTACCTCTTCTTGTGAAATTCTCGCTTTTGGGACATGTTTGCGCTAGGATGGCCCAAAGAACGCTTTGATGCCCACACCAGCGCCTGCAACCCTAACACGTCCAGGATGCTCTGGGTTACCCATAGCAACTGTCAATTCATCCCTTGTGCCCTCAGGGATGAATTTGCCTTGTTTCCTCAGCTCGTGCAGCTCCCACTAATCGCCAAAACAAAAATTTGTAATTAAGTAAACACCACAAATAATCAATATTCGAACGATTGCTCTAAGAGTTGTATTTTACCATTTTTACAGCCGCCTCAGCAGTTGCGGGCTTCCTTATTTCTCCCTTTTTATTTTGCCTCCCAGCTATCCAGACATCATGGCGAGGCAGATGTGTGGTACCTATAGTAGAGGACTCCTGAGTAGCAGCAGACTGAGCAGTAGACTCAGCTTGTAGTCTTTGGCGAATGCCTGCATACCCCTTTGGACCCATTGTGTGGTCATGCACATTCAGTGCACGCCTTGCTCTTTGCGCCTCACTGAGGGCCTAGTTAGTATGCACATTAATGATTTGGTTAGTAACACTAAATGTTAATCTTGAATAGGTGAATACAACGTATATTAATTAAATTGGGAGTGACGCCTAATACCTTGAATTCATCAGTTTTTCTTAAAGCAACAAACACGTCCCATTCTTCTTGGTCCAGGAAGTTCCACTGTTCAGTGGCTGTCTTCTTCCTCTTGTCACCTTCTTTTATGTATTCTCGGGTGAGATTTGTCCTATAGTTCCTTAGGACTCTCCCACAGCGTTGCATCACGCATTTACGATGCAACTTTTCATCCAATGCAAATATACTTTGCAAAATAGAATTGCTATTAACTAGTATCCAAAAAATTAATAATCTACAAAATAGAATTGCAAATTAATAATAACTCACACATAAATCCTTCCATATTACGTCTTTCTTCCCCTTAGGAACTTTATGCCAAGAGTCTATCTTACAACCGCAATGGCTACGAGTAACATACCCAAGATATGAAACAAACAAATTGCGATTCACTCCAATTGCATTTCCTGCATTATCAAAATCCACAACAAGTTTGGATCCATTGCCCCTTAGCGCTGTTAACTTCTTCATCATAGTGATGCCCCTTCTCTTGTCAACTTTTTGGTGTTGCTCATCAAGTGCCTCAAGTGCTTCAGAGGGTACATGTGCATCATCAACCTAAAATTTGACAAAATAGACACACTTACAGGATATAACTATAAATGAACATATAGATATAAATATATGATATATTTTTCAAACTTACATTGTGAGGTGGCGCATTGATGTCCTCATCCTCACGGTAATCATCAACACGGTCATCAGGAGATCACATTGTAAAGTAATTCACATTGTAAAGCTCACATTGTAAAGTTCACATTCACATTGTAAAGTAATTCACATTGTAAAGTAATTCACATTGTAAAATTCACATTGTAAAGTTCATATTCACATTGTAAAGTAATTCACATTGTTAAGTTCACATTCAGAAAAAGAAAACATATAAAAAATATAAACATGCCTCTAATATTGCGATTTTTTATCAATTAACAATCCTTCATTGTGATCTCCGCGCACATACAAGTCATCATTAACTTCAATATTTGCTGGTGTTGGCAACCCAACTGAGAATGGACTGGAGTCATCATACTTATCATAGTACTCTTCTTCATCTATAGGATCTTCAATGAACTGTCTTTTACCATGAAGAACAACCGACCATTTATCATTTGCAGGATCATCGATATAAAATACTTGTTTCGCCTGTGATGCCAATATGAATGGTTCACCCTTCTCGCCAATCTTTTCAAAGTTCACTAAAGTGAAACCCAATTCATCCACTATAACTCCTTTGGTGTTATCAACCCAATTACATTTGAAGAGTGGAATTCTGAAATCTATGTAGTCAAACTCCCATATGTCTTCAATGACATCGTAATATGACATTTTAGCTTCACGTGGACTCTTATCCTTTGCACTTGCAAAAAACATAGTCGACGCTTGAAGGGTGACCCCACTATTTTGGACGACACTCTTATCATCTTGGCACTTTGTGTAATATGTGAATCCATTAATGTCATACCCTTCATAAGACATAACATTCAATTTTGGTTTAAAGGCGAGGCATTTGATAGTTTCAGTAATATCATATGGTGTTTGAGATAGTTGATGTAAGACTTTATCTTCAAACCACTTAATAAATGTCTTGTTATGCTCTTTAGCAAGCCACATTGTATTGGCTCGAGGATATTGTCTCTTGATGAAATTGGTATGTTCCTCGATATAAACACTCACTTCGTCCATGTTGTGTAAAATATACAAGTGACCTTGTTCCAACTGCTTACCGCTGATTACTTTCACCCGTGATCCCAAAATTCCTTTGCCAAATTGCTCAATATTCTTGTCATTACCAGGAGTATCATTACCACTGAGAAAGTCATTGCAAAAATCCATAACCTCTCTCGCCACATAACCCTCAATAATACTCCCTTCAAGCCGATAACGGTTTCGAACATCACTTTTAAAAACGCTCATGTATCGTTCAAAGGGATACATCCAATGCAAGAAAACTGGTCCCAACATTTTCACTTCCCTAGTCAAGTGGACAACAAGATGTACCATGATATCAAAGAACGAAGGAGGAAAATATATCTCAAGCTGACATAGGGTAACAACCACTTCTCCTTGCAAATTATCGAGAGTATCAGGGTCAATAACTTTGCTGCATAGATTGTTGAAAAAGAAACAAAGTCTGATGATTGCAAACCTTACATGCTTCGACAATATAGATCGAATTGTCACAGGTAATATTTGTTGCATTAGAGTGTGACAATCATGAGATTTAAGACCTATCAACTTCAAATCTTTCATTGATACCAATCTACGAATGTTGGATGAGTAACCCTGTGGCACCTTAACATTTACCAAATATTCACAAAAAGCTTTCTTCTCCTTTCTAGACAAGTGTAACAAGCGGGAGGTAAGTATGTTCTCCGATTTCCCATTTCACGTAATTCTGTTAATTCTGACCTTATTCCCATTTCACGTAGGTCCAGTTTGGATTTTAATCCCATCTTTAGTCTTACCTGGTATATTCAACAAAGTACCAATGACACTATCACATACATTTTTCTCAACGTGCATGACATCGATACAATGCCTGCCTGTCAAAGAACTCCAATAAGGAAGATCCCAAAATATTGACTTCTTTTTGAATAAAGATTTGTCACTCCGTGTGGCCATAGTACATTGTGATCTCTTACCAAATTCATTGACAAAGTCTTTTACTCTTTCATAAACAACCTCCCCTGGTATAGGTTTAGGTGCACTCCGTTCCTCATTCAATCCATTGAATGCTTTGCGCTTCCTACGATACAAATGTAATTTTGTAAGAAACCTTCGATGACCGAGATATACAGTCTTACCGCCATGTTTTAGTCTTGTTGAATCAGTGTTCTCTTCACATATAGGACACGCTTTAGCTCATTTGACACTATATCCAGACAAATTCCCATATGCTGGAAAGTCATTAATAGCGCAAAACAACATAGCATGCAAACGAAATGTCTCTCTTCGTGAAGCATCATAGGTCATCACACCTTCACCCCAGAGTTTCTTTAAGTCATCAATCAGAGGTTCAAGATAAACATCGATATCATTTCCAGGTTGTTTAAGGCCCGATATCAACAACGACAACATTACATACTTATTTTTCATAGGAGGACGATTGTATATAACAAGCATGACTGGCCAAGTGCTATGTTGGCTGCTCAATGTCCCGTACGGATTCATCCTATCTGTACAAAGCCCAAGTCTTAGATTCCTGACTTCTTCACTAAATTCAGGGTACAATAGATCAATCTTCTTCCACTGTGTGAAATCAGACGCATGTCGTAGGATCCCATCATTATTTTTTTTAACATCTGCATGCCACCTCAAATTCTTCACATCTATCGGATTGGTAAACAAGCGTTGAAACCGTGATATTATAGGTAGATACCACATCACCTTGGCAGGAGAACCAGTTTTAGACTCCCCCGAAGTCATCAATTTATACCGTGACACCACATTTTGGACAATCTTTCAAATCCACATAGTCCTTTTGAAATAATACACAATCATTCGGGCATGCGTGTATCTTCTTGGCATCCATTCCCATTGGGCACAACAATTTCTTTACCTGGTATGTTGAGATTGACAACTCGTTTCCTTCAGGAAGTATTTCTTTCAACAAAGACAACAATGACGTGAAGCTTTTGTCGCTCTATCTATTGTTAGCTTTCAGCTTATACAATCTCAATACAGCGCTAAGCTTCGTAAACTTAGTTTAACCTGTGTATAACAATATCTCAGCATCATGCACAATGTTTCTAAAAATAGGAGGTGGATCAGTGTGCTCTACCCCACAACTATCCAACATCGCATCAACGATGTCTACTGGAACTGGTTCATTCACATCTACGTCATCAGAGGCAATTTCTTCTTCCACACAAGCATTGCTATCGACATCCACTGGTTTCGGGTTTGAAATGTCTCCATGCCAGTGCCATTCTGTATAGCCTTGTATAATCCCGTTGCACATGACATGACTTTTGATTTCGTCACCAGTGCTGACTTTCAAGTTGTTACCGCAATGCCTACATGGACAGTAGAACCTATCTCCAGGTTGTTTCCTATGTTCCTCGGCAAATCTAATAAACTGGTCAAGACCAAAAATAAACTCTGGGGTGCAGCGATTGCGAATGGACATCCACGATCTATCCATTTTATGGTCAAAGAGAAAACAAGTATATATTACAACAAGATTAGGGTCTAGGGTTAACATATTAGAGTTTTGCATGGTTAAAACTTTAGGCCAACAAATACATGTGTTGTCATTCTTATATATAATAAATGTGTACCACCTATCCCATTCTTGAACACCTAATCTCACTAGTAAGTGTATAATGCGTATTGGGTTTTCAAGAAAATATGTACTTAAAGAACAAACGGGGAAATGCTGTCGAAATTTTCTTGAAAACCAAATACACATTATACACTTACATCCTAAGTGAGATTAGGTGATCAAGAACAGTCCCAAACCGGGGACTATCCAAGATTTACTCCTAATGAGTAAATCTTGGACGGGTTTCTAGGCCAACAAATACATGTGCTGTCATTCTATAACATTGATTTCAACATTTTGAGAGTCCATGCATGTTCATCATCAAGATAAAGATTACACATAAATTAGTATGACCTAGGGATGGAGAGATTCATAATTGATTTCAAAATTTCAAACTAGCTCATGCATTATCATCAATCTACATCATACAATAGGGATTCATGTAGATGTTAGGGTGACACATCACTACAAAATCAGAGATTTAACATTAGGATTTTAATATCTTACATAGATTGATCACAAGATTTCAACAATATAGTTAATTCAAGATTATGGTGAAATGTGTAGTAGGGTTTTAATATCTTAATTCAACATGCATCAAAATTTACAGAATTAGGTCAAGCATTAGTATTCAATTGCAAATGTATCTTCTTCTTCCTGCTCCCTCCTTACCAAATGGATAAAAGCAAGGCCACGACCGTGTGGGCTGGCCACGGCCGTGGTCGGCCAACACATCCACGGCAGTGACCAGCCCACACGGTCGTGGCCTTGATTTAATCCATTTGGTAAGGAGAGGGAGCAGGAAGAAGAGGTGGAGGAAGAAGAAGGCCAGCGGCCTACATGGGCAGGAGAGCAGCGGCTTGCAAAGCAGGGGCGAGAAGAGAGCAGGGGCAGGCGCCGGAGCAACGAACCACAGCGCAAGAGAAGGCGAGCAGGCTCAGGCACCGAAGCTAGCAAAGAAGGGTGCAGCCGGAGAGCAGGAGAAGGCACCAATGCGCAGAGGAGCAAGGAACGGCGACGCCCAGAGCAACGAACGTCGACGGAGGCGACGATCAGAGGAGCAAGGAACGGCGGCGGAGGCGGCAATCGGAGCAGGTGAAATTCGCCAGACCTAAGCGCGCAGAGTCGATGAAACAGAGAAGGGGGAAGAGCCTGGCTCGCGCGGGTGCTATTAAGTTAACAATAGGCGTCGGTTATTCCAAAAAACCGACACATAAAACTAGAGGCGTCGGTTACACAAAAAAACCGACGCTTAAAGGGTGTGAAAAATTTCCCGGGAACAGCGCGGGAAAACCCATAAGCGTCGGTCATTGTAGTAAAACCGATGACCAAAATGTGCCCAATTTCTGTCTCGCGAATAACCTTTCGTCGTCGGTTTAATAGTTAATAACCGATGCCATATGTTAAATTTTGGAGGTAATTTTTTTCACTGGAAATTTTGGATTTGGCGGTTAATTTTAGGCGTCAGTTTATTATTAGGGAACTGACACTGAATAAAAGCGATACCCGTGTCTGGTCGCCCTTCACAGATAGATGTCGGTTTTTTTTAACCGACGCTTTAGGTTTTAGGTGTCGGTGTATTTATACAACCGACGCCTTTAAAAGTGACGTTATAAGCCATTTCTGTAGTAGTGGTAGGAGCAAAACTGAGTATATGCATTGCAATTTCGGCCAATCTCGCAGTGTGAATGGTGGAGCCAAGTTGGACGGAGTAGATATATCAAAATGTGATAAATTTCGTTAGTTGGGTTCTATTCTTCAAAGATGGGGATGTCCAAAATGACGTTTGTCACATGATCATTGCAGAATGGTTGAAATGGAGGAGTGCCGCTGGAGAATTTTGTAGGGGTGAGCATCGGTCCAGAACCGAACTAGACCGGACCGGACCGGACCGAGGACCGACTTTGTAAGAATTTATGGACTGTAGACCGCACCGTTTCGAGGTAGGATCGGAACGGGATCGAACCGTTCCGTGTTGGACTGGACCGGACCGGACCGAACCGTTTGGACCGTAATAAGCCTTTTTTAGATGTTTTACAACTTATTTAAGTGTACAAAGTGATAATCTTAGTCACTTCTAACAATTATATAACATTAATAGCAAACATTTACACTATTAGTGCTTATATATGTACTTGTTACATAATATACCTATAAATATACATGAATTTTATATAAAAGTCGGCATGTGGTCCGGTCCACGGTCGGACCGATTTTGGACCGGACCGAACCGGACCGAAGACCGAATTTACCAAAAATCCTGGACCGCGGACTGGACCAAACTCATAATGGACCGGACCAGACCGTATGAAGCAGAACGGTCTGGTTTTGTGGTCTGGACCATTATTTGCTCATCCCTAGAATTTCGGAAGATCCCTCTCAGATTAAAAAGCAAGTTCTGCAGAACAGCTACACGGCCAACCATGCTATGTGGGAGAGAATGGTGGGCGTTGAAGAAACAATGTCTCAACAAGATGAACGTGACTGAAATACATATGCTGAGATGGATGTGTGGGAAGATAAGAAAAAATCGCTTGAGAAATAAATATATCATGTACAAAATGGAGGTGGCAAGCATGGAAGACAAGTTGCACGATGGCCGAATCAGATGGTATGGACATGTGCGACGCAAACCGACTAATGCGCCTGTACGAAACAATGCTATTGAGTCAAGCACAATTAATAGAAGAAGGGAAGGCCTAAATTAACATGGGAAGAGCTTATATAGAGAGATTTTGAATCTCTACATCTCGACCAGAATATGACCCATGATAGAGCTGAATGGAAACGAAAGATCCATGTAACCGACCCCAACATAGTTGAGACTGAGGCTTATGATGATGATGATATGTTATATGCCTAGGCCAGACATGACTAAATAATAAAATTAGAACTACTATGAGTTTCTAACATTTAGGATTAATTTTTGGATCCCACAAGGGACTGGCATTCCCACTTGGGTTTGGATATACCTAAACTGGAAGGGCCCTACCGAATCAATGATCTTTTAAGCAATTAAGCACTCAAGGTACCTGCAACACCTCTGATGCCCTGGCACAGTGCATGCTTTTCCATTCTATACTTGTCAGTAATCCTACTTTGTGTTAGATATTAGTGGCACCAATTAAGCACTCAAGGTACCTTGAATACCTCTGATGCCTTGGCGCAATACATGTATTTCCATTCTCTACTTGTAAGTAATCCTACATTCTGTCAGATATTAGTGGGCAGCAATTCATGGTAGAGATTGTACTTTATGAGCTTTGATCGAACACCTTCCTTATCTGGATTTGCTGAGGAACTTTCGTATTTATCCTAACTTCAGAAAATACTCTTTTTTAAATTCTATTTCGAGTAGCAAATTAATTTCTACTTCCGGCATTTAAGTTTTTTCCCTTTCTATAACCACGTGCATATTAACTTGGTTTTGAAGACCATCTAATTTCTCTAATCTCCTTTAAAATCAGAAATATTTTGCTGGAGACTTGGCAAAGTGTGAATATACATATGACAAGATGGGCCGGACAAGTCAGGTTTGATCTGTTAAATTACTTCCAAAAAGATGGGAAAAATTTGTCTAAGCATAGTACTGTATTTTGTGCGTAGGTAAACATCATATGCGGAGACTGTTTACATGGAAGCTGTAAAGGTTTGTTACCTATCACCTTTTATCTAACACTCTTCTTGAAGGGTTTAGGTCTGTCTGGTTAGAAAAATGATACTCAGCTGATTAGGTCTATTAACTTCTAATTGTATCGCATTTTAATTTCATTATAGAATAGTCTACCCGTGGTTGGATTTGTTCTTTCCACATCATCAATACAGCCTTTTTACTTTGCATCATCATAGTTTTTCTCATTTACCTTAAAGACTAGACTGGTTTCCTTTTTACATCTTCAAATTCGTTGCATAACTGGGAAGATGGATGTAATTCTTTCTACTTCTATGCTCTAAAAATGATTTCGTTGTTTGTTTTAGCCGATGCCTGATTACTAATAGTATTGCACAACCATTCATCACAGATTTGGTGTCTAAGTAATTACATGTATGAATTAAGCTCTATCCTAAGTCATGTGGGCATAATTAAAGGCAAGGAACAAGTATGCAATACCATTGTGATGGCTAGGAAATAGTTTTTTCTGGTATCTGATAAAATTTCAGGCAGATGCAACCATGGCTGCTTCGACGCTAAAATGAGTGGATTAAGTCATGAAATTATCGCTGTAATTTATTGGCATAGGAACATTTATGCAATTATATCATATATTGAATGTCTGTGTGTTTCTTCTTGTATGAAGCTAGGATATTGAAATGTTAGTGGGTATTTTTATTGAGGGATTTCAACTTAAAAAAATGAAGGAATCAACTTACGAAAATGCAGGCGCAATATTTGCACATATACTGTTTGTTCTGCAATAATATTGTATTGTTGACATATAATGGGGGTCCTTCATGTATTGTGTGAGGGAAGATATGGTCAAACTTTTGGAGACAGAGTCTATATACTAGTATTATCAGAGATTTAGGGTTTTAAAATAACTACGACTCACATTATGCATCATACAATTGGATATTAATTGATTTAAATGAAAGAAACAAGCTTAAGCGGCATCGTGGATGTGACGGCTGATCTCCCTCATCTGACTGTGTTACTCACACATGAGCTGGTTGATGTGATTGACATATTCTTGTAATGTAGGTTTCTATATGCCCTTTATATGCAGTACCATAGACAAAACATATAGTACACAATTTGGGTGAATACTCATCTCGGGTTTCTCTCTCTTCTTTAAAGTCAATCTGTGACTATAACACTTGTCTTTGCATGTGTAGGAACCTGGGCAACATTTATATGCAATGTCTTGATTTACCGCCACCATTTACTACCATATGACCGCGATCTGTTGTAGTTAACCTCTCGCATAGGTAATTCATATATGCAGCAGGCAAATTTAAGAAGCATAGTTTGGAACTTTGAATGTCTACTGAATGCATGTGACTATGGGGTTTGTGAGGGGGGTAGTATAACTGAGCATTTGAAGATCGTGACCTGTTGCAGTTAACCTCTTGCGTAGGTCATTCATATACGCAGCGAGCAAATTTAAGAAGCATAGTTTGGAACTTTGGATGTCTACTGAATGCATGTTGCTATGGGGTTTGTGAGGGGGGTAGTATAACTGAGCATTTGAATAACAAATTATGAAATCTATATGTTTTCATTAAGATTACTCTTTTTGTGGTTATATTACTTGTTAGCACATTTTCGTCCACTGAAAGATAAATAACATTAGCCATTAGGATATGTCTAGTTATTAGTTTTAATGCTAAAAATATTTGCAAATAACTTGACATCACTGAATCAATTAGTTTTGATCTTTTGATTATAATTAGATGTAACCATTATTACTATATGGTGTATGTGGGAGTATCTGCAGATTTAGATTTTTTGAAGGAATAATAGTACTATCATGATTATCATAATTGATATTTAACAAAATAAATTTAAGCTGTAGAATATGCAATCATATATGTTTATATGCGAGCGTATTAATATACATGTATGATATGATTATATATGTATAGATATGTATTATATATTGGAATGGGTGTAATGTATGTACAAATACTGGAATGTATACATAGATATGTAGTGTGTACATATGTGAATGAATCAAAATGTACACATCAATGCATTATATATAAAATGTGTGTATATATATATATCGGTATTTCATATATGTATATATACATATGAATATTGGTGATTTGTTATATACTTATAAACATACGACTATATATATATTTGTAATTAAGGGGTCAATCATATTCATTCCGCACCCTCAGGCAGCCTCATCAAAAAGTAATAGCATCAACGAGACATCCATCCCGACATGAAGTGAAAAACCCACAGACAAGAGGACCTCAACCCGACATAAAAACGATGAACCGTCAAGCCAGGAAACACCAAAAACCTCCTCAAAAACCTATACATCTAAGAGGAAAGAAGGAAAACCAGAATCTCGATCGAGATCACCGTCAGACGCCCTCTTATACAGTCAGATCGTCTCCTGAACACTCATCACAACAACAAAGTAGAAGACCCCAAAACTAGCCTGGAAGGAATGCAACCATTAGGATCTAAAGCCCACCACCTATTGTTTTGCAAATATCAAAAACTAAATTGCTTCATCTTGGAGCCTCTCCCCACACTTCAAACACCATCATAGAAATCCTCACATTCACCTTCACTGTCGACATATGTGCTGCATCGTTCATTGTCTGAATCTCGTCCTACTCCCCTTGACGCATCTCTACTTCTAGACCACCATCTTTTGCTATCCCCACACCAAGCTCCCTGCAATCTGTCCCTACATGAGCGTCGGGTCTGGAAACGAGTAGGCAATCTCCCTGTGAACGTCCGTGGACCCAATGAAATCTTCCAACCATAACTGTCTAAGATAGCGGTGGTGACCATCGTTGTCCACCACGCGACGGATCAGGGAGGTAGACATCCTTTCTAGGGCTCTACTCTATTCAACGTGATCCTCCAGAGAAGAAATCAAATCACTAGGTCCTTGAGAGCAAGTAGCTTGCACCAAAGGGTTTGGAAGTGGAGAAAGCATCAAGTCCTCCGTAAACTATAAGGATTGCCCAACACTGGTGAGGACTGGTTCCATTGTCCCCAAACTACGACATGCCACCTTAAGAGTTTCACAGAAAACCTAAGATCTCTGAAACTGACTCCCGAAAGAGTTGGGATATCCACCGTGAAAGCCTCCATAAGCACCAAGAAACCCAAAGGGGCCCCAGGAGCTTTCCTCCATATCTTGATGAAAGTCACTTCATCGGAGGGGAACAACAACTGCATAACAGTGCCTCATCCCGACAGACAAAGGGGAAACCATCTAGCCATAGCCAAATCCTTTCTTTCTGGTCACCCAAATTAGCAAGGGTTGCTCTTTTGACTGAAACCTCCATGTCAAGAAATCGGGGTGGCATTTCCTCAAGAGTCTTGTCAACATCCCTCTCGGACGCAAGAAACACCAAGGCCTGAGAGTCCGCGAGGCATTCAAACTCCGGCGACAGGGGCCAAACAACAGACAGACAACATACAACCTCCTCCCGTGTCCTAAAGCGCGATGAACTCATCGTGAGAGCATTCTTCAACTTGATCACTACCTGCGATCTGGCTCCTCTCTTTGCCAGGTGAACCATAGTTGTCCTTGCGGACAACAACAGAGGGGATTGGGAGCTGGATTTCCGGGTGCGGTGGAGATTGTTGCAAAAAGCTTGGCAAGCGGCAACCAATGTCCTGGGCATCAACACCGATAGCACACTCTGGGTGCCTTACAATGTATCTGCCAAAGACCTTGCAGAAGGCATTTATAACAAGTGTCCTTTGGAACCGAGAAAAATGATCGACCACTCCGTCTATACCTAGAAGATACTCTCGATGAGGGTGTAAAATCCTCATGAGCAACATGTGGGGGAGATCCCACCTCCTTTTGCAAAAACGTAGGTTGGTATGCAATCGATGCAGACCTTGCACCTGTCACTGATCTACTCTCCAGAGATGCCACGTCTGGTGTCGTATTTTGTTGGGGCTATTCAAGATTCGTCGCCACCACTTGCTGGGGAAGATCATGATTCACTTTTGTATGCTGTATCAAACATGTTGGGGGTGATTGGTCAACCGCCTGGGCCGCTGATGGATGTGGCTCTTCAAGATCCATTGCCGCAATAGGGAGAGGGTAATTTGATCTGAGGTCTGTATGCTGGGTGCCAACTCAGAGGTCTGTGCACCGCTGACTTGAAGCCTACCCAGAAGACCCACAAGCAGTAGAGCAACCTCCTCCGTCTTTCATTGTTGTTCAAACTGCTCGAGCAGACTCGTTAGCGGTCGGGAATTCATTAACTCATCAATGACCGAAGGAGTTACCAAAGTCTTCTGGGGTTTAGAGTCCTCACCAACGTCGAAGAGGTTGGCACGATCCTCCATTGAAGCCTCTAGATCTAGTCTGGTGGATGATTTAGTGAGCCTCCTAGCTGCAATCATATTCCAAATTGAAGGAAGTCGGCCTCCATGTGGAGAAGTATGCGAAGGAGGGAGGCGAGGGAGACCGAAAAACCTACCAAGAACAATGGTCGATGAAGCCAACGCCCGCGGCAGATGCATCCCGCGGCCACCACTCTCTACGCGACACACTTTGCCGGAACAGAACCAGAGCTTGAGCAGTAGAGAAAGGGAGGTGGGTTCGAGGGTTTGGAAGCTAGCAACGAAGGGAACAATTGTTGACCTAGAACCCCCAATGGCAGGGGCTCCAGTAGGTGGCCACACCGCTAGGGTGCACCGTCAAGGGAGCCATCCTTCACAAAATAGCTTTTGACAATATCAACTGGGACTATCTCTAGAAATGCATGAAAGGATATGGTTTTCACGAATAATGGATAAACTAGATTAAATTTTGTATCATCAATAGTCACTTCTCCCAAGCCTGAAACACACCACATCAGACTAGTCCAAAAGCTGAAGATTGGATGGAGGTTAGTCCGTCATTATTGGCCGTCTTTCCTATATATGTGTGTGTGTGTGTGTGTCTATATATATATATGTATATATATGTATATATATGTATATATATGAAGTAGTGAACTTTTCAAAGAGGAGTTTAATCGGCTAAGCAGGGCATATGCGGCCCATGACCTTTTAGTGGACCGATTAGCAATATGCAGTGCGGCAGGTAACTCTACATGCATAAACAGGAGTATTAAGTGCCCGAACAGTGGATATAAGAGATGAAGTAGATCTGTAGCTAGATACCATTGGATATGTAGATCTATAAGTGAATCTAGGATTTGGGGTGGGTAGCCATTTAAATTTCTGTTTTAGTGAAACGAGATTTTAATTGTGATAGAGGGAGCGATTGAGAGAGAATGGTGGGCAATATCGAAACTTACTTTGGATTAGGTTGAACTCCAATCTTGGAAATCCCCTTGTTCCCTATTTTTCAAAACAGTAACAACAATCCCATGCTCCCAAAATCAGTATTGGTGGTGGTATCCCAGTAACTACGGCTGGAGTTTGGCTGTGTACCCACGGCCCATTGGTACCAAAATTTTTGCTCCTGCTGAAAGCCTGAAACACATGCATGTTTTCATACTCAATTCCAACTATTGGTCAAAGTTTTACTGATTTCTATAAAATCTCACTCCTTGGTTACAAACCCAATGCTAGCCTGAAGGATATGGCCTGAGCAATTTAAAAAATGTGGCATGGCCTTTGTGGACCATTGCGATATCCATAATATAGTTACTTTTAAATGGTTTTCAATATTCCTTAGATAAATTATGTGAAACATATGATTTAATCATGAAAATAAAGAATAAGCTTTAAGTGTCAAAAATCTGACTAAACGAGGATGTGTTATCTGCACATGTTTATTGACTTGAAGAAATTGTCATGATCAAAGAGAAGATCTGTTGAAAGAAATGCAAGGTGAAAGGAATTGACAGACATGAAAGGCGTTACTTTCTTGTCCTTTTAGTAAACAAATTGGATGAGGGTGTGCACATCACTTGTGTGTTAAACTTGATCCCTTGTAGATCAGTCAACAATGACTCTTTCCATGAGCTTTCTTACATAAGTACAGACATGGGTGCAATATCAGTGTATTGTAGTCAAAATTTCTGTTTTTGCATATATCTAATGCCTTGCGGCTTTCTGAATTTATTGACAATGATTATTTTCAAAAGTTTATGCGTGCATAATTTTATACTGTATCATTTCTGGGTCCAATCCAGCTGAATTCTGTTCAATTGAATTTTTTTCTTGTAGCTGGGCATGGATGCATATGTGATGTCAAGTATGATCAATCTATGTGCAGGTTGTTTTTATTTATTTTGATATGCATATCACTCTTTTTTCCAATGTCGTTTTATTGTTTGTGTTGCCATAGGTTGAGAAGTGATTGCTGCCTAAAATTTGGTAATCTGAGTATAACGGCCAAGTGAAAACGCAGTGTGCGATAGAAAGTTATTGATCTGATTTTTCCTTTCCTCATGGATTAGGTACTAGAAGCGTGAGATATGAAACTATATTGCCGACCATAAAACAAATCGGTATAAATTCAAGATGTTATGAACTTTCTTTTTTTGTTGGGTATTTGTGGAGTGTTGTGTATCACAATTGCAGCGATAATCGACTATACATGTAAATGCTATTCGTAATTATTTAATCATATATTTTTCAAGATAAACTACATATTTCTTTAGTATTTTGGGCATTAAACCCATCAGGCCCGTTTGATTTGTCACCTAGATCTATTGCCTAAGATAGGAATGCTTGGATGCCGACTGTCAGTTTCTCCTGTGGACCAAGCACACGACTTATGGTCTGAGGCATCCCAACCATTGGAAGACAAATTCAACTACGAATGATTTATTGGGAAACTTTTGTATCTTAAAGTTACTAGGGCTGATCTTTGTTTTACTGTTGGTATTCTCAGTCAATTTATGGAGTGTCATAGACAATATCACTGAGACACATCTTGTCGCGTGTCATAGACAATATCGCAGGGACCCGATCTAATAGGAGATTTACTTTTGGATATTGTACCTTTGTGGAAGGCAAAATGGTTACTTGGAGAAGCAAGAAACAAAGCATGGTTGCCATGTCCTATGCATAATCTGAGCATCGTGCAATGACACTTGTGAGCTTCTATGGATTAAAATTTCTCCTCTCTGACTTTTGACTTTCCTATCATATATTCTATCCTATGTACTGACTGCTAAGGTAATCGAGCAACTATTTTTGTTGCTAGTAATCTTGTCTTTCATGAAAGGACAAAGCATATGGAGTGGGTTGCCACTTCCTTCGTGATGAAGTGATGACTAAGAAGATCATCGCTCCTTATCTACCTACTAAAGAACAAACTACAAACATTTTCACCAAGTCTCTCTCTTAAAGAAGAGTACAAGATCTATGCTACAAGCTGGGCATGACTGTCATTTATGCTCATAGGGTGTTGTGAAGTTGTTACCCCCTTCATAAGGATCCTATCAGCTTTTAGAATAGTAATAACTCTGTATTTATCCGAGGACTTGCAACCCTTGTCTTCAAGTGTGCCCAATAACATGAGATTCTTCTTCAACCCAAAAACATGTCCGACTTCCGTCAATGATTTGACTTCACCATCAAACATCTTGATCGTAACCACGCAACACCAATCTTCTTGCAAGGACTCTTCTCCCATAAGGATATCTCCGTTGGGATGAGGTTCATAGGTATAGAAATAATCCTTACGCTCTGTCATGTGATACATGCATGCTGTATCAACCTTAAAACTTGTAGTCATAGGTTGACGACGAGGCAAGAACGTAGCCGCCATCTTTAGAACCTCCATGAGCCATTTTGGCATGAGCTGCAATATCATTAGATTTCTCATGTTTTTGCTTGTTTTGCAACTTGTAGCATTCATCCCGGATATGCCTTGTCATCTTGCAGTATTTGCACTTCTTAAATCTATGTGACTTTGACTTGTTCTTCTTTTTCTTTGAACTTTTAGAGTCTTTGTTACATGGACGTTCCCTTCCTCTAGCGACCAATGTTTCACCTGCTATTTTTGATAAGGTAAAATCCTTCTCTTATTCCTTGAGACGTCGGGGCCATTTTGACTTCATTGAAGTGAGATAATCTTTGACTCCCGGAATACCATCATATCCTTAAGATTCTTATAGGATGGTAGAAGGGTACAAAACAAAAAAAATTACTTGATCCTTGTCGTCTATCTTTACATCGATCTTCCTGAGGCTGTGGATGATTTCATTGAAATCATCGAGAAGAGCCGTCAGGGATCCACCTTCCCTGCGAAGCATGAAAGGCTTTTCTTTAGCACTAGCTCGTTGGTGATGGACTTTTTCCTATAAAGTGCTTCAAGTTCATTCCAAACTTCTTTGGCGGTCTTCAGATGGAGGACCTCAAGGAGTTCATCCTCCAAGTAGGAAAAGGTGCCTTTGCGAGTCTTTTAATTCATCTCCTCCCATCGGTCATCTGACATGGATTCTGATTTCTTCTCCTTTCTAAGAAGAGCTTTGTGGACTCCTTGTGTGAGGCAAGATTCACACTTGACCTCCAAGCGACCGAACTCTTAATGTCGTACTTCAACGTCATAACGAAGATCCAGTGACAAAACTCGCTTTGATATCACTTTGTTGGGATATGGTGGTGATGGGAGACCCGAACAAC
Organism: Alisma plantago-aquatica; assembly: GCA_963693085.1. Taxonomy (NCBI): domain Eukaryota; kingdom Viridiplantae; phylum Streptophyta; class Magnoliopsida; order Alismatales; family Alismataceae; genus Alisma; species Alisma plantago-aquatica. The sequence continues at coordinate 801,649,911 of OY856411.1, forward strand.
AAGGCCGATGGGCAGCTTGTTGTAGAGATGTAGAAGTGTAACGAAGACCAATAATGGAGCAAGCAAGAAACCACAATGACAAGATGAATCGTGGTTCGAAAAATTCCTGATGTGGGAGCCTACATCCACTAGCGTTGATGGTATTATTGGATAGATTATATAGACGATAATTACACAAGAGAAAACAAGAACCCTATACCCTTTTACACCCAAAAGCCAAATGTGGAAGAAGACAGTCGTTTTGAGTGCTCCTAGAGGCTTGAAACCCTAGAAGCCCTAGGTTTGCCCTTGGCTTTGGGTCTTTGAAAAACGACGTCTCTTGATGTCTCTTTGTTACTCTATATGCTTGAAACAAGTTAGGGGGGGTCTATTTATAAGAATAGGACCATGGGCAACGTCCCAAAGTCAGGCAACTGGACCATATACGGTCCCTAATCTAGACTGTAAGAATTACTTCAATAACATTTACGGTTTAGTGCTGGCCCGTAAATAGTGCTACTGTTGCCTCTTACTAAATTGTCCAAATAGATCGTATATGGTTTGATATGTGACGGTAAATGCACATGTACGTGGCCAATACACATCCTGACTATGCCGAAGCTTAATGTAGATGTCCAATTGAAGTTTTTCTAGAGAGTTTAAGACACTCTCTCAATAGTATGACAACCTGACCATCGAAAACTTGGCTAGCATTTGGCACCTCTTAATTGGAGTGCATCATGAGTCATCTTAGCTGTTGCATCTTGGTTTTCATCTAGGGTTTATTATACAAATGTTTTAGTTTTAGGACCTATTAGTTCTTAACTATTTAGTTTTATCTAGTACTTTGATAGGGTCATTAGCTGAAATAAGCCAATTAGAGCTTCTCACGAGTTTGAATATAAACCCACATAGGAGGTATTGTTTGGCAGAGTTTTTGGTTTTGCAAATCGAGTTTGTATCGATTGGTATTAGAGCCTGAGATCTAAACCCTAGGTCTAGATCTGCGGACCCGTGAGAGACAGCCAAAGCCCCATGTGCGACCCAACCTACCTGTCCTCCACCTATTGGTCTCCAAAACCCTAGGTCTAGTAGCCATCACCACCCTCCATTGGATCCAAACTGTAGGTTAGAACCAATGTCAGTAAGCCAGAAGCGTACAAACATCACCTTGTGGCTGCTTGAGTGCCAGGCGCGCGCTTAGGCGACCGCTTTTTGAAAAAGGCGGGCACCTAATTTCTTATATAATTTAATAGAAAAATAAACATATTTTTATATAAGTAATATTTATATAAGAAACTTTTTCTTACTTATCTAGACACCCTACAAAACAAAATTAAGCAACCAAATAGTTTTTGATGCAACTGTAATACCTAAATAATTTACTAAACTTGTAGTGTGTGTGTGTGTATATATATATATATATATATATATATATATATATATATATATATATATAGGTTCAAATCCAACTGGGGGCGAATAAAATTGGGATTTCTATCTAAAAGGGTTTGTGCCTGAACTAATGGTTTGCACAAGTGATTTTACCAAATTCCTCCTGTGTCGAGCCTTGACAAGTTATGAGGGGTCAGGGAGAGGAAGTCTCCTTGATGACTCATACAATAGAATATATATTATACGGTTTATTGGATATTAATAAATTATATGAAACATTCTATATATTCTATTGTTTGCTGCATAATGTGTGTATGACTGCTTATATGTGCATGCAATATATTATACAATTTTATAAGTCTATAGTAGTATAATAACATTGCTGTTGTACATTGTATAATATGAATCATTATTATATTATATTAATGTTTTAAAAAGCGGTATGCGTTATGCGTTCGGAGAGGTCACCTTGTAGAGTATATGCGGTATGCGGGAGTATATGCCGTTTTGGATTTATTTATTTATTAATTATTATTGTATATATATTAATCATGAATTTACATATTTAATTTGTAAATTGTGTATCTAAATAGTAGAATTACAAGAATAATGGATGCAATCATGCGAATATGCAATCATCACAACTTAAATAAATACAAACATGCATTATTATCTAAATCTAAACAGACGTAGATGAATGTAAATGTAAAAAAGATGAAATGATAATATGTCTATCTGAAAATCCGGGTTTAATCGGCCTTTTATGCGGCCGTGCAACCGATTATGCAGGCTGATATGCTTTTGGGAGGGATTTCCAGTATGCGGTTCGGTAGGTGGTCCACACCTTGTATGCGGCCGCACAAACCGATTTTTAAAACACTTTTTATACAATCTATAATAGATTAACACATACGTTATATATTTAGTTATCTATTGCTACTGTATTTTTGTACCTTTTTACCTTATATAATGCATTAATACATGATATATCTTCTACTACTTACTGCATTTTAGTATATAAGGTTATATACCTGTGGCCTCAGTCCGATCACCAGTGAGCTACACCTTGCGGGCTATATTGTACTATAGAATCTATCAATGCAATATATAAGGTAGAAAGACAAATATAGTATGCAATAGATAAATAGACATATAATATATGTATTAATGTATCATAGAATGTATTATATAATAATGTATCATATTATACAATGTACAACATGCACATGTAGTCCGTCATACATGTAAACAGATACTAGGAAAGTCAAAATATAGTAGCAGCAACAACATTTGACTACCAAAAAAATGAAAAAAGAAAGCAACAATACAAAAATCCAACACCCAAAAGTTAGGCGGCCAAAAGTGAGTGCCCGAAGTAGGGAATCAGGCACACGCATAAGCGGGCTAAGCAGGTCTTAGGCGTCCGCTTAATGGGTTGGCACCTGAGAGGCCGCTCAAGGCCTTAATCAGGCGGTAAGGCCTTTTGCCGCTCAGGTAGGCGCTTGGGATGCTTTTCAAAGACTGCTTAGATCCAATTCTATTCATTCAAGCAAAAAGAAAAAAATATAGAATTCACTGCATACTTATTATGGCGATAAGGCGCCAGGGTTGTTGCCTTTCTCCTAGGCGCATGTAGGCATCTCCTAGTCAACTTTATAAAGATTACATTTATGTACAATTTACCTATATGTATATGTGTTATGATTTTTATAACATCTCCCTTCATATGTATGTTATAATTAACTATTTCTATACATGTTTCATTATTTTTATGACATTTCCCCCTTCATATATATGTTATATTTCATATATATGTGTAGACAAATCAATAAAGTTATGGTTGACCCACTAATATACATTTTCCCATATTGGAAGCGAACTAATTTATTGTTTTATACATAATATATACATATTAAACATATATAATGTGAGAACCCGTTACACTAAACGAGATTACTCAAAACATAAAACACAATCAATCACTAATTAATCACATTCCCAAAAATATGGGTAAATTAAAACCGATTTCAACATCAACACCCGTTCAAAAATATTTACATAAGAGCCCAACATCTTTCTTGTATCCATACTATGCCAAGAATTTGACACAAATTGTTCTATCACCTTAGCCACAACATATATACACAGGATAACAATATTTGTATATGCCACACAAACAAGCATTAACATACTAACAAAATTCCAATTCGTTTGAAACACCATATACACATTTTTCCTGCCCGGACCTGCGAGTACAGGGACGACTCTAGGACACATTAGACATCTAATCAACTTTCTCATAGATTCATTACTATAGCTCCTCTTTGCTGTCACATGTTTGTTTTCGTCACTTTCGATTATCTAAAAAAATGTGGCGAACCACAAGGGTGGGACCCATGTCCCAGCAAGAGATATAACCTCCAACAACGCTTATTGATTACAACATTTTAAATTATAGATAACTAAGCAGTTGGAGTATTTAATAATCAATTGAACAGATTGAATAGTTCAAGTATGCTAAACAGATTAAGCAATTAATCTTAGCAACAAGTATGATCATCACTGCATATATAGATAACAATAAATCCATTTCTTTGGATAGATATCTACTCAAATATCATCAAATTGTATCTAATAACAATCATTATCATTAATCTGACTATCATCATATTCCTTGCTAACAACACAAGCAATCTAGTAGCATAATCATCCCTGACATCATGAATATGTCTAGTAACATAACATGGCTATCAATATTGACATCTCAAATAAAGGGAACAAATTTATATCATAAGTAGAACTAACATCATAACACAATGAACTACATAGGCATGATTAGAAGTTTAAACATTTCTAATTACATAGGCATGGCTATCAATATTAAACATAGCTAGCAACATCTTAACCATCAGTGTCAGTATATTTGACAACATAAGTATGTTTACAACATGATCATAACTACAACATAAGCATATCTATTCTCTCTTATTGTACTATACATGATCTCAGTGAAAAGAAAGCAAACAAGGGTTTTCATCCAATATGAAGGGTTGTGTATAACCCTAAATAGATATGCTAGACGGCTATCTTACATCTTTTATTATGCCCTGAGGAAATTGAGGATACCACTCAAAATCCAGCTAACCACTGCTAAGTCGAAATCAGTGCCATACAAGATCTAGGAAGAGCCGGACTCCTAAGATCTTCTCCACCCCCGGTCAGTACGGGTCCGCCATAGCGATACATAAGGTCCAACTGCTAACAGCCTAGTCCGTCCTTGGTACAGGTCATGCCACTAGTGAAAGGAGGTGGGTACGCATACCCTACCATCCGAGGTACAACCGCAATTGTCCTCTAATCTTGTCACATATATAATCACCGAGACACGACTGCAACTGTTCACAATCACATCAGATGTATGAGGCATGACCATAGCCATCCTCCACAACCTGCATTGTGGATGACAAGGATATATCCTCAACTTGCCACCCCCACATACTCATCAGTAACCGCTCTGAGTTTCCCTTAGGAGTACTCGTTTCACCATCTGGCAAGTTCTGACACTCAGATGGATCTATGACACATGACACTACATGATTAGAGTTTCACTTGATTAGTTATGCCAATTGGGTGAATTAAGGCTGCATCAAACAAGTGGACATACAAACCCTAATTCACTTCTAGCAATCATATAAATATCACAACTTTTAAAAGATATAAAACGTGTGAAACATAATTTCTCATCTCATCATCACATGGTACTATTCCCTTGCCATTCATGAGACCACACTAGTCATCATACTATCACAAGATATAAATCATTTTCACAATATCACAAGGTATCAACCCTTATCAACACAAGATGATTACACCTCATTCAGGGCTCAACCATGCTCAAATGTCATTAAGACCATCATACTATCACATGATATAAATCCTTTTCACAATATCACAGGGTATCAACCCTTATCAACACAAGAGGATTACACCTCATTCAGGGCTCAACCATGCCCAAAGGTCATTAAGACCATCATACTATTCCCTGCAAGATCATCATTATTTTTGCATGCCTTATAACAAGGCTCAACAACATCGCTTACATATAATACACCAGATCAACACAATATTGCATTAATGAGAGGAGATATTCATAAACAATCATAACAGGGTTATTTTAACATTAAGAACATTCCTTTATTACGTCAACATGCAAGGAATCTAGATATGATTAACCCACATCATATTCATAATGCACATGTTTAGCATAAGAAAGTATTAACCATGTGGCTATGATAACCACCAATTAACATATTAAGGAGGTTATTCCACCATCATTCCATCATATAAGAATGTGAAACATGAATACTCATCTTTATCTATTTGTATTAGAGTTAGGTTCAACAAGATAAATTATATTAATGTTACTAATCAACACTTATACCCAAACCCTAACTCCCGACATCCCCATTGGATCATGGATGCATAAGGTGAAGCATCACCATCACATTCCATACTATTCTAAAGTATGAACCCACACATAAATCAAGGTGTAACCATCGGGTTATAGCATACTAGGGTTTCAACAACAGTTTCAGAGTACTCCATGATTGTATTAGTCAGTCAAGGACTATTCATACCCAATTACCGTCTTTTAGTTATATTAAAGCTAGGTATAACAAGCTATACCTCATTAGGGTTACATATCAACACAATATGATTATCATCCCTTCTAATCATATGAGTGAATAGGTAAGACTACCTTATTAGGGGTAACCCTCTATTTGTTCCATCATCATTCAACCCATATCACCATACCACAATGTCACCCAGAACCATTGGATGTTTAAAAGGTAAGACCATTTGTTGTTTACATAAGTAAACACCTTGAATGAATCATTTATGATGTTATTGAGTTGTGATCTATAAAATTCACCATTTAACCCTAGACATCCTTTGGTTAACAACAATAAGGGTTTCGTACATTTAAAACAATTGACTGTTCATTTAAAACAAGCCATTTGTCAACAAGTAAGCTCCTTAAGTTGATCATATAAAGGAAACCATCTAAATCACATTATTAGGACCAACATATTACATTAGCTATCATTCCACTTTATTGGAGGAATAAACATTAGATCTTGACCATTGGGTCAAGTTCATATGTTAAAACCATCAATTACAGTATAGGTTCGACCATTGCATCAAGTGACCCAAGAAACCATTGGTCTAAGGCTTAATTGATGCTACAACTATATGATTAACTCACCATAGATTTTGGAGACCTGATCCACCATCATTAGTGCCCATTAAGTCACCATAGGTTGTTAGATCAGCACTATATTCATTAATCAACATCAAATATTAAGCTAATGTCATCATTGATTGATAACATCAATAGGGTACTTAATGGTTGATCATTAAACTTCTAATTGAGCTAAAACCTGATCTAAGGGGAGTGACCATAGGGTGTCACCATCATTTGACACCTTTGATCATGACCATCAGTCATCATTGGTTGCATACACACCTCAACAGAATGGAGTTGCTGAACGCAAGAATCATCATCTCCTTGAAGTTGCTCGCACTCTTCTGTTTCATTACCATGTACCCCAAAGTTTTTGGCCAGAGGCTGTTTCCACTGAATGCTATCTCATTAATCGCATGCCATCTTCTGTTCTTGGCAATCAAGTGCCATATCACATTCTATATCCCGATGCCCCTCTGTTTTCTGTTCCTTGGATTTTTGGCAGTACATGATTTGTTAAAAATCTACGTCTCGGAATAACCAAACTTGATCCACGTGCCATCAAGTGTGTGTTCTTAGGGTACTCTAGGACACAAAAAGGGTACCGATGTTATGATCTAGTTACTAAGAAATGGATGGTTTCGGCTTCCGCCCTGACATTTGATTTACTTGCGGCTACACCTCTACCTCTGATTGTTGATGCTGATTCACCGGATACTACTAGTGTTCCTGCTCCTTCACTGAATGTTTATCAAAGAAGACCAAAGGCTCCAACTCCCTCCATGGCCCCTCCAAATCATCCATCCTCGACAGCGGATCCACCCCCACCTTCGCCTCAGGTATTTTTTGACCTGGATATTCCGATCTGTTTACGCAAAGGCACTCGGACATGCACACAACACCCTATGAGAAATTTTTGCACTACTGGTCACTTGGGGATTAACTTTGCAAACTTTACTTCTGCTGTTTATGCTGTTTCTATTCCTAAAAATGATTCTCAGGCTCTTAAGCATCCAACTTGGCGTCAGACCATGGAATCTGAAATGCATGCTCTCACTGAACAAAATACTTAGGAGTTGGTTGATGCACCTGCTGAGTGTTCCCTCGTTGGCTGCCAATGGATTTTTACGGTCAAATATCAACCTGATGGAACTATTGAGCGTCTCAAAGCTCGTCTGGTCGCCAAAGGTTACACTCAGACATATGGAGTGGATTATTTTGAGACTTTCTCTCCTATCGCCCGCCTTAACTCGGTGCGGGTACTTATTTCTATGACGGTTGATTCTGACTGGCCTTTATTTCAGCTTGATGTCAAAAATGCTTTTCTATATGGGGATCTGCATGAAGAGGTATACATGGAGCAACCTCCCAACTTTGTGCTTCAGGGGGAGTCCTCGAAAGTATACTGTCTACGCAAAGAAATTCATGGCCTGAAGCAAAGTCCCTGTGCCTGGTTTGACAAGCTGAGATCCATTCTTCAAAATTCCAATTTCGCCGCTCTCAGTCTGACCATTCTATATTTATCAAGAAAACTACTTCTGGACTTGTTATCTTAATTGTCTACGTTGATGACATCATATTATCTGGTAGTGACCCTGCAGGAATCCAGGCCACAAAATGCTACTTGGAAAACCATTTTGTCACCAAGGATTTAGGCACATTGAGATATTTTTTTGGAATTGACGTTTCTCGGTCATCTTCTGGTCTATGCTTATCTCAGCGTATATATGTTCTGGATCTTCTATCTGACACAAGTCTGCTTGGGGCCAAGCCTGCTAGTACTCCCTTAGATCCAAACACTAATTGGGATGACGAGAACTCTCCTCCTTACCCTGACCATCATCAGTATCGATGTATGGTCGGGAAACTGATATATCTTACTGTCACTAGAGCTGATATCACATCTGCTGTTGGACTGGTTAGCAGGTATCTCGATAAGCCCAGACAGTGTCACTGCGATGCTGTCTGCCATATTCTGAAATATTTGAAAAACTCTCATGGCAAAGGACTTCTCTGTAAGAAACATGGGCACTGTAATCTTGTTGGTTATTCTAATTCTAACTATGCTGGCAGCAAGATAGATCATAGATCTACTTCTAGATATTGTACATTTGTAGGTGGTAACCTAGTTACCTGGCACTGCAAGAAGCAAACAATCGTAGCTCGTTCTAGTGCCGAAGCGGAGTATAGAGCAATGGCTCATACAACGTGTGAACTCTTCTGGGTACACAACCTTCTGAAAGATTTTGATATCTCTAATTCTAAACGCATCCCCATGCATTGTGAAAACAAAGCAACTATTTTTATTGCCAACAATCCTATATTCCATGAACACACTAAGCACATTGAAGTTGACTGCCACTTTATGCGAGAAGCTGTCTTATCTGGTCAGATCCACATACTTCAGATCAAGTTGCAGATATCTTCACCAAAATTCTTTCAAAGACCAAATTCACTATTCTGATTGACAAGTTGGGCATGATTGATATCTATGCTCCAGTTTGAGGGGGAGTATTAGTATATATATATATTATTGTGTTATTTTTACTTAGTGTGTTTTGGGTTTAGACTTCTAGTTGTCTATTAGCCTTTTCTTTTATCCCATATTGCCTGGCTCTACTCTATGTCTTAGTATGCACCAAAAACCTAGGTTCAGCGAGGTAAATACATTAAAAAAGGACAAATTTTAGCGGATGGTTCGGCTACCATTGGTAGGGAACTCACTTTGGGAAAAAATATATTAGTAGCTTATGCCATGGGAAGGCTACAATTTTGACGAGTGCCATGTACTTGTTTTATTCACTCAATAAGAAGCCTTTTATTATTTTAGAGAGGGAAATGAGGAACATATAAAGCTGATCTGAGTAAGAAGTGATTTGTAGTTCGAATATGACCAACCCCATGGACTCGGGCCTGAATGTCATCAACAATAGTGACGGAATAGAAGAAGCAATCAACTTAGAAAAAAGTTTTGAATTGCCATAAATATGGGTAGAAGCACCAGAGTCAATGACCCATTTGTTTTTACCATAAGGAGCCGAGGATGCTAAAAAAGCAGAATCACCATCCCAACATGGAGCCAATGGCGGAGTCTGGAGACGTTCTTGGAAAAGCTTTTCAAATGCAGCGCAAACCCAATCGCAGAAGCAGTGGAGGGTTGGTCGTTTCATCTTTGGTATACTTAGTAGAGGCTTGATTGGCCCATGTGTTGGGGTAGCCATGTTTCTCCCAACAACGATCCTCATTGTGATTAGTATGGCCACAAAATTTGCAATGACGGGTCTAGTGGGAGGGGTGTTGCTCGGTCTACTAGATGGCTGACCACCTCCCGATCCAGTAGGGATTGACCATGTCCACAGCCTTAGGGCTACCACAACCACGACCTCTGGCAGAACCAGAGTCGCCCGATCAGACTGTAAGAGTGGACGCCTCAACGATTCCACCAACAAGAGAAGAGTTAGACGGTAGGCGCTGGCCCCGTTTGAGGACATCACGTAGTTTAGGTAGTGAATCACTTGAAAGATTTGATCCATGACACTAGCAAAAGAGGCAAGTAATCTAGCAAGGAACTGTTCTAACTGAAGTTCATTCCGCTATCTTTGAACTTTGGTGACATCACAAGTCAGGGGATGGTATACCTCAACTTCATCCCACAAGGCACACGATTGACAATAACAATCCACAACAGAGGTGTCTTTAGAAAATTCTTTGTTAGCCAGATTTTTTTAATATTTTAAACACCTTAGGGTTTTGTTGGTGTGAATAAACATGTGCTTACTGATGCCTCACGACCTTTGCCTTTCTAAGCTGTAACAAAGATTGACTAGTTTTCAGTTTTGGATTGTTGACCATCAAAGTCATCACCCCTGAGTCATCCTTGACCCATGAGTTATAGGATGTTTAGTTTTCTTATAGGAAGAGCAAGTGCTTTAGTGATAAGGTGAGAGTATCGACCTTGGGCTGAAGTACAACTCAAAAGAAGCAGACCACATATAGTATTCAGAACCATATAATTTTACCGTGGCTGCACAAAGAGTTCTTAAAGGATCATTAGAGGCCATAATGAGAAGTAGTCCTCGAGTCAGTCCACACAAAAACTCAGTTTAGAAGTGCATGACACATCATGCGAGGCACCAGCAGAAGTTTTTAGAAACCCAAAGAATGGGCATTAAGAACTTTGATAATCAGATCAACGTCACATCCTCAACTTAGACCAACATGTGACAAAGGTTGATGGGAGGGAGCAACTCCCTCCCAAAAAAGTAAGTTGAAACAAGAAGGTTTTTTTATACCATGAGTAACCTGGATTAAGTGAAACAAAGGGAAATTAAGGAAGGATCTAGATGGGATGGGTAAAAGGGGGTAGGTCGATGGTTGGCGGTCGATGGTAGTGGTTGATGGTGTTTGGTCGATGGGATGCTGGTGGGTCAATGGGATGTGGTGGTCGACATGTGTGAAGGTTGATGGGATAAAAAAAATTGGTTGGAGGTCGATGGGTATGGGGGGGGGGTGAGGGGCTAGAGGTCGATGGAGTGAAAGGTGGCTAGAACTCGATGGAGTATGGCTTGAGGTCGATGGGATGGGGGGCTGCCTGGGCGATAGGCTGGGTCGGACTGGAGGTCGATAGGCTGCGGGTCGATGGGCTTCGGGAAGGGCGGTGATGGGTTGATGGAGAGGGTAACGACTGCTGGCAAGTGACCGCGTGAAGTAGAGGTAGAGCGGCGGGGTGATGGACGACGTGGAGCGACGGTGTGAAGCAGGAAACATGGGCGAACAGATGGGTTGGTAGAAGGATGGAGCAACGACGGGGAAGAGAAACTTGAGATGGAGCAGAAAGCAGAGTAGGGTGACGACGGGGAAGAGAAAAAAAAAGATAAGCAGCAACGGGGAAAAAGGGAGGGGGTGGCGCCTAGGTAGAAAGGAGAGGCATTAGGTTTAGGTGGATCAAACTACTCTGATACCATGTAGAGAGAATAGGTTTGTATCGTTGAGATATCTCATACAAGCACATACACCCTCCTTATATAAATACTGTGAAACAACCTGCATCTCTGTCGATACCATCGACAGGAGGTCGATGGTATCGACAGAGATGCAGGTTGTTTCACAGTATTTACTTGAATCCTATCCTATATAAGGAGGGTGTATGTGCTTGTATGAGATATCTCAACGATACAAACCTATTCTCTCATAGTCACATCGACAGAACATCATTCTGTCGATACCATCGACAGTCCTGTCGATGGTATCGAGATGGTCACAGCGGCAGAAATCGACGATCGTCCCCCTGGTTCTATCTTCATTATATTATTTGTTTTATAGTTTTTCTATTATTTTCTCCTTTGTACCACCATGTATCTTACCCTAATATATAAAAAGAAGTGAGACGGCTATTGCCCTCTCAAGCAAGCTGCACCTTGCAGCTGACAAATCTCTCGGTGTTTCATCTTCTCTCCTCCTCACCTCTTCTAACATGGTATCAGAGCAGAGCTCGATCTAGGGCTTCTCTCCTCTTCCGCCACCGATTCTCCCTTCTCCCGTCTTTCCCTTCTCTCCTTGCCAGCGGCGCTTCTCTCTCCTTCTCTCCTTGCCGGCGGCGCCGCCGAGAGGCAGCGGCAAGGTCGCCATTCGGCTGCAGCCCATCCGCCGATCTGGAGTGAGGCACCGGGCTTGCAGGGTTATCTTTGTCTACGTTGGGTCTTCGGTAGATCTCCAACGCTGCCGTAGACTTCACCACAAGTTGTTTGGGGATCTTCGGGTGATCCGACGACCGTCTAAAATCTAAATCGGAGGACTCATCACCCGACAGTTGGACTCCTAATCACATCTCCTCCATGTGTGATTAGGAAAATCAATTGGAGGCTGTGAATGCGTCAGTAACACATTTATCTGTTCTTTTTTGGTTGTGACGTGTATCTACCCGTCACCCCATCTATCTCTGTGACTGTATCTCTCCGTCACCTCAGCTTTCCTTGTGACGTGTATCAATCCGTCACTGAGTTCCCGTCTACAATGGAGGACACCAAGATTCCCTACGGCGAGGCGTCTCCTATCCCCTCCATCAAACTCAATGGGAAAAACTATCTTCTATGGATGAACGCGGTTCACACTGTCTTGGAATCTCGCGATAAGGCAAGACATGTTGACTCGGGTCCTCTGGATACTGCTGATAAAGGATACGCTGAATGGAAGCGTCATGACAGTCTTGTGAAGACTTGGTTATGGAATAGTATGGAACCTGCAATTGCGGCTAGGTTTATGTTCTATACTATAGCTAAAGAGATATGGGATGCAGTAAAGCAACACTGTTCCCAGCAGAAGAATGCCCTTCGGCTATTCATGATATATGATCGTCTGTTTGCTGAGAGGCAAGGTGATAGATCTCTTGAGGAATACTTTGGAGCTATTCAGGTACTTGCTCAGGAGCTGAGTTACTATCATCTTGTGACAGCTGCTGCACAGATCAAAGACAGAGACGACTTGGTTACTGCTAAATTTTATCCGGGCTTAATTCCATTTGCGGTTCTGCCCGGAGTGTCATTCTGGCTTCTGATAGGTTGCCAAGTTTTGTAGAAGCCTATTCAAGAATTCAACAGTCTGTTTTTGAGTCTGTTAATCCTGTCTCTACTATATCTTCTAGGGAGTCTCATGCATCCGTAGCTGCTGCAGTGAGAGGAGGACTACCTGGTACGGGAAGAGGGCGTGGGACACGTCCGAAGTGTACCTTCTGTGACAAACCGGGACATACAATGGAGAAGTGTTGGAAGAAACATGGGAGACCTGCTGCCCCTCCTGTGGGGGCAGCACATTGTGCTACTTCTACAGATTCCACTCCGTCTTCAGCTGTGGGCATCAATTCTGGGACAGGCATCACCCTTACTCAGGAGGAGTATGATCGGTTCCTTCAGGCTACACATCACATGAGTGTGGGATCTTCATCTTCGTCATCAGCAAATCTAGCATCTACCGCGGGTAATCATTCTACATCTTTCATGACTTCTGGATCTCCTACATCTTGGGTAGTTGACTCTGGCGCGTCACAACACATGACTGGTATGAAGAGATTGCTCCAATCTATTGACTCGTATATCCCTCACCAATCTGTCACACTGGCAGATGGTTCAGTGAGGAGAGTGCTAGCTAGTGGATTTGTCTCTCTAACACCCAAGATTGATCTTAAATCTGTACACTTTGTGCCTGAGTTTCCTTTTAATCTTCTTTCTGTTGCAAAATTGATTGACACTGTAAAATGTACAGTAACATTTGGGCCTTCTTGTTTTGTCTTACAGGATCTCAAGAGTATGAGGATGATTGGTGGGGGGCCTAGGAAAGGTGATCTCTACCTTTTCCACGGTGACAGTCTGCCTCGTCCAGTATCTGCTCCAGCTCCTTCCATCCTGTTGAGTGGTTCTCCCTTACTATGGCATTGTAGATATGGACATCTGTCGTTAGAAAGCCTGCAGAAGTTGGAACCTGAGTTGTCCCAAGTGTCATCTTTAGAGTGTCAGTCATGTCAGCTGGGAAAACATTATAGGTTGTCTTATCCCAGTCGTGTCAATAAGCGGGCATCGTGTCCTTTTGAGTTGGTCCACAGTGATATATGGGGTCCTGTTAAAGACCAGAGTTATAATGGTTTTCATTATTTTATTTCCTTTGTGGATGATTTCTCCCGCATGACATGGATCTACCTTCTCAAAAGCCGAGAGTCTGTGCTATCTATTGTGAAACATTTTCATAAAGAAATAAAAGTTCAGTTTGATTGCAATATAAAAACTCTCCAATCTGATAATGCTTTAGAGTATGTTCAAAAGGCTATGTCTGATTTTTGTAGTTCTGTGGGCATGATCCATCGCACGTATTGTCCTCACACCCCTTAGCAAAATGGGGTGGCTGAGAGGAAAAATCGTCATCTTCTTGATATTGCTCGATCGATCATGTTTCAATCTAATGTGCCTAAGAGATTCTGGTCTGAAGCTCTGTTAACTGCTTGCTTCTTAATCAATAGACAACCATCCTCAGTTCTTAAAGGACAAACTCCTTTCTCTGTGTTACGGCCCACGGATTAGCCCTTCTCTGTTCCCCTCAGAGTGTTTGGTTGCATTTCTTTTGTCCATAATTTTGACCCTAAGGCTGACAAACTTTCTCCTAGGTCTATTAAAACCTTGTTCCTTGGTTATTCTAGTACTAGCAAAGATACAAGTATTACTGTCCTAGTCTTCGTCGCATGTTTGTGTCTAGGGATATTACCTTCCATGAGACCACTCCATATTTCTCCAATGCTATGAGTAAGGGGGAGCAGTTGAGAGAGGGAGTGCCACCAGATTTTCAGAGTGAGAGAGTGGCACCATCAGTGCAGAGTGAGGGAGCGCCACCCATTATTCCTGATTATACTTTTATTCAGGACGAGCAAGCAACTGACAGGCCTGTTATTCAGCAGTACCCATATGTTTATAGTAGGCGAGGCAGACAAGATCCAGAAGAGGTAGCGGCACCAGTCCCTGAGTCTTCCTCATCGTCTTCTACTCATGAGATTCCTGCAGAAGCATCAGATCTTGATCTTCCTATTGCTGTTCGGAAAGGTGTTCGTTCTTGTACTATTAGACATCCTATTGCAAATGTGTGTTGTCTGTCTCACTTATCTAAGCAGGCCCGCGCATTTGCTATTGGGATTGATTCTGTTGATGTACCAAGGGATCACTATGATGCTATGAAGGACAGTGGCTGGAAACAGGCAATGCAGCTTGAGATGTCGGCTCTCTTGCATAATGGCACATGGGATCTTGGTGACGTACCTGCAGGGAAGAAAGCAGTGGGTTGCAGATGGGTTTTCACCATCAAACATAATCCGTATGGATCTGTTGAGAGGTTGAAGGCCATATTGGTAGCAAAAGGCTACACACAGACCTATGGAGTTGATTTCTTTGAGACCTTTTCTCCAGTAGCTTGTCTAAATTTTGTCCGGATCATTATTTCTCTGGCTACTACCTTTGATTGGCCCCTATTTCAGCTTGATGTTAAGAATGCCTTTCTACATGGTGATCTACAGGAAGAGGTATATATGGAGCAACCTCCTGGGTTTGTTGCTTAGGGGGAGTGTCAGAAAGTGTGTAAATTGAAGAAATCCGTATATGGGCTGAAACAGTCTCCTAGAGCTTGGTTCGACAAGTTTAGTGAGGTTGTACTCCAGATGGGTTTCTCTCGCTCCATGACTGATCACTCTTTATTCTACTCTAGCTCTTCTTGTGGCTCTATCATTATTGCTGTATATGTTGATGACATAGTGATTACTGGCAGTGATTCTCCAGGCATATCTCGTGTGAAGGAAGGGTTACAGAAACATTTCCAAACGAAGGATCTGGGTAAACTGAGACATTTTCTGGGCATTGAGGTGTTTAGATCTCATGCAGGTGTCAATCTATCTCAGAGGAAATATGTGCTTGACTTACTATAGGAGACATGCATGACGGAATCTAAACCGGTATCTACTCCTATGGATTATCACATCAAGGAGACGGTTGATGATGTCGGGTACTCAGATCCAGGATATTACAGGAGAATAGTTGGCAAGCTAATATATTTGACTGTTACACGACCTGACATTTCCTTTGCTGTAGGCGTCGTGAGTCAGCATATGCACTCACCACGACAGTCACACTGGACAGCAGTTTGTAGGATTCTAAGATATCTGAAGAGTGCTCCTGGTAAGGGGATCACATATTCTAAACCCAAGGTGACTCCATCTATTGTGACTCTCACAGGGTATTCAGATGCAGATTGGGCTGGTGATCATACTGATAGAAGGTCTACATCAGGCTATTGTACTTTTCTTGGTGATCATTTGATTACTTGGAAAAGCAAAAAACAGCATGTGGTAGCTAGATCCAGCACTGAGGCTGAATATCGTGCTATGGCCCATGCATGTTGTGAACTACAATGGGTCAAATATGTTCTTTCTGAGTTAAAAATCACTATCATGTCTTTTATGGAGCTCAAGTGTGACAATCAGTCCGCTATACACATTGCCAGGAACCCTATTTTTCATGAGCGTACAAAGCACATAGAAGTTGATTGCCATTTTATTCGTGATCCAATCAAAGGTGGCACTATTGTGACGCCATACGTCAAGTCTGAAGATCAACTGGCGGATATCTTGACAAAGCCTTTGGGTCCAACAACTTTTCAGAGATTATGTGGCAAGCTGGGCATACACGATGTGTACTCTCCAGCTTGAGGGGGAGTGTGAAACAACCTGCATCTCTGTCGATACCATCGACAGGAGGTCCATGGTATCGAGATAGTTACAACGACAGAACATCATTCTGTCGATACCATCGACAGTCCTGTCGATGGTATCGAGATGGTCACAGCGGCGGAAATCGACGATCGTCCCCCTGGTTCTATCTTCATTATATTATTTGTTTTATTGTTTTTCTATTATTTTCTCCTTTGTACCACCATGTATCTTACCCTAATATGTAAAAAGAAGTGAGACGGCTATTGCCCTCTCAAGCAAGCTGCTCCTTGCAGCCAACAAATCTCTCGGTTTTCGTCTTCTCTCCTCCTCACCTCTTCTAACAAATACATAGTTCAACAATATGGGACTAAAGACAAGATACTAAAGAGAGTGCAAAATAAACAAACAAATAACTATATCAACAATTTGTTTATTGCGTCTTGGTTTTACTCTAGGGTCTATATTGCAACCTTTTCAGTTTTTGGACATAAGCGTAATTGGGGAATTATTTCATAAGTTCTTAATTATTTAGTTTTGCTTATTATGTTGGTACAATCATTAGCAAAATAAGCCGAATAGGGCTTCATGCAAGTTTTCTAAATAAACTTACGCCCCGGGGATTGTCCAACAAAGTTGAATTATATGAAAGAATTGTGTTTTGCAAATTGAGTTTGCATGAAGAGGAAGGAGCGACCGACGCCCGTCACTCATAGGGTAGTGACACCTACGAACAACAATGTGTAAGGGCCGCCATCGGCCTTAGCGCCAACAGTGCGATGTAGGCCCACCGTCGGCTAATCATGGCGGCAATAACAAGCGCCATGCTGCCACTGCCACTAAAAGCGATCACCGCTCCAAAGGCCACAACACATGGGATGCAACATTCTTGGGGACACAACTACATGTGAATTGGCCCGCTCTTAACATTTTTCTGTTTTGTTTGTTTTTGAATATCCTATAACAAAATAGGAGAGAGAGAGAGAGTCAAAGACCCTGTATATTAAAATAAGAAGCAACAAAGGGGCAAAGCATTAACCTTTATTCTTCTCTATGCGGATCTCCTTAACGACATTGTTGAATGCATTATAAAATATGTGATTTTATGCTTTACAATCACAATGCTACAAAGCCTACAATCCTGTGATTTACTACTACAATGATTATTTTCCTGTTGCTCTTCTCTGATGTGTATCTCTTACTATGCATCTATAACAATTTCTTAAAGGCCTCCATCCCCATACACTATTGTTCGTCAACTTCTGTTTGGAGGCACATCTCTCCTCCTTGGAATAGGCATGTGTGCATCATTTCGGTTAGATATGGTGCCATCTCACACCACCCACATGACCCCTCTAAAGCATGAGCAGTAGTGGTTGCGAACAATGTTTTAAAAATTGGTCCGTGCGGTCGCATAAGCGGCCGCATACAAGGTTCGGACCCCCTTCCGCTCCGCATACAAGGCCACAAAACCGCATACAAGGTCGATTATATTCCTGATTTTTAGATGGACATATTTGCATTTCTAATTTTGTAGTTTCATTCATCTAATTTTGTTTAGATTTCATAATAGTTGCTTTTTTCTATATGTTTAAGTTGTAATGATTGCATATTTGCATGATTGCATCCATTCTTCGTGTAATTGTACTAATTAGACATGTAATTGTACAAATTAAATATGAAAATGCATGATCAACATATATTTATATAGATAAATAATTAATAAATAAAAAAATCCAAAACCGCATATACTCCCCCATACCGCATATAATCTATAAGGTGACCTCTCCGAACGCATACGGCATAGCACTTTTTAAAACACTGGTTGCGAAAGCATGCAATTGTGGACATGGATTGTGCCCTAAATGCTCCTACTACAACAAATTTGGCCATAACGACGATATGTGCCACTCCAAGCAGGGGTATGCCCCTCATTACGTACCCGTACATGATTGAGGCACTATGCACGTGGCCTAGACTCTGCCAACCCATATTAGCTAGATTCCAATCACAATGACCGCTACCCCTAGAGCTTCAAGTGGAGCTTTTTCTCATGTCTCCTTGACTTCTAAAGAGTAGAAGCGCCTTCTTTAAGCTTCATAATAGTTTGACGACTCACACTACATTTGCAGTCAGTAACTAATGGGCCAAACAAACTTGGGCCCATATACACTAACAAGAATGAATTGAACCAAATAAAGTAGAACTTTGTTGACTCATTTTGGGAAACCAACATTTCCAAGCTGAAAGCCCTCACATGGAAAGGACCAGACAAAAAGACTAGAAAACAAAATCCAAAGCTTATATGGATAGGGTTGTTGATTTTTGATTTTGGGCCAGGAAAGGTTGATTGGATTTTTTCACAGTCAAACCCGAAACTAGCCCATACCAGATTTTGGTCACTCTATCCAACTCGAAACCGACTCGTATTGTTACATGTAGAACCTAGAATCAACTCAAATCTAAATTTCGATCAAATCTAAATTTCGATCAACCCAGTTACAACCCAAATTTGTCAAAATTAGAACCTGTAAGCTAGGTGTATCAAAATTCTAGTTTTAGACAACCTAGACCTTTTAGTAGTCTAATTCGAAACCGATGAGTTCTGAATTTGTCCAAACCTTGAATCGTCCCACATTGTGAAAATTGGAACCGAGAACCGACCAATACCCAAATTTTAATCAATTTCTTGAACTTAGAACCAATTGGATTGTTAAAGCTAGAACCTTGAACTCATTTTTCCGAGCCAAATGGGATCATGTTCCTAGGTTTGTACGTATCATCGACAACCCTATCCATGGATATGGATGAGCCAAACAAAGATGTCATTGATGTAGGGTGGTCGAGGTAGGAGTGGAATCAAGCAAACATGGGAATTTATGTTGGTTTGTAAGTAATACAAACGATCATCACATTCATATCCCCCCACCAAGTACTCGCTTCATCTAAAGATCTCATAAGGTAAATGGGTAGGGATAAAATGTCACAACAAGTTTAGGATTTGGTTAATTGCTCATAGATACAAAATTCAGAGCAAATTCAGGGGCAAAACATATCTACTGTAATGGCATAGTTCTAGTACGTCACCTTTGTCAATCACCGATTAAGTAGATCCATTTGCTAATATCATAGTTGAATTAGTGTAAAGGTGAGGATTATTGGATTGATGAGTAGGTGCACCAAAATTCTACATTTAATTGGAAGACTCAATTGAGTGAGTTCAAAGGCAAGTAAAACCACTTGTCTGTAGGGATTTGCCTGACATCCAAAAAACTGAGGAAATATGTGTTTAAGTCACTCGTTCTAGATATATATAATTGATCATCACCATTCCAGTAAAGACAGTGGTGAGGCAAATAACATAACCTAAGAAGTCCCAAAAGTAGATGATACTTGAATGCTTCTCTCGACTTCCCGTGGTTCTCCTAATACTTTCTTTCAACATGGTTTATGCGCATGTAATACAATAGCAATCCACTTTAGAAATTGACGATGTCTACATCTAGGAGGAGGGCCTCATACATGACCTTAATCATGTCCTTGACAATATCCAAAGTAAACAAACTAAGAAGAGGAAGAAGGTGATGGTGCAACAGGAGGTCTGGTAATGTGAAACAACATGGCATATATCTCAAGGATAGATGGTCTAGGATATGTATCAAATTCTGTTGTTGAATGAAACATATCTGGCATGTAAGGAAGCAAAGACTAACTGAATTTCATCACACTATCATCAGAACATCCAGATCCATGCTTAAAGGATGATACATATTTGGTTCACCTAGACTCCCTTAAATTAAGCATTATGCGCAATAAAATTTAATCGATCGTTTGTTTGTAAGGTGCGATGGTGCATGTAAATATCGAAGATCTAGATGGATTTTCTTTTGGAGTCTAGGTGGCACCTTTTGCTAAGTAATTGTAGGTTTTTTTGGCAATAAAGATCTTGTTGCATCCATTGATGGCTTGATACTGTTCAACATCTCTTAGAGAATACAAGACGGCTAGTTGATATATTGATAAGAGGCAACCCTACTCCTATATATAGGAAAGTAGGGAAGCGTACAGACTCAAACTAAACCCTAATGGGCCAAGACATACTTGGGCCCATATTACAAAACACTTAATAACATAAATAAACGGACACTCTAATACTCCCCCTCAAGCTGAAGCTTGGGAGAATCCCAAGTCTACTTGCAAACAGACAAACAAATTAAAAAGAAGGAAATAGAACGAAAGATAAACCAAGCCCCTACAAGAATTTTTCTCCCTTAATGTTACAATCAGTCACTCAAGCACTCAAAAACTCAAAGGCTCCCTCTGAAGTAGATACTCCAAAGCAACAAATATTTGGGCAGGCATATAGGCTTCTTTATCATCATAATGGCATCTGGAGTAACAAAAAGAATAGCAGATAGGCATTAAGATTTTCATCACAGTTGTCGTCGTAGTAGCTAGAGAGTGCTAGATCACAGGTCCTAGAGAGTACTAGGTCACAAGAAGCAACAATAGTCAACGTGCAAATAAAGCACATACAAGTAGAGAGTCAAAGTGAGCAAAGCACGGACAAGCCAAGGAGTGCTGGCACACAGAAGCAAAAGTCGACGACGTTGGCGGATAGAAGACCAGTGTGCAAAGTAGCAAACAAATAAATAACTCCAGTATGCAATATAGATGAAGCTCCACGTAAAGTCACAACGAAAGTCTTAATCATCTTCCCTCTTCATAAGATATCCATCACAGTAGTAGACGTCAAAGTCTAGAGAGTGTTGGTTCACAGTGTCCAGAGAGTGCTGATCCTTAGTAGAAAGTCAACGTGCAAAATGGAGCACGGACAACAGATAGTGCAAAAGCACAAACAACAAGTAAAATGTGATAATCATAGCACAAGTAGCATTAATGACGTCTAAGTATGTGACTTCATAGCAACAGTCGAGGTAGATGATGAATAAGCAATAATAGCAGCAAAAGCTCTAAATAGCAACAACAAGCATGAATAGTCCGCATAGCAATAGAAGGATCCTCATAGAAGCCAAAGGAACACCACATAATAGTAGAAGGGTCCATATAGTAAATGTAACATGAAGATCCATATACAACAAAATGAAATTCTTCTTCTGTCTTCATCTCTCGTCCATCTCATCTCTTCCCTCTACTCTTCATCCTCTATTCTCCCCCTCACGCCAACTACGAAAAGAATCAAGAGAGTGGTTGGAGTGGAGACTCAAAAACAAAGGTAGAGGTAGGGTGGTGTAAGCATATATGTGGAGGAGGTAATCGATAATGCGAGTCATGGTGCAAAATGACCCAATTAGGTAGATCTGGGTAGAAATATAAATGGATCTCACTCCGACCTGAAAAGGGGATTTGTTTAGCCCGTAGGGGGAGGAGATCTAGTAGTTAGCCCAAAAAATAATTCCATTTAAGGATCCGATAGCAGTAAGCAGTAGAAGATAGGGCAGTGTAGGTGGCAAAGCAACAACACAGTAGAGGGCGGAGATCTAGCAGCGAGCAGGCTGTCGAGTTTATGGGGGGGAGGTAGCTGTCGACGGTTGAGGGGGGAGGAGCCATTGATTGTTTGGTGATGTTGGATTTGTCGATTTTTGGGTGTCGAAGGCAAGTAGTCGGAGGCAACAACATTTGTCTGCTAAGGGCAACGGAGGCCGTCAGGCAGTAGTGGATGGCGGCGTGGCTTAGCAACAGGAAGTGGACCGACGCAGGGCACAGGGCCGATGGGCACGGTAGAAGATGATGTCCACATAGAAAGAAGGGGTGCACAATGAATCAAGAGACGAGGAAAGGCGGCGGGGCACAGTAGCGGCGACTCACAGAGCAGCAGGAAGGGACGCACGACTTGTAGTAGCAAGGGACAATCGACGATTGTGCTTGATAGCAACCGACGGCTAGGCAGTGGCTGGGTGGCGGCACAGAAGCGCAGGGCAGCAACAAAGAACTGATGGCGGCTCGTCTAGGGTAGGCAGGAGGAGCAGCATGTACATGCGTCAACGAAAAAACATAGAGGCAACAACGACAAGGTGAGACAGTGATTGGAGAGTGGAGGGCTGCTGCGGCAGGTTACTATGAGAGGAGCTGATCACACAGATCAAGAGGGAATTCCCTACGGGCTGCCAAGTACAGCCGAGGGCAGCGACCACCCGCAAGGGGGCGATGCTCCGTTTCTTTTTCTCTTTCACGTAAGGTTTTGGTCCCTAGGACGGCTGCTCTGATGCCATCTTAGAGAATAAAAGACGGCTAGTTGATATATTGATAAGAGGCAACCTTGCTCCTATATACAGGAAAGCAGGGAAGCGTATAGACTCAAGCTAAACCCTAATGGGCCAAGACATACTTGGGCCCATATTACAAAACACTTAATAACATAAATAAACAGACTCTAATAACATCCACGAGGTAGCTTGGGGATCTCTCTTAGGTCAACTTTTTCGTGTCTATTGTGTGTTGTTTTTAGAATCATACGTAATTGGAGTTTTTTTGATGGAGAGGATCCAATGAGTGTGACCAATGTTTAAGAAAGCGGGAAGCGGGAGGCATGCAGACATCACCTTGTGGCCGCTTGAGCACCAGGCGGGCGCTTTTCGAAAAAGTGGGTGCCTAAATTAATATATAAATTTATAAAAAATTACACATATATGTATATGACTACCATATTTTTAAGGAATTTTTATACATATATAAATCATGTTATGAGTACAAAATAACTGAATTAACTCAATCATAACCCACTCAATGTAGAAATATATTAAATTAGTTATACACAATAGTAGCCATACATGATATATATACACTAGTGATACATACTACATTGTACATGAATATATAGTAGCAGGCAGTACATGATATACATTATACTTTAGAGGTACATACGACATAGTAGAAAAATATATATTGTACAGTAGTAGGCAGTACATGATATGTACATTATACAGTTGTACGCACTACACACAACAAAGTACATCTACATAGATAGTACATTGGTTGAACACATAACAATACAAGAGAGACAAATGTATGAATCTCTAGGTAGCATAGATACAAGAATAGGATATTAGAATATAATAGTAATTTGGTGCATAGCAGAGCAGCAGTGCATGCATAATTGATAAATATGTAATGTCGTTGCAGCAGTTCGTACACAAAGATGTAACATGGGTGCATACATATAGAGCTTGTATAAAGTACGAATGATTTTGATACATATATAATTCAATTGATAAAAAGAAACAGATAATTACCTTGATTTACAAACATAAGTTATGTTTTAAAAAGCAGAAGCAGCGTAATATTGCACACTAGTAACCTGTCATACATAATTTAGATACAAATTTAGTTTTTTTGTACAATAGTATTATATTAATAAGTTAAATAGTGTTATACAATATCGAAGTCGAATACTACACACTAACAATTAAATTACATTTCCATTTTGGGTCCAGGAAGTGGACCTAGCCCTGCTTTTCACTTAAATGGCTTCAGGCGGGCGCCCAAAAGCACTGCTCAGGTGGGCGCTTAAACGGGCTGAGCGGGCCTAAAGCGGCTGCTAAATGGAGATCCGCCTCCTTGCCCCCTAAAGGCAAATCTGAGCGGCCAAGGGTCTTAACCCCCTGAGTGGCCGCCTGGCCCACTTTTCAAAACATTGGTTGAGACCACATCATATACTATCACCATATGTTTGATCCATGTTACATATCTCGAGTGAACATCAACCACATAGCTATGGATGAGGATGTCACAATCATATCAAGGATAGATAAAAGAAATCTCATAAGCAAGCAGGCACCAGTGGTAGTTAGTCACGATAGTTGATAGATGATCATATAGACAAGTAAAAGATAGGTCTACAGACCTTTATGGTATTACCAATAGCATGTTGAGCAGGAAGCAAGTTTGCATCAATGAAAGCTCGCACAACCAAGAAACAAGGTCATCAACATGACACCAGTAATCAGGGGTAACATGGGTGCCAAATAGTCCCAACAACAGTATGACATGGTGCTTGCATTCCCAATAGTAGTAGTGTGGCCACCGACAATCTCCTTGCGGCTTCAGTTAGGTGTTGGATGTTCGGAAGGGAAACAATAATACAAACAGTTCTCTGTTTGGCCACACCATAAGCAGTTGGAAGCCAATCAATCTTTTTTAGATAGAATGGGTGTAGAACAAGGGGAAGCCTTCATTAGGGTCGTAATAGAGTCGGCGGTCCTTGGACAGGGGTGAAATTCCCCACTTCCAAAAAAAAAAAATTACCAAAAAAAAAAAATAGAGTCGGCGGTCCTCTATGAGACGAGGAGCAACATTGACTCCATAGTGGAGACAAGATGACAACTGACCATGGTTGTATAGGCGGCTAGGCGACCAAGCGTTGCCTGGGGACGCCCAGGCCGCCTAGGCGGAGGCCCAGGCGTTTCCAGGCGTTTTCTTATATATATATATATATATATATAAATTTAATGGATACATGTAAAATTTAAGATAAATAAAGTTAAATGAGTAGATGATTAAATAATATCAGAATCAGTACATAAATAAACACAAATCAGTAGATAACTAAATTAAAAACTCTAGATAAATAAATACAAATAACTAGGTGAATAGATACAATTAAGTGGATAAATAAATACAAATCAGTTGATAAATAAAGTTACATCACTAGATGATTATATAATTTAAAAAGCAGTACACAAATAAATTCAAATGAGTAGATAACTAAATAAAAAACAGTATACGGATAAATTTAGTAGATGAATAAATACAAATAAGTAGATGATAAATACAAATCAGTTGATAAACTAATATAAATCAGTAGATGATTAATTTATTCATAAATCAGTACATAAATAAATACAAATAGTAGATGAATAAATACAATAAATACAAATAAGTTGATAAATATAATTAAATCAGTTGATAAATAAAGTTAAATGAGTAGATGATTAAATAATATCAGAATCAGTACATAAATAAACACAAATCAGTAGATAACTAAATAAAAAACAATAGATAAATAAATACAAATAAGTAGATGAATACATAATGTTAAGCGGATAAGTAAATACAAATCAGTTGATAAATAAAGTTACATGAGTAGATGATTATGTAATTTCAAAAGCAGTACATAAATAAATTCAAATGAGTAGAGAACTAAATAAAAAATAGTAGACAAAAAATACAAATAAGTAGATGTGTAGAAAGGAGAAGTGTTGTTTATTGGATGATCTTAAAAGAATACATAGGAGTCTCTTATATAGCAAACATAACAAGAGACTAAACTAAGCGCTACCCATATGGGACTAAACAACATTAGAAAAGGAGTAAGTGAGGCACATGCTAAGCACATGACACTCAAGGTAAAGGAACAGAAAAACACATGAAAAATACATGAAACTACATATCTCTATACTCCCCCTCAAGCTGGAGCGAAGATGTCGAAGAAGCCCAGCTTGGAACATAGATTCTGAAAGCGAGTCTTGGGTAGCACTTTGGTGAAGATATCCGCAAGATGCTGTTCTGTACTGATGTATGGAGTGTAGATCTGACCAGAAAGAACCTTTTCCCGTACAAAGTGGCAGTCGACCTCAATGTGCTTGGTTCTTTCATGGAAGGTTGGGTTGCTCGCAATGAAAATGGCCGCCTTATTGTCACAGAACATGGGCATAGGGCTAGGCGGAGAGATGTCAAACTCCTTCAGAAGACTAAAAACCCATAGCAGCTCGCATGTAGTATGAGTCATCGCTCTATATTCTGCCTCAACGCTTGATCTTGCCACGACGGTTTGTTTTTTACTGTGCTAGGTGACTAGATTGCCGCCCACAAATGTGCAGTATCCATAAGTGGATTTCCTGTCAGACCGACTCCCTGCATAATCTGAATCTGAAAAACCAGACAAGTCACAGTGACCATTTTTCTTATACAGAAGGCCTTTTCCAGGAGCACTTTTAAGATACCGAAGAATATGAATAATAGCATCCCAGTGGCATTGCCTTGGTTTATCAAGATAGCGGCTAACAAATCCTACAGCAGCAGCTAAATCAGCTCTAGTGACAGTCAGATAAATGAGTTTGCCCACTATTCTTCGGAATTGGTGGCAGTCAGCATATGCAGGAGATGAATCACTGTCCCAATCCATATTGGGATCCAGAGGAGTGGTGGCTGGCTTGCATCCCAACATTCCTGTTTCTTGTAATAAGTCAAGTACATATTTGCGCTGAGAGAGAGAAATGCCTGCAGAGGATCGAGCAACCTCAATTCCCAGAAAATAACGCAATTTGCCAAGGTCTTTTGTAATGAAGTGTTGTGCGAGATAATGCTTGGTTGCTTGTATCCCTGCGGGGTTACTGCCAGATAAGATGATGTCATCTACGTACACAATAAGAATAACCAGCCCTGCTGTGGTTTTGCGTATGAAAACAGAGTGATCAACCTACGACCGTCGAAATCCAAAGGACATTAAGATTTTGCTAAGTTTGTCGAACCATGCACGTGGACTTTGTTTTAAACCATAAATCGCCTTGCGAAGCTTGCAGATTTGAGAAGCAGACTCCCCCTGAGCAACAAATCCTGGGGGTTGCTCCATATAGACATCCTCCTGAAGGTCGCCATATAAGAAGGCATTTTTCACATCCAGTTGATAAAGAGGCCAATCTTTATTGACAGCAACAGATATCAGAATACGAACAGAATTAAGACGTGCGACTGGAGAAAACGTCTCAAAGTAATCAACGCCATAAATTTGCGTATATCCTTTCGCCACTAATCGAGCTTTCAAACGTGCAACGGTGCCATCTGGTTGATATTTAACAGTAAAGATCCATCGACAGCCAACTGGATGACAAGAAGAAGGCTTATCAACCAGATCCCAGGTATGTTGTTCATATCGAGCTTGCATTTCTTGTTCCATGGCATGTCTCCAGGCAGGGTGTCGAAGAGCTTCATTAGTAGTTTTAGGAATGTGCACAACAGATAATGCAGATGTAAAGTATGCAAGACTGTCACTCAGACGATCAGTAGAACACAAACGACTAATAGGATGCTGAGTACATGAACGAACCCCTTTTCGTAAACTAATAGGAATATGCAAATCAGAAAATACCTCAGCCTGTGGTGGATCCTCCGCTGACGCAGGATTTGGTTCGGCCGGGGCAGTGAGGGGCTTTGGTCTTCGCTTGTACACCTGCAGAGGTTTCTCTTGTGAAGTAGGAACAGAAGGTATTTCTTCAACCAAAGGAAGAGGAGTGCTAGCCAAAATATCAGTAGTCAGGCGGTCCCCAGCAGTAGAGTAGAACGGCATGTGTTCAAAGAATATCACATCCGCACTTACAAACCATTGTTTCTTATCTGGATTGAAACAGCGATAGCCTTTCTGAGTCCGGGAATATCCCAAAAACACACATTTCACAGACCGGGCATCCAACTTCGTGAGACCAGGGCGAAGGTTTTTAACAAAACACGTACATCCAAAGATGCGAGGCGGCACAGAGAATAAGGGTTTATCAGGAAATAACAGAGTGTAGGGAACTTTGTTTTTCAAAACAGAAGAAGGCATGCGATTAATAAGATAGCATGCCGTCGAAACTGCATCAGGCCAAAAACAGTGAGGCACCTTGTAATGAATCAGGAGAGTGCGAGCAACCTCAAGAAGATGGCGATTTTTCCGTTCCGCTACACCATTCTGTTGTGGAGTGTATGGGAAAGTGGTTTGGTGGAGTGTGCCATGGGAGATGCAAAACTGAGTCACAGATTGTTGCATAAATTCTAGTACATTGTCAGTCCGAAAGGTTTTAATAGGCCGATCAAATTGAGTTTTAATTTCAGCAAAAAAGGTACGAATGCAATCTAATACAGTGTTTCGACCTTTGAGTAAAAACAGCCAAGTAAGACGAGAGTAATCATCAATAAAGGTCAGAAAATATTTCACACCAGAATGACTGGGCACAGAACATGGCCCCCAAATATCCGCATGCACAAGCTCAAAAGGTTCTGTAGAAGAAATAAGTTTCTTTGCAGGAAAAACAGATCTTGTATGCTTGCCCATTACACAAGTTTCACAAGTAAAGGTATCGCCAGAGATGCCAGGAAAAAGATGCTTTAGTTTCGCCGCAGAAGGATGACCAAGTCTAACATGCAGTTGAAGTCCTGTCACAGAAGTAGAGAGCATCGCCTTCGGAGTAGGTGGTCCATCCAGGTAGTACAGCCCATCTGGTCCCTCACGGCCCGAACCAATCCTCGTCTTCGTGCGGAGGTCCTTCATAATACAACCAGAGGGGTCAAATTTAACAGAGCATTTTAATTGTTTAACCATTTTGCTGACCGAAAGTAAATTGACAGGAAAGTTTGGGATATATAAAACCGAACGGAGAAATAATTCCCTTGATAGAGGAACAGTGCCAGTGCCACTAACAGTAGTTTGTGAACCATTTGCCACAGTGACAGAAGAAATAGGAGTACGGGTGGTAAGGTGGGAAAATAAATGACGAGTACCAGTCATATGAGTGGAAGCACCAGAGTCGATGCACCACTTTGTGTTACCAGAGGAGGACGAGGCAAGCATGGCTGAGGAGTCTGAGGTAGAGGGTAGTTGTGCCAGACGTTCCTGAAACATTCTTTCAAACTCCGAGCGCAACCATTCAGTGTTAGGTGGTGCAGCAGATTGATCCACAGAAGAAGCAGCAGGAGTAGTATCATCAGCCGCTTGGTTGGCCCAAGCAGGTTTACCATGCTTTATCCAGCAGCGGTCCTCAGTATGGTTATCACGACCACACCAGCCGCAGTGGCGTGGGTTAGGTGAAGTGCCCCGTCCAGGTGCAGGATTGCCTCGTCCGCTAGAAGTAGGAGGTCGGCCACCACGGCCTCGACCGCGGCCACGACCACGACCACGACCATAATCAGTAGAGCGAGCAACCAGAGCCGGTGGTGCAGGAG
Organism: Alisma plantago-aquatica; assembly: GCA_963693085.1. Lineage (NCBI taxonomy): Eukaryota > Viridiplantae > Streptophyta > Magnoliopsida > Alismatales > Alismataceae > Alisma > Alisma plantago-aquatica. The sequence continues at coordinate 801,679,697 of OY856411.1, forward strand.
CAGATGCAGTAGTCATCGAAGGTAGTCGCTGGACTCTTTTGAGGACATCTCGAACTGTAGGAAGCGGGTCACTGGATAGGATTTGATCAACAACCCCCGAGAAGGAGTCAGGAAGCGCAGCCAGAAACTGCACCAGTCGAAGTTCATTGCGGTGCTGCCGTGCAATTTTGATATCGGCAGTCAACGGATGATACATCTCGTATTCATTCCATAGAGCAGAGCATTGATTGTAGAAGTCATCAATCGATAAGTCATTGGAGAACTCCTTCCTGGCGAGTTGTTTGAAAATCTCGAACACCCGCTTGGGATTCTCCTGGTGTGAATAAACATGTGCCAATTGGTCCCACATCGTCTTGGCATCATGCAAGCAAAGTAGAGACTGGCTGATCCTAGGTTCAGTGCTGTTGAGGATCCAGGACATGACGCCCGAATCATCCTTGGACCACTGAATGTAGCCCTGTTTAGTCTTGTCGTCAGCATCAGCAGTAGGAGCATCAGGGGGATCGGTAGTGAGATGATGGTACCGACCTTGTGCTTTGACATATAGCACAAACGACGCAGACCAAAGATGGTAGTTGGAACTGCCTTCAAGTTTGACGGTGGTAACACACAGAGATCTGGGGGGCTCAGAATATGCCATGGATGCAGAATGAACCACGCCGTAGAGAAGCAGTAGAAACCCTTGACCAAAAAGAGGCAGCAGAGACCCTTAATGGGCAGAAGTAGCAGAGAGCTGACAAGGCAGATCAGAAAGACCCAATATGGGCAAATAAGACATAGAAACCTATGCCGTCATGAGGAAAAATCAACATTCCAGCATGAGGCGCAGGCAGAGATCCCGAGGAACAAAGTAGACTCTCAACTTAGAAGGCCAGAGTCTTCCCGATCACAAATCCGCAATTTTCCGGACGTAGACGGAGAAAAATTAGAAAGTGCGCAGGGCTGTACGTAAGGATTTAGAAGGTGATTGTGAGGGAAAAGGTGGGTGTAATGGTGGAGATGGTGAGGGTAGAAGATATGGGTGAGAGGGTAGGGTGCGGAGGGAGGAAGGGAGGGTGAAAGAAACAACGTGAGGTGGCTGTGTGGTGGAGCGGCAGCAGCAAACGTGCCGCTGCTGGCGGCAGGTGCGGCGGCTGGATGGGGGGGAAGGGGGGGGGGTTGGCGGCTAGGGTGGAGGGTGAGGGGAAAGGGGGGGGGTGGGGGCGGCGGCTAGGGATAGGGTTAGGATGGGTGGAAGGGTGAGGAGGTGAGGGAGAAAGGCTGTGGCGGCGGGGGGGGGGGGCAGCGGCTGGAGGAGGTGGGGGGGGGCTGTTAGGTCATGGGTGGGAAATTAGGGTGGGAGAAAATGAGGGCCTGCTCTTGATACCATGTAGAAAGGAGAAGTGTTGTTTATTGGATGATCTTAAAAGAATACATAGGAGTCTCTTATATAGCAAACATAACAAGAGACTAAACTAAGCGCTACCCATATGGGACTAAACAACATAAGAAAAGGAGTAAGTGTGGCACATGCTAAGCACATGACACTCAAGGTAAAGGAACAGAAAAACACATGAAAAATACATGAAACTACATATCTCTATAAGATGAATAAATACAAATCAATTGATAAACTAATATAAATCAGTAGATGATTAATTAATCCCTGAATCTGTACATAAATAAATACAAATAGTAGATGAAAAAATACAGATCAGTTGATAAATAAAGTTAAATCAGTTGATAAATAAAGTTAAATAAGTAGATGCTTAAATAATAACAAAATCAGTACATAAATAAACACAAATTAGTAAATAAATTAATTAAAAATATAAAAAAGCCCAGCAGCAGCCTAGGTGTGCCTAGGTGCCGCTCATGCGTCCGCCCAGAGGCCTAGCTAGGCTGAGCGCCTGGGATTGGGACCCTAGGTAAACGCCTGGGCGAGCGTCCGTATAACTCAGCAACTGACGGTTAACCATGGGGGTAAAGGTGGAAACTACAAGCTCCCCAGGGGACGGGCAACGTCATCCCTAGGGGTAGACGATATGTGGTGACCCCCTTGTAATTAGCCTATCAACTGAGAGGGAGAGACTGTTCTAATACCATGTAAATTAGGAAGAGGGTGAATATTCTACTTATACAACATACTTTTATAGATGGATTTGGGAAGCATGTAAAACCTAATACAGAAAGGACTATAAGTCAAATGGTGAAAAAAAACTAAAATTCATATATGTCAACAAGAATTAACGAAATTCTAGTCAAATAAAGTGATTCAACATGAACATTATTATTCCATTTTTTGTCATTTTGGTAATGATTATAAGAACATGTTTGAAGTTATATGGCAATGGTTAATCAGGAGCTGAATGGAAGGGTAGGAACCATGCAGGCGGCACCAACATGGTTGTAAATGAGGCTTCAATGATGATGATGATGATTTAATGCTAATTTAAACCTGATTCTTTGTCTGACCACAATTATTGTCCTATTGCTACTATAGAATAATGTGTTATTTTCTTATTCTGCTGTGTTTTTCCTCCTACTGCTTTATTGTGTTAGTCCCATGTTGCTCGCTTGTATATGTGTCTCAACTCTCTGTAGCTATATAAGAGAGTACCCTGTAAACCTTTTTACTCACTGAATAAACAACTTCTTTACTATCTACATGGTATCAAGAGCAAGTTCTCCTTTCCCCCACCCATAAACCCACCCATGACGTGAGCATCCCGCCCCCCCTCTCCCCTGCCCCCCCGGGCCGCCGCCGCCCATCCCTCCCTCCCCTCCCGTCGCCGCCCCTCCCTCCTCCTTCCACCCTCACCGCCGCCGCCCTCCTCCGTCCTCCCTCCCTCCGCATCGCCTCCTCTCCTCCCACCGCCGCCTCAACAACCCATTCCACCCGCAACATCCTTCCTCCTCCAGGCTTCTAGCCTTTCGGCCGGCTGCCACTGATTTTTACCTCCCGTCTCCGTCTATGTCCGGGTGCTCTTCGGATCTACGTTCGGACATCCACTGGCCGACTGAGTTGAGAGTCCTTTCGTCTCTCCATTCTATCTGCCTGCGCCTCATGAAGGAACGTTGCGTTTTCCTCATGACGGCGTAGGTTTCTCTATGCATATTCTGCTCGATACGGGTTTTCTGATCTGACGCATCAGATCCCTGCTGCTGCTATCTGCCCTTTGTGGGTCTCTAATCTGCTATTGCACCAACTCCTGCCTCTGCTATGGCCTTCCCTGAGCCTCCGCGCTCCTTGTGTGTCACCACGGTGATGCTCGTCGGCGGCTCCAACTACCATCTCTGGTCGCATCCTTTGTTCTATATGTCAAAGCACAAGGACGATATCACCACCTTACGGCAGAGCCTCCTGCCGTTCTTACTGCTGATTCGGATGACAAAACCAGACAAAGCTATGCCCAATGGTCCAAGGATGATTCCGACGTCATGTCTTGGATCCTCAATAGTACCGAGCCTCGCATCAGCCAATCTCTTCTCTGCCTTCATGATGCTAAGGCTATGTGGGACCAACTGTCCCATGTCTATTCTCATCAGGAGAATCCCAAACGTGTATTTAAAATTTTCAAGACTCTGGCAAAGAAGGAGTTCTCTACTGATACTTCCATTGATGACTTCTACAATCAATGCTCGGCTCTATGGAATGAGTTTGAACTCTACCACCCTTTGACGGCGGACATCAAAATTGCTCAGTAGCAACGCAACGAACTGCAATTGGTGCAATTTTTGGCTGCACTTCCTGCATCTTTTTCTGGAGTGGTTGACCAGATCCTGTCAAGTGACCTGCTGCCAACCCTTCGCGATGTTCTGAAACGTGTCCAATGCCTGCCGTCCATGACACCTACACCTGCTGTTGAGCATCCTGCGCTTATTGCTCGCTCTGCTGATTCTGGCCGTGGTCGTGGTCGCGACCGTGGCTGTGGCGGTCGCCCTCCTTCAGGAGGTCGAGACACATCTACTCCTGGACGTGGTACTGCTCTCGGCCCTCGCTATTGCAACTGGTGTGGCCGGGACAATCATACTGATGATCGCTGCTGGATTAAGCACGACAAGCCAGCTTGGGCTAACCAGGCTACTACAAAAACTGCTGTCGATTCTACCCCTGACACACCTGCTGCTCCAACTAACACAGACTGGTTACGTTCGGAGTTCGAGAAGATGTTCCAGGAACGTCTCGCACAGATGCCATCCTCGTCTACACCAGGAGCCTCTGCCATGCTTGCCTCTCCATCATCTGGTAACAAACAATGGTGCATTGACTCAGGTGCATCCACTCATATGGCTGGTGATCTTCATCTTTTTTCGAGTCTCCATAAAACTGCTCCTATATCATCTGTTAATGTTGCAAATGGTTCCAAAACTGCTGTTCATGGCACTGGCACAGTTCCGCTTTCACCAAAATTGCACTTGAATTCTGTTTTATATATTCCAAAGTTTCCTGTTAATTTATTGTCCGTCAGTAAGATGATTAAACAACTCAAGTGCTCTATTAAATTTGATCCTTCTGGCTGTATTTTGAAGGATCTCTGCACGAAGACGAGGATTGGTTCGGGCCGTGACGGACCAGATGGGCTGTATTATCTGGATGGACCTCCTACTGCTGCGGCTGTGTTATCTACTTCAGTGACGGGATTACAGTAGCACTTTCGCCTGGGCCATCCATCTGCTGCCAAACTAAAGCATTTATTTCCTACTTTATCTGAGAATAATTTTTCCCTGTGAAACTTGTGTTTTGGGCAAACATACTCGGTCTGTTTTTCCTGCTAAGAAAGTTATTGCTTCTAAAGAAATTTTTGACCTGGTTCATGCTAATATTTGGGGACCGTGCTCTGTATCCAGTCACTCGGGTGTGAAATATTTTATGACCTTTATTGATGATTATTCTCGCACCACATGGTTGTTTTTGCTTAAAGGTTGGGATACTGTGCTAGATACTATTCGCACCTTCTTTGCTGAAATTCACACTCAATTTAATCGACCTATTAAAATTTTTCGTACTGATAATGCTCTGGAATTCATGCAACAATCTGTTACATCCTTTTGTGCTGCCCAAGGAACCATACATTAGTCCACTTGCCCTTACACCCCTCAACAAAATGGCGTCGCTGAAAGAAAAAATCGTCACCTTCTTGAGGTTGCTCGCACCCTTCTCATACACTGCAAAGTACCCCATCACTTCTGGCCTGAAGTTGTCTCTACGACATGCTATCTTATCAATCGCATGCCTTCTTCTGATTTGAAAAATCAGGTCCCGTACGCCATTTTGTTTTCTGATAAACCCTTATTTTCTCTGCCTCCTCGCATTTTTGGGAGTACTTGTTTTGTAAAACATCTTCGTCCTGGCCTCACCAAACTTGATGCTCGCTCAGTCAAATGTGTGTTTCTGAGATATTCTTGTACTCAGAAAGGCTACCGCTGTTTTGATCCTATTAAAAAATAGTGGTTTGTTAGTGCGGATGTGACCTTTGTTGAGCATATGCCTTACTATTCTACTGATGGTGACAAATTGTCGGATGATATTATGGCTACCACACCATTACCATTAGTTGTTGAGGAATTACCAGCTCCTGATGTGCCTCAAGAACGCCCATTGCAAGTCTATCGGCGCCACACCATTACCATTAGTTGTCGGATGATATTATGGCTACCACACCATTACCATTAGTTGTTGAGGAATTACCAGATCCTGATGTGCCTCAAGAACGCCCATTGCAAGTCTATCGGCGCCGGTCAAAGAACATCAATGCTTCTGAAGCCCCGACCGAACCAAATCCTATGTCTGCAGTTGATCCACCATCCACTGAGGTATTTTCTGACCTGGATCTTCCTATAAGTTTAAGGAAAGGTGTTCGCTCATGTACTCAACATCCTATCAGTAATTTCTGTTCATCTGACAATCTCTGTGGTAGCTTTGCTTGTTTCACTTCTGTTTTGTCTGCTGTGACAATTCCTAAATCAGCCGAAGAGGCACTTCGCCATCCTGCCTGGAAACATGCTATGGAGCAGGAAATGCATGCACTTTGTGATCAACAAACATGGGATCTGGTTGATCGTTCCTCTTCATGCCATACTGTTGGATGCCGCTGGATTTTTACTATTAAATATCAACCAGATGGTGCAATTGAACGCCTAAAAACTCGATTGGTTGCGAAAGGATATACTCAAACATATTGAGTTGATTATTTTGAAACTTTTTCTCCAGTTGCACGCTTAAATTCTGTTCGTATTCTAATATCTATTGCTGTGAATAAAGATTGGCCTTTGTTTCAACTTGGTGTCAAAAACGCCTTTCTATATGGAGATCTACAGGAGGAGGTCTACATGGAGCAACCTCCGGGATTTGTTGCTCAGGGGGAGTCTGCTTCTAAAATCTGTAAACTAAGAAAGGCAATCTATGGTCTGAAACAAAGCCCACGTGCATGGTTTGACAAGCTCAGTCAGATCTTAATTACCTTTGGCTTTCGGCGTTCACAATCTGATCATTCTGTTTTTATTCGTAAAACTGCAGTAGGGTTGGTCATCCTTATTGTGTATGTTATATTGTCCTATCTGGCAGTGATAGTACAGGGATATAGACAACCAAAAAGTATTTAGCACAACACTTCATCACCAAAGACCTAGGGAAACTACGATATTTTCTAGGCATTGAAGTTGCTAGATCTTCTGCAGGACTATGCCTATCACAGAGGAAATATGTTCTTGACCTTTTGCAGGAGACAAGCATGTTGGGTTGCAAGCCAGCCAACACTCCTCTGGATCCCAATATGGATTGGGATAATGATACTTCTCCTTATGCTGATCATCAACAGTTCAGGAGATTGGTTGGCAGACTTATCTATTTGACTGTTACTAGAGCTGACTTGGCTGCTGCTGTAGGATTCATAAGCCGGTATCTTGATAAACCCCGACAATGCCACTGGGATGCTATTTGTCACATCTTACGATATCTCAAAAGCTCTCCAGGAAAAGGTCTTCTGTACAAAAAGCATGGTCATTGCAATTTATCTGGATTCTCTGATTCTGACTATGCAGGAAGTCGATCTGACAGGAAATCTACATCTGGATATTGCACCTTTGTGGGAGGAAATCTGGTTACATGGCGCAGCAAAAAACAAACAGTTGTTGCCCGATCTAGTGCAGAGGCAGAATATAGAGCCATGACTCATACTGTGTGTGAGCTCCTGTGGGTCCGTGGTCTTCTGAATGAGTTTGATATCACCTCTTCTAGCCCCATTCCTATGTTTTGCGACAATAAGGCTTCCATTTTCATTGCGATCAACCCCACATTTCATGAAAGAACAAAACATATTGAGGTTGATTGCCACTTCGTCAGGGAGAAAGTTCTGTCTGGACATATCTGCACTCCATATCTCAGCACTGAGAAGCAGCTTGCAGACATCTTCACCAAAGTTCTACCTAAAGCTCGCTTCCAGACTCTGATTGACAAGCTGGGCTTATTCGACATCTACGCTCCAGCTTGAGGGGGAGTATAGAATAATGTGTAATTTTCTTATTCTGCTGTGTTTTTCCTCCTACTGTTTTATTGTATTAGTCCCATGTTGCTCGCTTGTATATGTGTCTCAACTCTCTGTAGCTATGTAAGAAAGCACCCTGTAAACCTTTTTACTCACTGAATAAACAACTCCTTTACTATCTACAGCTACATCAAGGAGAGTAACATGTATACCCCATCGTATTGATTGGCATTAAGAAAGACGGTTTCTCTCAAGTATTACATAATAAATATGTGATCTCATCACTGTTTTGAAATATATTACTGTTTGGGGGATATTTTCTTCGGTTTTAATGATCTTATTTCTCACAGTTAATTGCATCCATCTACTCATCATCCATCCCACTCAAAAGCATTCAGGCCTCTCAATATTTATTTTCTAATACCTATGGTACTGTAACATGCATCGAAAAACTATCCTGCCACTAGCCCATGTGTATATAGTCATGTCTGGACATTTATGCATCCATCTTGTCATCATCTGAGTGTTGCTTGCAATAACTAAATGGCTGGACATTTAAGATTACTCGATGGCAGTATGGTAATTGAGAATAATTAGTTATATACTGGATATATTGGAGTTGGGGGTTTGTTGGTCAACATGCACCAATATGTAATAAACTCTATCTCTTGTTATTCCCTAGTTTCACTATGAAGGAGAGCATGCTTCCTTTGAGTATATTTTTATCTCCACATTCATGATGTTTTCTTCAGTAAGACTCTACATGTTTTTGTATAGAGCTTTTGTGGAGCTTGCTATTCCTTGCAGCAAGGATGCATTTCGAGTATTTGAGGGTTTTACAGTTGGCTTTCATCCAAGGTCTTGGGAATTAGTAAGATATCGTTGATGCCATTTATTCTTCCCAAAACTTCAAAACTCTGATGAACTGAACAAATTGCTGTTTGTGATAGGTTTACGACGGGTTGACTCGGAGAGGATTTGAAAAAGCTCACCAAGAATTCAGGTTTAATTCTGGTCTAAGTTGCTTGCAATTGTTTTTTGTTTGTGGTCGTGATATTCAACCCAGTAAGAAAGTCCATTGAGATTGTCAAATTCTCTCATAGAAATGTTGAACTAGTCACATCCAAGTTCCAGTTTATCAGTTAAAATTAACAGTGATAAGGTATCCTGATGATATATTGCTGGTCAAAGTTTTGTGAAAAATTAGAAGAAAGACTATTTTTTTCTTATTTTCCGGTAGGAAGTTTTGTGCAATTTTCTCATCAATCGTTAATAATGATTTATCATATAAGAAAAATTGCAACTGTTCTAATTTGCTCAAGCTTCAAATCAGGAAGCTGTATGACTTGTCCCTCCTCACCCCCTCCTCATCATGCACCAATGACCCTGCATCCGTACATGCAACATGTTTGGTGTTTCAACCTTTCTCGTGGGTATTGGCTTCTACCCATTACAATTGGTGACCACCACTGCCCATTACAATTGGTAACCACCACCATGGGCAACCTTCCAATCACGTCCTTACTTGTAATTGGAGTTGTTTATTGTTTGCTTTTTTCTAGAATCAAATGTCAGAAATAGTGTTGTAGAACAACAAAGTTCTTTAGGGTTGTTGCTGTATCTGAATTTAAAAGGGTCAGTCAATAAATAAAATTAGCTGCTTGTCAAGCTTAATTAATTGGATTTATTTTGACAATCCATGGAAAATAGTAAATTTCCCATTTTGAGACGTACCATGACTTTAGTTAGTGTGGAAAATAAGATATGAGGCAATTAGATTGATTCTATTAGAAAATATTATCCTCCTACATAAGGAGGGGACTTATACAAAGCATGGGATCAAACAGTAGCGGTCAAACATACTTACGCCCATATACATAATAGACTAAATAACTACTAACTCCGAGAGCCCCCCTTGAGTTGGAACATGGATAAAACCAAGGTTATTAAAACCGGATTGAACCGGCCAGTTGGACCAGGAACCGGTGCCGAAACCGGTCCGGTCAGGCTTCAAACCCAGAAGTCACTCCAGAACCGGCCAACCAGCCGGTCCAACCGGTGAACCGGTAGAACCGGCCGGTTTTGGACTGTTTGATTTCAGACTGTTCGGTTTTTATATCTTCTACTCCCCTTCATCTGTTATGCTGCTCTCTTTAGTTTTTACGTTGTTTTTTTTGTTTCTTCTTCTCCTACTCCCCTTCACCTGCTGCGTTGCTGTCTTATACGTTTTTTCTCATCTCCTACACACCTTCACCTATTGTTATTGTCATTCTTCTTCTGATCTTCACATCTTGTATATATTTTTAGCATAATATATTTATATATGACCTCATTGATGACGTCACCGGTTGAACCATTCCAACCACCAGTTCAATGACCGGTCCGGTTCTGATAACCATGGGTGAAACACCCGGCAAACTTTCCAATACACAAAAAGATAAGAAATAGCCTTACAAAAATGTGATCTCCCCCTAAATCTTGCAATATAATAATAAAAGCACTCAAATACTTTCCCTAGAGAAGATTGCACGTAGCATTTAGTGAACATGTCTTCTCCCGTTGATGGAGATAACACCAATGCAGAAACAATAATAGAAGTCTAGACTCCTAAAAATGAGAATCACCAAAGCAGTAGGCGCAATCAGGAGCAAACGTTTAAAACATTAGTTTGCATCTAGAGTCAGTAGATGGTGTAAGACATTTGTAGAAGCCGTCGGAGTCACCATTGTTTTTGAAGTAGTTCACCACAAGAATCATCAACACCGTAACCGTGCTTGAGAGAAATGCGCTGCTGCAAGAAAGATGCACTACAACATGTGTTACAAAAGCACAAAAGAAATGCAAAAATTGAACAACATAGTCAGATAAATGATCTTCTTTTCCTTCTTTATATCGCCCCCTCATCCCAACCATTAAGAACAAGAGTGTGGCTGTGGGTGGACAATGGTAAGGGGGCTCCTCAAAAACCTGACAGTAGTTTTGCTGGGGCGGTCTCATTGCCCCTTAACGGGCTGGAGTCGAGGTGCTTGAGGGGTTCCTTGTAAAATTGTCTATAATGATTTTTGTGGGAATGTCAGGCACAAATCTTGTGGATATAAGACTCAATAGCTGTCGCAGGGAGATAGAGGAAGAGGGAATAGTGAAGCCAACTCGCCACGACAACTCCTCATGGACCCTCTACGAGCCGTCAATCATTGGCTGTATGGTGGCCATGGTTGGATTCTAGGTGGTTGTCACCTATTGTCTTTGCCTTCTCTATAGACCTATCTATGGATATCCATAATCCGCATATTTGGTCCGGATTTGAATTCGAAATTTTGAAAAAAATTCAACGTTCGTAGGATTCAGATCGGATTTCGGATAATTGAATTTTGAATCCGAAAACTTTGGACCGGATATCTGATTTTACTGTATCTGCTCCAAAAAAAATATGAATTCGACAAGTAAATACATATATTAATAAATATATATTATTTATATATCAAAATATGAAAATATAGACACTTTATCATATATATTTAATGTAATATCGTAACTTTCTGTATATAATATATTTATTAACATTAAATGCATGATTTAAGGTTCGGATCAAATATTTATCCAAAATCGGTATATCCGTTCAGATCAGATTTATATGTTAACATATGATATCCATCACATATTGGATTGGATATCAGATTGAACTTCTTTTCGGATTCGGATATTGGATATTAACAATATTCACTCCATATTCGATCCGTTTACAGCTGTACTTCTCTAGGCGACAAGCTTAGTGCTTGTAATAACAACATCAAGCAGGAAAGGAGAACCTGCTGTAGGTGTAGTGAAGTTGCAAGCAGCTGGTTGGCGCCCGAAACTGCTTGTAGCTGACTGCATAGTGGCTAATCACTGTAACCCTGTAACACTGTGTGAACTAGCTATTGTTGTCGGCAAGCCGTGATTGGGCGCGTGCTAATGGCAACAAAAAATGGAGTGGGGGAGGCAAGGTAAGCACAGGGGGTTGGTGGGTGTAGCTAGTAATGTGGAGGAGACGACCTGATCTTACCGTCTGTCTCACATATCATATATATAAGAAGAATACATCACATGTTTACAAATATATCCCTGACCTTAATTTATCAGATCTTGTTATTTACATATAAAACCCCACATACTAGCACTTCCCCTCAAGTTGGAGCATACACATCGTTTGTGCTCAGCTTTGTACGCAAGAAGCAAATCGACAACCGTTCAAGGACTTTGTTAATAGATCAACTAATTGGTCTTTAGATCTGACATGTGACAACTAAATCAATATCTTGTGGATCTTTTCTCTCAAAATGATGGCAACTAACCTCAATGTGTTAAGTTCTTTCATGGAAAATTGGTTTCTGAGCAATGTGGACAACAACTTGGCTATCACAATTCAAATCCATAGGAGAATCTTAGGCAATTCCAAGTTCCTCCAAGAAATGTCGAATCCATAGCAACTCACATTTGCTAAGGCCATACCTCGATATTCAGACTGTCCACCCACTCTAGCTACAACCCTCTACTTCTTGCTCCTCCATGATACTAGGTTTCCTCCAACAAACACACAATGACAAATAGATTGTCTGTCAATGCTAGATCCTGCCAAATCAACATCAAAATACCCTTGGTACTTTCAGGTGACGAAGATTTTGATATAAGATATCCTTTCCAGTGGACTTCTTCAGATACCTTAAAATGCGCATCACAACCACAAAGTGACTTGTATTGTGAGCTTCTCCATAAACTAGCTCACAACACTAGTAGCAAATGCAATATCAGTCTAATGAATGTCAAATAAGTCAGCCTATCTACAAACCGTCTATAAGGATCATCAAGTAACTCTCGCTACTCTCAGGATAATTTGACTTTAGGATCCATTGGAGCGTCATTGGGTCGAGTCCCAAGCATCCCTATCTCTGTGAGCAAGTCGGGGCATACTTTCATTATGGACTAACTATCCCAAATTTTGAGTTTGCGACTTCAAATTCCAGAAAATATTTAAGATTCCTATGTCCTTTGTATGAAATTGACCCTATAGAATAGCCTTCACTGTGCACTACCCTATCTGGCACCACTTGTAATCACAATGTCATCAACATATACTATAAGGAATATACATCTAAACTCTGTCTCCTGTAAAATACAGAACGTTCTATAGTACATCTTTAGCGCCCAAACTCGAAAACAGAATTGCTAACTCTACCAAACCAGGCATCTGGTGACTGTTTCAGACCATATAGATATTTGAGCAGAGGACACACTTGAATAAACTCCCCCCTGAGCAACAAACCCTTGTGGTTGCTGAATATAAATCTTCTCATCTAGGTCACCGTTCAAGAATGCTTTCTTAATGTCAAGCTGGTGTAGAGTCCATGAATGTATGGCAACAAGAGATAGGACGATATATACAAACGCCATCTTCATAACAAGGGATGTCTCTGAAGAATCCTCACCAAAAACCTGAGAGTATCCCGTGGCCACAAATTGTGCCTTAAGCCGATCAACTAATCCATTTGCACCAACTTTGAGGGTGAAAACTCAATGACATCCAACCAAAGACTTGCTTGACAAGCGTTGAATAAGAGACCATGTATGATTCTAGGCTAGTGCTGTCATCTCTTCTTCTACAGGATGATGCCAGCCTGGCTGATTCAAGACAACTCATGGATCTTGTTTCATATAGCCATGTGTCACCCTCATTTCATGCCTTTTGATTCTCCATGTCCTTGTGCACAACTCATAAGTTTTGGTGGAAATTTCGATGTAAATTTCATAAAAAATGCAATTCTTGGTGTTATTGTTTCTGTTTGAAGAGGACAAAAGTGGGATTGGAGTGATTTTTCCATTTAGTACTCATGCTTAGTATATATACTTTTAACGTGTCATAATTGCATTGCATTCCCTAATATATGCTATTCAATGTGTCAAATACTAGTGCAATGCATGCTTTATGTTGTTTTTTATTTTCTTTATTGCGTACAACATGCATTTAGGTGGTGGTTTATTAGACAATGAGGGTGCTAGGAAGCTAACTACACCAAAAAGTAATGATTTTGCTTGGAACCATTGCACTATTCTTCCCAGGGCCAATGAAATGGTTGACAATTGAGTCAATATCAACAACAAACTATCAATGCGAATAAAATATGTTGGGGGATGCCATATGTATCCAATATATGATATTATAGCACAAATAAGTACATGTACATATATAACTCATGCTTGCAATATGACGTAACTTAATTCCAATATTCTGTCATCGAAACCCTTCATCGAAATCTATAAGAAACAGTAAAGTTTCCTTACCTCCCACATGGGCTCCCTCCCTACCCCCATATAAAATTTTATTGTAGAAAACAATGCATTCAGGTGTAGAGATCACGACTATAAAATTTCCTGGCTTCATTCATTCACTTTGGCGTCTGTGAAACAACCTGCTTCCCGGTCGATACCATCGACAGGAGGTCGATGGTATCGAGATAGTCACAGTGATAGACATCATTCTGTCGATACCATCGACATCCATGTCGATGGTATCGAGATTATCACAGCTACCGGGCAACAGTCCGTCGATACCATCGACATCCATGTCGATGGTATCGACAGAACGTCAGAGGCGGAAACCGACGATCTGCGTCATGTCACTATTTTTATTATACCTGTTGTTTTATTGTTTTTCTAGGTTTTACTCCTTTGTACCACCTTGTATCTTACCCTAATATATAAAAGGAGTGAGACGGCTATTGCCCTCACACACAAGAGCTGCACCTTGCAGCCGCCAATGTTGTTCGTCTTCCTTCTCTCTCGTTAACATGGTATCAAAGCCATGTTTGCTCTAGGCCGCCGTCTCTCTCCACCGCCCGCCGTCTCTTCCTCATTATTCCTTCTTGCCTGCCGGATCTTCCCCTTCCTTCCTCCGGATCTTCTCACCGCGACACCGACAGCAGTAGCTGCGACTGAGCCGCCGCACGGCGTGCAGCCGTAATCTGCCTCTCAGCCGTAATCTGCCGCCTTGAGGATCTTCGGGTAATCCAACGGCGATCTAAAATCTAAACCAGAAGACTAATCTCTCTATTGTTATTCTCCTAGTCACACATCCTCCATGTGTGATTAGGAAAATCATCTGGAGGCTGTGAATGCGTCAGTAACACATTTCTCTTTGTTTCTTGGGTGACGTGTATCTCTCCGTCACCTCAGTCTTCCTTGTGGCGTGTATCAATCCGTCACACAGTCCCGTTCTATAATGGGGGATATCAAGACACCTATGATCTACAACGAGGTGTCACCTATCACCTCCATCAAGCTCGACGGGAAGAATTTTCTTCTATGGATGAATGCCGTCCACACTGTCCTGGAATCTCGTGACAAGGCGGGACATGTTGACTCAGGTCCTCCTCTGGCTTCTACTGACAAAGGATATGCTGAATGGAAGCGTCATGATAGTCTGGTAAAGACTTGGTTGTGGAACAACATGGAACCTACTATTGCGGCAAGGTTCATGTTCTATTCAACAGCTAAGGAGATATGGGACGCAGTGAAGCATCATTATTCTCAAGAAAAAAATGCGCTTCGCCAATTCATGATCTATGATCATTTGTTTGCTGAGAGGCAGGGTGACAAATCTCTTGAGGAGTACTTTGGAGCTATTCAGGCACTTTCTCAAGAACTGAGCTATTATCGTCCAGTAACTGTCGCTGAACAGATCAAGGACAGAGACGATCTAGTTACAGCAAAATTTTTATCCGGGCTTAACCCTTCTTACGGATCCGCCCGGAGTGTCATTTTGGCTTCTGATAAATTACCCGATTTTGTAGAAGCCTATTCAAGAATACAACAATCCATCTTTGAGTCCAAGTCTGCTACCCCTGATCCTGTTATATCTTCTGGGGAGTCTCATGCATCCGTAGCTGCTGCAGTGCGAGGGGGACGCACTGGTATGGGCCGAGGACGTGGGACACGTCCTAAGTGCACCTTCTGTGACAAATTGGGACATACAGTGGAGAAGTGCTGGAAGAAACATGGGAGACCTGCTGCACCACCTGTGGGGACAACTCATTATGCCACTACTACAGATTCCTCGTCTTCTTCTGTTGTGGGACCTACTTCTGGAACCAGTATCACTCTTACTCGGGAGGAGTATGATCGGTTTATTCAGGCTACACAACACATGAGTATGGGATCATCATCATCATCGTCAGCAAACCTGACATCTACTGCGGGTAATTAGGCTACATCCCTCATTGCTTCTGGCTCTACATCATCTTGGGTGGTTGATTCTGGCACGTCACAGCACATGACTGGTATGAGGAGATTGCTCCACTTTATTGACTCGTATATCCCTCACAAATCTGTTACACTGGCAGATGGTTCAGTGAGGAGAGTGTTAGCTAGTAGATCTGTCCCTCTAACACCCAAGATTGATCTCAAATCTGTACACTTTGTGCCTGAATATCCTTTTAATCTTCTTTCTGTTGCAAAATTGATTGACACTGTAAAATGTACGGTAACATTTGGTCCTTCTTGTTTTGTATTATAGGATCTCAAGAGTATGAGGACGATTAGTGGGGGACCTAGGAAAGGTGATCTCTATCTTTTCCATGGTGACAGTCTGCCTTGCCAAGTATCTGCTCCTGCTCCATCCGTCCTGTTGAGTGGTTCCCCCTTACTATGGCATTGCAGATATGGACATCCTTCCTTAGAGAGCCTGCGCAAGTTGGAACCAGAGTTGTCTCAACTGTCATCTTTAGAGTGTCAATCATGTCAGCTGGGAAAGCATCATAGGTTATCTTATCCCAGTCGTGTTAATAAACGGGCTTCTTGCCCTTTTGAGTTAGTCCATAGTGATATGTGGGGTCCTGTCAAAGACCAGAGTTATAATGGTTTTCGTTACTTTGTTTCCTTTGTGGATGATTTTTCTCGAATGACATGGATCTATCTTCTCAAAAGTCGAGAGTCTGTACTATCCATTGTGAAATATTTCCACACTGAAATTAAAGTCCAGTTTGACTGCAATATAAAAATTCTTCAATCTGATAATGCTTTAGAGTATGTCCAAAAGGCTATGTTTGATTTTTGCAGTTATGTAGGTATGATCCATCGCACATCGTGTCCTTACACCCCTCAGCAGAATGGGGTGGCTGAGCGGAAAAATCGCCATCTTCTTGATATTGCTCGATCTATTATGTTCCAATCCAATGTACCTAAGAAATTCTGGTCTGAAGCTCTTTTAACTGCTTGCTTCTTAATTAATAGACAACCATCCTCGGTTCTTAAAGGACAGACTCCCTTCTCTGTGTTACGACCCACAGACAAGCCTTTTTCTCTTCCCCTTAGAGTGTTTGGTTGCACTTCCTTTGTCCATCATGTTGACCCTAAAGCTGACAAGCTTTCTCCTAGGTCTGTTAAAACCTTGTTCCTTGGCTACTCTAGTACTCGCGAAGGATACAAGTGTTACTGTCCTAGTCTTCGTCGGATGTTTGTGTCTAGGGATGTTATCTTCCATGAGACCACTCCATATTTCTCTGATGTTATAAGTAAGGGGGAGCAATTGAGAGAGGGAGTGCCACCAGTTATTCAGTGTGATAGAGTGGCACCATCTGTGCAGAGTGAGGGAGAGCCACCCATCATCCCTAATTATACTTTTATTCCGGATGAGCAGGCAACAGACACGCCTGTTATTGAGCATTACCCACATGTTTATAGTAGGCGAGGCAGACCAGAACCAGAAATGGCAGCGACACCAGTCTTTGAGCCTTCATCTTCGTCTTCTACTCATGGGATTCCTGGAGAAGCATCAGATCTTGACCTTCCTATTGCTGTTAGAAAAGGTACTCGTTCTTGTACTATTAGACATCCTATTACAAATGTGTGTTGTCTGTCCCACTTATCTAAGCAGGCCCGCACATTTGCTATTGGGATTGATTCTGTTGATATACCAAGGAATCACTATGATGCTATGAAGGACAGTGGCTGGAAACAGGCAATGCAGATTGAAATGTCAGCTCTTTTGCATAATGACACATGGGATCTTGTTGCACTACCTACAGGGAAGAAAGTTGTGGGTTGCCGATGGGTCTTCACCATCAAACATAATCCGGATGGATCTGTTGAGAGGTTGAAGGCCAGATTGGTGGCAAAAGGCTACACACAGACCTATGGAGTTGATTTCTTTGAGACTTTTTCTCCAGTAGCTCGTCTAAATTCTGTGCGAATTATTATTTCTTTGGCTACTACTTTTGATTGGCCCCTATTTCAGCTTGATGTTAAGAATGCCTTTCTACATGATGACCTCCAGGAAGAGGTATATATGGAGCAACCTCCTGGGTTTGTTGCTTAGGGGGAGTGTCAGAAGGTCTGTAAATTGAAGAAAGCCGTATATGGTTTGAAACAGTCTCCTCGAGCGTGGTTTGCCAACTTCAGTGAGGTTGTACTCCAGATGGGCTTTTCTCACTCTATAACTGATCACTCCTTATTCTACTCTAACTCTTCAGGTGGTTCTATCATTATGGCAGTATTTGTTGATGACATAGTCATTACTGGGAGTGATTCTGTAGGCATATCTCGTGTGAAGGAAGGGTTGCAGCGACACTTCCAAACGAAGGATCTAGGTAAACTGAGATATTTTCTAGGCATTGAGGTGCTTAGATCTCATGCAGGTGTCAATCTATCTCAGAGGAAATATGTGCTGGACTTACTACAGGAGACAGGCATGACTGGATCTAAACCGATATCTACTCCTATGGATATTATCACACCAAGGAGACGGTTGATGATGTTGAGTACTCAGATCCAGGATATTACCGGAGAATAGTTGGCAAGCTAATATATCTGACTGTTACACGACCTGACATTTCCTTTGCTGTAGGAGTTGTGAGTCAACATATGCACTCACCACGACAGTCACACTGGACAACAGTTTGCCGGATTCTGAGATATCTGAAGAGTGCTCCAGGTAAAGGGATCACATATTCCAAACCCAAGGTGCCTCCATCTACTTTGACTCTCACTGGGTACTCAGATGCAGATTGGGCTGGTGATCATATTGATAGAAGATCTACATCAGGCTATTGTACTTTCCTAGGTGACCATTTGATTATTTGGAAAAGCAAAAAGCAGAATGTGGTAGCCAGATCCAGTACTGAGGCTGAATACCGTGCTATGGCCCATGCATGTTGTGAACTACAATGGGTCAAATCCGTTCTCTGAGTTAAAAATCACTATTATGCCTTTTATGGAGCTCAAGTGTGACAACCAGTCTGCTATACATATTGCCAGGAATCCTATCTTTCATGAGCGTACAAAGCATATAGAAGTTGATTGCCATTTTATTCGTGATCAAATCAAGGATGGCACTATTGTGACGCCATATGTCAAGTCTGAAGATCAACTGACGGATATGTTGACAAAGCCTTTGGGTCCGACAGCTTTTCAGAAATTATGTGGCAAGCTGGGCATACACGATGTGTACTCTCCAGCTTGAGGGGGAGTGTGAAACAACCTGCTTCCCGGTCGATGGTATCGAGATAGTCACAGTGACCGACATCATTTTTTCGATACCATCGACATCCATGTCGATGGTATCAAGATTATCACAGCTACCGGGCACCAGTCCGTCGATACCATCGACATCCATGTCGATGGTATCGACAGAACGTCAGAGGCGGAAATCGACGATTTGCGTCATGTCACTATTTTTATTATACCTGTTGTTTTATTGTTTTTCTAGGTTTTACTCCTTTGTACCACCTTTTATCTTACCCTAATATATAAAAAGGAGTGAGACGACTATTTCCCTCACACACAAGAGCTGCACCTTGCAGCCGCCAATGTTGTTCGTCTTCCTTCTCTCTCGTTAACAACGTCAAAATGAGCACAAATGCATTTTTTGAAATTTCTGTCAATTTTCATAAATTTCCATTCCACGCTGTGACCTGTCCAAACAACATCGAAGTTGGATACCTCATTTCTTGATAGGCTCTGAACATCTCCCGAACCCCCGTGATATGATCAGTTGCACTTGAATCAAGAACCCAATCTGACTTTGACAAAAATGTATGGGAAGCTTGAGAGATGCATATTGACAGATTGGTCCTTTGTGCAATGGAGACAACTAAGACATGGCTTGATATGAAACTCAAAGACACATCAAATGACCATATTCTTCTTCATACAATGGCACCTGATATGCAATCAGTTCCTGAGTATTCATCTAATTAGCCATGTTGACTAGCAGATATCTATTCAATATAAATGGGCTTGAGATCAGACCAAATCAATTATAAAGGACCTTGAAATCAGACTTTGCAACTTGAAATCAGACTCTATAGACTTTGCACGACTTTGTAACTCGAAATCAGACTTTGCAAACTTTAAATCAGACTTTGCAGACTTAAATTCGGACTTTGTAGACTTCAAGTATACTTTGTCGCAGAACTATCATGGTTTGGTTGCCCTTGTACGAAGGAATAACTTTGTAATAAATTTATACTTCTTCAAATGCCTCATAAGATTCTTCAATACACCAAAAATCATACTATGTAACTGGGTTACGTTGTGTCTGCTACAATATTTCTCTGTTACAGTACATGGGAAAAAACACTACTGCACCCTCGAAGCTCTGATGCGTGTGACCTTCTGAGGCAAGGTAGTAGAGATGTGAGCGCCTCTCATGGTTCAAATCCCAAGGGAGTAGGGAAGCTCGACTGTCTCTTTTGTTGAAGGTGATTGATCCAGAAGGTCGTTGACTTCGTAAAATCAAAGGGAGAACGATCTCCCTGTTGAGATGATGATCTCTCTCATCCCCCTAGGAAATTGTTAGGGTCTAGGGAAGGGAAAAGAGAACAACATATGACAAGGATTGACCCCTTCAGAAGACGAGAGCAAGATCCCTAATGGTTTTGCTACTATAGTACAATATTGTAGCAGTACGTCAAAACTAAGACAAGAAGCCCCCTACTTTTAGAGGATCTTTCCTAGGGTTTTTCCATCCCTTTTCTCTGATACCATGTAGCTAGTAATATGGAGGAGGAGTTGACCTGATCTTACAATTTGTCTCACGTATGATACATATAAGTAGAATACATCATACATTTACAAATAGATCCCTGACCTTAACATATATGACCTCGTCATTTGCATATAAGTCCCTACATACTAACAATGGGGAAGGTAGGTGATGACATAGAGAAGAGGGGATTATTGACGGCCTTCGGATGGCTGCTTGTTCCTTTTGTGTATGCTTTTATGAATGTTGACGTGTAATGAAAGCAACAATTTCTTATCAATAAATCCCACGAGTAGATCTCGTCGATAATAATGTCTTCGAAAAGAGTGAGGGTGAGATATACTTTGTCGTGGAGCTAGTCCAAAGATGATCGTCATGCGGTGGTGTGCGTCACTTTCTACTATGCATGGACGATGGTTGACGACATCTTCCCTACGTAGACGCTCCAACCTATGTCTCTATGTCATCCACACTAAAGACGAGGAGCTCCTCGACATACTGTTGGAATTGTCATAAGGAGCAAGTTCTCGACGATGTGCTAGCATCGACCTATTCTGTGCTCTATCTCTCCCTTTGGGTAACGAGGCTTAGGGCTTCCAACGTGAAAAATGTGTAATCAAAGACCTGACTGTCATGCCCGTTTAAATAGGGGAGGTAGAGAATAATGTTTTAATTAAACCTGAGAAACAAAATGTGATATTGACCTTTTCTCGCTGGCGTTCGCGGACTCGCTAGCTGATCAGCTAACTGGTCTAGCCGCCCGACTAGGTTGTTTTGAATGTTCTGGAAAGCCCTATGACTGAGTAGTCCATAACTAATCATATCAGTTGGCTACTGACTAGTCGATCGACTAGTGACTTTAGTTAATCGTCTGGGATTACACTAACCGTGCCATTTAATTTGTCGCTCGTCTGCTCGTATTAGTCGACATTTTAACATCAATCTATCAGCTAGACCCTCTACCTAACTGTCTAGAGTTTCAGATAGTCTAGTATATCTCTCATTGATTATCCAAACATCTCAATAACCAATCTAACTAAGAATTGTAAATTTGGAACATTTCTAATCATATTCACAATTATACTCCTCTTCCCTATGCATCCTATGCATGTGATCCTATAAATTCCACATTATGTTGGTACTTGGTAGTAATGTCTGTAATCATATTAGGACTTCACTAGTAATGAGCAGTATCTAGCAACACATCATTGCATCTAAGTAACTTGATAAGTTAGAGAACAACTTTGACCTCTGTGTGACTAATGTTACCATGACGATATGATGCTTTTGTCCCTGATATCGAAATTGAACCTGAGGCATGGAATTGTCATCCTCTTAATATTTAATCTATCTTTCTTGATCTAGAGTAGACTATTGAGATACACATGCATTCAATACCTAATATTGACTCACATGCTCATGACCATGCATTTCATAATCTCACTCACTAAGTGGCTAGGATAGTACTCAAAAGGAGGGTCAAATTCTATCTACATCACTCTCAATAATTCACGTTTTATAGTGTACCCTATCACTACTTGTATGCTAACCATTATTTAAGGTTACGTTGAGTAGTGTCAAAGTACTTTGAACAACTTGTGATTGTTGCAGTGACTTCTAGTTTAAAGATCACAATTATACTCCTCTTCCCTATGCATCCTATACATGTGATCCTATGAATTCCACGTTATGTTGGTACTTGGTAGTAATGTCTGTAATCATATTACGACTTCACTAGTAATGAGCAGTATCTAGCAACACATTTGTCTGTCTAATGTTACCATGACGATATGATGCTTTTGTCCCTGATATCCAAATTGAACCTAAGGCATGGAATTGTCATCCTCTTAATATTTAAATTATCTTTCTTGATCTAGAGTAGACTATTGAGATACACATGCGTTCAATACCTAATATTGACTCACATGCCCATGGCCCTGCATTTCATAATCTCACTCACTAAGTGGCTAGGACAGTACTCAAAAGGAGGGTCAAATTCTATCTACATCACTCTCAATAATTCACATATTATAGTGTACCCTATCACTACTTGTATGCTAACCCTTATTTAAGGTTACGTTGAGTAGTGTCAAAGTACTTTGAACAACTTGTGATTGTTGCAGTGACTTCTAGTTTAAAGATCACAATCACCACTATCACTTAGAGATATATTCTCAATATTGTTCATATACTCCATGTATCATTCTCAAAATGGGTCTGTCCAATATACTTGTTCTCTAACAAGTATTTGTGTTTAACTTGATATCAAATATTATGACATGAGATGTAATGATCAGTCCCACACACTAGTCCTAATGTTATTGTTACCCTAATTGCCATGATAATACCAGACTAGGGACTAAACAAGAATGAATACTCCTAGCATACACATGATCTCATGTTCAGGGCGTCAACCAAAAACCATGTCATTAACATTCCTAGGACAATGAATTTGTTTCATCAGTATCTCATACCTTAACAAACATAATAAACATCATTGCCTTTTATTAATAATCAAATTAAGTACAAAGTATCCCATTACAATCCTCATATGATTGACTCCCAGGGAATACACACCAACACCGTGGTGGTTTGATGGTGGCTTGCTACCATCCTTAGGCCAACAATGGGTACTCCTAACTCCTAAGATGACTGAATATGAAATGGATGCCTATGCGACCTAGGCTTAGATCTCTCCTATTGTTTTTTCTTCTTCGAAGGGAGGGTGGCAGCGCCCTAGGGGGTGGATGAAGAAGACAAACATGCAACGACTAGGAATAGGGTTTGCTAAGAGCTTACTGCTCTGATACCATGTGAAAAATAAGATACAGGGCAATTAGATTGATTCTATCAGGCAAAATCGTGCTCCTTTATATAGGAGAGGGGGACTAATGCCAAGCTTATGATCAAACCCTAATGGGCCAAACATACTAAGGCCATATACATATAAACAAACTTATAGCTTCACTTATATTTATTCAACATTGGGCCTTTTTTTAGACATGATTGATGTGATATAAAATGTTTAATTCTTTTATCAAAAAAAAAAATCAATATTAGTGGAGTATATGCATTGTAACTTCAGTCAATCTAGAAGTATGGAGGTGGAGAAGGGGTTGTAATGTAGTCCTGCTGAACAAATAAAAGAACACAGCTAAAAGCTAAAGGGAATACAATGACGCAATAGAGCCTTAATATAGGCTCCCAAAACAAAGACTAGAGGACAGGTAGCTAGTGTGGGACTAATCCATTTGACTTTACAAGAGCCTAATAAAAGCAGGAAAACCCATAATAAAATAAAGCAAGCTAAAAGAGCCTAAATAACGATGCGGTGATGTCTGCGCTCGTAGGTGCGTAGAGGTGGAGCCCGTCCCACACCAGCTCCCCTCAGCTACAAATTGAACCCGAGGCATGGAATCGTCATCCTCTTAATAGTCAATCTATGTTTCTTGATCTAGAGCAGACTATTGAGATACACATGCATTCAATATCTATTATTGACTCACATGCTCATTACCATGCATTTCAGTCTCACTCACTAAGTGGCTAGGATATCACTCAATGGGAGGGACAATTCCATCTACATCATTGAAAATAACTCACACGTGTTATAGTGTATCCTATCACTACTTGTATGCTATCCCTTATTCAAGGTTAGGTTGAGTAGTGTTAAAGTACACTGAAGAACATGTGATTGTTGCAACGACTTCTGGTCTAAGGATCAAAGTCACCACTATCACTCAGAGATATATTCTACATACCGTTCCATAGTCTCCATGTATCATTCTCAAAGTGGGTCTGTCCTGTACACTTGTTCTCTAACATGTATTTGTATATTTGACTTGATATCAAATATTATGACTAATGAGATGTAATCATCAGTCATCACGCACACTAGTCCCAATGTTATTGTTGTCCAAATTTCCACAATAATACCCGACGAAGGACCGACCTAGAATGAATACTCCTAGCATACATATGATCTCATGTTCGGGTCGTCAACCCAAGACCATGTCATTGAGTCAAACTTTCTTAGGATAATTAATATGCTTAAATTATTATCTTATTAAAACAAACATAATAAATATAATTTTCCTTTATTAATAATCAATTAAGTACAAAGTATCCCATGACAATCATCATATGATTGGCTCTAAGGGCACGCACACCAACACCTAGGTGGTTGGATGATGGCTTGCTGCCATCTTCCGACTGATGATGGGTACTCCTAAGGTGACTGAATAGGAAGTGGATGCATGTGCTGCCTAGGCTTAGATCTCTCTTATTGTTTTTTCTTCTTCAGAGGGAGGGTGGCGCCTCCCTATGGGGTGGAAGAAGACAGACGGCGACGACTAGGATTAGGGTTTGCTAAGAGCTTATTGCTCTGATACCATGTGGCCTATAATATGTGAGGCAATTAAATTGATTCTATTAGACAAAATCCTGCACCTACATATACCAAATAGGGGCTAATGCCAAGCATATGATCAAACCCTAATTGGCCAAACATACTCAAGCCACATACATAATAAACTAACTAATAACTTAAGACTCAAATTTATTCAACATTGGGCATTTTTGTAGACATGATTGATGTGATATAAAACGTTTTGGTTCTTCAATCTGAAATTTTCAATATTAGTATAGTATAAGCATTGTAGCATTAGTCATCTAGAGGTATGGAGGCCGTTGAGCCAAGTTGGATGGAGTAGATGTCCCAAAATGCAATAAGTTCTATTACTTATGGTCCATAAGAATTGTGATGTAAAAGAGTTGTAATGTAATCCTACTGTACAAATAAAAAAACACAACTGAAGGTTAAAGTGAATAAATGACGCAATAGAGCCTTTATATGGGATCCTAAAACAAAGACTAAATGGGCGGTAGGCTGTGGTACTAACCCACTTAACTTTACAAAAGCCCAATAAAAGCGGGAAAAACATAATAAAATAAATCAAGCTAATAGACCCTAAATAACGACGAAACAAAATCGACACTCATAAGTCCAGTGGAGCCTGTCCTACATCAGCTCCCATCAATCAATATTGAGGTAGAGCTCAAGAAGGTCTGTATCAATACAACGAAAACTCTCCTCGGTGATCCATGTAGCGTCTGTAGGAGAACAATCAAGCCCACAAACTAGGAAATGGTTTATGGTGCCTTGGTTGTTGAGCACAGTCTGATCGTCAACGACATTGTTGATGTGCTCATGCGACTGTTGAGGATGTCGAGGCATATGAGGTGCAATTGCTGAAGATGGTGAGGCACGGTGACAATTAGAAGAAGCTGCAACCGGTGGTGAAATGTACCATGATAAGCAAAAGGATCCTACACATTGAATACAACACTAATGCCCCAATCCACTGGCAGATCTAGTACATAGGCATTGGGTCTTTGTCGACGAAGTATTTGGAATGTCCAGACGCTCTAGCATGAAGCTAACTGAAACAATGTTAGTGTTCAGGACACACACGTACTAACACATAATCTTCCACGTTAAATTCTTGAAAGTTACGGTGTGTATCCACACCTAGCTTATAATTTTCATGATACAATATGTTTTTGCCGAATCTCAACATAGGAATCACGAATGTGTTGGGAAAATGTCTCAACATTGTGAGAAGGGCAGGCATTAGTGGGAAGAGGTACGAGATCTACAATTTGGCGGGGTTTGTAACCATGACCAACTTCAAAAGGACTCTTCCCTGTGGATTGATTTACATAACTATTTGAGTAAATTTCAATTTCCTAAACATTCACCTATAAGACATCATAGAAGGTTACCCAAACTCCTATTAACCACCTTAGTTTTACCATCACTTTGAGGGGGAAGGCATAAGTGAGTTTTAAGCGGATACCAAAGATTTTCCACAGTCTTCGAAAAGTAGCTAACAAATTTGACGTCACAGTTAGACACTATGGTGGCGGGAAGTCTATTTAGCTTTATTACCTCATTAAAGAAAAGACCGACAATACGTGAGGCGTCATGATTCTTACTACAGGGAATGAAGTAGGCAATCTTAGAACTACAATCAACAACGAACCCAGAGTTGTGGTCACATGAAGTGTGAAGTAGGCTAAGAATGAATCTGTACGCAGGTCCTTCCTAGGTCATGTGGAATACGGAGAGGAGTGTAAATGCCTATATTTTGCCTTTTAGTTTTGGCCAATTGACAAATATGACACCGAGACACAAGTCAGCAACATCACAACAAGACCAATAAAATCTATCATTAACTAGAGCAGTGGTTTTATCCCTACCAAAATGACTAGCAAGGCCAACAAAATGTAATTCCCAAATGAGAAAACCACGAATTGAAGTGGAGGGGACACATAACTGTGTGCCGTAAAAGAGAAATCCATCACGCAGTACAAAATTAGAAGATTGACTACATGTGCTACAACTGGAATGGACAATTCCAAAGTCAGGTTACATGGGGCCTTAAAACAGTCAAAGCCCACAAATTCAACACTCATTAACTATAGAGTGGTCAACAACAACTGAGAGTGTCAACAACCTTGTTCCAAACACCAAAGTGATGCTTAAGAACAAAAGTGTACTCCTGGAGAAACTCACACCACTTCGCTCGGCGGATACTTAAATTTATTTGGGACTTCAAGAAGCACATGGCCTAATGGTCAGAGCATAGGATGAACTCTTGATATAGAAGATAGTGCCTCCAATAGCGCAAAGATGGTACAATAATGTAGATTGTTGTCATAAGTGGAGTATGTCCGCTTGCGTCATTGAGTTTCCCGCAAAAAAATGCGACATGGTGGCCTTCTTGGCTCAGAACGCCACCAATGCTTACACCGAAGCATTGAATGAAACCTCAAACATGATCGAAAAACCAGGAATCTAAAGGGGCTTCCATCAGTCTTGTCTTGACAACCTCAAAGCTTGTGTAGCTGATGGCGTCCACTCCAACTTATCACACTTGATCAACTCGCGAGTGGAGGCATAATGATGCTGAAACCTCGGACAGAGCGACAATAAAAGTGGCTATCCCGTGAAAGCTATGCAGCTCAGAAATTGTAGTGGGCGTGGACAAATCAGTGATGGCTTTGACTTAGGCAGGGTAAACCTCAATACCAGTAGCAGATACAAAGTAGCCAAGGAAATTGACTATATCTTGAAGAAAATAACACTTCTTTAGATTTCCATACATTTTTTTCATAGTGAAGGTTTCTGAGACAAGTAAAAAATGAGCCAGTGCTTGTCCATGGTTTTATTGAAAATAAAAATATCGTCAAAGTAGACCACCAAAAATTTACCAATGAATGGCCGCAACACATGTTTCATGATTCTCGTGAAGGTGTTGGGTATGTTGGACATGCCAAAGGGCATGACCAACCATTCATATAATCAGTCTGGGGTTTTATAGGTAGTCTTCCATTCATGAGACTCCTTGACATGGACCTGGTGGTAACCGCTAGGTCCGTCATAGAGGTTGATCTTGGAGAAATAGCAAGATCCGTCAAAAGATCAAGCACGTCGTGAAGGGGTGGGATAGGAAATTGATATTTGATAATGATCTTTTTGATGGATCGAGAATCTAAACACATTCTCCAAGTACCGTCCTTCTTGAGGGCAAGGAGAGTAGGAACCGTAAAAGGACTCTTGCTATCACAGGTAAAACCTTTGAGGATATCAACATGACTTTTCAATTTAGCATGCTCAATCGGATTCACGCGGTAATGAGGTCGGTTAGGGAGTGATGACCCTAGGATCAAACTGATCTCGTGTTGCATATCACGTAAAGGCGGAAGCTCATTAAGGAGGTCAAAAGTGTCATGTCTTTGGATTCATTGATGAGGGAGACAACTTCTGATGGTGGGAACTGGAAATCAGACATATGAGTGGCTTCTTTGATGCCTAACACATACATGCATCTGGATTCTCGACTAAATATATGAGTTGCTTCTTTGATGTCTATCACATACATGCATTCAGATTCTCGACTAACCTCTTCCAGTTCTCTCCGAGTGACAATGTGTAGAGAGAGTTGAGTTTTCGAGTTTTGGGGGTTTTATGACTAACTTGTTTTGAGGGGAGAGATCATGTGTTTGCCTTTGTGCTTGAAGGTGTAATCAATGGAACATCCCTCATTATAGACATCCAAGTCATAGATCTAGAGACAGCTAAGGATGATGTAGCCAACATCCATAGGCAACACACCACGCCCAATGTGGTTTGAATAAGCACCCAAAGTGATGGGCTCAAGGCAATGTTGGGTGATGAGTAGACTAATCTGGTTGACCCATCACCTTGTGTGGTTGAGGGTGGGGCTCCAGACGCAACTCCATGCACATCAAACCATGGGGCAAGATGATGTTTTGAGAACTTCTACCATTACTGAGGAGCTTGGATCTTTTACCAACACACTTGAAGAGGGTTTGGAAAGGAGTGATGCTTTTCCGTTCATCCCCATTAGGAGCAACCAAAACAAGCATGAACGAAGATATGAAAAATCATAATCGTAAGTGTAATCATTATCATTATCATTATCAAAAGATTCGGAGGCAAGGACATCCTCATACTCGATGTCATGCTCAACAGTGGTGTCAGGAGAACCGGAGGACTCAAATAGAGTACGTTAGGGGTATTGGGCAACTAGATGAGTCATGTTGTGGCAGTGAAAGCATTCAACACCACACGGAGGAGGACGGGATGAGGTGGTCACTGTTACCTTTCCCTTATTGGAGGAAGGGGTCAAAGAACTCTAGTGAAGGGGATTGAGGTAGAGGATAGGTAGAAAGAGACGAGGTTGTAGAAGGGTTAATGGATGAGCGACTTTGTTGTCTAAAACAAAAAAAGGAAGGGCCACAAGAAGTAGGTTGTAGGTAACTTTTTTACCTTTTAGACATAGTGAAATGCGTTGTCCAAAGAGGCTACTACTATAGTTCCATTTCTCGTTTAGTACCGAGGTGCATACCGTGCACAAAACGAGCGACTAATCGCCAACAAGAATCATTGTGGACACAATAATTCTTAGCCTCCTCAGACCTTTCCTTGTACTATTGAACATATAATGATCCTTGGCTAATGGTCATCCAATCAAAAAGTTGTGTTTGGTATTGGGAGGGTACATAGCGCTTGTATAACTTACTCTTCATCTCATCCCATAAAAGGATGGGAGGTTGACCACTACGCTCCATGTTGCGTTGGACACTTGCTAACAACGCTTGGCAAACCCTTTGAGTTTTAGTAAATCTAATCTGTTGGGGGTTTATCATGGTATACCAATCAAAATAGTCTTCTAAACTAGCAAACCAATCGAGAAAAGTTTTGGGATCAAGTTTACCATTAAAAGTTGGGGTATCTATCTTAACTGGTCGGGTGACACCATTGTGAGGCAGTGGATAATATCCCAAGTGGTATTGGCCATAAGGGTTGTGGGAAAAGTAGGCCCACGAGGGGGGCATGATTATCAACATGGCTAGGGGGATGAGGACATGGTCTAATAGGAGGACCCACGAGGGTTGAGGCAGAGCCATATGTATTATCGATCCGTGCTGAGGTGGGTAATGGATTAGAATTACGCGACACATGAAGCGGGTCGAGGGGGATATGGTGGTGGGTAGGGGAGGGGCTCCTTACAGGGATGCGGGGAATAAAAGCCAGGCTTTGTAAAATGGTCAAGGATGCCAAAGTGATGGAATTTGAGGCTCTGATAGCGCAGTGGTGCATAAAATTTAGAGTAGGATAAATGAGAGTTTGTGGTGCATTTAGAGGCATGCCATATTCCATGTAAGACGATGATGATTGACTAACGTGGAGGGTATTTGTCTAGCAAATGGCATGAAGCTCATTCATGATGGAGTTAACTGCTTGACCATTTGTGTCAAGTGTATACATAGGCAGTGAAGCCTCATGGGTGACATTTGGATTGTGTTCCACAATTGGGCTATTAGATCTATTGCTAGACATTGTGATTGCAGAAAGAGATAAGCAAAGAATGATTTACGTCTATGAAAACTTTGATTTGCAAAAGTACAACACAATATTCTGAGGAATTCAAAGCAAATAGAAAATATAAGAGTAAAGTGACGCACAAAATAGGGAAAACTTCACACAAAATGGAACTTGGCAATCTTTGCGGTAGAGGACTAAATTTATAGTACATAATAGTATTATACATGTTTTGGCTACAAACATTATACATGTTTAGCTTTCTGATTTCTATATGAATTTTGTTTAGATAAAACTTCCACAATTCAATCCATATGTAATGATTTTGTTGCTTTCTTCATACGATGCTAGCACATTGATTGCATATTTATCTTGTATAATTATGTGTAAGGATTAAAAAATTTCAAAAAATTTACACATATCTGTTAAAATAAAAAATATATGAAAACACTTGGGCCTCCGCCTGGGCGCCTAGGCTGTCTAGGCGTCCCCCTGGAACGCCTAGCCACCTATACAACCATGTTGATGACGAGCCCACCAATTTTCGTGATGCAGTTTTAGGTCAAGATGCTCCACAATGGATTAATGCAATGAAGGAAGAGACAGAATCTCTTCACAAGAATCAAACTTGGGAGTTGGTGGTACCTCCCAAAGGCAAGAAGTGGGTTGCAAGTAGATCTATAAGAAGAAAGAAGGTAACAGATACAAGGCACGCCTTGTTGCAAAAGGCTACAGTCAAATGGAAGGCATTGATTATAATGAAGTTTTCTCACCCATCATTAAGGATAGTTTCATACGGGTGCTTCTTTCTTTGGTAGTCATTCAAGACATAGAGTTGCAACAACTAAAAGTAAAGACAACTTTATCAGCATGGTAAACTAGAAGAAAAGATTTACATGCAGCAACCAGAGGGTTTCGAAGATCAACCCCTGTCATGTGCCAAAGATTCATCCTTTCAAGCACCAAATCAAGCTTTCTTAAGCATGAGGTCTAGTTCTCTCAACTCTCAAGCCCATTGAGCAGTCCAACACAACTTCTCCAGCCATATCATGCAAATCCTTCTCTGTTCATTTCTTCCCTCTACACCCCAAGTCCCCTAATGTCACAGGTTAGTTTCTCTTCGTCTTTGTCCACCCCAACTACTTTCCTCATCTCTTTGTGGTTGGCGCGTGGGGGAGAGTAGAGGGGATGAGAAGAGGAGGTGAGGAGAAGAGTTGGGTGCAAAGTTAAGAGCTCAGAGGAGGAAAGAGGAATTAGAACATTGTCCCCATGGAGTTTTATGTACTTAACGTGTTGTCCAAATCTAATTGTCCAGTTCAAGACCAACGAGCATTCTCGCCATTCGGATTTCGAGTTGCCAAGCATTGACCAACGTTCTCAGATCAATTGGAAGTCATCGACGCTCTACATTTGGCGAACATGTTTCTTCATCGGTCATGTCTCAGACATTATACTATGGCAACACTTCAGTCTTCTAGCATTGGAGCATCTTGGATTATTTGCACATTTGGTTGTGTGTCGGTCCGACAAACCTGTCTTTTGCAGAAGATCATTCAGTCGGCTACGTCAACAATGTTTCCTCCTTGATCGTTTCTGCCAAGTCAAGCACCTTGATGTTCGTCCATGCCCAGTTAAGTACGTTGATGTTTGTCCATGCCTCGTCAAGCACGTTTATGTTCGTTTGTGCCCAGTTAAGCACGTCAATGCTCCTTCGTGTGCAAAGTACGCGGAGAGCACATGTCGTTCTATGTTAGGGGATATCATGTTTTAGTCAGATCTATTTTTCTATGTCTTGTTTCCATCTGTCATCCAAGCTGGGAATGTGATTTTCCCATGCTCCAGCTTGCAGGGGAGTGTTAGAAGTAATAGTCATATCATATATGACCCAGAGCTTGTAGGCTCATATGAAATCAAGTTAGGATTGGAAGTCTCTGGAGTCATGTCCACCCTGTCCTATATAAAGAGAGGGGCCCCTCTTGTATCCATCACATTGTCTATCACATTATCATATCATTACCAAAAAAAATTGATATTTCTACAAGAGCCTACATAAAGGCTCTATTGCGTCATTGTTGAGACACATGAAGAATAAGAATTATTCCCATATCCTTCAAAACTAACAAGGGCTAAACTAGAATTGATTGGCCCTAATTTTAACTCATTCGATCCAAATTTGACCTATTTTACCCTAAACTAGACATAATTTTGTATACCATGACCTAATCAATCCCAATTTCCATAAAATTTTCATATATTCACCTAAATGAGACAAAATTTGGCCAAATAAGATCTAGTCATCCAATTTAGAACAATTTCCCCCAAATCATACTTGTCTCCCCTGAATTAGATCTAATGTGCCCAATTTTGACATGATTTTGCCTAAATAAAACTTAATTTTGTATATTATGATCCAATCAAACCTAATTTCCCCAAATTTTCCCTATATTCACCTAAACAATATCTAATTTGGCCAAATTAAACCCAATCTCACCATATCAGACCATTTCCTTAAAATCAGACTTATTTTCCCCAAATCAGACCTAATCTGCTCAAATTTGACATAATTTGGCCTAAAATCAAACCTAATTTACATAACATGACCAAATCAAACCTAACTAACCTTAAATTTCCCTATGTTGATCTAAACGAGGCCTTACATGACCAAATCAGACCTAATTCCCTCAAATTAGACCTAATTCCCCCAAACCAGGCCTGTTTCCCCCCAAATCAGACCTAATTTATCCAAAATTGACCCCGTTTGGGATAAATCAGACCCAATTTAACCATAAAATGACTCAATTTGATTAAATCCAGATCTAATTTTTGCTAAATTATTCTTGAATTGACTTAATTTGGGCCTCAAAAGGCCTTAGGCAACAACTTAGGTCAATTAGGGGGCTGGGCGCCCAGTTTGAGGCAGGCTGGCTTAAGCCTAGGCGCCGCCCAGGGGGCGCCTGTACAACACATGTCACCAATATCCACATCAACGACGTTGGGAAAGGGCATAGGCTACCATGGAGTCACCAAAGCCATAGCTTTGGAGTGGTTTGATGTTCTGTTGCCTTTGCCTTTGTCTACAAACTCTACACTGTAAGAACTCTATGGAATCTCCTCTGTCTTCAGTAGGCACTAAATCATCTGGAAAAAAAGAGGGATCTTGTTTATCAACCTGTGAGTCAACATCTTCTATGGTCTCCACCTGTTATGAGACGCCCTATAAAGAACCTGTAGAAGAGCTATTTGTCTCTTGCATAGTAGACACCATGGTAGATTCGTTTAATGTAACATGCACTTTACCAAGAAATGTGGTGAAGAAGGATCATTGCACCAAAGACTATATATCCTTTCACCCTAGAAGAATAACCAAGGAGTATGCATTTGATAGCTCTAGGTTCTAATTTGCTAGTATTAGAATGTGTACAGGCAGGGAAACCGAATACATGCATATTCGAATAATCAACAGGTTTATCAGACCAAGCTTCTTTAGGAGTCTTGAAATTAATAAAAGATGATGGAGAATGGTTCATCAAATAACAAGAGGTTGATATAGCTTCAACCCAGAAAGATCTATCCAAGCCCGCATTAAGAAGCATGCATCAGGGCTTTTCAATCAATGTTATGTCCATTCTTTATGCTACACCGTTATGTTGAGGCGTGTGACGCACTGTACGATATGATTTGATCTCATGATCACTGTAGAGAGTACTGAACTCCTTAGAACAAAATTCCAAGTCATTATCATTTGAAAAGTCTATATGCTCTTATTGGTTTGATTCGCAATAAGAGCCTTCCACTACTTGAAAGTAGAGAACACCTCGTCCTTGCTTTTGAGAAAATAAACCCAGACCTTGTGCAATCGTCAATGATGGTCATCATATATTTCACACCACCTTTGGAAGGAACACGAGAAGGGCCCCATAGATAAGAGCGAGCATAATCTAGAGCATCATTGGAAGAATGAATTGCCGTGTTGAAGCTATTCCGTTTGGCCTTCCCCATAGCACAATGCTTGCAAAAATCTGACTTTCCAATGCGTTTGCCACACAACAACACTCTCTTGCTTAGAAGCATCATCCCTTTCTTAGACATGTGTCCCAAACGCATATGCCAGAGCCTTGTGGTGTCTTTTAATGAAGTTGTAACCGCTACAGAGCTTGAGATAGTGGAACCTTGCAAGTTGTATAGTTTGTGTGAATTTCTCACTGCCTTCATGAGGGTCCGATCAACTTTAAGAATTTCAATACCTCCGTTTTCACCGTCATCTCAGTAAGCTCAACAAGATGATCACCACCTATCTTAATTGCTACTTTATGCAATTTGGCATAGAAGCAATGTTCTTCCACAGTTACACTAATAGAAGACGGTGTGTCTTCATTGAAAGCCTTGACAAAGATAAGAACACCAGATTCATCTTGTTCTGCGCTCTCCAATGAGATACTTCAAGCAAATCACCATAGGACCTCATGATCTCCTTCAGGATGTCATCGTCACGACAGGATACCGGAAGATCCTCTATCTAGAACCAAGCTAATTCCTTTGACTTTGAAGGTCCATAGCCGTCCAATTCACAGACATCCACAACATGCCCTTTGAAAGGTGCAAACTTCACACCTATGACACGAGAAAGATCTTGATGGGAGTGAAAGAAAACAACATCTTTCCTATAAGCACAACAAATTCAATTAGTACAATACGACCACTCCATCTTCACAAAATCCTGGATCTCTTTCCAAGAAGCATTGCCAGATTACGATACTAAAAGAGCCCATTTGAGTATCTTAGCTACAGCCTTCCTGTACTTAGTCTTTCTACAATGAGACAACTAGCAACTTTGCAACATTCACCAGCGCAGCTTGTGTGCGCGAGGGAGAATCTACCGCTTTCAAGGGGGGAAGCCGAATGATCGTTAAGATTCGGTGTTCGATTCATTGGTTGAATAGGGCATTGACTTATCAGATGATTCCTTGAGTTGCAACGTAGCACATCTTCGACGATCGACACTCCCTCTGCCAATGGCCCCAACGAAGACATCAGAAGCACGTCCCACTGAATATCGAATCGGGAAGGCACTGGTTGAGGATTTCGTTTGGATAAGGAAGGCTGGCGCCTTCGGCAGTTTGTGACAATGGTAAATCCATCGTTGTCTTCAGAATCCGTCCTTCTAACTAAGTTCGGAACCATCATTTCTAGGGAATCCTCCTTCCTCATATGTGCCCCATCATCCAGGAGCGAGCTGATCTCTAGAATCAACTCCTTAGGTTCCAAACTGTTAGCCGCCCTACACCGGTCCATAATGATACTTTAGACTGCTGGGTTAGCCTGCTGGTGCGAACCCACCGGAAGAGCCAACACATGAGAGATTCTAGCCGTCAGATCTCCAATCGCCCCTCCACCTGCCACTCTGCCTCTCTTCTCCATCTGACTTCCATTCCCTTGGTTATGAAACCTCATGGGTGCATAGTTGTCTAGGTGGCTAGGCGGTCCTTCCCACCCAAGGGAAGCTAGGGGGCCTAGGCATTTCTAGGCGTCCTTCATATTTGTTTATATTTTGCATATATATAAATGATTTGTGTATACATTTAGCTATATTCAAATATAAAGATCACTATGCACATTTATTTTGGTTATCCCTAAGCTTAATCAATCATAAGTTCACCTACATCACACCTATCATGACCTAAGTAAACCAATTCAGTCTTAATTTGACCTAACATGATTTATATTGGAGCTAATTTAACTTAACCTGTCCAATTTGGCCTAAGTCGAACCAATTTCGGCATAACATGACCTAATTAGACGTAATTTTCCCTAATTTGTGCTACTTCACCTAAATGAGCCCTATTTAACGAAATCAAACTTAACTCCTCAAATAAGACATGTCATCCGCAAATCAGACATATTTCTCCCCAAATCAGACCTAATATACCCAAATTAGATTGGATTTGGCTTAAATAAAATATATTTCTTCCCTAAAACAGCTGAGCTTGATGTAATTTGACCAAATTCAGACATAATATATGCTAATTTGGTCTTTATGTGTTTTAATTTCAGCCTAAAAGGCCTTAGACATCCACCTTAGTTATCTGAAAGCCTAGGAGCCCAGTTTAAAGCGGCTCACCTAAAGTCTAGAGAGCCTAGGCGCACCTAGGCGGGAGCATGGATAACTATGCCTGGGTGTCTACCTTGTCCATCTTCGCTGAAGTATCAGCACCAAGTCGTCTCAGAGTCCCTTGGGAACAATGACGCCGATGCTGAGGTGCCTACCTTGTCTGAGCGCTGTCGAAGATCAACTCCTCAAATCTTAGCCGTCATATCTTGACAATGAAGGGGTGCCATGCCGCGGTGAAGGGCAGAAGCGTATGGCATTCACCATGAAAAGAGGAGCGCAACGGTAGACCTTGTCCGACAGAGTGCTGGGACGGTGGTTAGAACAAACCCCCCACCCCTAGGGCGACCAGCCGGCTTTGCCGGTCCCTAGGCCGGAGGCGCACAACCTCTCGTCAACTGCTCTACGAGATCACCCTAAAATCGCCACCACCTCCAAGATGTAGCCACCACCAATATATCAGTTTCAAATCATCTTGTTCAGAATATGCCCCATAATAAAGCTATTTGGAAGAGAAGGATCCATGTAGCCGAGCCAACATGGTTTGGATTGAGGCATAGGTGATGATGATGATGATACCCACACGCCAAATAGATTGGGATCTTTTGGTGGCTGAGGAGTCATGTTTTATGCGTCCTTAACCTTTAAAGCAGATCTTACGATGCGACTCCATTGACTGTAATTCTTCTTGCTAAGTTTCTGGGTAGTGACAATGACATTGTAAACAGTTAAATTGGCATGTTGGACTATTTTCTCCTTTTGAACCACGAGAACAAATGAATGATCTAACGTAAAAGATATGACAATGGAGGCTTTTGGAAAAAAGATAATAACACCCTTAAAAGTCACAAATGAGAAAACCCAAGTCAAACATGCTATGGTTGAAAGCAGCTTGCTGCTACAGTAACCCGCAGCCTATGAGGAAAGGGAGGAAGATGATTGTTGTGTTGGATGTATATTGACAAACAACCCCAAGAGGTGATAGAGGGGTTAGGGCCTGTCTGGTACATGATGAATGGAGGGGAGGGGAAGGGAGGGGAAACATATTGAGCTGTTTGGCTGGACAAAGTGATGGGGAGGGGAGGGGAATGGAGGGTAACATTTGGGAAAGAACCAAGTGTATTTTCAGTCTTCATTCTCTCCCCCACCAAATTAGCGTGGAGATATGGGGGAAGATTTGACGGAAAGTATGTTAGAAAGGTTGGAAGGAAATATGACATGTTGGGGGGAATATATAAAGAATATAAAGGAAAACATTAGTATAGCCCACAACCAATGGGAATCGAGAAGAGGTAGTATGTCACGTATATTGTACGTCACTTGGAGGGACACATGGGATGCTGGGGAATTATTTAAGAAAAATAGAGGAAAAATTCAAATGAAAAATAGAATAAAAGGAAACTAAAATAAATTTGCATAATTTAGAAGGAAACTTAAAAAATTTAGGTTTTTGTTAGGAAAGTTGAAAATTTTGAGATTATTTTACGACAGATAATAAGAAACGGCTAGTTGTTATTTTGAATAGAAAAAACCCTACTATAAATAGGAGAACAGGGAAGCATACATGACACAACCTAACCCTAATGGGCTAAGACATACTTGGGCCCATATTACAAAGACACTTAATAACATAAATAAACAAACTCTCTAATACTCCCCCTCAAACTGAAGTTGGGAGAATCCCAAATCAGCTTGCAAACAGAGAGACAGACTAAAGACAAAACGAAAGATAAGCCAAGCCCATACAAAAAATTTCTCCCCCTCAAGATTACAATAAGACACTCATCTCTCATGTACTCCCCCCCAAGTAGATAATCCAAAGAAGATATGCAAGCCGGCCGAATATGAATCTGAAGTATGGTTCAAGTCGCAAGTGTAGTCGCAAATAGGTAGCAGAAGCCTCTTGACAAAAAAATGTGGCATATGTAGTAGTGAACAACAAGAAGGCGTCAGAGTCTTCATCACAGTCGCTATCGTCGCAGTCCAGAGAGTGGTGGTTCACATAGTCCAGAGAGTGCTGGATCACAACAACAATGGTCAACGTACAAATAAAGTTCGGACAGGCTAACGTGCAAACAGAACACGGACTAGCCAGAGAGTGCTGGCGCACAGTAGCAGAAAGTCAACATGCACACAAAGCATGGACAAGTAGAGAGTCAACGTGCACAAAACACGGACAAGCCTGAGAGTGCTGGCAGACAGCAGTAGAAAGTCGACATGCATAAAGCACGGACAACGTCTACGTGCAAATAAAGCACAGACAAATAGCAGGATGTAAAGATGACGTAGCCGGATAGAAGACCGTTAGCTTTAAGCAAGCAGTAGACATAAAGCTCCAAATAGTAAGTTCTCCGAGAAGCATATAATCAGCAAAAGATGTTTCCGATGCAAATATCAATAGAAGAAGCCCAAACTCTTCAAGAAGAGCATAAAGATCCACAAATATATATAGGGAAGTGAAAAGGTCCTCATAGATATAAGCAAAATAAATTTCCTCTCTTCATATCATCTCTCCTCTATTTCTCCTCCCCCAATTAGGGGGTCCTGCTGGTGGGGAGTTGGGGGCAGAGCCATTACACAATTCGAGGAAAATATGGTAAACTGTGACGGGAAGTACTTATGCGGAGAAAAGTTTGTTGCAAAAATAGAAATATGATGGAAACTACTTCTATAACCACAGTGAATATAAAAAAGTTAGTAGTTAGATTTTTATATCACCTATATTCCACATACAATTATTTATATTTACATTATTTTTCATATTCTCTTTCCTTCCCCCTCTCCATGCTAACCAAACAAGCTAACATAAGTGTCCCTTCCCTTCCCCTCCCCTTCATCCACTGCGTACCAAACATAGCTTTAGGGCCCCAGTTGGGCATGGTAAGAAGAGCTGGAACCGCTCCGTCTTCTCTCAGGATTAGCCACAAGAAGACGGCAGCTAGTGCTAACGTCTCTTATAATTCGGCAGCTATAGAGGGCTCACACGAAGGCTAAGCATCAGATGGCCTGATTCCTGGGGTTGCTGGTTGGGGGACAGCCAACGCTAGAAGCGATTTTATTAAAATCCGGTGGATGCCGTAGCAGCACTAATAAAAAACATGAAAGAAGGGGACGGCTTGTTTCTTGGAGTGTGTTAGGATTCAAATCCTAGGCTCTGTACCATGTGAGTGCTGGAACTATGTGGGAGAGACTTCATCATACAGTCAAGGTATTGTATATATATGCATAGAATACTTAACAGACTTTACAATCAGGTGCCCTACGGCCCTTACCTTTTCTTCACTGATAAACATAGGTGCCTGTACATATATTAACAAGAATTTAATCGAACAGTAGGCATGCTAAGAGAGCATTGGGTGGTGGAATTCCACCAAAGCT
Source organism: Alisma plantago-aquatica (assembly GCA_963693085.1). Classification (NCBI taxonomy): domain Eukaryota; kingdom Viridiplantae; phylum Streptophyta; class Magnoliopsida; order Alismatales; family Alismataceae; genus Alisma; species Alisma plantago-aquatica. The sequence goes on from OY856411.1 coordinate 801,719,575, forward strand.
TGTCACTGTATGAAACATATAGTCCAGCTTGGTAGTTACAGGGGAAAAGTTAACCATGGAACACAGAAATAATACATTCCTCTAGAGGTTAAACTAGTTTATCCTAGCCACTAGTTTCATTAGGCCTTACTGCTCAACCAAACACTACCAAGGAGAGTAGACTGGCCAACGGTCAACCAGATGCGTGGCCTGTCTTTGATGTTCAAGCTTTAGCCATAGTTAGCTCATTTGATAAACTCATTATTGCGAAATATTGATTGCTAGTTTGATGATCTGCTTGAAGTAGTTCAAGGTCTTCATTTTATCACGTTCTGTGACGTTGTCTTGGAGAGTCGGCACATCCGCATATACAGCTAGAAGCCCGAGTATGCTAAAACCATATGTTGATGTCAGCCAGACTAATAAAGCAGCCCATCCGAATCTTTGTGTTCATGGTTAGAATTTGCTGATGGATTTTAATTCTTGTGCAGCCTATATCTATAGTTTACTGTATGAGTGGATAACCTAATATTGCTATTTATAGTGTAGTGCTCTAAGTATGGTAAAACCATCTGTTGATGTCAGCCAAACTAATGAAGCAGCCCATCTGAATCTGTGTTCAGGGTCCGAAATTGCCAATGGATTTTCATTCTAGTGCAGCCTATATTTATAGTTTACTGTAATGAGTGGATAACCTAATATTGCTACTTATAGTATATTTTATACTGTAGTGCTTTAAACTACAACTTTTGGAGCATATATGGGTAGAAATAAGACTAATACATGCATAGAAGGATATCAGTTTCAATGAGTTTTTACTTACCATGATATTTTATATAATATTTATTGGTTCTCGTTCATGTAGTCCGTTTCTTGTTGTTTAGATGTAGAATGCATGATCTCTGTATAAATGGGATGTTCTTTTAAATGCTCTATATTGTTGAAATTTTGCAGCTTTGGCACAGAGCAGACAACTATATCACTTTATCTAACTGCTATTTCAAGTCTTTCTGGTCTTGTTGGCAAACCATCATTCGAGGTATAATGATAATTTCCGTTTAGAATTCTAGTATGGTCGTTTGATTGTTTCATATTGTTCTATGCCGGCTAGACCTTCTAGAGTTCTCTATTTGAGTTTTCTATACTGTTCTATGCAGGTTAGACCTTCTAAAGGTCTCTATGTTAAGTTGTCTGGATCTGGAGCTAGTGCTAACCCACCAACAACATTATCTCCTACGAATTTGGTGGTGAATTGGAGATGTATGGCTTCTGACGTCATCTTGAAAATCATCATTATTAACCCTCAGTCCCAACCATGTCGAGTTGGCTAATACCATCTTATCCTATTGTTTAATTGCATGCCAAGAATGTTATTCTGTTTCAGGTGACCTTGCTCAAGATCATCCGTATGAAGTTGGCATTATAATCCCAGTGCAGGGTTACGAGCCAATTGAATTCACTCTTACAAAAACATGTGGTTAGTTGATTCAGTTCCCGTCATTTTCTTTTAGACCTATACAGCTAACAAATTTGTATTCTAGTTTCAAAGGCATTTTCACGGAAATGAGTTGGACTCATAACTTAGTCAAATAAATACGTGGATGCTTCTGTCTTTCCATATTGCAATGTGTCTTATTCTGGATACCAAGTTATAACTACAAATGTCACAGTTGATTACTGCTAATTCTGTAACCTTCTCAGGTTTATGTATTCTCTGTAATAAATGACTATACTGGACATGATCAAACATCTGTGGTGGTGGACCACGCTAATTTATCCCATATCTGTCTGCAACTGATTTGTTATGCAAGGGTAAACTGCACAAATAATGCAATGTTGGGGCTTGATCAAATGTCCTAACATTTAGGAAATCATAAAATGAATCTTGTACCTTTTAAGTTTTCAAATAAACATATCCTTGATGTATTTCAATACATTATGGCCTACATTTATTTTCTTAGGAAGCAGATCTCCCTTCCACTCCTTTCACTTCTTTCCGGCATCTTCCCTCCTACCATCTGTTTTTCTTTCTTTCTTCTACCTGCTTCCTGTTGCTTCCTAAGCCCCTGCCATTGCTTTTTCCTTCACCTCTACCTCTGCCTCAAACTGCTTCCTTCTTTCTTCTCCCTCATTTTATTGTCATAGTTATTCTTCCTCACCTCCACCATGTCGACATCTCCTTCTGTCAACACCCTTATCCTTTGCCCTCTTCCTTTCTCTCCTTTCCTTGGATTCCGAGGTTTCTTTCTGCCCTAAAGTGCTTGTAGCATTAGCATGGCTACTTGCCAATACAATTTCTGGCACAGCAAGGGATAGAGAAGGAGAGATACCATGGGCAGGAAGAAGGGGCGGAGGAAGGTCAGATTTGAGGTGAGGAATGTAAAATGGTAAATTTTGAATATAGTTATGTGACAATAATTACAGAATTAATCTCAAAATTATTTAACAAGCTCTTTGAATCAAGGAAAGCCTAATTGGACTCATATAGTCTTGCAATTAGATCCCTGACGTGTAACTATGGGATTTGACTAGATTTTCTTGCAAATTATTGACAAAGAATTTAGTATGTCGGAAGTTTAGTAAAAATAAGGCTTGAGACTCAATGGAGATAATTCAGATTTTGTTCTTGACTTGTCAAAATTAATTTAGAAATAAATATTGAATTGCTTAATGTTAGAGAGTCTATATTAGCCTATTTAGTTATTAGGTTAATTAGTTATTGGGCTTTTGTATTTCAGCCCATTTAGATTACTTGTGTCCTAAGTCTTAGGGCGTCTCCCCTCTCCTATATAATGAAGAGGGCGTCCAGTTTTGTATTCATCTCATTACATTCCATTGCATTCAATATTATTATTTTCAACATGGTATCAGAGCGGTGAACAGTATCGACGGGGTGAACAGTAACAATGGCGTGAACAGTAACTCCAACGGTGAATAGTACACACGTGAACAGTAACCCCGACGTGAACAATACACACGTAAACAATAATTCTTGCGTTAACAAAGTACGTTCGCTCCTGAGGGAAATCTAGCCGCCGCCCCTCTTCCCTCTCCTCTCCGGCACACACGCAGCCCTAGCCGCCGTCGCCGCTCGTCTCTTCTAGAGAGCAACCGAGGGGGAGAACCCCCGCCTGCGGGCGGCCGCCGCCATTGCCATGGCTTAGGCCGACTGCCTGCTAGGCAATTCCTACCTCCATGGCTCTCCTTCCACTTTCACATAGATCAGTACGTCGACGCTAATTCCCGACCTGCGATCTATGTTTTCCAAATCCAAACCTTAAAGCCGGTGATCTCTTTTCCGGCCATCACATATCCACTGCCATCGTTGCATCATTACACGCCTTCCACCTCTGCTACCCGTATTCCACGAACAGTAGCAGTGACACTATATTCTCAGCGCCTCCGATCGACATCCGTCCAGCAACAATCCTACCGCCGACCTCCAAGCAGCCATCTCCGCGCCTTCGCCGCCTATCGACGCCACTATCACCATCTAGCAACAACATCATAAGCGCCGCCAACCGCAGAAGCAGCAACCATAATCGCCATCAAGCAACAATCAGCCGCCGTCAACCTGCTACCCACCGTTGAGAAAGATCTCGCTGCTACCGACATCAATTCGGTAGTACCAAACTCGGTACAGGTGCAATTATCGACAAAGACATCAACTCGGTAGTACCGAGTTCTGCACAGGCCATCTCCTGACGTCCTCAGCATCAGTCTTCATCGCCGCTCGTGGAGAGGCTCCGCCCTTGGCTCCGCATGCATCCTCTTGGCCTGCAATATCTCCGGAGCCGTGCAGGAGACCCTTTGCCATCTCCATTACGACCAAGTGCTACATCAACTGAGTGACATAATTCAACCCTTTTTTTTGCTACATCCCGCAAGCTGTTGCTCTTCATCACCTTCCTGGCTATCTTCATCACTCAACCATCACCTCCCATCTATGTCTATTCGCAGTTATTGATTCCCCCCATATTCATTATGGATATTCAGATCTTACATTGACCCATTTAGCATATTCTCTCCAGTTATGAGTTTCATTCTCCACATATTACACATCTTCATATCACAAAATCCTCTCAAATCCGTCGATTCCTTTCCCACCCACCCATATCATGTGTGTATCCCTTTCCACAGTGCGGGGGGGGGGTCATATATCCATTTCTCCACACCAAACACTCACTCTCGTCGTATTTGGTGTGTGGGGGGATAGAGAGGAGAGGAAGAGATGAGAAGAGAGAGAGAGAGTGAGAGAATATGTATGAGAGAGAGAGTATGAGAAGAGTGATATATGTATTCAGGCTATATATGTTCCATGTTATTATCTTCATGGAGCTTCACATTGTTCAGCACATCCGTTCTCTACTTCCAGACAACAATGAAGGATCTTCATTCAGCATCAACACCGAGCTATTCGTGTTCGTACCGCGTTATGTACGTTAGGTGTTGATGGTGTACTTCTTCAGCTGCATTCACATGAGACAAATGGGTGCTTCTTCAGATTTCAGAAGCTCAGCAAGCCTGCCAAGTCTACATTTGCAAGGTTGATAGTTCATCCAGAGATATCTTCACCGAGCTGCTTCATCACGTCTTCTCCGAGCCGCTTCATCATGTCTTCTCCGAGCCACATTTGCTATTTCGACATCACCTGTTGCTGATCTACTTGGGACTTTCCTTGATGGATGATATCTTCTTTCCTGTCAAACCCCCCAAGGTTCATGCGATAAAGTTATGGTACCTGCATCGTATCACTAGCATATCGTCTGTTCGTGTTCGTGCCACGTTATGCACGTCTTCTCAGACAATTCGAAGATTCCTCTACTGCTACATCGACATTGGGCATCCACGTTCGTGCAACGTTAAGTATGTAATCCAATGAAGATGACGTAGTGATGGTGTTGAGGATCGTCTGCTCCAAGTGACGAATTACTATAGTAGTATCAGGTTCCATTCTTCAGATGCTCTTCAGTCCAGATGCACTCCAAAGACCTTCTTTAAAGCTCGAGGATCTCCAACCTGTAGAATATAATTTCAAAGAAGAGAGACATTGTCACCACATGGTTCAGGAGGGTATTAATTAAGGGGGAGTATCAATTTTGTATGGGGAGTGATATTTATCTTTTATATTTCATTTATCATTTCTTTTATCGTTTTATCGAGTCTTGTAACCTCCAAGCTTTAGACATGTGTTTCACCCATGCTCCAACTTGAGGGGGAGTGTTAGAGAGTCTATATTAGCCTATTTAGTTAATAGGTTAATTAGTTATTGGGCTTTTGTATTTCAACCCGTTTAAATTACTTGCGTCCTAAGTCTTAGGGCGTCTCCCCTCTCCTATATAAAGAAGAGGGCGTCCAGTCTTGTATTCATCCCATTACATTCAATCTAATCTTTTATTCAATCTAATCCTATATTTCATTTACATTCAACACTTAAACCTTGAAATGGACTTTAGGTTTTTAGTTATGCTCTTGGAATTAGTTTATAGCTAGATAAATGCGAAGAGGAGATAATCTTTAATTTTTGTTAGAGTTGTATATTATGTTATACAAGGTCAAGTTTGTAAATAGTCTGAGATTATTCCCACCTACTGTAATTAGATTTTGAATGCCAATGAGAGTACCTATAAATGGGCATCAGTGGTCATTTGTAAAAGTTAAGCCCGGTATTCCCTTAATTATGTTTATTTACATGGTAACAGAGCAACTCCGAGGATCCCATTAAGGAGAAACGGTCGTCTCCATGTCAAGAAGCTGGTGCTTTCACGGTTTGCTTGGTTATCCTTCATGATCTCGTCCCCAAGTTTATGTTAGGGAGCTAAGGCCTCTAAAGTCAAGAAGAGGAGATACCGTTGTCACCTCTCTTCTCTTTTCTCTCTCTCCCTCTTCCTGCCGCCGACGTTGGTCAAGGGCAGAGACGTTGCCGCCAAGCACGTTCTGTGCGTTGTCAGTATCCCAAGAGAGGTCTTCCGCCGCTGCCACTAGACTCCTCGCTACAAGATTCCCTCATCATCGCACACTAGGGCAAGGGCTCAGTTCTCCTTGCTCTAGTCATCTTCATCCTCCTTCCCTGTCGACCCTAACAATAGTTGACACACGTCATGTAGTCAACACGGCGTGTCAATCATCAAGGCTCAAAGGAACTAATCATTAACTGCACATCATGTAGATTGTTCGACACGATGTGTTGTCGTCCAACATCTTCGACGACAACACAACATGGCGTGTCTACATCGTGACACGTTGTGTCCCTTCTCAGTTAGTGAAGGTCTTCAGTTTGAATCAGACACGATTTGCAGTCCCTTGAAATGATGTGCCACTTAGAAGGACCATCAATCACTCAACCAAGTATAGTTGTCTTCATAGAAAATCAAGTCTTCACCAACAAAAAACTCAATGAGAAGAACTATAGTCAATGGAGCTGAACATTTTAATTATGATTCAAAGGCCAAGGAAGATGCAAGCATCTAATTGATGTTCCTTCTACTGATGGTACTTTATCCAAGTGGGAGCAACACGATGCGAATATGATTACATCAATGTGAAACTCCATGGAACCACAAATTGCGGATATGGTCAACCACTTTGAGACATGCAAGGATCTATGGAAGCATCTCGAAAACATGTGCTCCAACAATCTCTCGAGGATGTACGATATGACAGTTGAACAATGGTCTACAACAAGGAGAGAAGTCGCTTACTCAATGTTTTGATGAGGTGTTCGATTCTCTAATGATCTGCATGGTCTTCTACCATTGTCTAGTGATCTTCAGAAGATGTAGAAACAATATGATCAACTCACTGTCAATTAAATTCCTTGCTGGCCTGTGTTGTGAATATGATGGGTTTAGAGTCAGGGATAGTATTGCCCTCTCTTGCTGAAACTTATTCTTGAGTTTCTCGTGCCTTCCTAGAGCAGGATAAGTAGCCAGATCTTTTGTCAAGTACTTAATTGGAAAAGGCTGCTTTAATCTCACATGCAGGATCAAGGTCATTTAACTGTGGTCGTGGAGGAAGAAATTCTTTAGGTAGAGGTAGAGGCATGAGTTGACGGGGTCGTGGTTGACCTCAATGTACTCATTGTGAAAGACTTAGAAATGTCAAGGAAACCTGCTATGAGTTGGTCCAGGGTTGTTAGACTCAAACCGGTTAGCAAACCGGTGAGACTCTGGTTCACGGTTCACTGGTTCAACCAGTGATCTGGCAGGTTCAACCGGTGACGTCACCATGATGTCACTAATAGTTTAAAAATATATAAAAGTTGTTAAAGTGTCTATATTAGTCTATTAGTTAAATAGGCTAATTAGTTTAGTGGGCCTTTATATTCCGGCCCGTCTAGTTTAGATTACTTGGGTCCTAAGTAATAGGGCGTCTCTCCTCTCCTATATAAAGGAGAGGTCGTCAGTCTTTGTATAACAATCTATTCTATTCAATCAATCTTTTATATTTTAACATGGTATCAGAGCGGGTTAGATCTTGAGGAAACCCTAGCGCCACCGCTTCCTCTCTTCCTCTCCTAGCCGCCGAGCAACAACAGCCCTAGACGTAGCCGCCGCCTCTCTCCAAGAGAGCGCAACCGGGGGAGAACCCGCCTGCGGGCGGCCACCGCCGCCATTGCCATGGCTTAGGCCGGCTGCCCGCCGGGCATATCCCAGCCTCCATGGCTTCTCCTCTCCTTCTTAAAGATCCAATTGTCTTTTTGTAAGCCGACGATCTCCGTTCCGGCACTATCAACCACCGCCGGCCAAGTGTAGCCGTATCTCCGCCATCCGAAAGCAGCAACACCAGCCGCCGCCTCCATCAGCAGAAGCCGGTGCCGCCGCCAGCAGCAACACCAGCGGGCGCCGCCGCCGCCGGCAGCAGCACCAGCGGGCGCCGCCGCCGCTGCCCAAGCCAGGCGCAACAACCGGCGTCGTGGACAGGTGCCGCAGCCATCTCCATCGGCCATCTTCCGCCACCTATCAACAAGCATCCACCGTGGACAGCAGCCATCGCCTTCGCTATCATCAGCAGCCGCCGCCAAGAACAGCAGCCACGCCACCATCGTCATCAAGCCAGCAATTAGCAGCACCATCATCATCCTCCATCATCGCCGTTGTATCTGTGCTCGTAGGCTGCAGTGTTGCTTTATCCAAGCAACCGTATCCCCAGCCTTGATCGCACTTTTTCAACCGGCGCTCCATCTCATGACGTCTTCAGATCAGCCTTCATCGCCGCTTTGGAGAGGCTCCGCCTTGGCTCCGCATGCATCCTCTTGGCATGTAATATCTCCGGAGTCACGCAGGAGACCCTTTGTCATCTCCTATGTTGCGACAAAGTGCTTCATCAGCCAAGCGTCATATCCAGCCATCATCCGCAAGCTGCTGCTCCTCCACTTCATCATCATTCCGACGATCTTCATCTGCAAGTTGCTGCTGCGTTGTGCGTCATCATGCTACTGCTGCCATCTACAATAGGCGATCACCCACCACTCTCCACCGCTACCAAACAACCATGTTTACTACCCCCATATGCATTATCCCTGTCTCTATTCGGATCCTTAATCGGTTCCATCTTTTACTAATCAGATCCTATTTTGACCCTAATCGGATTTTCGCGGGGGCTCCGCCCCCGCACCCCCGGATTTGTTGCCCTAACGGGCCAACAGACCCCCTTTTCGGGTCGGGACTAGATCCATTTATTTTTCTACCCGGATCTCATGTTGACCCATTTAGTATACTCTCTTTGGCTATCGGTTTCATTCTCCACATATTACCCATCTCCATTTCACATATTTTTCTCTTTTCAGCCTTTTTTTTCTTTCCCACCCACCCATATTATGTGAAGTATCCCTTTTCCACATTACGGGGGGGTCATATATCCAGTTCTCCACACCAAACACTCACTCTTGTCGTATTTGGTGTGCGGGGGGGATAGAGAGGAGAGAAAGAGATGAGAAGAGAGAGCGAGCATGAGAATATATGAGAGAATGTATGAGAGAGAGAGTATGAGATGAGATGATGATATATGTATTCAGATTATATATATTTCAGGTTATCTTCATGAAGCTTCACATCATTCAGCACACCAGTTCTCTACTTGAGCCAGCAGTGAAGATCCAGCGTCGACACCGTATCCGCGTTCGTACCGCGTTATGTACGTCAGGTGTTGATGGTGTATTCCTTCAGTTACATTCACATGAGACAGATGGGTGCTTCTTCAGAAGCTCAGAGTTTTATCTTCACCGAGCTGCTTCATCACGTCTTCTCCGAGCCGCATCTGCTGTATCGACATCGCCTGTAGCTGATCCTCTTGGGACCTTCCTTGATGGATGATCTCCTTTCCCGTCAAGCCCCCAAGGTTCATGCGTCAGAGTTTTATGGTTCCTGCATCGTATCAAGCAGCAGATCGTCCGTCCGCGTTCGTGCCGCGTTAAGCACGTATTCCAGTGGCGAATTGCTGTAGTATCAGTTCCATTCTTCAGATGTCCTCATTCCAGATGCACTTCAAGGAAGACCTTCAAAGCTCGAGTATCTTCAGCCTGCAGAGTCATCATCACCATATGATTCAGGGGGAATATTATTTCAGGGGGAGTAACATATTTTGTATGGGAGTGATATTTATCTTTCATTTATCATTTCTTTTTATCGAGTCTTGTAACCTCCAAGCTTGGACATGTGTTTCACCCATGCTCCAGCTTGAGGGGGAGTGTTAAAGTGTCTATATTAGTCTATTAGTTAAATAGGCTAATTAGTTTAGTGGGCCTTTATATTCCGGCCCGTCTAGTTTAGATTACTTGGGTCCTAAGTAATAGGGCGTCTCTCCTCTCCTATATAAAGGAGAGGTCGTCAGTCTTTGTATAACAATCTATTCTATTCAATCAATCTTTTATATTTTAACAAAAGTCTTTGATGCTCATGGAAAATATCCTTGCAAAAGTTATTAAACATGAATAATAGCAAAATTGCTCACAATAACTAGATAAACAAACCAAATAACAAAATATTATTCTATTCATGGACATTTATATACCATCATTTATATTCTTGTATTCAATATTGATTAACAAAAGCTAGCAGCAAAAATACATTAACTTGTAAAGTGAGAGAACTGGCCGGTTGGGCTAAAACTGGACCGGTTCACCGGTTTGATGCCGGTCAAACTTCATTTCTGGCTTTGGGAGAGAATCAACTCGGTAGAGTGACCGGTTCCTGGTTCAACCGACTGGTCCGGTTCGGTTCTGATAACCATGAGTTGGTCGGATTTCCTTCCTTGAGTGCTACTCTAGCTACTCATAGCGAAGATGCTCATTCTAAGGAACAACCCTCAGTCTTGGTGCCATGCTACCTTATCAGATGAGTATGCATAGTTTCTTCAAAAGAGGACAACCAATCAATTCTCTTCATCAATTCCTTCTTGTGTCCGACAACACTCTGCTTATATGGTACATTCGTCCAAGGATTCTTACTCACCTTCATGGGTTCTAGACTCAGGAGCCACATATCACATGATAGGTAACAAAGATCAATTTACCTCTTATGTCAGTTGTCAATCTCTTCCTCCAGTCATCCTGGTTGATGGTTCATCTATAGTTGTCGGTAATGTAGGCTTTGTACATCCTCAACCATATTTATCCCTTTATTCTGTTCTCCATGTTCCCAAACTTCCTTTTAGCCACACTTCTATTAGTAAACTTACCCGATCACTTCAGGCTGCAATGACCTTCTTACCTGATGTATGTCTTGTGTAGAATCTGAAGTTGTAGAAGGTGATCAGTGAAGGTTTTGAGCATGGCAGATTGCATTATGTTGGGAAGAAAGGTCGGGTTGCTTTGGTCGCTGCCTCTCTGCTGCATTGCATATCCACACTGTCTTGGTCATATGTCACTTCAGAAATAAAAATTTCTTAGTTCCTCAGTTGTCTAACTCTTTATAGTTAATAATGGGAGTCATGCTAGTTGGGTAAACACCAACGGGCATGTTTTGTTCCTCGTCACTATTAGATATTATATCTTTATCTTGTAATAATGGGCGCCGTAGGACACTATTAAATGTGTGTACCACAGATACACCACACCACTAACGCCCTCTTATATAAGAGGATATCCTGTACGGTAATGAAAGACTCGTTAATCTTTCATTTGCGTACGGATATCCTCTTATATAAGAGGGTATCAGATGTGTGGTGTACCTGCGAGTACACACATATTAAATAGTATCCTACGGCCCATGAGGCCCATTATTACAAGATAAAGATATATATCTAATAGTCACTACATTAGAGCTAGTTCTCTTTTTCAACTAGTACATTCAAATGTTTGGGGTCTAAGTAGAGTTGTATGCAAACATGGTTATAAATATTTTGATGGTTTTTGGATGCAACTTGTTTGTATATGATGAAAGATAGATATGAATTGTTTAAGATATTTCAATCCTTTTGTGTCAAGTAAGGAATCAGTTTGGGGAAACCGTCAAAACTTCACACTGATAATGCAAAAGAGTATTTCAGCCACCGGTTTACCCAGTCCATGTCGTCCCATGGCATGATCCATAAATTCTCTTGTCCCCACACTCCATAGCAAAATGTAGTGGAAGAACGCAAAAATCGTCACGTTATTGAGACAACTTGAACTCTTCTGATCACATGAATGTTCCTAAGGAGTTTTTGGGAGAAGCCATGCTTACTGCTACCTACCTCATAAACTGCATGCCATCAACCGTTAGGCAAACACGATTCCTTATAATGTGCTTCATCCAGGTCAACCAATGTTCCACGTGTCCCCTAAAGTCTTTGGTTGTGCCTATTTTTTTGATCTTTTCGGCACATGTCAAGATAAGCTAAGTGCTAAGGCCATGAGGTGTCTCTTTCTTAGTTATTCTGGAGTTTAGAAGGGGTACATGTGCTATAGTCTAGATATGTGCTGGTTCTTTGTTTCGTCTCACATGTTCTTTGAGAACACACCTTTCATTGGTAGATCCCGATCTTTGGAGGAGGTAGAAATTCTTCCTATAGTTATTAAGTCGGTTGTGACTCTACCTGTCCCTAGTCAGGGAGAGCCTTGTCATCCTTCTATTGTTCATGTGTATACACGTCAATAAGATCAGTCTAATACAGGGGAAGTCGTGCTTAAACCTCAGTCAACAATTTCCACTTTTGATGATCCAGGAAGAAGTGATTCTGACTTGCCTATTGGTCTTAGGAAAGGTAAAAGGTCATGTACCTACTCATCCCATTTATAATTTTGTAACCTATAATAACATTTCTCCTACACGTCTTGCTTTTGTTTCATCTTTGTCCTTGGTCTCTATTCCCAAGAATGTGGATGAAGCACTGTGTTACCCAAGATGGAAGACTGTCATGGAAGAAGAGATGTCAACATTATTACAGAATCACTTGGTAAACTTGTTCTCTCTCCAACATGGAAGTCTATTGTTGGTTGTAGATGAGTGTTCACTGTCTAAAGTGGGACCAAATGGTTTGGTTCACAGGTTGAAGGAACGCTTGGTTGCCAAAGGGTACACACAAGTCTATGGTGAAGACTATCTTGAGACCTTTTCTCCCGTTGCCGTGATGTCTTCTGTGATGATGTTTTTGTCTCTTGCTGCTAATTTTGCTTGGCCAATCTATCAGTTGGATATCAAGAATGCTTTGTTGATTGATGATTTGACTGGAGAAATTTATCTGGACCCTATATATGTGTGCTATTTGCACGTCACTCTATGGTCTCAAGTAGTCACCTACAGCCTTGTTTGGTAATAGTGCTTTGCTTTGGTAAGTTCACTACTGCTTTGCTGAACTCCGGTTTATACATGTGCTGTGTGGATTATTATGTTTCCTACAGGCGCATTGCAACTATTTGCTTGTTTCTATTGGTCTATGTAGATGATATTGTCATTATTGATGACGATAAACATGGTATTTCTCAGCTGAAGAGTTTTCTGAATGGTCAATTGAAAACTAAGGATCTAGGCAACTTGAAGTGTTTCTTGGGCATTGAAGTTGCTAGATCCAAGGAATGTATTGTTATCTTCCAAAGGAAGTATGTCCTGGATCTTCTTGAAGAAACTAGTATGCTAGAGTCCGAACTGCTAGATGCTCCTATGGATCCTAAACTCTGCTTCTCTGGTGAGATGTTCTTAAAGACCCATGGAAGTAAAGACATCTAGTGGGTAAGCTTGATTATCCTACAATAACAAGGCCGGATATTTTCTTTGCTGCTAGTGTGGTGAGTTAGTTTATGGAGAAGATGTGTTAAAGTCATATGAAGGCAGTTATTCGTATAGTGAGATATTTGAAGGGGGCTCCTGGCAAAGGTACTTTTATATAATAAGAGTGGTCACTTGAAGGTTCAAGCCTATTCAGATGCCAATTAGACAGGTTTTAATGTTGATAGGAGGTCCATCACTGGTTAATGTGTATTTGTTGGTGGTAATCTTGTATCATGGAGAAGTAAGAAGCAGTCAATGATTTCCAAGACAAGTGCTGAATCTGAGTATAAGCTATTGCACGGGCTACATGTGAGCTCTTATGGGTCATATACTTCCATTGTGAGCTTGGTTTTCCAGTCAGCGAGTCAATGGAGTTGAGATGTGATGATCATGCTACTATTCTTATTACATATGTTGTGGAGTAAAAGAAGGCCATGCGACATATTTGATAAGAGAAACCCCCCTCCTAAATAGGAGAAGGGGGAAGCATACAAACTTTAGACTAAACCCAAATGGGCCAAGACACACTTGGGCCCATTATACAAATAGATTCCAATAACTTAATTAACTAAATTAAGCAGACTCTCTAACATCTCCAAGCATATTGAAACTTATTTTCATTTTATTAAAGAGAAGATCCATGACCGGATGATTCAACTCCTGTAAATCAAGTCAGAAGATCAGCTAGCTGATTTATTTACCAAGATATTGAACGGGTCTTGGGTTCAATTTTTGTGTAACAAGCTAGGTGATTTATTTACCAAGTTATTGAATGGGTCTTGGGTTCAATTTTTGTGTACCAAGCTAGGTGCGTATGATATATATGCACCAACTTGAGGGGGAGTGTTAAAGTTGTAAATATTTACATACATAGTCAAGTTTGTACTAGTATGGGATTAGTCCCACCTTGTGTGATTGGGTATTGGATGCCATCCAAAGTACCTATAATTAGGCGTCCCCTGTCATTAGTAAAAGTTGAGTCTCATATTCCCCTAATTGTGTTTATCTACAATTTTATATAATTTGTAGATAATTTGTGGGCTAGGGAATTATTTTTAAAAAATATTTTAATTCAAAATATCAGACATATCCTCTTCTTGTTGAGTGAGGAAGAGTGCACCCGGACTCCGGATCTGGGCAGAGCTGTAAACGTGCAACCCTCTCTCTCTCTCTCTCCCCCCTCTTATTCCCATCTCCAGATAAACTTTGATTGTAGATTCATGACAATTCTGTCTTTCATTTGATCCCCATTAGCTCTATTATCATAACCTATCCCGATTATCCCCAAAACTAGATATACCCGGAGCTCCACCGTGATACCCAGCTCTTGATTATGTGATTCAAATGCAAGACATTGGGTAGTCGTGCAGCAACCCCCACACTTGTTTCTGGTGCTCAATTTCTTACAACACCCTCTTCTCCTCCTCTCTAACTCCTGCAGCGACTAATAGATTCCAAATTCCTCTTGCTTTGCTGCCATTTTTGAATCATCTGCACTAAGAGCATCACGAGGATCCCCTGAGGCTATTTTCTGCACCAAGGAGTGATGATATACGACTGAGCGCTTCCTAAAACCTCACCTGCAGCTGTTTCCATGCCGGAAGCGAAGGAGGTGTTTCTGGCCTTCCCAGACCACAGCTAACATCTAGGAAACTCCAGGAAGGCCTGCGAGCCCCCTCAACCAGTATCAGCTGTGGTAACACCGCCTCATCTAATCCCCTTCTCCCTGCTGTTCCCAGCACCTAGCCTGGGCGTCTCTGGCCAGCTGTGGTGGCCTCAAAAGGCTTGCCAGGTTCAGCCGGGTCTACTGAAGCCAAAGGTGGTCTACGCAGTTTCATTGCTGCTGCAAATTTGAAAGAATGTCATTTGCCTTCTCATATAATGTACGTGTTTTCCGTGATATCTTCTATCTTTATTTTAAATAAGGTATTGAATGAAGTTAGAAAATAAAAATCAGATTTGGGCTTGGAACAAGTAACTGTTGGTTGAGTATATGCATATTAGCATAGTATTTGGACTAAAAGTGGGCTGATGCAGAGCGAGGCGTTTGTAAAAGAGAGGATACCTGCCCCACTCCTCTACAATTGCATCGAATTTACAAACTACATGTTAGAGGGAAAACTTGTGCTTATTTCTAGAAGCAAGGAATAAAAGAAGCATCTATAACCATTATAGATAAGTGAGACCCATCCTATGGTTTCTCCCATCTTCTTACATAGATTATTACAGTAGTGCCTCTCACCGTGCGTTCCTTTGTTGCAAATGAAGTCACGTAGGCGTAGACAAGGATGAAGTCATGCAGAAAGGGAGAAGGGCACTCGGTAATTGGTGGTTCTTCATCGCTAGCTGGACAAGGGTGTCATTGCTGCTAGCCACACAGGTGGCGGATTCTGTCTATGTGAAGCCGCTGGAGACAGGAAGCAGTCAGATTATGAGAAGATGACAATATGTAGTTGTTATTGGTTGCAAATGAAACGCTAACCCTATCCTCATCTTTCGTGCAGCTGTAGGAGCAATAGCGATGGTTATCTAATAACAGTCTTTGGACGGAGAGATGTCTGCTACGCCGGCGACAATGAACTCTCCTCGATGAACAGCCCTTGGGAATTACCCCCATGCAACTACAGATTTCAGTGATTTTTTATTGGTTCCACAACTATCATGGCAGAGGACTTGGCATGTGCCTGGCATGGTGAGACAAGGGACCAGGACTCAAGGTGGATTAGGCTTGATGAACTTTGAAGTTGGAACAGGCAGATTTCTATTTTGAGGACGCCTAAAAAACAAGGGTAGGTTTTCAGAATGACTTCTCGGTGGATAGAGGATCACCTACTGTCATGTTACATGAAGTAAACTGATTAGTGATTTCTTTTAGTAGCCCTTATATAAGTAGAGGTGTGGCAAGTATAAATCACAATAGAAAATACTGGCTAGAACGAGCTAACAATCAGCAAAACCGGTGAACTGGTCGGTGCCACCAGAATTTGGTGAGTTTTCAAGCTGATGTTTTCCCACTTCTAAACCCACCTATGCCTTGAGTGTAACCTCAGTTCCTAAAAACGCTGATCCCTTACCTCCAATAGCTCGCTCCTTCCACAGTTATACCTTGAATTCCGACCATCCACTAGTCCACTAGTCAGCAGCCATGAGCAGTGTCAGCGGCAACCATCATTAGTGTGATGGTGTAGGCTGTTACTTTACCACCTTGCGGCTATGTCCCTAGTTGCCTCATCACCTGATTGTGAAGTCAGCTCCTTCACGAACCAACAATGAATTGAAAGATCTATTTAGCTGCTTTGTCTCCCAAAACCTGTGACTACCACAACCTTCTCACTCAACAGCAGTGGCGACTGATAACTAGCTGGCAGCGGCCATCACCATATCTTCAGCATGCTAGCTCCTAACATGCTTCTTTACCACATGACTTTTTCAATATATTATAATGCATCTATAAATCTTTCCACATAGCAAAACTCCCAATTGACTGATTTACATATTTGAAGATGCTTAATGAAAGCCTCGCCTAATTTTGCCTAATTATCTATATTTCCAGTCAAGTCAGATATGTCTGTAACATTATAGTTGATGTCACCGCCTGAAACTGCTTGGACTGCTGGTATGGATGTGAAAACCTTGCTGTCTACAAGATTGATGTGCGTTTGTAATTGGTACAAGCACTCCGGCTACTGTTTCAAACACGATGCTTGTTTCACTGGCTCCATCATTCACCGAAAGGGATGTTTTCCTAGATAGTGTATTTGTAAACAGCAAAGCCTACAATGTCAGTTCTTGGTAAGTTATGTGTACAACAACTTTGTCTCACGGCTCATCCTATTTTTATCAATACTTGGATCCCTCACAAGGTGGATCCTCCACAGTAATGCTCAGAAATCTCGGATGGTAATGGGTGAGAAGACACTTGGGATATTTAGCAGCTGTGTGATCATAACTGTTAAACAGGACCAGCTATCAACAAACTAACGAGAAACAATTCTATGATGTCTGCTTCACTGTCGAAGCTAGTAAATAGTAGTCAGAAGACTTCAAATGGGCCGTATTTGTTGAGCACCCTATACTGTATCGTTCATTGTTTGGAGTCTCAAAAGGACATGTGAATACTCTCTGTGCATGACCATTCAGGTCTTATCCTCCCAGGTAGCTTCCAGTTGGTAGGAATGTCGCTGAGCATTGTTTGTATTTATAAAGTATATCATTAGCTCAAGGTAATATGGTCAAATTCAAATAGACAAATGATTTATAGTTGGCTTGGAAAAACCAATTATCTGGTCCTGGATCTCGTGAATTAGGTAGTTATATCTTAAGAACAGGTTCCAGACTGATGTGTTTTAGGAATCTCCCTCCACTAAAATTTGAGACATGCGTCAACAAGTTGGAAGGGCTGATATTCATCCTGTTGATTCCTCTTATCGTTTTAGGGGCGCTGATTGTCTAGTTGTGTAGATTCTTTGTTTTGGCGAATTTATGATATCCATTGCATTGTTTCATCTGTTGGAGCAAGGCCGAAAATGTCCGATTTCGACGCCGTTTCGGTAGCCAGAAACATAAATTTCGACAGATGCATTCCTGGCGTTTCGACAACCAAATGATCGAATTATTTAGCGAAATTTTACCAAAACAATCTACTAGTGTAGATCTACTCAAATATGCAATAATATTTCATATTGGATATGTGAGGTGGTGGGGCTCCTCATGTGAGTGAAGGAAGCTGAACAATTTCGATGGGCATTTCGATGGAGATTTTGAGGTCAATTGAAAGGCGAAATGAATGAATTAAGTCATCATAGTTTGCAAGCACAATATATAGACTGAAAGACACAAATTTATGGAAACATAACATGATCTAGGATGGCAGGACCTCAGTAGGATGACAGGACGTAGTACATAAGCAATGTTGCAGAGGTATGTGAGTGAGTATTGAGGAAGCATGAGACAACTATAGTTTATGCATCTAGTTGAACCATGATGGTTGTCATCCTACTTGTTGATTATACCTATCAACATATTGGGTCCTGTTTATTTTGTTTCATACAAGCATAGATGTGTCTCACTATTAATCTCCATATGCTTACAAGTGATAAAATGCATACTAATGGATTAACTCAAGCTTTGTTCTCGGTCGTGTGCTTTTGTAGCGAGAGTCTATAGGAGGCAACCATGTAGTTAGAGGTGTGATTGATAATGACATACATACAAAAGATCTCGATAGTCATGCTAATTTTGCGCACTATAACATAAATCATGTGACCTCAAAAATGAAAGTTAGCGGGTCATCATAGTCATAGATATCACTCCTACACACATTTTTAAATATTTCCTTTGTAGATCTTTATAGAAGTGAGAGAAACAGGAGAGAGGTAGAATTAGGCTAGGAAGAGAAGAAATATAACTTAGATTGCCCCTAACAAGCCCAAGGAATCACATAGTAAAATCTGCAGACATCGTACCCCATTTCTCGAAATAATAGATGTGTTTCTCGAAATTTTGTCGAAATGCGGACAAAATGGGTCTTTTTTATCGAAATTTTCCTAATTTTGTCGAAATTCAAAATAATTGTCGAAATTTATTTTTTTTCTGGAAAAATTCCCTATGCACAGACATGTAAGGCCATTTCTATGTCCGATCGTTGGCGGCATCAAAATAATTAGCGAAATTTCGTCAATTGTGATAAAATTTTGAACATGGTGTTGGAGCAACAATTTCATATTCTTGACATCTAGTGTTGGCTACAATGGTTCTGCAATGTATATTCCGTAGTTCCAACTCTAACAAAGTACCTATTGGGCTTGATTTTAGTAAAGACAACTCTTCAACTGTAAATCCAATATTTCTCCTTTCCTTATCTCCTCTACTTGCATTGGCGCTAGTGGTGCTACTCTTGCCGCAGTAGCATGCCATTCTCACATCATTTTAGCTCTCCTTGTTTCTTTCCCTCTCCTTTCCCCTTCATCTCTTCCACACCCATATGTTGAATGCAGTGACAACAACTAGCAAGAGGAAGGGGAAAGGAGCATTGGCCCTTTAGGTGCCCTGGGGTCTGGGGATGCCTCGGTGGGTGCCTTCACTTTTCAACCTCATTTTGGGTATTCAGCCGATGTACGCGCGTCGATATCCACTTTTTGGGCTTCTAAGAAGTCCATGGAAGGGGGCAATAAGCAGCCATGCATGGCTTGTGGTGACAACACTAGGGAATAATAGTGATCAAGGCCTAATGTGCTTTATGCTTCCATATGTACTTTGTGTGAATGGATTTGGGTCAAAGCGATACCCGGTTAGAGCGGGTTCTCCTTTATTATATGGAGTGAGAACATTTACATAATAAACCCAACATGAAAAGGAAATAGTAAAGAGATACATAAATAAGAAAACCATTTTCTAACACCCCCTCAAGCTGGAGCATACACATCATGCATGCCCAGCTTGGAAGTCATATGCTTGAATGTTGAAGATGGAAATGGCTTGTGAAGATATCTACCACTTGCTGACCAGTCCGAACATGAGGAGATTGAATCTTCTTGGAGAGCACTAAATCACAAATGAAGTGGCAGTCCACTTCAATATGCTTGGTCTTCTCATGAAACACCAGATTGCTAGCAATATGAATGGCTGCCTGGTTATCACACATGAGAGAAATAGGTGTCTCAATAGACACTCCCATTTCTGGCAAGATAGACAGAACCCATTGTAGCTCACAACAAGCATGTGTCATGGCTCGATATTTAGCTTTTGTGCTGGATCGTGCTATCACATTATGTTTCTTGCTCCTCCAAGTCACCAAATGGGACCCAAGAAACACACAATAGCCCGAAGTAGAGCGTCTATCTCCAACATCACCTGCCTAATCAACATTAGTGAACTCAGTGAGTTTCAAGGATGTATGTGCGAGATTCTTCTTTGTAAAGTAAGGCCCTTCCTTGGCGATCCTCTAATATAACGAAGAATCCAAATAACTGCCATCCAGTGTGACATCTTAGACGCACTCATAAACTGGCTAATAACTCCCACAACATAAAAAATATCAGGACGAGTAACTGTCAAGTAAATCGGTTTCCCTACAATCCATCTATACTTTCCTGGATCAGAAAAATCACTGTCATTAGAAATAGAAGCCTTTGTATGATAATCCATAGGCGTGTGGAGAAGGGTTTGCATTGTGCCATGCCTGTCTTTGCAAGGAGGTCAAGGACATACTTTCGCTGAGAGGTTTTTGCCCTTCTTGGAGCGTAGAACTTCTATGCCAAGGAAACAACGAAGATTACCCAGATCTTTCGTCTGAAATTGCGTTTGCAGCCATTTATTGAGTTATGGAATACCAATAGAGTCATCACCGGTGATGACAATATTATCTACAGAAACAGCTAGAATGATAGTGCCACTTGAAGACTTATACACAAATAGTGAGTGATCAGTAGAAGATTGGGTGAATCCAAACTGTATAAGTGCAACACGGAATTTATCAAACCATGTCCGAGGTGATTGCTTCAGACCATACAAGGATTTCTTTAACTTGTACACCTTCTGACACTCCCCCTGAGCAACATACCCAGGAGGTTGCTTCATGTACACCTCCTCACGTAAATCACCATGAAGAAAAACATTTTTGACGTCTAACTGAAGAAGAGGCCAGTGAAAATGAGTAGCAACAAAAATAAGAATCCACATAAAATTGAGCCGAGCCACTGGAGAAAAGGTCTCAAAGAAGTCGACACCATATATTTGAGTGTACCCCTTTGCCACTAGACGAGCCTTCAAGCGATCAATAGACCCATCGGGTTTCTGTTTCATAGTATAAACGCAGCGACAACTACAACAGACTTGCCAGGAGGGAGATCCACCAAGTCCCAGGTAGAGTTTTCATGAAGTGCTGCCATCTCACTATCCAGTATCCATAGCTTGGATCCAACCATCACGTGGGGCTGCTTCTACATAAGAACGAGGAACACCGTAGAATCAAGGTGAAGAGCAAACGTGCGGGCTGCGGGTGATAAATGAGACAAGCAACAAACATTCACCAATGGATGACGTATAGTGCAAGACTGGACACCTTTCTGAGCTGCAACTGAAATGTGTAAATCTGAAAAGGAAGCATCAAGAGAAACTCTTAGTAGAAACCGGTACCGCAGGAGTGTCAGACAATGAGGAAACATTCTGTTGGACTGGTGACACTACATCCTCTGGGTGATGCCCTACTCGCCTGGTGTAAACCAGTGGAAAAGGTTGAGGCGGTGGTGGTGGTGGGTTGGTACCTATAACACTCTCATCACACGACACATGAAGTGGTGGCTCTCTCCCACTCTTGAAGATGTAGTCACTCTCAGGATTGTGCTCCCCCTCACTCTGAACAGAGTCACTAAAGAACGAAGTAGACTCATGAAACGTAACGTCAGCTGACACAAAAAGACGATAGAGATGAGGACAATAACACCTGTATCCCTTCTGTGTGGGAGAGTATCCCAAAATGATGGTGCGAACTGTGCGAGGCAGCTTGTCAGCTCGTGGATCAAACACGTGAACAAACACAGTGCATCTAAACACACGAAGAGGAACATGAAAATGTTGCTTGTCAGGTCATAAAACAGAGAAGGGGGTAGCCCCTTATAAGACAAAAGATTGCTGACAGGTAATAAAAAAACATGCCATGAGAAGAGCATTAGACAATTATTTCTTGGCCACAAACATTTGAAACAGTAGCGTATGTGCTACATCAAGTGGCGGTTTTTGCGTTCAACAACCCTATTTTTTGGGGTGTAAGAGGACAAGTCCTCTGGTGAATCACGCCAACAGAATTACAAAATGTAGAAATAACCTTTTGAACATATTCTAGGGCATTATTATCAGTACGAAGAATCTTAATATGAGCATCAAACTGAATTTTTATTAATGGATGAAAATTTTGAATAACAGACAAGACTTCATCGCGAGACTTAAGTAAACCCAAGTCATGCGAGAGAAATCATCAATGAAAGACAAAAAATATCGAAAGCAATTATAACTTGGCTCTTTAGCTGGACCCCAGAAATCACTATGAATAAGATCAAAAGGACGCTTAGAGCGTTTCACAATGCGACTCGGAAAAGAAATGTGATGATGCTTGTCTAATTGACATGACTGACACTCTAACGACTTTATTGAGGCTAAGCTTGGGACAAGCTTCTGAAGACTTTTTGGGATACTCTCCCACTCTAATGCGATGATGCTTGTCCATAGCAACAACGCCATTGCACGGGAGAGCAACTGAACACAGTGGATGGAACTTGGCGAGTTGGGCGACCACCCTCAAAGAAGTAGAGATCACCTTTCCTAGATCCCCCACCAATCGTCTTCCAGCTCCTGGGATCATGTAACACAAAGAAAGAGTCTTAAAAAATTACCAAGCATTTTAGAGAATTAACCATCTTAGCAACGAACGTTAAGTTAAATGGAATGTCTGGTACATAATGTACATACCTTAAAGTTAAATTGGATGATGCTTGTATGGCTCCACACGCCTGGACTCGTTTGATAGAACCATCAACAAGTGTCACAGAAGAATGCGAGATATACGAGTCAGAAGAAAGAAGCATAGATTGTATACCCGTCATATGTTGGGAGGCCTCGGAGCCCAGAAGATGGATGAGAGGCAACAAGTGAAGTCCTCTGGTTACCTACATCTGAAACTAGATTGACCGCAGTGCTAAGGAAAGCTTGTTGAGTAGCCTGTAGAAGACGGTCATACTTCTCCTGGAGATTGTAAAATCTGATTGCACTTGTTTAGAAGCTCCAAATGCAGATGTTCCTGATGAATTGACAGTATAACGTGCAACACCAATTGGAGCTGACCATGCTTATAATAACAATTTTCTACTATATGACCAAGTTTCCAACAGAAAGTACATTTTAGATGATTTCCAGCACCTTGTCCTAGACCAGCACCCTGTCCTGTTCCTTTGGCAGCAACATCAAGAGATGCATGATTCTCAGTGTGATTTCTCTTGGAGTAGCAGAAAAAGAATCAAAAGATGATTGTTGAATCCGTACAAAAGCTTCTTCAAGGCTTGGTAGTTTGTCTGTGGCCAGAATAACACTCCCGGTTGAAGCATATACATTAAGCCGGATAGAAACCTTGCTGTTACTAGATCATCTCAGTTTTTCATTTGGTCATCAGTCTTTTGTGGCTGATAGAAACTGAGTTCTTGAGAAATAAATTGGATTGTGCCAAAATAATCCTCAAGAGAGTGACTATTTTGTTTTTCTGCAAACAGATGGTTATAAACTAATAAAGACGGAGAGCATTCTTCTTGTGAGAAGAATGTTTCTTTGCAGCTTCCCAGATTTGTTTAGCTATAGATTAGAACACAAATCTGGAAGTAATGTAGGGCTCCATGCTATTCCAAAGCCAGGATTTCACTAGTCCATTGTTTTTCCGCCAAGTGGGATAGTCTTTGCTACCTTCATCAGGGGGTTCTGAGTCAATTTCCACCTTCTCACGAGATTCTAAAACAATGTAGATATCATTCATCTAGAGAAAATTCTGTGAGTTAAGCTTCACAGTGGAGGGGAAGGAGGGGGGGGGGGGCTAGGATTGCAACAGTCGGATATGCTCTGATACCATGTGAATGGATTTGGGCCAAAGCCATACCCGGTTAGAGCGGGTTCTCTTTTATTATATAGAGTGAGAACATTTACATAATAGACCTAACATTAAAAGTAAATAGTAAAGAGATACATAAATAAAGAAACTATTTTCTAACACTTTGAATTTGCATTATGAATACTTTTGTTATGCTGATAGGTGTTTGATTATTCTTGGAAGTACTTAATAATAGTTGATGATGGTAATGGTTGATGAATGTTATTGGATATGTAGCATAACTCCTTTAGTTGTTTTTTGGGTAACCACACTGCTTTAGTTGTTTCCGAAGTATTGTTTTACGAATCTGCCGCTAATAATGATTGTCCGTGTTTTTAGAATATGTAACAAACGAATATAACTAAAATACAAAATAGTATGTCTGCATATTGCAATTACTGTATGTGATACCCTCTCTATAGCCATGCCATATATCACATCTCCGAACCCTGGTTCGAATTAACGTTAATATTCCCAAGTTTATTGGAGCATATAGGCTGCGCTGCTCGTGTAAGCCATTGTTATGTTTGGCGTTTTAGCATGACCGCTGGTTTTGTAACTCAGTTAAATTTCATCTGTAATCTCTACAGAATATGTACAAAGTAGAGGAGGCGATGGATCAAGCGGCTGGGCCATATTTGGGGTGATCTCTTCTATGTGAGAAATTTCAACACAGCTCTATTAGAGTTTTGCTCCTTAGTATTTATCTGACGTCCTGGTGGCATGCTTCTATCCAGCTTCATCATCATGTCAACACTATTTTGTTGTGGGGGATTCATTTACAGAGTTAAAGTGGATCACCAGGTGAAACCCGTCATTTGAGGATATTTTCCATGTGTTTTATCGGTGCCTCTTAAATGTAGATTTTTATGCCATGCAGAGAGGTCTTTATGCTGTGCCTGGAATCATATTCATAGCTGCCTGCCTGGAAGCGGTATGAGTTTTAAGAATCTTTAAGTGCGAATTTATGCTTTCCTTTGGAGGTTTTAGTAACAAACCTGCATGTTTGGTTGTTGTATGACAACTCTTTCCCCTGGGAAAACAAACAGGTGAGCGGATCTCCAGGGTACAGACCACAGGAGGATCTGAACGGTGCCTTGGTTAACAACCAGGCATCCTGGGAACGCAGACCAGCTTCTGGTCCAGAGGGTAGTGGTAACACTCAAAGAGCGTACGGGACTATCTGAGAGATGAATTGGTAGCGAAAATAACTTTTGGTAGGTAGTTTCTCACCCGAATCGCTGGTTTATAATGTCCTTCTGGTGGCCGATATTGCTAATCAAGGGTGTGTCCGGATGCATACATTTCAAGTACCAAGGCGTGCTTTAAAAATATTTTTGTTACAAATGCAATCATCAATTGTCACATTGTGCATTCATAGCGTGTATTGATAAATTGTTGTCCACAATAGGAGAGGTGGATGCGACCTTGGAACACGAGAGGGATGGGGGAGGGTGTGAAAGGAGAACAGGCGTTGGCGATACTGGAGACCTCGGGGCCGTTCGGATTGAGTAGTTTGAAGTCCCGGTAGTCACAGGAAATTATATGCGTATTGTTGTCTGATTGAAGCAGTAGCCGGAGTGCGATGGTGTCAGTAGATTTAGCAACAGCAGAGTGCAGCCGAAGCATCCGGATCTATAGCTAAACTCCGGATCACGTATTCTGTGAGCTTTCAAATTCCATCAAAATGGACAAGATTTTAACTAAGACTCGTACGCTGGATTTTAAGTCCAGAAAGCAGCAGCTAGTATTGATTTTGATATTAATGTATCTATCAATCACAGGGATTCCAAAGTATCTATCCCAAACGGCTAACGTCTAAAGCAAAGTCAAGTGCGCGAATAAACTTTGGGTCTATGAGTCAAGTCAGTCAAGTCCAGGAAATTTACGAGTGACTCCTTTTCAATTAATGAAGCAAATGCTCCATCAATTGGCTGCATTTCTAACTCTCTGTTTGGAACCCAAATCTTGTGTCTGTATTCTACTGCTTAATATGATGGTAAATTATAAAGACACAACATTGATGCAAGGATGGAAGCGAGCCGGCTGCTGTAATTGCCGGTGAAGATGGGGAAAAGACGGGTTGTTGTAATTGCCGGTGTAGATTGTATCTAGGGCTGGCAATTTTTAACCAGGCAACCCCCGAAAATATACAATTTGGTCCAATATTAATATTTTCCATTAGTGAGCATTTTTTTTGTATGAGATCGATTATCCCTGAACTGACCTGAGCCGAAATCATTTTTTTTATTGAATATTTTATTATAACCTTCAATTTTAAGACTTCTGAACACCTTCACCTGAAATCGATCTGATAGAACCCGATTGCCAGCCCTAAGGTATCATAACAATTTGGTTGATGCAAAATAGTCCAATCAGGGGCTGACTTGAAATCATACTCTTAAAATATGGTATACCTAGAATCTGACTTTGTTTCATAATGTGTGCCCGAAATCAAACTCAGATGCTTTAATTTCAGCAATTCATGATATAGAATGATGTATATCTTGATTAGAACTTGGATTGTCTAAATTTTGTCAACCTAGATATGACCCAAACTAAAACATTCATCATCAGATCTGATTCAGTTTCAATTCAAACATCATCTTCTAATTATGGGATTGACTTAGATTCACAAAACCTAAATTTGGGCATAGTTTTTTTTTAAGGAAATGATTTCAATTTCACGGATAAAATTTGACAACCCTAGTTATAATGTGTCTTGGACTCCAGATATTGCATGTGAGTAGTTGGATGCTGATGGAAGCTAGATGGTAAGACATGTTGATCATAGGTAAACTAAGGGGTTAAAAGCTAGTTGAACAAAGTATTTAAATACCTTGTAGTTTCTTTATCCTATCGCTTTGTTAAGGGCCCACCTATATAAAGAAAAACACTTTGGGCTACAATATCACTCTGAGCATGGCAAAAAGCACTTTGGTTCGAGATCTCCCTTGTGTTTGGTAAATTCAATGGTAACACAACGTACAATAAATATAATTGGTTTGAGAATCTGTACAACACTAACCTTTTTCTATACAAAAGTAGTAACCAAACCTTAACAAGTCACAAGGTGACAAGTATTAATAGCAAGTATAATCAAATTATGTTTCTTCTTTGGAAAACAACACTTAGAACCCCACAATGAACATCATAAAATGGCATTTGAAAAATGTAAAGAATGTATTCTTGAGGCTTGTACTACAACGTTATATCATTTTGTTGAAGAGAAAGGTGAGTTACATGAACAAAATAAATATACACAACTTTACTATAATTATAGACCCCACCCCACAATATAACAAAATTCCAAACCCACCTACCCTTACTATTTGTGACTCAATATGACTAGTGATTGCATGTTTGTTTACGACTTCTCCACTCTAGTTGGGTGATTTGTTTCTTTTTTTCTTAAATTTTTATTCCATTTACTTGTCCCTACTATACAACCATGGTTTTAAAGGTTGGTTGGGTTTCTAAAACCAAGTTGGTTTTCTCACTTTTACATGAACTCAACCAAAAAGCTACAAGTTCCCCCACCCAACACTAATGGACATGAATTACATAAAGCAAACAAGACCCCATCAACACTAATGGACATGAATTATGTAAACTAAACAAGACCCCATCTCGAAAATTCTCTTACTAACTTTATCAATGTAACATGAAGTATAAATTTTTGAAAGAAATCACTCATCCATATCAATTGAAACTTAAATTAAATGTATAAATACAATCTTGTAGATAAATCTTAAATCTTGAGTTCTTTTCTAGAGCAAAATGTTTTATTCAAGTTCATGTAAAGTCGTGCCATTTGTTTTGGGATTGGTCATGCTTGAGTCTACGCCATTTCAGTGAATTTGGCTCGAGTTGGGTCAGGCGGGTGATTTCATTCAAGATGTGAATGGTCCAAGTCAACTTCACCTAAAGATTGTCATGTTTATGCCTATACAATTTGAGTTTCATTTTGACATGCATTTTTTTCTTTCAAATGCTATAGTGCTCTGATTGGGTTAAGTAAATACAGTGAGAAAAATGAGTATAACTTAGGTCAGGTATGAGAGTATACTATTTGATTCATGTTTGGGACAATCGTCGAGGTCATTTATTATTGAGAACCACTAGTTGTATTGGATATGACTTAATTTCAAGGCCCACACTGGTCAGGGTAATGTCTGTGAGAAAACTAGATTAGATTATAGTTTTACAATTCAATCAATCATTCTCGTTGTGGTTATAAAGTAGGAACAAGTACAAACGGTGTAGAAAATCAGAATCAAGGCACTCATGGAAACAAATTGTAAGATAAAAACAAAACAAAACAATGCGAGTCCCCGTTACCTGAGCTAGGGCAACTGAGGATATGTTTTTTGGAATTGTTGTACCGGATTGTGTTTTCTGAGACAGCCCCAAAACACAGGTGCATATTGGAATTTTCAGTTTGATCATTCAAATTTGGGTTAAAATTGAACTCACCACCGACCCGTGACACCTAGTTACAATAGATTTTTGTGATGTCTACACATAGTTGGTAGGCTAAACTGTGAACTATCTTTGAATTTAGTGGAATTCTAAGTGTTCTTTTTAAATGAGGCTTATGGTTTGGTCAGTAGGGGTATAGTTGGGCACATCACATCCTCTTTGAAAGCTTCACTATCTCTATTGATGCCTTGATTACGGAAGGAATTTTTCGGTATGCTTGCGTAAATAAGGAAACCACTGGTTGTGTCTCAAAAAGAATGTCCTTTACAAACTGACTGAAAGGATCACCCTTCAGGATAATTGTATTGCCAACCATTAGGCTATCTTTAAGCTAAAATCTAATTTATAGAAATAAACAACCATTCAAACTCGACAAACACGACTAAAGTGGCCGTTAGGAAATGCATGTAATTTTTTTCTTTTTATCTAAACTTGAAAGCTACATATCAAAATCCACAATATACTAAACCTAATTGCATTAACTAACATTATCAATTCTATAAGTATATTGGTGCGCTACACCAAACAAACTAGGAATGAATCATGTAATATGAAAATCATGCGTGATGATATAATGTCAACATCTACTACCGGAGTGCATTCTAACTCGATAAAACATAATCAAATCATTTTTCATATGTACTCTAATTTTCATCCAATTACATTACAATAACTAAATAAGTTATTATATAATGACACTCACCCTAGGAGAGTGGGATAGCAAAGTCATTTTGTTCTATTTAAAATTAAATATTACACTTTGCTTAGCTTGACCTTTCTGATTATGTCATTATACATGGAAGTATATAAATCACTCATACAAGAAACACAATCCCGATGATTGATAAAAACTTTTGAGAGATATAGTAAATTTACTTGTGTAAAATTGTGCATATAAATCTACAAAGTGGTCTAAAATGTAGCATATTCATAAGTAGTTAGAAGTGATAGGTGGTTAAAACTAGCCAACTTACATAGATAAAGTAATCTACATATAAATGACATATAAGAGAGTTGTTATATTGATGTAATTCTACTCAGTCGATTTATCATAATTGACTTGATGACTTGACTAGCTTGGGTTGCACCCATCAAGCTAAAACTAAAAGACCAAGTCTAGTTATCCCATCATACAAGTCTTATGGTTATTGGTACAACTAAGATTGTTAACTACATGACCTATATGGGTCAATGTATAGAAGTGCAAATGTCAAAAATTTACTAAAATGAGTGACATGTCGAGAAGTTTTTCTAAGGTGTACAAGAATGTAAATAATGCATGCATTAGAGACTAGTTTTATTCTATGGGGCCATTCTTCATTCTAGAAAACTTTAGTAGAGGCTTCGGTTGGGCCTATGAAACTTACAACTGGTATTATAGGTACATCCCCTCAAGTAGGTGTGTTGCTCAGATGGACATGTTATAACTTCAATCTTTATTTATATGGGCTTTGAATATGGAAAAGACTATATACATCTATGCTATATGGAGGCATCCTTGCAGTGATATCTATGAATGGGAGCCCGTATGTACAAGGGTCATTCTGGGATTGCATTAAAATAGGAAAGAGAATATGAAATCATATCATAAATTTTTGATGTGGACACAAAGAAGATAAGTGGGGATATCATAACACTCCGCGATGTCATGCTTTAGATGAAATAATATTAAGATAAATTACTAGATTACCCACATCAAATAGGTGAACCTCTTTTTCATGGAGGTCATCAATAGGAACTCCATGATTAAGCGTGATTGGCCTAAATAAGTAATAAGATGACTCACGTGCCTTGAAGTTTCCTTGGTATATGTATGAGTGAAGACAAAGGGTGCAATGGAGGTTAGTTTCGGTATGGGATCCAATCATTATTTTCAAGACTCTATTAACGAATTGAATTTGGAGATCAGACATTTACAACAACAATTTAATATTCAAATTGTTTTGTTTATTGAATTATGGTAAGCACCGAGAATTCAATAAGTATCATTTCAAAGTAACATAAGATGAACTACATGTAGTTTCATAATAAGATGAAAAAAATCAATAACTAAAAAACAAATATTCCTTTGTAAGCTTTTAATAGAAACCCAAAACTGTTCACAAAAAAAAAACAGAAACCCAAAACTATAACTTGATTGCGTTCAGACTCATATGGGGTGTTTGCACATGTTACAACTTTAAGTTCCTCATGGGGACCCCTGAATCATTTACTAGTGACTTTCCCATCTAACATGGTTTTCACCACTTTTGGTTTATGTTGTGCTACAAATAGTCATTTATTCTTATTCATTCTCCTAGGAGATATTATGTACACTATTAATACTAGAATCAACATATTAGAGTTACATTTGAGTTCTTATCTCCATCCATGTAGCTCCTTAACTTATTCTTCCTTTTAAGCTCATCAACCATCTTTCCTTAAATCTCTA
Source organism: Alisma plantago-aquatica (assembly GCA_963693085.1). NCBI lineage: Eukaryota > Viridiplantae > Streptophyta > Magnoliopsida > Alismatales > Alismataceae > Alisma > Alisma plantago-aquatica. The sequence continues at coordinate 801,750,281 of OY856411.1, forward strand.
ACTTTATATCATATTTTGTATCGACAATATCTCTATTCCATCAGTATAAGGTTATACTTCCCGCTTAGGTTTACGTAAGGCATTAGCTTAGTCACCTTTACCTTCAGTTGGAATAATTCCAAAATAGTTGAAAAATATATTCTAAATTCTAATCAAACTCCTTCATATCAGGTTTTTTCATTTCTGGTCATAATTTAATTCAGTCTACCTTAACATTCACTTAATTCTTGTGAAATCCTTCGATTTTCGTTAAATTAACATTTCATGTCATTTTTGGTATTATATAATACTATTCAATCTTAGTAAAATACTTATGAAGCATGAGCCTGTAGTATGTTTAGATTATTCTTTTGTAAATCATTACGTATAGGTCATGACTAGAAATGTAGTTTATGAATTTCCCACTTTGAGCCAAATATAAACCATGTAAGGAATATTAAGGTAAACTTCCCTTAATAAATTTTCAAACAATCAAATCTTGTAATAATCTTGTAATATTAATGCTTCTTATATTTACTTATATAGCTGGAAGTAGAAATATTAGTTATTTCTTTGGGTCCCCAAATAAAGAACTTGCTTACTTTGTACAATTTTATCTATCCTCATTAATATCATTAGTATTCCATTGTATCTTTATTGAATACTAAACTATGATTATAAAAATTCAAACATTCAGAAACCTCTAGGATTTTCTATTACACATTCTACTCATCAATTTCGAGAAACTATTAGTAATTTGGTTAAAAGCCTACATAATATAGCTAATAAGCATAGTCACAAATTCGGTATTCGGGATACGTACGGCCATGTTGAAAAATTCAGAAATCGGGAATTATGCGGAAAATTCGGATAAAAATCGGTCAACGTACGGTAAAAGTTCGGCCAACTATTCGGAAAAAAGTCGGCAAAAAAGAGGAATATATATATATATACATACATACAAAATATATATATAAACCCACACATAATGATTGAAAATGACTAAACATCGAACTGACTACTCTAATATTGGAAGAAGGGGAAAAAGTGGGAGCAGCAAGCACAAATCAGGGAAGAAAGGGGGAGAATGGAGGTGAAAGATGGAGCGTACATGTAGAATGTCGAGGGTTACTCCTGGTGTGTCGAGGGATAGAGGAGGAAGGTTGGACGGTTTAGTGGAACCCTGCTACAAGTTAAAAAAGACGTGGAAACAATAAATGTGAAGCAAAAGTACATAACTGTTTAAAACGGCAAAAAAACGTATTAAACGCGTTTAAAACGCAATACGTGAATAATACGTGAATTAAACGCGTTTAAAACGTATTATTCGGTTTGGAGTTTAAAACAACTGTCATATACGTCACGTGAATAATACGCGTTTTAAAAAAAACGGAGTATATTGTGACTATGCTAATAAGGGCTTGTTCATGCAAACTTTTATAATTTGTGAGTTTCTTGTCCTAAAATGATATAATTCACCCATAATATCATACTAATGGAGTTGACTATACAATTTTTCAAATGAAAAAAACCAAGGATTAGGCTACTAGGTGACCACAATTAAGCTTTAGCTCATTTTTCTCCAATACATAATGAATCTCCAAGAAAAATTAATTAGGTATATGCCAATAAGAATTCACCATGCTAAATTGCATTTCAAATTCATCATTTATGAACATTGTCTAGCATATACACGCTAAATTGCCAAATAATAGGAGGATTCTCACAAGACCATAAATTCAAATCTTGAAACATCTTAAGAACAACCACACAAATTTAATCCCATTTACCCGATAACAATGGTACAAAATTCATTGTAATATACGAAGGTTTATACAATTTCTACACTAAATGGCCAAAACCCAACATTTTTGTCATACACACACAAAGAGTAAATTCAAGCACAAAAAATCATCTACATTTAAAATAACTTTTATTAATTTAGGTATCAATAAATAATTATAATGGAAGTGTAAACTCTAAAATTCACCATCAATTTCCCATGTCCCCGTAATTCCAATTTCTGATAAATTAGCACTAGTGAGCATCAATTGGGTTAAATTTAGGTGTAAGTATGCTTAAATATCTGAATTAGGGGTTGAATCACTCACCTCCCTATGAAGAATGCAAAATTGTGGTCTACTATGATCACAACCAACTTCCAATCTTACTTGAATACCACAAGTAAAACCATAGCTAGGATCTTTTCCTATATTAAAGAATGGGGAAAAGAAGAAGGGAGTTACAATTTTAACCAATTTTTTTGGAGTCGAACAAAGATATAGATATAATCAAAACCAATAGAAAGAAGTGGACGTAATATAACTTTGTTGATAATAAACCACAAATTATTGAAGAACTGTGACTAAAATTAAATCCATAAAATCTCTCGATTCCACCTCAAATCTCCACTCCACCTTTCAAATTCATGATTCAAAGATGTAGAGAATTATCTGGGATAGCCACTATCACAATTAGGAAATAAACATCAATTGAGGTGCTTAATTATTTTACATTATAACCTTCTATATTAATTTTCTATTCTTTCACTAATGGTTTCCAAACCTTTACTCTTTATTTAGACCGAAGTTAACCAGCTTTGCATAGACAACCTCCAAATTGAAAACTTATACATCTTTTATTTCACTTTAGGGTTTCTCTCAATCCTAATCCAATAAAACATGAATAAAAAAAGTTAAATTTAGGTACATTTATACTATCGTCTCATCCCATTTAGGGTATATTTACCCGCACAACCTAAATTTAGCAAAATTAGTCATTTTTATTCATCAAACCCCAATAAAAAACCCTAAGATTTATAAAACATGTAAGGAAGATTTTTAAATGTCAAAAAAACATTCTACATCATTTAGTAAAATTTCATCATTATTACTCAAAGTCACAATGAAAGCATCAAAATTGTCCCCAAAAATACGATTATAATGTAATTTGGGTTTTTTCTCTTTAAACCCTAAAAAAGAAGCTTTATTGCATACAAACATGGTATTTCAAATGTAAAAATGTCAATAAACTATACAAATTTCTTTAAGTAATGATGATTCTCTCTAATCAAGGATCATGGTTTTACACGCATTGAACATTCATGACTCTATGAATGGTAATATACACCATTTTCCACATTCTTGGTCATATATGCATTTCCTGATGTTATGCCCTACATGATTCATGTGGCATGAAGTAGATAGGAAATAGTAACCACATCTAGAGTACATTTATATGATATAAAGAGATGACACTTTTATACCTAATTTCAATTCAGAAATGACTCCAACTAACCTTTTATTTTCTCTCTAACTATCATGTAGTTATGATATTTAACCCATACTCCCACCAATAGTTGTAAGGGAAAATATCATGCTTAGAAAAAAGATAGACAACTATATCATTCAAAATATGTTATTATGCAAAGTAGCATGCTTTGGGTGGGGTGCCATATTAGATGGTTCCCTCTATATAAAATGTTATAAGGCCATAACGCCCACAGTTAAATGTCAATGGGGTATAGTGTCATTGTAACATACTCGAATTTTGGGGATACTAAATCTACTTCAAGATATTATCACATATTTTCTCTAAACTATATCTCAATTCCAATCCGGTCCTTTCCAACTTGTGTGTGAGCTATTTTGATTGATTATCATGAATAATTACCTCCTTTTTAGTTTCTTGTACTATTAACTCTTTGCTCTGCATTTGAGAGAGTAATTTCAAATTAGTCCTTCAGAATTGGCTTCGTGAAACATATCGACACCAATTTGTGCAAATGGAAATAATTGCCCCTTGATATCTTGATTTGCATTCCACTCCTCCTTGAAATTTCACTTAATGGGCTTAGAATCATTACATACAATATTCATTGGCTAAATAGTACTAATAAGTTTGGATGTTATGGTAGAAATTGAATTAATAGAAGCATTATTGTTCCTACAATTCAGTTTAGTTATATTCATACTTTTAAGAGTTATAAAAGATCAAAATAACTAGGTAATATGTGATTAATGGACTAGACTTAGGTTTCCCTAGAAAGGATTGAACCCAAAAATCGTAGGTCTTCTGATATGTATACGAGAAGAGCAACTTTGACTGCCTTTTTATGTGATGTATAGGATACAAAATCTATTAAAACGTAATTATTAAATAGGGGTGACGACTATGTTTAATAGCATTAGTTACCTAGGCTATTTGAAGACCTGACGCCTTCTCCTGGTAACGCCACCAGCGTCGATTGCGTTACAGAAACGCAATGTGTGGTCGGTGCTTCACCAGCCCACCAAGAGACTCAAAGCCAGATCGTTTACCCTCTACTCTCCCTGCCGTTGGACTTCCTCTCTCTCAACCCCGGCCTCTCAAAGAGCAATGAGGAAGGAAGGAATGCATGGAGCCTTGATGGCCGGTGAACTGGAAGAAACGGCCCGGCCATTAAAGACCAGGAACCATAGACGTAACGGCCGGCGCGCCATCCTCCAGGCGCCATGCTACCAGACCCTACGCCTGCCTCTATGAGCGCAAACTCTAGGGTCGCACTCCTACAAATACCTGGCCACCCTACCTGCAGATGCATAGCGCCGGCAAACCCCATCATCTCCTCCCTAGCCGATCAACCAACCACAGCCACGAAGATGCGCTGCTCTAGACCTCCGAACTTCCTTGATCTCCTTTCCTCCCTGCTACGGTCTGTAGAGCACTGCCTCATGTGCGCCAATAGATCCCTACCATCACGCCTCCTCCAGCCTCTCCCCCTTCGAGCTGCGGTGCACTGGTTACAGCCACAAGCGCCTGCACCATCGACAGGTGATGTCGCAACGAACCACACGGCCCTACCGTTTTCATAGGAGAGGTCGTCGCCACAATCACCGGTCACCTCCTCGATCACCCCTGCGCCACCATACGTGCCCATAGCCTCCATCTCTAACCACAACTCCGGCAACTGCAACCTACTGTTCAGTAGAACCACGACGACACTGTGAGCACAATCCCAAATCCGACAACCTTATTCTACAACAGCGCTGCCGGCAGGTAGCGGCTACGACCAATAACACAGGGTCGTCGCACCACCGCCCCACCTCGAATAGAGGCTGGTGCAACCGACGAAGAGTCCGCCCACTCTCCGGTGAGCAGCAACCAGGCTTCACAAGTGATTTCGTCCCTGCCTCCTCCTCCCTACTACGAGTTACACTGCTGGTAGGAGCAAGCAATAACCGGCTGCCGACGGCCCCACGAACCACAGCATCACCACCATGACGGAACTGCTACCTCGCTGCTGCTGGGCTGCGTTGACCCACCCACGAGGAGCCACGGCCAAACCATCTAGGTACTTCCCTCACCCGATTCCTATTCCATGCAAATCATGATCATATAGCATCATGCCAACTAATAATGAAAAAGGGATAAGAGATTGGTTGTGATCTAATAAGGTTGGTTGCTAAACCATACATGTATCAATACGTACAGACCCACTCTCATGCATGTAGATAATTTTTTAAAGTCAAGTAAGTCAATAGATATGACTATGACTAGTACAATGCAAAACACTACGCATACTATGATCTCAATATATTGTAGTCTTACTAACATATATATGTACGCAATGACCTAGATAAGTTACATAGATAATGGATCACTACGGGAAGTATAGAAGATCAAATAGTTAATTATCTTTACCAACGAATCATACAATATAGATTTTGCAACCTAACAAGGGAGGATGGAAATAATGATAAGGATGTTAAGAATCATATTTATGGAGAAATTAAATGATGAAAACTCTAACCTTGATCACCCAAAGTTTTCTATCAATCATATAAACTATTTTGTTCTTTAACTATATGTAGAAACGTGGACTTAAGTGGTATTATGTCATATGTAAATTTGATCTGCTATGAATAAATGAGTATGTAATAATGACTATATATAACAAGGTGGAAACCTAGAAATGACATTGAGGGGAAAATATGTCATAGAAACCTAGAAGGAAAAATCTAATCATAAATAAGACAAATTGAGCAACAATGATTCCAAGTCATATGGTGACAATATTATTATTCGTTGTAGCTATCTCTTCATAAATTCTTGGAGACACATTATGATTATACAATCCTTGGAGTCCTGAATAATTGAGGTACTAAATCTTCTATTTTATTGTTGAATTATTTTCCATCTTGATGGACACATATATCTTGATTCGTGGTGAATTCCATATAGTTTTGAAACCTATACTTATTCTTGAAAGTTCACCACTCTCATTTTGTAATTGATAAATTATTGTTGATAATTATTTTGGCATTGGACTTGATCTATTTGGAGTTTTGACTCCCTGTGGACTTTGGTCCCTTGGGCTTTGGCCCTATAGAGCTTTGGCTCACTTGAGTGGGCCAAGTACCCCACAACCCTGCGTAGTGGATAGAGATTAGTTGTCCCCCAGTTAACTGGAATAGCTAATAAGGCACTAGTGTTGTTCTCTCCTAGAGTGTGAGAACACAAGGCACTTAGCCCTAGAAAAGATATGATAGGAAGGTGCCAAAACTTGCCAAATAGAATATCTTGAAATTGATATACCTTGTGAATAGCTTGGATAAATTTTTGATACTTGAATTATTGAATCTTGCTTAATGATGTTCTTGTGAAAGATTTGCTATCTTGAAGTTGATATTGAAATTTCTTTTTGTTAGCCTTGAGTCCACCAAATAGTCCTTTCCTAACTTTTATTGTACATCTAAACCTATTTCATACATAGTTCAATGATTGGATTTAGTACCAGCTTTGCTGACCCTTTGTTTCCCTTCAATGGGGTCCATGTGTGGTTTTGTTCCCTCTGGGAACTCATGGGTAGGTAATAGATGGAAGAGCTTGAAAAGACATGCACTGGGTAGTCCTCCGTTGAAGACTAGATAGAATGAATTTTATTTCTTAAACTTGTAATCATATTTGTAAGCTTCCGCAACTCTGATGTACAAGCATGGTTGTAACAAAGATTGTTTATGATTGTGATATTATTTTATAAATATTTGATCATAAAGATCGGGTCTTTACAGTCATATAGAACCATTAACCTAATGCTCCTATTGTGCAAGTGATTGTTGAGGCCTAATTGGAGGTGTAATTAGTCACTAAATGGAGGATCACACCCACAACAACCTATAAAAGATTTGACTCATCCCTTTCCATTTGTAGATAAATCTTTATTAGTTTTACCTATCACATTATTGGACTTATGTATGGTTGGTTATTTGCATTCTTGACAATACTCTAGTGCATTATGTCTCACTCTAGTGAAATTATTGTTATTTCTATGTGTCAATGAGGCCAATATGTATTGATTCTCTCTTATTTGTTAGTTTCCTAATCTCCCATTTCCTCTTTAAACATATCATGTTTCCCAAGTTATATATATATTTTAAATTTGGTAATTAATTAGAATTTTCAGAATGTTAGGTCAATATTATGAATAACCAATATGAAATGATAGCAATGAAGATGTTGACAACACTTATCTATTCTTGGGTGTATCACATCATTATAGTTCTCAAATTTCTTCACGATCGATGTGTTTGTGCATCATTTGGATTTAATAACGATCACCTTCCACTTCCTAGTTAATGGATTGATATGAAAAATAGGATGCAGTTGTTCAAATTGACTTACAAGTAGTTTGGGAACTAATACTTGACAATAATCTTGTTAACCAATATGATGGTTGATTCTTGTCACGTGTTTCTGTTTGTGACATATCAATTGAATTGGGGTGTATAAAGGGATCATATTGTTGCATTGCCAAAGATATAGTTTGATGAGAAATTTACAAAATGCCAAACCAATGAAAAATGCCAATACACACTTGCATATCTTCTATTCATTATAGGGTAATGTTGTTTTTGTAGATGACAGGGGACCACATGATCTAAGATGTTTTACACTTATGATGGACTTCCATACATGTGGAAGGTTATATTGTGGGAGTGTAATCCTATTATTCTTTAATAGGGATGTGTTGAAGGTGTAGTATGCATTTCTTATCAGTTCATTAGTCCAGAGGTAGAAGGTTTCTTGTCTCTCCTCAAGATGTGGGTGTGGGAGAACATTCTTATTGGTTTACAAGGACACCATGCAATGAATTAGTCAATTGCTCACTTTATAGGCTAGCAACCATTACTTACACCACATATATAATTCCAATTCCTTCATTTTTGATAGTAATGCTACTGAATTTAACTTTAGGTTGAATAGTAGGGAGATCTGATCAATTACAAGAGGCAGTCTTGATTTTCCATTAGTGAGGGTTATCTACAATTAGACACTCAAGTAAATCATTTCATTACTTCTACTTTTATTTAACATCCATAATACAATTTGAAACCACCATGTGATATGCATAGTTTAATCATGAACTAATCTTTAATCACAACTTGATCTTAACATGTGACTTCCACACCTTAAAACAAAGACATTGTATCCAAGTGGCTTGACATCTATCATACATGCAAAAATACATATGATTAGCTTTCAAATGATGTGTTTCACAATCTATGATCAAAATACAATAGACATGGTATGCCCTTATTTTAGTAACCCCAAGGCTACCGCACAATTTGATAATAAGAAAAACCAATGATGTCATTCTAGAAACCAGTTGACCATAGTGCTACAAATATTCATAAGTGGAGATAAAGTTCTAACCACATAAGCCAAGTGTCTTATGAGGTAACACTTTACACTGTACACATGTATGAATGGTAATGACTTAAGCACCAATCACAGAATCCTAAAGAGCCTTCACATGATTACTAGCCTTGGAATTATGTAGAGAAAGAATATGTAATTCAAATATTTTTTTAACATTACTCTCCAATTTAGTTATGTATACCATTGTCAGTTATCATATCAATGTTTAATACTTAAAATTCCACATGAATATATAGAAGTTCCTTTCTATTCCCGCATTTTGAATAGATTAGCACGTACTAAAAAGAATTTAGCCACAATTCTTCTCTCAACTACCATGTCACGTTCCACCACAAGTTTCCTTGGTTATAACTACATCTTCCACTCACTTGTTGACTCAAACGACATTCTAGGTCCTTGCTATGATCATCATTTTGATTATAAGTTTGATTCCTTTGGCTTGTAAGGGTCCTTCTCGTTCAGGTGGACTTGCAGCTAAGATGCTAGGTCGAGTCACTTTATCCCATACCTTACTTTGTGGTTTGCAGTTCTCAGAAACATTAACTAATTAGCATAAAAACCATGGTGCAATATGAACTAATTAGCACAAAAAATCATGGTTTTAGTTTTTTCTTAGAACGTGCACAAATTGTTAGCTGATTAAAAGAGTTGCAAATTTGTATAAGTCTAGTTTTCATCATATTAAGATTATAGTTTTGTTTAAAATTCAACAAGTAACTTTGTTCCTAATATTTGTATACGTCATGGTGTTTTTGAGACTACCACTAAAGTTGAAGTTTTCTTTTTGTCAATACTTAATTCATTTTTGTGCTATTCTCAAAATCCTTAATTCATTTTTGTGCTATTCTCAAAATTGAGATTCCAAACATGCATTTAACTTAGGGCTTGCTATGATAATTGATGGTACGCTTGAAAGAAAGCTTATGCATCTTGTTGAATTAGGACTTTCTATGCGGATTGATGCTCATTTATGTAATTACACTTTTGTTGAAGTTTTTTTCATTTGTTTGCTTTCTAATAAATCATCTACCTTGTAAAAGTGATAGTCTGATGAATCCTATACATTGCATGAACAAAGAACATTACTATTATACCCTTCGAGCATTTGTATGTCCATGTTTTCCTTGTATTCAAGATATTAACCATAAAGTTGACTCTAGCTTACTCCCATGTATGTTTCAAGGGTAAAATGATACTTTTAAAGAATATAGGCATTTTCATGTTTCTATAAGAAATTGTTTTACTCTTGGAATGCATTTTATTTGTTGACTTTCTAGATGTGTAACACTCTAGTTTTGACAATGAAAATATTGTCCATTTGTATTACTAATGTTTGAATTAAATGTTTTGGGTGATCAAGGAACTAAGAAAAAACAAATATCAAATAACATGAATATATATATTTTAAATGCTTTTTAAGCAAAAATTTCCTAAAACTGTTACTTGTATTGATGCAATTTTATAATTTAATAATGATGATGTAATAACTAGTGTTGCATGGACAAAATCATCCTAAATTTAATTTTATACTTGTATAAACCCATTATGATAGGTTTTTTTTTTAATTCATTTGAGCCATTTTGCTAATTTTAGAAATTTTTGGACACACAATTTGATCAAAATGCAATTCGACCAAAATGCATTACAATAAAAAATACTTTGATCCATACGTAATCGTTAGACCGAATAAGCTCAAGGTTGAATCTCATTTAAAATGCAATTCGACTAGGATGAATCTTGGTCAAATTATATTTCGACTGATTGTACTTCTATAAACTTTTAGATAGTGTGTTGTTATATATTTATTTGCCACATACTTTGCTATAATGACTATTTCTCACTCAAGTTGTCTTATTTTTGATCGAACACTGTTTGACCGACTACTGATCTACAAACTTTTCAGATCTTGTGTAGTTAGATATTTATTTCCCACCTACTTTGCTATAATGACTAATTTCTCACTAAATTTCTCCTAAACACTCCCAACAACCAAAATAGTTACTCCTTTTTTTTTCTAATATATAGGAGTTCCATATGAACCCCCAAATTACATTTGAGCAATCCATCTACATACTATCCACTAAATGTTAGAACATCACATTGCTTTCTCAACCTACCTCCTAGATAGCGTAATATTTAGTCCTTCTATAACTCCCCACTCCACCAACTACAACCTTGCCTAAATCTTGTTGAGTTTCTCATCATTTATCTATTAATACTTCATATTGTATATTTAAGATTACTTTGTTGCTTCTATCTTGTTCCTTGTTTTGATTCATTTCTTGGGAGATACTTTGTAACAACCTCACACTTTTAAAGTTTTAAATGTAATTCAAGATTACTATGCAGAATAAAGGTTGAAAAAAAGAAAATGGTATGACTTTCATTGATAATTTTGAGCCTATGGCTTTGATTGAGTCTATTAAATAAGTAAATAAGGTCATATTAAGCTTAATTTATATGAATGCTTCAATTGAGATATTATAATTATTAAAGTCGTAATTGTGTGATTAAGAATATAATGAAGCTTGTAGATTTGTTAGATGGACTAGGTTCAGATTGTGGGGCCTAGGTTCCAAGCTAAGTCCAATTAAACTTCTTTTAAGTTTATAAATAGGTACTTGAGAGAAAAAATGATAATTGAGTTTTTAAGGTTCATATTAAATACCAATAATAATTTTCATTTGTTTGTAAAGGAATTATAAGGTCATAAGAAAAATTTTCAAAATATTCCAATTTATCTTGTGACCTAGGTAATTCATTAGGTAATTATCTAGACTTTTATTAGGAACCAAGTTTAGTATATCAAATAATCTTGAATTGACCTTATCCTTGACCTAAAGATAGATAATGGCTAATTTGAGACAATCTCATTGTTTGGGATCATTTGAAATACTGATGTGACTTGGGGAATTATTGAGGTGATAAGTATTTTGATTAAGATATCATGGTTAAATCTTTTAAGGGAAAGCCTTTTTTCCTAGATCTAGATCTTGAATCCTAGGAAAGGTCGAGTGTGGGGGTTACCCCTTCCTCCTTAACTTCACAGGAACCATGCAAATAACACTGGAAGTCTTCCTTGCCTTTTCTATCAACCTCCCCAAACAACTCTAAAGGTTTTCCCATATCACACCTCTCTCTCCAATGAATCCCATCAAATCCAAGTTCCTTTTTTTGTCATGGACATTTTGGAAGATGACTGGATCTAGGTATTGGAAAGAATCTTGCGAGCTTCCTGGAGGGTCCATGGTTCCCATCCTAGGAAGATTCTTTCCACCTCTCTCTCCAATGAACCCCATAAAATCCAAGTTCCTTTTTTTGTCATTGGAGAAGATGACTGGATCTAGGTATTGGAAAGAATCTTGCGAGCTTCCTGGAGGATCCATGGTTCCCATCCTACCAATGAGGTGCCCAACTAACACCCACATCATCTAGATAAGCCTTTGATTTCCTATTCAAATGAACTCCATCTCCACCATGGCTTCCTCAACCACATCCACCATTGTCCTCGATAAATAGCTAGCTAGGTTTGATGAGGTTGTGTGAAGGTGCGTGGACCTTTAATTGGTGCTGCAAAGTCTAGGAGACAGTCATTGAACCTCTAGTTGACTCTTCCTTGATGGGTTTAGGATTCCCCACGAGGAAGAGGAAAATGAGGGGACAATTGACATAATAGTCCATGAGTGTGTGATATCCCAATTTGCAAAACTTGGGCAACAAGGCCTTTTCCTCTTGGCAAGGGAACCGACCTAGATAATTAGGAATAAGAGTGTTTTTGATGTTGCATTTCCTCAATGACCAATACATGTATAATTTGTAATACTTGTAGACATTGAATGGTAGCTCAAATTACCTACAAACTATATACCATAATTTATTAAAATATCATGTAGCATCCAAATAGAATAGATTTAATACCTAATTATGCTTCTTGTTAAAAAAAAGCATGTAGTAATGCACAAAAATAATGTGATGAATATGAGTAAACCCTAATTTTGATGAATAGGTGGTTATACATGTTAATGATTACTTGGTGTTATGATCTGATATTACTTAGGTAATAATGAAATTTGGAGATCAAATATTGGTAATTTTAGAATGTTAATGATATCTATTTAGGGTTTCTAAAACTATTAGACCTTGTACATGAGAATTTAAGTTTGGAGCCTAACTCTAATAGCAACCCTAAACCTAGACCCAAAATACTAAGACAGAACTTTGATTCAAGTCATATCAATACAATGATGACACCTTAGTTTTATGCATACTTTTAAAATGAATGATTTCTTGAGTCTATGCTTGATTTTTTTGGATTGCCTACACCTTGAAGTATTGGGATTTAAACTGCATGGCTTATGTATAGTAGGTATGTAATTATTTAATGAGTAAATTGATCATTTTGACTACCACATGATTCTTGATTGTTTTCCACATGTTTCATCTTATGTCTAAACTATTGGATGTGTATTTAAGTTGCAATTCAGATATAATGCCTATGTATATATCATAAGAAATATTATGATATTTGAACTTAGTGTTACATCTACCAAGGGGTAAGTCATAAGAGTCTGATGATGGACAAATAAATGATTACACTTGTGGTGGAATGACAAACATGGGTTAGAATATGAAATGGAAATGCAAGTTCATATGTAAATCTAAGTGATTGATGAGTAATATATGTTGATATCCATATATGCACACTTATGCATTCACCCATGTACACAATATAGTGATATGCTGACCGCTTAATGTTTTTGGTGTTTGAGGTAGATGAGTTACTTAAATATATGAGGATATGGAGATCCTGATGAATGCACTAATGTTAATAATGATAAAGTCACAAGGAGGACTAGATAGATAAGTCAAAGTTGATGATTCCTCTCACTTAATGTATTCTTCTCCAAAATTGATGTAACTCCTTTGATGATCATTTAACATCCTTTAATAATCAAACACAATTTATGAATGAAATTATTGATTATTGTTAGTTATTTCTTAAATATAGATCCTAAAAATTTGGATGATTGCTTTTGGGTTTTCCTTCAATGGGGAATAACAACAACAAGAGGTCACCACATACTTCTTGTGAAAAGTGTATCAAAATTCTTTGGAGTTAGTTCTTGTGAGAAGGTTATATATAAAGGTGGAGAAGATGATTGTGATCTTTTCTCAAGAGGGTGGTCTTCTGGTGTTCCTTAAATAAGGAAAAACTTATTCTTGATCTATAGAAGGAGGTTGGTCATGATATACCTAATGCACTAGTAATTGATTTGTATAGGTGTATAAAAGGTAATAACTTACATGTTAAGAAACTCTAGAAGCAACAAATAGGTAGTGGAGCTATAACATTTCAAACCCCAACCATAATACATCCTTGTGTCTATCATCGACCATATCACTTTTTGATTGCTTGCTTTACTTTTCTTTGCATTGTCTCTTTTAAGAAAGTTTCAATTAACATTCTAATTTGAATAAATTAGATTATTTTTATTCAAACCCTCTTGATCTTTCAATTGGTATTTAGATCAAGAACTCAAGGAGTTTTAACAAGTCTTGAAGAATGGGGAAAAATATCCTCATGCAGTTAAAACTTAAAGGATCACATGTCTAACAACCAACTCTGTTTGATGGCTCCAAGTACACAAATTTGAAATGGTATATGTAGTTATTCTTCCAAGCCATCAACTTGGATTTTGGAAGATGATCATCCAATCATGCATGCCTTTGATGAATGAGATAGAGTTATTGGATGAAGTAAAATAAGAAATACTACTTTTAAAGCCATAACCTCACTTTATTCATTTCTTTATCCTAGTGAATTTGATATGATTCCTCTTTTGAAATTTTCATTTGAAACTTATCGGAAATTATTTATTTCTCATGGAGGAAAGTCAAGGATACAAATATTAAAAATGCTCTCCTATAAACTAGAGTTAATTTGTATGAAAAAACATGAATCTATTTATGGAATGCGCTCTAAATCACCTTGCTTATTTGTTTTTTAATTTTTCTTAGTAAAAATATTGAGGATAAGTATCTTGTTACTAAAATTTTGGGTTCCTTAACCTATAAGTATGAATAGAAAATTACTAGCATTGAAAAATCTTTAGATGTTTCTACTTTGTAGCTTGAAGAACTTATTGATTACTTAAAGACATATGAAGTTAGGCTCCAAGAATGCGAGACATACGATGAAGAAGAAAATCATGCCAAGTCATCATGATATTCTTCAAGTGGTGAAACAAAATGAGGAAGTAGAGAACTCCCATGGTAAGAAACATGTAAATTCTTCTTTGAGAGAAATTTTTACACCCTGCTCTATTAAATTTCATTCTTGTGGGAAGAATGACCTTGGAAGGATGAATGCCTAAAACTTAAGGGGAGGAAGATGAAGAAATATAAGAAAAAGAAGAAGGGTTGTCGTGCTTCTTGAGATTCTGGTTCAAGTATTGGGTCAAATGGGTTAATGAGATGTATCTGAAAAGGATGTCTTTCTGGTCTATTAGTTTATCAACCAAGATGTCCTGGTGCTTTACAAAGATCTCAAATCAAAGAAAGAAAATGTTGAGATTCATGAACTTCTACACTAGGGACGGTAAAGGTACAAGGTTTTGTCTAGATCTGTGGCACAATAACTCTTCTCTTGTAAGTATCATTGGTAAAGATAACATTCTCACATCAGGAAGCTCTATTGATTTTTTTGACGATATGTTTATCAAATAAGGGAAGTGGTTGTGTACTCGAAGTAGAAATAACTTGAAGCTTGTCGATTTCCATTTGTCTCTTGAGGAGCCCTTTGGTGGTAGAGATAGAGTTTATTTTAAAGGCAGTAGTTCTCCCAACATTAAGCTTATCTGGAATGCTATCAAGATTTCTAAAATAGAGGACACTAAAGATCTTTGCATCTAGAAAGATGGTCTTCCCAGTAGATATTATGTTCACATGTGGAAAGTTTTACATAATAAGCTCCCTACTAGTGATTATGCTAGAAGAAGAGGATATCTGACTGTCTCTGTGTGTTTTTTATGTAGGAATGCCTATGATGATTCAATGAATGTTTCTTTTGAGTGTCCTTATATTAAAGAACTATTTGCCAAGGCTAGAAATTATGTCAACAAGTTGATTAGTATAAAGAATTGGGATGATTTGATGTTATATACTGTTGTAAGGAGAAAGTTTTCTTGATGCCTTGTTACAATGCCTGGTTGGAAAGGAACCTTCAGGTGCATGATGACAGGTGTAGATCAGTGGACAAAATTTGGAGATTTTTTTAGCATGATTATTATGGTCTTGTTCTCTGGTTCTCTACTTCCTTTGGGTTTTCTTGAGGCTAGTTATGTTCTGAGTATCCTTGCTCCTCTTCTCTATTGGTTGGGATATGAGTATCTTTTGAGTAGGAGTATATTTAGATTCTTTGAAGATGTCATATATGTAATTTCTCTATATTGTTCTCTTTTCTTCTCTCATCCCCCTTGCTATATGGTTTCATTCCTTGGATAGTTTGCCATTATCTGAGGTGTGGTTCTTCTTTAGTTGATTGTGTTCTGGAGGTTTTCAAGCAGATTGGAGTGTTTTGCTCTTTTTTTCTAGCTTTCTTGGTACTTTGTTCTATGAGACCTATTTGTTCATACAAAAATAGTTTTTACTCCCTTTCTTATTTTCTTGTGCAGCCACTATACTATACATACAATATTGTGAAAAATACATAAAGAAATAAGAGATTTTGCGAGTATTAGGTCAAATGATGAGGAAGAAGCTTGGCATCATGACGTTGAGTGCTCATTTTTGAGCATGTAGAAAATGATAGACAAGAACAAGGAGGTGCACAAAATAATAATAGTGACATACCTATTTTAAAGCTATCACATCAACAAAACACGTGAACTTGTTGAACTTACTTCTGAATAGCTTAAAAATATTGATAAAAATAGAAAAAAGGGCTTATTACAACATAAAAAATGTAGTAACACTCACCTTGGTGAAGGTTACCAAATCCAACAAGGGTGAACAAGATCTGAGCTCTAAAACTCAACCAAACAACCCACCAACAACTCCTCCAAACATAGTCTAGCATCAACCATGTCAAAAAGGGTTGAAAGGAGATACCTTTTTCTTTCGTAGCTAGATTCATCTTGGTTACCCAAGATTCACTGCCAAAGAAGGTATAAGAGAGGAGAAACAACAAGAAAAGATGACAATGAGTGAATATCTTGTATGTTCTAGGGTTAAAACATTGCCCTTTAGCCTTGGATCCTACAAAGTAATCTAGATCACCATCGATCAAGATCAAACACAACCAATTGGACAACAACTCTTGGGTTTGAAAATGAACCCTAGGATCAATGGGTGGGTATCTATATGTTGAGATAGGTGGAAATGTCAAAAGATCCCAAATACACACAACCCATTGACCCTCTAACTATACACGCCATCAACCCCCTAATTTGATAGAGATAAAATTAGTGGGAGAGGAGGAATATAGAGTTGGTGGACTCCTCTTATTTGAAAGAGAAAAAAAATAAAAAAAGAGGGAACTAAAGAGGGAAGTTGAGGTAACGAAAATAAAATAAAATGAGAGGGAATTATATGGAAAAGGGAAGTAATGTAGAGAAAGAAGATAAATGAGAAGGGAAGTAACTGAAAAAGATGAGGGAAGTAATGGGGAAAATTGTAGTAAGTGAGGATAGGAGTGATGGGGAAAGCAGATAAAGTAACATGGAGAGAGAAGACAAGAGAGGATGGAATTATTGGAAAAAGGAGGAATTTAAGGAGGGAAGTAATAAAAAGTAAAGAATAGGCACAAAATGATCAAAAGTAGGTGTGGAGAGACCAGAAGTGGGCTCAAATTGACCAAAAAAGAGCACAAAGTCATCTAGAGCTCAACAATCAAACAAGATACAAAAAAATAATGAAAAACCCAATCAACATTTAGGGTCATGCAATTCCATAATTTTTTCATGAATTCATCCGACTTCATGCCCCTATATAATATAAACAAGTTGGTGAACTCTCCTTGAGATTACATTGTCTCTTGTGTATTTCATCACACTAATGTATTCACTTTGACATCAATGTAGTCGATTTCCTGATGAACTATGTCTGAGTTCACAATATCATTTTTGCATAACCTCAAGCATCAACTCGAACAATATTGTATAGAACTTGACCAATTTTACCTAGACAACC
The DNA here is from genome assembly GCA_963693085.1 of Alisma plantago-aquatica. NCBI lineage: Eukaryota > Viridiplantae > Streptophyta > Magnoliopsida > Alismatales > Alismataceae > Alisma > Alisma plantago-aquatica. The sequence goes on from OY856411.1 coordinate 801,768,149, forward strand.
TCAAAAACTCAAATTCAACTATCAAAACTCAAATTTAAAAAATATATACCACATTTTATTCTCAATGTGTATTTTACGTGCAAGAGCACTAAGTTTGTATATAATCAACACAAACAAACTAGAGTGCATATAACATGTATATATGTTCTCTTTGCTTGAGATAAAATAGTTTAAATTTTGAATTTTAGGTTAATTATACAATAACATCATCCAAAAAAAATCTATGTATTTATAAAATTTCAATTCAAGAAACATAATAATTGTATTATTCATTCACTTATACAAACTAGGGTTTGGTGTTCATGTCACAAGAATTCATTAAATCTCTACTCACATTAGGGTTTTCCACAAACTTAGCGCCTTCACATCATTCTAATCACACAAATTAGGATTAAGTGATTTCACATTAACTCTTTTTTAGAATTAGGGTTTCACATTAAGTTAGATGAGAAAAGATTATGCTAAGAAAGAAAGCTAATCTAGGATTTATGGTTAACCGGGGTGTAGATCATCACATTCTCATTCCTCGAGTAGTGGTGGGAACAATGTATATGGTTTTGAATCACCTCGCCTATTTCTTTGGTCTCTCTAGAAAGGTTCCAGTGATCGCACTTGTTTGTAATTATCAACCGTAGATCCAAGTTTGGATTCATGGAATCAAACTTCAACATATTTGCAGTCACATTCTTTATAGATCATAGAAATATTTTAATGAACACATTATACCCCTTGTTTGGTCTATGTGCTATACATGCACGAGCTTGTGGAGGCTTGCTTTAATCAGCTATGAACATGGGACATGTGGGATATGACTACCTAGCGGTGCCAGATAATGCCATAGTAATGCATGCCAGAAACAATGACTTTTTCATAAATGTTTTAAAAAGGGTTGTTCTTCATTTTTTAGTGTCCAAAACTTTATAAAAAATTAATGTATCCATTAGAAGGTATTTTCCTTTAGGAAACCTATAACAATACTTTCAACCATAATTACATCATATCAAATCATATTTTACTAAATACCTATTACTATGGTTAGGGAAATGTTTGATATATAAATTAATAGGAATAATGTTGCTTCCAAATGATTTTGGGTTTGACCAGGATGTGGAGGTTTGACATGTATCTTGCATGGAAAGATAATTTCACCTTGAGCATTCAATATATTTGTTTTTATTATGATTACATGTCACATAATACCAAGTAAGATGTCCATGATATATGTAACTAAATGATATTATGTTTCTTGTTGTTTAAAGACATAACATAATGCAATGAATATAAGATTTCCTAAGTCAATATTAAATATTCATCTAAAATTTTAAAATAAATTTTTTGGAGATGTCATTCAATTATATATGTTCTTCATGCAGTTAGAACCTCAGTCTGACACCATAGTTTATGGTAACTTTAGGATTATGAAACCGCCACTAGGAGTGGAAGTCATGAGGCCCAAGTACTAGAATACATGTCTACAATGAGAGAAAAGTATATATGAACATAATTTTTTACCTAAGATTCAAGAAAGATCCATGCTTATGATTTTAGAATTTTTTGAGATTTTCATGTTAGTGTTACTTTTCAAATGTTTTAGAAGATTTCTAGACTTATATGATTCATGTACTATATTTGTAGTAGAAAATTCATGCCACTTACTGACTTTCATTTTTATCCTACACATGGCTAGGAATGAGATGTCCGGTAACATCTATAAGTGAGGAAAGGGTGCAGAATTAGAGATAGTAGATTCCAATACAAGTACCTATAAGGACTTGATCAGATGAGGTGCCAACTATATGAAGATCCCTACCATTAGAGTATGGCATATTGAGAATTTATAACTTCAACAGTTCAATGCATGTAAAGGGTGGCATATACTCACCTTTTTATCACCCTTGAACAACATTTAACATGTAAAATAATCCAAACATCCTAAAAACAACATAAATTATAGATAATGATCCCTTTCTTATCATAGAATCCTATTTTTAGCTAAAAGAAGAGGGAAGAAGGAAAATCCACCTCCCACAATATGGATCCATGGGGTAAGAATAGAGACATTAGTATCTATAAGATGAAAAGAAATGATAGGGAGGTAAGGGAAATATTTCCATCTTTCGGCTTGATCTAGGTAGAATAACCATGCATCATGTTGATCCTTTCTTTGATTCATCAATAACCCTAAAATAACCCCTCCTTATCCTTTACAACTCTATAGGGTATGATGGAATTTTGAGGTGCTAGTTGTTTCTAACGACCATGGGTATACTATTAGTATCTTGGGAAAAGTACATTTTAATACACTAAAAATTGTTATAACTCTCAACGGTTGATTGACTAGCCACAAGTAGGTCTAACCTTCAATATTCGTGACCCAAAGGTCAATTATGAACAACCAAATATTGGGCATTAGGTTAGTCACCAAATGTTGATTTGACTTTTAAAAAGGTCAGTCTGATCTTTCTAAAGGTTGATTGATTTTTGGGGGCCCTGACTTCTGAAGAGTGGTCAACAGAGACCAAAACCCCATTACCAACAGTTGAATCAACCATGGTAACCCTAAAAGGTTGGTTCATCTCCCCATTTGGTCAGTCAAATAAATAACCATCAACGTTTTGTGGCCATGAGCGACTATGGGACGAATCACCATTGACCCCTCCACTAATAGATCGGTCTAACTTTTCAATTGGTCATCCAACTTATCAAGTTGATCAACCATAGAAACCACTGATCGTGTCCCAATATACACTAAAAACTCCATTATTTCCTATTAACCTTATTCTTTATGTTTTTTACATTTCTTCTTATTTCAAATTGCTAACAAATTGATTATTCATTAATTTATTAATTTGGAGTTTTGTTTTATCTAAGTTTTTGAATCAAGTTGACATTCTTATAGTTATACAACTATATGCAATGGAGAACCAAAATTGATCGATTATATCATCTTAAAAACATTAGATAATTGGAATTAATGTTTCACACTAGAAATTCTTCAAAAGTTGATAGTTTACTAGTTGTTCATCATACCACTGCCATGTTTCAAGAAAACTCTAGAAATATTTTGTTAAGGAAGAAACCATGCATTAGGGTTCACTAACCCTAGAATTACAAAGTGCCTCAACTATGGGTTGTAATAATAACCCCAAACTACATGATCTATTACTATATTTATTTTTTGGAAGCAAGAAGACATTTTTATGTTCTTAAAGCTTTTGTATGTGGAATTTTTGGGTATCTGAGATGTCCATGTTCTAGTATTAAAACTACAGATTGATATTTGAGGTAATAGATAATGCAAAATATATAATGTTCTAAATGAAATGCATTAGTTTCCCTTGCTTCTTTCATTCTCAATTATATCATAAATTAGGAGGTGTTGACATAATTGCATAAGTCTGTTATATCACAACAGACAAAGATTTTTTTTGGAAGTTAATGAAGTCATTGTCCATCATCTATTGCCCAATACATAAGATTTTTTAGTACATATGTATTCAACACGAGTATATTTCACCATCATAATTTGTTCCCAATCAGGGAATATCATTCATTTTTCATTTAAGCTACTAATAAGTTTAAAACTTTTGGATTAAGACCCATGTATGAGCATACTAGTACCAAACTCAACAAATGAACTATGAAGAGTTTAGAAATAAGGGTATTATACTTGACTCCACATCTAGTTGGTTGCAAACTCCAAGATTTGTCATATGTGGTTGTTTGGAATATACACAATGACTGTCATATATAAATGTATATATAAATGTTGATGTTGTCATATATAAATGTGTATGTAAATGTATATATAAATTGTTGGATATTATACCTGACTCCACAATCCAGTTTGTATGTTCATTATGGCTAAGCGTTTGTATTAAAACGTGTCGTGCATGATGACATTGTCGTGACGTCAAAGGCAAATGTGATACGGTGCCATCTTCCCGTCATTGTGGAACTCACACTTGACATAGTTTGTATTCAGTGGCAATGAAAAGAAAAAAGGGAAACTATACACAGAGTAAAAGTGGGACGAGAAACCTTACCACTATTGTCGTTTTGCCTCCATAGTCCACTTAATCCACCCACCCACCTAGCCCCACCCGTTGCTCATCAGTCACGTGTTGTATTTGTACGTTGTTGTTGTTGTTACTTTTACAACATGAGAGGGAGAAAGGGAGAGAGAATGAGAGGGGGGAGTGTAGAGAGGGGATTGGAGAGAAAAAAATAGTTGTAGGAGAGAGACAGTAAGATAACATATTTTTATTAATAAATTTTAAATGATAATGAACTTTTTGACGAAATAAACATCATTGTACTCCTTAAAAAAATATGTTTCAACAAGATCAAGTTTGACATGTTTTACAAAAATAAAATGTTCAATCTAAAAAATAAAAAATTAATGTAAATGTTAAATGTAAAAATAGAGGAGAGAGAAATTAATTTTTATTATAACTCTCAAACCATAATGAATTTTTAAATAAAATAAAAAATGATGAGTTACTAACAAAAATATTTTAAAATAAGACTAATGTTAACATATTTTGTTAATATTTTTTAATAAAATAATTATAACATATTGGATAATGTGTTATAACATAGCAAACACATGTGTTATAATGTGTTTGTGAAAGTAAAAAATGAAGAGAGAGAAATTTAATTTGTTTATAACTCTCAAACTGTAATGAAATTTTACACAAAATAAAAATTGATGAGTTACTAATAAAAAATCCTTTAAATAGGACTAATGTCAACATACTTTGATAATGAATTTTCTAATGAAATAAACACAACACATGAGATAACATGTTATAACATAAGAGAAAATATTTTTACATTATCTAGGGTTCAATTTATTTCTTTTTTTTTATAACGAGGAACCCCTCCCGGGGTCAGCCACTATTGGACCCCACCCAACCAAGGGTAAACCCTAGTTTGTTCAATTTCTTTTTTTTTATATAACAAGGAACCTCTCCTGGGATCAGCCACTATTGGACCCCACCCAGCCAAGGGTAAACCCTGAAACCAGCTGCATACATGGGGGCACCGCGGCGTGTTCAGTAACGTGGGGCCTTTATTGCACCCCGAGGGTTTTCGCCTAGAGTCGAACCCAGGTCCCTTCATTGGGGATTGCCGAGCCGCATCACTTGGGTTACTCCCTCTATTTATTTCTTAAAGAGAGAGAAAATATGAAATTAGGATTTGTCTCTTTGAAAAATAAATTGAACTTGAGATATCTTACATTTGGACTGCTAATAACATAGTAATGTTACTTCCTTCCTATTTTTAATATTTTCTCTTTTGGAATTAATTTTTGTCATAACTCTCGAATTGTAATGAATTTTTATATAAAATAAAAAATGATGGGTTACTAATAATTTTTTTTTTAAAATAAGGCTAATATTAACATATTTTGATAAAAAAAATTAACAATATAATTATAACACATCGGATAATGTGTTATAACATTGTTATAATATAGAAAAATACATGTGCTATAATGTGATTGTGAAAGTAAAAAATAAAGAGAGAAATTTATTATGTTTATAACTTTAAACCGTAATGAAAAATAACACAAAATAAAAACTGACGAGTTACTAACAAAAAGTACTTTAAAATAAGACTAATGTTGACATACTTTGGTAATGGAATTTTTAACGAAATAAACACAACACATGAGATAACATGTTATAACATAGGAAAAAATAATTTTACAATTTATTTCTTAAAGAGAGAGAAAATATGAAACTATGAGGGAAGTAGTTTCATATATTATCTCCATCCAAATGTACGTTATATCCGGTCCAATTATACATTACATCTAGTCAGGTTGTATGTTATCTCATATTCAATTTTTTTAAAGAGAGAAAATATGAAAAATAGGAGGGAAGTAGTGTCACTTCATCCAAATGTAAGATATCTCAGGTTTAATTTATTTTTCAAAGAGACAAAAAATTTAAAAAGTAGGAAAGAAGTAGTTCATACGTTATTTTTGGTCCAAATGTATACGTTATCTCCTATCTAATTATACATTATCTCACATTTGATTTATTTTTTAAAGAGAAAGAAAATATCAAAAATAGGAGGGAAGTGGTGTTGTATGTTATCTTCAGTCCAAATATATATGTTATCAATGGTACAATTATAACATGAATAACATGACATAACGTGGATAACATGGATAACATAGATAACATGTCATAACATGGACAACATAGATAACATGTCATTGTTGGCTAAATTGGACATTATTATAATCTCTTTGTTTCGATGATGATAAGCATTTCATTCTTGTGAATCTAATGTGCTACTTGAGTGTTGCAGGAACTAGGGGGATGACACAACTTGGAAGATCTATATGCTCAAATTGATTTAATTCATGATTGTAATCAAATGTAAAAATTTGTACAAGTATATAATGTACAAGTACTTAGATATCATGTAAATAAAGCATTTAGATCTTCCCTAGTCAATCACAACACTTAGATAGGTCATCCCCTACAATAGTGTCACAACTGCACACTCATACACACACTTAGTACTTAGTTTAAAATATTGAAACAGAGTCATTCTCGATCGACAAACTTCTCGATCGAGACACTCTCGGTCGACAAACTCTTCGACCGAGAATGACCCAGGTAGCCGTTAGACACAACATACAAGGTAGTTGGGAGTTGGATCAGGACGTTACATACAATTGCTCCAGACAGTCCCTCGGTCGACAAAGACTTCGACCGACTGAGATCTCGGTCGACAATTCCTCGACCGAGAATGTCTCTGTCTGCACTTTTCAGGATTAATTAACTAGTCATTATTAAAGCAACTAATGGATACCTAACGGCTAGTTGAGCACTTAGAACCCCCTAGAAAGTGTCTAGAACGTCCTCAGGTATTCATAGGTCATTCCTATAAATAGGACAAGCCTTAGGACACCTTACACACACTTGTGCAACACTTGAGCATAATACTTGCAATTGACTATTCATTCTTGTGAGCAATTGAGCAACTCCTACATTGGCTATTCATTTCCATTGCTCCAAATTTGTGTCCTATAAGCTAGCATCTTCTACCCACTGCACCAACACTTCCATATACATTGGTTAGGAGATCAAAATGCTTGATATAGGAAATCAAGCCTTGTGCTACAATGGTATTGTAATTTCTATTTTTCCTTCTTGTTCCTTTATATTGTTTGTACTCTCCTTGCTACTCCTAGAGTTGGAGGTTGTGGATTGGAGAGGGTTTAACTTCTCAGGTGGAGAAGGGTCTTCTCGGTGGAGAAGGTGGACTTTGGACTACTTCAAGAAGGTTGTCTCAACGGGAAGCTACTTCAAGGGGGAGCTTGAGGTTACTTCAAGGAAGGTTGCTTTGAGGTTGGTGAGACTACTTCTAGGTGAAGGTTGTCTGAAGGGTTTGGTGAAAGTATTTGTAATTTTATGTAACATACTTGCGATGTAATAAAATTTAAGTACTTTCAAAATCCCGGTTGGGTAAGCAACCAGGTAGTGGATTGACTGCCTTAGTATTTGCTAAGGTTGGAACCACTCTAAATCCTTGTCCCCTTGTCCAATCTTATTGTGATTTCTTGCTTTGGTTGAATTATTATTAAAATCTCTATAAAACCCTATTCACCCCCCCTCTAGTGTTTTTTCAATTGGTATCAGAGAAGGCTTCAAGGATCTCTAATCGAGTCTTGAAGAATGAAGGGTGGTGGTGTCTACAACCGCAAGCAAAGGAAAAGCATGGACCAATCTTCAACACGTTGTAATTGGTGCTTAGGAACAAGGCACACAACATCTAGTTGTCCATGGAGGTCAAAGAAGGAAGATATGCATAAAGAATGCCTTATTGCTACAATAAGTGAAGAAGAAGAAGAGGTAAGCCTTTTTTATTTACCTAAAGAAGAGCTAATTGCTAGTCTTGAAGAGACACATAATAAGTATATTGAGTGCAAGAAGAAATTAAAGAAATATAATAAAACAAATGATGAGTTACATGCTAAACTTCTTGCTCTCACATCTGAAAATGAAGATCTCAAAAAGACTATTGCAGATCATGATATTAAGTTGAAATTAGTAAAAGCAAATTGCAATCTTCTTTCCCTAGAAAAGATAAACTTGCAAACTCAAGCAAATGATCTTCAAAAACAACCTGTTTTGTGTACACATCTAGACTATGATATTATTGTGAAAGAAAGAGATTCTTTATTATCTAATCTAGATCAATCAAAGTTAGATATCAAGAAGAGAATGGATAAGATTGTTAAGTTGCAACAAGAAGTGAGTAGTTTGAGTAACAATGATATCCTTGATAAGATCTTAAATGATTCTTATCGTCAAGTTGGAAGGAGAGGACTAGGTTATAAGCCTAAAGGAAAATATGATAAAAAACCTAGTTGGAGAAAGACACAAGTGCTAGAGAGTCAATCTATGTATGTACCTAGAGGCAAATACACATATGTACCCAAGAACAACCTAGAACAAATCATAGAAAGAGACATGAGGTTGATTCTATATGTTGCCATTATTGTTTACGTCTTGGACATTACTCTTTTTCATGCCCATACACGAAAAGGAATGATGATCTAGTTTGGGTTCCTAAAACTTAAAAGCTTGGATTTGACTAGTTGAGATTTGACCTAAAATGTTACTTTGATATACAAATGTCATATCTCAACAAAATTGAGCTTTAACTTTCATATTCTTGTATCTTGTTTAGAAATAATCTCTGAAAAACAGTACAGAAACATTCTCGGTCAAGAAACTGTTCGACCGAGAACACTGTCGGTCAAGAATTAGTCGACCGAGAAGGTTACTGTGTGCAACAAATCTGATAAAACCTGTACAAATAGCAGCATTCTCAGTCGAGAAAAACGTCGACCGAGATAAATTCAGTCGACATAAAGTTCGACCAAACCAAGTTCTGCTGAACCTGTTTTAATTAATCTAGTTTGCTATCAATTTGTTATTAATGATTGATTTAATATGCAAATCAAGAGTGAATCTTAGAGACCATCTTAAAATCAAAACATATTGATCTTTTGAATCATGAATTGTTGAAAGAAGGTATAACCTTATGAATATGAAATTCTTAAACATATTGCAAAAGTGATATATGAAACATGATATTGAACATACTTTCTTCATTGTTTTGAAAAAGTTTAATAAGCATGTTCATTTACATGGTTTGTCTTAAATTTGAAAATTCATGAACCATGAATGAGATTATTTTGGCTTATCCTCTAAATGGTTTAAAATTGAAAATTATGAACCATGTTGGTTTAATCAAGGAAATTACTATTTTATCATAATCCACATAGTTTTTCCTAAGTATTTCTTGGTCTATCTATATAGGAACCATGTGTATTGAATTTTAGTTTAAATGATCATAATCATTGTAATTATATGCGTCTATCTTGATCATTGTATTGTGGATATACTTCTACTGTTCTATCATAATTATTGTGCCATAATCATTGTGTTTCATTGGTTTGTCTAAAATAATCTTTGATCCATATATACAAACCACGAATGGATATTGTTTTTGATCATTGTGATTCAGATCATATGTAGATGCCATTTTGCATAAACAGTAAAACTTCATGGCACAAATGCATTTTAAATTGAAAATCTGCAGAAATAATACTTCACATATAAATGTTCAAATTGGAAATCTGCAGAAATTGCCTCTTGGTTGAAATCAAGTTTGACCAAGGGGCACTATGGTCGAAGTCAAGGTCGACCTAAAATAAGCTTGACAAAATGCTTATTTGTAAATCATTTTCTTGAAATCAACCTTAGTATATTAAACAAGATTCTAGTGCACAACTCTCATAAAAGTTTAATTTATTATGATCTAATAATTGTTATAACCTTAGAATCTTAAAATTATCTTGATTATAATATTAAGGGGGAGTTCACAAAAACTTTGTAAACATCTTAAAGAAAAATTGAAACATGTTATGACCTTAGTATTTTTAATTTTGGTTATGAAAATAAAAGAATCTACAAATTTTATGAATGTGATATATATCTTGTTCTTAATGGAATTCTCTAAACAAATCACAGCTTAACATCCCGTGCATTTGGTTAGAGATACTTTTCATGTACTCTACTATAAGCTCAAAGGATTCTCATATCATTTTCAAGGCTTAACATCCCTTGCAAAATGTATGAGAAAATATGTATCCATCATGAACTTAAGGGAATCTCATTGCATTTTCAGGGCTTAACATCCCTTGTAAAATGGATGAGAAATCAATACACATATGCCATGAACATTAAAAGGAACTCATATCATTTCAAGGCTTAACATCCTTTGCAAATGATTGAGAAATAAATTGTGGCTAAATTTAACAATAATTGGTTTGCATTAATCCCTTGTTTTTAAATTGAATATCTCTTTAAGGGGGAGCATAGCATAAAATTAAGGGGGAGAAATAAAAAGTCATACTAAATGATTATCTTGGATATCTTTTTGAAATGACAAAGGGGGAGAAATAATATAAAATCAAAAACATAAAATACAATGAGTTTCATAATATCTCGGCCAACACACACTTGCAAAACAAGAATGGCTACAAAAGGTAAACTGTAGGTATGAAACTCATATGATTTATATATCCTTATTTATATTTAAGAAATGTTTGTCATCTTCAAAAAGCGGGAGATTGTTGGCTAAATTGGATATTATTATAATCCCTTTGTTTCGATGATGACAAATATTTCATTCTTGTGAATCTAATGTGCTACTTGAGTGTTGCAGGAACTAGGTGGATGACACAACTGGGAAGTTCTATATGCTCAAATTGCTTTAATTCATGATTGTAATCAAATGTAAAAACTTGTACAAATATAATGTACAAGTACTTAGATATCATGTAAATCAAGCGTTTAGATCTTCCCCAGTCAATCACAACACTTAGATATGTCATCCCCTACAATAATTTCACAATTGTACACTCATACACACACTTAGTACTTAGTTTAAAACATTGAAACAAAGTCATTCTCAGTCGACAAACTTCTCGATCGAGACACTCTCGGTCGACAAACTCTTCGACCGAGAATGACCCAGGTAGCCGTTAGACACAACAGACAAGGTAGTTGGGAGTTGGATCAGAACGTTACATACACTTGCTCCAGACAGTCCCTCGGTCGACAAAGACTTCGACCGACTGGAATCTTGGTCGACAATTCCTCGACCGAGAATGTCTCTGTCTACACTTTTCAGGATTAATTAACTAGCCGTTGTTAAAGCAATTAATGGATACCTAACGGCTAGTTGAGCACTTAAAACCCCCTAGAAAGTGTCTAGAACATCCTTAGGTATTCATAGGCCATTCCTATAAACAGGACAAGCCTTAGGACACCTTACACACACTTGTGCAACACTTGAGCATAATACTTGTAATTGGCTATTCATTCTTGTGAGCAATTGAGCAACTCCAACATTGGCTATTCATTTCCATTGCTCCAAATTTGTGTACTATAGGCTAGAATCTCCTACCCACGGCACCAACACTTCCATATACATTGGTTAGAAGATCAAAACGCTTGATATAGGAAATCAAACATTGTGCTATAACGGTATTGTAATTTTTATTTTTCCTTCTTGTTCTTTTATATTGTTTGTACTCTCCTTGCTACTCCTAGGGTTGGAGGCTGCGTATTGGAGATGGTTTAACTTCTCAGGTGGAGAAGAGTCTTCTCGGTGGAGAAGGTGGACTTTAGACTACTTCAAGAAGGTTGTCTCAACAGGAAGCTACCTCAAGAGGAAGACTACTTCAAGGGGGAGCTTGAGGTTACTTCAAGGAAGACTGCTTCGAGGTTGGTGAGACTATTTCTAAGTGAAGGCTGTCTGAAGGGTTTGGTGAAAGTATTTGTAATTTTATGTAACATCGTTGCGAGGTAATAAAATTTAAGTACTTTCTAAATCCCGGTTGGGTAAGCAACCGGGTAGTGGATTGACTGCCTTAGTATTTTCTAAGGTTGGAACCACTCTAAATCCTTGTCCCCTTGTCCAATCTTATTGTGATTGATTGCTTTGGTTGAATTATTATTAAAATCTCTATAAAACCCTATTCACCCCCCTCTAGTGGTTTTTCAGTCATAACCTGGATAACATAGATAACATGACATAACATGGATAACATTGTTCTTTTTTGAATAACATAGATATAACATGACTAACATAGATAACATAGATAACATAAATAACATGACATAAAATGGATAACATAGATAACATGACACGACATAGATAACGTTGTTAAAAATATTTCGTTATCCATGTTTTAACATGTTGCCCATGTTTTATAAATATTTTGTTAAAAAATCATTATCAAAGCATGTCAACATTAGTGTCATTTTAAAATATATTTTATTAGTAACTCATCAATTTTATTTCATTTAAAAATTCATTACGGTTTGATAATTATAAACAAAATAAATTTCTCTCTCCTTTTTGACCGTTTGCAATCACATTATCTTTTTTTTTAGATTGTACATTTTATTTTTTCAAAATATGTCGAACTTGATCTTATTATAACATATTCTTTGTAAGGAGTCTAACAGTGTTTATTTCATCAAAAAATATGTTACGATTCAAAAATTATTAGCAAAAATAACTGTCTTTTTTCTCTCTCTGATAGTCACTCTCTGTACTCATTCCTTCTCTCATCTCTCCCACGTCTTTCTCACTCCTCTTCCCAATCTCCCTCTCTGCCACGTTTCTTGTGCAAACAGTTTTTGGACAGTGTGTCGTGGGTTCAAATATGTTGTCCCCAGTACGTTGTCCCAATGTGTTTCTGTCAATCTCACCACGTTAATTATTTTAGGGGTGGATTTTTGGGTTAATGTCTGATAATGATTTTTTAGGACACAACCAAGACAGCAAGTCAGGTCCAGTAAATTTGAAGGCGCGTATCGTACGTTTAGAAAAGTCCCGGTAGAAAACGACACTTTTGTTGCATTCGGCAACGCGACTGGCAGCGGCCGGGCAGCGATGCCTTGCGTTCGGGCAGGCATAAAAGCTTGTACTGAAACACCAGTGACTTGACGCTTGTTTTTTGTACTAGATCCATCGTTCCGAAGCGTCCATTTCTATATTTTTTCCATCGCGTTGAATTGAAGCAGTGACTCACCAGCAGCAAGCCAGTGAGCGTCACAAGCGAACGCGTTGCCGAACGGAGCATTTGTCGTTCGGGTTCTCGCCCGACGTGGCCGTCCATATAGCTATAATCTCAAGAAGAAAATATGAGACCCGAAATAGCAATTTTTTCACAAACATCTCAATGCTCGGCCGGGCTTGAGTTTTTCTAGTTGGGCCCAAACTGAATCCGTCGGATGATGATAGTCACATATATTGGCATGTACTTCCACTTTGGATCCACATCAGAAGATTCTCAATTCATTTACGACTTCAGTGCCGGTGTATCGACATCAATTGACAAGAAGATTACCTGCTTCCTTCACATAGAATCCTAGCCACCACGCCTCTCTTTTACACAGTACCACTTCTGTTCTCACTAACACATAGACACACGATCGCCATCCTTGGTCTACACAAGCAGTTGAGGACCTGATGTAAGATCCACGGATCCGTCAATCCTTTGTCTTTGACCCCTCCATGCTTATCAACTAGCTGGGATCTTCTTTTGATTGCAGTTTCTTCATTTAATATGAGAGCGTATCCAATTGATTTGGCTTTTGGTGTGGATTTCCAGCTGTAATTTCTCATTTTGGACTAGGAAGGTAGTGTGGATTGTCAGATGAAGGGATTCGTATGTCATATCCCCAATATCGCTGCAGGTGAATATTCCATAGGAAATCTCTCTAGGAGGGAAGAGTGGTGGATCCACTTGGCTAATGGTTGACAAAGCCGGACTGCTCACGCCCTGGGCGTCTGATAACTGATAAGTACTTGCCTGCCACCTCTGATGCAAAGTCCTTAATCAAGTGGCTGATCAATGCTGTCCGGCGTGCGAGGAAGAATATTCTGTCTCCCTTAATCGAGTGGCTGATCGGTGCTATCATGGTTGTTAAGAGGTAGACAACATGCCATACAAGTCTTCCATTAGTGCTTGATCATGACCAAATGTGGGTGTGGCTGTCTAACAACCGCAGTGCAAATAGTAGGCATAAATTGAAAATCACTCCTGAGAAAAGATCAACACGATGCTATCTGTAACCGATTTCCCCCTCAGGACCAAATGGTGATGGGCAGGGACAGCTGATGAGGGGATTAAAATCCTGCTTATTCACTGAAGTCTTGGATGCCATTCAGCATTGATCACCGGCTGCCAAAGTCTGCCGCAGTAGATGGTTTGTCAGGTCATCATGTAGCTTCCAGAGAAGAGATGATTGCAACATGCTCTCTCAGGTCCCTCACCTTGTTCATGTAGTGAAAACAGACGTATGTTTGTAAGGAACAAAGGGTTCCTCAGTTTCATTAGAGGGCGCAGAATTCCTCCCGTTCCAATGTTTGACTGAGGGAAAGTTCGGCATAGCACATGTGAATTAAACTTTGGTGACGTTCACGTGTCTCACGTGCGGCTGAAACCAGCCTCAAACTAACTCCCAAACCGCCTCACGTGATAGATTGTGATTGACTGGTTTTTTATGATTATGTAGCAGGCAAATAAATTTGTTTCGCTTATAATTTTTGAACCATAATGAATTTTTAATGAAACAAAAATAATTGGATTTGCTATGAAAAATGCAATCCAACAAAACTAATATGGATATATTTAAAAAAAATACAAAAATAGTATATATATATATTAATTGACACCCAAAGATGCATTTTTAGATGATATGACGCCCGTAAATGACTATTGACCCCAAAAATAGTTAATTGACGTCCAAAATGGTTCATTGACGCCTAGAAGTATAAAGATGACGCCCAAATAAGGAATTGATAACTAAAACAACATAAGGACAACCAAATAGGTTTGTCTGACACCTAAGAACCACTTAATGACGTCCAAAATGGTTCATTGACACCCAGAAGTATAACGACGCCCATAAATGACTATTGACACCCAAAAATAGTTAATTGACGTTTAAAAATGGTTAATTGACGCACAAAAGAGTTCATAACATCCAAAACCCAATAATAACTTATTGACACCCATAAATGGCTAATGACACCCAAAGATGGTTATTTGACGTCCAAAATGGTTCATTGGCATCCGGAATCACCTATTCATATAATTTTTATATTTTTTATTAAAAATATATCAATATTAGTCTTGTTGGAATGCATTTTTCATAATGAATCTAATGGTTTTTGTTTTGTCAAAAAAGTCATCACGGTTCAAAAGTTATAGGCAAAACAAATTTATTTATCAATTATACAACTTTCACCTACCCATCCAATTAAAACCCGCCACATCACCCCCACCCCCAAAAAACCACCTCCACCCAGCTGGACGCGCGTAACACCCGCGCTCTCATCGTCGGGGAGGAAAAAAAACAAAATAGAGTTGTGTTGTTACAATCCCAATTTTTGGGTTCTTTTGGTGAGAAATGTAATTTCTCCTATTAAATATATTTGAACAAATAATGATATAATTTGTTTTGAATAAATGAATTTCGTTTACAATAGTCTTATTGGTTGTTTTGTGAACTTTATTGGCTATTTGGCCCAATAACAAGGAAAAAACAAAAGAAACTCCATTATTAAATAAGAAAATAAGAAAATGGAGAAAAGAAGGATGTAGAAACCTCTTGAAGGCAAAGAAATGTTATCCAAAGTTGGATTTTATGCCTCTTGGGTTCCTTGGATCCCAAGGAGTCAAAAGTTGCAAAGATAACGCAACAAGAAAAGAAAAGATCAATTAAATATTTCTTTATTAAGAAAAAAATTGAAAACAATAATAAAATATGAGAAATAAGTGAAAAGAGGTATAATCGAGTTATCTTTGGTGGATTTTCGTATCCATAAGGCTCCTAATGGTAAAAAGAATTCAAATAAAGAAAATAGGAAGAGAGGAAAGAGAAAATAGGTGTTTTAATACAGAATATGTGCCTCATAGGTACTTGACTTGCATATGAAGAAAAATGATTTTTCCTTTCGAGTTTTGGTCTCAAAATTTTCACACAAGTAGTTTAAGTCGTTATAGACTTTCTCCTAAAATTTGAGATTAAAATGATAAGCAGTTTGGGAGATACGATTTTTTAAAGTATTCCTAATGTGTGGAGGAAATCAATAAATGTCACGATTTGATTGAATTAGAAACTAGGGACCGATTTCCTTTGTTCTTCGCGTGGAACGTCAGTCACTGGATCAAGATCCAAGGGTTACTCAGTCATCAGCTACCCCAGACGGAACAGGAAAGGGGAGCAGTACGATTAGTTTTTCCAAATCAAATTTCTCGCATAACGATGGATGAGAAGATTTGGAAATTGGATCAACAACTTCGGGAGGCCTGTTATAACCCCAATTTTCCAAAATATGTAATGAGATTGTGAATCTCCTTTTTAAATAGAAATGAAATCCGTGGTTGATGTGATGAGTTGATTTGAATAGATTTTGTGTTTGATAGCTTGAATGATTTCTTAGTGGGCCTTTTTGGCCATTGAGCCCAATTAAAGGAGAAAAAGAAAAGGATTAAAAGAATACATAAAGAAATTAATGAAATATGAACAAAAGGCTAAGGAAGGATTTCCCAAAATAGAAATTTTCGAGTTATAAAAGTTCCTTGGGGTTCAAGGAACTCAAGATAATTATATAATAGCAAGGGAAATAAAGAATATAAGGGAAATATGAATAAATAGGTGTTTTCTTGCAACTAAAGAAAAAGATTTGTTTTCTTGAAATAATGGCTTCAATTTTTACATGATGAGAGATAAAAGTATGAACGAGAATTCCTTAAAATTTGGATTAAAAAGGAATTAAGGCTTGGGAGTTATTTCTTTTTAAAGTTACCCTTAAATGTGAAGTTATTTTAGAATAAGGAAAATAGTTTCCTTTAATCAGTTGAACGCGAAGATGGTGGGTCGTTGGATCTTAATCCAACAGGAAGAAAAATGGTTTTTCCTTTCGAGTTTTGGTCTCAAAATTTTCACACAAGTAGTTTAAGTCGTTATAGACTTTCTCCTAAAATTTGAGATTAAAATGATAAGCGGTTTGGGAGATACGATTTTTTAAAGTATTCCTAATGTGTGGAGGAAATCAATAAATGTCACGATTTGATTGAATTAGAAACCAGGGACCGATTTCCTTTGTTCTTCGCGTGGAACGTCAGTCACTGGATCAAGATCCAAGGGTTACTCAGTCATCAGCTACCCCAGACGGAACAGGAAAGGGGAGCAGTACGATTAGTTTTTCCAAATCAAATTTCTCGCGTAACGATGGATGAGAAGATTTGGAAATTGGATCAACAACTTCGGGAGGCCTGTTATAACCCTAATTTTCCAAAATATGTAATGAGATTGTGAATCTCCTTTTCAAAGAGAAATGAAATCCGTGGTTGATGTGATGAGTTGATTTGAATAGATTTTGTGTTTGATAGCTTGAATGATTTCTTAGTGGGCCTTTTTGGCCATTGAGCCCAATTAAAGGAGAAAAAGAAAAGGATTAAAAGAATACATAAAGAAATTAATGAAATAAGAACAAAAGGCTAAGGAAGGATTTCCCAAAATAGAAATTTTCGAGTTATAAAAGTTCCTTGGGGTTCAAGGAACTCAAGATAATTATATAATAGCAAGGGAAATAAAGAATATAAGGGAAATATGAATAAATAGGTGTTTTCTTGCAACTAAAGAAAAAGAATTGTTTTCTTGAAATAATGGCTTGAATTTTTACATGATGAGAGATAAAAGTATGAACGATAATTCTTTTGAAATTTGGATTAAAAAGGAATTAAGGTTTGGGAGTTATTGCTTTTTAAAGTTACCCTTAAATGTGAAGTTATTTTAGAATAAGGAAAATAGTTTCCTTTAATCAGTTGAACGCGAAGATGGTGGGCCGTTGGATCTTAATCCAACAGGCGCCACTCATCGTCTAAGTCCCTCGTGGACTGGGACTGTGCCTGTGACAGTAGATTCTTCTTTGTTGGATTCCTCATAATCCATCAAGTTTGCAAATTAACTGAAGTTTCCTTTAGTTTCGGGAAGGAAAACCGAAGGGATTCATCCCTGGTTTGTCGAGGTTTCGTCTCCGATTGGGAAAGTTCCCAATCCAACAGGGGCCTGCTCGACCCTATATATAGGGGGGGTTAAACGAGAGGGTTATCATCCCCGATTTCTACACCAGACGCTGCAAGAGGACGAGAGGAATGAATTCATGCCTCCAATTAGTTCGTCTACCCTAACATGTACCCTCGATTCCAGTAGTGAACCTCGTCGGAAGTCCGGCGAGTGGGGAAGGGTCGCGGCGCGTGCTAGGCTCTCAATTGAATCCCCAGTTGAGTTCTACAAAGGGAGACAACGCTCCCTGTCTTCGTGGTGCGAGCTCTGGTGGTCGAGAACTCAGAGTCAACCCCAAGGTTGACCCTCGTAGACTTGCTGGGACGGAGGAAGACGACGACCCGTCACCATCTGATCGGGGACCACAGTGGTCTCAGTGGAATCCAACGCTCCAGAGCAGGAGCAGCTTTACTTGGGCATGCGCAACCGGGATCATTGGATGCAAGAAGCGGACCACTGGTCCACAGATCGAGCGACCGACATTTTTCCGGTAAATCCCTCTCTAATCAAATAAATCAGAAAAAAGGGTTTTCTTTGCAAAATTCGTAGTAATAACTCGGAATCTCATATGACAAAACTTTGTATATGAAAGTTGTGTAGAAAAATATGAGGAATCTTATAAAAATGATTTGAGAACCTAGTTCTGATCTGTTTTGCAAAAAGTACCCTAATTTGCTAATAATGTGTATTAAAAGTTGATGAGAAACCCTAATTAAATGTTAAGAGTGTAATTTGGTGAATCAATAGGTCAAATTGATAAGTTTAACCATGTTAATGATAAAAGTGGTTTGACTATCCATTTGAATGCAAAGATGTCTAAATTAGAGTTGTAATACCTAAAAGAAGAATAATTTACATAGAAACCCTAATTTGGGATAAAAGGAGATAAAAATCATATTTATTTGGAATAAGATAATCAGATGCTTAGTAAAGATCCTAAAACTTTTTAAGAGAGAGATACAATGAGAAATTAGGGGTTTTATGTAGTTTTGATAAATTAAGGATGATAGTAAGGAAAGAAAAAGTAAAAACCCTAATTTCCAAAGGAACCCTAAAATTGGAATTGAAATCCTAAGAAATGTGATGAAATTGGATAAATATTAATAAAAAGATAATTTTACTTTTATTTCAAGATTTCTCTTCCTCATTGCTTGCTTAATTGGGTTTCTCTGCATATTTGATTATGTCTTGAAATCTGCAACTAAAGGTATGTGGTTACACTTATGAATATCTTGAGATAGATTTTTGAGGTTTTCCGAGATTTTCACCGATAACTTGAAATAAACTGTTGAATGAATTTAGTTCATGCAAACTATAATGTGAATATGACTATCACATAATATATATGCCTACTAGCTCAGATCCTGGTCCCCTCTATGTCATAATGGCTGACCTAGTATATGGCTACCTAGAGGGTAGGTCCATCAAGTCACAATGAGTTAGATATTGGGCTACCTTTGGGTGGTGCCATGCGACTCTACCTTTACAGAGGTATTATATAAGTCCTTACAGGGACAACATAGAGTTGTGGATAGGTATGGATTGAGTAGTATGGCTTAAAATGTAATCTTGGTTGTTAAATGATTAATTGAATGATTATGTTGTTAATATAGTTGAACATTATCTGTTTCCTCCACATACCAACTTCGGCTGACTGTTGTTTTGTTTGTCAGCGATTTAGGTACAAATCTCAAAAGTACAAACGGTAAAGCAACACATTGAGAATTCAAAAATTAAAGAACAACGAGGAACTAGTTAAAATCGTTCAGCTGTGGTTAGAAGTTTAGTATATTCCAAAATTTTCAAGGTATGCAAAATTTTTATTACCATGTTTCAGTATAGTATGTTAAAATTTAATAATTGTTCTTGGTTATATGTTGAACCTTTGATCCGGAAATGATGGGTGCAGCTTCGACCTCTCGGTTTCCCTTAATTGGGGGTTATTGGAAGGTGGGGTCGTAACATTTGGTATCAGAGCCTAGGTTCCTCATTTAACCATTAATAATTATTAAATTTTACAAACTCCATAGAACCCAAGGGAGTTATTAGAGGATTATCCGAAAGACGGAGGTGTCTAGAAAAGGATCACGACCGGGGTTGGAAATATTTTCCTCCGCACCGCTAGTCGGAATACGAGGACTCCCGGATCCGTGTGATTGCCTGGCCAAAGTCTTCGGGTATGATTCAAAATAAGATACCTTTAGGACTCTCTCATCTTATTCGTCCCTTCTCATCACATATTCTATTATGGCTCTAAGAGTAGGATTCTCTCTCTCCTCCACACTCATGTGGTATGGGCAAGTAAGTTAAGGGTTTAAGAATCCTCCATAAAATTAATAAAAGATATGTAATGAGATATCATTGAACATAAGTGTAACTAGTTTAAATGATAAACTAAAGGTTTGTTTGTTATGCTTGTGTAGATGGCTCGAATAAAGACTGTTGCTATTCCTGAGGTCTCTGGGAATCCAGCTAGGAGTGGTTGGCCTCCCCATAAAGGAAAAGAGTCTTCTAAAAAGAGAAAGAGGAACTATGATGGTGGATCCTCTAAGAAGAGAAAGAGGCCCGAAGAAGTCACTCATGAGGTCCCTAACCCTAACCCGGTACCTTTTAGTAACCTGGACCAAGAAGAAGACCAAGGATATGAGGAACAACATGTGTACGAGGAAGAAGCCAAGATGGAAGAGGACCAAGTTGGTGATCCAGAACCGACCATGATGATTCACACCCCTGATACGTTGTGGATGGAGCAACAGAGGAAGTTTACGGAGGCTATTAATGCTTTGGCCCTTCGAGACTTAGCTAGAGCTGAGAATGATGAGCCATACCCTGTTCATCCCCGTGTGGGAGCCACCATCCTAGACTTTGTCAAGCTGAACATAGAAAAGTTCTGGGGAGAAAAGACTGAGGTAGTTGACAAGGTGGAAGCCTGGGTGCTTGCAATTGAGAATGGATTCTGCATGCTTGAGGTACAGCCAAGCAAGAAGGTCCTCTTTGTTGCTCACCTCCTGGAAGGAGCAGCTAAGATATGGTGGGAGACTCACATCATAGGCCGAGATCTGACTGAGGAACCAATGACATGGGCTGATTTCAAGACCATCTTCACTTCCAGATTCGTCCCTATTACAGCTAAGAAGGAAAAGGAAAGAGAATTAACTAACATGGCTAAAGGGAATTCCTCTGTGGCGGACTTTGGGCGAAAGTTTCGAATCCTGGAACGTTTTGGGTACAAGATGGATGAAGAAAGAAGGGTGGATCACTTCATAGAGCATCTTCACCCTACCATCAAGCCTCATGTGATGGCAAGCAAACCTAAAACCTTCACAGAAGCTTACAACACTGCCTTAGACATGGAAAGGACTGTAATGCCCCTGCTCAGCTTCCACCCAAGGGGTATTTGGGTTTCACTGAGGGAAACCGAGGTCAGAAGAACCATCACAAGAAGGGTCCAGGATGTCATCAAGCCAAAGGAAGAAATGGAGGAAAAGGGAAACCCCATCAAGAGAACAACCGACCTCGATGTTGCTCATGTGGGAAATGGAATTTCGATGAGTGCCACCACAAGAAGAGAGTCTGTTATCATTGTAATCAAAAGGGGCATATCCAAGCTGCTTATCCTCTACCTGAGCCAAGAGGACCAGGTCCCGTAGCAGCCCCACCAGTAGGAGCCCCACCTGTAGCTGTGGCCCCACCTGCTGGAGAAAGAAGACAAGCTCGAGTGTTCGCTATTGACAATGAAGAAGCTCAAGCTAATGCTAATCGGTTGATTGAGGGTAATAACCCTTAGAGTTTTTCTTTATGTATTAAAAAGTTAAGCATGTAATGGTCTAATGTATGGTGAAAAAATGATGTAGGCATGCTGGAAGTAATGGGACATAATGTAAAATCATTATTTGACTCTGGATCTACTAATACTTTCATTTCAAGGAATCTTGCAACTATGCTTTTTTTGGATATCAAGGATTTAGGATATGTCTTAGATGTTACAACCCCGAGTGGTCGAATCTTTACCTCTCTTTTGAAAACTTCGGTGATACCTGTGAAATATCGAGATCATGAGTTTCCTACAAACTTTATCCTTCTTGACATGAATGATTTTGATGTGATCATTGGAATGGATTGGCTTTATACTTATAGGGCCCATATTGACTGTAGGGAAAAGAAAGTGATCATTAAGGAACCAGGTCACCCGCCTTTTGTCATTAGGGGAAGGAAAGATGCCACCACCAGCATGTATGTGTCATCCTTGAAGGAAGAAAGGATGATGAGTAAAGGGTGTCAAGCTTTCCTAGCAGTTGTTACCGAGCCCGAACCCAAGGTGCAACCCTTAGAGGAAATAGAGGTAGTAAAGAGCTATGCAGATGTTTTCCCAGATGATCTACCTGGAATTCCTCCCGAGAGAGAGGTGGATTTTTCCATAGAGATTAGCTCCAGGAACAATCCCTATTTCACGTGCACTTTATAGAATGGCCCCTGCAGAGTTGCTCGAGTTGAAGAAATAATTGCAGGAATTGCTAGACAAGGGTTTTATCCGCCCTAGCACATCACCATGGGGAGCACTAGTTCTTTTTGTAAAAAAAAGGATGGCTCGCTCTGTATGTGTATAGACTATTAGATGATCAACCAAGCTACCATTAAGAACAAATACCCTTTACCCCGAATAGATGACCTGTTCGACCAGTTGAAGTCTGCTCGTGTCTTTTCCAAAATTGACTTGAGATCGGGTTACCACCAGTTGAGAGTCAAGAGTGAGGAAATTCCAAAAATATCTTTTCGAACACGATATGGCCATTATGAGTTTGTGGTTATTCCTTTTGGGTTGTCCAATGCACCCAGTATGTTCATGAATCTTATGAATAGTGTGTTCCAACCCTTCCTGGACTTGTTTGTCATAGTATTTATAGATGACATATTAGTTTATTCCAATGACTTAGCACAACACCGAGACCACCTAAGTAAAGTCCTTGATATCCTGAGAAAGCAGAAGTTCTATGGGAAATTCGCAAAATGCGAGTTTTGGATAGACCGAGTCATGTTCCTTGGACATATCATCTCAGGAGGAATAATCACTGTGGATCCAGCCAAGGTGTCGGCAGTTCGAGACTGGCCTACTCTGAAGAACCCCTCCGAGATCCGAAGCTTCTTGGGGTTAGCAGGATACTATCGGTGTTTCATTGTAGATTTCTCAAAGACTTCCTTGCCTTTGACCATGTTGACTCGGAAGGATGTGAAGTTTGTGTGGTTTGATGTTTGTGAGGCTCGTTTTCAAGAACTGAAAGAAAAGTTGACCACTGCACCAATTTTGACTCTACCATCAGGCAATGAGGGTTTCATGATCTTCACAGATGCATCCAAAATGGGTCTTGGCTGTGTGTTGGAGTAGAATCAGCATGTGGTTGCATATGCTTCATGACAACTCAAGCCCAACGAGGTGAATTACCCGACACATGACTTAGAGTTGGCTGCTATCATTCATGTATTAAAGATTTGGCGACATTACCTGTATGGTGCTACCAATGAGATCTTCACTGACCATAAGAGCCTAAAGTACCTTCTGACACAGAAAGACTTAAACCTACGACAACAAAGATGGATGGAGTACATGAAGGATTACGACTTCACCATTGCCTATCATCCATGGAAGGCGAATGTCGTAGCAGATGCTTTAAGTCGGAAACAACTCAGGTGTGCAGCTGTTCTATCCAATCAGTGGAAGAGCTTAGAAGAGCTAGTGAAATGATCTCCTCAACCATTGAATGATCGAGTTCGATTGGCCAACATCCAGATACAGTCTGAATTGTTGAGTGATATTGTGGCAGTACAGTTGGCCAGTGGGGAACTTGACAAGATGAGGAGCTTGATGAAGAAGCCTCAGACCCGTCTTTCTTTGGGAGTAGATGGAGGGATCAGATTCAAGAATCGTATATGGGTTCCTGAAGACTCACCGCTAAAAGAACGTATCTTACAAGAGGCTCATGGTTCTAGGTACACAGTACACCCAAGGACTACCAAGATGTTTAAGGACATGTAGAGGTTTTTCTGGTGGCCAGGAATGAAGAGAGACATTACAGCTTATGTGGCCAATTGTCTTACGTGCCAAATGGTGAAGGCTGAACATCAATGACCCAGTGGACTTTTACCGTCTATAGAGATTCTGGAATGGAAATGGGATCAGATCACCATGGATTTTGTGGTGGGTTTACCCCAGACCAAGAGAGGTCATGATGCGATATGGGTTGTGGTGGACCGCCTTACCAAGTCAGCACACTTCCTTGCACTAAAAACCACTGCCAAGGCGTCAGACTTAGCTTAGTTGTACATCTGAGAGATAGTGTGTTTACATGGCGTACCCAGTTCCATCATCTCCGATAGAGATCCGAAGTTTACTTCCAAATTGTGGAAGCAGGTTCAAGAGGAACTTGGTACAAGATTAAAGTTCAGTACCTCTTATCACCCCTAGACAGATGGACAGTCAGAAAGGACAATCCAGACTTTAGAGGATCTATTGAGAGCTTGTGTACTCGATTGGGGTGGATCATGGGAGTAGTACTTACCTCTAGCCAAGTTTGTGTACAACAATAGTTACCAAGCTAGTATCGGGATGCCTCCATATGAAGCTCTATATGGGAGACCGTGTTAGTCACCACTTCACTGGGATGATGTTGGTGAAAGGACCTTGTTGAGGTCAGATGAACTCCAAGTGTATGCTGATAAAGTCGCTTTGATCAGGAAAAGGATAAAGAGAGCCCAAGATCGACAAAAGTCATATGCTGATGCGAAGAGGACTGATGTGCATTTCACTGTGGGAGAACATGTTTTCTTGAAAATCCGACCGCTCTGAGCTATAGCTAAGAATAGAGGAAAGTTGAGTCCCTGATACGTGTGTCCGTTTGAAGTTTTAGAATGGATTGGTGAAGTAGCTTATCATTTGGCGTTACCCCCTCAGTATAGTATGATGCATGATGTATTTCACGTGTCCAATCTGAAGCGATATGTGCAAGATCCGAGCTATGTGTTGAGCATTGAACCTATTGAGCTTCAAGGAAAGTTGTCTTATCCTGAGTTACCTATGCGTATTATAGATACTAAGGTAAAAGAGCTCAGAAATAAGAATATAGAGATGGTAAAGGTTATTTGGAAACACCATGGAGAGGATGAGGCTACATGGGAGCTGAAGACGGACATGAAAAAAGCATATCCTGATTTGTTTGTTTGATTGTTGATTTTTGAGGGCAAAATTCTTATAAGGAGGGGAGGATGTTATAACCCCAATTTTCCAAAATATGTAATGAGATTGTGAATCTCCTTTTTAAAGAGAAATGAAATCCGTGGTTGATGTGATGAGTTGATTTGAATAGATTTTGTGTTTGATAGCTTGTATGATTTCTTAGTGGGCCTTTTTGGCCATTGAGCCCAATTAATGGAGAAAAAGAAAAGGATTAAAAGAATACATAAAGAAATAAAAGAAATAAGAACAAAAGTCTAAGGAAGGATTTCCCAAAATAGAAATTTTCGAGTTATAAAATTTCCTTGGGGTTCAAGGAACTCAAGATAATTATATAATAGCAAGGGAAATAAAGAATATAAGGGAAATATGAATAAATAGGTGTTTTCTTGCAACTAAAGAAAAAGAATTGTTTTCTTGAGATAATGGCTTCAATTTTTACATGATGAGAGATAAAAGTATGAACGATAATTCTTTTGAAATTTGGATTAAAAAGGAATTAAGGTTTGGGAGTTATTGCTTTTTAAAGTTACCCTTAAATGTGAAGTTATTTTAGAATAAGGAAAATAGTTTCCTTTAATCAGTTGAACGCGAAGATGGTGGGCCATTCGATCTTAATCCAACATGCGCCACTCATCGTCTAAGTCCCTCACAGACTGGGACTGTCCCTGTGACAGGAGAATCTTCTTTGTTGGATTCCTCGTAATCCATCAAGTTTGCAGATTAACTGAAGTTTCCTTTAGTTTCGGGAAGGAAAACCGAACGGATTCATCCCTGGTTTGTCGAGGTTTCATCTCTGATTGGGAAAGTTCCCAATCCAACAGGGGCTTGATCGACCCTATATATAGGGGGGGTTAAATGAGAGGGTTAGCATCCCCGATTTCTACACCAGACACTGCAAGAGGACGAGAGGAACAAATTCATGCCTCCAATTAGTTCGTCTACCCTAACCTGTACCCTCGATTCCAGCAGTGAACCTCACCGGAAGTCCGGCGAGTGGGGAAGGGTCACGACGCGTGATGGGCTCTCAATTGAATCCCCAGTTGAGTTCGACGAAGGGAGACGACGCTCCCTGTCTTCGTGGTGCGAGCTCTGGTGGTCGAGAACTCAGAGTCAACCCCAAGGTTGACCCTCGCAGACTTACTGGGACGGAGGAAGACGACGACCCGTCGCCATCCGATCGGGGACCACGGTGGTCTCAGTGGCATCCAACGCTGTAGGACAGGAGCATCTTTGCTTGGGTGCACGCTACCGGGATCATTGGATCCAAGAAGCGGACCATCGATCCACAGATCGAGCGGCCGACGTTTTTTCGGTAAATCCCGTCTAATCAAATAAATCAGAAAAAGGGTTTTCTTTGCAAAATTCATAGTAATAACTAGGAATCTCGTATGACAAAACTTTGTATATGAAAGTTGTGTAGAAAAATACGAGGAATATGATAAAAATGATTTGAGAACCTAGTTCTGCTCTGTTTTGCAAAAAGTACCCTAATTTTCTAATAAAGTGTATTAAAAGTTGATGAGAAACCCTAATTGAATGCTAAGAGTGTAATTTGGTGAATCAATAGGTCAAATTGATAAATTTAACCCTGTTAATGATAAAAGTGGTTTGACTATCTATTTGAATGCAAAGATGCCTAAATTAGAGTTGTAATACCTAAAAGAAGATTAATATACATAGAAACCCTAATTTGGGATAAAAGGAGATAAAAATCATATTTATTTGGAATAAGATAATCAGATGCTTAATAAAGATCCTAAAACTTTTTAAGAGAGAGATACAATGAGAAATTAAGGGTTTTATGTGGTTTTGATAAATTAAGGATGATAGTAAGGAAAGAAGAAGTAAAAACCCTAATTTCCAAAGGAACCCTAAAATTGGAATTGAAATCCTAAGAAATGTGAAGAAATTGGATAAATATTAATAAAAGGAAAATTGTAATTTTATTTCAGGATTTCTCTTCCTCATTGCTTGCTTGATTGGGTTTCTCTACATATTTGATTCTGTCTTGAAATCTGCAACCAAAGGTATGTGGTTACGCTTATGAATATCTTGAGATAGATTTCTGAGGTTTTCTGAGATCTTCACTGATAACTTGAAATAAACTATTGAATGAATTTAGTTCATGCAAACTATAATGTGAATATGACTATCACATAATATATGTGCCTACTAGCTCAGATCCTGGTCCCCTCTATGTCATAATGGCTGACCTAGTATATGGCTACCTAGAGGGTAGGTCCATCAGGGCGTGGAATGACTTAGTATATGGCTACCTAGAGGGTAGGTCCATCAAGTCACAATGAGTTAGATATTGGGCTAGCTTTGGGTGGTGCCATGCGACTCTACCTTTACAGAGGTATTATATAAGTCCTTACAAGGACAACATAGAGTTGTGGATAGGTATGGATTGAGTAGTATGGCTTAAAACGTAATCTTGGTTGTTAAATGATTAATTGAATGATTATGTTGTTAACATAGTTGAACATTATCTGTTTCCTCCACATACCAGCTTCGGCTGACCGTCGTTTTGTTTGTCGGCAATTTAGGTACAAATCTCAAAAGTACAAACAGTAAAGCGAAACATTGTGAATTCAAGAATTAAAGAACAAGGAGGAACTAGTTAAAATAGTTCAGCTATGGTTAGAAGTTTAGTATATTCCAAACTTTTCAAGGTATGCAAAATTTTTATTACCATGTTTCAGTATAGTCTATTAAAATTTAATAATTGTTCATGGTTATATGTTGAACCTTTGATCCGGAAATGATGGGTGCGGCTTCGACCTCTCGGTTTCCCTTAATTGGGGGTTATCAGAAGGTGGGGTCTTAACAAGGCCAATCCGAGTTGTTTAACCCTAGATTGCATAGGGTTTCATTGCTTCTAGCAGATTCACCCAAACTGCCATAGAGGTAGGTTGGTTCCACAATTTTCTTCCTATAAAAGGAGGGTTGCTGACCCCCAACCGTGATGCAAACATCTCTGAGAGACCCTGTTGGTCTTTGCGATCACGACCATGTGAACAATTTCACTTTGGACGATGATCTTCACCTCTTCCCTGGTCTAAGCTACCTCGCCAGAGAAGAGCTCCTCTGTCCTGGTGACTCCGGCCGACTCTTTTTTTTTGTGAACCAAGTGTGTTTCTTTCTATTACTATCTCAACCAAACAAGTACCGTCTTGTTACATGATGTAACAAGGAAAGAAATAGGAAAAAAACAAAAGGAAACGGAATATATACAATTTTATACAGAGGAAAAATCTTTTATACTGTATTTCCATATCTCTCATGGGGTTTTCTTTGTTCCCAGGAAGATTCACTTATTCCTTTCTGTCCAGGTACGATAAATCACAAATGCAACAGCAACTTTCTCAGTTTTCTTCAGTTCATTCAGGTCTTCAATACATAGGGGTATTTTCATTTTGAATCTTCCCTTGAATGACTGCCATGCCTCCGCAACAAATTTGCAGGTGAAAAAAATGTGTCTCGTGCTTTCCTCATCATTTTCACAAAGAGGGCACCTGGATACTAAATACAGTATGAAGTTTCTCAATATATCAACAGTAGGGAGTCTATTTAGGAATGCCTTCCACAGGACCAAGGAGCATCTTCTAGGAATTTTACCACTCCATATCCACTTTCCCCAGCAAACGGTCAGACATGTAGATCTAACTATCTCCCAGCCATTTCTCAGCCGAAAGCTTCTTTTTTTTTCCCGTTGACAAAAAATCACACCCCTGTAACGGCTGGGGTAATTGTTCAAGGATATCTTGAATTGCTTCACAACCACGGACATCAGGACATTTCCATTTACCATTTTCTATAAGCACACTGACATTGCAGTTGATACCTTCCCCCACACGCAGCACAAGCTGTTTATCCACCTTGTCTATTAGTTTTCTTCTGCCAGGCAACCAAGGATCACACCACATCTTGAATTTGTTTCCATCCCCTATATTGAAGTCCAACGTGCTGAGGAGAACAGTTCTCTTTTTTAGGAGTTTTTTTCCACAGCCACGAAGCATTAGCTCTTTCAGTAACTGACCATAATGTGTCATTTTTTAGATATTTACCATGCATCCATTTCACCCACAAGGACTTTTTATCGTTGGCCAAATCCCATAAGTTCTTGAGCAGACCTGCATTTGTCCAATCTTTTATGGATCTAATACCCAATCCACCTTCCAGCTTGGGCCTACATATAGCATTCCAAGAAATAGTGTGGACGTGTTTCTTATCCATATCATAATTCTAGATAAAGTTCCTCATTAATCTTTCTAATTCATCAATGATGGACTGTGGAATAGGAAAGGCAGAAGACCAGAAAATATGATACGAGGACAGAGTAGAAATAACCAGTTCAATTCTGCCCACGAGTGACAGGAGTTTACCCTTCCATGAATCTAACTTGCATTTAACTTTGTCCACAATGGGTAGGCACATACCCCTCATTAGTCTGCCTGTGAATAAAGGCAACCCCAAGTATCGCATAGGTAGATGATTTTCGGAGATATCTAAAATGGTACTAATCTCCTTGTCTTGGCATGACTTGCTTAAAATAATTGGCTTTTCTCATTATTTAGCTTGAGACCAGAAACATATTGGAACAGGTCCAAGGCCTTTTTTACTCCCTTAGAATTATCTCCGTTTGCTTTAGAGAATATAAGTAAGTCATCAGCGAATATTATGTGGGGGACACCAATGTGTCCATCTACCTTGATAGGATCCGACATTTTTTCCCAACCAGGCTTTTGAGTATAGCTGAGAATCCCCGCATAGCAATAACAAATAAATATGGGCCGAGTGGATCCCCCTGTCTAACTCCGTTGCTGGCCTCAAAGGGGGTGGAGGGCGACCCATTGATAAGAACCTGGAAGGACACAGAGCAAAGAAGTTCATCAATCCAACTGAGCCAGCAGTGTGGGAAACCCATTCTACTCATGATAAAGATAATATAATCTCTTCTCATTGTATCATATGCCTTGGACAGGTCAACCTCCGTCCGACTCTAGCAGAGCAGAGACCACCATCGAGTTCGGTGGCTCATGGCGAAGGAGGAGGAGGCATCACCAGTTTCTGGGGAAGCCAGGTTTGTGAAGTCAACCTAGCAGTTGACCGCCGGGCAACGCTGGGCCGCAAACAGAGAAGAACGAGGAAGAAGAGAAAGAGGTAAAAGACCTCCTTGCCCCCGACTTTTATGAAGGAAGGTAAGGGCACTTATGTCTTTGGATTCTTCTAATCGCAAGGTAGGGTGCACGATCGTGGGCCGTTGGATCCTGCGTGGTCCAGGGGACCATAGATCAAGCGGCCTACGATTTTCTAAAAATAATGGATAATTCAGAAAAGTGATTTACTTTACAAAAATCATAACTTTTGCTAGGAAGCTCTGATTAGAAAAATTTATACATGAAAGTTGCTTAGAAAAATACGAGGAACACAATAAAATTAGTTTGAGAACCTGAATCTATTCCTATTTGTAAAAGTGTGTTAATCTAATGAAAAGTGCTTATGTATTAGATTAAGAAACCCTAATTGAGCATATTGGTTAAGTTCATATTGCTTAGTTGATGAAATTGAGTAGTTGCAACCTATTGAATAGTTAATGACGAACTTGAACCTGATCTAGATGTTTCTTGCATGATTTAGGGTTTTTACCTCAAATAAGAATGATTAAGCACTTAGAAACCCTATTTGAGTATAAAGGTTCCTAATTGTGGATAAATACCCTTAATATGGTAATTAGGGTTTTCTAATGGATAAAGGTGGAATTAATGATAAATAGAGTTCATATGTGAATTAGATCCTAATGAACTATGAGTTGTTAATCCGGAAGGAACCAAAGATGATAATTGGGCCTAATGATTGTGTCATGAATTAAAAGGATAAAAATGGTAGTTTTAATGTAAAAGAGGCATAATGGACTTAATTGATGTTTAATTGTGCCTTTAATATGAAATTAGGGTTATATGTCATTTAAAGATAACCTTAATATCTTTCGTGAAGAATAGATGAGATAATTAGGGTTTGTGAGTGATTGCATAAAATTAGGGTTTAAAATAGTATAAATGAAGAGAAACCCTAATTGCAATGGAAACCCTAAAAGTGGACTAGAAACCCTAGGAAGCGAGCTAGGTTTAATAGATCTTGATGCCATGATAAATGATAGGAAATTGTATGCATACTTCAGGATCTCTTTGTGTGCTTGCTTGCCTATTGGATTTCTTACATTGATTGGATTAATTTTGTCTCAAATCATCTTGACAGGTATGTGGTTAATTATGGTTAATCGCATTAGTTTCCCGAAGAGTTTCCCAAATGATTCATCACATTGAATGTAACCTATCAGTTTGGATGTTCATACTTGCAAATTATAAAGTCACTATGATTATCACAATTGTAAAATAAGTGTGTATTCTCGAACCTACATGCCACCCTGATGGATGATGCAAAAAGGTCAAGCCCAGGAGGGAGGACCAATGGGCACCATGAGTGGTAACCCCAGACACCAAGCTCGGGATTGAGAAGGTGGTCTTTATAGAATGACTAATGGGCACCATGAGAGGTGACCTCAGGCACCAAGCTCTGGATTGAGAAGGTGGCCTTGAGTCATTAGAAAAAGAGAAACCCTAAGGAGGGTATGCCAGGGTTAGGGAAAAAGCAGTGGAGAATGTCACACTAAAAGTGTAATTTGGCTTGTTAATTAACTTGATTGTAGTATTTAGTTTTTTAGCCATAATTGTGAAATTTTGGTTGTCCCCACATACCGATATATTCATTTATGCTGACGGACATTTTGTTTGTTGACATTTTAGGTACAGGATTGAAAAGGACAAATAGTAAAGTGATGTATGTAGAATTAAATAAGAATTAAAGTACAAAGGATGATTAGTTAGAATAGACTCCTGATGTGGATAGCAGTAGATATCCAAGTTTTTGAAGAAGGTATGCAAAGTTTTATTTTATACCATATTTCAATTTAGTTCGGTAGAATTTCATAATTATTATTGATTATTTGTCGAACCTTTGATCCTGTTAATTGGGATAATGGATCTGACCTTCTGGTCTCCCTTAATTGGGGTTACTGAGAGGTGGGTCGTTACATTTGGTATCAGAGCATAGGTTCCTCATTTAATCTGTAATAATTATTAAATTTTACAAACTATGTAGAACCCAAGGGAGTTATTAGAGGATTTTCTTAAACACAGAGTTGTCTAAAAAGGATCATGTCTGGGGGCTGGCAAGATTTTCCTCCACACCGCTAGTTGGAATATGATGACTCTCGGATTAGTGTGACTGCCTGGCCAATGTCTCAAGATTTGACTCGAAATAAGATACCTTTAGGACTCTCTCATCTTGTTCATCCCTTCTCAACTCAAATGATGTTAAGGACCTTAAGGATTAGAGTTTCTCTCTTTTCCTCACCCTTTGAGGTATGAGTAAGGTTGATAAGGTTTAAGAAATCCTCCACCAAATTAATGAAAAGCATGTAAATAAAGATGTCATGGACATAAGCTTAATAGTTTAAGCGTAAACTAAAGAATAGATACATGCTTAGGTCATATGACATAAGTTGTCATGCCCTCAAGAGATACCTGAGGCTAGACCTCCTGGTCAGGAGGATGAATGGAGGAAGTTAGTCTTGGAGGTAGAGACCTCCATTATAAGTAGAGACCTGGCACATCCTCTGAGGATGATGCTAACCCTAACCCTAAGTGGTGGTTAGAAAGAGATATGACACGATGAGTTAGATGTCATGGTAGACCAGGTGTAGGGGTGGACATGCCTTTGGATGCCCATATGAGCCATGAGTGGTTGGATGACCTAGTACCTTTGGTGACCCAACCCTGGGAAGGGTCGTGCATGTTAGAGTGAAGGATATCTCCTTTAATGATGAGGTTAGTGAAGAACCTATGGAAACCCCATGAGCTTATATAAGCATGGCATAGTATGCACCCAGAGTACGTCAGTAGTGTGGGCAGTAGGTTGAAACCCATGCCAGGAGAGTATGATAGATAGCTTATGAGATAAGCATAAAGGACTATGGATAATCTTGAGAAAACATAAGTTGAACATAAGCTTCCCCCATGTAAGGGTATGCTTATGAGATTGATCCTTCTTTGAGAGAGGACCTTTAGTAGTAAGGCACGTTGTGGAGTTAGCTCAAGAGAGAGAGAGCAGGACCCAAGCAAGAACGATGGAATCTTAGACCCTGAGATATGAGGAATAGTGTGAGTTGAGGATGATGCAACCTTAGTGGATGATAGCGGTTGCCTCATTGCTTGATCCCTGGATGCTAATGGTATCTTGGTTGTCTTTAGAGGAACCAAACCCTAGAGAGAGGATGAGTTTGCTAGTACCTAAGTGCAGATGATATGGGTGCTTACCTTCTAGGGATAGAAGAAGAGTTCCTTAGACCCAGAGGAGGTTTAAGTGACTAGTAGTGAGGCATTATAGCTAGTGGGTTGTCCTTGAGGAGTCCACTCTAAAGAGTTGTTCAAGTGGAAGGATCATGGGAAGTGCATGTCATACCATGTACATGCTTGGCTCATGGTTAAAAAGTTGAGCAGACAGTTGGACATCAGAAAAGTGAACCTAGGATTCCTAGGCCTAAGAGGGGAAGTGGTGTACCTGATGCTCATGACGAGGTTTGAGTTTTAATAGATTCAGGCATGGTACTCTTCATGTATAGAGGAAAGGGAAACCCCTTAAGTTTAAGGTATGTTTGGTGAACCCCTCACAGCTAAGTTGGTGACATGGGACGGTATGTTCTTGGTCCAATGTTGAGGAATGAGAACAAGTATGACCTAGCATGGTTTAGTAGGTGGTCTACTTGTGCCTTAGTAGCTTGCTAGGGTTAAGCATGCTCATGAGGATGTAAACCCTAGACATAAGCACATTGGTGACCTTTGTTATCAAGGTGTAATTTCCTCCCATACTAGGGGAGGGACCCTTTTGTAGGGTGTATACCAGTTTTGTTAATTTTGAGGTAACCTAAAGAGGTCTCAATAGGATCTTGAGAAGCTAATGAAAAGTATGTAGTAAGAGAATGAACCTATAAACCCATAGATAACCATCTCTAAGTGCATGTGGACGTGTTACCATGGAGGTATCCGGTATGGGGCCTGACCAAGGTAGGCATGTCGCCATGACCCCTATGAAAGGATGAAAGTCAGCCCATGAATGCAGAGAGAGATGGTGGAGACTTGGGAAAGGTTCTAAGTTGGACATGTACTATAATAGAATCCTAAGTCTAACCTAGGGTCAGGCAGGGATAAGACCAATGGAAGTAGGAGTTGCCTAATTCCCTAGTTGCACATGACCATAGGGTCGGGAGGTAACAACTATCATTGTCTGAGGGCCATGGGTTAGGAGATTGATCACCTTCATGAACTCATGCGATCCAAAGGGCAGATGAGGAGGACACTCTCTGTGTGACACCTCTCCATCACACAAATAGTGAGATGACACGTGAAAAAGTGCGGAACTACAACTTACCGAAAATATGGGTTAAATAAAACTGATTTCAGAAAACATACATAAGAGAAATTTTGCATCCAGATCCTGCAGAGAAACATGTTATAGAAATATTTACAAGCTTTGATAAATGCCCACAGCTTATTGGAACCAGCTGTACTGTCAACACCAGAGTTCATCACCTATTTATACATACATAACGGGCCATGTAAGACCATCAGTAGGATATACAAAATTACAACAACTCGTCATCGTGAAACATTGTCAAACACCTCCGAGGACCTGAGAGTATAGGGATGACTCTAGGACTCTACTATGAAATCACCCAAAATAGTAGCATGTCCATCTCTTCCCTTCTACTGCTCTTCTTACTGCTCGGCCGCAACCTCATGTCCACCACCACGTCTAGAGAGACCACCTAAAAAGGTTGTAAACCAGTGGGGTGAGACACACAGTCCCTGCGAGAAACATAACTCCCCACTGAAACTATAAAAACTTAGAAGATTAAAGAAATTAAAGCAGATAACTGATAAAGCGGATAACATGCGCAACATACTGAGCAAGACTATTATTACCATCAAACTTACCAAGATATCCGTGAGGTATATAACCAAATATTTCTATATGGAACATTATTGATAAGATAAGCTTTACATGAACTTATCACAAGATATCAAGATCATATAAGAAACTGTAAGTAGGTAACTGAATTATCTATAAACAAGGCCTCAAACAATGTTTCGTATTTATTATGTGTAGCATATACTATCCAGCTGTATTATGCTTGATCATGCCCTGAGGAAGTGAGCCTTCCTTGCTCAAATCCAACCATTGGTTGCGAAGCCCACTCTGGTTCCATACAAGTTCTAAGGAGATCCGGACTCCATGACCTCACCTTCTCATGGTCAGTACATGAATCGTCAAGCAAGACTGCAATCTTATGCTTATAGGGCCTCAACCTCTGGGTCAGCTCTGCAAGCTACCCATATCTCTAGCTCACCTTGTCACGGTTGCTAGTACATACATTTGAGCCATGAACGCATCATGATCCTCATCACATATCCTGAGCCATGGGTTTGTTCACCATGCTCCATATATCCTGAGTCTGCGACCACAGTTGCACTCAAATCCTCCTATTTTAGGCTAGGAGAAACCTCACATATTCAACAATATGCACTCCAGGTAATCCTATGGGATAAACCTATTTCACCATCACCATATACTGACGATGATGGATCTATGGTCAGGGCAAACTACATGATATGTTCATCTATAATTAATTAGTATATTTTAAGCCAATTTTCGAGGCAACCAAAGTATAAACATAGCCTTATATAATTACATCAGTATTGCCATCATCATATTGTCTTGGGACCTCAATCCCTCATTATATCAACCACTGCCTCTCAAGGCATCATAATCATGCATCATCATTCTGGGATAGCAATCCCTTATCACAACATCAGAGGGTAATACCTCAACTAGGCACTCAACCTTTATCAGGTCCTCAGACCTATCAACTTGTTATCTCATTAACAAGGATTATCATCACATGGTGCTATTCAAAGCACACATACCTTATAGCTCTTACCTGGCTATGAATCCAAACAACATACCTGCATGGTTAGTATATACATCCAGATAGATTATTCAAGCCATCATATATTTATAGGGTTATCATGCTATCAAGTATAAAGCAATATCCATGATTATATTACTCATAAGCTAAAGAAATCATAGTTTTATTATCAATCATAAGCATATATCATGCCCCATACTTGTGATCATATGCATGTGTCACATTATCATGTGTAGCAACATTATATCCTTTCAAACTTCTTGGTTCACTACCTATCATTTTATTTCATTATCATAGTTGCAGGATTCAAGGTGATTACACCATATCACCTGTATTATCATTATTAACATAGAATTATCAGCTATATACATTCAGGGTTATCAGAACCCTCACCAAAGCTCCTGCAACCCTCACTATAGGTAGTATTGGGCAGGGTAACTACCCTCACCCAAGCCTGTCGGCCAAGCACAACGGGCAACCTTACCACTTGTAACGCCCCAGCGCAATGCTGTGTCAGGAAACACCTACTGGGGCAACACGCAACCCGTGACGCCCAACGTCCTTAGGTGAGCGACATTGCGTCGTGCAACCAGGTGCATAAGGTATATCATACAGCTGGTGCCCAAGAGGCGTATCGTGCAGCTAACTCAAGAGGTGTATCGGCTAGAACCCTACCGGACAACTAGGGTTAGGGTTGTATTGGGAAACCATTCTCACCACTGCATCAACTGAGATCACGGAGCCCCAAGCCAGAAATGTATCACCCAACATTTTCAAGACATAGGAGACACAAAAGCACCTCAAGGAAGCCTATCAGTCAATAGGGAAACACTCCATATCAGCCTCTATCAAAGCAACAACTAGGGTTTCCACTCAACCCATATTGGGTAGCTCAAACTCACCCAACTTGTTTCGCCCAAGGAATCAAACAGAGATGTTATCTAAGCATCATTTCGGCCAAGGGGACAACACCACTTAGGTCAAGAAGGCCATATCGTCCATCTAAGTCAAACTTCTCGTATCGGCCACCACTTAAGGCATCTACTAGGGTTTCTCTATACCACCATATCGGGCACCAAACTAACCATCTCAACTAGGTGTATCGGACAAGGGTAAAACCCTAGACAAGAGGCTATCATGAAGCACTACTCCAAGGTCATAACATGCAAAACACAACTCTATAAGGTTGTCTTCAACCCCAAGCACAAGGGCACCAAACCCTAAATGATCAAGAAGATCGGGTCACCTCTCAACACCCAAGAGAGAGGGGTTTTGCACAACCTCTATCACAAATCGGTCAACCACAAGGATCAACCTCAACTTAGGTCATCACATATCCCAGAGCTCACCTCTCAAATCCATGGTGAGAGGAGGGTGTTGCCCAAGCAACTAGAATGTAGACTCGCCTCTCAACTTAAACGAGAGAGGGGTATTGCCCACATCACTAGAGTTCAAACTCACTTCTCAAAAACCAAGGAGAGAAATGGGTATTGCTCAACAAGAAAACCCCAAACTATGGTTCGACCAACTAGATCCAAAGCCATATAAACTATCAACAACATCATTCCCACTATATCCATAAGATCAGAGATATGTGCTAGACCAGAAATACAACATGCATAGCTGATTATAAACATATATGAATCGTGCAACATAAAAGAAAGTAGTATAGCTAGGGTTAGAAGTTATGTAAGCCGCCTTAAGCAAACTCCTCAAGCTCCAAAGCTCCAAGCTTCAAGATCCTAGCTCCAAGCACACCACTTTCGGCCACCTCAAGAAAAGGAACAAGAATCATAACCACCATGGCCAAAGAGTAGGCAAGATAGAGAAGAAGATGCTAAGGAGAGAGGGAAGATGCTTACCAAGGAAACAAGGTCCACCTAGGGTTCGGCCACCAAGCTATAGGAAGAAGAAGAGAACTCCTTCAAAGGGATCGGCCACCAACCTTAGCTCCTCTAAGGGTATCGACCACCAAGCACTCCAAAGGAGGTGTGTCGTACACACAAGGGGAGAAGAGAAACAAAGAGCTAAAGGGTTCCTAAGGAAGAGAAAGGCAAGGTATATATAGATGAGGATCAAAGGGGAACCAAGGCAAGGTGTCACCCTGCCAAGGGACACATGTCCACACATTTGCCACCTTGGAAGGCACATGCACAAGTCATGCCACCACACAACCAAGGTTCGGCCACATGTCCAAACTAGGGTGACACAACCAAAGCAAGAGGGTCAACCAAGTCAAAGGTCGACACACTCACCTAGGCGATATACTCCTCTGGGCAACACATCCCTCTTTCCTGACACAAGGTACAACAAGTCAAGGAAAGGCCCAAACAAGGCTCAACCAAGCCCAACAGAGCTTCAACAAAGCCCGAGACAACTCAAGGCACGATCCCAAACCTTCCTCTCAACTCTAGAGGAAGCAAAGAGAGAGAAAGACTTCTCTCAAGGTGACAAACTTGCTCTTCAACTCTAACTTAGGTTATTTTGCAAGTAGCACCTCCAACTCTCAACAAAACACAAGCAAACCCTAATCACCACTAAAGGTGATTAGCAAGCAACTAAGCACAGGGTTTAGGCAAAGCAAATAGGAAAAGCCCAAAACGGAGGTCAGGGTCCTTACAAACCATAAACCTCTAAAAAGGGATTTCGTCCCCAAAATCTGAAGAGAATAGCGAGGGATACTTCCTCCTCATCTCTTCCTCAAGCTCCCACATGGCTTCCTCAATGCCACGATGATGCCAAAGAACCTTCATAAGAACCAGGTCCTTCCTCTTCAGCTTCTTTACTCTTCTGTCAAGGATCGCCACCGGACCTTCCTCATAGGTCATGTCTGCATCAAGTTCAACCTCAGGTGGCTGTATCACTGCTCTTGTGTCTGGATGACTTTTCTTCAACATACTGACATGGAACACTGGATGCAACCTGTGCAAATTTGGCGGCAACTCTAACTTGTAAGCTACCTTCCCAACACATGCTATTATCAGGTATGTCCCCATATACCTGGGTGCCATCTTTCATTTTCGGCCAAACCTTAACACACCTTTCCACGGAGAGACATTGCGATACACTTTGTCTCCCACCTGGAACTCCAAAGGTTGTCGGTGATTGTCTGCATAAGACTTATGTCTGTCATGTGCCGCTTTCAACTGTTGTTGTATCACTTTGATATTTTCTATTGTCTGCTACACTAACTCAGGACCCAAAAGCTGATACTCACCATGCTCATACCTGAAAACCCACTAGAGGGGGGGTGAATAGGGTTTTATGATATTTTAATAATAATTCAACCAAAGCAAGCACCCACAAAAATATTGGACAAGGGGACAATGATTTAGAGTGGTTCCAACCTTAGCAAATACTAAGGCAGTCAATCCACTACCCGGTTGCTTACCCAACCGAGATTTTGAAAGAACCTATATTTTATTACCTCGCAAGGATGTTACATAAAATACAACTACCTTCCCAAACCCTTCAGGAAGCCTTCACCTAGAAGTAGTCTCACCAACCTCGAAGCAGCCTTCCTTGAAGTAACCTCAAGCTCCCCCCTTGAAGTAGCCTTCCTCTTGAAGTAGCTTCCCGTTGAGACAACCTTCTTGAAGTAGTCCAAAGTCCACCTTCTCCACTGAGAAGACCCTTCTTCACCTGAGAAGTCAATCCCTCTCCAATCCACAACCTCCAACCCTAGGAGTAGCAAGGAGAGTACAAACAATATAAAGGAACAAGAAGGAAAAATAGAAATTACAATACCGTTGTAGCACAAGGCTGGATTTCCTATATCAAGCGTTTTGATCTCCTAACCAATGTGTATGGAAGTGTAGGTGTAGTGGGTAGGAGATGCTCGCCTATAGGACATGAATTTGGAGCAATAGAAATGAATAGACAATGTTAGAGTTGCTCAATTGCTCACAAGAATGAATTGTCAATTGCAAGTATGCATGCTCAAGTGTAGCACAAGTGTGTTTGAGGTGTCCTAAGGCTTGTCCTATATATAGGAATGGCCTATGAATGCTTAAGGACGTTTTAGACACTTTCTAGGGGGTTCTAAGTGCTCAACTAGCTGTTAGGTATCCATTAGTTGCTTTAACAACGACTAGTTAATTAATCCTAAAAATTGCAGATAGAGACATTCTCGGTCGAGGAATTGTCGACCGAGATCCCAGTCGGTCGAGGTCTTTGTCGACCGAGGGACAGTCTGGAGCAAGGTGTATAACGTTCTAGTCCAACTCCCAACTACCTTGTCTGCAGTGTCTAACGGTTACCTGGGTCATTCTCGGTCGAAGAGTTTGTCGACCGAGAGTGTCGCGGTCGAGAAGTTTGTCGACCGAGAATGACTCTATTTCAATATTTTAAACTAAGTACTAAGTGTGTGTATGAGTGTGCAGTTGTGACACTATTGTAGGGGATGGCCTGTCTAAGTGTTGTGATTGACTAGGGAAGATCTAAATGCTTGATTTACATGATATCTAAGTACTTGTACATTATATACTTGTACAAGTTTATACATTTCATTACAATCATGAATTAAAGCAATTTGATCATATAGATCTTCCAAGTTGTGTCATCCACCTAGTTCTTGCAACACTCAAGTAGCACGTTAGATCCACAAGAATGAAATGTTTGTCATCATCGAAACAAAGGGATTATAATAATGTCCAATTTATCCAACGATCTCCCCCTTTTTGAAGATGACAAACATTTCCTAAATATAAAATAAGGAAATATAAATCATATGAGTTTCACACCTGAAGTTTACCTTTTGTACCCATTCTTGTTTTGCAAGTGGGTGCTGGCCGAGATATTATGAAACTCATTTTATTTTATGTTTTTAATTTTATATTATTTATCCCCCTTTGTCATTTCAAAAAGATATCCAAGATAATCATTTAGTATGACTTTTTATTTCTCCCCCTTAATTTTATGCTATGCTCCCCTTTAAAGAGATATTCAATTTAAAAGCACGGGAGTAATGCAAACCAATTATTGTTAAATTTAGCCACAATTTATTTCTCAATCAATTGCAAAGGATGTTAAGACTTGAAATGATATGAGTTCCTTTTATGTTCATGGCATATGTGTATT
Source organism: Alisma plantago-aquatica (assembly GCA_963693085.1). NCBI lineage: Eukaryota > Viridiplantae > Streptophyta > Magnoliopsida > Alismatales > Alismataceae > Alisma > Alisma plantago-aquatica. Next base: position 801,809,700 of record OY856411.1, read on the forward strand.
GATTTCTCATCCATTTTGCAAGGGATGTTAAGCCCTAAAAATGATATGAGAATCCTTTAAGCTCATGAATATATTCAATAGTTTCTCAACCATTTACAAGGGATGTTAAGCCCTGAAATGATATGCTATTCTTTTAAGCTTATAGTAGAATTTATCTCTAATGAAATACACGGGATGTTAAGCCCTAATTTGTTTAGAGAATTCCATTTGGAACAAGATATATGTCATATTCATGAATATTGTAGATTTCTTTGTTTTCATTACAAAAATTACTTTTAAGTATACTAAGGTCATAACAAGCTTCAAAGTTTTGTAAGCTTTATAATCAAAATAGTTTTTGTGAGCTCCCCCTTAATCTTATAATTAAGATAATTTAAGGATTCTAAGGTCACAAATGGTTTTTAAGATTTGTTTTTTACCTTTTATTAGAGCTTCATGTTTTCAATATGATGAACACATTTTGAATCAAGATACTAAGTTTAAGTGCAGTAAAATGATGTACAAATAAACATTTTGTCAAGCTTATTTTAGGTCGAACCTGACTTCGACCATAGCGCCCCTTGGTCAAACTTGATTTCAACCAAGAGGCAAATTCTGCAGATTTCTGCAGGTAGCTTGATTAAATAAATATCAATTTGAAGCACTTTAAGTGATACCTATTATGAAGACGTTTTAAAAACTTAATATAGGCATCACAATGAAGTCTTTGACCTTGATTTTCCTAGTATTATTGTTTTACATTCATTTTGAATGATGTCTCCTAAGCTTTGCTATGGGTGCATAAATTTCAATTCCCTTATTTTTAGATTAATCATAAGATTCTTTAGAAGCATATATCCTTGAAAGCAAGATTAATGTCTTAAAGTCAAGATTTTTCTTTTAATTTCTTAGAAAAAACAACTAGATAAAACATTTAATATTCTTGTTATAAGAGACATTATTTGGCTTGTCATAGCATCATCATTCATTTATTACAAGCCATTACACAATAATCATTATCTATTTTGTCTAGATGCATTTATGCCATAGGGTGCAAGATGGCATTTTCAATGATAGCATCATCTTTGTTTGTAATGAGTTGAATGATAATTGCACAATGATTATGATAGAACAGTAGAAGTATATCCACAATACAATGATCAAGATAGAAGCATATAATTTCATAAAATACAATGACAATGATCATTTAAACTAAATTTCAATACACATGGTTCCTATATGGATAGACCAAGGAATACTTAGGAAAAACCATGTGGATTATGATAAAACAGTAATTCCATGGTTCATAATTGTCAGTTTTAAGCCAATCCATGTAGAGGATAAACCAAAATAATCTCATTTATAGTTCATGGATTTTCAAATTTAAGACAAACCATGTAAATGAACATTCTTAACAATCTTCGTCAATCAATGAAGAAAGTATGCTTAATATCAGTTTTCATATATCACTTTTGCAATATGTTTAAGAATTTCATATTCATAAGGTTATACCTTCTTTCAACAATTCATGATTCAAAAGATCAATATGTTTTGATTTTAAGATGATCTCTAAGATTCACTCTTGATTTTCATATTAAATCAATCATTAATAACAAATTGATAGCAAACTAGATTAATTAAAATAGGTTCAGTAGAACTTGGTCCGGTCGAACTTTTTGTCGACCGAATTTATCTCGGTTGATGTTTTTCTCGATCGAGAATGCTGCTGTTTGTACAAGTTTATCAGATTTGTTGCAAACTTCAAAACAGTAACCTGCTCGGTCAACTAATTCTCGACCGACAGTGTTCTCGGTCGAACAATTTCTCGACCGAAAATGTTTCTGTACTGTTTTTCAGAAATTATTTCCAAACAAGATACAAGAATATGAAAGTTAAAGCTCAATTTTGTTGAGATATGACATTTGTATATCAAAATAACATTTTAGGTCAAATCTCAACTAGTCAAATTTAAACCTCTAAGTTTTAGGAACCCAATCTAGATCATCATTCCTTTTCTTGTATGGGCATGAAAAAGAGTAGTGTCCAAGACGTAAATAATAATGAGAACTAATAGAGTCAATCTCATTTCTCTTTCTAGGAGTTGAGTTGTTCTTGGGTACATACATGGATTGATTCTCTAGCACTTGTGTCCTTCTCCAACTAGGTTTTTGATAAGATTTTCCTTTAGGCTTATAACCTGGTCCTCTCCTTCCAATTTGACGATAAGAATCATTTAAGATTTTATCAAGAGTATCATTGTTACTCAAGCTACTAACTTCTTGTTGCAACTTAATAATCTCATCCATGCTCTTCTTGATATCTAACTTTGCTTGATCTAGATTAGATAACAAAGGATTTCTTTCTTTCACAATAATATCATAATCTAGATGTGTACACAAAACAGGTTGTTTTTGAAGATCATTTACTTGAGTTTGCAAGTTTAACTTTTCTAGGGAAAGAAGATTGCAATTTACTTCTACAGATTTCAGGTTAATAGCATGATCTTCAATAGCATTTTTGAGATCTTCATTTTCAGATGTGAGACCAAGAAGTTTAGCATGTAACTCATCATTTACTTTATTTGATTTCTTAAATTTCTTCTTGCACTCAATATATTTCCCATGTGTATCTTGAAGACTAGCAATTAAATCTTCTTTTGGCAGATAAAAAAGACTTACCTCTTCTTCTTCTTCATTTGTTGTAGCAATAAGACATTCTACTTCTTCTTTTCCATCATCACTACCATCACTTGAATCATCCCATACAGCTTTATATGCTCTTTCTTTCTTTTTGTGAGATGATTTCTTCCCTTTCTTGAGTTTTGGACAATCACCTTTCATGTGTCCTTTTTTGCCACATTCAAAGCACCTGGAAGAAGAAACACTAAAGTTTTGTTAGTTTTAAAACTTTTATACTGCTTACCATTTACAAAGAGAGTTTCTTCATCACTATCATCTTCACTTATGTCATGACTAATCTTGGTTGATGCTTTGAATGCAATGTCCTTCTTTCTCCCTTGTTGAAGTTCACATTCTCATCTTTCTTCCTATTCTAAAGTTGCCTCATGTGCTTCTAAGTTGCCAATGAGTTGCTCCATCCTTAGCCGGGTGAGATCATTTGCTTCTTCAATAGCAGTCACCTTGGGCTTGTATTTGGGAGGAAGAGACCTAAGGATTTTTGATACTTGATCTTCTTCGCTGATTACTTTACCTAAAGCATTTAAACCATTTACAATAGAAGAAAATTTTGCATACATTTCACTAATAGACTCATTTTGATCCATACGAAACTGTTCAAATTTTTACTTAAGCATTCCGATTTCAGAATTCTTAACTTGAATAGTTCCTTCATATGTTATGGAGAGTCTATGCCATATCTCATATGCCATTTCACAATTTGATATTCTATTGAATTCACTAATGGAAATTGAACAATAGAGTATACTTACATCTTTTGCTTTCATTTGGGCTGATCTTACCGTATTAACATCTCAATTTGCATGCTCTATTTGAGGAAATTCATATGGATTTGATACCATCCTCCATAGATCCCAGTTGATTCCTTGGAAGTAGAACTGCATCCTCCTCTTCCAGTAAGTGTAGTTAGTTCCATCAAAAGGTGGATGTCTTTCCACGAGTGTTCCTTCCAAGTTGAGGTTGTTGAGTACCCCATCACCCATTTTTCAAGACTTTGTTAAAGTTCCTTGAAGCCCTGCTCTGATACCAATTGAAAAACCACTAGAGGGGGGGTGAATAGGGTTTTATGATATTTTAATAATAATTCAACCAAAGCAAGCACCCACAAAAATATTGGACAAGGGGATAAGGATTTAGAGTGGTTCCAACCTTAGCAAATACTAAGGCAGTCAATCCACTACCCAGTTCCTTACCCAATCGGGATTTTGAAAGCACCTATATTTTATTACCTCACAAGGATGTTACATAAAATACAACTACCTTCCCAAACCCTTCAGACAACCTTCACCTAGATGTAGTCTCACCAACCTCGAAGCAGCCTTCCTTGAAGTATCCTCAAGTTCCCCCTTGAAGTAGCCTTCCTCTTGAAGTAGCTTCCCGTTGAGACAGCCTTCTTGAAGTAGTCCAAAGTCCACCTTCTCCACTGAGAAGACCCTTCTTCACCTGAGAAGTCAAACCCTCTTCAATCCGTAGCCTCCAACCCTAGGAGTAGCAAGGAGAGTACAAACAATATAAAGGAACAAGAAGGAAAAATAGAAATTACAATACAGTTGTAGCACAAGGCTTGATTTCCTATATCAATTATTTTGATCTCCTAACCAATGTGTATGGAAGTGTAGGTGTAGTGGGTAGGAGATGCTAGCCTATAGGACACAAATTTGGAGAAATGGAAATGAATAGCCAATGTTGGAGTTGCTCAATTGCTCACAAGAATGAATTGCCAATTGCAAGTATGAATGCTCAAGTGTATCACAAGTGTGTGTGAGGTGTCCTAAGGCTTGTCCTATTTTTACGAATGGCCTATGAATGCTTAAGGACATTCTAGACACTTTCTAGTGGGTTCTAAGTGCTCAACTAGCCGTTAGGTATCCATTAGTTGCTTTAACAACAACTAGTTAATTAATCCTAAAAATTGCAGATAAAGACATTCTCGGTCGAGGAATTGTCGACCGAGATCCCAGTCGGTCGAGGTCTTTGTCAACCAAGGGACAGTCTGGAGCAAGGTGTATAATGTTCTAGTCCAACTCCCAACTACCTTGTTTGCAGTGTCTAACGACTACCTGGGTCATTCTCAGTCGAAGAGTTTGTCGACCGAGAGTGTCTCGGTCGAGAAGTTTGTCGACCGAGAATGACTCTATTTCAATATTTTAAACTAAGTGCTAAGTGTGTGTATGAGTGTGCAGTTGTGACACTATTGTAGGGGATGACCTATCTAAGTGTTGTGATTGACTAGGGAAGATCTAAATGCTTTCTTTACATGATATCTAAGTACTTGTACATTATATACTTGTACAAGTTTTTACATTTGATTACAATCATGAATTAAAGCAATTTGAGCATATAGATCTTCCAAGTTGTGTCATCCACCTAGTTTCTGCAACACTCAAGTAGCACGTTAGATCCACAAGAATGAAATGTTTTTCATCATCGAATCAAAGGGATTATAATAATGTCCAATTTAGCCAACAATACCAACATATAGGGGATCTGCACTTCCTCCCATATAGAGCCTCATAATGAGCCATGTCAATGCTCTGTTGGTAACTGTTATTGTAAGCAAGCTCTATCAGGCTAAGATGCACATCCCAACTACCTAGGAACTGTAAAACACATGCTCAGAGAAGATCCTCCAAAGTCTGAATAGTCCTTTCAGACTGTCCATCCGTCTGCGAGTGAAAGGCAGTACTGAACCTCAACCGTGTTCCCAACACTTTGTGCAACTATTCCCAGAAATGACTCGGGAACTGAGGACTTATGTCGGAAACTATCGTTGCTAGTACACCGTGCAAATGCACTATCTCATCCACATACACCTAAGCAAGTTTCTCTGCTATATATGTTGTCATCACCGATACGAAATGAGCAGATTTTGTCAGCCTGTCCACTATTACCCAAATTGAATCATGATTCCTAGCTGTCTTTGGTAGACCAACTACAAAATACATGGTTATATGATCTCATTTCCATTGTGGTATTGGCATGGGTTGCAACGTACCTACTGGCTTCTGATGCTCAACTTTAACTTGCTGACATACTGCACACTTAGCCACAAACTCGACTACATCCTTCTTCAAACCAGACCACCAATATAGGTCCTTCAGATTATGATACATCTTGGTGACTCCTGGATGCATAGCATACATCGATGTGTGTGCTTCCTCGAGCACTAGATTTCTTAGATTATCAACATCGGGGACCACCATCCTACCATGATAGCAAACTAGTCCATCCTCAGACTCATGGAACCCATCACGCTTTTCGCTGCCGAGCTATGACCTAATCAACTGCACTGTATCATCCGCATGTTGTGCGTCTATGATCTGCTATCTTAGTGTAGGCTTGACTTGCATCTGTGTCAACAATCCTGCCAACAAGGAAACTTCTAACTGCACATTCATCTGTCGCAAGGAGAGAAACATATCCTGCCTATGGCATACCAAAGAACTCAAATGTGCCTTCTTCGTGAGGAGAGAAGAAGACTTTCTGCTAAGCACATCAACTACCACATTTGCCTTACCAGGATGATATTCAATGGTGCAATCATAATCATTGATTAGCTCCATCCAACAATGTTTTCGCATGTTTAGCTCACTCTACAAAAAGATGTACTTCAAGTTCTTATGATCTGTAAAGATCTGACACACTTCCCCATAAAGATAGTGCCTCCAAATCTTTAATGCATGGAACACCGCTGCCAACTCCAAATCATGTGTCATATAGCTTTGCTCATGTTTCTTAAGCTATCACAAAGTAAAAGATACCACATGATCCTCCTGCATCAACATGCAACCTAAGCCTTTCTTGGAAGCATCGCAGAAAATAACATAGCCTTTCCCATGCTCTGGTAGTACTAGTACTGGAGCACTAGTCAGCTTCTCCTTCAATCTTTGGAAAGCTTGCTGACAATGATCATCCCAGACAAAAGGTACATCCTTCCTGGTCAACTTTGTCATCGGCAATGCGATCACACTGAAGTCCTTGATAAACCTCCGATAGTATCCTGCCAAACCCAAAAAACTATGAACTTCTGTCGGTGTCTTTGGTTGCTCCCAATCTGCCACTGACTCTACCTTCTTAGGGTCCACTCTGACTCCTTCTGCAGATATCACGTGACCCAAGAATGTTACTTCCTTCAACCAGAACTCACATTTTCTGAACTTGGCATAAAACTAATGTTGGCAAAGAAGAGTCAATGCTTGTCGAAGATGTTGTTCATGGTCTCGCCTGTCCCGACTATAGATCAAGATGTCATCTATGAAGACTATGACAAACTGATCTAGAAATGGACGGAACACCCTATTCATCAGATCCATGAAAGCAACAGGTGCATTGGTTAGTTCAAATGGCATAACCACAAACTCGAAGTGATCGTACCTCATCCTAAACGCTGACTTTGGTATGTCATCATCCTTAATTTGCAACTAATGATATCCAGACTGTAGATCAATCTTTGTGAACACTATAGCCCAACGCAACTGATCAAACATATCATCTATCCTCGGCAATGGGTACTTATTCTTGATCATAACTTTGTTCAACTGTCGGTAATCTATACATAGCCGCATCGATCCATCCTTCTTCTTAACGAACAACACTGGAGCACCCCAAGGTGACATGTTCATTCGGATGAAACCTTTCTCCAACAACTCATGTAACCGCTTCTTCAACTCTGCCATCTCTATTGGAGCCATCCTATATGGTGTTTGTGCAACTGGCTACGTTCCTGATACCAGATTGATCTCAAAATCAATCTCTCGAGGTGGTGGAACACCGGGGAACCCATTAGGAAACACATCCGCAAACTCTCAGACAGCCGTCACTTCCTCAAGGCTAGGACCTTTTGCCTAGGTATCCACAACGTGAGCTAAGAATGCCTTACAACCTTGCCACAACAACTTCTCTGCCACCATCATTGACACTAAACACGTCGGGAGAATCTTCCTATCTCCTTGGAAGATCCACTTTTCTCCACCGTCATCAAACACTGCTTGTTTGGAACCATAGTCCAACACAACCTTATACTTCTCTAAGGTATCCATCCCAAGGATCACATCGAATTCATGCATATCAAGTGGTATAAGATCTACTTGTATATTGTGTCCCAAGAAATATAGGACACAAGACGGACACTCCTCTCGAAGCATCGATGAACCATCGAGAGGGGATTCTAACAAAAGGCTATCTTTCTTACAACTAACAAGGAAACGACAGCTATCAAGTAGACTATGTGCTATAAAAGAGTGCGTAGCACCCGGGTCAACCAGAACATATATAAAGCAAGAAGAAGACAAATTAGAATGATATAACTCCATCTGACCTGTCATCACTTGCGGGTTGACTATCGCCTCCGGCTGACTCATAGCATAGAATTGAGTCGTTGCTTGTTGTCGTCCTCACCCTCTGCTTCCTTGAGCAGATGATCCCGCTTGCGACGCTTGACCGTGTCCTCACCCACTAGACTGTTGCCTATCTGACACTTGATGACTCTACCTCGACTGTTGTGTTACTTTGACATCTCTCTTTAGACAATTTGACCTCAAGTGCCCAGTCTATCCACAGTGGTAACATGACCTTCCTTCTATATGTGGCCTAGATGGCCTTGTCATTGTCACTGAAGTGGTACCGTGTGCTTTGGATGGTGAAAATCCACACCCTCTTCCCTTACTTGGAGACCATTGAGATGGTGTATGAGAACTCTACATTACGGAAGGTGCTGAAAACCTTAGCTTCTTGAAGCCACCAGATCTCTATCCCTAGAACTAAGAAGGCCTTTTCCTGGTCATGGACTCCCTTTTCTCCATGACAAACCGTTCAATCCTGCAAACAGACTCCATGAATGTGGCAAACTGCTCCCGATTCTCTAAAGCAGCAGCAGGTGTCGATAGCTCAACACTCAAACCTTTCTCAAACCGCCTGATCCGCTCATCATCTGTCACCACCATGTGAGGACAAAACCTCAGCAAGTCTGTGAACTTGGCTTCATACTCGGTGATGCTCATCGACCCTTGTCGTAGACACTCAAACTGGTTGATCTTCTCATCCAGATACGTCTTCAGAAAGTATCTGCTGACGAACTCTCTTCGGAAAACCTCCCAACCAATCACCTCACCGGGTCGCTTCTCCTCATCGATGGCCCACCAGTGGCCAACACTACCCTTCAGAAGGTAGACAGCGTGCTTGACTTTGTCTACTTTAGGGATGTCGAGGATCTAGAAGGCCTTTTTGAGACCTATCAGCCACAGATCTGCATCCGCTAGATTAGCCGTTCTAGTATAATATGAAGCTCTCACTCGGTGAAACTGCTTAAAGGTCTTCCCAATGCCTGATGATTCACCATGGGGAGCATGTTCTCTTGGTAGAGGCACTGACACTCTTTCCACCATGTGATGCATCGTAGCCATCAACTTCCTCATAAGCTATTGGTAGGCAGGGTTTTCAAGAATGGCTGGGTCAAGTTGGGGGACCTCAGGCACCCGATCTTCATGTGCCTACACTCTAGCTCCATCAACTGATGCAGCCTTGTTGCTCTCGGCATCATGTTCTTCATGGTTTTCAGACATCTTTAGGCTTTATCTTCCACTGAGGGAAGAAGATTATTGTAAGAAAATATGGAAAACTCACAAAAACAAATGCAAACCTAGTCCTAGATCCCTGTAGACTTAGCAAACCTAGAGCTCTGATACTAAACTAACTGTGACACCCCACCATCACACAGACAGCAAGATGACATACGAAAATGTGCAGAACCACAATTTATCGAAAACATGGGTTAAATAAAACTGATTTAGGAAAACATACATAAGAGAACTTTTGCATTCAGATCATGTAGAGAAACATGTTATAAAAATATTTACAAGCTTTGATAAATGCCCACAGCTTATCGGAACCAGCTGTACTGTTAGCACTAGTGTTCATCACCTGTTTATACATACATAACGAGCCATGTAAGACCAGCAGCAGGATATACAAAATTACAACAGCTAGTCATCGTGAAACGTTGTCAAACACCTCTGAGGGCCTGAGAGTACAGTGATGACTCTAGGACTCTACTACGAAACCACCCAAAACAGCAAAATGTCCATCTCTTTCCTTCTACTGCTCTTCTTGCTGCTCGGCCGCAACCTCACGACCACCACCACATCTAGAGTGATCACCTAAAAAGGTTGTAAACCAGTGGGGTGAGACACACAGTCCCAACAAGAAACATAACTCCCTACTGAAACTATAAAAACTCAGAAGTTTAAAGCAATTAAAGTAGATAACTGATAAAGCGGATAACATGCGCAGCATACTGAGCAAGACTATTATTACCATCAAACTTACCAAGATATCTGGGAGGCATATAACCAAGTATTTCTATATGGAACATGATTGACAAGATAACCTTTACATGAACTTATCACAAGATATCAAGATCATATAAGCAATTGTAAGTAGGTAACTGAATTATCTATAAACAAGGCCTCAAACAATGTTTCATATTTATTATGTGTAGCATATACTATCCGGCTGTATTACGTTTGATCATGCCCTGAGAAAGTGAGCCTTCCCTGCTTAAATCCAACCATTGGCTGTGAAGCCCAATCCGGTGCCATACAAGGTCTAAGGAGATCCAGACTCCATGACCTCACCTTCTCGTGGTCAGTACACGAATCATCAAGCAAGACCGCAGTCTTATGCTTATAGGGCCTCAGCCTCTGGGTCAGCTCCGCAAGCTACCCATATCTCTAGCTCACCTTGTCACAGTTGCTAGTACATACATCCAAGCTATGAAAACATCATGCTCCTCATCACATATCCTGAGCCATGGGTTTTTTCACCATGCTCCATATATCCTGAGTCTACAACCATAGTTGCACTCAAATCCTCCTATTTTAGGCTAGGGGAAACCTCGCATATTCAATAATATGCGCTCCAGGTAATCCTGCGGGATAAACCTATTTCACCATCACCATATACTGACGATGATGGATCTATGGCCAGGGAAAACTAGATTATATGTTCATCTATAATTAATTAGTATATTTTAAGCCAATTGTCGAGGTAACCAAAGTATAAATATAGCCTTATAGAATTACATCAGTATTGCCATCATCATACTGTCATGGGACCTCAATCCCTCATTATATCAACCACTGCCTCTCAAGGCATCATAATCATGCATCAACATTACGGGATAAAAATCCCTTATCTCAATATCAGAGGGTAATACCTCAACTAGGAACTCAGCCTTTATCAGGTCCTCAGACCTATCAACTTGTTATCTCATTAATAAGGATTATCATCACATGGTACTATTCAAAGCACAAATACATCATAGCTCTTACCTGGCTATGAATCCAAACAACATACCTGCATGGTTAGTATATACATCCAGAGAGATTATTTAAGCCATCATAGATTTATAGGGTTATCATGCTATCAAGTATAAATCAACATCCATGAGTATATTACACATAAGATAAAGAAATCATAGTTTTATTATCAATCATAAGCATATATCATGCCCCATACTTGTGATCATATGCATGTGTCACATTATCATGTGTAGCAACATCATATCCTTTCAAACTTCCTAGTTCACAACCTATCATCTTATCTCATTATCATAGTCGTAGGATTCAAGGTGATTAAACCATATCACCTGTATTATCATTATTAACATATAACTATCCGCTATATATATTCTGGGTTATCAGAACCCTCACCAAAGCTCCTGAAACCCTCACTATAGGTAGTATCGGGAAGGGTAACTACCCTCACCCAAGCCTGTCAGCCAAGCACAACGGGCAACCTTACCACTTGTAACACCCTAGCGCAACGCTGTGTCAACCAACACCTACCCGGGCAACGTGTAACCCATGACGCCCAACGTCCTTAGGCGAGTGACATTGCGTCGTGCAACTAGGTGCACAAGGTATATTGTGCATCTGGTTCCCAAGAGGTGTATCGTGCAGCTAACTCAAGAGGTGTATCGTGGAACTGGTGTATCGGCTAGAACCCTACCGGCCAGTTAGGGTTAGGGTTGTATTGGGCAACCATTCTCACCACTGCATCGGCCGAGATCATGGCGCCCCATGCCAGCAATGTATTGCCCAACATGTTCAAGAAATAGGCAACACAAAAGCACCTCAAGGAAGCCTATCAGTCAACAGGGCAGCACTCCATATCAACCTCTATCAAAGCAACAACTAGGGTTTCCACTCAACCCATATCGGGCAGCTCAAACTCACCCAACTTGTGTCGCCCAAGGAACCAAACAGAGATGTTGTCTAAGCATCATATCGACCAAGGGGACAACACCACTTAGGTGAAGAAGGTCATATCGTCCATCTAAGTCAAACTTCTCATATCGGCCACCACTTAAGGCATCTACTAGGGTTTCTCTATACCACCATACCAGGCACCAAACCAACCATCTCAAACTAAGGGTAAAACCCTAGACAAGAGGCTATCGGGAAGCACTACTCCAAGGTCATAACATGCAAACCACAACTCTACAAGGTCATCTTCAACCCCAAGCACAAGGGCACCAAACCCTAAATGATCAAGAAGATTAGCTCACCTCTCAACACCCAAGAGAGAGGGGTTTTGCACAACCTCTATCACAAATCGGGCAACCACAAGGATTAACCTCAACTTAGGTCATCACATATCCAAGAGCTCACCTCTTAAATCCATGGTGAGAGGAGGGTGTTGCCCAAGAAACTAGAATGTAGACTCACCTCTCAACTTAAATGAGAGAGGGGTATTGCCCACATCACTAGAGCTCAAACTCACTTCTCAAAAACCAAGGAGAGAAAGGGGTATTTCTCAATAAGAAAACCCCAAACTATGGTTCGGAAAACTAGGTCCAAAGGCATATAAATCATCAACAAGATCATGCCCACTATATCCATAAGATCAAAGATATGTTCTAGAGCAGAAACACAACATGCATGGCCGATTATAAACATATATGAATCGTGCAACATAAAAGAAAGTAGTATATCTAGGGTTAGAAGTTATGTTACCCACCTTAAGCAAACTCCTCAAGCTCCAAAGCTCCAAGCTTCAAGGTCCTAGCTCCAAGCAAACCACTTTTGGCCACCTCAAGAAAAGGAACAAGAATCATAACCACCATGGCCGAAGAGTAGGCAAGATGGAGAAGAAGATGCTAAGGAGAGAGGGAAGATGCTTACCAAGGAATCAAGGTCCACCTAGGGTTCGGACACCAAGCTAGAGGAAGAAGAAGAGAACTCCTTCAAAGGGATCAGCCACCAACCTTAGCTCCTCCAAGGGTATCGTCTACCAAGCACTCCAAAGGAGGTGTGTCGTGCACACAAGGGGAGAAGAGAAACAAAGAGCTAAAGGGTTCCTAAGGAAGAGAAAGGCAAGGCATATATAGATGAGGATCAAAGGGGAACCAAGGCAAGGTGTCACCTTGCCAAGGGACACATGTCTACACATTTTCCACCTTGCAAGACACATGCACAAGTCATGCCACCACACAACTAAGGTTTGGCCACATGTCCAAACTAGGGTGACACAACCAAAGCAAGAGGGTCAACCAAGTCAAAGGCCGACACACTCACCTAGGCGATACACTCCTTTGGGTGACACAACTCTCTGGGGGACACAACCCTCTTGCCTGACACAAGGTCCAACAAGGCAAGGTAAGGTCCAAAAAAGGCTCAACCAAGCCCAACAGAGCTTCAACAAATCCCAAGACAACTCAAGGCACGAGACCAAACCTTCCTCTCAACTCTAGAGGAGGCAAAGAGAGAGAAAGCAATACTATAGAAACAGCCTTTGGCGTCGGTTGTTTAACCCCCTTTGGCGTCGGTTTCTGAGCGACGCCTATGTGGGTGCCACTAAAGGTCGAACACTTCGGCGTCGGTTTTTTAACCGACGCCTATTTAACATATAGGCGTCGGTCTTTTAGTAGATAACCGACGCCAAAAGGGTTTGCGCCACAGAAAACAGCGTCATCTAGGACACATTCTGCGTCGGTTATCTACTAAAAGACCGACGCCATACTTCAAGATGACACGGACGTGCTTCCCTGCATGGCCGTGTTTAGTACTATAGGCGTCGGTTTTATATGAATAAGCGACGCCTTTTCCACCACGGACGTGCTTTCCTGCACGGTCGGGTTGTTTGTAATATTGGCGTCAGTTTTTATCTAATAACTGACGTTGTAGGTCTTTGCTGACGGTTTTCTGTAAATAACCGACGCCTATATCTATTTTTTTTTCATATCAGTTTGTAGGCCTACTGTGGCTGGTCAGGAGGATGAGAACCTGCAGTTCAGTTTTCTGAACTGCAGGTTTACAACATCCATTGATATCAGCCTACAAACAGGCCACAAACCTGCAAAAGTCCCAAGGAAAATTTCACACAAGTAGATACATTCAGACATCAATTCAATTATCACATTCACACATATAGAAACATTCAAATACATGTATTAACATTCAGAAATATTCATTTACAAAGTATCATTCATTATCGCTATCAACATTCCAATTATATCTTACAGTTGCCACTGCTTGTATGGCTTTTGCCCATTCTTCTCTTATTTCATTTAATGCTTCCATCGTATATGGAGCATGTATATTTTTTAAGCGTTTACCTATAGTGCGGTCAGTTTTAAACACCTGCAAAGAGAATGATGTATATATATAAGTAATAATATAAAAATAAGATTGATATATTTCATACTAACTAATGAGACTATATATAATACCTCATGTATGGTATCGATGTCCAATGCGGCATGTTTGATAATCATCTGCATAAATCGCATCACATAGTATGTGCATGCCCAGCCATTGTCTTGTGTAACGCACTATAAATTGAAACATACAAAATAATACAACTAAGCACAATTCACATCAATAATATATACATTGGAGTCGGGAACTTACTTGTACGTTCTGCCAATTTATTGGCTGATTCTTTTTCCTTGGGACCGTTCCTCCAGCCTTTTTGAATGCATCTAAACCCCTACATGTTAATATAACACAGTAAATTACATAAGTAAATAGTAATGTAATAACAGATGTTAACAGATACAAAAATGAAATATTTCTCACCAGAATAATGGCATTCTCATTACGTGTCCAATTTTAGTATTTAATGTACTTCCCGCGGGATCTAGATAATAAACAGTGAACGTCCCGGGGACAATAACTAGTAACTCCCAATGTTTACCGCTAGAGGTAAAAAGTTAACAATTAATAACTCAAAATGCACAATAAAAATAGAATTTTCTTAAGTCCAAATTATAAATAAAGTAAACTTACTTGACATTGAATGGAGCTATTATTATCGTCTTCTTTTGCTGACCAAAAATTGTAAAAGCATCTATACAGTATTGTGGAACATTATCAGGGTCTTTAGCTACCATACTAATCAATGATGGAATAAAAAATCCCACATGATCAAATGCAAATTGTTTGCAATGATCTTCGACTAAGTAGCTGCAAAACATGTATTACGTATGCATTAATATATAAGAAACCAGATCACCGGATCTTACACAAGGTATATGGATGTATAAACAAGATCTCACCTTATCCATGTCTCTATCATTGATGTATTCAGCCAATCATACATAAACAACTCAATAATATCTTGTATAAATAAAGAGCTATCGTACGATTGACCTGCATAATCTGCATCTAAAGAAACAATTATCGGGCAATGTATATTATGTGCCCGTAGACAACATGCCATTCCCCTACAAGCAGGACCTAACGAGTATGTTAGGTCAGTTGGAACCCAAGTTGGTAATGCGGGAAGTGGAGGTGGAGGCCTAGGTGCTCCTGGTGTCTTCTTTTTAACCTATATATATAATTTCAGATCAGTTGACATCATATATACACATTAACAGTCTAAATCAATGTAAATTTATCTTACAATTTCAGTAGTGTAGACGACATCTGCTTTGGGCCACAATATGACCCCGCCTTCTGCCTCAGCAAGTGTATCAATATCCGGGTGGGGATATGGCAATGTAGCTTCCCTCCAATCGGGTAAGACACGTAATGGGCCCACACGAATGTAGCCCTGTGGCATTGGAGTCCCGTGAAACCTTTCCCCAGGAAGGGACGGGTAAGCCTGCACCTCTGCAACAACATAGTCTTGTATTCTTAAGTGGCATGGCTTCAATGCCTACAAATTTACGTAAAGAATGTTATACATATATACATATCATCTTGAAAACATATCATCTTGAAAAGACTAGCTACAATGTCATAAACAATACTTACTGCAGACGTGTTAGGCGATGGGTCTCCAGGATTACTTGCAGTCTGTGCATCAGGAGAAGAGTGGGTCGCCATAGGCTGATTGGAAGCCTAAGATGCCTGCCACCGCAGCAATTCTTCCTTGACCTTCTCAGCAACTACATCGTTGACCTTCTTAGCAACTATATCCTCGACTCTCTTATTCTCCAATACATGGATAAAAGAAACATTAGCTTCTTATTATTGAATTTCCTTTTGCAGTAACATTCTAAAAAAAGAATAGGTTACCTCTTCTTGAGAAAGTCCCGCTCTGGGTTTGCGCTGGGATGGCCCAAAGAATGCTTTGATGCCCACACCAACGCCTGCACCCCTAACACGTCCAGGATGCTCTGGGTTACCCAGAGCAACTGTCAATTCATCCCTTGTGCCCTGAGGGATGAACGTGCCTTGTTTCCTCTGCTCGTGCAGCTCCCGCTAATCACCATCAACAGAAACTGGTAAATTAACACCACAAATAATCAATATTTAAACGATTGCTCTAAGAGTTGTATTTTACCATTTTCGCAGCCGCCTCAGCAGTTACAGGCTTCTTTATTTCACCCTTCTTGTTTTGCCTCCCAGCTATCCATATATCATGGCGAGGCATGGGTGTGGCAGACTCCTGAGTAGGAGCAGACTCCTGAGTAGTCGCAGACTCCGCATGTAGTCTTTGGCGAACGCTTGCATAGCCTTTTGGACCCATAGTGTGGTCATGCACATTCAGTGCACGCCTTGCTTTTTGTGCATCACTGAGGGCCTAGTTAGTATGCACATTAATGATTTGGTTAGTATCACTAAATGTTAATCTTGAATAGGTGAATACAATGTATATTAATTAAATTGGGAGTGACACCTAATACCTTGAATTATTCATATTTTCTTGAAGCAACAAAATTGTCCCAATCTTCTTTGTCCAAGAAGTTCCATTGTTCAAGGGCTGACTTCTTTTTCTTATCACCCTCTTTTATGTATTCTCTGTTCAGATTTGTCCTATAATTCCTAAACATCTTTCCAGCGCGTTGCATCACACTTTTACGATGCAACTTCTCATCCAATGCAAACAGATTCTGTAAAATAGAAATGTTATTAACTAGTATCCAAAATAGAATTGCAAATAATAGAATTTGTAATCTACAAAATAGAATTGCAAATAATAATAACTCACGCATAAATCCTTCCATATCAAGTCTTTTTTCTCCTGAGGAACTTTATGCCAATTATCATACTTAACACCACAATGGCTCCGAGTGGTACACCCAAGATAGTTTACAAAATTATTGTGGTTCACTCCAATTGCATTTCCTCCATTATCAAACTCCACAACCAATTTGGATCCACTGCCACTAAGCGCTATTAACTTCTTCAACATAGTGATGCCCCTTTTCTTGTTAAGTGTTTGGTGTTGCGCATCAAGTTGCTCCAGTGCTTCAGTGGGTACATGTGCATCATCAACCTAAAATTTGACAAAAATAAACACACTGAATTAGCCCAATATAGAAATATAAGATATATGACATAACTAGAAGATAATGAATTTTATAGAAATACAGGATATGTTTTTAGAACTTACATTGGTATCCTCGCCATGCTCGTCATGGACAGCATGCTCATCATGGACTTCATGCTCATCATGGACATCATGCTCATCATGGTCAGCCATCTGAAAATGTCATTAAAAAGGCAAACATTTAGCATTTGTATTAACTAGAAAAAGGCAAACATTTAGCATTTGTATTAACTAGAAAAAGGCAAACATTTAGCATTTGTATAAACATACATGTCTCTAAAATTGTGATCTTTTATCAATTAACAATCCTTCATTGTGATCTCCGCGCACATATAAGTCATCATTAGCTTCAATATTTTGTGGAGTTGGCAACCCAACTGAGAATGGACTGGAGTCATCATACTTATCATAGTACTCTTCTTCATCTATAGGATCTTCAATGAACTGTCTTTTACCATGAAGAACAACCGACCATTTATCATTTGCAGGATCATCGATATAGAATATTAGGGTATACACTTACATCCTAAGTGAGATTAGGGTATACACTTACATCTATATAATAAATGTGTATAATGTGATGTCATTCTTATATATAATAAATGTGTACCACCTATCCCATCCTTGAACACCTAATCTCACTAGTAAGTGTATAATGTGTATTGGGTTTTCAAGAAAATTTCGACAGCATTTCCCCGTTGTTCTCTAAGTACATATGTACTTAGAGAACAAACGAGGAAATGCTACCGAAATTTTCTCGAAAACCCAATACACATTATACACTTACATCCTAAGTGAGATTAGGTGTTCAAGAACAGTCCCAAACCGGGGACTATCTAAGATTTACTCCTAATGAGTCAATCTTGGACGGGTTTCTAGGCCAACAAACACAATAATAGATATCTACAATGAAGCCAGACTCCATACAAACAGTATATAATTTAGTGATTGTTCATTCTAATTTATACCAATGTACAAGTAATATAAAGAACAATGATTGTTCACTTTCTAGGCCAACAAACACATGTGATGTCATTCTTATATATAATAAATGTGTGCCACCTATACCATCCTTGAACACCTAATCTCACTAGTAAGTGTATAATGTGTATTGGGTTTTCAAGAAAATTTCGGCAGCATTTCCCCGCTGTTCTCTAAGTACATATGTACTTAGAGAACAAACGGGGAAATGCTGCCGAAATTTTCTCGAAAACCCAATACACATTATACACTTACATCCTAAGTGAGATTAGGTGTTCAAGAACAGTCCCAAACCGGGGACTATCCAAGATTTACTCCTAATGAGTCAATCTTGGACGGGTTTCTAGGCCAACAAACACAATAATAGATATGTACATGTTAGGCTTTCATCACAATTGATGTTAGGGTTTCATCAATGTTAGTGTTTAATCAAATCAAATTAGGATGCTAGAATGGACAAGTTTAAATCAAATTAGGGTTTAAATCAAATCAAACACGGCCGTGGCTGTGTTGGCCTACCACGGCCGTGCTGGGCAGCACGGCCGTGGTAGGCCATTCTTCTCAGTTCTCAGTGAAAGAAGTAGAACACTAACTAGTCTTAGGTTTTGGAGTCAGAGCAGCAAGCAGAGCAGAGCAGCGGGCAGCAAGGAAGAAGACAAGGAAGAAGGTGCTACGGCTAATACCTTGTGAGCAACGGAGGCAAGCAAGAAGACAATGCCGCAGTAGGGTGTGAGCAGGGAGGAAGGAGCGGGCGGCGGCGGCGCAAGGAGGAAGGCGGCGGGCGGCGGCGGCGACGCAGAGCAGCAGCAGGGATCGTCGGCGGCGAGCAAGAAGTAGCAGGCACCAGGCACCAGGCGGCGATTTTGGGAGAGCGCACAGGAGAATCGATGATATAGGAAGAAAGGGGGAAGAGTCGGGTGATCGAGCCTCTATTAAGTTGGTCAACATCGTCGGTTATCTAGGACAACCGACGCCTATTATCTTCAACGTCGATTGATCGTAATAACCGACGTCCAATTAGACAATCTTTACCCCAAATTAATTGGCGGGAACTATTATCAGCGTCGGTTATCCAAGGATAGCCGACACCGAAAGTGGAACTTTTCACGCAAAATTTCATTTCACATAGGCGTCGGTGAATTGTTAAACAACCGACGTTGTATGTGACCCAGATTTTTTTCGCTCAAAAATTGGATTTCGCGGGCACCTTTAGGCGTCGGTTGGTTACACTCAGCCGACGCTGAATACAAAGCAGTACCCGTGTCTGGATGGTCTTCGAATATAGACGTCGGTTTGTATAAATAACCGACGCCGAATATTATAGGCGTCGGTTGTCCGAAATAACCGACGCCCAGAAAAGCGACACTGAACGCTATTTCTGTAGTAGTGAAGACATCTCTCAAGGTGACAAACTTGCTCTTCAACCCTAACTTAGGTTATTTTGCAAGTAGTACCTCCAACTCTCAACAAAACACAAGCAAACCCTAATCACCACTAAAGGTGATTAACAAGCAACTAAGCACAGGGGTTTCGGCAAAGCAAACATGATAAGCCCAAAACGGAGGTCAGGGTCCTTACACTCTGGATGCATAAGGGAAGAAGGATGGCCCCAAAAGTGTTGGCACCCTACAGACTTAGAGGAGAGGACCAAGGATTGTGTGTGGACCCAAGTAGGTTTGAGATCAGTTTTCCATGGAAGTAACTTTGATATTAAGATGATCGTGATGTAGAGACGTATGTTTCATGTTTCAACTTAGATTTGAAGGTGTACTGGTAAGGTGGGATGTACCATCTCTACTCTTGGAATAGGAAGAACTTTGTATTTGGACTGCAGCCAAATGCTTATTTCCTCTTGTTATGGGAGTGAGAGATAGGACAGTATGCATGCTATACACTAAGGATAAAGATGATGTGAGTTAGAATGTTGCTATATGGGATGAGGACAAAGATGATAACATACCCTTGTAGAGTGAACAATATGTTGATGGATTACAAGCAATAAGAGAGATAAGGTAGTCATCTTATGAGGATGTTTTATCATGAGCTATGAGTTATACAAGGTTGAGTTTTAAAACTAAGAGGATGAACTTAGAGTTTCTTGATGAAGATAGACTTAGAGTCCGAGATGAGATGATAAGTGGAATACATGGAGGTGTATGTCTTCAACATAGAAAGATGTGAGGTGGTAATGGATGCTCTGGTTGAAATGTAGCTGCCTAGTTTAGCTAGAGGCTAGAAGAGGCTGATAGGTTAGCCTAAGTTTGAAAAAGGAGATATGTTTGGCTAAGACACAGATGTAACGAGCCTGTTGATCGAGTTAGTGGTTGCTTAGCTAGCCAGCCTAGGGATTATCATAATAAAAGGATGGTTGAAGAACCTCAGATGCACTTCTCTGGAAAAGAAGGTGGTGAAACCCTGACTAGAGTGTTTTAGGGTTTCTAAGGAATAAATCTTGAGGAATCGTGACATATAGGAGATTATGATTTTAAGATCACCATGCACCTTAGTACTACAAAGATAGTAAGTGACAGTAGTACTTTGGATGCTTAAGATGAAGTTGCATGTGGCTAGTCGCCATGCATGCCAAGAGGTGAAGGACGAACACCAGTAACCCAAAGAGTTGATGTAGAGGATAAAGAGTCCCCAAGAGGGAATGGGAGTTCATCACTATGGATGTTGTGGTAAATCTCCCCTAGATCAAGGAAGGTCAAGATGCAATATGGGTTATGGTAGATCGCCTTACCTAGATAACATGAGAAAGAAAGAATAATGTCAAGGGATGGATCCGGTTGAACTAAATATGAGAGAAAGATGGTTCAACTACACCATGATATGAGTTCAAAAGTTCTTTATAACCTAAAGATTCACTTCCATGAGGTGGAAGTAGACAAACTCGATGCTAGTACAGTTTATCACCCCTAACTAATGGTTAGTATGATCCAGACTAGAGGGTCTGACGAGAGCATGTGTGCTCGTTCAGGGTGATATCTAGAGACAGTCCTTGTCCTCTGTAATATGTGATGATAACCACCATAGCCAGTATCGGGATGTAAAGCTCTGCAAGGGAGGTTGTGTCGGTCACCACTTCATTGAGATGATGTTGATGAAGGGGCCTCGCGAAGGTCAGAAAAGAACCACAATGTGTGCAGATGAAGTCACTTTGATCGTGAAATGGCTGAGAGAGAGCCTAGGGGCGACATGAGTCGTGAGCTGATGCAAAGCAGATTGACATGCAGTTCACTGTGGGAGAGTATGTGATGTGAAAATCCGACCCCTCTAAGTTATAGTTAAAAGAGAGCTGAGTCACAGTTGCATGGTCCATTTGAGATGGAATGGTGGAGATGGTTGTGTTTAGCCTTACCCCTCAGGATAACAGGATGTGTAATGTGTTCCATGAGTCCGATCTAGAGCACTATGTGAGGTACCCAAGCCATGTGCTGAGCCCTGAACCTATTCATCTTTATGAGAGGTTGAAATGTCCTGAGTCACCTATGAGGGTACGATATACCAAGGTAAGAAAGAACTCAGATGGAAGAATATGAGGCGATGAAGGTTCTTAGGAAGCACCATGGAAAGGGTGAGACCACATGGGAGCCATGATGGACATAAGAAAGGCTTATCCTGTTTGGCTGCGTGCCTGGTGGAATTTTGAGGGCAAAATTCCTATAAGAGGGGAAGGATGTTACAACCCCAATTTTTAGGTTCTTTTGGTGAGAAATGTAATTTCTCCTATTAAAGATATTTGAACAGATACTGATATAATTTGTTTTTAATAAATAGATTTCATTTACAATAGCCTTGTTGTTTTTTTTGTGGACTTTATTAGCTATTGGGCCCAATAACAAGGAAAAAACAAAAGAAACTCCATTATTAAATAAGTAAATAAGAAAATGGAGAAAAGAAGATGTAGAAACCTCTTGAAGGCAAAGGAATGTTATCCAAAGTTGGATTTCGTGCCTCTTAGGTTCCTTGGGTCCAAGGAGTCCAAAGTTGCAAAGATAATGCAACAAGAAAAGAAAAGATCAATTAAATATTTCTTTATTAAGAAAGAAATTGAAAACAATGATAAAATGTGGGAAATAAGTGTAAAGAAGTATAATTGAGTTATCTTTGGTGTATTTTCGTATCCATAAGGCTCCTAATGGTAAAAGGAATTCAAATAAATAAAATAGGAAGAGAGGAAAGAGAAAATAGATATTTTAATACAAAATATGTGCCTTATAGGTACTTGACTTGCATATGAAGTAAAATGGTTTTTCCTTTCTATTTTTGGTCTCAAAATTTGCACACAAGTAGTTTAATTCATTATAGAATTTCCCCTAAAATTTGAGATTAAAATGATAAGCGGTTTGGGAGATACGATTTTTGAAAGTATTCCTAATGTGTGGAGGAAATCAATAAATGTCATGATTTGATTTAGTTAGAAACTAGGGACCGATTTCCTTTGTTCTTCACGTGGCACGTTAGCCATTGGATCAAGATCCAAGGGTGACTCAGTCATCAGCTATCCCAGACAGAACAGGAAAGGGGAGCAGTACGATCAGTTTTTCCAAATCAAATTTCTCGCGAAAGGATGGATGAGAAGATTTGGAAATTGGATCAACAACTTCGGGAGGCCAGTCTGAGTTGTTTAACCCTAGATTTCATAGGGTTTCATTGCTTCTAGTAGATTTTCCCAAACTGGCATAGAGGTAGGTTGGTTCTACGATTTTCCTCCTATAAAAGGAGGGTTGCTGACCCCCAACCGTGATGCAAACATCTCTGAGAGACCATGTTGGTCTTTGCAATCACGACCCTACGAACAATTTCACTTTGGACGTTGATCTTCACCTCTTCCCTGGTCCAAGCTACCTCATCAAAGAAGAGCTCCTCTATCCTGGCGACTCTGACCGACTCTAGTAGAGTCGAGACCACAGTCGAGTTCGGTGGCTCATGGCAAAGGAGGAGGAGGCATCACCGGTTGCTGGGGAATCCAGGTTTGTGAAGTCAACCTAGTAGTTGACTGCCGGGCAATGCTGGGCTGCGAACAGAGAAGCGTGAGGAAGAAGAAGAGAAAGGGGGAAAAGACCACCTTGCCCCCGAATTTTGTGAAGGAAGGTAAGGGCACTCATGTATTTGGATTCTTTTAATCACAAGGTAGGGTGCACGAACGTGGGCCGTTGGATCCGACGTGGTCCAGGGGACCACAGATCAAGCGGCCTACGATTTTCTAAAAATAATGGATAATTCAGAAAGGTGATTTACTTTACAAAAATCATAACTTTTTCTAGGAAGCTCTGATTAGAAAAAGTTATACATGGAAGTTTCTTAGAAAAATATGAGGAACACAATAAAATTGGTTTGAGAACCTGAATATGTTCCTATTTGTAAAAGTGTGTTAATCTAATGAAAAGTGCTTATGTATTAGATTAAGAAACCCTAATTGAGCATATTGGTTAAGTTCATGTTGCTTAGTTGATGAAATTGAGTAATTGCAACCTATTGAATATTTAATGATGAATTTGAACCTGATGTAGATGTTTCTTGCATGATTTAGGGTTTTTACCTCAAATAAGAATGATTAAGCACTTAGAAACCCTATTTGAGTATAAAGGTTCCTAATTATGGATAAATACCCTTAATATGGTAATTAGGGTTTTCTAATGGATAAAGATGGAATTAATGATAAATAGAGTTCATATGTGAATTAGATCCTAATGAACTATGAGTTGTTAATCTGGAAGGAACCAAAGATGATAATTGGGCCTAATGATCATGTCATAAATTAACATGATAAAAATGGTAGTTTTAATGTAAAAGAGGCATAATGGACTTAATTGATGTTTAATTGTGCCTTTAATGTGAAATTTGGGTTATATGTTTTTTAAAGATAACCTTAATATCTTTTGCGAATAATAGATGAGATAATTAGGGTTTGTGAGTGATTGCATAAAATTAGGGTTTAAAATAGTATAAATGAAGAGAAACCCTAATTGAAATGGAAACCCTAAAAGTGGACTAGAAACCCTAGGAAGCGAGCTAGGTTTAATAGATCTTGATGGCATGATCAATGATAGGAAATTGTATGCATATTTTAGGATCTCTTTGTGTGCTTGCTTGCCTATTGAATTTCTTTCATTGGTTGGATTAATTCTGTCTCAAATCAGCCTGACATGTATGTGGTTAATTATGGTTAATCGCATTAGTTTCCCGAAGAGTTTTCTGGATGATTCATCACATTGAATGTAACCTATCAGTTTGGATGTTCATACTTGCAAATTATAAAGTCACTATGATTATCACAATTGTAAAATAAGTGTGTATTCTCGCACCTACGTGCCACCATGATGGATGATGCAAAAAGGTCAAGCCCAGGAGGGAGGACCAATGGGCACCATGAGTGGTGACCCTAGACACCAAGCTCGGGATTGAGAATGTGGTATTTATAGAATGACTAATGGGCACCATGAGAGGTGACCCCAGACATCAAGTTCAGGATTGAGAAGGTGACATTGAGTCATTGGCAAAAGAGAAACCCTAAGGAGGGTATGCCAGAGTCAGGGCAAAAGTGGTGGAGAATGTCACACTGAAAGTGTAATTTGGCTTGTTAGTTAACTTGATTGTGATATTTAGATTGTTAGCCATGGTTGCGAAATTTTGGTTGTCCCCACATACCGACATATTCATTTATGATGACTGACATTTTATTTGTCGGCGTTTTAGGTACATGATTGAAAATGACAAACAGTAAAGTGGCATATGTGGAATTAAATAAGAATTAAAGTACAAAGGAGGATTAGTTAGAATAGACTCCAGATGTGGATAGCAACAGATATCCAAGTTTTTAAAAAATGTATGTAAAGTTTTATTTTATATCATATTTCAGTTTAATTCGGTAGAATTTAATAATTATTATTGATTATTTGTCGAACTTTTGATCTTGTTAATTGGGATAATAACTCTGACTTTCTGGTTTCCCTTAATTGGGGATTATCGAGAGGTGGGGTTGTTAAATGTATTGTTCGCTGCCTCGACGCCGGCATCATCCCACATGGAAAGAGAAAGAGCATTCCACCCCGGCCCGACTTGTGGGTCCGCTAACATCAAGCGAGGAGTTGAGTGGGTGTTGTGCGTGATCAGATCATTTTTGAGCACATACAAAGTGAGGGAGGAAACATCAAGTCATCAACAGCAGATCTATATTTCTATTAGGACAGCAAGAATGAAAGAGTACGTCAAGTGTCTCCGACCACACATGCGAGTCCGTCCTCTGAACGGGTGCGGCATGAGAAGATTCCCACGACTCAAATGCGGAACTAAGTTGCTCAGTCTCTCCAAAAGGTGTCTCCAAAGGGCCTCAGTGGGGAGCACACCCACAATGAGGACCGAGAAAAAAAGGGAATCTTCTATGTAGATCCAGCAGCACCTGACAGAAGAATTTCTCCAAAGAAGATGCAATCCCAACAATTCCACCCCGACAATGTGCGCGTCCAGGCTCCTGTTGTGGCCTGCAGTTGTGGAACAGGCACTGTTGGTGTGCTCCCATGGGAGCACTAGCTGCTGTGTAGAAGAGTATACAGGAACAGAAAGCTGCATGGTCTGGTCTACAATCGTCCGATCTGTTCCAATTAGTCTGAGTTCGCAGTTAAGCTTAGGCGCGTGCAAGCGGCACCTCTTCACGGATTACAGTGGTTCAAGCAGGGTCCAGAACTGTGATTATGTCGTTGCATTCTTACTGTCGTTGGAGTCAACCGTCTCAGACCCATATGTGTTGAATATTCCAGATACGATATATGTTATATGTTATATGTTATATGTTATATGTCGTTGAATAACAACTCCTGTCAAAATCTATTATATATTTACCCCTGATCATTGATCACTCCTCACTACCGTTGCATATTACCTTTAATTGTTGTCCAACAATTATACGTTCTTTGCGCGCGAATTAAATCAATGGGTAATCGTTTGAATGGTTGATGGTGTATATTGTTTCCTTTCTTTCCTTCAGAACATCAATGAACCTAAGGGACACATCATAGTGCCACACATTCCTTTCTCAAAATCAGTACCAGTTGGAGGTCCAGGATCCTTTTGAGGGATGCAACGCACTATTAGAATATATAAAAAACAAGCACAACACACCAAAAGCTTTTCATTTTACAGATATATGCAATTGCTTTTTACACACAACTAGGGTGGGCGATTGGGGGCGCTGTTGTTGGTGGCGACACTTGAACCGAAGAAGAAGGAAAAGAAACCAGCTTCCTTTTGTAGTGAATCCCAGATATGTGGTCGCCTCTTTCAGTGAAAGATATTAAAAAAAGAGGATTGCGCTTTTTAAGCATGTGAATGATGGCATGTCTGGATTGAAGGCGGCAAGGTGTCCCTCAAAACCAGGAAAAGCAAGGGCATCTTTCGCTTACCCCCACGCCCAAGGCCCCAAAAGACTATATAGTGCTCGAGATATAGTTTAAGATGACATTGTTGCGCAAGTGACGGATTATCACTTTACTGGTGTTCGTCTTTTGCTTTTGTTACTCCAAGGTTCTTTTCTCCTCTGTTTCGGATGGCAAAATTAAAATAGGTTTACTCCAAAAAAAGAAAAGGTTGTGCTCCAAAAGTAGAGTCATTCTCTATATGTATGAACTGAAAGAAAGCAAGATCCAGATCAATAAATTCCATGTTATTAATAGATGATCTTACTCTAGCCGTGGATTTGGAACCATCAGATTGGGTTCAACTGAAACATTTGATTGCAAGCATGTTCTACAAACATTGATCACCTTACATATATACTGACTAACACATGCCCGGCCGTCCGTATTTGCTTGAATACAGGCTTCAATGTTAGTTTCACCTACCACCAGCAAGCAGCAGAGTTCTACCGCGCTTATCGAACAATTTATCAATGTATGAGCATCTAGTGATGCTGTACAAACAGCGAACTAGCCTGCCATTGGTTAGCGAGCGTGTACCGCATCAAACAAACGAGTAAGAGCCGGATCACTCCACGGCCAAAGGCAGGGGGAGGCCCAGCAGGCAGCTCAGTTTAATAGGCTAATAGGCATAGCTAGTGCGGACATTCATGGCCGGCCTTTTCCTTTGTGTCTCGGAGCACTTTAAAGCGTTCGGACGACGGAAAGGAAGCAAACAAAAGAAAGGGAAGGAAACTCGAAACCGAAGTACCGGCAGGTTAGTGATCATTGCAGCACCAACACCATTATCACCAACAACATAGAAACACACGTCGATGGATGGATAGACGTTTCGGACTATTACATTAAAGACGACAAAAGCCAGAGTACACAGCAGGAAGAATTCGATATAATCAGCTCAAAAGAAGAGAAGAAGAATCGAGTGGTGTGTTGGATGTTGGCGTTGGTTTTGGGGGTCAGGAGTGGAGGTAATAATCGAATTGGTCGAGCAGATACTTACAACCACGACGGGTCGTACCTCAGCACTGTGGCTCAGCAGTGCCGAATACAAACATCAGGACTTCTTGTCAGTGTAGAGAGAGAGAGAACCACGGACGACAGATATATACCAAGCCTTAGTTTGATTTTGTGATGTTTCTCAAACTTTTTTTTTTGAAAAAACAACAAACAAAATAGCACGCTTTGTGAAAAATAATATCCACTATAACACATCAATGAAAATAATTTCAAATGTAGCCCAATTTATAGTGAAAATGCTATTTTGTTTGCCGTTTTTCTAATCCAAATTCAAAGTGTGTGTCTATTTAACATTTTTCAATAAAAAAAGAAGAAGAAAAGTGAGGAATCGCCAACTGAATTGGCATGTTCACTCTTTGATTCAAAGTAAAAAAGTCAATTGAGTTGGCGTTTTTTTTTAAATATAAAAACGCCAAATGGACCCGTGTCTTCTAAATTTGGACTACAAAAACGTCAAATGAAATGGTGTTTTCACTGTAAAGTGGGCTTTGTTCGGAATTATTTTCAAAGAAGTGTGCTATTTTGGATTTTTTTTCTTTTCTTTTTTTTTAATCTCCACCACAGAGTGTGGGTGAAGTCGGTGTCCGAGTAGTTTCTTCATTTTGCTGCACAAACTCTATTGTTTTATTTTCTTTGAGGAAATGATTAAACAAAATGGTGTGTATGTTGGCGTTGGTTTTGTTGATGGGTGTCAGAAATGGAGGTAATAATCCTTCCATAATCCAATTGGTAGAGCAGATACATAAGACCACAACGGGCCATATTACCTTAGCACCAGTGGTTCAGCAGTTCCCTACTATACATCAAGACTTGATGTGGTGATAGCCATGGCTCATGGCGATAGACAATTCTCAGGTAGTTATTTCTTTTTCAACAAGTGTAGCGAGTCACTCCATAAAACTCTGAGATGTTCGACCAAAAGATAAGTCAACTCCTTTTTCCATTATTTTTTTGTTGTCCTATTCCACTTTACCATGAACTCTCTTATTTCTTTTAGGCAAACACAATATAAAAAAATTCAAAGTAGCATTTATCTCTATTGTTAATTCTCATCTCATCACTAAAAAGTAACAATCTTGATTTATTTGGGAGACATTCATCTTCGGGCTTTATCGGCATTAGAAACACATTCTACTTCAATCTCAATAAAATTAGGCTTTTCATTCGCTAATGGCTTAGCTTCCTTCGTCATGGCATTATAACTTTGGTAATGCAACATTTCTGATATTATCGATCAAGTGTTGGTTAATTTAAGATTAAGATCAGATACTCCCCCGCTATAATAATTTTATATCTTCTAAATTGAGTAAATCCATCAAGAATATGAAAGGTTTGCTATAATTTTGAACAACTTGTTTCACAAAATATTATAAATATATGTATTTATGGGTTTTTTTCATGTGTATTTGTCATGTATTTCAACATAGGTTTCAACATGGCCTTCGTTATATATCTTTTACCGCATCCATGCAACTATATATATCTTTTATGACATCCATGCAATGTGAGGGTGGGTTGAACAGGAAGCCTCCTGATTTGAGAAACACAATAAGATATATGTACTTATAATACTTTTGCATATAATTTAATCAAACTATTAGTAATGATACTCCACATTCGACAACTCAATCAACTATTATCCACCCTCACAAATGTATCAAGATCTCTCATGGATGCTTTCTTTTATCCAAGAATCATGATAAAATTATATTAAAAAGCTTGTGAGAGCGTCCAACATATGTG
The DNA here is from genome assembly GCA_963693085.1 of Alisma plantago-aquatica. Taxonomy (NCBI): domain Eukaryota; kingdom Viridiplantae; phylum Streptophyta; class Magnoliopsida; order Alismatales; family Alismataceae; genus Alisma; species Alisma plantago-aquatica. The sequence goes on from OY856411.1 coordinate 801,839,311, forward strand.
CGACCACCTCTTATCATTTCTTGAAACATTGTTATAATATTCTCGATCAGGTTTTCTATTCATCAATATGCACAAATGGAACCCAATATTTGCTCACAGTGTATTTTTAAGCTTCAATTTAAAAATCTCCAACTAAATGAGGTCAAACACCTCTCAACTCATAACAAACACTCCACATGTCATGATCTTCTATTTATAGATGTTAAAATGATAGAGCCCAAGCATTCTAGGGAACCCCTCCATGTCCTCCTTTCTTCAGAAGCCTTAAGCCCCATCCTAATTTTAGAGGCATGCTCAATCCCGAAAGTGCTAAGTCCAATCTTAGAGCCTTGAAATTGTCTTCTCTTGTACATGGAGACTGAGGAAGTAGTTCAAAAGCTCAACATTCTAACTAGGTATAAATCATCTTCACGGTCTAGCTATCTGTACTCTCTCATTTAATAGATTTCAAGTGATGTTATGACACAAGCACCTAAAGTAAATGATCCTCTTTGTTTTCTCTTCATTGTAAGTTGAAATTTTATACGTCTTATCTTCTTGGTCGAGATTTTACACATCCTTCCGTGCATATATGTTGTACACCTGAACGCTCGCTCTTTTCTTCCTAGGATTGTAAATACTGATATCATGAGTGTGTGGGTTTCCTAGCGCATTCCCTACACATAACTTGATGTTTTACATTAGGGTTGGCAAAACAAGATCCGACTCAAACTCAAAATTCTAAAAGGATTTAGGGTCTAACGTTTTCCAAGATGACCTGAAATTGATCGGAACCTGAAGAACCCAAAATTAATTTAGGGTCGGGTCCGAGTTTGGACTTTAAACTCAAATTGACCCAATTGACCTGAATTTTAGAATTATATTTTCAAATAAATTTACAAATACAAGACATACATTGTCCTATTAAATTACTAATCCATTAATCATGTTTTGTCACTTTTACATGGTTTTGTATTAATTTCTATGATTTATTATTATTTTTAATTATATTATTAATTATATTATGAATTTGTGTTTGAAATTCTCAAACAAACTACAATAGGCTTTATATGTGTTTCTCAAACACATTGTAAGTTTATCACACTGAAATTTGTTAATTAAATTTGGAAATGATCAATGATTAGACAAATAACAACATTTTTTCAAAATTATTCTTTTGATATTGGATTTACAGGTCAAACCGATAGACCTGAAATTATTTTTGGGCCAGGTTAGGATCAAGGATTTTGACCTAAAAATTCATCTTTTGTAAGTTTAGGGTCTACACAAAAAGTGTTGACCCGAAATAAGCTGAAATAAAGCCTGGTCTATCCGAACCTGATTGCAACTCCTACCTTACATTGATCTTGGGTCGCAGACCTTCCTTTTACTCTTAATTCTGAGATTCTTTTTTGTATTTATACATGTTTCCACATAAACATGTTGGTGATTCCATCTCTATCCCATTCACCAATAGCTCAGGTTCACAAAGCGACCCCCAAGTTTATATGCAACAAAAACAATGTGTTTAGTGGGACTATAGATGGTCCTATTTATATATGTTCTAATTTTTCAACAAAAAAATGTACCTAGATGATGTAATTTGATTAGTAACCTATCAAGGAACTAAAATAAAATGATTAACTGTCCTTCGTACTACTAATTGAGCTTATTAAAGATTTCTAAAGGAATTTTAGGAAACTAAATGGAGTAGATATTGTAACTAGAAAAATTTTACCAACTTAAAAATTCTAGAATTTTTTTAAAATAAGGTGCATGGAATACTCATGACAAAACAAAAAGAGGCTCAAGAATAAAATTTCAATATAGGTCGTTGGTTTAGGAAATACCAAAGTTTGTCAAAGATTCAATGTTAAATGTTTCAAGGCTATATTAAGTATATTATCATTTACATCATGAAATTCTACATACAACACATATTAGTATCCTTTGGATAGTATATCAAAAAACATTTCATCACTTTTTTTTGTACACCTGGCCCCTATTATCAACTTCGCTCTCCTACTACCCCTTCCATTTCTCTAGTATATTCTTGTAATAACCATTCTAGGAATGATGTGAACACTTCATCCTCCCCGCTAACCGGATGGCTTGCTTTGCAAGCTTGTCTGCCAGTTCATTAGGCTCTCTTAGTTTGAATAGAACCTCTAGGTTCCAGTGTGTAGCAAGAATCTTCCTTAAGGCTGATACCATGTTATTCAACAACAACAGACACTTAAGCTCCTCCTTGATAATATGTGTTGAATGTTTAGAGTCTCTTTCAATATAGCATCATTGACTTCTCATCTCAGTCGCCTTCCTACATCCTATCAATATGGCTTTAGGATCACCCTCTTAAGGATCGACACCAGTCATCTGCCTCATACCTCCTTGTATCCATCTCCCTCTCTTGTCTTTGTTTACATAGCTCATTGTGATAATGGACCTCTGTCACATTACTGTGATAAGCATCTCCACATCTTCTGGTAAACTGACCTTAGGAGGTATTAGTGTTCTTAGGTTGTCTTCTATTTTGTTAGCCCACTACACTTCCTCCACCATTGCTCTAATCTAACATAGAATGATTGACTTGTTAATAACCTTCCTTTTGAAAATAAACTCATTATGTGATTTTTAGGTAATCCAAGATGTTATAGCAAACATGATCTGACTATTGTCACTTCCCTTGTCATCCTTCGTGTACCCTTTGAGCCATTCCTTCAACTCCTTGCTGGAGAAATATTCTCCCATCCCTTTACCTTGTGCTTCCCAGACAACCTTGCTCAGTGGGCAGTTTTTGATAGCATGTAGATTGGTCTCCTCTTCCTCTCTACACCTCTCGCATATGGGTGTCTCTGTCATCCTTCTTACCCACCATGTATAGTTAGTCATCAACATGTTACGCTTAAGGCACGACAAAAAGCTTCTTATTCGGTGAGGCACACCATTGGCCCAAATCCCTTTCCATTATCCCTTTGATTGTTGGTCTCGTCCCTCCATTATAAACTGGTGAGTGGACTTGCTTGTGAACACACCATGTTTATTCAGATTCCAACAAAAATCATCCTCTCGATAAGTTGGATATGGTGGTATCATACCTAGAATTTCTAATATTGAGGTTCTATCCAACCAATCTTCAACAAAGTCTTTATCCCAGTTACCATCATCCAGTACTCCTGACACTACTTTCAAATCATCTAGGTCTACCAGTATTGCCTTCCCTAGCTTCAGTTTTAGTGTAATGCCCAAACTCAACCATGCATCGTGCCACAATCTCGTATCCAAGCCACTGAGTGCAATCCTAGTTGAGTTGTCCCTCACACATTGTATCTGACTATGAATGCTCTACTAGATGGTTGATCCTCCTTTAGCATACCCTGTCTTCCTTGTATACTTACCTTCCATTAGGGCTTTCCATGTCACTTTCCTTTTATTCAGGAAGTCTCATGTCATTTTCATTAACAATGCCTCGTTGTGCACTTTTACAGACATCACCCCCAATCCCCCTTTCTATTTCAGTGTGATCACCTTCTTCCAAGTGACCAGATTATATTTATTCTTAGTCTCCCTCCCACTCCATATGAAATCCTAATGATCTGATCAAACTTGTCACACACAAAGCTAGACACCTTAATCATTTGCATCCAATATGTAGTTGAAGCATTGAGCACTGCTTTAGCAAGTCTAACCCTGCCTGCTAGCAATAGAGTCTGACTTGACCAACCATTCACACATATGCCCAGGTGTCTCCCAATATTCTTGGATTCACTAATCCTTATAACTCTACATATCCTCCTCCTTATGCTCTCAGTAGTTTATTTTGAAAAGAAAAGACTAGACTTCTCTTTTGATAGCTTTTTCCCAGATGCTTCCTTAAATCTTTGAAGACATTGCATCATTACCATACCTTGTAGGACTGTGGCTTCCCCGAACAAGATAATATCATCGACAAAGCACACATGCGTGAATTTCATCTTCTTCCCGATGAACACTGCCAGTTTCCACCTTACATTATTTGTCTAGATCTTTACATCCTGGCTCAATCGCTCAACACATAGAACAAAGATATAGGGGGGTAAAGGGTCTCCTTGCTTGACCCCTCAGGACGGCTTGAAGCTTTGTAGTAGGTCGCCATTCCATAAGATTGAGGAATTACTTGTAGTGATTACTTACATAATAATAGACAGTAGGTTAGAAGGTATTTCCATTCTTTGCAGCGTGTCCAGAATGAAGTCCCATCTCATCCTATTGTATGATTTTAATAAGTCGAGTTTGAGCATCATTGTAGGTTTCCCAGATCTTTCTCTCTCCATCGAATGAACAATCTCCTACACTGGTATTATATTATCCACTATTTTCCTTCCAGGTTTGAAACTCATTTGCGTCAAAGTCCATTGATCTAGAAAGGCTTAATTCTTTCTACCAACACCTTCCATAGAACCTTAACACAAACATTGTTAAGGGATATAGGCCGCAAATCACTACATGTTTCTGGTTTTTGTTTCTTAGGTATCAAGACTAAAGTAAAATCAATATTGCCTTCCTCCATTCGATGTCCCTCAAAAGGTTTTTGCAAAAAAATGACAATGAAATCTTTAACAATATCCCAATTGGATTGCAAGAATTTTCAATGGTGCCATTTCCTTCAGACAATAATAAATTTCCTCCTCCTATGGTGTTCTGCTCATGATGCCCTAAGATCTCTCATCAATCTCCAGGAAATACCCATTGTATTGAGCACTAGTATGCACTCTAGATCTTGTTCTATCATTGGTTAGGAGCTCCTTATAAAACCTATTGATGTGGGATTTTAACTCTTCCTCATTCTTGACCCATCCCTGTAAAGAGTGAAACCCAAAATGGGGTCCACTCAAATGATACAATACATGAGCCATGTGATAATAAAGCAGTGGAAACAAAACTATTAAAAAGCTACATGATGGTTCATACAATTGTTTCTCACCATAAAAAGGTGGTATAACAAAGTAAAAGGTATACATATAATAACATCTAAGACTGAGTACAGAGGATAACTCAACCATCCCAAGCTATCCTTAGGTCCAAAATCCTAAATGTGATCTTTATGCATCCTTGTCTTCTAATATACCTAAACTTGGGTGGAAGGAAATATCACCCAGAACATGGGAAAACAAAAGCATGTAGGTCAGCAAGGCTGAGTATGTACATATAATAAACACTTTGAATATTATATTGGGTTACACATAAAAAAGAGATGTTCCCACAAGAAGGGAGCTATTTGAAATTAGGTAAGTTCAAAAGAAATATAACAAGAGAAATGAGGCATATTAAAAATTCAGATTACAAGCATGATAATAAAGTGTCTTTCCATAAATGTTATCAACAATTTCTTATAAAGCAATAGCTTTTGCATGCATAACAGTGTAATCTAAATATACCTAAAATAGGGCCATAACATCATAGGATCATGGCCTACAAGAAATAAGGGTGGAAACACACACCGTGGGTAGAATATGCACGTCCTATATAAGTATGGTTGTACATAAGTACTACTATTCTAGATATTCTAGTCAAACATGTAGCATGCATAAAATAGAGAGGCAAGACTAGCATTTTAGTCAATTTCACAAAAAGGTAATCATAACAGGAGGGGTCCAAGAACCCATATAAACTGGTTAGTTCATTAACCATATGGATAATAATGAATTTAAGAATAGGAAATATGAAAGTCCAAGTAAATGATTTTGAGTATAAATTAAGATTTCAAGAGATGCCTCATTAAAATGAATGTAGGTTTCAGTCAAATAATGCCCAAAATAAAATAGAGGATGTACATACCTCAACTTCATGACTAGTGGTTAACTCAATTAATATACTTGATCCCGGAAGTTGAGTATTCATCCTAGGAACACATTGTGTATGTTAGTCAAATCAAAACATACATGTGATTACATTCCTATTATATATTTTTGTAATTTCAAACCCTAGTCCCAATGACCTAATGACTTATTACAATTATTCATCTTATAAAGTGAATGCATGATCCATTGGATATCTATTTTAGCTCTAGAAAAACTCTAGATGTGTTTAGCTTATCTATGAGTGTGAGTATTAGTCTTTATTCTTCCAAACTAGGTCTTGTCATATTCTCATCATCTAATTTCATTATATATATATATATATATATATATTTATATATATATATATAAAGGTTAAATGTATTCACATCTCATAGGTAATATGATCGTTCTGCATCCCTAATTATCATCACATGTGTATGTACATATATGTGTATCTAGGGTCTATAATACATAACATGAATGTGATAAGTATACTAGGTTTTCTTATAGAAACTACTTAAATTTATGATTCCCTACTTAACAACTTACTAAATCACAACTAAATGTAGATTAGTAGTTTTATGAAAAAATAGTAAGATAGCTATTGAAATAGAGTAGGTTATCATCAAATCCCATATCACATTTATAATGTTATCTTGATAAGATGATTATCAATAAATGAAATGCAAGAAGGGAAGGAATGACTTACCAAGTCATTAGTTATCACTGACAACATATTGATGGATACAAGTCCCTTATTGCTCCATGAGGGTTGATCATTGGTGGTGCCTTCACCTTGTTGTTTGCAGGTTTGTTGATCGCCAAGAGGAGGGTGTAGTGGAGACTATGTTATGGCTTGCTGGTCTGTAGCTACATTGTAATGGATATGATGGGCTTCTAGTCACGGTGGAGAAGGTGTAGAACATTAAGAAGGACGATGGTAGTAGTGATGGGGGTTGTCCTGTAGGTGGCGGCGACCAAGGGCTAAACTGTGGTGAGGTAGGTGGTAAGTTTGCAGGTGTAAGACAAAGGAAATAGGTTACCAAGGCCAGAGGTGAGGGTGATAGATTTCACTGGAAAGGAGAAGGAGGGGCACCGCCATGCGGTGACTAGACGGGCGTGGTGGTTGTTGAGTCTGCACTCTACAACATATGGGTGGTACTTGGGTTGGTGGCTATAGAGATGAGGGCGGCATCACCGCCGATGCTCTTGGGCACCAGCCTCCGCATGCCTTGTGGTTGCAGGCTGTAGTTTAGATACTAGGCGCACGCTGTTGAAGGTTTGGCAGCGATGAGTAATACTGGTGGTGGTGGGTTTGTGGATCTGTACGTGGTGGCGCCTGATGATGGTCGTATTCCAGGTGATGGCAATGGCTATGGAGATAGGCGAAAACTACTGCCTGCCAACATATATGTCTAGTGTCGGGGAGAAGAAGGCAGACCCATTACTTTTAGTTGGTGTTGTAGCCACCATCAACCTCAACTGTTAGGGCAATTGCAGGTGGGGTCTGCACCACAATGTAGTTGATGGCAGTGCGAAGCGAAGGGGAGGAGAAGAGATTGGCGGCGGGCATGGTAATGATGTAGGTTCATGGCATCACATATCTTGTCAATGTCAATGTGGTCAGCGATGTGTATGTTCGCGGTGAGGAGAGGTGTTGGAGGAAGAAGAAGGCAAAGAGGGGAGGTGAATCAGTAACCTATTTCTCATTGGAGTTTACAATATTGGATGAGAGAATGCATGAGAGTCAGGGCAACTATAGGGTGCTTGACGGTGCTAGAAAGACCATTGCCTTAGGCAACGTTGTGGCCCCCAATAACCATGGTGGTTGGGTACGAATAAGGTGGAGAAGGAGAGAGTTAGGAATAACAAAGGGGAAAAGGAGGTAGGGGTACCCGCGGTGCCAGGAGGATGGAGGCGGCGGTGCTTTGTCTCAACCGCAGCAGGCCTTGTGGATGTGGGGATGAAGGAGATTGGGGGTGGTGAATATGATGATCTGTAGTATGGTAATATTAGGAAAACAAGTGGCCATAGGACTAAAGACAACCATGATAGGGTGCAAGTGGTACTCTACAGTGGCCACCATGGGTGGAGGAGCTTCTCGCCAGCCCTGGTAGTCATCTATAGGGTGGGTGTTTGCCACGCAGCAGCCACTGTGGGTGGCAGTCCTTCTATCTAGACATGGTGGTTGCCTTCTAGGAGGGCACTTGAAAGGAAAGAAGAGAGCAAGGTCTGATAGGGATTGGGTCAATGAGGGAATGGAAGAGAAAGAAGAAGAGGAAAAAGAAGAAAGAAGAAAGCGGGCATCTAGAGCACTGGTGGAGCATGGAGAGGAGAATCTAGAGGAGGAAGAAAAAGGAAGAGGGGAAGGATCAGAAGAGGAAGAAAGAGGGGAGTAGAAGGTGCATACGCAGTCCTAGCGGCATGAATCACACGGGTGATGTGTTGATCACATCAAAGGGGAGAGCACATTACGTCACTGGGAGTAAGGAACCAGAAGTGGCAACTAAATGTAATAATAGAATTAGTTAATGAAATTTAGCTTATTTAGAATCTATATTCTTTTAATATGATTGGGGGAGCAATCATTGTTCAAATAAATTGAAATTTTGCATGGTAGCTAAGTAAGGTGTGACAAACATGATTATATAATCAAAATTGTCTTTTGGGGTCCTTTAGATAAAAATTTAATTACTTTATATAATAAGTGTGTATTGTTTATTTTTATTACTCTCTTTACTCAACTATAATGTTATAATTAAAATGTTATCTAATTTCCTCAACCAACCCATCTAGGTAACTTCTAGAGAGTAAATTAGAGTTAAACTCCCCAATAAATGTATTATGTGATTAACCTCATCAAAAACTTAATTAAGTAATTTATCACAAATTCCATTATGAAAGGGTAATTGTTAATTCATAATATTCCTTGACCACTAATTATTTTTAATATGACCTAGTTTAGGGTAAAGGAAACTAATATTAACCCAGTCGGAAAAGGTCTAAGTAGAGTCAAGGTTGAGCCATATTTTTAGATTTGGGTATGTTACAATCCCCCTTCCTCCTTCCATAACTTATGTATCCTAATGCATTGTCTCCTCGCCTTGACAGATGCATAGAAGAATGATGTGTTTCCATCTCCCAATTTATGCCAATCACAATGAGCCTTTTGTTTTCATTGTATATCTTCTAGGCAAAGTTCCTCATTTAAATCATTTTGCAAGTCTATTATCCTATCTTCCCATAATGAATCATACTGTCGGGCAATCTGTTCTTGTGCTAACAATAGATATATGTGGATTGATCTTTTTCTACAGTTTCCTTCCTTCTCTGTTTGTTATCCCAAACTTCCAAATTCTCCAGAAATCTCTTCACAGCTAGAAGGAATCCTTGTTCCCCTCTCCGTACATCAAAATCAGTTTACTAAAATCCTTCTTTTCCTACCAGTGTGCCCAAGTTTTCCTTGTAAACATCCTCCCTCCCCTCTGTAGTTCTTGTGTAATCAAGATTGGTGAGTGGCCAGAGCAATCCCTCTTGACCACCTCAACCTCGAATATCTGCTTTTGGCATAACCACTGTTGATTGTACATGACTCTATATATCTTGGATTGAAGTAATCCCCACTTGAGTGTTAACATCGGCCTGCTCATTGCATGTTCTATTAATCCACAATATATCACAGCCTCCGAGAAGTCCTTGTAGCTCCCTGTATTGAACCCCTTCCTTCAATCTCCTCCTCTGGGTGCAAGTAGGCATTGGAATGCCCTACTACTACCCATGGGTCCTCTATGTTCTGTGTTAATCCATGCATTTGGTTACACAGTAGCCTTCTCCCATATCTCCCTGTGATCCCATACACCACTATAAGAAGTTTCTTGTTATCTACTTTGCAGTGTATAAACTATCTATGACTTAGTATAATCTCCACTTGGTGAACATTATTGTGTTAGAGAAACCAAACACCTCCTGAATACCCCATCGCCTCTACCCTATGTGAATTAGAAAAGGATAGCCTTTTTATGATTCAATCTACATTATCCCCACTTGTGTGAGGTTCGAACAATGCCATTATAGACATTGTATACTTTCTCACCATCTTTCTGACCATGTTTTGGGTATCTGAATGACAGACACCCTGGGTATTCCATACTAGAACAATCATAACACCTCTAGATTAGGTGTTTCCTTCTCACCCACTGCCTCCTCTTCTAAGTCATGTGTGTGTCTGCTTCCATCTTTCCCTATAAAGGGGTCTTGTACTATTGCTACTATTACCATCTTTCTATTTTGCAAGTGAATCCTGACATTGTTGTTGCCTGAAAATACACCTACCCTAAAAACATGTGTGCTACACCTCCTCCCAAGTCTCCCTCTAGATTGAATGGGTTGAACGGTGCCACCATTTCCGTCATCATCTCATCTCCCATTAATACCACTACAGAATGTGTTGTTTCCCTTTCCACCTACAAGTTTCTTGTACTCCCTACATTTCCCTATTGGTTTTCTACTGCTTCTCTCCCCTATTCTTGATGTCTTACCACATCATTCCTATGTAGGTTATCCCTTTGATTCTGGTTACTTATTGTCCTCCTCTTACTCTCACTCCATTCAATTCCCCGATTCGATATTCCTATATTTCCTTGTACTTCCTCATTGTCTATAACCTCATGGATTTCACCTTCCATCTCCTCTAGTCCAGTGAAACGGTTGTGCATTTGGAACTGATTGTTCCCTCTATCGCTAATTTGTTTCCTATTCCTTTTCTATGTATGATTCATTTAGATATCCTCTTTGTACTCCTCTCACCTGTATGCCTATTCTTGGCTTATTTTTGGTTTATTAGTTGTAGAATGTTGTTCTTGTTCTTTGCTTGATGCACCCAGAATGCATTCTTCTCCACATGTCCTACTTTCTTGCAGTTCATGCATATGAAAGGAAAATTTTCATATTGTACGATATATCTCTTCCCTAGGATCAACACCATTGGAAGAAATGGCTTCCCCTGTTCAATTTCCACAACAATCCTCATAAATGTACCCCTTCACTGCATAATAGTGTTCATATCTACCTTTATTGGTCTTCCAACTGAGTTCCCTATTTCTGTTAAGAATTATTCATGGTAAAGATAGAGGGGAAGGTTTGGTATTCATATCCATGCCACCATTGTTTCTAGCATAATCTTGTCCAAACCAAGGATTCCACCTTTGTACTAACATGTACGATCCAAACAAAGGCCATGGTCCACCTGTAAGATATTTCAGATAATCCTCTTCTTTCTCCATTTGTACAAGATAGTATTCATTTTCTAGATCTATAAAGTTAAAAGCCCCATCTGGTTTCCATAAAAGTCAGATCTTGTCTCTTATTGTCAAATATTCAATTTCCTTCGACAAAAGGTTGATGACCACCACATACTTTCCATGGTTTTAACATATTATCTAAGGATTACTGTCTAATATTAAAGGATGGTATACCATTCACAACTTCTTTTGATATGTCTTCTGGTCTTAGCTGAATGAAAAGATTGACGACGTCGATATGCATATAGCCTCCAGCATCTGCCTCCGATCAATCAACGATGTCTTTATAGAAAACCCTTATCCTCCCTTCATGATTTTTCACTGCCTATGTATCTTTCATCCCCCTACTCCCCAAATCTGAGAAGTTAGCACTTGTGTCAGGCAGCTGCTCGACCTCCATATCATTAGGGTTCCAATCTTCTTGAGCATTGTGGAATTCCGATGGGCTACTGCTTGATATCTCTGACTACCAAACACAAGGTGTATCCTGGAATCACCCAACATAATAGAACTCACACTTGGCCATCCTGATCCATGTCATCATCTATCACAAACCCTACATCCTCTTGAGCACCGCCATTCCCCATCAGAAAAAACCCTGTCATAATGTTTTATTTCATCACTTTTTAAATATTTCATTATGCACAACCTATTATGTAAATGTTGTATGTTCTTCTCTATTTTATTATCAAATACTTCAATATAAATGGTCTATACAAAATTATGACCATTATCAAAATACATGTTATTCATGATTTGAGCCAAACATAAAAATGCAAGAAACAAATCTTAAATAATGCATAAACATAATAAATATCAATAAACATTAGAACTCGGTCTTTATCGGATTGTCGTTGGGTGTTCAAATGAAAATTTATTAGGTTAAGCATGTGTTTTGTGATTCACAATCCTATAAAAAGTTAACATGTCATTAAAAATGTAAGGTCAAGAATATATAATATATTTTTGAAGTGAGGTATGTGATGCATACAAAGCATGCATGGATTCAATAAAAAAGTAACATAACATAACCCACAATTACATGGATCACAAATACAATAGCTTCAGACAATTCCATAGGGAGTCTATGTGACTTTAGAACTGATATTGGTCATGTTAAAAACCAATTGGGTGAAAGTACAATGGATTTGATTTGGTTGATAGTTGATGTTTGGTGTGATCTAAAGAGAATAGAAAATAAGGAACAAATCCATGTGACAACGAATAGGAAAGAGGTTCAAGAGAAAAATAGATTGTATACACTTGAAATCACCTAAAGCATATTTTATTGTTTAGTTATGCACAATTCTAGTAATTGAAGTATTTCTATCATATATATTACAAACTTGTTCTTAACTTTTCCCATCCAAAATAACTAGAAGTTAGAAGACAATAACTCAGCATACATCCAGTATCTAATTTAATTTCTAGTTTTAAGTAGCAATCTAAAACCTAATTATTGCATACCCTGCTATGAAATAGATTAGAAACTTCATATATATCATGTTTTCGGTTCATCCATCCAATGAATAGACATTTACCCTTAAACCAGAAACATAACATAAATATAGATAAAATAATTAAGAAAATATATTGTTGGTGACATGATTCAAGGATTCTTGCTATGTATCCAAAATACATGTAGATGAAATGAATTTTATGATCGGGTGATGTTTCTCCCACAAATATACAATAAACATGAGATAAACTTGAAAAGGGAGAAGTTTAGAAGAAGAAAACTAGATTGCATAGATTATTGTGTTTTCAGTTTGTCGCTCTAGGAAATAATCTAATTGTTTTTGTTTCTTTCAACTTCTTCTTTTTTGTCTCTTTTGCATTTTTGCATTTTTACTTGTTTTCGTTATTCTCTCTTTTATTATCACTCTAGGGGTGGTAAATATGCTCTCTACATCCCAAAAGCCATGATGAAACTTTAGAACACATGAGGGACATCCCTCAATATTATTATGGTTGTAATATATTATTTTATTTAATATTACTATGAAACGTGTCTCGGAGGTGATGCCATGTTACCTTTGTGAAGAAACAAAACTTTTAAAAAACTATTGTGCTAAAAGGTTTGTTGTGCCATTAACACACCATGTGATTGATGTGTGCAAAATTCCATGATTTTGCAATGTCAAACTTTTAAATATTTGAATCGTATTATGCTTCATCTATATTGATTAGTTAATATTTATGTCTTCACACTTTTAAACTTTGTTTTCTATATTTTGTTCAATCTAATTTAAAATAGGGTACCAATCTAAAATGATATATTTTGGTATGGGGATCCCACATACAAGATATTTCCTGGGATCCCAAATACTCTGCAATGATGGTTTCAAAAGTGGAATTTCATTCCACTAATGTAGTTTTTGCATGTTTCACACACTGGGAATCAAAGCATGGGTGATGATGTGAACATGTTGTTTGAAAGGAAATGAGAAACAACTTAGTCCCTATCACATTTATGAGGATAATAAACAAAACTATAAAATGGGGCATGTGAAGATTACAAAAGAAAATGGATAATACATGAAGGTCAAACCAAAGAATGAGTATGGCACCAGGTTATGTGTGGGGAATGTGTTAGGAACCCTGATTATGCTAAAACTCATCATTGTGAATCCCAATAGGGTGCAATCAATTTTTGTTATAAAATTAGGCTTTGTGGACGTAACATAAAAATTAAGGAAATGAAACATGCAAATGTGATGTTGAGATAAAAAAGGGGGTTTGCACAATAATAATATAAAATAAAACAACAATTATGGGTGCCTATATAATCACACAAATTTGGGATTGGAAAAGGGAGGAGGAAATGTTTACATTGTTGCTACACCCAATCTACGTTTCTTTGATGTGGTAAGGAGATGATCATTTTTGTCCTTTTTCTACCTAGGGATATGAGTTGTACCCACAAAGTTACCCTTTTTGGGGCTTTCAAGGTTATAGATGGAGGATATTAGTGTATTTGGGGTGGATGATGGTCAACTTATCAAAGAAAGGTATCATTTTGGTTCATATGGGAGAGCATTGCTAAATACATTATAATCTCTATCACTTAATTGGGCTTTAACTTCTTAAGATGAAATCATGAGGGACTAAATCCTTTCAAATCATAGTCATGATGATATAATTATAGGGGTTAGGGGTTACCTAGGCTTAATATTTGATGTAAGTTATAAGTAAGTCAAGAAGAGTCCAGAGACATAGGGAACATGTTCCCTAGAGGCACCCTACCTTTTGGACGTTGTCAGGTGCCTCTAAATGGGCTTATTGACATGGGAAAAGGTTGGGAAGGTAGGGAGCGTGTTTGGTTATTGATCTACTCTTAAGTCCTATACGAGCACTATAGATGATGCTTCATTGACAAGTTAAAATCAAGGAAATGTTGGGAAAGTGCCTGGTGCTCCCACCACTAATTGACGTCTTCTTGGGTTGCATTATGATAACCTTTAACTATTATACATTGGGGTTTGAATCCACAAAGTCGGGTGCATACATGGTATGTGCTCCACCTATCCTCAGTCTCTATAGAAGTCCTTTCAAGATGAAATGTCATATGAGTTTGCACGTGATCAGGGATCAAAAGGGGTGTGATTCTGGTGTGCACCAGATTGTTTGATCTAGGCATCTCATTTTGGGTGAGGGGGACCGTATATTGAGTCAAGATTTTTGGGAGACAACATCTAATCAAGGTATTCTATGGAAGAAAATCCATGTATTGGAAGCTCATTATATTTAGAAATGTATCCATTATGGATCTTTTTTGTTTGAATTGTGCAATCATGAATTCCAATTATGAGATACTGGGATCATTTTTACTAATTCATTTAATGAATATCAACCCTCATGATTGTCAAATCATATATCACCAATTGATCACGAATTCAGTCCTCCTAGTCAGTTAGATTTGTTGAATTTCACAGTGTATAATACTTACATGTTATAACATGCATGAGTATTTTACTCACACACCTAAGATGGCATATTTATGTTTGTCATTCTATGATGACCTTTAGTGCCTCTCTTCTATATTTTGATGACTAAGGAAATCATTACCAAACCCATTCTAATATGATTGGTTACACCCATAAATCATTGCCAAACCTATTGTGGACATGAACTAACTATTTTACTTAGTGAAATGACTATTTCATGATATAAAACAACCATTTCACAAGTGAAATGATTGTGTCATGAAATGAAACAATTGGTTCATCATCTGGATCACCCAGTTCCATGATCAATTCGATTGGATCAAGGATTGAAGTTGACATCATGTTGTGCATTAATCGAATACTAATTTCCAATATAATTGTGATGGGAAAACAAAATCAAAAGACCAATTCAAGTGTTGAACTGACCGGCTCACATGTGAACCAATTGGTTTAGCTGTGAATTGACCAAATCATTTTTTGCAGGTTGAACATTCATAAGAATTCGTCTCTTCGATTCTCACTCAAACAAAAAACCCTAACTCTTCTATAAAAAGATGGGTAGTCGAGTCTTTCTAGAGACACAACAATCTCTCTGAAAAGTTGTTGTCCTATGCAGTTGTGGTAACCAGAGAGAGCGATCAAGTCCTACCATAAAAGTGAGGGATAGCAAGGGAGAGATAACACGAGAGAGTGAATCAACCCTATCAGGTTGACGTTCAAAGGGATAAATCCTTCTAGTGGGATCTAGTAGCGCAACGTGGAGGTCTCGATGGTCTGTGTGGATTACTCTAAAGGTGAGGAAGTCTTTACCACCCACTAGGAGGACACCTTCAACTGCCTTTTATGGTGTTGCACCAGGAGGCCGTTGTTGACGATTGCTCGAGTGATGCTTGAAGAAGAAGCATATTGTTACAAGGATAAGTCACTGGACTTTCTCTAGGACTAGGTTCTCTTATAAACCATCCTTCCTATTACATAGTTGTTGTCACGATCTACTGTCTCAGGGGAATATGGTAGTAAAAATTTTGTTTTTGCTACCCTATCTGATGCCATATTTCCCAACATTGTGTCCTTGAAGAGGAATCAAATGAGGAGGAGACTAAAGCTGCCATCTTCATCATGCACCCCAATAAAGCCTCAGGATTGGATGGGTTTCATGCCAGCTTCTTTCAAAACCATTAGAACATTTTGGGAAAATACACTACTTCATACATCAAGGGGAAGTGTAACACGGGACAAAGTATTAACCCCATGAACCAAGCTAACATTATTTTTATTGTAAAGGTCAAAGATCCTCAATCTATGACCGAAGTTTTTGACTTATAAGCTGTTGTAATACTATTTACAAAATTATTTAAAAAATGATGGAGAGCAGGGTTAAGCCATTCTTTGATGGTTTGGTGTCACCTAGCCAAAGTGCTTTTGTTCCTGGAAGACTTATTACAAACAATGTTCTCATGGATTTTGAGATGTTTCATGCAATGAAGAAGAAGTCAAAAGGCAAGAAAGGCCAGATGGCAATCAAGTTGGACATGAGCAAAGAGTACAATAGAGTCAAAAGAAACTTTTTCCTTATGGTTATGAAGAACATGTGATTTGGTAATACTTGGTGTAATAGAATCAAAAATTTTAAAATCTCTGTATCTTTCTCTTTTATCATTAACGGTTGTAAAAGATGACTTGTTGTCCCACAATGGGGTCTCTGTCAAAGGGATCCCATCTCCACTTATCTCTTCATATTCTATGAAGATGCCTTCTCCTCTCTTATTACTAAGGTGGATGAAGAAGGAAGCATTACCAGAGCTAGGGCTTGCATTGGAGGCCCACAAACAACACACATTTTCTTCATCGACAACACAATCCGCTTCATCAAGGCCGATCTCCAGGAAGCTAAGAATGTAGCCAAGATTTCTGGCTATTACCGGTGGGCTTCAGGACAGTAAATCAACTTAGTTGAAACATCAAAAAGGAGTGCAGAGGACATATTATCCAATAATTAAAGGTCCGAGAGGTTGAGTCCCATAAAAAGGAACTAGGACTCCCTACCATCATTGGAATATCTAAAAGATAGATTTTTGGGGAGCTGAAAGATGGGATAGGTAAGAAGCTAAGCGGCTGGAAGGAAAAATGTCTTAGTCAAGATAGTAAGGAAGTACTTATAAAATTGGTTATATATACAATCCATTCCCACCTACATGATGAGCATATTGCGTATACCCAAAGCCATAATAGAACATAACACAAGATTGATAAAAAAAATTCTGGTGGGGTGATAAAGAGGGGAAGAGGAAGACGCATTGGGCAAGATGGGATAATTTGTGCTAACTAAAGTGCACTAAAGGAATGGGGTTTAGATACCTGAGTACTTTCAACTAGGCTCTCTTGGTCAAATAAATGTGGAGATTACTCAATAAACTGAAAAACCACTAGAGGGGGGTGAAAACGGTTTTATGGAGATTTTAAAAATAATTTAACCAAAACAAGCAACTACAAAAAGATTGGACAAGGGGACAAGGATTTAGAGTGGTTCCACCCTTAGCAAATACTAAGGCAGTCAATCCACTACCCAGTTGCTTACCCAACCAGGATTTTGAAAGTATTTAAATTTTATTACCTCGCAAGGATGTTACATAAAATTACAAATACTTTCACCAAACCCTTCAAACAGCCTTCACCTAGAAGTAGTCTCACCAACCTCGAAGCAGTCTTCCTTGAAGTAACCTCAAGCTCCCCTTGAAGTAACCTTCCTCTTGAAGTAGCTTCTCGTTGAGACAACCTTCTCGAAATAGTCCAAAGTCCACCTTCTCCACCTGAGAAGACAAACCCTCTCCAATCCGCAACCTCCAACCCTAGGAGTAGTAAGGAGAGTACAAACAATATAAATGAACAAGAAGGAAAAATACAAATGACAATACCATTGTAGCACAAGGCTTGATTTCCTATATCAAGCATTTTGATCTCCTAACCAATGTATATGGAAGTGTGAGTACAGTGGGTAAGAGATTCTAGCCTATAGGACACGAATTTGGAGAAATGGAAATGAATAGTCAATGATGGAGTTTCTCAATTGCTCACTAGAGAAGATTGCCAATTTGCAAGTATGAATGCTCAAGTATTGCACAAGTGTATTTTGGGTGTCCGAAAGCATGTCCTATTTATAGGAATGGCCTATGAGTGCTTAAGAATGTTCTAGATACTTTCTAGGGGGTTATTATTTCTTAACTAGCCGTTAGGTATCCACTAATTACTTTAGCAACGACTAGTTAGTTAATCCTGAAAAGTGCAAACAGAGACAGTCTCGGTCGAGGAATTGTCGACCGAGATCCCAGTCGGTCGAAGTTTTTGTCGACCGAGGGACTATCTGGAGCAAGAGTGTATAACGTTCTATTCCAACTCCGAACTACCTTGTCTTCTGTGTCTAACGGCTACTTGGGTCATTCTCGGTCAAAGTTTTTGTCGACCGAGGGACTGTCTGGATTAAGAGTGTATAACGTTCTATTCCAACTCCCAATTACCTTGTCTTCTGTGTCTAGCGGCTACTTGGGTCATTCTCAGTCGAGGAGATTGTCGACCGAGAGTGTCTCGGTCGAGAAGTTTTTCGATCGAGGTTGACTCTGTTTCAATGTTTTAAACTATGTACTAAGTGTGTGTATCAGTGTGCAGTTTTGACACTATTGTAGGGGATGACCTATCTAAGTGTTGTGATTGGCTAGGGAAGATCCAAACGCTTGATTTACATGATATCTAAGTACTTGTACATTATATACTTATATACGTTTTTTACATTTGATTACAATCATGAATTAAAGTATTTTGAGCATATAGATCTTCCAAGTTGTGTCATCCACCTAGTTCCTGCAACACTCAAGTAGCACGTTAGATCCACAAGGATGAAATGTTTGTCATAATCAAAACAAAGGGATTTAAATGATGTCCATTTAGCCAACAATCTCCCCCTTTTTGAAGATGGCAAACATTTCCAAAATATAAAATAAGGAAATGTAAATCATATGAGTTTCATACCTGAAGTTTACCTTTTGTATCCATTCTCTTGTTTGCAAGTGTGTGTTGGTCGAATGATTATGAAACTCATTTTATATTTTTGATTTTATATTATTTCTCCCCCTTTGTCATTTCAAAAAGATAACCAAGAAAATCATTAAGTATGACTATTTTTATTACTCCCCCTTAATTTGATAATTAGATGCTCCCCCTTAATAAGATATTCAGATTTAAAAACAAGGGATGCAAGCCGCTTATTGTCAAATTTAGGCACAATTTATTTCTCAATCATTTGCAAAGGATGAATCCTTTAAGCTTAGAGTACATAAATGTATCTCTAACTAAATACATGGGATGTTAAGCCTAAATTTGTTTAGAGAATTCCATTATATTCATACATGTAGTAGGCTCCAAAATTACTTTAAAGACACTAAGGTCATAACTAGCCTCAAATTTTCTTTATGATGTTTACAAAATTTTGTAAGCTCCTTCTTGATCTTATAGTCAAGATAGTTTTTGTGAGCTCCCCCTTAATCTTATAATCAAGATAATTTAAGGATTCTAAGGTCAGAATAAGTATAATAAGTTAACTTTTTATGAGAGTTATGCACTAAAATCTTGTTTTCAATATATTAAGATTAAGTGCAAGTAAATGGTTTAAGCATTTTGTCAAGCTTATTTTAGGTCGACCTTAGCGCCCCTTGGTCAAACTTGATTTCAACCAAGAGGCAATTTCTGCAGATTTCCAATTTCTTCTTGTACCCTTATTTTCAGATTAATCATAAGATTCTTTAGAAACATATATCATTGAAAACAAGATTAATATCTTAAAGTCAAGATTTTGCTTTTGATTTCTTAGAACAAACAAATAGATAAAACATTAATATTCTTATTCTAAGAGACACTATTTAGCTTGTCATAGCATCATCATTCATTTATTACAAGCCATTCACACAATAATCATTATCTATTATGTCAAGATGCATTTATGCCATAGAGTTTTACTGTTATGCAAAAAGGCACTTTCAATGATAGCATCATCTATATTTGTAATGTGTTGAATCACAATGATCATCCGTTTATGGTTTGTATATATAGATCAAAGATTATTTTAGACAAACCAAGTAAAAATGAAACACAATGTTCATGGTACAATGATTATGATAGAACAATAGAAGCATATCCACAATACAATGATCAAGATACAAGCATATAATTTCATGAAATACAATGATCATGATCATTTAAACTAAATTCCAATACACACGGTTCCTATATAGATAGACCAAGGAATACTTAGGATAAAACATGTGTATTATGATAAAATAGTAATTTCCTTGATTAAACCAACATGGTTCATAATTTTCAGTTTTAAGCCAAACCATGTAGAGGATAAACCAAAATAATCTCATTCATGATTCATGGATTTTCAAATTTAAGACAAACCATGTAAATGAACATGCTTAATAAACTTTTTCAATCAATGAAGAACGTATGTTCAATATCAGTTTTCATAGAGCACTTTTGCAATATGTTTAAGTATTTCATTTTCATAAGGTTATACCTTCATTCAACAATTCATGATGCAAAAGATCAATATGTCTTGATTAAAGGATGGTCTCCAAGAATTGTGATTCTCAATTAAATCAATTTTTATTATTGCTGAATTGATAGAAAATAAGAAACAGTAGAACATGTATTCCAGACTCTTTCTCGATCGAACAATATATCGACCGAATTATTTTCGATCGAACTATTTCTCGACTGAGAATGTTTCTGTAGATTTTATTTGACAATCTGTATGTTCTAGTTTATGTGTTCAATTGCGTTCATTTATATGTTAATCTATTGTGTGAAGTTGAGATAGATATAAAGTTGTTCAAATCAAGATTGTTGATCATATCTCAACTTGGTTAGTGCATATCCATTTAGGTGTCACAATGATATTTATTCTTTTTTATTTTCAAGTTATTTTTATCATTTTAATGAAAATTTTAAGATAGACCATTTATGCTTAATCATCTTTTTCAAGACAGTAGTAATTGAAATTTGATAACATTTGAATTCTCAAAGAACGCATAATCAATTTCAATTTGCATAAAGATAAGAATTTCACAAGTTGTAGTTCACATCAAGTTCAATAGGGATGTCATTGTAATGATGCAAAGTATTAATATGCTTGAGAGGTTTGTTTTCAAGATCTATGACTTATTTTTTCAATCAAGTGTGTCTACTTACAGTAAGAGTATAGATTTTCAATTAGCATCATTTTTCTTTATAAGCAACATTATTTGCAGCAACTTAAGTAGAATCAATCTTCTTCTTAATCATGAGAAGTATTAAGTTTCGATGCTAATATATTCTTCCTTTTGATTTGGGTCATTCAAATATTTAGAGAAAAAGAATATCTAAAGTTCATTACATGCTTAAGTTGATTGCATTTTAAGTGTGTTGTTTTTATTTAAATAGTTCTTTCAGAGTTTTACTCGGTCGACAAAGTTCTCGATCGACATTGTCTCGATCGACAACTTTCTCAACCGAAAATATATTGTTTCTTCAGAAAAATACAGATTTAAAGCCGAAGCCTTATCGGTCGACTAATTTCTTGACCGACATAGTCTCGGTCGAAGATTTTGTCGACCGAGATTGCTTCTGTACTATTTTTGAACTGTTTTCAGTAATTTGTTTCCAAGTAAAACATAGATGACTTCCAATTCAATTATGCAATTTAAAAGTTCAATTTAGTTGATATAAAAACATTAAATATCAAAGTAATATTTAGGTCAAATATCAACTAATCATATTCGAATCTCTAGGTTTTGAGAACCCAAACAAGTTATTAAAGATGTGTCTCTACAGGTTTATATAAAATGTGTATTTTCAAATTAGAAATTTGAATCAATTTTTTACTATGTTAAGTTGAGATAGAGATAAAGATATACAACTTAGAGTCTTTGGTCATATCTCAACTTAGTTTAATTCATTTAGTTTGGGGCTTTGGAACCCATACCAACTCAACATCTTTTTTCTTATAAGGACATGAGAAGGAATAATGTCCAAGATGCAAACAATAATGGCAACATATAGAATCAATCTCATTTTTCTTTTTATGAGTTTGATCTAGACTGTTTTTGGGGACATATGTCTATTTGCCTCTAGGTACATAGATTGGGTCTTTGGCACTTGTGTCCTTCCCCCACTAGGTTTTTGATAATATTTTCCTTTGGGCTTGTAACCTAGTCCTCTCCTTCCAATTTGTAGGTAAGAATCATTTAAGATTTTATCAAGAATAACATTGTTACTTAAGCTACTAACTTCTTGTTGTAACTTAGCAATCTCATCCATTCTCTTCTTAATATCTAACTTTGCTTGATCTAGATTATATAATAAAGAATCTCTTTCTTTCACAATAGTATCATAATCTAGATATGTACACAAAACAGGTTGTTTTTGAAGATCATTTACTTGAGTTTGCAAGTTTATCTTTTCTACAGAGAGAAGATTACAATTTGATTCTACAGATTTCAGCTTAATATCATGATCTTCAATAGCCTTTTTGAGATCTTCATTTTCAGATGTGAGAGCAAGAAGATTAGCATGTAAGTCATCATTTTCTTTATTAGATTTCTTTAATTTCTTCTTGCACTCAATATACTTATCATGTGTTTCTTGAAGGCTAGCAATTAAATCTTCTTTTGATAAATAAAAAAGGCTTACCTCTTCTTCTTCTTCACTTATTGTAGCAATAAGACATTCTTTGTGCACATCATCCTTTTTTAACCTCCATGGACAGCTAGGTGTTGTATGCCTTGTTCCTAAGCACCGACTACAACTTGTTCAAGATTGGTCCATGCTTCTCCTCTACTTGCGGTTGTAGACACCACCACCCTTCATTCTTCAAGACTCGATTAGAGCTCCTTGAAGCCTGCTCTAATACCAAATGAAAAACCACTAGAGAGGGGGTGAATAGGGTTTTATGGATATTTTAAAAATAATTTAACCATAACAAAAAACCACAAAAAGATTGGATAAGGGGACAAGGATTTAGAGTGGTTCCAACCTTAGCAAATACTAAGGCAGTCAATCCACTACTCGGTTGCTTACCCAACCGAGATTTTGAAAGTATTTAAATTTTATTACCGCACAAGGATGTTACATAAAATTACAAATACTTTCACCTAACCCTTCATACAACCTTCACCTAGAAGTAGTCTCACCAACTTTGAAGCAGCCTTCCTTGAAGTATCCTCAAGCTCCCCTTGAAGTAGCCTTCCTCTTGAAGTAGCTTCCCGTTGAGACAGCCTTCTTGAAGTAGTCCAAAGTCCACCTTCTCCACCAAGAAGACCCTTCTCCACCTGAGAAGACAAACCCTCTCCAATTCGCAACCTCCAACCCTAGGAGTAGCAAGGAGAGTACAAACAATATAAAGGAACAAGAAGGAAAA
Source organism: Alisma plantago-aquatica (assembly GCA_963693085.1). Taxonomy (NCBI): domain Eukaryota; kingdom Viridiplantae; phylum Streptophyta; class Magnoliopsida; order Alismatales; family Alismataceae; genus Alisma; species Alisma plantago-aquatica. The sequence goes on from OY856411.1 coordinate 801,862,802, forward strand.
ATAGAAATTACAATACCGTTGTAGCACAAGGCTTGATTTCCTATATCAAGCGTTTTGATCTCCTAACCAATGTATATGGAAGTGTAAGTGTAGTGGGTAAGAGATTCTAGCCTATAGGACATGAATTTGGAGCAATGGAAATGAATAGCCAATGATGGAGTTGCTCAATTGCTCACTAGAGAAGATTTCCAATTTGCAAGTATGAATGCTCAAGTATTGCACAAGTGTATTTTGGGTGTCCTAAGGCATGTCCTATTTATAGGAATGGCCTATGAGTGCTTAAGGACGTTCTAGACACTTTCTAGGGGGTTCTTAGTGCTTAAATAGCCGTTAGGTATCCACTAATTGCTTTAGCAACGACTAGTTAATTAATCCTGAAAAGTGCAGACAAAGACAGTCTCGGTCAAGGATTTTTCGACCGAGATCCCAGTCGGTCGAAATTTTTGTCAACCGAGGGACTGTCTGGAGAAAGAATGTATAACATTCTATTCCAACTCCCAACTACCTTGTCTACTGTGTCTAACGGCTACTTGGGTCATTCTCGGTCGAGGAGATTGTTGACCGAGAGTGTCTCGGTCGAGAAGTTTGTCGACCGAGATTGAATCTGTTTCAATGTTTTAAACTATGTACTAAGTGTGTGTATCAGTGTGCAGTTTTGACACTATTGTAGGGGATGACCTATCTAAGTGTTGTGATTGGTTAGGGAAGATCTAAACGCTTGATTTACATGATATCTAAGTACTTGTATATTATATACTTGTATACGTTTTTTACATTTGATTACAATCATGAATTAAATAATTTTGAGCATATAGATCTTCCAAGTTGTGTCATCCACCTAGTTCCTGCAACACTCAAGTAGCACATTAGATCCACAAGGATGAAATGTTTGTCATAATCAAAACAAAGGGATTTAAATGATGTCCATTTAGCCAACATAAACCCTCTTGAATTGAAGATAAAGTTTTAGAGACAAGATACTTTAGACGATCTAACATCCTAGAAGCAAGCAGAGATTATGATCCTAGCTATACATGGAGATCAGTTTGGGGGGAGGGGGGCAAGTCCCTTCTAGTGGAGGGTTTGAAAACTCAAATCAACTGTGATTCTACTGTCAACACTTATACTAATGATTGGATTCCCAACAAAAGGGACCATGGTGTGATGAAGGAAAATGTATTGGGGTATATTCCATCTCAAGCAAAAGAACTAATCAATATCAAAATAGGGTCCTGGAGAGCATATATCATTAATAAATTATTTTCTGAGAAGGATAGAAAAAACATCATGGTTACTCCTATATCATCGTGTGGTGGTTATCACTTGTTATTGTACCCTACGATGGATGGGATTTTCATTGTTAGATCAACATATTAGCTTTGTATTAGTGGACATAAGGAGGATTGGAGTATGGTTTATGATGTCCCATGGAAAAAATTGTGAAACACTAAACTCCCACCAAAGTTTAAGTATTCTCTTTGGCGATGTTGTAGGAACTTGTTACCTACGAATGGAAATCTTGTAGACATGCATGCTAGATATAAAAGAGTGTGCAAACTATGTAACAACGATACAGAAACCCCACTCCATGATATCATCAACTATCCCAATGCAATGGATTTCTAGAACTTAGGACATAAATAATAGTTGTTCTCCAATGCATCGAAAAATGACTTGCTTAATTTCTTTCAGTGGCCCCTCAAAAAGTGCTCCGATGAGGACACTACTATGATCTCTAGCTCATTCTTAGCTGCTTGGTTGAATAGGAACCAACTTATTTTATAATCTAAACATACTCCACCTAATATTAGAGAAAATGGTCTTTGGAAATGGGACCATGACTGTAGGGAAATATGGCGTGAGAGTAGGCAACAGAAATAAAATTGTATCTATCATATTCCCTATGAACCAGTGGATCAAATTGACAACTATACAATAGGAAGGATGATTAATGAGGTCATACCTGGTCCTGGAGCAAGTCCAGTGACAATTCCTCATTGCATTTTGTGCAACTTTCTTTAAGTTGCACTCGAAAACCATCTTCTACAGTTCTTATTCGATCACCATAGATGACAACTTGACGTTGTCCTCCTAGCAGTAGGCAACAACCTCCTTGCCTCTATGGTAGTTCACACGGACCACCAAGAACTCTTTTCATTCTAGTAGATTTGACATAAAGGAGTTGTCCCTCCATGTTTGTGTATTAGTCACCAACTTGCTCTCCCATAATTGTTCTCCCTTGTTATCCCTCCCTTTATCTGGTAGGACTTGCTCAGGTTCTCTTGGTTAAGACAACTTGAGAATACAAACAATTGTTAGAGGCAATTGAGTTGTGTCTGAGAAGCCTCCAATACCCCATTGGAGGGTTAGGGTCAAGGTTCACAGTCTGAGGGAGAGTGGAAGGACCCGAATTTCATGAATTTTCTCAACCTACAAGTAGTGAAACAATTGGTTCATGAGTGAACTGATCAATTGGAATGAGAGCCAATTGGTTCAACCAGTGAACCACTCGTTTCATCATGTTTCCCAATCACAATGTATTGGAAATCAAATTCAAATTAAAGCTCAACATGAAATCAACATCGATCCTTGATACAATCGAATTTCTCGGTGAACTGGGTGTCTCATCACATGAAATATTCAGTTGTCCGACCTTCACCCAATCGGTTCACACTATGAACCTGTAGATTCATGCCCTCGGTCACCTAGAATTTAGCCAATGCAATTTCCAATCAACTTGACACTCCAAGCAATCAGTTCAAAACTTGAACCAGTCAATTTAGAGTCCAGTCAGTCAATTGTTGTTTAAATTGAATACCTAAATACTTTAGTAATCAATTCAATAATGATTTGTGATTAAACTCCTATTGCAACTGTTGTTGGCGTATATGCACATAAAGCCATCCCAAGTGATTGCATGGAGTTGGATATTAATTAATCAATTAATGTGATTATTTGGTTAATTAATGAATTCCAGAATATTCTAATTAATCCACGAGCGTTTTAATTAACGCAACGTTTCTATTTACTGATGGGTTTAGGAAACCCTATTTCCCTTCGTATCCTGTTTAAAGGAGGATTGACGGCCGATATCTATATAAGATAGATAGACACTTTTAGTTTACGCTTACGCATGTAAACTCTAGCCGTCATCATCCTTAGGAGAGAAAGGAGAGCAACGCGTCGCTAGCATGCCGCCGCAGAGACATACTCCTTCCCGCCGGCTTAGGAAGCGCGACGTGAAGTTCCGTTCATCCGCGTGGACGAAGTAGAGACGCAGTCGCATTGACGCCTGCGTTCAGAGGACATCGACGACCACTTGTACGTGTTGCGAACAGCTTACGTCATCGCCGCAAAGGAGTGCCGCCAGATCAACCTGTGACAGCGAACAAGAGAGAAGTTCCGTACGTGTCGACAAGCAGCGTTGCACCGTCGTGCAGCGGGACATCGCCGGATTTGCTCCGCGATAAGGTATATCACGCAAACTTGTTTCCAAATACCCTGTTATCGACGAGATCTTGTTACGGGTTGCGTGGATTTTGTTGCTTCCGCTGCGCATGTTTTCTCCACAAAACCCAACAGTGGTATCAGAGCAGCGTCGATCTACGACGTATTTGGATTAGTTTCGATATGATCGAATCACTGTATACTGTTTTCTATATTGCATACGATGCGAATTGAAACTGTTAATGTGCAAATCTAAACCTAATTCCACATACTCCGCAGGCTTCTATTTTTGACGTTTCGGATGGGGTCAACTATGGAAAATACTGATTTTTCTTAGTGCATGGAAGTAAAATTCCGTAGACCTTTCAGGGGCGGCCTTCCCTCGACCCCCACCCGCTGTCCCTGTGTACCCCGCATAGTCTGCGTGGGAGTCAAAAATTTATTTAACGGGGAATGTCCCACATTAAAAGTACTGCAATTTTAATATGTATATACGTATATGTAGATATACCTATGATAGCATACGCGTCGCCTTTAAAATCTGTTTTATGTGGTGAGTGCATGCACGGTTATGGCCTAGTATCCCCTTGTGTGAATGTTGTGAATGAATGTGGATGTCAATCTTGTGGATATGGTTGTTTATGAATTCTATGGATGTATAATGGTTACATATGGATCCTTTGTATAAAGTATTCAGCTTGCATGCCGAGCCTCATCTCTTATTTCAAAGTGTAATTAATTCTTTCCTTTTATATTTGTACTCATATGATGTAATAGAGATAGGATTAGTTTTAGTTTTTGTATACTTGATGTAAGGAGGCCCTTTGAAGATCCAACTCCAAGGAGTGTCCATGGAGAAGCACCATGAAGATCTAATTCCAAGAAGTAACCTAAAGATCCAACTCCAAGGAGCGTCCATGGAGAAGCAACAAGAAGATCCCATTCCAAGAAGCAACTTGAAGTTCCAACCTCACGAAGCATCCATGAAGTTATTCATTGTAATGTTGATCATTACAGGCTTACAGGTTGATTCAAAGGTGTTGCATGAGATGCATAAGACCATAGGTGGACCGTAATCCTTTGTTTCTCCAAAGGATTACAATAGTATGGCCATAACCAATGTATTTATGTTTGTGATTGCATGTCTATCGTTTGTGGTTGTGGATATAGTAGTATATGATACGTACTATAAGTATGTGGTGTTTGGATATGTATATGTATTAATAAAACCCCTCAATTAATAATATTAAGTTTTAGTTGCCTTCCATAAAGCAACACACATGAAAATCTTGATCGACTATGTGTGGGCACGCCTCCGCGTGGTACACTGTCTATCTCATGGAAGTGTGATGGTGGGTGTGTGGGTCTGCCTCCGCAGGGTGCACACTCATCGTGTTGGCTTATGGGTTAGACTTAACTAGGGAACCTTGATAGGATCAAGTACCTAGAGGCACACAGATGCATCATGGCAAGGAGTTGTGCATGATCATCTATCCAAGAGTTGCATATGATGCAATTGGCAAAAGTTGCCTACCTTAGTATTTGGTCTTTGACGCCAGCGTTGGTTGGGCATTGATCCAATTATTTTGGGTCTTGGATCACTAGAAGGTTGTGCGTTGCAATCTTCCGAGTTGATAGTGAGGGCTATCAATTTGAATAAAATAGTGGGAGCGTAATTAATTAAAGGCCTAATTAATCTCGTTTATCAAATCTTTACAAGTCAAAATGTTTTGGACTAAATGCAAATTTTTCTTTTGTAGCAATCAAATGGCAACCAACACTCACACTTTCTCATTGCGATCGGTCCTTGAGAAGGACAAAATTACCGGAACCAACTTTCAAAACTGGTTTAGGACGCTGAGAATTATTCTCACACATCAGCGTAAGCTCTATGTCCTTGAAACACCAGAGCCAGAGGAGCCCGCCGTAAATGCGCCCAAGGCTGAAAAGGATGCTTACAAGAAGCACCTTGATGATGTTGTGGATGTCAAGTGCCTAATGTTGTGCTCAATGAACTATGAGTTGCAAGAGCAACATGAGAACATGAATGTCATGGAGATGGTAACACATCTCAAGAACATGTATCAACATCAAGCAAGACAGGAGATATATGATGTCTCAAAGGCGTTGTTCAAAAGCAAGATGAAAGAGGGAGACTCAGTTGGCACCCATATACTCACCTTGATTGGGTACGTGGAAAGCCTATCCAAGCTGGGATTTCCTCTAGGTCAAGAGTTGGCCACTGATGTGATTCTACAATCGTTTCTTGAATCATATAGTCATTTTGTCATGAACTACAACATGAACAATTTTGATAAGCCGTTGTCAGAATTGTTGGGCATGTTGAGGACAGCTGAAGCACAGATGAAGAAAGACAAGCCCAAGTCTGTGATGGTGATCAACAAGGCAAAGGGAAAGTCAAAAGGCAAAAGCAAGGCTAAGAAAGGTTCTATAGCCGGGCAGAAGCCAAAGTCATCCGCGCTCAAAGCTAAAGGTGGGATCTCCAAAGAAGGCAGTTGTCACCATTGTCACCAGCCTGGACATTGGAAAAGAAACTGTCCTCTCTACCTGGAGGAACTGAGGAAGAAGAAGCAGGGGATAGAGATCTCCACTTCAGGTATATACGTTATTGAGATAAACTTAAATACTTCTTCATCATGGGTACTGGATACCGGATGTGGATCTCACATATGTTCTAATATGCAGGATATGATAAGAAGTAAGCCTTTAGGAAAGGGACAAGTCGAGCTGCGGGTTGCTAATGGAGCAAGAGTTGCTGCCACCGCAGTTGGAGTTATTAGTTTATCTTTGCCTACGGGCCTTGTAATAGAATTAGAAAATTGCTATTACGTACCTACCATTAATAGAAATATTATTTCTGTATCTTGTATGGACAAGAGTGGATTTGAATTTCACATTAAGAATGGAATTATTTCTATATCTAAAGATGAGATCTTTTATGGCAATGCCCCTATGTCTTATGGTATCTACTTGTTAGAACTTGAGACTAGCATATATAATGTAAATACTAAAAGGTTAAAACTTGACAACTCAAACAAAACATTCTTATGGCATTGTCGTCTTGGGCACATAAACGAGAAGCGCATATCTAGACTCCATAAGGATGGTTATCTAGACTCTTTTGATTTTGAATCATTAGAGACATGTGAGGCATGTTTATTAGGGAAGATGACTAAAACTCCTTTCACTGGACACAGTGAGAGAGCCAGTGATCTGCTAGGACTCATACATACTGATGTATGTGGACCTTTTAGATCAAATGCTAGAGGAGGCTATCAATACTTCATTACCTTCACTGATGACCTCAGTAGGTATGGCTATGTATATCTTATGAAACACAAGTCAGAAACTCTTGAAATGTTCAAGACTTTCATGAATGAAGTAGAGAAGCAACTTGGTAAGAGTATTAAAGCACTCCGTTCAGATCGAGGTGGTGAATACTTAAGCCAAGAGTTTGAGGACCTTCTGAGAGACCATGGTATTGTATCACAATGGACTCCACCTGGTACACCACAACATAATGGTGTGTCAGAAAGAAGGAATCGTACATTATTAGACATGGTACGATCAATGATGAGTTCAGCCGAACTTCCAATATCGTTCTGGGGATATGCTCTTGAAACTGCAGCGTTTACACTTAACCGTGTGCCTTCCAAATCGGTTCAAAAGACACCATATGAGATATGGAATGGGAATCATCCCAATTTGTCTATGTTAAAGATTTGGGGATGTGAAGCTTATGTTAGGAAACAATTTCCTGAAAAGCTTGGACCCAAATCAGAAAAATGCTATTTTGTTGGATACCCCAAGGAAACTAGGGGATACTACTTCTACACACCAACTGACAACAAAGTGTTTGTTGCTAGGACTGCTGTATTTCTTGAAAAGGAATTTATTTCCAAAGGAATTAGTGGGAGGAATGTAGAACTCGAAGAAGTTCAAGACCAACAAGAAAGTAGAGAACCTGAGGAGGTACATAAGGAACATGAAGACTCACAAGTTGTTGTGGAATTTCAAGTTCCAAATGTAACACAGGAACCTCATAGGTCTAGTAGGACACAACTTGAGCCTGAGAGATTTGGATTTATCGTGACTCAAGATAGTGACGAATTGGGCATAGCAGATGAGACAACTTCCTATCTAGAAGCTACTAAGGGACCAGAATCTGAGAAATGGCTCGAAGCCATGAGATCTAAGATGGAATCCATGTACACCAACAAGGTATGGACCTTGGTGGATCCACCTGAAGGGGTAAGACCCATAGGGTGCAAGTGGGTCTTCAAGAAGAAGACTGACATGGATGGAAATGTTCAAACCTATAAAGGTAGATTGGTTGCTAAAGGATTCCGTCAAATTCAAGGTGTTGATTATGACGAGACCTTCTCACCAGTTACCATGGTTAAATCCATCAGAATCATGCTTGCCAATACAGCTTATCATGACTATGAGATTTGGTAGATGGATGTTAAAACAACATTCCTTAATGGGAATTTACTCAAGGATGTGTACATGACACAACCTGAGGGTTTTATCGATCCAAAGGAAGCCAATAAAGTCTGTAAGCTACAAAGGTCAATCTATGGATTGAAGCAAGCATCTCGGAGCTGGAATCTATGTTTTGATGAAGTAGTCAAAAAGTTTGGCTTTAGTCAAAATGAAGATGAACCTTGTGTTTACAAAAGGGTTAGTGGGAGCACAGTCGTATTTCTCATATTGTATGTGGATGACATACTATTGATGGGAAATGTCATCCCTACTCTTCAGACAGTAAAAGGTTGGCTAGGGAAGACTTTCTCTATGAAGGATTTAGGTGAAGCATCCTAAATACTTGGGATTAAGATCTATAGAGATAGATATAGAAGGCTTCTAGGCCTAAGCCAGAGCACATACATTGACATGGTGCTAAAGAGGTTTAGCATGGAGGGTTCTAAGAGAGGTAACTTGCCCATGTCCCATGGGGTTACAATCTCTAAAGCCCAGTGTCCTAGTTCATGTGATGAACGGGAACGCATGAGTAAGATTCCATATGCATCAGCAATTGGATCTATCATGTACGCAATGTTATGTACTCGTCCTGATGTGTCGTATGCTTTGAGCATGACGAGCCGGTATCAGTCAGATCTAGGTGAATGTCACTGGACAGTCGTAAAGAACATCCTAAAGTACTTGAGAAGAACTAAGGATCAATTCTTGGTATACAGTGGTGAGGAAGAGCTCGTGGTAAAGGGTTACACCGATGCTAGCTTCCAAACTGACAAAGATGACTACAGATCGCAATCTGGATTTGTGTTTTGCCTGAACAACAGAGCTGTGAGCTGGAAGAGTTCCAAGTAAGAGACGGTTGCAGATTATACAATAGAGGCCGAATATATTGCCGCATCTAATGCTGCAAAGGAAGCTGTGTGGATCAAGAAGTTCATTTCTGAACTTGGAGTGGTTCCAAGCGCTGGTGATGCAATTGAGTTGTTTTGCGACAACAATGGAGCAATTGCATAGGCTAAAGAACCAAGATCGCACCAACGTTCCAAACATATTCTATGGCGGTTCCATCTCATATGAGAGATCGTACAATGAGGAGATGTGAAGATTTGCAGAGTCCCTACAGAAAGCAATGTGGCTGACCCACTCACAAAAGCACTTTCACAACAGAAACATGACGGACATGTTTGATCACTTGGATTGAGATTCATGAGTGATTGAGTATAAGTGCAAGTGGGAATCTGTTGGTATGTATGCCCATAGAGACTATCATTCGATGATTGTAATGGGATACTATGTAAATGATTTGTAATACTACATTGATCATATCAATAAAGGCAAGTTTCCAATCTATATGTTTGTGTTTTATATTGTGAGATGACCATAAAACTTATAGATGTCTATAGAATAATATACTCAATGACATGTGTCTTCGGGTTGATGACCTAAACAGTGAGATCATATGTATGCTAAGAGTATGTATTCTTGTTTTGTCCCTAATCGGTTGTTATTGTGGAAATATCCATAGACATCAATAACACATAAGATTAGAATGTATGTTGGTTGATGGAAGAATCTCATTATCCATGATATGGAGATATCAAACCAAATACATAGATACTTGTTAGAGAACAATGTATCGGATAGACCCACCTTGAGAGTGACACATGGATACCATGATTGGTAGTTGGAGTCACATCTCATAATGATGGTGGTGATTTTGGTTCTTAGACCTGAAGTCATTACACTTATCACATGTCGTTCGGTGTACTTTGACATCATCCACCGTGGTCCTGAATAAGGATTGATATAAAGATGGTGCATGGGTGCACTGTGACACATGGGGATGACTGTGAGTGATGTAGATGGAATTTGTCCTTCCTACGGGAGTTTGATATTCTGGCCACTTGATAAGCGAGACTGAGAAATGCATGGCCATGCTGATGTGAGTCAATATGTGTTATTGAGATTACATATATCTCAGACAGTCTGCTCTAGTTCAAGGAACATGGATTGAACGTTGAAAAGGATAACAATTCCATGACTCGAGTTCAATCCGGATATCAGCGACAAAGGAACTATACAATCACTGTAACACCAGTCATGAATGATAGGTCAAGTTGTTCTCCAACTTCTCCAATTACTTGGGTGGCAATGAAGTCTTGCTAGATACCAATCATTGTTTGTGAAATCATAATATGATTATGGATATCACTGCCAACGTAATTTAGAGCCTACCGGGTCACACACATAGGATGTATTGGAATAGGAGTATAATTGTGGATTTGATTGGAATTGCTCCAAATCACATTGATTACGAAAATGTTTATGTAATGGATTCGAATAATATTGGAGTGACTGGCTCTAAGTGCAAGTGGGAGTTTGTTGGCGTATATGCACATAAAGCCATCCCAAGCGATTGCATGGAGTCGGATATTAATTAATCAATTAATGTGATTATTTGGTTAATTAATGAATTCTGGAATATTCTAATTAATCCACGAGCGTTTTAATTAATGCAACGTTTCTGTTTACTGATGGGTTTAGGAAACCCTATTTCCCTTCGTATCCTGTTTAAAGGAGGATTGACGGCCGATATATATATAAGATAGATAGACGCTTTTAGTTTACGCTCACACACGTAAAATCTAGCCGTCATCATCCTTAGGAGAGAAACGAGAGCAACGCACCGCTAGCATGCCGCCGTAGAGACATACTCCTTCCCACTGGCTTAGGAAGCGCGATGTGGAGTTCCGTCCATCCGCGTGGACGAAGTAGAGACGCAGACGCATTGACGCCTGCGTTCGGAGGACATCAACGACCACTTGTACGTGTTGCGAACAGCTTACGTCATCGCCGCAAAGGAGCGTCGCCGGATCAACCTGCGACAGCAAATAGGAGAGAAGTTTTGTCCGTGTCGACAAGCAGCGTTGCACCGTCGTGTAGCGGGACATCGCCGGACTTGCTCCGCGATAAGGTATATCACGCAAACCTGTTTCTGAATACACTGTTATCGACGAGATCATGTTACGGGTTGCATGGATTTTGTTGCTTCCGCCGCACATGTTTTCTCCACAAAACCCAACAACAGTTTCCTATGTGTGTGACCCTATAGGTTCCAAGTTATGCTGGCAGTGAATGTCCACAACTGATTTATGAAATCACAAGCAATGAGTGCTATCTAGTAATACATCTTTACTACCCAAGTAATGTGGAAAGTTGGAGAACAACTTCAACCTACAATCTACCATTGGTATTATAATGATTGTATAATTCCTTTGTCACTGATATCTGGCTTGAAATCGAGGCATATAATCATCATCCTCTCAATGTTCAATCCATGTTCCTTGAACTAGAGCATACTATCTGTGATATATTGACCTCAATATCATATATTAATTCACATGTGCATGTGTATGCTTTGTCAGTTTCACTTATCAAGTGACCTGGATATCAAACTCCAGTAGGAGGGACAAATGCCATCTACATCACTCACAGTCATCCCCATTTTTCACAGTGTACCCAATCATCACCTTTATGACAACCCTTATTCAGGATCATTATGGATGATGTCAAAACACATTGAATGACATGTGATGAGTGCAGTGATTTTTGGTCTAAGAACCAAAATCACCATCATCATTGAGAGAGATGACTCTGACTACCAATTATGGTTTCCATGTGTCACTCTCACAGTGGGTCTGTTTGATACATTGTTCTCTAACAAGTTTCTATGTGTTTGGTTTGATATCACATATCATGACTGATGAGGCTCTCTCATCAACCAATACACATTTTAGTCTTATGTGTTACTGCTATCTATCAGCCTTCCACGGTAACATATGACTAGGGACATAACAAGAATGTACATACTCTTATCATCAACCTAATTTCATTGTTTAGTTTATCAGCCTGAAGACATACGTCATTGAGTAATGTCTTTCTTTAGACATTCATTATGTTTCCTCACAATCTCATAATTGAGTGAAACAGAACAAATTGGAAGATTGCATGTATCAAATTGTTTATATGATATGCCATCACAATCATCATATGGTTGGATCTCTGTGCCTACATCCGATAGAATCCCACTTGCACTTAGAGCCAATCTCCAGTGAATCTCATTCTTAGTGATCTAAAACATGTCCATCATGTTTCTGTTGCACAAGTGTTAATCCAGAGGGTTAGCATCATTTTCCATTTAATTAGTATATTGCATGATTCTCATCTCTACACTGTATAATATTTTGTATGTGATGGAATTGTCTTAATGTGCTATAAGATAATCGTTGCCTAACTAGTAGCTCCATTTTTGTCATAACATTTCTACCATGTCATCAATTATTGGAACATCTGATAAGTTCATTTATATGAACTTTGAGATTCATATAGTATCCATTGTTATGTTTATAACACTATGACACTTGACTTCTATTGTAGAATTTGAATAGTTGTATGTAGTTTGAAACCTTTCCTACTTACAACTCTTCTTTTAAGATTAAACATAGTTTTATATTATGATCATTCTTTGTCATTTTGGAAGCTTGCGTCAGTGTAACCCCTTACACTCAAATTTTCCTAATTGCCATAATCTAGCAATTGATCCTTGGTGCTTCTCAAGTACTAATGGATGTTCATTATGGCATTCCAATGACCTTCATTGAAATCTTAGTAACATCAGTTTGTCATGTCTAATACATACAAGATAATGGGATGAGTATATAGAATATATGATTGATCCAATTGTTAGTTCATATGTCATCCTATTCATATATTTCCATTCTTCATAAGAATCAAATAATATAATTCTTGAGCGACTAATTCCATATACTATGGACAGATTCTCTCGCATTGAATCCTTCGTGATGAACCCTTTCATCATTTTCCTAATATTTGTACTCATATTTAGGTCATGAAACTTTTCAAAACTATCTCTATAGATCTCAATTCCTATCACATAGGATGTTTCACCTAATCTTTCATGTTGAAGGTGCTTTCCATGTTAGGTTTGAATACTTACAATATTGAGATGTCATTCCCTATCTATATGTAGAATATACAAATATGCTCCCACTAAATCTTTTGTAATCACAAATTTCATCTTTTATCTTGATTGAAGTCAAACTCTTTGACCATTTTGTGATATTTACCAAGAATACCTAGATTTAGGCTCTTCTTCAATAATGTCAATGATGCGAAGAAGTTGGTTTGGCACGCTGAGGACAGAATAAGAGATGGCTATCTTAGACACCTTGCATATTCTCCACAATGCACAACAATCGATAATATATTTTCTAACTTTAGTGGTGATCTTAGGAACTTAATACTGGCACTTTCTATAGATGGAATGAATCTACATAATTCTAGTAGTCATAATACTTGGCATGTGATTTTGGTTATATATAATCTTGATCTAGATGTATGCATGAAATGCAAGTATATGCTTTAGACTTTGTTGATTTCAGGACCAAAGCAGCTTGGAAATGTTATTGATGTTTATTTGGCTCCACTTGCCAAAGATTTAAAGATTATGTAGGATAAGGGTGTAGAATTGTATGATTCATACCGCAAAGAGAGTTTTAATCTGAGGTTGCTACTATTTTGTATAACAAATGATTATCTAGTATATGGAAACCTAATTGGGTACAGTATCAAAGGACATCTTGGTTGCCCTATTTGTGAAGAGGATACCTCTTTATACCAACTGAAACATGGGAAGAAAACTATTTATCTCGGCCATCGCAGGTTCTTGCTAAGGGTCATCAATGTCGTAGGGTGAAGAAAAAATTTAATGGAGAAGTAGAACTACGAATTTCTCTACAGCCATTATCCAGTCATCAAATCTTTACTAAGGTGAAACTATTGAAAGTAAAATTCAGAAGAAAAAAATAAATCTCCAATTCTCAAAGGTCCCTACAAGAATAGGTCTATATTCTTTTATCTTCCTTATTGAAAGTTTTTATATGTGAGACATTGTTCAAATGTGATGAACATAGAGAAGAACATCTATGATAGTCTAGTTGGCACATTACTCAATATGTCATGGAAGACAAAAGATAGCTTCAAAGCCAGATTGGACATGATTGACATGGGTATTCAGGATAGATTGGATCCACAAATAAGGGGAAGTCAGACATTCTTGTCCCCAACATGGTATACACTTTTAAAGGATGAAAAAGCCATCTTTTGTGGGTTCCTAGGAGGAGTTAAGGTTCCAAAGGGATATTCTTCAAACATGAGTAGAATTGTGGATATGATAGATTTCAAACTGTTGGGCTTGAAATCACATGATTGCCACATCTTAATGCAAAAAAATTTGTTGTTGGCTATCTGTTCCATTTTACCTAAGCAGGTAAGAAATACTATCACTAAGATTTATATGTTCCTTAATGCATTATGCTCAAAAGCCATTGGTTTTGAGACCATGGACTCATTGCAAATTCATACCATCATCACCTTGTCTCAACATGAGAGGTACTTCCCTCCTTCATTCTTTGATGTAATGGTTCAATTGATTGTGCACTTGGTTAGAGAGGTCAAACATTATGGTCCAATATTTTTACGTTGATGTACCTTCTCAAGCAATATATAAAGATATTAAAATTATATGTGAAGAATAGATATTGACCCGAGGGTTGTATGGTGAAAAGCTACATAGTAGAAGAGGATATTGAATTTTGTGCCCAATTTTTATTCGATGTTAACAACATCGATTTTCTTAAATCACGACATGTCAGAAAGGTTGATAGACAGAGCAGTACAAGATGTAAGTTTGTACATCTTTTGGTTGATCAATTACACACAACATGTGTATGTCCTTCATAATACAACCGAGGTTGAACCATATATGAAAGAACACATGGATTATTTACAAACTTGTTTTTGATATAAGAATGAGAAGCATATAATCAATGTACACATTCATTATTTTGTCGACCGGTTAAAGAATCGTGTTAGTGAATAGATTGTTCATTCCCTAGAATCTATTGTAAAGACCTTGAAGTGGTTAACTGTGGGACCTAAGACAATTGTGTCGTATTTTGCTAGTTATTGTATAAATGGCTACACTTTCTATACAAAATGCCAAGATGAGAAGAACACTATGCAAAATAGTGGGATATCTTTGGTCTCTGAAGCTTTGCACATTGCTAGTCTAAACACAAAATATCCAGTTTGGTGTGATGTGTTCTATTATGGTGTGATCCAAGACATATATGAGTTAGACTACAACAGGTGTCGGGTTCCTATTTTTTGTTGCAAGTGGGTTAAAAATTATAAGGGTGTATAGACTAAAGATGGATTGATCTTGGTGAGTCTGGATAGGAAGGGATGTAAACACATTTATAATGGCATTACAGGAAAAACAAGTTTTCTATGTGACAAACACAACTATTAAGGGTTGGTTTGTAGTCTTATCTCGCAGAAGAAGGCCCCATGAAGGAGATGATGATGAAGATGGCATCATTATAGAAGAAGAAACCTCTCTTTCTAGGATCATTCCAGTTATGTCTGCAAATGATGATGTTATTGCAAATGAAGAAGAAATTTGGGTTTGAGATTATCACAATGACGAGACATTTATTAATGATGTTAGAGTGCATAAAAATAAAAAATGGCATACGTTTGAGTGAGTTTAAGTATTAGCATTTCTTGTTGTGCCTTAATACCTTTTTTAAGCCATGTAAAAAGAGTATATAACATTTATTGTTATTGTGTATAATTATTGTTTTATATGTGGTTCTCTAATACCTTTTCTTAAGCCATTAATCATTGTTGTTTGTAACAAAGTGATATAGTATAAATATTTCATTTTTTATATGTATATAATTTTTTTGTAGAGTGCTTTTTTTATTAGATTTGGTAGAAAGAAGTTGGTATTACAACCAGCCAATGATAAATGTAGGGAATCCAAATCTCATTTATCAATAAAATTCTTCAGAGATGAAGATGGAAATATATGCAAACACCCACCCAAAGATTATGATTTTATATTTGTAGAGCAATGGGAAGATTTTGTCATGATTTGGTTGATTGAAGAATTTAAGGTGATGATATAAACTAGTGTATAAAATCTCATCAATTGTGTTCCTTGTAAGATGTACAAAACTATTTTAATCTTTTTTGTTTATAAAAATAACCAGAGAAGAAGTAAGGATGGAAGAGAATCATTTTCAAAGAATTAGTATTGCCCTATAATCTCTTGTAAGGGATATGTTGGCCTAGAATAAGAAATTGTAGAATTGAATTCATATTAAAAGGATTTGTAAAATTTCATATAGAGCTATAAAATAATTGCTCTTTCATCATCATGTAAACTGGCTGATAGAATAATTTAGATCTGGTTAGATCAAAGATATCTAGAGAACAACTATGGAAAAGATCGATAATGGACAAAACTATTACTATTACTAGTGACAAGGTCAAGGAAGTGGTGTATAAGATTGTAAGTTTGATTTTTTATCCCGTTGTTTTTTTTCATCACAATAGTTTAATTGTTTCTTACAGTTGTATTTTTTATATTTTGCAAGGATGCTCTATATCAGGAAGGTTCTGAGGGAATCATTAGTGAGAAGGGATGTAATGACATGCTAACTATGGCATTGGGAAAAAGGACCACCCAAGTCATGCTAGAGCAACCAGACCAGGGATAACAATTAAAAAATATTCCAATTTTGTGGCTCCAATAGATGATCATTCATCCCATATGGTGTTACAAATGCAAAAGACTATTGAAGCTTTGGCCATGAAAATCAAGTATCTTGAGGGAAAGAATAAGAGCAATGATCTGGACATGGTAGGGGATACATACTAGGACCCTACATCCAAATCTAGTTGCCCACATGCACAATTCTCAGATCTTCCTGAGGTAAGCAACAAGTCAATTATTTAGCAAATTTTGGAGATCGTGATTGCTCATGTTGTACTTGTTATTGACGTTATCCATAAATAATGTTTCTAGGGATATCACAAGTGTATTTTGATGTTGGATAACTCATTATGTGTAGTTGTTGATGGAAGGGTGTACATATCTCATGAAAATGAGTCAATTATCTTTCATTATGTGGCATTGGGATCCAAAACACAAAAAAGTGATAATTGATACCCTTTTGATGCCAGATTAAAGTGTGCCAATACCTTTGTATATGGTAGAAGTTTATCAAGTTTTTTAAGGCATAGGCACCTACATTCCTTGGCTTGTATAATTGATCAAAATAATATGAAGGTACATGTGACAACATGGTTGTATTTTTATAATTCTTGAAATGTATCATGTACTAATAAGTTATTTTTAATGCTTTTCTAATAATATGCAAGGAATCCCAAGCCTTAAGGTCTCAAAGAAAAGTGAGAGAATCAGTAAACACACAATCAAGCAATTCAAAAACTAGGCAAAAGTTTGATGAAGTCTCAAGCCCCACCAAGACAAGACCACTTCTTCAAAAGAGAGCATGCAATAAGCCTTCAATGAAGCTGAAATTGTTGATGGTGTATGTGGAAGATGATGTGAATCATATCATTTCTATTCAGATGTATGTCTGAAGATGTAGTAGGTTACACACATGAACTGTCTATCACACTTGAATTGGTCAAGATATTCTGTGATCAAGATCAACTAGAAGCCTTGCATATATCAGTGTACATAAAGTAAGTTTCTATACAAGTTATTATAATACTATTATTTTCAAAGAATAAATATGTGTTCTTTTGTTGTAGGCATTTGTTCAACAAAGTGACCTGAGGAAATTTATTTAATATATTTGGATTTATATATCAACATTTCATAGATCCGTTGTACACTATAAAAATCAGAGACTAAGGTTCAATATATATCAGATCGGACATTAGAGGGAAGAATTAAAGATTGGAATTGTTCTTTTTACCTTATAACGTGGGGTAGGTGTATATTTTGTCCAATTGTCTGGTGTTCATTTATTTTAAATGTTGCTGAAAAATACATTAGCTTAAATGTAATGCTTTGTGTGCATAGGGGACATTGGATACTTTGTATCTTCCACCCTACATGGGGTAGATGCTATTATCTTGATATGTTTATAGGAAAATTATGTGGGAATGTGGAAAAACTCATGGATTTAATTTTTTCATTATAGAATATATGTTTCTAGACTACCATATACTTTTACCAATGCATAGAGGTCTTGATATGAATTTGAATGGACTCATAAATTGTATCAAAAGAGATATGTGAAATATAGGAATAATTTAAAATAGGAAATTTTCAAGGTAAGACACTTGTTGTTGAAATTTTGGATACTTGCATTATACTTACATTATCCTCTAATTAGAGAAAATATGTGTTCAACATGTCTTGTCTCGTAATTTCATAATCATTTCTTACTTGATTGTGACATTTCATTTAGTACGATGAAAAATAGTATCCATTTATTGTGTAATGGACCTAGTTACATCATAGATCAATATCTTGAACCATTAGCACATCAAAATTTTATTTTTATTTATCTCATATTTATTTTATATTGTGTCCAAAGCAGTCTAACAACACAGATTGTAGGCCTTATCTGTTGAAATACATGAGAGACATCATTGATGTGAGAATTAGAATTTATCTCATATTTATTTTATACAGTGTCCAAAGCAGTCTAACAACACAAATTCTAGGTCTTATGTGTTGAAGTACATGAGAGACATCATTGATGTGAGAATTAGAAATATTCCTGAACGTGTAACCTACTTACCATTATATTTTTTAGTTTGTTAAAATTTCTAAATACATTGAATAAATGACAATATGTTGATATATTTTACATATGATTGCAGTATTATTCAAAGTATATTGGTCATTGCTTCGACCAAGAAGAGATCGACGAGGTCCAAAATGAGTGGGTGACATGTGTTCTTGAGCACACATCAAATTACATGACATGAGGCGGAGACATTCGTTCTTTAGCATAGACCAATGTGTGAAACCCTTGTAGTTAATTTTCAGTTTGATTCTAGAGTGAAATTCAATACTTTATATTATTAGATCTTTGTATGGATGATTGATTATTTATTAAATATAGTTCAAGTTTTTTTTCAAGGTTTGATGAAAATTTTGTTCAATATTGTGCTTGTTTGTGAAATAAAAAAGTGAGTTTCAATTTATTATATATTTTTTTAAAATATAGTTAATTTGATCAACAAAATTGGTTTGGTATGATTTTTCAAATTCTAATGAAATACAACTAGTTAATGATATGTTGTAAAAGGTGTGATACTACAACAAACAACACATGTTGTGTTATCCACACCTATTACAATGGGTGTGTCTGGAAAATGGACCCCTATTACAACAGGTGTGTCTAGTGAGCTACAAAATGCACCAATTGTTGTATAAAATGTGTATATTACAATAGGCACATCACATGTTGTATAAACACCCCTATTACAACCAATGTATTTATCGAAAGACAACATGCTTCAACTATTGTATAAACATAAATGTTACAACAGGTGCACTGTATGTTGTAAGAAACACCCCTATTACAATGGGTGTGTATATATTACAATGGGTGCACCACATGTTATACAAATACCCATATTACAATAGGTGTGTTTAGTGAAAGACAACATGCTTCAACTATCGTATAATATATATTACAATGGGTGCACCATATGTTGTATAAAATACCCATATTACAACGAGTCATTTATTGAAAGACAAAATATTTCAACAGTAGTATGAAATATATCTATTTAAAACATGTGATCACATGTTGTATAAAGCACCCCCCAAAAGACCACGCAATTTAATACAATGGTTAACACATGTTGTAAGACAGAAATATGAAATGTTGAAAAAAATTATTGTAGTAGTGTTATTTGATGTAACTTGAAGGTCTAACAAGTTTTATGCAAGTGTTTGTAGATATATTCACCCTCCTTCTAGAGACCTTTGATCCAACATTTAGTGTATATGAACTCCATAATGGCCTCAAGCCATTTCTTAAATTTTTGTCCCTCAATAGTTCTTAGTTCTATTGTCTCATCATCTTATGACCAACTCACAACCCATCCGAGTTATAGGATTCATAATCCTTTCAATCTCTGACATGTTCTATTATAACTACGAGTACTGTGTTACATAAGGAACTCGAGATTCCACAAAAATTTGTGATTCTTCTTGTTACCATTGTACCTCCTTGTTAACCACAAACTCTTCAATTTATATTTTTACTCCAACTGATTCTTTTGGAACTCAACTATCCTAGTAACAAATGTTTTTTTATCGGATTGGTATTTAAAGGTAAAATTTAACATTTATATGGTCTTGTGGATAAATATATTCAAGAAAATCTTTTCTTGTACAAGTTTTGATCCTTATGAAAGACATATCAGGACATTCACATACGGTATCTCATATATTGTCTTTTAAACCATTTTAGATGGTAAATTGTTTTAGTGTAAAGCATGTATCTATGAGGAAATTGAAGATTAGATTAAATGATAATCACATCATGACTCATTAGGATGTGATTCCTTATTTATGATACATCATCACATTTTAGGTAGAGTTCATTGTGATACATGATCACATTCTCTCCAGAAGGTTCTTAAACTCTAGATGTAAAGTATTTCAACATTGATCATATCAAAGTATCCTAATACTTTTGTCAAAGTCATTTATGTACTTCATTTATAATATTCTTGAAAATTTAAAGAGATTCATGTTTTTATTTCACTAAATATAAATCATTTTATCTAATGAGATCACCAGTAAATAAAATGAAGTACAAATAACTACATGTAGCATTTATTCTAGAAGTCTATGTACATCATTATGTACAAGTACTAATATAATGCTTATTCTCTCACTATACATGGTGAGAGGTGTTTTTTCGTGTTGTTCATAAATAAGACTTGCATCTCTTCTATTGGATTAATAACCAAAAGATTCTAGCTAAGCATCATCATGGATTCTAGAAATGCATTTCTCATATATGTGCTCTAGATGAAATGCTACAAATATTTTGAGTTGTCGACTTTAAATCCTATTCATATTTATGTTATAAGTATTTGTCTTTAGAATATTCACACAAATACCATTGACACGTAAATCATAGAACATTAACTACTCTTCATAATCACCCTTGTCATAAAAGATGTCAAAAGTAAAATGTTTCTATTATTGGCATAATGAAATAGTAGTTCATCTAACTCTATTACATGTCATGTGGGCTAAGATAAATTCTAAACACAGATTGAAGTTTCAACAACTCTTGCTTCATCACAGTCCAGCCCTTTTGTAAAGGCTTACTTCTGGTCAGATCATGCATATCAAATATATCTCAGATTACATCTGGTATCATATACCCAAGATGACAAAGTAATTAGATTTATCTTATAACTTATATACCTAAAGTGGAGATCTCTATCCCCTCCTTCTTCTTTAGTTCCTCTAGTTAGAGAGGGAAATTCCTCTTATAGTGTCCAGGCTGGTGATAGTGGTGACTATTGCCTCCCCTGTTCACTCCTCCCTTTTCCTTGAGTGCTAAAGACTTGGGCTTCTGGCCATCTATAGAACTCTTCTTAGCTTTGCCTTTGCCTTTAGACTTCCCCTTTGGTTTGTTAATCATCATCACAGACTTGGGCTTGTCTTTCTTCATTTGTTCCTTAGTTGTTTTCCAAATGCCAAGTAACTCTATCAATAGCTTGTCAAAGTCATTCATGTTGTATTTCATGATAAACTGACTACATAATTTTGGCAGAGATTGCCGAATCACATCAGTGGCCAACTCTTGACCCAAGGGGAATCCCAATCTAGAAAGGTTCGCCACATACCCATTAAGATTGAGTACATGAGGACCTACTGGATGTCCTTCTGCCATGTTATATTTTAGTAACACCTTGGAGACATCATATCTCTCCTACCATGTCTGATCTTGGAACATGTTCTTAAGATGTGTGACCATCTAAATAACATCCATGTTCTCATGTTGTCGTTGCAACTCATAGTTCATGGAGCATGTGATTAGGTATTTTACATCAACGACATCTTTAGTGTGCTTTTTGTAAGCATCCTTGTCAGCCTTAGGTGCAGCGGGAAGAGGTTCATCTGGCAGTGGTGTCTCCAGGACATAGAGCTTGCGGTCATGTGTGAGAACAATTCTCAGCATTCAAAACTAGTCATGGAAGTTGTTCTCATTTAACTTGTCCTTCTCAAGGACCGATTGCAGAGAAAATTGTTGTGTGTTGCAAAAGTTTGATTTTATAATAAATTTTGTAATTTTGTCAAAAAATCATTTTTGATATGATTTGATTTGTATCAAATTTGATGATGTACAATTAGGCCTTTAATTAACAATTGCTCTCATTATTTTATTCAATTGATAACCCTCAATTATCAATTTGGAAGACTATAGTGCACAAAATTCTAATGATCTATAAAGAGTGGGATCCCAGAGGGGAACCTCTCCCTACTAAATTAAAAAGCTAACATCCCTTGAACCAAACACCATATATTTTTTTCCTAAGGGATGAAATCAATTTATTCAACATGAATGTATTATAACACCAAAGTTTAGCAGCGAAATAAAAGCACTAACTATATTCAATTTATCATAAGAATACACAGTACCTCAACATCATCTCCCATAAGGGTTTACATGAAGGGTACATCATAAGGATCTAGTAGAGGGAAATCTAAACCATAACAACTTTGTCTCCAAAATTTAACTGTTTAAGTTGAATCCAAGTCTTCATGCCATGTCATCCAAGTCCTTCACCTAGGGTTGGAAGCATACCCCAGCAAGAAGAGAAATATAGAAGACATCAGCACAGGCTAGTATGTGCATACTAAAAAAGAAAATTGAGTAATATATAAAGAATAAAGGACATCAGGTATAAAAGGTTTCCCATAGAAAAGTAAAGTACTACCCAATCGGGCATAAAAGAATATAACCAACAAAATAAGAATGATACAAAAGTGTATATAAACAAGGCATTTATGTGTTTCGCCTATGGCAATCCTAGAATAATATATCATGTAGGTAGGAAACACACATTTACCAAAAATGTGGGGTGAGGGGGAACTGCATACATCCCCTCTAGAATAGGGCGGTGGTAGGGTTTGTCAACATCTGCCGAGCAGGAATTTTTACATCTGCCATAATTTATAAATATGCAGGAATTTTCACATGTGCATTCATATGTGGGAATTTTCGCATCCACATAAAATCACATTCAACATTTTACTAGCAGTCACCACAGGATGCATATCATAGAATAAACAATAATAAAATAATAATGTGCCATAAAAGTAACATCCACTTCCATGGTGGCAAAAGAAGCAACATCCAATACCATGTGGGCAAAATAAGTCCAGCATGCACAAAGGATATGAAAAGAGTCTAAGAGAATATCGATGATCACATGATTAGTAACAAATAAGATAGTTCACATGAACCATGATTTAAAAAAAAAGACATTCTGTATGGGCTAATGTCCATAGGACCAAGAGAATGATAAAGATAGGTTATTGCTCAATATATAAGAATAGGAGATGCAATACATACCTAAATCTAAATATTCCAAAGTCACTTTTAGATTCAAGTCTAGGCCTTTAAAGAACCTAATAAGAATATATGTAGATTTTGTGTCAATTTCATACTGATTATTCAAACCCTAGAAAACACCTTTTTATTAATGTGTGAATTAGGTTATAAAAACCATGCAATATTTTAGTTATACTTTTTTGAGTTCAAAACATATTTTATTATATTTTTTCTGAATAATATATATTTATTTATGAATTTTGCAATTTAATATGTAATTAGAAAAGTCCATCAAAAATCACATATTTTTATCATTTGTTTTAAGCCATAAAGCTAGCATCATTGTGTGGGTTATATTTTATAATTTCAAAACATATTTTATTTTATTTTTTTGAGCTATAAATAATTAGATATGATCTTTAGAAAAGTGGTCCAATCTAAAAATACGAGAAATCTACATCAAAATCGAAAGTCCTAGTCAATGGTCAAGCCCGCTGAGTTGGCCCAATAGGAAGTGAGCAACTCATTCTGGACCCATTGACAACAAGGCAGACTCATTTATACGGTAAGAACTCAATGGCAAAGGTGAAATGACTATTTTACCCTTGGATATGAGGTAAAGATCACTAAAAACAAAAAGGGTGTTTTTGTAAACTAGCAGTCGATCATCTTCGGCTTGTCGCTCGGTAACAAGACCCCCACATGGGAAACCAGAGCTTTGATTGAAAGGACAAATCTCCATTGAAATAAAAAAACTGCACCTGTTAACCTGATCTTTGAAATCTCCTCACCAAACCAATTTTAGTAAGCCTTTAATCAATGCTAGAGGCGGCAGGAAACACCAGCCCGTCCTTTCGTCATGGATGGAAGTCGGTAGGCTTCAGAAAATTAGAAGAGGGCATCTCATCCAAAATAAAGTCATACAGTGAGTCCACATCATCTAGGTGAAGTGTCTGAAAAGCAAAGACTGAGTAAAACTCTACAGAATCTATCAATTGGTTGTGGTCATAAGAGTACATTATGTGAGAAAGAAAAGGGGGAATTGATAATTACTTATCAAATTGATCAATTAAGAGGAAATCTACCTTCGATATGTCGTTGGGAACTCCTCTGAGCCATCACTAGGTTTCCACAGAGGTCAAAAGCCCCGTCCCTCAACCCAGTTCCTCAGCGCGGCAGTTGGAGTAGGGAAAGGGTACTTGGGGTCAAACAAGCCCAAACCAACACCAAGGCACAAGGATAAAGATCACAATGAAGGTTGAGGAAGGGAGTCCCAGCGGTCTGAAGGAGCAAGGAGGTGAGAAGTGAGGAAACCATGGTGGAACAGGGGTACCGAAGGCCGTGTTGTTCGATGGGGAGATCAGCTGCATAAAACCCTAGACTATATAGGGTCCATAACACCGGAAAGATGAGACAAAGCCAAAGAAAAAAAACCTCGAGGAAAATGGTCTTAACCACAATATAAGCCATCGAGAAATCTGTATTTACTGTACATTATGAGTCAGTCTCCTACTCAAGGTAGGAGATGACTTCTGCACCATCAGATCTGGGATCGGACGACCAAGAAAAGTCATAAAATCAGACATTGCATGACCAGGGAGATAATCCAATTAAAACTAAAGTTTTATTAAATTATTTTTCCTTTTTCTCTCTCCTCTTTTGAGGGTGCAAACAAATCCCAAACTTAATGAAATTTGATACCCAACCTATTTTTGATATGGGGAATCTGAATATATAATTAGATATGCCTTTTGAAAACTTTTAATGTGTTAAATAAATCAAATACTATTTTCTCTTTTCTTATGCATTAATGACTTTAAGATCTTACAAATTTTATGAAACTTCACCCACAAGTCAATTTTACATGTTAGACTTGTTTGTATAGTTATTTAATATTTTGAAGGTTCTACACACTTTCTCTCTCCTGATTTCACCTTTTAAGAAAACTTTCTCCAAATTGGATGAAAATTCACCCAAAGGCTATACTTATTATGTAGATTACAAATCCAAGATTATTTTTCTCTTTTGGAGTAATTTATTATTTTATTTGATATTTTGAGGAAAACATAGATCTTCTCTCTCTAAAAGAATTAAATTAAATATTATTATATGAATAATGTGAAACTTGGCTCCCAAGGCTATTGGGACCCAAGGAACACGATTCTTAGCTTAAATTCCACTATTGGGATTTCTTTTAATGAGTTATGTTACAATTAATATTTATGGACATTATTATCACATGATATCATTATTACCACTATTGCTTATCCAAAAACTTAATATTATCACCAAAAGAGTTATGTGTGATTATTTGGATGGAATTTCACCTAATTACTTCATTACTTCATGTGACATATTTTATGCTTCCATTATTGGCCCAAGACTAATGTGAGAACATTAGGTTACATTAGGGTGATTTATGTATGCATTATATCATTAGGGTGATGCTAAACCTTGTTTGGCTAAGATTAAAAGATCAAACTTCTAGGGTAGGGTTTGAGATATAGTATCTTACATCACTCCACCCCTTAAAAGGATTTTTGTCTTCGAAATATATTGAACAAAACATCAACAACCAACTATTATCCACTTAAAAGGTTTAACCTAACAAGTCAAACTAAACATCATTTAGGGTTCCACACATATCTTTTAATTATGAATGTTTCAGAGATTTACATTATACATGTATCCAACTACAAGTCAGAACCAACTTGGGTTGAGTTTTAGGTCCTTGTGTCTCTAACCTATCAACCCTAAGATCCAAAAAGTCATAGGGCTCAAAGGGTAGGTACACTATACCTTTTTATAATTAACTTTATTGTGACTTAGTTCAAGAAAACTTCGATAAAATCCAGAAAATTTTGTACATATAGTAGTATAATTGAAAATACTTTTTGGTGATGAAATCTAGTCGAGATGAAACAAAAAATGGATCCAAAATCAATTGCGGAAACCAAGTCACAATTTTTCCATAGAAAGAACTCTTCATCCTTCTACCTCCTCAACCTAGTTGCATCCTCCAGTCAAACCTCATAGAATCAAGAGACACAAATAATAATCAATCTATATGATAGGGTAAGATCTTCTAAAACCTCATCATATATATATATATAATCATAGATCAATTCTAGGGTGAACATCTTACCTAGAGGGCAATTATGCAAGATAAGGGTTCTAATTAGGGAGAAAAAATGGAAATAGTCAGATTCCGACCACCATCGGATCTGATACCATGTTGTAAAGAGTGGGATCCCAGAGGGGAACCACTCCATACTAAAATAAAAAGGCAACATCCCTTCAACCAAACACCATACAATTTTGTTTCCAAAGGGTTGAAACCAATTTATTCAACATGAATGTATCATAACACCAAAGTTTAGCAGCGGAATAAAAACATTGACTACATTCAATTTATTATAAGATTACAAAGTACCTCAACATCATCTCCCATAAGGGTTTACATAAAGGCTACATCATAAGTATCTAGTAGAGGGAAATCTAAACAATAACAATTTTGTCTCCAAGCTTTAACTCCTTAAGTTGAGTCCAAGTTTGCATGTCATGTTATCCAAGTCCTTCACCTAGGGTTGGAAGCATACCCAAGCAAGAAGAGAAAAATAGAAGACATCAACACAGGCTGGTATGTGCATACTAAAAAAGGAAATTGAGCAAAACATAAAGAATAAAGGACATCAAGTATAAAATGATTCCCATATAAAAGTAAAGTACTACCCAATAAAGCATAAAAGAATATAACCAACAAAATAAGAATGATACAAAAGAGTATATAAACAAGGCATCCATGTGTTTCACCTATGAGAATACTAGAATAATATATCACGTAGGTAGGAAATACACATCTACCAAAAAATGTGGGGTGAGGGAGAACTACCATGGTGGGAAAAGAAGCAACATCCACTACAAAGTGGGCACATATCATCAAGTCCAACATGCACAAAGCATATGAAAAAGAGTCCAAGAGAATATCTATGATCACATGATCAGTAACAAAGAAGGTAGTTCACGTGAACCATGGTTTTAAAGGAAAAGACATTGTATATAGGCCAATGTCCATAGGACCAAGAGAATGATAAAGATAGGTTATTTCTCAATATGTAAGAATAGGAGATGCAAAACATACATAAATCTAAACAATCCAAAGTCACTTCTAGATCCAAGTCTAGGCCTCCAAAGAACCTATTAAGCATATATGTAGATTTTGTGTCAATTTCATACTCATTATTCAAACCCTAGAAAACACCTTTTTTATTAATGTGTGAATTAGGTTATCAAAACCATGCCATATTTTAGAGTATACTTTTTTGAGTTCAAAGAATATTTTATTATATTTTTCTGACTTATATATTTAGTTATGAATTTTGCACGTTAATATGTATTCAGGAAAGTCCATGAAAAATCACATATTTTTATCATTTGTTTTAGGCCACAAACTTAGAACCATTGTATAGGTTATATTTTTCTAATTTCAAAAAATATTTATTTTATTTTTTTGAGCTATAAATAATTAGATATGATTTTTAGAAAAATGTCAAATTAGAAAATACGAGAAATCTGCATCAAAATTGAAAATCCTAGTCAATGGTCAAGCCCACTGAGTTGGACCGATAGGAAGTGGGAAACCTATTCTGGACCCACTAGCAGCAAGGAAGACTCGTTTAAGTGGTAAGAACTCAATGACAAAGGCAAAATGACTATTTTACCCTTGGACACGAGGTAAATATCATTCAAAACAAAAAGGGCATTTTTGTAAACCAGCAGTCAATCAGCTTCAGCTTATCGCTCGATAGAAAGACCCCAAAACAGGAAAACCAGAGCTCTGATTGAAAGGACAAATCTCCACTGGAATAGAAATTTGCACCCCTTAACTTGATCTTCGAGATATCCTCACCAAACCAATTTTAGTAAGCCCTTAATCAATGCCAAAGGTAGCAGGAAACACCAGCCCATACTTTCACCATGGCTGGAAGCTGGGAGGCTTCATAAAATTAGAAGAGGGCATCTCAACCATGATAAAGACATACAGTGAGTCCACATCATCTAGGCAAAGCATCCCAAAAGCAAAGACCAAGTAAAACTCTACAGAATCTACGAATCGTTTGTGGTCATAAGAGTACATTATGTGAGAAAGAAAAGGGGGGAATGATAATTACATTTCATATGGATCATTAAGGGGAAATCAACCTTTGAGATGTCATCGGGATCTCCTCTGAGCCATCACTTGGTTTCCACAGAGGTTGGAAGCCCCACCCCTCAACCCAGTTCTTCGGCATGGCAGTTGGAGTAGGGAAAGGGTACTCGGGGTCAAACAAGCCCAAACCAACACCAAAGCACAAGGATAGAGATCACAATCAAGGTTGACGAAGGTAGTCCCTGCAATCTAAAAGAGTAAGGATGTGAGAAGTGAGGAAACCAGGGTGGAACAGGGGTACTGAAGGCCGTGTTGTGCGATGGGGAGATCGGCTGCACAAAACCCTAGACTATATAGGGTCCATAGCACCAGAAAGATGAGACAAAGCTAAAGAAAAAGAAACCTTGAGGAAATATGGTCTGAGCGGCAAGAGAAGCCGGTGAGAAATCTATATTTGCTATACATTATGAGTCAGTCTCCTACACAAGGTAGGAGATGACTTCTGCTGACAGCAAGGTGGACTCATTCTGGACCCACTGACAGCAAAGCAGAGTCATTTATGCGGTAAGAACTCAATGACAAAGGCAAAATGACTATTTTACCCTTGGACACGATGTAAAGATCATTCAAAACAAAATGGATGTTTTTGTAAACCAGCAGTCGATCATCTTCGGCCTGTCGCTCGGTAGGAAGACCCCAACATGAGAAAACTAGAGCTCCGATTGAAAGGACAAATTTTCACTGGAATAGAAATATGCACCCCTTAACCTGATCTTCAAGATATCCTCACCAAACCAATTTTAGTATGCCCTTAATCAATGCCAGAGACGGTAGGAAACACCAGCCCGTCCTTTCGCCATGGCTGGAAGTCGAGAGGCTTCAAAAAATTAGAAGAGTGTGTCTCAACTAAGATAAAGACATACAGTGAGTCCACATCATCTAGGCAAAGCATCCCAAAAGCAAAGACTGAGTAAAACTCTACAGAATCTATGGATCGATTGTGGTCATAAGAGTACAGTATGTGAGAAAGAAAGGGGGAAATGATAATTACTTTCCAGATGGATCAGGTAAGGGGAAATCTACCTTTGAGATGTCGTCGGGAACTCCTCTAAGCCATCACTAGGTTTCCACGGAGGTCGAAAGCCCCGCCCCTCAACCCAGTTCCTCAGTGTGGCAATTAGAGTAGGGAAAGGGTACTCAGGGTCAAATGAGCCCAAACAAACACCAAGGCACATGACTGGAGATCACAATGAAGGTTGAGGAAGGGAGTCCCAACAGTTTGAAAGAGCAAGGAGGTGAGAAGCAAAGAAACCAGGGTGGAACAGGGGTATTGAAGGCCATGTTGTTTCATGGGGAGATCGTCTGCACAAAACCCTGGACTATATAGGGTCCATAGCACTAGAAAGATGATACCAATCCAAAGAAAAAGAAACCTCGAGGAAATATGGTTTGAGCGGCAAGAGAAGCCAGTGAGAAATCTATATTTACTATACATTATGAGTTGGTCTCCTATTCAAGGTAGGAGATGACTTCTGCACCATCAGATCTGGGATCAGATGGCCAAGAAAAGTCACAAAATCAGAAACTGCATCACAAGGGAGATAATCTGATTAAAACTAAAGATTTATTAATTTAATTTTCATTTTTCTCTTTCTTCTTTTAAGGGTGCAAACGAATCCCAAACTTAATGAAATTTGACACCCAACCTATTTTTAATATGGGAAATCTGAATATGTAATTATATTTGCCTTTTAAGAACTATTAATGTGTTAAATAAATCATATACTTTTTCTCTTTCCTTATGCATTAATGACTTTAAGATCTTTCAAATTTTATGAAACTTCACCAACAAGTAATATTTAATGTGTTGGATATGAATTTGCCATCAATTTTATATGTTGGAGTTGTTTGTACAATTATTTAATATTTTGAAGGTTCTACACACTCTCTCTCTCTCCTGATTTCTCCTTTTAAGCAAACTTTTTCCAAATTGAATGAAAATTCACCCAAAGGCTATATTTATTATATAGACTATGAATCCAAGATTATTTTCCTCTTTTGGAGTCATTTATTGTATTATTTGATATTTTGATGAAAACATATATCTTCTCTCTCTAAAAAGTATTAAATTAATTATCATTATTATATGAATAACGTGAAACCTGGTTCCTAAAGCAATTGGGACCCAAGGAACACGATTCTTAACTTAGATTCTACTTTTGGGATCTCTTTTAATGAGTTATGTCACAATTAATATTTATGGCCATTATTATCACATGATTTCATTATTACCATTATTGCTTATCCAAAAACTTAATATTATCACCAAAAGAGTTATGTGTGATTATTTGGACAAAATTTCACATAATTACTTCATTACTTCATCTGACATATTTCATGCATCCATTATTGGCCCAAGACTAAAGTGAGAACTTCATGTTACATTAGGGTGATTTATGCATGCATTATCTCATTAGGGTTATGCTAAACCTTATTTGGCTAAGACTAAAAGATCAAACTTCTAGGGTAGGGTTTGAGATCTAGTATGTCACAACACTCCACCCCTTAAAAGGATTCTCTCCTTGAAATCTATTGATAAAAACATCAATAACCAACTACTCTCCACCCCTTAAAAGGTTTAACCTAACAAGTCAAACTAAATATCATTTAGGGTTACCCACATATCTTTTAACTATGAATGTTTTAGACATTTACGTTATACATGTATCCAACTAACAAGTCGGAACCAACTTGGGTTGAGTTTTAGGTCCTTGTGTCTCTAACCTATCAACCCTAAGATCTAAAAAGTCATAGGGCACAAAGGGTGGGTACACTATAACTTTATATAAACCAACATATTCCTAGTCATATCTCCAAATTCAGAACTAGGGTTACCACTAAGTTTAGAGTTTCACTACTAAACTTCTCAAAATCTTTATTGTGACTTAGTTCATGAAAACTTCGATAAAATTTAGAAAATTTTGTACATATAGTAGTATAATTGAAAATTATTTTTGGCGATGAAATCTATTCGAGATGAAACAAAATATGGATCCAAAATCAATTGCAGAAACCAAGTCACAATTTTTACATAGTAAGAACTATTCATCCTTCTACCTCCTCAACCTAATTCATCCTTAAGTCAAACCTCATATCATCAAGTGATACAAATCATAATCAATCTATATAATAGGGTAAGATCTCCTAAAACCTCATCATATATATAAAATCATAGATCAGTTCTAGGGTGAACATCTTACCTAGATGGCAACAATGCAAGATAAGGGTTCTAATTAGGAAGATAAAATTGAAATTGTCAGATTCCGACCACCATGGACTCTGATACAATGCTATAAAGAGTGGTATCCCAGAGGGGAACCACTCCCTACTAAAATAAAAAGGCAACATCCCTTGAACCAAACACCATATAATTTTGTTTCGAAAGGGATGAAACCAATTTATTCCACATGAATGTATCATAACACCAAAGTTTAGCAGCGGAATAAAAACATTGACTATATTCAATTTATCATAAGATTACAAAGAACCTCAACATCATCTCCCATAAGGGTTTACATAAAGGGTACATCATAATGATCTAGTAGAGGGAAATCTAAACTATAGCAACTTTGTCTCCAAGCTTTAACTTCTTAAGTTGAGTCCAACTCTTCATGCCTTGTCATCCAAGTCCTTCACCTAGGGTTGGAAGCATACCCCAACAAGAAGAGAAAAATAGAAGACATCTACACAGGCTGGTATGTGCATACTAAAAAAGGAAATTGAGAAATATATAAAGAATGAAGAACATCAAGTATAAAAGTCTTCCCATAGAAAAGTAAAGTACTACCCAATCAGGCATAAAACAATATAACCAACAAAATAAGAATGATACAAAAGAGTATATAAACAAGGCATCCATGTGTTTCACTTATGACAATATTAAAATAATATACCATGTAGGTAGGAAATACACATCTACCAAAAATGTGGGGTGAGGGGGAACTGTAATAGGGCGGTGGTAGGGTCTGTCAACATCTGCCGAGCAGGAATTTTCACATCTGCCATAATTTATAAATATGTAGGAATTTTCACATCTCCATTCATATGTGGGAATTTTCACATCCACATGAAAGCACATTCAACATTATACTAGTAGTCACCCCATAATGCATATCAAAACATAAACAATAATAAAAGAATAATGTGCCATAAAAGTAACATCCACTACCATGGTGGGAAGAGAAGCAACATCCACTACAAAGTGGGCACATATCATCAAATAAGTCCAACATGCACAAAGCATATGAAAAAGAGTCCAAGAGAATATCCATGATCACATGATCAGTAACAAATAAGGTAGTTCACATGAACCATGATTTTTTAAAGAAAAGACATTATGTATAGGCTCATGTCCATAGGACCAAGAGAATGATAAAGATAGGTTATTGCTCAATATAGAAGAATAGGAGATGCAACACATACTGAAATCTAAATAGTCCAAAGTCACTTCTAGATCCAAGTCTAGGCTTCCAAAGAACCTATTAAGCATATATGTAGATTTTGTGTCAATTTCATACTCATTATTCATACCCTAGAAAACACCTTTTTCTTAATGTGTGAATTAGGTTGTCAAAAGTATGCCATATTTTAGGTTATACTTTTTTGAGTTCAAAACTTATTTTATTATATTTTTCTAACTAATATATATTTAGTTATGAATTTTAAAAGTTAATATGTAATCAGGAAAGTCCATGAAAAATCATATATTTTTATCATTTGTTTTATGCCACAAACTTAGCACCATTGTGTAGGTTATATATTTCTAATTTTAAACATATTTTATTTTATTTTTTTGAGCTATAAATAATTAGATATGATTTTTAGATAAACAGTCCAATCAGAAAATATGAGAAATCTACATCAATATCGGAAATCCTAATCAATGGTCAAGCCCACTGAGTTGGCCCAATAGGAAGTATGAAACTCATTATCTACCCACTGACAGCAAGGCAGACTCATTTATGCGGTAAGAACTCAATGGAAAAGGCAAAATGACTATTTTACCCTTAGACACGAGGTAAAGATCATTCAAAATGAAAAGGGCATTTTTGTAAACCAGCACATGATCATCTTCATTTGTTGCTCGATAGAAAGACCCCAACACGGGGAAACCAGAGCTTTGATTAAAAGGACAAATCTCCATTGGAATAGAAATCTGAACTTGTAAACTTGATCTTCAAGATCTCCTCACCAAACCGATTTCAGTAAGCCCTTAATCAAGGCAAGAGGCGGCAGGAAACACCAACCCCTCCTTTCGCCATGGCTGGAAGACAGGACACTTCAAAAAATTAGAAGAGGGTGTCTCAACCAAGATAAATGCATATAGTGAGTCGCATCATCTTGGCAAAGCGTCCCAAAAGTAAAGACAGAGTAAAACTCTACAAAATCTATGAATCGGTTGTGGTCATAAGAGTACAGTATGTGAGAAAGAAAAGGGGGAAATGATAATTACTTATTAGATGGATCAATAAAGGGGAAATCTACCTTTGAGATGTTGTTGGGAACTCCTCTGAGCCATCACCAGGTTTCCGCGGAGGTCGAAATACCCACCCCTCAACGTAGTTCCTCAGTGCGACAGTTGGACTAGGGAATGGGTACTCGGGGTCAAACGAACCCAAACCAACACCAAGGCACGGTGCTAGAGATCACAATGAAGGTTGAGGAAGGGAGTCCCAGCGGTCTGAAAGAGAAAGGAGGTGAGAAGTGAGGAAAACAGGGTGGAATAGGGGTACCGAAGGTTGTGTTGTTCGATGGGGAGATCGGCTGCACAAAACCCTAGACTGTATAGGGTCCACAACACTAAAAAAATGAGACAAAGCCAAAGAAAAAGAAACCTCAAGGAAATATGGTCTGAGACGCAAGAGAAGCTAGCGAGAAAATTGTATTTATTGTACATTAT